>OX418217.1:4067049-5391072 GCA_948455865.1 Conomelus anceps | reverse complement strand
ATTCGCATGTAAAAAAGCTGTTAGATCAATACAATATTCGTCATTATCATGTTTACACACAGATTAAATCTGCATTTGCAGAACGATTTATAAAAACATTGAAATTGCGAATTTATAAACATTTTACAGCAAGCGGAACTTTAAAATGGATAGATGTGCTACAATCTATTGTAAAAAACTATAATAATAGTGTACATTCCGTGACTAAATTCAAACCAGCTGAAGTGCGACGCAAACACGAAAAGATAATACTGGCTCGTTTGAATGAACGTCTTTTGAAAAGGATAAAGAAGAAGAAGGGAACAAGGCAACGACCGAAGTTTAGTGTTGGAGATATTGTCAGAATTTCAAGTACAAGAGATATTTTTCATAAAAGTTATTTGTATAATTGGAGTGCAGAACTATTTAAAATAATAAATGTTTACCCTACATTTCCGGTAACATATCAATTGGTCGATTTGAATGAACAGCCTATATTGGGTAGATTTTACCAACAGGAATTACAGCCAACACGGTTAACATAACAGGAACAAAATGTATATTTAGTTGAACGAATCCTAAAACGTAAAGGAAGTAAAGTTTATGTACAATGGCTTGGATTCAAGGAACCAAGTTGGATAGATAAGAGCGAACTCATTATTTAATAATGTGTCTGTTTCAGATGGAGGAAAATATGCGACCGCGTCTAACAATTTTATTAGATGCACTTATTGCAGAATTTAGGCGATATTCTTCAGATCAGTGGAAATATGATTTAAATGAATTAATATATCAGCTAAAACAGAAGAAAGGAAAATTTGATCATTGGGGTTATTGTGTTGGGATGGAACAGACTGACAACTGCGATTGTTCTAATTTAGCTCAAAAAATTGATGCATTACATGATTATTTATTAAACCAGATGAGTATTGATGAAATTCTTCACAATAATAATTTTGTTATTAATGTTATAGTCTTAGCGGGCATTGAATCAGGTTTAATGCACGATCTACGTTGATTTTTCCAGATATGGCAGATTCAAGACCATTAACTCATATTATGCTGGACAAACTAGTTGTCGATCTAGAACAATATAATCAGTTGCTTAATTTAAATGAATATTTCGTTTTTTTACGTAGAAAAGCAATAAATGAATCATTTACTCATTTTAAATTTTGTCAGGATAGAAAAGAATATTTAGATCAAGCTAAGGCACAAGGAATTAGTTTCGATTATAATGATGGTCCATGTGAGTGTATTTTTATAAATAATAGTGCAACACAAATATTTAATTTAGCAAATATTGCCAATATAGAAGAGCTTGAATTAAAACAAAGTATTTTAGAAGCGTTAGAATTGTGTGGCATATTAGCTAAATTAAAGAGTTGAATGATTAATTGCGATAATGTATCATTTTTTCAAATTTATTTTATATATTCTGTATTTATATTATTCATGTAAAGTGTTATGTTGTATTGCTTATTATTACATTGTATACTTAATAAATAATTTGTAAATATACAGTTAATAAACGAACATTATTGTAATTTACTTGTCTTTTATTACAGTACCTGTGTTTGAAGTTTAGTTGCAGTTGTGGTGCGAGTATAGAAGCATACAATGTTTAACAAGACAAAGGATGTTGTGCCTGATAGTGGAATAGCTATTTTTAATTTTGATGGAATTATTGTTTCTACACAGGCTGCACAAAAAGGTAAACATGGAGATTTATTCCCGCCTAATATAAGAGCACTTATAATCGGAAGTAGTAACTGTGGTAAGACAAATCTTCTTTTGAATCTAATTTTTAATAAAAGATTATTACGTTTCAATAGTTTACATATTTATACTGCTAGTCTGAATCAACCAAAATATGAATTTTTGAAACGTGTTTTCTCATCTTTAAAGTTTATAAGGTTTACAATAAGTAACAACATATCTTCAATACCGTTTCCTTCTGATATGGAGAAAGATAGTTTAGTGATCTTTGATGATTTACAATTACACAAAGTACCACAACTTCGTGCATTTTTTTGTACAGCACGCCATTCACAAATTGACGTATTATATTTGCATCAATCATTTGCAAATATTGGTAAGCAACTTGTACGCGAGAATTGTAATATATTAATATTTTTTCGAGTAGACATGCTTGCATTAAAATTAATTTATAGAGATTTTGCAGAAAGCGATATGCCATTTAATACTTTTAAATATATGTGCATTAGCGTATGGAATGGAGGTACAGGACATGACTTTGTTACAATTTGTACAGATTACGGTTTAACTCAAGGAAGGTACAGACGGAATTTAGATAATTTTTTAGATCCGACACAGTACAGTAAGAAAATGAATTAGTTGATGTACAACGTTCTTATTGTGCGTTTGTAATTATGAAAGGACGGCAGAGAGGAAAGAAAAAGGTCGGATTACGTCGTCGTCGTCGTCAAAAGACAACTAGTAGAAGGAGTGATTTAACAAATAGAATTCGTGATTTGAGGAACTCAATCGTTGAAAAGTATGCTACTTTACAGGGGATGCGGAGTCAGACAGAAAAAGAAATAACAGAGAAATATGCACCAATTATTGAACCATTACGTCAATTGAAAGAATCTTCTGTTAAAATCGAAAAACAGCAGATTAAAACGGAACCAGAGGAGGAGGAGGAAGCATATTATGCTGTTAAAGAAAAGGTAGACGAATTGACGGATGATGATGATTACTCGCCGTCTGATGGAGAGACACAGTTTTCTGAGGAAGATGGTGAGGAGGGAGAGGAGGAGGAGGTGGAGGAGCAAGGGGAAGGCGCACTATCATTAGTCAGTTCGTTTTTTGGTAAAAAAGGCGCAATACAAAAACTGCTTGAAGATTATATAGATAAATTGCATAAGTCACAACAAACAACTGTTCCATATGGAATCAAAGTTTCACAGAATGGTAAATATTTTATGGGATATAATATACCTGTTAATTTCGATGATAAACACGTTTTTGTTGGAAATAATAAATTTAAATTAACAAAAGGTTTATTATCCTTACTATTTGAATCAATACCAGACGAAAGCAAATTAAATATGGTTGATTATCGTACCTATAAGAAAATATTGATTGCAACAGGTGCACATTTAAACAAAGAAGGAACTGTACATCGTAATAATAGCTTAAAGTCAAAGATAATTCAAAGATTGTTTCCTTCGAGTAGAACGCCAAGACGAGAAAAGGTAGGAAAAGGGCTGAATTTTTTAAAAAATGTATCAAACCATCGACAGTATGTTTATTTTGATGAACCAGATGAAATTGTAAACAGATTACAAATATTATTAGCCTCCAAAGAAGCAGGTAATAACTCACATTCTGTGGAAATAAATAGTATAATTCAAGAATTACGCGAATTACATATTATTTATTAGCAGACCGTTTTGTGCTGTCGTTACGAACGTTGTGCAGGCTGGAAACAGTTTTGCCAGAAAAGCTGGTAACCAATCCAGTAGGTTGAAGGAGTAGGAACTAGTATGCCGGGCGAGCTACGAATAACGTAGAAAGGGGACACCCGATTACATGCTGTAGGTTGTGATTTTTGAGAGCTGCGACAGTGAAGCGTTCTGTCGGGCGAGCAGAATGCGAATTAGTGCGCAAAGGAGACAGGCCGAAAACATGCTGTGGGTTGCGGACAAGTGGAAAGGAAACTGGGCGACAGCAGGCAGTAGCGATTGACGTTGGGTGGGGAAGCCTATTCAGGAGACCGACTAACGTTCAGATTGGCAAGTCAGTTCTACGGCATCTGCCGCTTGACACGGAGCCGGTCCTGTGTTCTTTTTTCTTCTCATCAACATAAATCGCGTTGATACGCCGGTCGGGCTCTTTGTTCTGCAAACAAAATATGACTCAAGGCTTTGCTCTTATTTTCTTTGTTTTATTTTTTTAAACTTGATTCTTGTCTCCTGCTGGAGATGGAAACAATTCAAAATGGATGTTTTAAACAAGGTTATTCATTTTTTTTTCTCTCCTAACCTTATCCCCCCACCTAAAAAAAAAAAAAGAAAAATTCATGCAGTATAGGTTTGGGCAAAGCCTAAAAAAAGAGAAAAAGTGGAAACAATTCAAAATGGCTGTTTTCATGTAGTACAGGTTTGGGTGATGCCTACATAATCACAAAATAGACTCAAGAACGCGGACGGGGGGCCCGCGGTCGGGGGCGGCGCCCCAGGGTCAGTTGCTAAATACCTAGAAAAAAAAAAAGAAAAATTCATGCAGTACAGGTTTGGGCAAAGCCTAAAAAAAAAGGAAAAAGACCGTGGGCGCATGGCCGTGGGCGCGCGGCCATTTTCCTTTGGACAGTGGCAGGGGGGCTTGAAGGGGGGCAGGCCAAGGGGGCTTGAGGGGGGTAAACGGACCCCCACTCCAACATGTGCAGCCAATGGCGTGCCTCAAAAATTTACAAAATGGACGACTAACTCCCCCCTACAGGGGCGTGGTCTTTTCCCATTGGCCAGGGGGGCGTGGCCTAAGGGGGGGTGGCCTTGAAATGCAGGCTTGTGATTGGGTAGGCTGAAGTCTCTATACACCACTACTCGGTTGCATATAAAAAAAAGCAGTCGTTAAAAAAACGGTGAGGTGGAACTACCCGTAAGGGTCTCCCCACCACGAAAAGCCATACGAATTTACTTTTACTATTACTACAGCTCCCACTGCGATAACTACTTACAGGCCTACTACTGCTACCACTAGTTTTTAATGTTAACATTCATATTTGCAGCCTCATAAAATTGATTTTAAACTAGCATCACTATACGGGCATCACTATTGTCATAAAAACATATATTTCTGCAGTTATTGACTTATTTCTCCAAGTATCAAACCTGAAACACATTTATTGCTCAGCTTTCCTCATATTTTTCTTCAAAAGGGTTCGTAGCTCTTCACCAGCACCACGATCTTATTTTTATTTTTTTGAGGGTGAAGCCCACATAGGTCTGAGACCTGTGCGTGGGTAATGAGTTGGATAATGGTGATTGATGAGTTGGACCTACAGTTTTAGGTGGGTTCCGAACCACCGGGAAGTGATTTTCAGCAGAGAACAGTGTCTTTTTTGCTGGCCAATCTAATCGGTCACCGTTACAAACAGGACCTACAAGAACGCAGCTTATCTATCTGATTGAACAGATACCTGCTACGGCTCGCGGCTATCACTTCCTTTTTTATTGTAGACGCCTGCCACTAATTTCAGCAACCTCACAGTTCCTGATTATCACTGCACTAAGTTCCAGTTCTAGTGGAGTCCAAAACTAATCCCTGATTTAGTTCAATGAGTAAAAATCATTCAATTTATTGGAATTCAGCTCGATATCAGTCGTTACCAATGAGAATAAGTTTTTCGTAGGGTATATTTTGTTTTTTTAGGTTATGTATCAGTTTATTCTTTCTGGATTTCTTGTTCAATGACGAACTGCGTTGTTAATATTAACTTTTCATGTGAAATTTAACGACTTGCAGTCAAATAAATAATAAATAATAATTTATTATATTAAATAATAAATAAATAATATTTGACTGCAAGTCGTTAAATTTCACATGAAAAGTTATTATTCTTTCTCTAAGACATTGGGCTATTTTTCATTTCATAATGTAATGTTAATTTAACTCATTCATTTATAGCACAAAATACAATCAAGTAAAGATACAACAGGCATAGCCTACTGCTTTTTTTACAAATTTTTAAATAAAAATTCCGAATTTAAGAATATGTCCAAGTTGAACTAGGAATTTCACTTTAAATACAATTACTAATTCTTCACAACTCAAAAATATCAATTTAGGAGCTCACTTTGAAACGTAGCACTAACACAGTCCATTAGTCCAGAGAAAGTAGACATCATTTTGAATTCATATTTCTAATGTGAGTGAAACTAAAGTTAGCAAAGTTAGTAAATGAGGTTTATTGGCAAAGTGATGTTTTCCATAACGAAATACTTAATGAACAATCTAATATTAAAACTGACACTGTATTTCACTTTTAAATCATTTTTCACTCACATATATTGGAGATGCTTGAGGAATGCATTTGAGCAAAGCATGACCCCTGGTGGCAGGCTGATGAAGCTTCTTTTCAGTAGTGAAATGCATTCCTCAAGCATCTCCAATATATAAGAGCATTATTTAAAAGTGTAATACAGTGTCAGTTTTAATATTAGATTGTGAAAGAATACCTGCACTAACCGTGAAACGAATCTGAAATTACATGCAAAAATCAAAGTTGTCAAACTGGACAATAACATGAGTTGTATCGAGAGTGCTCTGATAGTAGTTTATGCTCTGATAGTAGTTTGTGATTTTATATACAAATGCATTGTATTCATTGATTGGTTCAATAAATTTATTATTTATTTATTATGCAACGATTTTATTTTGACCCTTATTAAGGCACGAGTTGAATGTAAGTTATAACACGAGCGAACGCGAGTGTTATAAATATCTCACGAGTGCTTTAATGGCCAAATAAAATCGTTGCATACACTATTTTATCTACGACCACTAGTATACATTTTATTAAAACAATTTCATTTTTCCTGTGACTGTCAGAGATACCTAACCTCTCATCTCAAATACGAGAAGTTATAGTAGATTGTTAGGTTGAAGCAGCTGGTGTAGCAGTTTGATCAAATCAGCTGATAGTTTTACAATATTGAATTACGATATTGATTCCATCAAAAATGCTTCTGATTGGTCCAGAACCCGTGTTATAATGTAGAACCTGTACTATAATGAGCTCTTTATGCAACAGGTTTCAAAAAGCATTTCGAAAAGACAGCTGTTTTGGCATCAATTGTGAAACTGTAATGTATACATGGTCGTAGATAAATGAAATTAATTAATGGTCAACTATTGAGCTCACTCGATATAATAAGAACGTTGAAATGATCACGGTGAACGTTTTTTTCCAATTATCCAATTTTTTTTCTAGTTTTGGTCGAATGGAAGTTGAGAATCCTCAAAACAAGGTTAACAAGCCGTTGAGGATTGAAAGGGCTTTCAAATTTATGATGGTGGTTTCAGTGGTGAGGTGAGGGATTGAATGAGTATATTGGGCGACTAGTCAGCCTTTTGTGCGATGCGTGAGTGATGACGTCACACCCTTGTGCTTTCCCTTTTATTTCGCCGTGCAGTCGACTGTCATTGCCAGAAGTCGTTTCGGAAACCTATCAAAACATTCGCACGCCCATTATTCATTCCTGGCGCACCGATTTCAACAACAAATAACGGGAAATATGCTGTAAAATTGTTCTGCGATCCTTCAGCAGGGCGATAGCAAGAAAAGTGACGCGTCTTCTTCAGCCGTAGGCGTCAGCAGCTGATCTCTGCGTTGCTGTGATGTCTTGGACATGACACTGGAAATCCTCTCCTTTATCGTTCAGACACGTTCGGTAAACAGCCTTCTAATCTCTTCTAATTGACGCAATTTACTCAACTTATGCTGGTGGTAAAAGAAAAACTCAAACTCATTTAATAATTTATTCATTTATTTATTTAAAGTTACATTCATGTGGAAGCAACAGATACATCGATCCATATTGCTCCCATGACACATAGATAAATGAAAATAAGACATGATTAAAAGAATAATAATAATAATAAATATAAAGAAATTTCTCAATAATTAATACAAGAAATCTGTAACAAATTTGAACAGAATGAGAGGCAGGCTATTATAAAATCATATAATAAATCAGAATGGAATGAAGGTACTATAAGTTACAAGCAGTTTATTATTGGTTGCTTTTCTGTTGAAGGGAATAACAAAAAAATACTGATATTTCAACCATATTTCACCATTCTTCACACAGACAGACCGATTAAAATTATTTATGAAATTATAAGAGAGCTTGGAAGAAGCTACGTTGATAATAACGCTCATGCTAGCCTGATAAAATCCATAATCTATAAATGATTATATTCTATTTAATTCTATTTATTAATATTCTATTCATATTCTATTCTATTTTAATAGATTATATTTAGATTATGGCTTATAGATGCATCTGCCTGTTTTAAACAATATCTCTTTTAGAGCAGGCTGATACGTAGGATTTTTCCAGGTTATCATTAGCGTTATTGTTATAACGTAGTTCTGAGTGTTACGATATTTAAAAAAAATACAGTAAACTGGCGGCTCTGGTAGCGCAGTTGGAAGAAGCGCTTGTCTGTGATAAGATAAGCCTCTGGCTGGCTTCATTTCCTGCAGCCTTGGGTTCGAATCTCATTCAACTATAAATTAATGTTTCTCATCATTCGTTCATTCACCTCATTACCCACGCACAAGTCTCCAGGCTCATGTGGGTCGTCATCCGCAATAAGAAAACTGATAAATAACCCCTGAAGTTGAACAAGGAGCTCATTAATTTTCTCATTGAAAGATGCTATTGTGTTCCTTTCCAGTATTTATTTTTTATCTAATATTTCAACAAATGATTCGTATAGTAGGAATCAACAAATAATACATTGTTACTATATTGTACTTTTTCTAAGATTGTTGTAAGAATTGTTTTGGCAATAAATTTCAATTACCATCTCGATATAATTTTATACTTTTACAAGTTTTTAGAGGTTTTTCTATAGGCAAAGTGGCCAAAATAGTGACGAATACAGCCACCCAAGAGTGAGGACTGGGTGCGCTAGACTGTTCCCCCCCAGACGGAGGAAAGAAAAATTCAAAAGATTCATTTTATATGTTGCTCCTAATATTTTCAACACGTAGCCTATAGGAATAAGGAATGCCTCGAGCTGCAATAATTTCAGGCTCTCACTTAAACAATGGCTACTGTAAAAAAGTGAGGCTCTTTTGAATAAAATCAATATTAGCTATCATATTGGTTATAGTCCTTGCAGTTCAAAGATTACTAGAACAATCATTGAATATATTAAATGATGGTCAACTGAAATTATTTGGAATTTTGAGGAGCTCTGCACTGCGTTGTTAGAAAAAGAATATCAATCTATTCAGTTTATACTGTTTTCATACTATTTGTTCAGAATATATTTATGTTTATTAAAAGGATTGACCCCACACAGGTTTCTCAGGGGTGGCGTTAAATTTGTTTTTTCATACAAGCTTGATATTACTTTGTGTTATGTGATTTAAAAAAATAATTTCTTTCTTTCAATTGAATATTGAATTGAATTCAGAAAAATCTTGCTGCAAATACGTACATAAGCGGATTATATCAACATAATCATAACATTTTATAAGGTGTTTTATTTATCATAGAGAAACAAGAGTGGGAAAAAGTATTGGAGTGGAAGAGATTTCAAATAGCATAACTCTAGCTCGCTTCTGCTTCCGATTTAATGAACAATCCCTCTGGACTAAGTTGATTGTCCGGTTTTCGGGATCAGTGCAATGCATCGATTTATAATTATCAACTGGCCGAACTGCCCTGAATAATTGGTTATGTTCACACCTAATACTCGTTCGAGAGGAGAACACTGTTTTCAACGCGGCAGATTAGTTGTAAATTATTCAGACAATAAAATTTGGAAGCTCTTATTCAAAATAATTGATGAGCATGAAAAAGTGTTGATGAATTTGATTGGCGCTACTCCAACTGTATGAAATGCTGTGCAGGCCAGAGTGGGTCATGAATGCATGTGGTTATGGATTTTTAGAGTAATGGTCGCACTCAACTTCAACGAAATAGGTTGAAGTAATCAAGCCATGTCATCATCATCATCATCATCATCATCATCATCATCATCATCATCATCACCAACACTCGTTCAGTATGTGGGTCACTTGGGGCTTTTTGTTTTTCTGTCTATCTCGGTTCACGATTACATTACCCTTCAACGATATCTGTGTCTGATTCGAACTTGAAGCGAAAAACTATGACGTAAGCAAAAGAAGGGTAACGTGATAACAATTGTCCAATTTTATGAAGCGACCGGTTTTATTGGTTGGTGCAATGTATAAGTAGTAGAATAACTGAATTACTCTTTTTTATTTTTGGAGCCTCATTTTAGTTCATTATAGTTTTATGTAGCCTATAGAATGGGTCGTAAAATGAGGTCAATGAAGATTGTCACAGAGTTTGCAATTATTAGGATTAGAAAGATGCATGAGAAATCATGTCGATATTGGAATTTATACTATCTAATTATGTTTCAGAATAAGAAAATTAGTAGACACAGACAAGCTTTGAAAAAATAGAAGTTCCAAAGCGTTCAAGTTATGAAGAAAAGTGGAGAGGTAAGAAAAATGGTGAAGAAGATGAATGGGGACTGGAAAAAAGGACAAAGAGTAAGAATAAGAAATGAGCAAGAAAAAGAAGTGGAATAAGTGAGAGGAGATGGTGAAATAAGAGAAATATATTCTCCTGAGCAGCTTAACAATTATAAGAACTTCCGAAGAACAAAGAGTTTACCTCACAAAAAAGAGGACTGGAAAATTTATTAAAGCAGGATCTGAAGGGAGGTAGATTAACAATGATAATAAGTTAAGGCTGTGCGCAGGGTTTTCGGTCATAATTTGCTTTCGAAGTTTCTTGTATTGAATATTATTAGGGTTTTGCAATTTTATCTTTTGCTGTGAGGACATTTTTTCACTTCAGTTATTGTGCAAAATATGGGCGTTCAAAGTTGAAATTTTTCGGTTTTGGGGGGCAATTGATCTCACCTATGAGTGATTTGAACTTTTGATAAATTTCCTGTAACTAACAGACACCTCGAGGAATGAAACAACAAATTTTTACTCCAATCAAGCAATTAGGCTATTTTTTTTAAATACATTTTTTAAAATCTGTAAGAAAACTCATTTTTTCAAAACATTATTTAGGAAAATATATTTGTTTGATTGAAATAAGACGTATGTCATTTTATTCCTTAAGGTGTCTTTTAGTTATGGAAACTTTATCAAAAGTTTAAAATCACTCATAGGTTAGATCACACTTTGATCATCACTTTTGATCACACTTCTATCATGTCTATCCAGTGAGACTGTGTACTCATTTTCAACATTTCCCATCCTTATTTTCCTAATTTGACAACATTGGAAGGAACTCACTCATTACCCACGCACAGGTCTAAGACCTATGTGGGCTACATCCTCAAAAAAAAAAAAAAAATAAATGAAAAACTTCTTTGCGGTGACCACACGAAAATATTCAAACTCTTCAAAAACAATTGAAAAATATTTAGTTGATAAAGCTTTTTGTAGTGTACAAGAGTTCCTTTCACATCAAAATTAAGCCTCACCTCAACTAATTGAAGTAATTAAGGTATCTAGTGTATAATATTGTTGATCTGAATTGTCTTATACTCCTTAACTGGAGTCTCCAAGACGTAATCTACAAAAAAAAAAAAAAAAAAAAATGTGATCTTGAAAAAATAAACTAAACCGTATGTGTTCTGGAATAACAATAGTTTACTATTTATATTAGGTCAAAAATTATTTACTTGAAGCAAATGTTTGTAACGTTTTCATTTTTTTCGAATTTTCCGTTTTCATGTATTTTAAATAAAATCATTATAATACATTGAATAATACAAGTTATGACGTTGAAGATCCATCTTGTTTCCACCTGTATATGAAAACTTTAAAAACCACTTTTAAGTGGAAATTGTCACTCACTTTTTGCGTGACGGCTGTTTCACTCTGTTAGGAGAATCTGGACTGTACTGGACTGGAGTATACTGTGGTTCGTCTGACGATGCTCCTAACAACAGAGTGAAACGGCCGTCACGCCATAAAGCGAGTCACAATTTCCAATTGTAACCCGCTTCGTGTGCAAAACTCACTCTGTCTGAAAGATTACTTTGGGGTCGTAACTCATAGACACAAGATATTTCTAAATTATAGTTTTTTTATTAAAACCTTCTTTTTTTAGAAGAGTCTTTATAATACTTCAATATTACAACATATTAAAGAACATATTATTTTTACTCGCTTGGCTTGCTATTTAAGACGTGTGTATAATTATGAGTTGAAACTTAATTTTAAATCTTGCCTGGTATTCCTGGCTCTCCTTTCCTTGATCTCCAGGAGTCTATGGCCACTTCAAACACATCAAACACTTCAAACAACTCTCAAACCCAACCGAACATGCCCTTGTCGCCCAGTAGAAATTGCCGGCTAACACTCCAAAATTTCGATCACCCAATAAGTTTTCAACTGCCCGGACTGTGACAGACTTATTAAGTTTTCGAAGATCATGGTTTTGCAAGCCTAACACTCCACTGGTCGAAAGAAGCGTTCTCCTGGCTTCTCGAGTTGAACTCAACGTCTCCTAAAATTTTGATTCTCTATTTAAGTGGTCCATACACTCCTTTCAATGCCAGAAAAGAGGCCTGATATTCACAAGATTGGATAGTGACACGTTCTTACATACCTTTAATATTTACTAATACATTCAAACAATTCGCATGAACGTGCCACTATCAGACTTGTCGATCTCATGAACGTCATCACTGTTTAATAACATTATTTGCCTTGAAAGCTTGAAGTGAAACACCTCGGCTCTCGTTTCTATAATGAATCTAATTTTTATTAAAAATGTCATTTATGACACAATTAAAAGAGATTTTTAATTTTTTATTGAATAATACAAGTAGCATCATCTCTAAAAAAAAAATCTTTTTGAAAAAGACGATATTCATGGAGACGAAATTATGGCGATATTCAGTTGTATCATAATTATTATTGTGTACTTTGTTGAAAAAAAATTCATTCTATTCTAATACTTAGAAGACGTAATTTTGTTTAGGTTGTGCTGGCCCTCAATAATACTAATCTACTGATCCGCGACATAGGGTATGTAGGGAATTGAAAAGCTTCCTGTCCTGATGAAAAGATCACTGCCGACAGTTTCCATTCGGATTAAATGCCAATATGAGACACAATGTTTGGCTCCAGACGGGAGAGCTCCTATTGAACGGGGTCTTATAAAAACTGGGAGTTCCACTTCATTATTCATGTCTCCATTACTCTCCCTATGGGACTATGAATAACAATTCTACCAGTAAACTCTCGAGTGAGATGAAGGATGAATGAGTCCTCTTACATAAAAGAGAACTTATTCTCAGGGCGGGACGGGGAGTGGACACTTGAACCAGACGTTTATAAGTACTTTCACTACCATCCATCTGAGTATCTCAGGTTGTATCTATATATATAATTATATATTGTGCTGAAACCATTTTCCTGGGACACTGAGGAAAGGGAAGATTCATGCAGATATTGGGACACAGCATCATATTATAAAACAAGTACCATATTCTGAAATTGTTTTATTGCAATGTCATCAAGAATAACACACAAGCTTTTGGGAAATTAAAGTAGGGTACTACTTTTCAAATTACAGAACGAATCACTGACAAAATAATAATCTGAATATGGAGTTGAAGTTGGATAATGGACACTATGCAATGTAATAGCAGTATGCAAATGAACAAGCAGTGCAGTTCAATTTGAGAATGATAGAAATGTACCTGTTTCCACAAATAAATGTATTATTTATTGGATTTTAAATCGGTTACAACAATGAAGGGAAAGTAAGGATGAAAGAAAATAGAAAATTGCTGAAGAATATTTCAATTTTTAAAACTTGGACCATCATTATAAATTCTAACTTTTGCTTGTAAATTCAACAACTTGCGGTCAGTCATAAATTGTGAAAATATAATAAATGTAGTCAGAATTGGCCGAACGTTTTCGAGTTATTGAATTTCATTTTCAAGGCATCCTAGATCGACGATGTTGGTTAGAAGAATTGTGCTTTTTGTATAATTTGGTCAAAAAGTTTGTATGATTTGAAATTTTTAAAACGTTTTGACAACATTATACAAAAACCACAATTCTTCTTACCAACAAACCAGTATTGCCGTTCTAGGATGCCTTGAAGATGAGATTCAATAACTCGAAAATGTTCGGCCAAATGTGAGTACATTTATTATATATTCACAATTTATGACTGACTGCAAGTTGTTAAATTTACAACCAAAAGTTAGCATTTATAATGATGATGGACCAAGTTTTAAAAATTAAAATATTCTCCAGCAATTTTTTTTTTCATCCTAACTTTTCCTTCATTGTGTCCGATTTAAAATCAAATTTAATAATACTCACAATATTCAAAATTTAAAACTGACTGCAAGTCGTTAAATTTACAACAAAAAGTTATTATTAACAACGCAGATCGTTATGGAACAAGAAATCCAAGAATTATAAATACATTTATTTGAAGAGTATCGCGGTTTAAATTCAAACTCCATAATTCTTAGGCCGTTATAATTCCTGTTGTTTTGTTTTCAGTTTACAGAAAAAAAGCATCTCAAATTATCAATTTCCACAATTATTGGTCCATCTCCCTGAAATGACATTGAATTGATTAACAATGATCAACAATAACATTGATTAACACAATAGCAAAAACTGGAATAAAATTGGGTTGCGTCATATAAGTAGAGGCGTAAAAAATAATGGAGCCCATCACAGAGCTATAGCAATAAAATTCCAACATGGCCAACTAATCTTTTATGAAATTACATTACTTCCAGCCAGAAAAAAACTTCATTGATGAAAAAGCATAACCCTTTCCAATCGTCAGTGTTATAAAGCAGGCATTGGGATAATAATTAAGAATAATAGCCAAGATACGATAAGGATAATAATTGGTTGATTTATTCCGATTAATTTTTAATGATTTATTTGATACGATTCATCTGATGTTATATCGATTATATGTGGAAAGGAACCTTGGTAAACTACAACAATTTTTATCGCCTCATAAAATAGTGCAGGCAAATAGTGCAAGATAAGACCTATTGAGTGTCTTTACAGATTTATTCATCTATTTTTCAGTCCAGAAAAATCCATTAGGCCTACGCACTAAACAATGGACAGTTACAGTCCCCATTGTGTAATGTACTTTGCTCATTTTCTCGACTCTAGAACCTCTAATTGAATTGAGAAGTTTATTGGTCTGATTTTATGACTCACTCTCTTCATGATGGGTCTTGTTTGAGTTCAGTAGTGTACATCGAAGGTCTTGTTAGGTTTTTTCAATTTATCAGAGACCTGATTATTTCCATTCAAGGATAGCTTATAGCTTACATAGCTTATTATTAGTACAATAAAACCTATATATTGACAGCTCAAAGTAAAATAGCTGGGAGATAAGTCGAGGATTAGAGAAATTTATTTGAGATTCTATTTTATGCGCAATCGAATCCGTGTCATAACAGATCAACCAATATTGATTCCAAAGCAATGATCAATTATTCCAATGTAGGTGATCAAGAATAACCAAAGAAATCAAAGAAAGAAGATTTGAGATAATTAGATTTGGAAAATAATATATTCTACTCAAATATCATCTATTTTTTTTTGTTTTTCTTTTTTGTATCTCAAGACAATCTCTACCATCGAATGAACAAGGGAAGTTATTCAGATTGTAAAGACATGTGATACTACAAAAAATAATTACATGTAATTATAATTACATCAATGCACTACAGATATATAAGGCTATTGATGAAAAAATTGTTAAGATGTTGAAATTTCTTGATAAGCTAAAATATAACTGTTATCCATCTATTACTCAAACACTATTGAACAAGTTATTAGACAAGTAGTTCGACTTGAAAGAAATTGAATGAAAATTTGAAGGAACCTAAAAATTTTGAAGTGACTCACTAGTACTTGATACTACATCATGGCATACTTTATGGAATTACTGCGTAAGTCAAGATATACAAAATACAAGTGGCAATGTCGAGGTTGAACGGGGATTTGCAACTCTTATTCGTAGGGTCGCAATAATAGAGATCGGAAAGCAGTAACGTATCCACCTCAAGCAATGTGTGGAATGTGTGGTACACAAGAGTGTAATGTTCCTCAAATTTGATTTGAGGAAACATCCCAGCCCGAACGGATGCAAGGAGAAATGGATCGCGAAAATATGTACTTGGAACTCATAACTCACGAGAGAACTCGAATTCTCATTTTATTGGCGTTTAGGTACATTGGATACGTCAGAAAATGAATAAAGTTTCGAGTTGAGCTGTGCTGTGCTGTCTAGAACTCGGCGTGTATCGTTGAATGTTTGTACATAAAACAGAAAATAAAGTGTTTGCTTCGAAGAGAGGTGTGAGAAAGAGAGAAACAGAGTGAATAAATGAATGGTAACAAAGTACCAATTGTGACAAGCACCTGAGAGCAATAACCACGAGGTTTTCCTTGAATGGATAAGGCTGAGGAGTTGAAATTGTAGAGTATATTTTCATCGCTCTTTTTGAAAGCATTTCTGAAAAAAAAACTGAATACAGTAGTGTGTGTTCCAAACAAAGGAGATGGAAATATTGTGAGAATTGGAGTCAAGTGGAAGCAAAAGAAGAGATAAAGCTCAAAAAAGGATTGAGAAAGAACAAGTAGAATAAAATATTTAAAAAAATAACGTACGAAACCTTCGGATCCTAAATCATCGTCTAGTTATTTTCCAGCACAGATATTCATGTAAAATTTGAAAAAATCGACATCTATCTAACGAACAGCTACAATCTATGAGGGATAGATACTTCGATGTATACTTCGATGAGATTCTTCAGTAAACGGGTGGCATTTCCCACTCCAAAAGAACATATTTTCACACGAGGAAAAACATTTTCCTCATGTGAAATAGCTATTTGTGTAACTAGAGTGCAAAGTGGGGTTTTTATGCACCAAGAGAAACAGTTTTATCACGATCCGAAGGCGAGTGAAAAAAGTTTCTCGAGTGCAGAAACAATACTTTGCACACGAAATACACATGAAATTTTTCCTACAGTAACGTATAAAGTAATTTAAACAGAACAAAACAGGACATACATAACCTGACAATTCGTCACATAACCTACCTTCGAATCAAATCGATTTCAACAACTACAGCTGACTATTTCGTAGCTGAAGCAGAGTAGTCAACCTATTTTTGAATGCAGAATAGGGAACCTGCAAATTACATGATATTTAGCTAGTATTACATGCTATAATACTATTTTGTGTTGTTAGGTTGCAAATCTGGAGTGCGGAAAAGTACTTTCGCGCACTGGAATTTACTCTCCCGCACTGTTGTAGAAATAGACTATTTGCGTGCGACAGTTAGTGCAAAAATAGGCACTTTTTCGGGTCATTGGAGGAAATAGCTATTTGTGTAACTAGAGTGCAAAGCACCGTTTTTCTGCATCGAGAGAAACAGTTTCTCGAGTGCAGAAACAATACTTTGCACTCGAATTACACATTAAATTTTTCCTACAGTAATGTAGGCCTATAAAGTAATTCAAACAGAACAAAACAGGGCATACATAACCTGAAAATTCCTCACAACCTATCTTCGAATCAAATCGATTTCATCAACAACAACTACAACAACTATTCACAACGAAAGCAGAGTAGCCAACCTATTTTTGAATGCAGAATGGGGAACCTGCGTATTACATGCTCACTATTTTGTGTTGTTAGGTTGCAAATTTGGAGTGCGGAAAAGTACTTTCCCGCACTGTAACTTACTTTCCCGCACTGGTGCAGGAATAGACCATTTTGCGTGCGGGAAACCAGTGCGGGACCAGTGCGGGAAAGTAAATTACAGTGCGGGAATGTACTTTTCCGCACTCCAAATTTGCAACCTAACAACACAAAATAGTGAGCATGTAATACGCAGGTTCCCTATTCTGCATTCAGAAATAGGTTGGCTATTCTGCTTCAGCTGCGAAATTGTTGTTGTAGTTGTTGTTGTTGAAATCGATTTGATTCTAAGATAGGTTATGTGAGGAATTGTCAGGTTATGTATGTCCTGTTTTGTTCTCTTTAAATTACTTTATACATTACTGTAGGAAAAATTTAATGTGTAATACGAGTGCAAAGTATTGTTTCTGCACTCGAGAAACTTTTTTCACTCGCCTTCAGCTCGTGAAAAAAACTGCTTCTCTCGATGCAGAAAAACGGTGCTTTGCACTCAGTTGCACAAATAGCTATTTCCTCATTCTATTTATAGTGTTACGTTCTGTACATCATTACTGGACAAGTGATTCCCTAAATATAGATTATTTCTATTGTTTACTACAATTTCAAGTCCCAAAAAGCTCTAATTCAATGATGAATAATATTTCTATCATATATCATCACTAACAATGTTATTTTCTTCTAACTTTAACTTTAAAGCCCCATAGATTTAATTTACAGTGATGTACACAAAAATAAATGGGTGAATAATGATTAATTTTATTCTGAAGCGAGATTCGTTAATGGATAGAAATAATAATATTGTTGTTGAGTCTGATAAATCGATGCAACTATTTCAATGAGCCTCTTTCAAATGTGAGGAGTAGAAGTTTAGTTTGTGTATTCAACTCAGGCTCCTCGTTTCTCAAACATTAGATTAGACTGAGTGCGCGGTTACAATGGGAAATGCCAAGCCTCAGCACTGCTGGCACGTTTTGCACACTGTTTGCTTTTCCTAAACCCACTCACAAGTCTCTCATTTCCCACCTCATCATAAAATAACCCTTTAGTGCTGAAATTCACCTGTATCCTCACAATATCTCACTTCGTGATCACCCCAAATCTCAACACAAAATATCCAGGATTACAGTAATGAAATTTGATCAATTTAGTATTGTGAGCATTATGAATGAGTTTTTCGCCATTTATTCTTCCATTATTAATAGTTCCCACATTATAAGACAAAGCATGTGCGTGGGTGATAAGGTAGAGCAGAAAATTTAAAATTTCAGGCTGAGACCAAGAATTAAGCCCGGGATTCTTAAACTAATAATTACACGATTGTGGTCGCAAAATTTGAGTACTAGATTACTTAAATACTGTGACATAAGGTTTTTGACGCTATTATGTTGGGTCATTTATGTCACTTTTTTCTTATATTGTTGGTCCCAAAATTCAGCTATGAGCATGATAGCTGTCTCTTACCTGCTGAAAATAGTGGGCGCCAGGAATAGTATGAGGTGAGCCTGAAAAGCAGTTTAGTGAAGCTCCCTGGAGGGTAATCTCTCCCTTCACTGTACGCCGATGTATTACTCTTGTGAGGCGAAAGGCAGGTGAAATTAAGCGGAGTGCGCAAAATATCTCACCATTATTTATAACGCCAAGGATGACGAGCACAAGTCATGGGTTGAAATAGGTTCTTCAGAGCCCAGAGAACAATGAGAATACTCCGCACAATCCACTAAATACCTTAGCCACACGTCTCGACAAGTAGTAATAGTATTGAAGGTCTCGAAGTTCGTCAGTCGAAATGAGACTAATCTCAATAAATATACCAACAATTGAAATTAGACTAGGAATGATTAGTTAGTTGATGAGGACGGCGCCGGATCCAATCCTTATGTGGGTCTTCGGCAAGCAGGCCACTCATCAAATAAATATCACTATCAGTCATTCAATGTAAATTTAAAGAGATATTCTACTAATGTTAGCTTGGAAAATAGAGTGTGAAACTCTACTCCATGAAATCTTTAAATTGGTTTAACCAATAAAGAGGGCCAAACAAGGTGCAAAAGAAATATCAAAAAAGGTTGGTATAAAATTGTCGACTATATTGAATAACTTTCTAAGATCAATACTTAAATGAAAAATGCAAATTATAGGTGAGTAATTAAAGTATCAGGAAATTTCACCTCAACAATTATTCCAATATTTATTTAGATTGTAATTAAAATTACAATAGAGCAGGTCGTGGGCTCGAGGCTTGGCTCAAATGTAACATGCCTCCAAAGACTATATATCTAATTACTTAATTCTATGAGCTCAGATTTTTACACGCTAAATACTCGATTTGTATTTGTCGTAGTGATATTATAGATTTTCCGCGCACTAGTGGATCCACTTTAAATAAATTTGTTGCACTTACGCGAATTTTTGTTCTTCTGCCGGCGTGAGATAGTGGAATGGCGATGCCCTTCGAGGATTGGAACCGTGGCCCCTCAATCCTGGTGTTGTGGCGGAAAATATTCTCCTGAATATTTTTGGATCAGGTCTCTGGCTCAGCAATCCGTGGTCTGCTCTGTTCGTCACAAATGTCCGACTTTAAATTTAATTTAATTCAAGTTTTAAACGATAAAGACAAAAAGTCGGTGCTAGAACCACTTCGGTCGGAAGTCCAGGAGAGAGTCTTTTCTTGATTGAGGGAAGCACCTCAGTTTTCTGTAATTTTTATTTGGTGGCTTCCTCTGATTGGCCAATTCTCGAATTAATTAGCATAATATGCAAATGAGATATGGGCCTACGTGACTAATTGTAATGCCCCTAATAAAATATAAATAATTTGATTTAACTAACACTAATCACATAAATAACATTAATAAAATATGACAAACATAATAATAATACTGCTGGCTGCATAATACTGCTTTTGAGTGGATAATCAGGTGAGTAACATTTCATTTTTTTACCAAGATTCTATTAGTACAAAACGTGACTATGCTATTGAGAATATTTTATTGTATTTTTACATATTAAAAATAATTAAGGCAATATATTTTTGGTATTTCACAAATTCTCTTTACTATGAGTATCTGGCTGAGTGTGACATGAAAAAGCCGGCACATCAAGAGGTTATGTTCCTCATAGCAGCGATGTAAACATTACGATCTCATGAATATATTAGTGATTTAAATCTGTCTAGTGGCTTACATAAATAAATTTAACAATAAATAAGGAGCCGCTTCAAATGTCTTATCGACGAATCTATTTATCAGGTCAGCTGTGTGATACTAGTACTATTTTTATCTATCTCTGTTACCGTTGAACATTTATAACGGTGCTTAGTGGCTTATTCATAATTTGAAGAAATTTCGTATCGTCACAATACCTTTTAGTAAGTACTTGAATATTTTCAATAAATTAATGGAAATTGAGAGCAATACTCACAGTTATATTTGATTGAGGGCTAAGTAAGTGGGGGTGATAGCCGTGAGCAGTAGCAGGTATCTGTTCAAACAGATAGAGATGAGCTGCCTTCTTCTGGGACCGATTAGATTGGCCAGCTAAAAAGACACTTTTCTCTGCTGTGAAATCACTTCCCGATGGTTCGGAACCAACCTGAAACTGTAGGTCTAGCTCATCAATCACCATCATCCAACTCATTACCCACGCACAGGTCTAAGACCTATGTGGGCTTCACCCAAAAAAAATTTCTTGCTAAAGTATTGAATTAAAAAAATAGTGAGACCTAATATCCACTTTTTGGTACACACTGAAGCTGTTTTGCTAACGAGAAGATTTATTTAAAGCCAATGATTGGAGCATGTAGGAAAGGCAGTTCTCAATCTCCTTGGCGAAAAAACTGTCTGAAAACATAAAATATACAAAGAACCAAGAAATTCCGAAAGTGATCATCTCTATTTACTTAGTGAATAGCACCAAGTCAAGTTAAAATTATTTTCTCCCACCTATGTCTGAGACCTGTGCGTCAGTAATTATGACCATTCAAGAGTTTTATCTACAGTTTTAGATGGGTTTCGAACCACCGGGAAGTGATTTTACTGCAGAAGACAGAGTCAGTTTTGCTATTCAACCTGTGCGTTGGTAATGATTGCCATTGATGAGTTTATCTACAGTTTTAGGTGGGGTTCGAACCACCCGGAAGTGATTTCATTGCAGAAGACAGAGTCAGTTTTGCTAGCCAATCCAATGGGACACCCTCACAAAGAGAGCCCAGGAGTTCGTAGCTTATCTTATCTATTCTGATTGAATAGATACCTGGTACAGCTCGCGACTGTCACTCTCGTTAACATAGAATACATGAATATGGCTCGTCCAACTACCAGAATTTATTAAAACAGGTTCATAAATTTCAGGTTCAAAAACAGGTTTATTTATTATATTTTCATAAACCTGTTTATTTACAATCACCATGGTGCAACTTAAGAGGCGATCTGGTTCCACACCAAACTATTTGTAGTG
Source organism: Conomelus anceps (assembly GCA_948455865.1). Taxonomy (NCBI): domain Eukaryota; kingdom Metazoa; phylum Arthropoda; class Insecta; order Hemiptera; family Delphacidae; genus Conomelus; species Conomelus anceps. Next base: position 5,369,153 of record OX418217.1, on the reverse strand, counting down.
CTAGTTATCTCAAAAAAATTCTATTCTATTCTCAATTCACTTGATTTAAATAATTGTATGGAAATAAAATCATAGAGGTAAATTGTTCTATCAAGCATAAAGCTTAAGAGCTTAAGAGACTTTGCTTCAAAGAACTTTGCATATTTTAAAATCTTTCAGCTCTGTAAGGAAATCAATCACAAACTACCTCACTCCCCGTTTGTGTTGTACACTCTTTGGCCGAAACATAACATACAGTCTAAAGTTGCTAAGGCGCTTAATTTATACAAGACAAAAAGTTCGAAGCAATATGTCGAGAACTCAACAGCCAAGAAACTTGTTTTTTTGGCTGTTGGACATATTATTATGCTGTTCGACATATTATTATATGAATATACAGTTCAGAATACAGCATATATAAGAGGCGGGATAAAATTATTAATTTAATTTTGAAAGAACCTATGAAAGATGTCATATAAATCAGCCTAAATTGAGCGCTGCTGCTTTTTTCAATATTGTGGAATCATTATTTCAAAATTATCGTCCACATTCTCTAGAAGAGGAAAGGAGAAAAATTAATTTGGGCTTCCAAAGCCATAAAAAGAATAATAAGCGTATGGCTTTTAATGGTGGGGAGACCCTTACGGGTAGTTCCACCTCACCGTTTGTGCCATGTTACGGGGAACATGGTGGACCTACTATTTTAGGTGGGTTCCGAACCAGCGGGTAAGATTTCCAATTATGCGGATTTGGACAAACGGGCAGCGGGCAGAGCAGGAATATACTACAATAAACTGATGCTTTATAAACTGGAACTTATACCCAAAACAACAATTTATAGCAGAGTATGTATGTATGTATGTATGCCCTGTATGTTGTCCATTTGTAAATCAAACACCAGCGATGTATACCAAGGAATAAGTCAATGCAGTAATCAAATCCCACACTAAACAAAAATTGCAATGAATCTCAAGAACTTGAAAATTTGGTTGGTTGTCTCTCCAAGTTATTCATAGAATATTTTATTAACAGTTGGCGATGAGTGTTTCAGCTTCATGTTAAATTCTTTTCGCGATTTTAATTAATTGTTTTTCAACATAGCATCTTCGATAAAATATACATGAATTTTGATTCATATAATCCTTAAAAATCGACCTTGACTATTGACTATTGACTATCGACTCGTTGACTATTACCATGGTAATGGATTCGAGAAGCAAATCCCGTGCTTTTTATTACTTTTCGATAACCTTTCACCTTGATCTTCTCAACCGTTTAGATCACTATCAATATTTATCTCAATAGACTTGGTCATAATACATTTTCTTTAAGTGCCATGATCTCATGGTTTGGGCATATATGGAAAAATAAATACAACAAACTAACACTCAAGTAGTCAGTGTGAGAAACTTTGTGTCGCTAATTTTACCTTCGGTAAAAAGTTTTGATGGTTTTTCATCAGTCGATATTGATGTAATCACGTATGGCTCCCATGTTACAAACGGCAAATGGTTGAGTGTCGGCTATGTCAAAAGAGCCCGTGATTGACGATAACAAACGTGCTGCCTCAAATCAATGTTGCAGCTCCCTCTTTGATGTGGGCTTTCGTGAGGAGACTACCTTGCACAGACTTCCTATATTGGAAAATCATCAATCGATTGATCTATTCTCGTCACAATGTCTCCCAAAGCACTCTCCAAAACAATGGACTTTGATCTATGAACTCCCTTTATTTACTTGTTCTTTTATATCACCATTTATACTATGTAGAGCCTGATATTTACGAAGAAAATGAGGAAATATCAACTTTTTATTGTAAATTCAACGACTTGCAGTCAATTCTAATTGTGAGCAAATAATATTTCTACTCATTTTTTGACAAACATTTTCGAGTCATGGAGACTCATTTTCAAAGGCCTTGAAGATGAGATTCAATAACTCGGAAAAGTTCGGCCAAATGTGAGTACATTTATTATATATTCACAATTTAAACCTGACTGCAAGTCGTTAAATTTACAACAGAAAGTTCATTTATTCCGCAACAAATTATTTATTAATTTATTAATTTAATTTATTAATTTATTAATTTAATTTATTAATTTATTAATTTATTAATTTATTAATTTATTAATTTATTAATTTATTAATTTATTAATTTATTAATTTATTAATTTATTAATTTATTAATTTATTAATTTATTAATTTATTAATTTATCAATTTATTAATTTATTAATTTATTAATTTATTAATTTATTAATTTATTAATTTATTAATTTATTAATTTATTAATTTATTTATTTATTTATTTATAATACATACTTAGAAATTACAAACAATAGAGGCTTACAGCAAATGCCAAAACAAACCTCATTGAATTTCGTTTCTCTTTCGTTTTCCTAGAGCAGGGGTTCTCAAACTGTGGTAAGCGTACCCCTTGGGGGTACTCGAAAACTTTCAGGGGTACGCGGGACAGATTTATGAAAAATAAACCATTTTTTCCCGTTTCGCAATCACGCAAGATTATTATTTAATAATGAAATCTAATAAATTGAATACTTTGTGTTCGAGTTACTAGGAACCAACAAGTGCAATAGGTTTGTATAACTATTAAGTAGAAGTTCACATACAAGGTTAATGTTGGGGACCATTTAAGGTTTAACCTTGAGCCTAGCATTGAGGAACTATGTTGAGGAGCAAGCTCATCCTTCACATTAATTTTTTGTAATGGGTTTCAAATATGTTTCCAAATGTATTGTGTTTTTCATGGAAAAACGTTTTTCATGTTAAGAAGTTTTTCAATTTAACCGTCACCCCCCCCCCCCCCAAACATATCCTCGCGGTAACAAGGGGGTAAATTTTAATTTTCCATTAAGGGGTACAGTCCTCGAAAAAGATTGAGAACCCCTGTCCTAGAGGATGTGTCTGCGGCTACAAGTTTGAACTTTGTTGACTTTGTTGAAAATAATCTATTTGAGGAAAGTGACAATGAAATTGTTAGCGATTGTGCAGATAACAGTGAAGATTTATCAGAGCAGAAGGATCAAGTTCATTTATCTGATCTTAGTGGCAATGCTGAAGTGATTTCAGCAAATGAAGAGGCAGATGATAGGCCTGGAGGAGGTTGCTTAGGAGGGAAAAATGGTCTTCGATTGAGCACTGACCCACCTATTTGGGGACAAGCAGCTAGGAGAAATATTGTTGTGAGAGTTCCAGGAAATAAAGGAGAGGCCAGAAATATAGCAACCCAGCTAGATGCTTTGGATGTATTGATCACAAAAGAAATGGTTGACGGGTTGTGCATTACACAAACATCGAGATAGACATTCAAAAAGTGAACTATTCATATGATTCATGATACTCGGGAAATACTACTTGTAATGAATTTTTTTTGGAGGATGAACCCACATAGGTCTGAGACCTGTGCATGGGTAATGAATTGGATGACGGCGATTGATTTGTTGAATCTACAGTTTAGGGTGATTTTATAGCAGAGAACAGAGTCTTTTTTGCTGGTCAATCCAATCGGCCACCTTTACAAATAGTGCTCAGGAGTTTCGTAGCTTATCTCTGATTGAACAGATACCTGCTACGGCACTCGGCCAACGCTTCCGATTTGAATAGTATGCAATGAACAACTTCTAATAAAGTATTTCCCATTATGTGAAAGACATAGAGCTGGTTCTGGAAATCAAGTTCTGGTCGTCTGTTCAAATATAATCGAGAAGAACGAAGTGAATCGGCCATGAATGAACAATGTTCACCACTTTAAGATGGTCTGACGCATCAAGAAGATGGCGACGCGTCTCACCGGCATAGCCAGATCATCAAACACACTCAACCGTCAGATTGACAGCTCCCATGGGACGTGCTTGCTGGTCTTTTCACATGAGAATACAAATGAGCTGTCAACCGGCGCTGAGATCTCATTTGAAAGCAGCCAACATATAATGCAATGACTATGAAGATACTCATGACAACTTCCTAGCTTCTCAATTTACCCACCACGATGATTTGCAATCTCCAGTTCTTATTCTGATCAAGTAATAGATTTATAAAAAAATCACATTTTCATTACATTTTGAAATTCGTATTCCTTGCTCACTTTTGCAACTTTTTTTGAGGATGAAGCCCACATAGGTCTTAGACCTGTGCGTGGGTAATGAGTTGGATGATTGTGATTGATGAGTTGGACCTACAGTTTTAGGTGGGTTCCGAACCACCGGGAAGTGATTTTACAGCAGAGAACAGTGTCTTTTTTGCTGGCCAATCTATTCGGTCACCGTTACTAACAGGTCCTACGAGAACGCAGCTTATCTCTATCTGATTGAACAGATACCTGCTACGGTTACTAAACTAAAAAAGCTGAAGAAATATTTCTGAATTCAGTTATAAGAAAATAATATTTGATTAATGATCAACTTGTATCTGAAGATACACATTTTTAGTAGAACTATTAATAATGAAGTGTTTATTTTACTCACATTGCTGAATTTAACGATAGCAGTGTCGTGAACATGTTAATAATAATATTGCAATCCAAGCCAAAAAAAAGTTATACAGCGATCACAGTCTTCATTCGGCCTCAACAGTACAGCATAAATTCTAATAAAGAAATGATACGAATAGACGAACGTTGTCAGACATTGTAAAGAGAAGTGTTTCTATTTTTAATAACTATATTAATTTATGGAATTATAGCAAGTCTTGTGAGACAACTTTCGACAAAAGAGAGGCTGGATATCACTAGAAATACGGTTGTAGAAAAACTATTTTTCAAAAAATACCTGGATCAGTACCCCGAACCACCAAGGGTGTTACAAATGAAATTTTTAACCATGAATCAAGATTTTGTTATAATTTTCTCAAATTAATTTTCATGGAGCTGGTTTACTTCGAAATATTGATTTGACACTATAAGAGTTGAGATGTTTCAAAAACATTTAAACTTTATTGTGTTGACCTTAATAAATCTAATCATATTATTTTGGTTTCACTATAAGAGTAGACATATTTCAAAAACATTCAAACTTTATTGTGTTGACCTTAATAAATCTAATCATATTTGGTTTCAGTTTGGAATGATAGAGTTATGCTATCAGTGCGATCAATCACCGCTGTGGTATCAACTATTGATATTGTGAGTTACAGTAGATGATTTTATTGAATGGAGTTTTCTCTCAAATGTTGGTGGTCCTAGTCTAAAAATTTGATAATGGTGGGCAATGGAGTGATTAAGGGGGGAATCAGGGGGATAAATCCCCCCAGAGACCCAGTGACAAAAGAAATTTTGGACCAATTATAACAGTCTTGTGAGAAAACTGTTAACAAAAGAGGAGTCTGGAGTCACCAAAAAAATGATTTTAGAAGAACTATTTTTCAAAAAATATCTGGATGAGTACCCCAAATCACCATTAAAAATTAAATTTTTAAATAAATTACTGGATATTCACCCAATTAGGCGGGGGGGGATTATAAATAGCAAGTGAAAATAATTCAATTACACCTGTTTTCAAGTTTGCATACTTAAACAATACATTTTTAGCACATGATTCTGAAGGCGTTGATGGAAAACTGGATAAAAATCATATTGACAAATAAAGTGGCATAAATAATGTTAAAATGGATGAACTCACGTCTAGAATCGCTAAATATATCCCTGTAAAGGGACTATTTTTCAAAAATTTCCCATGGGAGCACCCCCGAACCATCTTTTAAAAGAAAGAGCTATCGATATTGTCAAAAATTATTGTGTCTTTAGGAAAACCTCCTACCACAGTGCTTGAAGCATTACATCACTACATTACATCATAGACTAACCATCAAGTAACTATCCCTGATCAATGATTACATATAGCGCCAACCAACAAGCCCCTAACCCTCTATTTACTCCAATGATGGTGGGTTATTCTTGTTCTACAAAAATTTGGTTTATTACACTATTAAAAGTTTCTTAACTAGTTATATTAAGTATGAGATAATTCCATTAAGTTTTACTCACATATCTTTTCACGATGGGGAAGATAACGTTTCTATATGTTTAAGCTTTGCATTCATCCAAGCATATTTATGATAACTGTTTTTAAATTCACTCTGAAGTATTCATCCCCTCGTTTGTAGGTTTTTCTCGCATTCTAAACAAAACTCGTGGTGGTTGGGAAATGTGAAAATTACTCACGAATGAAAAATCGTGGGATGACCATTTATAATGGGTTTGTACGACGCTCCTTAATGGCGTAGAAAATTTCTGTACGAGGGCGTATAATAAATCAACAAGTGGAATCTTTCAGCTCATATATTTCGCCAGTAGGAACCTGGTAAATTTCGACTGTACAGGTCTGGTTATTTCTACCAGGGCATTCTGGTCAAAAATTCAAAGATTTCTTTTCTTTTTGGTCTTAATACTCTCAATAGCCTAATTTATTCTATGAATCAATAATTTGGAATGGATTTAAATGTAGTTTACTATTTGTAATATTTAAGCCTCGGTTTCCAACTTGTGGATTCGGACCTAATGGAAAATGTGCAGAACCGGAATGCATCCAATAGCTTAGCGCAGTTGGTTGGGGCGTCGCAACTTCAGCTTGCTGTCGTTTAAGCGGTCGTGGGTTCGAGTCCCGTTCCTCCGCCTGGTCTCTAAGTGTAATCATTACCTCATTACGTCATCGACATTACCTCATCACGAGTCTCGTACTCATGTAGGCATCATCAGCAAAAAAATGATGTTTTCTATATAGGTTCCTATACTAGGAGCAGCAATTACAATGTATTTCGGACCTGTTCGCTGTCCATCACTCCGAATCCGTATTGGTGGGAACCGAGTATTTACAAGGTCAATAGGTTGACAGTCAAGAGGTAAATAGTGCATTCACTATTCCAGTGTGTACACTGGAAAATATAGTTATAGAATAATACAACAGATTTGATCGCAGTTGTCCTTAACTTGTACTCTTTCAGATCAGAGTTCAAATGCTTTTTTTTTGTAGATTACGTCTTGGAGACTCCATTTAAGGAGTATAAGATAAGTCAGATCAACAATATTATACACTAGATACCATAATTACTTCAATTAGTTGAGGTGGAGGCTTAATTTTGATGTGAGAGGAACTCTTGTACACTATAAAAAGCTTTATCAACTAAATATTTCTTCAATTGTTTTTTAAATATTTCTATATTTTCAAGACTCTTTAAAAACTGCGGTAGCTTGTTGTAGAATTTCCTACCAATATAACTAGGTTTTTGTTTGAATAAGCTACTATTGTGACTCACCAAGTGATAATCTCCTCGGCGTCTTGTATTATAATCATGTACATCAAGATTTTGGTTAATATCATTCGTTTTTACATAAAAAGTAGCTTCATACACATATAAGCAGGGTACAGTTAGGAGACCAAGTCTCTTGAACAACGGCCTATATGAATCTAATCTATTTACTCTTTCTATACACCTAACCGCTTTCGGTCATGCTACTTCTCTAGGTGCGCAAACTACACTAGGTACATTCCACACAATTACAACAACAGTGAGCATCCATTATGATGTGGTGGACCGTCTTAATTCGGCTACAGTTCACCTTGCTACAACGATCTGGGTCTGGGGTGGGTCCACGCACCGTCAGTTGTCAAACAATAACATTCAAATATTATGGCATGCAATGAGAATCTATTGAGAAAACAAAAAAGATGAGGTGCATCCCCTACTAATTAAATTATGTATGATGAATTTATCATTAAGTTTATCATGGTTATGTGAGTTAATTAGTTGATACGGCTGGATCCGAAGCGCCTCTCAAGCTTCAGCTGTCGCAATACAATCATCATCTATTTCATCGCCAATTCAATCATCATTGTAGTCATCATTACCAGTTTTTCACGGCTCACCCATTGACATTTTAACAGCTGCAACATTTTAAAATGGAATTTTGAAGGTGAAAAGTGTGTTCCATTGGCAATTGTGTCCCAATTTATTCTTTTTTTTATTAATGGAGTTTTCCCAATTCCTGTTTGGTTGTTCATGAGTTTGGAATAATAATATGAAGGGGAATTGTAAATTTGCATTTTCGAAGAATACACATACAAGAATTTGCATATCTGTGTTGTTTATGTTTATTTGAGGTAGCAGTATATTTTCAAGAGTTGTTCTGTCGGACTCAAAATTGATGTATTTGTTAGTATTTTTATATTGGAGGAAACTGTCCAGAATAGCTTCTCTATAGGTTAGCTGATTTATGGGGAACCTTTCTCATTATTCTAACCAGATTAATGTCTAACGTGTTTCAGTACATGAATAACTTATTCGAATATGAAAATACTGTCTTCATGTTTTTTCGATTGCTGTTTCATTCTCTATATTACCCTGAAAATAAAGGAGATTTTGATCACGGTAATGATGATCCAGTGTAAGGAGAACAGGATGTTTAATAACTATTATCTATTGAAAATTATCTATGAAATTAACTCTTCAAACGATGATAAAAACTTCATGGTTGGGTTGAAATCATTGAAAGTGGAAATTTGGATATTCACATCACTAAAAGAAATACTGTACACGTCATTCTTATTCTTATTCTGTCTGATACGTGAAATTCTATATGAGTAAAGAAATATTGATTTAATATTCCAATCCAATTTCTTTATCTAATTATATTTCTTCACTATATTTATTTTTTCAAGTCACACAATTCAGTTGATTAAAGTAGTAGCTAAATTTTTAATTTAAAAAATACTTGAATTGTTTATTCAATTTAATAAAAATCAACAATGTTGGTAAAATGATCAATGAAATGGATAAGAGGGAGGTGAAGACTCAAGAGAAGATGAAGAAGAAAGGGGAAAAACGAATTTAGATAACAAATAACCTATCAAATTAACAACCTAAATAAGTTATGACACGTCTTAGAAACCCAGATACAATTAAATTAACACCCTGCTAAATATCAATAAGGCTGAATATGAATGAGAATATTATGATGAAATAGTTTTAATAAGGTGATACATCACGGTATAATATAATAAAGTGATATGAAAGGTAATATAATAAGGTATATAATAATAATAATAATATCGTGTGACCTGGCTGGCTCAGGTCTGGTGTCAGAGTTATCAGGTCGCACCTGAATAAGTTCAGGGCCTCTGACGTGACTTAACGACAGTTTTTTAGGCAGCCGGGACCGACAGCTTAACGTGTCCTCCGAAACACGGGAGTGGCCCGAGGTAAAATCTTTCGGTCAGAACTGGGTTCGAACCCGGGCTCTGGGCTAGCAAACCAGCACTTAACCCACTCGGCTACGGCCACTCTATAAGGTATATATAGATATTTATAAACATTGAATGTTATAGGGGGTGATTAGTAGACCCCACACTCGAAGATAAAGGTGCTTTATTTATATCGGTCTCTTCAAGTTCTCTTAAAGGTCTCTTTATAAGGTCTCCTTATATTTATAAGGTCTCTTTATAGCAGAGAGGAACATACTCGATGCACTCATAATAATCACTATCGCAAAATTAGAAACAATATTATCAGATCTACCCCTGATTCAATTCGCCTAGTTTATTTCATGTCTGCTTTCCACAAAACGAAACTGTGTCTTGCATTACAAAGGATGTGCTTCTATTTCCTCCCGTACAGTTGATTTTTTAATCAGATGAGATTCAATTTAATCTGTTGATTCAATTTAATTAAAATCAACAATGTTGGTAAAATAATCAATTAAATGGATAAGAGGAAGGTGAAGATTGAAGAGGAGATGAAGATGAGAACTATATTATTTCAATTTGTATAATTATTATTCACTCAGTTATCACTACTTGTTATTATACTGAATTGAAATATTAGAAATGATTCGTTTCTCTCAAATATGTTATTCTTATGAACGATCACTTCATCCATACGAACGCTCATACAGATGAATGAGAGGGTCCAAGTGCTCTCTTTGAATCTGATTCCAATTGCGTTTGATGGAGAAGTTTATTTTGAAAAACATATGCTCTCTACGTATAGAAGAAGGCCCAAGAGTCTTTCTCTTTTTTCCTTAAATATCCTTTGCAACAGAATTTTGAAAATATTAACACAATTATCGCTGGGCATTCCTTGAAGGAAGATCCATGCAAAATGTCACTGAATTTGGTCCACGCGTTCCGCTGTACCTAGCTGTACCTGCTGTACCTGTACCTAACCTAACCTGACAAATGCAAAATGGTCGTCTTGAAATAGAGACTTCTCTTTGATCGGTCAATTATTTCTCTCTTACTTTACCCTTTGATATGAATAATTACAAGATGATAATTTATTCTAATTAAAGATGATTCCCATTACTGAGTTCGATGTCTACGCACAAGTTGGCCGTAGTCACTGTTGTTCAATTGTACCCGCATAGAGATTCATGACGACGAGGCTAAACAGAGACTTGCGTGCGCCTTCACAAAGTAGCCTCGGCAAATAGCTCAACCGAAACGATTGGCAGAGCAAATGGCCGGTCATACTTCACTACCGACCACGCCTGTGGCCAGGCTGCTGCTGTTGCTGCTACTGCTAACTAGCATTTGATACTCGACGACGCTCGACCTTGTGCTAAAATTCCACGATTAAGCTGGATAAAACGACTTTTAGAAGGGGCTGGAATACGTGCTCGCTTGAAAAATCATAGGCCACTCGTTAGAAACCAGGAGACTAGTTCATATTCGAGTTCCATTCAACGTAGCTTAGTTTTTCAGTTAGGATTTGGCTGGAGAATACAAATGTGGAGAGAGCATCAAGAGTATATCGATTACAAAAAAATGCAAATAAAAAAGGAAGAAAAATCTATATTGATATCTGATGTAATATCATATATATTCAGATTGTATCGATAAAATATATAAAATTTGAATATATATTCAAGATGGAGTTGGCCTAAATATTTTTAAACATGTTGCAATATATGAAACTGTCAAGCTTATCAAATTCAAAAATCAATAATTATGTTCAAAAACAGTATGGGTGGTATATAGGCTATATATAGTAAACGGTAGTATCAGTCAGAGAATGGAGTTGAGGAATAAATTACAGGTTGGTGTTTTTCTAGAAGAACAGAAGCGAGAAACATGGTCCAGAGAGAGAAGATTGGCGCTCAAAGTGAGAGAATGAATGAGAGATGGAGAATAAGGAGAGAGGCCGATAATGAATGACAAGTTGGGAATAACGAATGCTATAACTAGTGAATTAATGTGGTCCGTAGTAGGCCTATACAAAAAAAATAAAAAAAAAACGGTAGTATAGAATAGGTTATATATACCCAAGGTTCCTATAAACCTTTATAGGAACCTTGATATATACCCATATAACTATATAAATATAGTGAAGGCCATAGTATTAAAGTGTTATAATATGACATTAATATACCGTTACCGGTTGAATGATTTGGATGAGACTGGCGGTTAAAGGGTTTATGGTGTCGATTATTGGGCTGCTGTGGAATATTTGCGGGTGAGTGAGTGTGGTATTTGCACATTACCCAAGAACAGGCGTGAATTGTGGCTTGATCCGTGATCGCAAATCACATATTTTGTGCCAATCCGTGAAGTGATGCTGCCGCAGCTCAATATTGTTAATTAGATAGTAAAGGTGGATTCACACACATCAGTTACGGCGCGTCACAGTCACAGTGCCGTCTCAGTTCAGTTACCGGCACATCCGTCAGCAATCAGTCACCTACATTCACACACGACAGTCAAGTCTCAGTATTTCTAGAAGCCTCAGTCAGTTTCTGTACAAATATAGTTTTCCCCTTTTTTTTGGAGGATGAAGCACACATAGGTCTGAGACCTGTGCGTGGGTAATGAGTTGGATGATGGTGATTTATGAGTTGGACCTAAAGTTTTAGGTGGGTTCCGAGCCACCGGGAAGTGATTTTACAGCAGAGAGAAATTTATTTTTTGCTGGCCAATCTAATCGGTCTTCCTTACAAAGAGTGCCTAGGAGAACGCAGCTTATCTCTATCTGATTGAACAGATACCTGCTACGGCTCACGGCTATCACTTCCCTTAAAGTCAGTTTAAAATCATGACATTAACAGTGTGAACTGAATTGGCATGACAAAGTTTAATGATGAAGAATTTGCTATAATAGTCGTAGCTTTGTATGAGGAATGTAAGGAGCAAAGAAAAGTAAAAAGACGCAAATGGGTACATAACGCTTGAAAGGAAGACTGAGGGAGAGTTTGCGACCTTATTTAAAGAGCTTGTGGACGATAAATGAATTTTTTCAAATATTTTAGGATGTCACAAAACTCTTTCCATATAAAACTCAATAAATTTAAAATCTCATTTTTCGCATTTGTATCCATTTACTTGGAGTCTGTCATATCATACAGTTCCGCACACACTCAGCCTAATCAATTTTTCATTCATTTTTTCTTGAAATACTCAAATATGTGTATATAAAAATACTCAAAACACTGTAGATGCCGTCCGTCAGGCGTCCGAACAACTTGAGAATATCGGAAAGAAGAAATCTCGCTGTCACTGTCTGACTGGCAATAGACTGAACATTCTGACGGGTCGGCGCCGGACAAGTGTAGACAGCGTGACTGGAAACTCAGATAAGAATATATTTTTAGACTGTGACGAGACGGATATCTCGGAACTGAGACGCGCCGTGACTGATGTGTGTGATTCGACCTTAATCCAAACATCAGAGTATCCAGTAGGTGAGTGAGAACATCATTCAATTGTGATATATGGTGAAAAACGTAACAGGTTAAATTCTGATGTGTTTTTTGCTGGATATTACATGAAGTAGAGTTTTTTATCGTGTGCTATACATGTTGAAGACGATGACATCTGATGTGACATTGGACATTATTATGATTATATAACAAGAGACTTGATTGAAATAAAAAGTAATTACAGTATTAAATACAAAAAATCAATATTTCAGTCATTTCGAATACTGAAAGGAGCTTATTTTAAATTTTTTAATTATAATTTTTTTAATTTTAATTTCTGTTAACAACTCTAGTAGAATAATAATCTGTGATGTTTTCCATGACGAAATACTTGATGATCAATCTAATATCAAAGATGACATTGTATTTCTATTTAATATATTGTAGCGGATATGAAATTGGAGAGAGTTGGAGAAAAGAAGAGACAAGGCTCTCGGTGTTATCTGCTATGATGTTTACTTTTAAGCCATTAATTACACTGCTTTTGACACTTTTATAGTGTCTACTTGGTAATTAGTAGAATGTTCTCGTTGTTTGATTAGACAATAATGGAATGTTATCGAATATTGTGGAAGGTGCTAGTTTCCTTGATTTATTTATTCAGAAGATGATAGAAAAATGTAGAAATTGCTTGATTGTTGACAAACCTATTTAAGGCGAACGCATTTGTAAATTAGTTCAGTTGTCTCTGTAATTCGTCATGTGACAAGTGACAGGTGACAAGTGTGACAGTTAAGTAGTTCAGTTCTACGTTGATAAGTGGCAGTAGTGACAGTTCCCGTTAATACAGACAGTACAATCCCGTTGGCGCTTTTACAAACCATCTAAGGAACTTTTATTGTCTGTAGTGATAATTCTCTTACTTATTACTTGTGCTGCGTAAGTTAATTGTTTTTCCTCGACGTTTCTTGTTGAGTATTATTGGACAGTTTATTGTGCAGTTATTATTTAATATTAGATCGGCCTTTTAACATTTAGTGATTGATTCGTGTACAGTTCGTTGGAAACTCATTGACAGTTGAACAATATTGTGTTGTCTGTTTTTAATTGTTTATTTTTCAGTAGGAAACTACTGAACAGTGTGAGTTGTGAATTATTTGTGTTAATAAAGTGCGAGTGATGGATTTGAGTGTTGCCAGCGTTATTTTAAACGTGGAACCCGTAACAATATGGTTTTCGCTCACTTAGGCCTATACTGGAAATATTGAAGATAACTGTTGTCTTTGCAGCCGGCTGTTATGTGAGTTAGTATTATTAATTAATTAATGTAATTAGCCACAGGTGTGAATTAGCCTGAAAGGAATCACTCGATCTGTTTCATTGAGATTGAAAATGACGTGTCTGTTGAACAGTATTGAAATTTATCACCTGGATTCACTCTATTCAGTTGTAAAACTGATTTTTAAAATTCTCAAGTGTCCTATTCACATCCTAATTCAAATAGGCAGTGTTTTCTATAAGAACGTAGACAATAATGATTATTGTACTCATAATTATTAGTAAAGGACCACGTGGAAGCATGCCGTAAATCATGCGGAACATTAGAGAAATATATGATTCATCAATCCTTGAACCGGTGGTTCGGAACCGACCTAAAAATGTAGGTTCAACTCATCAATCACCATCATCCAATTCATCACCCACGCACAGGTTTTAGACGTGGGCTTCATCCTCCGAAAAAAAACTCAAGTTAGAGAAATAAGAAAAGGTTGTAATAAGAATTGAATTGAGATAGACTAATCCTCCGATTTAATTTACGTTTTTTCACTGAAATCATCAATGAATAGAAGCGGAGACAGGTCAGATAAAAAGAGCAGGCAAATGTTAATGATATTGGGGCACACCTTCCCTTTTCTTGGAAACCTAAGGATATCTACGGTTCGTGATAAGAACAATTGCAGGTGGAAATGGACGGCAATAGAGGCGAGACGATCGCGTGCAAAGCGTTCTATACGTCAGACCGTGCACGCACCTGTTATAATACAGACACATAAGTAACTTGACTTCTACAAGAATTTTGTTGTCAAAAACTGACTACACGCTTCAAAACTTCTCAAAACAGAGAGCACAACAAGAAGCCAAGAATCATAGCAAGTGTAAAGTGATGAGCTTTCACTCTGTGAACTTTACAATGCACTTTTCTGAGTACTATAGCTCGTTCCTTCCGAGAAAAATAAAACGTCTAGTGTTTTTGAAGTATTAAAAATATACATAAAAGATTCAGGTAAAATTGCGAAGGTGAATCAATCCAACTTTTAAAACTGAGCAGAATCTACGAGCGAGCGGTAAGTTTTACTTTTTATTTGTTTTTATGCCAATCGACATTGGAACGGAATGATGAAGTATTTTCATACCAGCAGTGAGATTAATTGGTTCTGACTTCCATAAAAAATGTTAATCACAAGGTTTAAGGATCATCATGAGATAATAACGAGCAATATCCATTCTGAGTCCTATTTTTGCACGTTCACCTCTTCTGATATTATTTTCTCACAGCCCCCTCGTGAGAAAAGTGGACTATGGGGTGACTTGGGAAATAAAAGGAGTTTATTTGGTCATGAATTATTAATGATTGATTCTCCGTTCATTTTTCTTTCTCAACAAAACCATCACTTCTGTTTCAATCCCTGCTTGATCTGAGTGATTTCTGGAAAAATGTTCTATGGTATTATTTTGATAAAAGGTATTTTCATAATCACGGTCTACCTGTGGCACATAATGTTATAGATGGTATGACGGGAATTTCACACTACAGCCTTTTATCTAAAGAATGCAAATTCATCTAAAACCTCCATCTTAAATGTGTAGAGTGAAGATACATTGATTCCCATGATAAAAAAATATTCTATGGCAATGTATTTAGAATTTTTTAGCGGATGCAAATTTTTTCAATATAATGCAGACAAATACAATGCAATGCTTACTATCAGATCCCAAAATTAATTGAATCACTCATTTTTTGAAAACAAATCATTCGAATCTGTGATTTCTGATTCGAGATTTTCTATTGTTGTTTCAGCATTCTGTTCAATTCGGAAGTTATGTTCATTGAATGGGAAAATTCGAGAGGCGTCATAGAGAAAGTAAAATATGGAAATGGAAGAAGAGCTGGCTCTCACAATGGCGTTGAAGAATAGCTAGAGAAGACAGGTGGTTGCAGACGCACTTACTGTAAAGCACTATGGAGTTTCTACTTGGCCTCCAGTGCTTTAAGACTTCAACTGAATTTATAATACAACCGGTGAAGGAGGAAAAGCAAGAGGAAAAAACGAGTAGAAAGAGAAAGAATATAAGAGAAAGAATAGAAATGAAGGTTGCCTCAAGCGGAAAAGTAAGTGGAGAGGGAAGTGAGAAAGTTGCTGCACTTAACTTTTCTCTTCCCTGATAAATAGACCACTGTAAGTTATATGCATGTCAGCACACTGCGTACGCCTGCTCTTGTGCGTACATGTATCTCCACTCTTCAGCAATATGAGGAAAAATCTCAGATAGAATAACAAGGAAGATTCAAGGCGTGAGGGTGAATCTGGATTAAAAGAAGTCTTCTTTTTCCTTGACACATCAGTTTCGGCACCTCATCACACTCACACACATTATTTATGGAGACATTAAATTGGATTATGCCGAGAATATTCATTCCGAAATACGACAGGTGACGTGGCTGTAGAACGATAATTTTCACTAAACATCTTCCGTCACTTATTCCTTACAAGGAAATGATTTATTTTTTTGTTCTCCAATCAAATTTTTATTTTTTGTTCTCTTTATTTTTTTGAGGAGGTAAATCAACAAAGAAAGCGGTAGCCCTGGAAAGTCCAGTGAGTCCTCCGGCGAGAGCTCTATTCAAAGAGTGTTGATAATCCTTGCAGTGAAGAAGATTTTCAAAATAATGAATAAGATTCTGTGGAATAGATAAATTTTAAATTCAAGCTTTAATAAGAAGAAATTGAAACAACTTACAAACATTATTAGTATGTTATGTAGGATAAGAACTTGGGAAATACAATCAAAGTGAAGTTACTTAGAAATTTTGAACCTGGCAATCAACAGAAAATAATGAATATTTGCTCTATCATTTATTTATCAGTCAATTAATGATTCTTTGTCGTAATGTGATATTTTTACTTCAATCATGATAAGCTTCTGTGTATGCTCTCACGGAGAATAAAGTACTTACAGATAGTGTGGCATAAAAAATTGAAGAGGAATAAATTCAGTTCGATCATTATAGTTTTTGAAAAAATCTTCATCAGCTATTTTAGTCGATGTTGCAGTGAGAGACGTGAGAGAAGTGAAAAATGTCTCATTACCTCACGAAGTTCCACATTTTTACGAATTTACCCATTGTTTACCTTTATTTACCTATCGAATTTTCATATCAGCAAAAGTAATAGATTATATTATGATAATATATATAGATAATATGCATTTCAGAAAATACATATATAATAATAAGTATGACTTTTTTAACTGGTGGGGAGACTCACCTTGCCATTTGAGTCATATTAAGGAGAACATGGTGGACCTGCAATTTTAGGTGGGTTCGAAAACATCGAGTAAGTGATAATAATGCTTATGGCATCCAGCAATAGAAGCACGGTCACCAATCCAAACGCAGTTTTGAACAGTTGTGACTGAACCCCGCAATAGCATGATGGCATGACCAATCACAATTATTTCAGTTTTTAATTTTCAGTTTGCCTTCTGTTTAACACGTCTATTGCACAGACCCAACCCTAAAAATAATGGTATTACAGTATATTTTTTATAAATTTAAAACTCTCTAGGAATTGAATAAGAAGCTCTGGAGCAAAAATAAAGACAATTATGTGTATTTTGCGCAAATAATCAAAAAAGACTAGCCCAATTGTTTATATCATGACAAGTTCTGATAGAGCTAAAAATAAAGAAATCTTGTTAGTAAACAAGTTTAGAATACTTCCATAACCGAATATACAACATTGATTCTCTTAGCAAAGGTCTTATTAATTAGGGAAGTGATAACCGAGTGCCATAGTACTGTAGGTATCTGTTCAATCAGAGATAACCTACGAAATTCTGGGCGCTCTTTGAAAGGGTGAATAATTAATTGTATTAGTCAGCAAAAAAAGACTCTGTTCTCTGCTGTAAAATCACTTTCTGGTAATTCAAAACCCACCTAAAACTGTAGGTTCAACTAATCAATCACCATCATCCAATTCATTTTCCACGCACAGGTCTCAGACCTATGTGGGCTTCATACTCCGAAAAAAATTAATTTACCTCTTTTATTAACTTATCTTAATTTAGAATTTGTGTAGAAAGGAGTGTTCAGGTTGTTGGCATACACTTTCTTGATGTACTACCAAAATCTTAGTGCGCTGTAAATATTTGCGAGCTGTGAATGACATTAATTAGGGACGCACACTCAATATTCGCTACCAGAAATTCGAAGGCTGATTGCCCGTCTTCAGCAGTTAATTGATGACGCCTCCACTTTTCACTATTTACACCTTATTACTATTCCATCCCACAATATCAACGTAGACAAGTGACAGAATGTCGATACTTCTCGCTTGCTTTCTGTGTTATCACATACCGTGGCTCTGAAGCCTGCCTGGGCTTGACACAGCTGTGTGACCTAATACGAAAGCTCCACACTGCTTTGTAGAACGTTGATTGTGACTTGTATGTGCTGTGAATGATCTGAGTGCATAGTTCGGTTGCGGTATTATCCACTTAATTAACGAAGCAACTTATTGGATTTGGATATCATTTACAATAAACTGTGTTTCAGTTTTACAGTGTCTACATGGTTAACAGTGTACCGGCAAACAGGAATTGTTGTCATACAACATCTGTATATTCCTGTGTCAAAAAATAGGATTCACTTTTTGTAAATTTGACCACACTACGAATTTAAATACTTGCCTTATTGGATCTACTTAGTGACATGATTACACTCACTTAGTGCCAACATGTATTTAGTGTCATGATTACTCCACATCACATGAAAAAGACGCTTTGAAAGTTTCAATGTCAAGTTATAAGGTGAGCTGATATCTTTTAGCAATTGCTTATTTAATTTACATCAAATGTTATTTGGAAAATTAACCATATTTCATGATAATAGTTAAATATTTGTTTTTCTGTAGTCCTTCACTACAATCTTTCATTTTTTCCACTGGAGTACCTACATAGATCTACTATTTTCAATCATGTTTGTTTTTACCGCTTTTTCTATTGTATTTATTTTAAAATTGTTTCTTTTCTTTTCTGCAACTCACTGCCAACACTCAAGCTAAGCTATGTTGGCAGTGCCAGAAATTTTCTTTTTTATACAATTTAGTGTATATAGGAGTTTTTTATATATGTGCTCTACATTGTTACTCTACTGTGCTTCTTTCAAGATTGTTGTAAGATTTTTTGGCAATAAATTTCAATATATATAATTTATAATGAAAACTTAAAAAACACAAGATGGATCTTCAACAACATATAATTTTTCATTATTGTGTAATTATTTTTTTGACACAATCTATATTCTCATCCAGGAGTTTATCTTAGTTCTCTTCCAGCTAAATTTATTCACTTCTGCTAGTTGAAAGGAACGAATCTGGAACTGGTAGTTGGCTGATAGGCCTAGTCTTCTTCAGATCACTCTGGCAAAATTTGTAGTTTGAACTAGATACTCGTTAAAAAGATTACAACCGATTAAACTCGTGTGTGTGTGTGGAAAGATCTGGTACACAAAATCTGTACCTAAGATCTATCTATCTATATAGATAAAATTAGAGTTTTGTCTGTACATTTATCAGAATGATATATTTTTTGGTTATTTTTACGTTTATACATTAAAGAAGCCGAAACAAGTCTTATCTCAAATTCTGTCTGTCTGTCACGGCCCCGAAGGCATTTTACGTGGCCTTCTCCTGAAAAACAAGAGCATCGATCGGGATCAAAGTTATTTATCAGTATTGAACACCTTTTTGACAATGTCTTTAGCTATAAAAAACCACATTACCTTTTTTTTAACAGAATAATAAACGTTTAAAAACCAAGTATTGTGCTATTTCGGATACATTTTACGCGGCCTTCTCCTGAAAAACGAGAGCATCGATGGGGATTTAAGTTATTTATCATTATTGAAAACCTTTTTGACAATGTCTTTAGCTATGAAAAACTAAATTAACTTTTTTTTTAACAGAATAATAAACGTTTAAAAACCAAGTATTGTGCGATTTTTGATACATTTCTTCTAAGTTTTATTACCACATAAGAACAAATCACGTAATTTATTATGATATATCAATCAGCTGTTCTCAAATATTCTCTCTGATAACTGTAACTGAATTGTTTACGCTCTAAGTTGTTTACTAAGCTGCTAACAACTTCTGAATGTCTTATTTCTAAACATAATTCGTACGAAGGACGGGTACAATAGCTAGTTTGTATCTAAGCTTGAATTGTATGTCTCAAATGTCTAAGACTGAAATAAACTTAAAGTAAGTCAATGTACAGGTGACATGCTAATTTTAGAGAACTTCATGCCAATGACTATCTCATTGTCAATATATCCCAGTAATGGGGGAAGTTTCATTTTGCAGGAAATAGTTTTCGATGAATTCCATTGGTAAAGTTCACGTTTGTGAGTGGGTGGCGCACCATCTTTGCTTATAATTCTATCTGCTATTGATACATTGCACGATGAATATTCAAATTGATATTCACCTTTATCTCTTATTCGTTGAATAACATTGCATGATACGCTATTTGTATTGCCATTATCAATTTCCACTACGGAAAACAATTCGTTTGCATGGGATACAGTGAGGAAATAATGATAGAGTTCTCAAATTATTGGAACAACCCATCCCACATAAAACACCCCTAGCCTTTGTTATCGAGTTAGAAACTTCAGTTTTATTGTGGGAACTTAAGATTTCATATTTAATTGCAATTGAAACTTTAATAATTTCCAAACAAACTTTGCATTTGACGATTTTCATTGCAGTCCACATGGAATTGTATATGATAGAATTAATAATCTATTCTAGCTCTCACTTAATTCTTGAATTGAAAGTTTTCTATAGATATGAATATTTCGGTAATTTATCTCAATAAGTTGTGTATGTGTATAGTTCCAAAGCGGATTACGACTGTAGGTTCAACGTTATGTTGTAGTCTAAAGACTTTTCTGACTTGTCTTATACTCCTTAGCTGGAGTCTCCAAGACGTAATCTACAAGAAAGAAAAAAGAAAAAGAGCGTACTACGCAAACGAGTAGTGAGGTAGTTTGTGATTGCTTTCCTCACTAAGTTAACAGTTTTATATAAGCCGCGAGCCGTAGCGGGTATCTGTTCAATCAGATAGAGATAAGCTGCGTTCTCGTAGGAGCTGTTTGTAACGGTGACCGATTAGATTGGCCAGCAAGAAAGACACTGTTCTCTGCTGTAAAATCTTTTCCCGGTGGTTCGGAACCCACCTAAAACTGTAGGTCCAACTCATCAATCACCATCATCCAACTCATTACCCACGCACAGGTCTAAGACCTATGTGGGCTTCATCCTAAAAAAAAGTTTGAAACTCTATGCTTGATAGTCCACTCTCACCACCAAACAGGGTCTGGCTGCAGAGATGAGTGCGTATACTATCTAGCACACCTCTGAGCTACCTCCTGCGTCCAAGCCATCATTTGACAGAGATGTTTAGAATGCAACTAATTGATAACGTCTTTTTCTGTATTAGAGATGAACAAAACGATAAGTTAGAAGTAAGATTGTGATGAGCCGATTTGAAAATAGACATATTTTTTTTATTTATTGCTGATGATGCCCACATGAGTCAGAGACTTGTGCGTGGGTAATGAGGTGAATGATTACACATAAATGCCTGACGGTGGAGTGGGATTCGAACCCACGACCGCTTAAACGACAGCAAGTTGAAGTTGCAACGCCCCAATCAACTGCGCTAAGCGGCCCGCCATTAATTAAATTGTAACAAGAAACTGTCCTAGTGTCTACAAAAACTGCAAATAAATGTGTAGTGATATAGCGGACATCTATCAAGATCGATTCGAGTTATAAGTATTGGCCTACAACTTATCCAATACTGAAGTCCTTGAACTGACCTTGAGGCTTCCTTACCTCGAGAGTGACTTGAAAGAAAGGCTGTTTCAAGTCTTCCCTGCGATGAAAAGTCATCAAGGTATAGGTTCATAAATATGGGGCTCAATGCCAACTCTTGATAATAATATTATTGAAAACGGATTTCGAGAACTTTAATCTTAAATCTTTGTTATGCTCATCTGAATACTTATGCAGAATCTGTTTCACTCGACTCCTCATTTTTCTCTTCTAATTAAGTGGGCTTCAACAATTTTTTACAGTTTCTTTCTTCACCTAGTTTTGTAGCCTTCCCTAAAGTTTATGTGGGTATAAATTAATACTTCAATGACCCTTCTTGCGGGACTCCCCTAATGCTCTTCACCATCCCTTACCTGCCTTTTCTTGGTCCTCCTCAGTAAAGGTACTAATTTTGGGGTTGGACATGACCGATCACCGTTGTATTGTATATTGTATATAATATAATATTGTATAATTATAATAACTATCTTATGTTTACAACAAACTCTATGATTATTTTTGAAATATTGTGTTCTAAAAATAGAATAGAATAGGAATTCCTCATTGACCATTGAAAAATGAATCAAAACTTGAATGTTGAACAGTTTATTATGATAAGGAGATTTGAAAATGGATATACTAATGAATTTGCAACAAGAAGGGATCCTAATGTCTACGCAAGCTGCAAATATAATACAATCATCATGATCTATAGCGTGATTATGGTATAATAGAGTTCTGTGGGGTAAGCTGATTGCTCTTTTCTTATGTAGGAAGGTTATCCATCAACACTAGAAATAGGCACCACATCGAAGTCCCTTATACCAGGCTGAGGAGAACGCAGATGACCTCAAAAGTCATTTCTTTGAAAGTGTTTAATAAGTTTCCCATTTCTGTGAGAGCAATGACTATGATTCAGTTCAAACTTAAACTGAAGAATCTCTTGATGGATAATCCTCTTTATTCATTGTCGGAATTTTTTAATATGAGTAGGGGAACGATTTACAGCTACTTCTGATTATATTTTGAAATTCATTTTAACAATTTATCTAGGTTCAACATGAAATTTATGTCTTTTGAGTATCTTATTTCTCTTATGTCAGTTGAATATGTCTGTAATTGTCTTCATATTTTTCTATAAATATATTAAGTGGGACGAATGGGATATGTTGTGATAAACTATTATAACTGTTGTATTGTAGATGTATTGACGTTTCCAATTGTATATTTGTGTACTTGAAGGAATAAAAATCTATTCTATTCTATTCTCTGTTCTAACAGATTACAGGTGGTTTTACTCCATCCTACTTGAAAGATAGAAATAATAACAAATAAATACAACAAAATTTAAACACAGGTTTTGTGAAAAGATACAACGAAAACAAACCAAGTAGTATGACAACTTTACTGCATGCAAAGAAATGAATAACCCACGCATTGGAAAGCCAATCGGGCTTGGATACTCAATCACATTGAAAAAATTCAAGCTTTATCAATCTACCTACTGGATTCAAAGTTAAATTTATCATATCTATTTTATTGAATAACGTCTTGAGACAGATCTAATGTGCCTATTTTCCACCCTAGTACTACATCCTACTAGTTTTCATGTAACTTGGCTTCTACTACTGGCTTAAAGTGTTTTGAGGTGGCAAAGGGGTGAGGGGTGACCATTAATTGGGCCCAAGTTTCATCTGAGTTGGATCGACAGTGCGCGGGATGCTTGCCAACTGAACAAGTCGCCAACTAGACCATTACTGCCGCAAAAATAATAGGAAAAGAACTTGATCGTAACTTGTTCTACATCAAGAGTCTTACTATACTAAAATTTCCCAAAGTGAATGCTTTATGTATTGCTCGCGGATTTTTTCTGGTTGTTTCTAGTACTCTCAACTGGAACTAGATGGAGCTGAATCCATTCTTGGAGAGTATGTTCAACGTGCCTTATAAACGAATCATCATCACGGCCGCGAACTGTAGCAGGTATCTGTTCAATCAGATAGATAAGCTGCGTTCTTGTAGGTCCTGTTTGTAACGGTGACCGATTAGATTGGCCAGCAAAAAAGACTCTGTTCTCTGCTGAAAATCACTTCCCGGTGGTTCGGAACCCACCTAAAATTGTAGGTCCAACTCATAAATCACCATCATTCTACTCATTACCCATGCACAGGTCTCAGACCTATGTGGGCTTCATCCTCAAAAAAAATCATGTCCCAATAAAATGACTGAACGGCGAGGTGGAACTACCCGTAAGGAAACTCCCTACGCTAATAATAATAAGCTATCCTTTGGATAATACTACCCATGTCCCAAATAAATAAAATGTGTGACCAAATCACTTAAGATGTAATAATAGGCTACACACTCCTAGATAAGATAAAGTTGTAACTGACATCGCAAACCCAAAGATTCGCATTGAAACAATCATAGCTTGCAGGTAAATACCGTGCACAAATAAGTTGAAAAGTGATTTTCATTAGTTTATGCTTTCTCCCTGGGTGGAAATTTACTTGGGATCAATAGAGTGAAAATGAGGAATTTGAGTACTCCATACGAGTATCAAATTTACCTTTTAGACGTAGAGAAAATGGAGGTTGTGTAGGTAAACGTGGCATGCATTGACGTATCAGACTTGTTTAAAAGAAAGTTCTACCATAATTTATATATTATTAAAATTGAAATTTTGGAAGTAAAACTCTAGATCACACATGACATAGGGAGTAGCTCACTATGATTGTTCATTTGATGGAAGTAAAATTTAAATAATATAATAAAAAAGAATCCTAAACCTTGTTGACTAATAGAATGAAAAATTATTAAAACATTATTGGGCAGTTAATCTTAATCATATTAAACTTATCAGGTAATAATAACATTTTTTTTTTTTCATTTTTTTTTTTTTGAGGATGAAGCCCACATAGGTCTGAGACCTGTGCGTGGGTAATGAGTTGGATGATGGTAATTGATGAATTGGACCTACAGTTTTAGGTGGGTTCCGAACCACCAGGAAGTGATTTTACAGCAGAGAACATAATAATAGCATGTGACCTGGCTGGCTCAGGTCTGGTGTCAGAGTTATCAGGTCGCACCTGAATAAGTTCAGGGCCTCTGACGTGACTTAACGACTTTTTTTTTAGGCAGCCGGGACCGACAGCTTAACGTGTCCTCCGAAACACCACGGGAGTGGCCCGAGGTAAAAACTTTCGGTCAGAACTGGGATCGAACCCGGGACCTTTGGGCTAGCAAACCAGCACTTAACCCACTCGGCTACGGCTACTCCACTTATCAGGTTATATACAGGTTAAGATTATCGCAAATAACAAGCAACAGAGAGAAGAAAAATATAATTTTATGAATATACGTGATGAAGAACCTTAATAACTTGATAAGATTTTGTTCTATAGTGGAAGATTAAAACAATATTCATTGTGAAAATTTTACAATCAAATGGTAACTACAAACTTATGTTCCATTAGAGTCCTGTGTGAGTTTGAGAGCATCTCCCTGAATCTCATTTTGTTGGAATTTATCATTTGAATAGACAGAAATTTCTCTAAATTTTGCTCCTATAAATTAGAAAATTCATAGCTGGCATTTCCTTGTAAAAGCATTCAAAATATGCACTGTTCATTAATTTTATACGGTCTATTGTCCATGCAATCTGCGAACTTATTGAATAAACTTTTGTTTTCCTTAACTGTTTAATTGTTTATTCTAACTTATTATTACATTATTTTCAATATCATCTTTAGTAGTTTCAACGATACTCCTGCATGTGGACATAATTTCATTATGAAATTATTTGCATGCAGTATTATTTCTGCAAACGGCTTGAGTGATTGAATTTATTTTCACATTAATATACAAACATATTTCAATTCATTATAGCTAGTTATATATTCTTCTATTATTATCATCATGATTGAAGTGTTTTTTTTTTACTTTAGTTTGTATTATATATTTTTCCTTTTAGTGCCAGCATGTCATTTATTTTGTCTCATGTTCTGTAATCTATTGTTTTTTTGTGCAGAAATAAAGTTTTATTATTATTATTATTATTATTATTATTAATATTATTATTATTATTATTATTATTATTATTATTATTATTATCATTATTATTATTATTATAAATGAATTATTGCAGTTATCAACGAAAGATTTTTTCAAACAGCCGCAAAGGAAAAAATAGCTTATCATCATTCATGATTGCTTATAAGCTCAATAGTGTTGGCAATAGCGCGAAAGAAGCTAACAATCAAGCTTATTTTTGTCAGACACAGTACTCTCTCAAATGATAAAGATTATTGTTCTGAAAATACCGAGAATAGAGATGCTTATTCGCATGAATTGGTAATGTGTAAGCCAATTCAAGTTCGTTGGTGCAATGATGAGTAGTATATTTGCACCTTCTGTTGAAAGCCCTACCTCTAAATATAACTCGTACAGTAGCTCTGTAACATCTGTTGCAGTTCACCGTTGTTTAGCTACTTGTCTCAGTTAAAACACTTGTGATCCATTAGAACAATCTTGAAAGTTATCTGCTCTGTATCTTTTGGTTATTTCTGATTCACTTATCGTATATTTTTTCTAAAAACGTAACCCATTGCCGTTTATCAAAAATACTGATAGGATTTCCTTTAAAAGCATTCAATAACAATGAGAGTCAAGAGGCAGGAACCTCAATTCTATTGATTATTGCAAAAACGTGTGGATAATTTTTTCAAGAGTAATTTATTTTCAGAGAAAATCAAGGAACAGAAGAAGCTATGCATTGTACTGTGTACTGTCTCAGAGTCTATCTTATCATGATATTTCTACAACGTTTTTTACAACATTCAAGAGTACGAAATTAATGATTATTAACATGATAATTTATTATTAAACTAAAATTCTGTCATTTATAACAAGATAAATTGTAGATGTAACTTCATTCACAATTCATTTCCACCCTACAATCATTGATTCTACATTTTTTGTTAATAATTATTGTAATATCCTCGGATCATTTCCACCATTAATAAATGAGCTGCAGTTTTTATAAACCAGAAATATTATTGAATATAAAATTCATTTGGTAGACAATTCAGAGTATGGATCAAATTTCATCACATGAAGAACAAAACCAAGTAAAGATGAATTGAATAATACAATATGAATTGTTATGGAATAAAAAAGAAATAAATAATATGAAATCTATTCAACTTATATTATTCAAGTCATGAAAATGTAATTTAATGGATTTAATTTCTATAATTTAATTTAGAATTTTTGTGGTTTGGAACCCACCTAAAACTGAAGGTTCAACTCGCTAATATAGCTTGTGAATATTGTTACCGTGAATTAATGTACTCTACGATTCTCCTGAAAAAAGTGAATACAAATTACAGAAACAACAAAAACTCAAAAGCAATAAATGTTAATGAAATGTGCCATAGCAAGTATCTGTTCAATCACAGGTAAGCTACGAAACTCGTGGGCGCTCTTTGTAAGGGTGTCCGATTGGATTTTCCAGCAAAAAAGACTCTGTTCTCTGCTGTAAAATCACTTCCCGGTGGTTCGAAACCCACCTAAAACTGTGGGTCCAACTCATTAATCACTATCATCCAATTCATTACCCACGCACAGGTATCAGAACTATGTGGGCATCCTCCGAAAAAAAAATTGAAAAAGAAGGGAAACGGTATTGAGAAAAGAGAAAGCCCATTCAGAAGTGTCAAATCCCTTAACGTTTTAATAGTTATTAGAAGAATAAGTATGTAATAGATATGCCTAGGTGATCATAGTATTTTTTCAAATCCCTAAAGATATACCTGAGAAGCATTCCTGTCATTGAAATATGCTGTAGAAGAATAGAGCATGGTGTGATATTT
Organism: Conomelus anceps; assembly: GCA_948455865.1. Taxonomy (NCBI): domain Eukaryota; kingdom Metazoa; phylum Arthropoda; class Insecta; order Hemiptera; family Delphacidae; genus Conomelus; species Conomelus anceps. The sequence goes on along the minus strand of OX418217.1, from coordinate 5,341,495 downwards.
ATACAGATTTGTAAAAAGAGAGCTGGCATCCTGGAAGGGGTTTATAGCATGGTTTGGTAGATATTCAGACAATACCCTTCATGACAACAACTGTGAGTTGTCGAGTGTCGCCCTCAAGAATTCACTGTCAAAACTTGCAATGGATCTCGTCCCACATTTGCAAGAATCAAGCTATTGAATATTGAAGAAGGTTTTTCGTGAAAAATCGCCCTCCGTTTCTTGGAAGCTCAAGAGGGCGCGTTTGAGTGGCTGCTTTTCTTCGTGGAGAGGAAATACCTTTCTAGGAAAGCTCTTGACAAATTTCCGTCAGCGGTGATTTAATTCCAGTATGTGACCAAAAATGTCCGTCTCTGTAGTCCTGGTTGAGAGCGAATCCTATTCGATCCTCATGATACAATTTTCTACTGGATAGGAAGTAGGTTAAAGATGACGATTTTCAATTGAATAATTCCCCACTGGGATAAAAAATGTCTTTATCAAGACTAATTCATAATAATTTACCAATGGAAATCCATTTTGGTTTTCAAATAATTATAGTCGTGAATGAAAATGATGTTTATCATCTACTGACAGTTTCTCTTGTTATTTTTATAAAATTATCACACTTGAAGATTGTTTTAAATAATCATGACAACGTGAAACATCCAAGGCTGAACGAGATTCGAACTCGAGGCCGTAGAAGCAGCCAGCCAGAACGCTATCAGAGTCAACTGATTATGCTACCAAGACTGTATAGTTCGGAACCCACTTAAATCTGTGGCTGGCTTCCCCATTCATGATATTTGTGTGTATTATCGAGTTAATACCCTAACTGATAATGCCACTTCTATAACTGTTCAGTTCGGAACCCACATAAAAATATGGCTTCACCATTCATGATATCTGAGTGCATTATCATCCACCTCGTCATCCACGCACATGTCTCATGGGGCTTCATCAGCTGAAAAAAAGATATGATATTCTAAACAAGCGATTTTGATTGCTGAATTTGTAGAAGGCCTGCGCAGAAGCCCGAAGATCCAGAACTAGGCCAACGAGAAGACCACAGCATAGAGGAGCATTGTGGGGATGGTTATCCGATATGCCTTAGTATCAATATGCTACAACAAAAACAACCTGTGCGGGCTAAAACCAAGCAAGGCGCTGTTCAGAGTCGGCAGCCCATAGCTTACAGGAATATCTAAAGTATCTGCATTGTTTAGCATATTGTAGAATCCAGTATACAGCCTACCCTATTACGAGCTCCTGAATCAAGCCTGTTCATTATTACATTTTCTTAGTCGCTGTTGATCCACCGTATAGTGAAATAGTTTGCCTCGTTGCGTGTTCCTATTTCTAGCGTAAATCCTCCAACTTAATGACGACTTAAGCCTAGACGGTTTTGATGTTCGTAATTCAGCTAGCAGACAAAGCTCCGTTCTAAATTTGGAATACGGAATCATTCAGTAGCTATCATGTCCAAATTGTCCTTGAATATTCTACTGACAGGTTTAATTTGATTTAGTTCTTCAAAAATGTACACAGACGATTGTTAATCATTTCAGTCTTAGTAATGTACGTACAGTAGAACATGATAATGTATCATGTTATAGTTTTTGATTGAGAAGTTGTTTTTAAAATAAACTTTTAGGTTCAATTTTATCCATTAATATCTATCACAATATCACCATCATCAACACAGATAAGATGATATGTGCGACCAGAAAAAATGAGTGATTGATGAGTTGGACCTAAGGTTTTAGGTGTGTTCCGAACCACCGGGAAGGGATTTTACAGCAGATAACAGATTCTTTTTGCTGCCCAATCCAATCGGTTACCCTTACAAACAGGACCTACGAGAACGCAGCTTATCTCTATCTGATTGAACAGATGCTACGGCACTCGGCTATCACTTCCCATACTGATTCATGCTTTGTGCATCCGCAAAAAAAAATGTTTTATTGTTTTATCCAACGTTTTAAATAACTCTCTCAATTAATTAATTTTATTACTCTCCTTTCAATTTTACAATTCGATCATGTTCGATCGATATTGACAACAGCGTGACTGCCGATGCTATAATGTCTCATATCTTCATAATAACTGTGTTTGTGACAATATCACGTCTTGGTAGAGTCTGATATTATGAATGTGCTATCAGAATGTCACCATCATCATCACAAAAATTATTAGATGTGCAACCTGAAGAAACACAAACAACTCTCTAAAAAATAATTCATCACTTCTTTTGCAGGTGCGTATTTTTTCTTGATAGCTTGAATGTTGGAATATATGTCTTGAATATATGCTTGATGTCCGGGCGAGCGGAGACGGAATTAGCGCGACTCAGCTTTAATAGTTCACTTAAGGTCCTTGCAGATCTTTTTTTGAATTTTTTTGAAGTAGTTATGTTTGTAAGTGTTTTTCTCCATTCGTTTAGGTTGCGATCGGTTTGTAAAGAAATTAACATAATCAAAATAAGAAGATACTATTGAATTTCATCATCAATAACTTATTTGAAAATCAGGATCAATGTAAATATAATATCAATGTAATAGTAATTGATCATAACCCTGATATGAATGTTCCGTGCTGTTTATAACAACGTGAAGTGATTTCTTTTTCGTAATTTTTAATCAATTATTAAAGCCAATACTGATACCCAGTCTGATATGGTAGGATATATCACAAACAAACTATGTTTCTCCGCAGAGTTATATTATCTAGGTAGCCAAGAGACTAATTTGTCATATTAGTTCAATTTTATTTTCACTTTTCCAATCCAGTGCACAAGCTTGGAATGATAAATTAGCTATTTTTCAAATGTTATTTTGAATTCACTCCTTTAAAATTAAAAAATACTCACACTTAATACTTGTCTGCTACCACAAGAATATTTATCTGATAAACAATTTCATGATAAAATGTATAGTGCTGTGACTTGCTGGAAGGTCCTTTTTGTAAAGGGAGTTTCTTCTGAAACTTCAGAAGAGCTTATCTGCTGGACCTATCTAAAAGAACCTATCTAAGGAGCTATCTAAAAGGACCTCAATTATAATTTTCTTTTTGTGATTTCAGAGTCTCATCTAACACTTTCACTTCACATTCTACAACCCTTTTCATTTCAAATAGAACATTTTTATTATTTGAAAAGAGCTTGATTACACCCAGCATTTTTAAACGATTCACCACAATCATATTTATAAACTTGATGAGTCTCCGCGTTTATTTGAATAGCATTGTTGGAATATGGACGTGACAGCCTTTTTTCAGCGACGCACGTGAATCAATAGACAGTGCCATTATCATCAGGTTAATTAGTTTGTGCTCATTGTTAAACAATTAATCTTCTAATTGGTTTCAGTTTCAACACTGTAAAACTGTAATTTACTATGATTTTGTTTAAATCGAGATAAATTGAGGAAGTTTCGTCCTGCTGGCAGTATGAAACTTCCATTTATCACATTCTATCATTAACATTTTACTAGATTATCCCTCCGAGCTCCAGGCTACTACTTATTTTGGATGTAACCTATATCTGTAATACGTTAATTCTATAAGAGCAATAATTCGGCTATTTTAGCTATATATTTCTCAGTATGGAAAAAGCTTTGCTTCGAATATTCCAGTTCCCCAACCGTTTCCACTGGAACCGGGAATAGCACCTAGATAATCTGCACCTCGAAAATTTTATTTGAAAAATTTCCAGGCTTGAGCAAAGCGTTACATGCAGATAGTACTTACCCAACCCTGTTGTGATCAACGGAACCGAGGATTGCCAGTCATCTGGTGGCTTATCAACTCACCCCATTAAACAGGATCAGGCTTGCTATTTCTCTTATGTAGTGACGTCACGATTCCATTGTCATGTACTTCTATTGTTACACGCTGTGAAACGGGTGACATGTCTGATAGCGCTCGAAATTATGTAGGTACCACTGCCAGTCGTCAGCGTGCTACCCGGAATATGAAGATGTACACCATGTATATACATATGTATTAGAAACAGAGTATTCCGCCAACACATTCAGCCAGTATAGGGAGAGCGGCCTTGTCTGCTTTACTTCATCTAGAGTGCTCAAGCTCGAAACTCAAGCTCAATTTTCATACGAGCCGTTACGCATGTTTCTTTCATTCCATCATTTTTCTGACGTGAATAAATTATCTAAAATACTAGAAATTCTTCCCATCCCATTTGTGTCAGATATCTCTGGAGAAGACTTCTGATGGGAAATGGTCTGTTTGCATTTCGCTTTGATATGATTTGCTACCCGTATAGGAATTTCTTGGAATTCATGAATCAGGATCAATTAATTAACGAAATGGACTCCCTGAATCGGTTATTGGAATCTGAACTGAACCATCTGAGCCTTATAACCTGAATGGAATACAGCTCATACATCGACATTTATTCATCAATCAAAAATGTATTACATAATTAAATGATGATTACCGTACTGCAATATAAAACATTTTTTCCTACAACTGCTCGTAAAGTAGTTCTTTACGTACTGAAATAGTTATTTATGTATTAAGAGCGTAAAGCGCGACTTTATCGCTCGAGCCAAAACATTTACTGAGCGACGCATAGCGGAGCACAGTAATTTTGCGAGAGCGATAAAGAAGCTTCACGCGCGAATAACATACAATATTTTTCCTACAACTGCAGTTCTGGATTCCAACACAATAAAAGCTTGTAGTTTGTAACATCACAGACCATTCGCGGATTTGGTTAGCGTGCGCCATTGTTGAGGTTATGAGAATTTTACAGATTCTGTGATCCACCAATGAGAAGACATCGAAATCAAAACAGAAGCGTAAAGAAAACAGCTGGCGAGCGTAAAGTACTTTACCGCTTGCAGAGCAGTAAAGAGGTGTTTTACAATTAGTTTTCAGTACGTAAAGAACTACTTTACGAGCAGTTGTAGGAAAACTAATTTTTCCTACAGCTGCTTGTAAAGTAGTTCTCTACGTACTGAAAACTAATTGTAAAATACCTCTTTACTGCTCCACAAGCGGTGAAGTACTTCACGCTCGCCAGCTGTTTTCTTTATGCTTCTGTTTTGATTTTGATGTCCTCTCATTGGTGGGTCTGTGATGAGAAATAACATGTGATGAGAAAATAGACCGCGCACGGTCTGTGATGTTACAAATTATAAGCTTTTATTGTGTTGGAATCCAGAACTGCAGTTGTAGGAAAAATATTCTATGCAATTCGCGCATGAAGCTTCTTTATCGCTCTCGCAAAATTACTGCACTCTACTATGAAAATCCGCTATGCTCATGAAAATAACACAGTTTCACATGACAAAATAAAATAATAATATGCCTCGTGCAGTAAATGTTTTGGCTCGAGCGATAAAGTAGCGCTTCACGCTCTTAATACATAAATAACTATTAATAGTAAAATACTTACATCAATGATACGATATGCTACCAAATAAAATAATATCAATACTTTTCAGCTTGATACTATATCGCTTTCATTTTAGGCAATGAATTATCTTTCCAAAATTCAAAATAAACTTCTTAAAAATATTATTTCTGCACAAAGAGAAAAGTTTGGCTTACGAACATATAATGTCGTATCTTTATCCAAGAGAAAGTGAGGGTAGACGGAGTTCAATAAAAAAAAAAAACGTTCATTTCTGTGTCTGGGTTTATTATAATTATTATTTTTAAATTATAACTATAACTAAATTATATTTTTAAATTATAATTATTTAAAAATGTGGGGACATAACCCATAAGCTGGATTATTGAGATATAATCACCGTTTGTCGAGATTGTTTTTCAAGAGGGTATGTTCTTGGCATCATTCCACCAATCAATTAATTCTCTGTCAAGCTTTCAATAGTATGATTTATAGAGCTTTAACTATGCCCATGAGTCAACACCACTTTGAAAAAGAGATTAGCACTATTATTAAACACATAGCTATTACAAATGGATATAAGGAGATCATTGTCAATAAAATTTTAAATAAAATAAGTAAAAGACTAGCAATCAGTGCTAGCATTGCTGTAGCTGATACGGGAGAAAGGTAATGGATAGCGGTAGCTTCTCCTGGCTCAGTATCTGATAAATTGGAAAAGAATTAAAAAGTACGGGTTCGATGTATCTTTACAAGCAAAACCTACTTTAAATCAGGTATAGTAAAGGTAAAATTGATGTGTGGGATAAAAGTGGGGTTTATAAATTGAATTGCCGTGATTGTAATGCCTGTTATGTGGGTCAGACAGGTAGAAGTTTCAAACGTAGAATAAATGAACATATTAGAGATTGTAAAACACAAGAAGGAGACTCCAATTTCGCAGAGCATCTCATTACTGATGGACACAAGTTCAAGGCTGAAAAACATGTTGAATTTCAGCATTTGGTTGGCAAAGACAGACAACTGAACATTCTAGAAGCTTTGGAGATAACTAGGTTGGAAGAAACGATTCAAATACTAGTTCAAATGATCAAATTTATTAAAACCAATTTAATAAAACTAACTTGGTTTCATCAAGATTTTGGCCTACTCATCAATAACGGTACTTCCTTGTTTTTCTCGGTTGACCTTGGCTCCATTTCATTTGGCTTAATTTTTTTTTAATTTTTTTAATTTTTCATTTTCAGCTTACTTGTTCCTGTTTGTTACTTTTTGGTTCTTGATTTGGCACTGATTATTCCTGGTTGCTCCTCCCACTAGTGGGCATGACATGTTAGGGCCTTTAGCCAATCACAGACCTTCAATGAAGGTCAGCCTATGAGATGCACCTTCACCCTCAGCAAAGAGTATCATTCTATGTTTAGTAAATAAGCTACACTGTACTTTAGTTTTAGTATTCATATGTATTATCTTGCTGTGCAGAACTGACCTTTTTTGAGTCGTGGCGGACGCCTGCAACCAAGCGCCGAAGAAGAACGACATAGTTCGAAACGCGTCCGCCATGACTCAAAAAAGGTCAGTTCTACACAGCAAAATAATACGTATGAATAGTTCTCCTGCAGTTCACGAAAAATGGATATCCACAACAATAATTTAGTTTTAGTTTGTTTGAGATTGAAAATGGTTTAATAACCGAAACTAGTTTGTCACGATTTTCAGTAAATTTGGTTGTAACAACTTCGAATCTTTTTATTCATTATGGATATTTTCCACAGTATCTCATTCGCCACTACAAAGAAAGTCCATCATATTATTTCTCTTGTGGCATAACGTGTGATCAATGGTACTGATGAATTGGTAATGAATTGGATGAGGGTGACTGATGATTTGAACCTACAGTTTTAGGTGGGTTCCGAACCACCTAATTGATCGAGAAGCATTCGAATATTAAACTATTAAACCCATGAAATCACTGAACTCAATCACTCCTCAGACCCATCACTCAAATTAAGTTATTTTCAATTCTGGGAAAAAGGTGAAACTGGAAAGTTGGGAAAATCAATCGACCAATTAAAATACTCACGAGACGAGCATGGAAACAAGAGGAAATGCGAAATGAATAAAAAAATCAATTACATTAATAGCCCAGGGAATTTTTGCCCAGCAACAACGTCACTCGCTTTCGAAATGAATTTGGTGATAGTTCATCGTGTTTCACTTAAAAATGTTCCAGATTCCCAGAATTGGAATGAACTTTCCAGTTGGGAAAATTGAAACAATGTGTATAACCAAATTGGTTCCTAAATCTTTCGATTCATTGTTCTGGGTGGACTTGAAAGCTATGAACTTTTTAATTTGCGTGAAATTCCACAGAAAATGAATTACTATTGCTGCATTGCCATCACAAGGATACTTTTTTAAATTGCATAGAAATTAAAGTAGATTTTTTCAACATAGAATTCTCATATTTGTAAACTCTTATCGATTTGCATCCATTCAAAAATAAATATATCTGGCGTTTAAATGTTGTGAGAATTGAACAATTAGTGACCATGCAATCCGGAAATCGAATGGAATCTACGTGTTGTTACTACGCTCTAACATTCTTAAGATTTAAAAAAACTTAGAAAATATCACTAGATTGATTCAGTTTTTTTTGCAGGCTAAAAAAATCGTTGAGAACTGGACTTTAATTCTGCAATATAATTAGTATGAAATATTGCATCATCAATTGTTATGACGAGAATGAAAGTTTCTGTAGTGACTATGATAATACTAATCAGTTTTTTTTTGGGCCAATTGGTTTTAGATTGTGAATATCTACTGTATAAACGTCTAGAAGCTGTCGTCTGTCAACAAAACACTAGTGCTGGCGCTGGAGAATAAGTTATTGAATGAATGGGGAAAAATGAAGAAGAAAAAAAAGGACAAAAAAGAAAAAGAAGAAGAAAAAAGAAAACAAAGATGGCAATGTAGACATTTCGATTCAATTGACCTGCTAGTCAGTTATGAATGATTGAAATCCGGGGTTTGTTGCATAACAAATCGCAAATTACAATTTTTCAGTAAGAACTACTTAAAGATCTTTTAATAGCTACAAATAGAATTACTAATGATATTGGCTTGTAAGCTCTTAAGCAACGAGTCTCAGTAGAGAGTCTCATTACAGGGTGGGTGAAATAGTAAATCCATTTTTACATGGCATTGAGAGAAGATATTGTTACGAGAGCAAACAAGCGGTTAGTCACGCACTTGTTCTATTTAAATCATTCTATTGTTTTCATGGTTGGACATGACTTCGACCTATCTTCATCCGAACTTCTAATTCTCTCTCCTTAGATGTCTTTGTCATTCTTATTCTTCAAGTCTGCAACTCTCTCACTCAATTGATTTCTCAAGACTTCTCGTGATTTCTTCAGATTTCTGGAACAATCGAGATCATGTTTCTTGAAGATTCTCGAAGTGTCTGGTGAGCTCCAATTCTTGGAATTATACAACTACAACAGCTATATAAAGGAGTCCACATGAATCAGACAGTCAGTTTTACAAAAGCTTGCGTGACAGTTACAGTTCTCAAACCTGCGTGTGACAGATAGTATTACAGATTTCGTGCCAGTGGAGTAAACAGTGCTTTATTCAGTCGTTAGATGTTAAGTCGTCAAGTGCAGAGACAAGTGTTTACTGTTTATGCAGCTTACTAATAGTTTAAAGACGCTGTGTTAAGTGATATTATTTGGGACTGTCAAATAACGAATTGGACTGTGTTTTGTAAGTGATTATTTGCTCTTTTTATCATTTCTTTCTACATTATTGTACAGTTTATTGGAATCTAGTTTCTTTTGTGATTGATCAGCCTGTAATTAATTATTCATTGAATCTTGTAAATAATTACTGAAAATAAGTATTAGCTTGTCATTTGATGATTTGTTCTTATATAATTAATTGAACTTGCAATTAATTTGTGTAAATAGACTAATTCGTGTAAATAAAGTGCAAGTGTGAACTTTAGTGTTGCCAGCCTTATTTTAGCTATTAGAACCCGCAACAATATAAACTCGGACGTCTTGGCAGGGGCGTGGCTGAGATATTTCTTGGTTAGAGGATTGTCCATATAAATATTGGTCCAGTCTGTAATCTGTAATGAGTATCCAGGTACGCCTTGAACTGTACAAGGAAGATTAGCAGTGGATAGCCTTTTATTTTCCTGGTCACAATGAAGCAGGTGATATCTTCGCCATGAATATCGAGGCCAAGTCGCATGTTGAGAAGTAATTTCAAAGAATCCATTCAATGAAACTCATTCACTACGAAGTCAGTAAATCGTGAATAGATGTATTCCAGTCGAATAATACCCTAATTCTATTTCACCTAGGATTCAAAAGCAGGCAAGTTGATAGTCAACACCTCTCGTCTTTAATGATAATAATCCATTCAATTCCTGGATAGTAATGTAAACTAAATTCGTGCAAATTCAAGTTCCAAATTCCTGCTATTGTTGCTCCGAGATCATGGGATAACAATACAAGCTGGGTGCATAGAATCACACGTCTGTGTTCACACATTGGTGAGGGAGGTGCAGAATATTCCCTTGTCACCGTGACCAACTCGCTAAAATTAATTCTGTCAGACTGCATTCGCGCTTTACTTTTGAACATAATCATTTTAATTGCTGTTGCTATTGTTATTCACTTTGCATTCCTTAACTAGTCTTGTTGAGTTCTGCAATTGTTTTGTTGCTCTACAAGTTGTTCTTGTCTGTATTCTGTATTTTTTTAAATGAATATCGATCATCAAACGCGGTTAATACTGTTACGGGTTCTAATGGCTAAAATAAAGCTGGCAACACTAAAGTTCACACTTGCACTTTATTTACACAAACTAGTCTATTTACACATACTAATAGCAAGTGCAATTAATAAAAAAAAAAACAGATCAACAAATGACAAGCTAATACTTATTTTCAATAATTATTTACAAGAATTGATGAATTTACAAGAATTTACAAAAATTATTGATCAGCCTGTGATGAATTAATCACAGGCTGATCAATAATAAAAGAAACAAGAGTCCAATAAACTGTACAATAATGTAGAAAGAAATGATAAAAAAAGCAACTAATCACTAACAAAACACAGTCCAATTCGTTAATTGACAGTCCCAAGTAATATCACTTAACACAATGTCTTTAAACTATTAGTAAGCTGCACAAACAGTAAACACTTGTCTCTGCACTTGTCACTGGAATCAAGCACTGTTTAATCCACTGGCATGAGATCTGCAACACAATCTGACATGCAAGCTTTAATACTAACTAGCTTGTTCACGTGGACTTCTTTATATAGCTGTTATAGTTGTATAATTCCAAGAATTGGCGGCTTCTCGATGCTTCAAGAATGCTTGGAAAGTCACAGAATATAGACCTTGATTGTTCAGGAAGTCTGAAGAAATCTCGAGAAATTCAATTGAGTGAGAGGGACACAGATGTAAAGAATAGGAGTGAGAAAGACATGTAACGAGAGAGGACGAGAGGAATTGGATTGCAAATCAAGTTTGTCCATGAAAACAATGGAACGATCTACGTAGAACAAGTGTGTAAATAACTGCTTTGTTTGCTTTTGTAACAATACTTTTCCCTTATCAATGAAATCAATATGTTTCCAATTGGTTGTTGAAAGTCATGCACACCTATTCCCAAATATGATATCTCATATAAAACGTGCAATACTCTTTGAACTATACTGATAATTTATTATTCCCTTTAATTCAACGATGGACTGATATCTGATTCATGAATCATGATATTGAGAACACCTTATTGACATCCCGATAAAGAATATTCTCCTGTCCTCATTACCATTTTTTTTTTGCTAGAACTCTCAATCATGACTGGGCAAGTTATTTTTATCATTCCATATTGGACTCCACTGAATAGTTATCATGATTAGCTCATTAAACAGCACTTTCACCCACTCGACAATTTATGTGATTAATCTATTAGTGAATGTCTGAGCTTGATCCATTTCGTAATTATTTGAACACTTTTTTGTGAGTGTCCACTGTAATTGTGTAAGCTACATTAACTGTAATTGTGTAAGCTACATTAACTGTAATTGTGTAAGCTACATTAACTGTAATTGTGTAAGCTACATTAACTGTAATTGTGTAAGCTACATTAACCCTAGGTTGTCTACATCACATTTCTGAAAAATAATGTCAATTAAACATTAACCCTATCGACCTTCGTTTTTCGAAAAATATCGATATGTCTTCAAAATACGCCTACGTCCTGTCAATGCTGCAGATTAGTAATCCGATAACTGGGTTTTCTCGTAAAGAGAGATCTATAAGATTAATGCGAACTGGACATTTTTTGTCAGAAATTTGATGTACAACCTTGGGTTAACAAGACTTATGTGGGACACTTTGTATACGTGTATATTGTGTGAGTTTTTGTTTTTATTATATCTGTTTTTGTGTTTCAAAAGTTCAATAACAACTTGCTAGAAACATTAAAATGAAAGGAAATGAAAAAAATTCTTTATCAAATTCTAAATTATTTATTGAAAGTAATTAAAGAAATTGAATTGTTTTTTTTTGACGAGTAACCAGGGGTGCCATTTCACCAAACTGTTCTAAACACCGGTGGTTTCCCCCGGAAAATTTGGAAAATATACCGTTTAAAAATGTCATTTTAACCTTCATTTTGCCTATTTAATAAAATGTTAATACAATAATATTATTTATAAACAAATAGCGCGTTGTAAACTGATAGTGATGGACGACAGTGCTACCATGATTAGTCTCTGTTATGTAGGTTTAGGCATTATTAATTTTACTTATAAAAAATAACCTTACTTTCAAAGTTATTTAGCTACGTTATAAAATAAATTATAATACTGCTTTTTTTTAAAATATATTAATATAGTCTTGTAATTTTAATTTTAATGTTGATAGGCCTATTTCAAAGTATTTATCAGATCTTTGGGGGAGAGGGGCCTGGGCCCCCCTGCCAGCCCAAATGGCGCCTCTGCCCCCCCTTCAAATGGCGCCCCTGTCAGTAACAAACTAAATAGTAATATTTGTTACTGTAATGAAGTTGTAACTATTCCCGATTCAATAATGTAATATTGGCAAAGTTTAATAATTGAGTATTCCTAATACTGGGATATCTACAATGGCGTGTTTGAATTATTTCTGATGCGAAAAAACTGGTGAAGCCCTATTCTGGTTGAGCCGGCTTTCAAACTCACAAAATAGCCTCAAGTTATCTCGAGTATGAAATGAGTTACCGGCACTTGTCCAGGTCCCAGCTACCAAGGGTCTTCTTACCTATGGATCTGCTTCGACCAGATATTGGGAAACCCTTACTTAAAGAGAGCAAGTCAGAATGATGAAGGGTTGCTCTCTAGCATCTATCGCCAGCACAAAATGAGCTTCCACGCAATATTTGCATTGCTAACACTTTTTAGCTCGCCAGAATTGTGGAATACAGAGAACTTTTAGTGAAAGATGCAGAACCTTTGCTTTTTTTCTAACTTGATTTTCTCTTCATTAGATAATTTTGTATTTGAGGAGATTCATGATGAAAAACACATCAAATCTCTACAAGAAATTGTCTCCTAAAGACAAGGCTCAGTGAAGCATCTCAGAATGAAATTATTTTTGGTTATTTCCAATTGAAGTAGTTTTCCAGGAAGTGACATGAATATAATGTCTTTCTTTCAATGATAACTGACTCCTCCAATTAGCCTTTTCGCATTAAAGAGATAGGTCATAGTGATCACAGAAGAATTTTCCAATTTCAGGGTACAGTACTAAGTTGTCAGATATTTTTTCCAACAATTCGATTCTTGAGAGTAGAAAAACAGACATTCCTTTTTCCTACCAGTGCATGTTCAATAATTTAATCCTCTCCCAGGAAAAGCAACAAGTTGAATCAGTTTGACCTCGTACTTTTCGAAAATCATTACCAGCACTCCGTAGAACCTACCTATTAAAATTACGTAGGTCTTGCATGGTATAACACAACTATTAAGATGAAAATTTCACAAAATATAAATTTTTGTAGACTACATGATTCTTGTACGAATCTTAGACACATGCATTGTTATAACGTCCAAAAATGTATGAATTCTATGTTAAAGGAGCGATTCTCACTTCTACTACCACAATCATGAAGTCATATGAGTCTATTGAGACAAGTATTCATTTGATTCAATTTATTTTTCAGATATGTACATGACAAAATATCTCAGAGCGAAAATTGTTATTAATTGTTATTTATCTTCAGTCTCAACATCTATTAAGTTATGATCTTGTACTCAGTCACACTGTTGCATTTCTTGAGTACCTTTAATAAAAAGTATAAAAAATGAAAATTAATTAGTGAGAAATTCAAGTCACAAAATAACCTTAATCCTTTGGTACTTTGGAGTTGACTATTGGAGTGAAATTGTACGATTATTTTAATAACACAATATATTATAATGAATCAATCGAGTCAGTAGCAGAATCATACTACCGTTTTCGTAGGACTGGAAGATACTGAATAATTCATTGTGGAGCACCACAAGTAAAAATCTTCAAGAATAAGCAGCATCCTTGAGTGATGGGAGCATTGCATACACAGCCCCGTGCAACTCTGTTCTACAAAAATTGTTCTCAAAATGCAAGGATAAGATTAGATTAGATTAGATTAGATTTTTTTCTTTATTCATGTAGATAACAAAATACACAGTCTTGGATTCTAGATTATGATAGTTAAAAATATATAAGTACTGTAATTATTGTTCTATGAATTTTACAAATCTAAACTAAAGAATTAATCAACGATATGTATAGAGTATAAAATGCAATTTGATAACGATAATATGATTGTGATGTATCTACATGAAACGGCGAAGTTTGAACAAATAAATGTCCATTCTTGGAAGAGGATATTCAAGAATATCCTTCTCATCAACACTTGACCGCAAGAAAGAGTGGAGAAGAAGGGCCGGAGAAGGGGAAGAAGGGCAGGAGAAGGGGAAGGAAGGCAGGAGAAGGAGGAGAAGAGCAGAAGAAGGAGAAGAAGAGCAGAAGAAGGAGAAGAAGGGCCGAAGCAAGGGAAGAAGAAGGAGAAGAAGGGCAGAAGGAGGAGAAGAAGGGCAGAAGGAGGAGAAGAAGGCAAGAAGGAGGAAAAGAAGGGAAGGAGAAGGAGAAGAAGGACAGAAGGAGGAGAAGAAGGGCAGAAGAAGTAGAAGAAGGGCAGAAGAATGAGAAGAAGTGCAGGAGAAGGAGAAGAAGGACAGAAGAAGCTTCGGAATTCAAACCTTTTTGTCATTTGTAAGAGATTTTTATTAAGTAAGAAATGTTTTGCCCTTTTGTCTAATAAAAATTATTCATTCGTTCAGATTTTGTATAAACATACAACCGCTTATCTGTTATACTACTTCACGTTCTCAAAACTACATTCACCCGAATTTACTGATACGTTTCAACAAGATTGGTGGTTTTTTACAAAGGTCAAGTTCAAATTATTTTTTTCTATTGTAATTTTATTTTTTTGGGAATTTTCTATTCAATTTGTCAAAACAATATGAATTGGCGAGTACCACTTGACTTGAAATAAATCTCTTTTTTGTAAAATTTCTATGATTTTTTCATTTAATTTGTTAAAAAATATATTGAATAAACACCAGCTTGCACTTTTACTTCAAAGAGTAACTGTACTTAGCATTGTAGCCATTGATTTTTGCCGTGACATTGTCTAGAAAACAGTTAGGCATCGTGACGCTTGCGTGTCGCAGCTCCATTTCGTGCTGGCTGCAAGCCGTAAGTAGCGAGCTGTTCTCAGCTTGGGTTGGCTGCGCTCCCCGGTCCTCCGTCCACCGGTCCTCTGCCCGGGAATTCAACGCCACGCGGCGTCCAGTCGAGCGTCGGTCTTTGACGACGCGACATGACGCGCGTCTTTCAACTCCAATCAAGTTGAGAATTTCGCGAAACTCGAGTTGACGTCATCCGGAAAATTCCACGTAACCATATTGCAAAACTACAACGCTTTCCACAAGACAAAAATCTTTATTTTTCAAAAAGAAATTTGTGGTTATCCAGTTTTTTTCTCATCAATAAAAAGTTTTTTCCCTTTCAATCAAATTGTAACATACTGGAAGTGAATGAATAATCTTGATAAAATCCAACCTATTCTCATTGATAACACAACAAGATTTTACATTTACAGATTATCTTCTGATTGAGGCTATGATTTCCAGAAGGGTATTCTATTAACAAGTTTTCAGTATAAAAATTCCTAAAACCGTAAAATCATCTGCCAAGCAAAAAATCTACTTCTTTAAAAGAAGAATATATCATAAAAACTTTGTTAAGTGAAATCGTGTTAACCCCACCAATGTTGAATGTAAAATAAATATAAAGAAACTTCTTATAGAAATATGAGAATCTGGATGTTGGAAACTAGTGCTCTTGTGGAAATTTCTTGGTAGCAGAGAATCTCAAGTAAGTAGGAAGCTGATCTGATTGAAGTACAAGTAGTAGCGGTGTAGGAAACGCTTTTTTATTAGATTGTGCGTGCTAATGAATGGTAATGTAGCAAAGGAATTTCTACCTTATAAGTTTTGTGAAGTTATAGTTTTCGGGTATGGAGTCCGTTGATGTGCAAAAGATTTCAAACTCTCTGGTCTCTCATGAAGCTGTTGCTCTTCTAGTATCAATGGATGAGCAGGGCTCTTGAAACAAGCTATAGCTTAGATGAACCTGTAATAAGAGAGAGTTGGGGTGTGAGTGTTCGTGAGTTCGTGTGTAGGTGCGCTTGTGTGTGAGTCTTACGAATGTCACGAAAACGTTCACGTTTGGAGACACTAATTTTGGCGAAAAGCTTCCTCTAAATTACTCAATTCAGTGCACTTCAAAGCCCGATTTTGCATTTTTCAAAAATAATATTCGAATTTCAGCATTCTTGTAACATGTGTTAGATGCAGGAATCTCGTAGAGTAGCTGATACTATGGTGCTAATATAGATTGTACGCCGATGTGTCGTAAGCTGAAGCAACAGATTAGTTCTGTATCAATATTACAGCTGCGATTACTCAGCGCCATGCGTGCTTACCTTTTGTGTGTATTGAGCTTTTTTGTAATAAATAATATAAATCTGAAGAACTAAACTCAGAATTGGAACTAGGCGGTTGGGTAGAATTGCAAAGCTGCTGAAAAGGGAGTTAGCTTATAAAAACACTAAAAATCCACAATTTATAATTCCCAATAGTTTCAATGAAAACTAATTTCAAAAACAAACCATGTACCTTTATTTGATAGAATACCCTGATATGGTTGCAACTCCCTTGAAAGATTTCAACTAATTTCAATAGAAAATAGTCTTTTTTGTAGATTACGTCTTGGAGACTCCAGTTAAGGAGTATAAGACAAGGAAGATTAACAATTATACAATCTTATACTCTAGTTACCATAATTACTATACTAATCAGTTGAGGTGAGGCTTAACTTCGTTATGAAAGGAGCTCTTGTACACTATAAAAAGCTTCATCACCTAAATATTTTTTAATTTTTTTGAAATATTTATATATTCTTAAGACTCTTTAGAAACTGCGATAGCTTGTTGTAGAGTTCCTACCAATATAACTAGGTTTTTGTTGCCTAACCATATATTTATGCGGAGCGAGTGTTCTAATCATCTCACGAGTGGCTTAGAGGCAAAATACAACCTTTGCATACAATATTTCATCTACAACTACCAATATATCACTTTCAATTTAAATCACCAATCAATCGAATAGCTCACCTACACTAACATAGTCTAGAATATGGAATAGGTTGAGGGATTGAAATAAAATTTAAACTAAAGTTTATCTCCAAATGTTTCGATCAGCTAATTAGACCTGCATATTATTCATTACGACACTAAATTGGAGAGCTTCTCAATTCTCATTGGTCTAGAGCCCGTGGACTAAACTTACCCCGATTGCATGATAGCTTGATTATGCAACTGTTATGATAAGGCGTGAATAAAAGGAACCGTATTGACATAATTTTCTATTATCTCTCTCTATGATTACTTTTTATTATTTTATTGCTGATGATGCTCACATACGTCCGAGACTTTTGCGTCGGTAATCTATATTATCTACTTTATAACCTTCGTAGATAAACTGCCATTTCGATATTTAACATATTCCATAGCCTCAAAACTCGAACTTGCAGATCATCTTCTGTATGAACTCAGCTTTCAGAAATCGAAGGTCATTTGAAATACTGATCTAGATCTGTATACTGAATACTTTTCCTCGAATAAACGAATGATGTTTGTGCTCCCTATCATTTATGACATAACAATAATTCCTCACTCCTTTCATTCGAAAAATAGTATTATTAATATGTTTTGGATATTATTTATTAATAGAAATACTAATAGATTATTTACTCATTTTTTTATTCCTGCTTCAACAATCTAGTTATTGCTTCATAACTATTTCATACTATAACTGGCAGTCATTTGTCGTACAGTTGGTTATTACGTTATTTCATATTTCAACTGAGAGAAGCCATAATTCTATGGAATAACTAGGTATTATACAGAATAACTAAATTATAACTTTGTAACACATCACTTCATATAACACCTAGGCTTAAAATACTTCAATAACTTTTCATTGTACAATAAATGAATAAATTATACATTTTAACGGTAACACACTTTTAATGAATACATTTTTTTCTGCTTGTACGTCCATAGGGGACCATTTCAAGTTCACTTATAGGCTTTTCTTTTTGCTCTTAATTCCGCATGATAGTTCTTCATGCAGTCAAATCTATTTTTTCTCTCAACTTTGGATGTCACCATCTTTTTTCTGTTGGTTTCTATTCTTCTGAATATTGTTTTATCTTCTCTCAGTAGATTGTAGTTTCCGGGTTTCTCTTTTAAATCTTTTCTTTCTATATCCAGTTCTTTAGCCATTTTGAGTCACTTGGGTTGGGGTTTCCTCTTCCAGTAAAATTCTGTTAGTCTTTTCAATAAATTTATTATACAAAAAATTATACATTTCAACGATAACACACTTTTACGAGTAATATACCTAGACGCTTTCATTCTGCAATAAAGATAGTTTTAGTTTTTTCACTGTGATTACTTATTACCATCACAATGTCTAGGCTTATTAAAACTGCAACACCCCTCATTTACTAGGTTGAACCAATAAATTCTCTCTTTCTAGAATAATTTTATTGTCATTCATCCGATCACTCCTTTTCTATTCAGCTTACATTTGATGTAATAACAGAGTACAATGAAATTATTGACTCAGAAGTATTATCTTTGTTTTTGTTGAAAAACAATAATATTTCTATCAATTTTATGTCTTTGGAGACAAGTTCTTACTCACCTTATGCACTACACTGACGCTGAAATTATATTTTGTTGTGTCATTTCTTTTTATACGACGCTATAAAAGTGCTACAAAATGCTTTTTATACTTTCAGAATCACATTTCCGTCATACAATTTCGAAGTTTCTCATCCACTTATGATTTTTCTCCCAGTAATATTTATTCATTTCTTTAGAGAAAGTTTTTGAAAACTTTTTAAAAAGAGAGTTATTTCCCTTGTTAAATGAGAACTCCTCAGTTCCATTCTCCATCTTTCTTTAGGAAATCAGGGGAAATATTCTCTATCTTATACCTGGGAGATTGTCTTCATATTTAGGAGGAATCGATGAATTATGGATGACCATCTATCTTTCTGCTATCTCTGCTCCTTGAAGTATTTTGCACACTATGATAGCGAATCTCTTCATGAAATATTGGTTGAATAATGCTACTGCATGGAAAATTCATCCCATGAATAGCACGCTTGGTGTCGATGAAAAGGATATTAACGACATAATTACATGTGCGTTAGTTGAATGAAATGAATTGCGTGATCTGAAAACATTAATTCACAGTAGGCTTCACGGAAAGAACCCTTTCCTTTACACCCTCAACTACTCAAGATAACACTTAACATTTATGGCTACCTTATCTCCTATCAGAAATGCTACAGCGATCTTTTACTCTGCAGCTGAACTGCAAGTATGGGTTGCCGAACTCTTGCAAACTATTTGGATTTATCGCATTTAACTTAGTAGTTGAACCGTTCCAAATATGTGTTCATCATCCAAAATCTATATATTTCTCATTGTGGAGGAAAGCTTCTTGGAAGATAGATGTTGCTTTTAGGATTACTCTTGAATTATTGAATCATTAGGATGTCTCTTGAAATGAAATTCAAAATTAATATTAATTTATGCTGCAGAAGCTCGAGGTTCAATCGCATGCGCAGAATTGTCAAGAATTTATCAAATTACCAAATATCCAATCATATAGCTTAACAAATCAGATAAAATAGTAAAAAAAACAATAGCTTCCTCACTAAAGAAATGATTGCTTCCTGAATAAAGTCCCCATGGAAAAAAAATCTAAGTTCAATTCAAAATGATCAAATGAAATGAAATACTGATATATGTTCAATTCAAACTGATAGATCTCCACAGCCTTTGATATTCAAATGAAAGACAGGTTTTTGGGGTGAAATGATCTTTTTTTTGGAGGATAAAGCCCATATTGTTCCACCTGTGTAACGCGTTAGATGATGATGATGATTGATGACACGGACCTTCAGTTTTAGGTAGGTAACGAAACACCGAAAAGTGATTTTACAGCGAAAAACAAGTATTTTTTAATGGCCAATCCAATCGGTGAAAGAGGACCCAGAAGCTCGTAGCTTATCCTTATCTGACTGAACAGATACATACTACGGCTCAAAACTACCACTTCTAGTAAGATAAGAGAAAGATGGACGAGCTGTATTGCTGCTAATATCTTCTTCAGGAGTAACTGTTTATCTTAGCTTGATAAATAGCTGATAAATTGGTTCAGTTTAAGTGAACTGACGCGTCACATGCTGTGCGAGCCTAGCTTGATAGCTGCAGCTTAACGTGACTATCAACAAATTTATTATTTTTTTCAAATTTTATTCATCACATCTTCTTGACCATGACACCAAAAGAACAGATTTTATATAGTTATCATCTAACCGATCATAAGAGATTACATCACAATTACATGAATTCATCTCAACTCTAATATATTTCCAAGGAATTCGTTGAGAGCATTGTTTATTAAATGATTCCATTATTTCTTGTTTCAATTACCACTTTAACATAGTAATCATGCGCATCCTTTACGCTTTACAGCTAATAATTTAATTCAATTCAATTCCTTTATTTGCATATGCATTTATACATACATGCTTGCATCATAAATATAACAAATGTTGTGCAATAAGATTGATGCATACAGTGCCCAATCTGATTGATGAGGTGATGTACATAGTAATCAAAGAAGATGAATGATTGTCACTTATTCTGTACATGAATGTGATCGCGTAGAGTGTGACCAGACTATCGAGAGAGAATACAAGCGCAAATATACATCAATTTTGCCGATTACGCTCGTCTATACTCAGACATTGATCCATTTCGACAGAATCCTCGCAGATATCAACAATAAAGGTGAACTTTAGTCCAGGCAGCGGACTTCGCAGATTCCACAGGTTTGTAGTGGGATAGGTCATAGGTTATTGATACCCTCGAGCTGACAAAATACTGAGCGTCAAGCCCGTTGCAACAAAGCTGGAGCTCTTCACCTGTCACTCTACTCAGAATCTTTAATGATCATTTTCTATTTGAAAAAATGAAATATTTCGCATTTTTAATCCAATACCACACATTGCCGTTCGATCCCTAGCAAACATTGTGAAACGTTGAAGATTTGAACCAGAGTAGAAGTGGGACTATTGAATTTTTTATATTTTTCCCGGAGGATGAAGCCCTGAGACATGTGCGTGAGCAATGAATTGGATGATAGTGATTGATGAGTTGGACCTACAGTTTTAGGTGTGTTCCAAACCACCGGAAAGTGATTCTACAGCAGAGAACAGAGTCCTTTTGGCTGGCCAAACCAATCGGTCACCCTTAGAGCGCCCTGGAGCTTCGTAGCTTATCTCTTTTATCTTCGAAAATTGTAATAGGATTCGTTACTTGGGGTTTTCGTATTCCTTTTCAAAGAGGAGAGCCTCTTATTATTATTATTCCTTGAAATTCATTTATTATTGATTAATAATTTCACTATTAAGGCAGATAATTATATATAGAGTACAATTTCTTAATGGGTTGTAAATCGAACTGTTTGTCTAATCTGAGCATTCTTCTCTTGCAGTTTGATTTAGCTGACCAGAAGCAGCTCGATCAGTCATTAGTTCCCAATTCAGTTAATGGCCATTATTGACTAATTGGATTTCGCATTCGTTGGCTGCAATGCCAATTCGACTGTCTGCCTATTTTGCCTGCCACCAGCAGTGTTTGCCTCGGTTTTGAGAAAAACTGTATTGAGCTTAGTAGACCGTGAACGTGCTGTCATCGATTAGGTGTGGCTTCAACCGTAGTCACGAATCATCGATTCGTTTTCCTCCTTCTTCCTCTCCATATTTTTCCTTGTTCACTTCGTTGGCTTGATATAAACTCTTACAAAATCAAGCGGTGACCCACTTTTTTCAATGGTAATCATTGTTGCATCTATTTCCCCCAACTATTTTTTGTAGACCTACATAATAGGAATCAAAGTATGCCAAAGTTGTCAAAATGATCTGTCAAATGGATGTTTCTTGGATTTTTCATTTTTCTAAGCTCAACGTTGTGTTGTATAAATCAGTTAGTCCTTGAAGAACATCATAGCCTACTCATGAAGTACCCAAGGGCATTCTGCATTTATCTTCGGTCTATGTTTATTGATTAATTGATTCTTTTTACAGCTGTAAAGACAGTTCTATCATCTTATAGTGTTCGCATGGTACGGTTATTAGAGCTTTTTTGGCTTGGGAAAATTGATTGCTTTCATCCTGTCTGTTTTTCATGTTCTTATTTTCTATGTAACTATCTCATGATGAGCTATTTCATTTACCAAGTAATTTATTTTACCAATTCTATCTAATTTTTATCTTATGGCAACACTTCCTAAAAAAATTAAAAACATTTTTTTGCAACGTGACGAACGACGGTCGTCAGGCGTGCGTTGGCAGACGCGGGAAATTTTTTTGTTTTGTCTTTCTAGCGTCACGTAATACCAATTAATGTGTTCTAGACGACGCTCATCGAACGCGTGCCCCACACCGCATCGTTCGACGCGTTGCATAATCTCTTCTGGGAAATTCTGTAAGACAATCATTAAAATATGGAAATTAAATTGTCAAAATTAAATGCTATCAAAATAGAAATAGCTTATCATAAGAAAAGAAGTTCATGAAAGTACATAAAAGCACATAATCAAACATTGAATTGACTTCAAATCGCTACACCCAGATCACCCAGCCTTTCAAGAGCATCTGAAAGACTTGTGCTGCCCCACTTATCAATTATGTGGTAGAGCATTTGAATTGTACCGTTGTAACAATTTTCTAACTCCGCAAGCAGCATGACTTCGATTTGCGGCGCTGTACGAGTGCAGCGTGAATTTCACGTCGACATGTACAATGCACACGCTCATCGACAACGTGATCTCAAACACGTGCTCATCCCACGTCGAGCAAAAATTCATACATAGGTGCTTAAAATCGGCTACAACCAGTCCTGATCCTATTGAGATTAGATTCATCTATCCTCTTTAAGACAGAGAGTGGGATCCATTTTAGTGTGGGGGGTGTATTACACTAACCTCACCACCATTCACGTCTACCAATAACTGACATTATTTTTCTTTCTATATTTAGAATGGCATCGCTCATCGCTCTCTTTTTTTGTAGATTACGTTTTGGAGACTCCAGTAAAGGAATATAAGACAAGTCAGATTAGCAATTATACAATCTTATACACTATTTACTATAATTCCTATCAATTAGTAGATCAATTAGTAGAATATCAATTAGTAGAGGTGAGGCTTAATTTTGATGTGAAAGGAACTCTTGTACACTATAAGATGCTTCAAATAGATAATTTTTCAATTGCTTTTCAAATATTTCTACATTTTGAAGACTCTTTAAAACTGCGGCACCTTGTTGTGGAGTTTCCTTTTTTTGTAGATTACGTCTTGGAGACTTCAGTTAAGGAGTGTAAGACAAGTCAGATTAACACTAGTCATATACACTAGATACCATAATTACTATATCAATTAGTTGAGGTGAGGCTTAATTTTGATGAGAAATGAACTCTTGTACACTACTAAAAGCTTTATCAACTAAATATTTTTTTCAGTTGCTTTTTAAATATTTCTACATTTTCAAGACTCTTTAAAACTGCGGCAGCTTGTTGTAGTTTCCTACCAATATAACTAGGTTTTTGTTTGAATAAGCTTCTATTGTGACTCACCAATAATCTCCTCAGCTTCTTGTATTGTAATTGTGCACGTCAGAATTCTGGTTAATTTGTTCTTCATAGTGTAATGGTCAAAATTTGCAAGGATCGAGCACAAAAGCTGAAGTTTTCCAAGCTGGAATAAGAATAGGCGATTCAATAACGAAACATACATAATCACTCACAATTTATATAATTAAATGTACAAAATAATTAAGTCATATTCAAATGAGTGTCCGCAAATAACGTTTAAAATAATCCCCTAAATAATTCTTCAGTTCCTCAGGAATAGATTCCTTAGTTCATGCAGGCTATATACTGGAATATCTAGTACAGTATCTCTATTCTTTCATACAGTATAGAATACCTAGTAATATTCTGAATATCTAGTACAGTATCTCTATTCTGTTATACAGTATAGAATATCTAGTATATCTAGTGATATTCTGAATATCTAGTACAGTATCTCTGTTCTGTTATACAGTATAGAATATCTAGTATATCTAGTGATATTCTGAATATCTAGTACAGTATCTCTATTCTGTTATACAGTATAGAATATCTAGTACAGTATCTCTATCATGTTATACAGTATAGAATATCTAGTATATTGTACTGGAATATAATAATAATAATAATAATAATAATAATTTATTCGACCAACAGAACATCCACAGTACATCAACAATTTTCTGTCTGGATATTAATACAGGAACAGTAATTACAAACTATGTCGATTATACAATGAGCTGTCTATTGTCTAATTACGGCAACCCCGAAGGTATTCCTGTGTGGGGCACCTCCTATCTTATATCATGTCTATAGAGAATGAAAAAGTGCTAAAAACCTATAAAAATAAAATAAAATAAAGGTAATAAATGTAGCCTAATATTATTTTAAAGAGAAGCAAACCATAGAAATGAATCATACAAACTACAATATCACTTGCTAAAGCAAGCGGAAAAAACATAAATGCCTGAGATAAAAAAAAAAAAATTAAAGAAATCATAATTTTTTTAGAATTAATTGGAGTATACTATATTAGTAGAATATTCATACTTATTCGAATTTACATTTTTTGTGCGGGCAATCTATTTAAAAAATGTCTTTGCTTATTCAACAGAAAAATAAATAACTTAAAGTCCTACTCTGTGCTGCTCCTCAACACATAAGGAATTTATGTCTTTCTAATTGAAAACAAAATATAAAATCTTGATTGTAACAGACCAATGGTTACATCGAAAACTATGAGTGAAAAACACACAGACAAATCTATCTCTATAAACAGCTTGTAATGCAAACCAGATTTGAAAATTCTCTTTAAAAATATATTTCTATGTCCTCTATAGAAGAGATAAATCTTTTTAATTTGGCTTTCACCGTACAGTTGTATTTACAGTTGCGTGAATCCGGTTGCATTGCATTAAAAATCTTGCAACCTACATATTTAAAAAAAATTCTATTGTGCTCAAGTCTTGGACTTGACAAGTATATTACATTTTGATTGCGAATTGGATATGGATTTTGTGTCTGTGATAAAAGTTGGATTTTATTTTTGAAATCATCTGAAATAGCCTTAAAGAGAAATGACTGTCTGACCGGTAGTATATTCAGAGACTTGAAAAGAGGTAATGAATGTTCAAGTCTTGGTCTACTACAGATCAACCTAATTATATGTTTTTGAGCTAAAATGATC
Source organism: Conomelus anceps (assembly GCA_948455865.1). Taxonomy (NCBI): domain Eukaryota; kingdom Metazoa; phylum Arthropoda; class Insecta; order Hemiptera; family Delphacidae; genus Conomelus; species Conomelus anceps. Next base: position 5,316,058 of record OX418217.1, on the reverse strand, counting down.
GGCTTCATGTTCGTCACATATGCGCTTCCATAGCATATGAGGCCATAATTTATTCTTGACTCCACTCGAGTATGGTACAGGTGTATCAAAAAGTATTTCGGGCATATATCTTTTAAAAAATAAAAATTTCTGATGGAAATAAAAATTTATAGTTTCAGTTTATGGATATGCTCATACCAATTCAGCCAATTCAGTATTGTCTATTATCAATCCAAGATACTTGACGCAGTCAGCCTCTTCAATCGCATCACATTGACAATCATTCTGCAATGAATCACTGCAGTTAAACTTATGATATTTAAGTATTGGCTGTATATAATTTACTTTGTGATTCTGTAGTTTGAAATAGAGTAAGTTTGACTTCTTCGCGTTCAGTAATAACCTATTACTACAAAACCACCAATGAATACTTCGCATGTCTTTTTGCATTTTTCCGTATATTGAATTCCTAGTTTGTCCTTTATAAAATATAGCTGTGTCATCGGCAAACGACACTATTTCTCCTAATATCTTACCATTACATAAGTCATTTACATATGCTAGGAAGAGAATTGCCGATAAAACCGATCCTTGTGGAATGCCATACTTTATCAAACCCCTATCACTCAATTCATTGTCTATTTTTACTTGCTGGTATCTATCTTTTAAATAACTCCTGAACCATTGATTTGCTAATCCCCTGATTCCTATTTTATCTAGCTTACCTAGAAGTATTCCATGCTCTATAGAGTCATAGGCCTTCGATATATCTAGGAATATCGTGGAGCATTTTAAATTATCATTAAAGCTGTCATTGACTTTTGACAGTAGTGTTTTCATGGCCTCTTCTGTACCCTTATTTTTTAGGAATCCATACTGGTTCTTGCTAAAGAAGTTTTTGTGATTCAAGAAGTTCAAAATGCGGTTCTTCATCACTCTTTCCAATATTTTTGCAAATATGGACAGCAAAGTTATTGGTCTGAGGTTATCAATATTTTTGTTTTTTTACATTTAGGAATGGGAATTACAACAGCCTTTTTTAGTATTGATGGAAATACCCCTTCTTGTATACTTGAGTTGCATAGATCAACTAAAACGTCTTTAATATATTCTGAAATTTCTTTTATTGTCTGTGTTGCGATACCATCCACTCCAGGGGCGGTGTTTACCTTTAGTTCTTTTATTATGTTTTTAATTTCTTCTGAATTCACGGGATAGATAAAAATTGATTCAGCTGGGCTATTGATAGGAAACTTCTTTCCTTCTTGGTTCTCATCAATGTGTGAACATTCTTCTAATTTTGATCTATTATTTTGTACAACTGTAAGAAAATATTTATTTATATTGTTAGCTATATTTTTAGAACCTTCTACTGTTTCACCATTCTGAAGTACAATCTTATCAATACTATTTCTTTCTTTCCCCTTCCCCAGCAGTCGATTTACAATTTTCCATTGTTCCTTAACGTTATTTTTACTAGTTTCAAATAAATTAAAAAAATAGTCTCGTTTAGTTTTACGCATCTCAGTTCTTAATTTATTTCTATATTTCAAATATTTTGCCTTATTTAATATGTTATTTGGATTTGTTTGATATTTCTCATAAAGAAAGTTTTTAAACTGTATTTTTTTAATCAATTTTTCCGAGATCCACTCAGATCTAGGTTTTACTGTCTTAGTTATTAGAATTTCTTGGGAAGTTACTGCTTCATTAATTGTTTTCTGTAGGAATTCTATGAATTTCTCCCAGCTTATTTCAATATCAACATGTTCTCTTTTACCCAATATATAATCCCAATCTGTTGTTGCTAATATTGTTTTAAGTTTTTGATAATTTATCCTTATTTTTTTGTGTGTTAATTGTGTGTTCTGATGTGTGACTGTTAATTCATATTGTATTACCACTTTTGTCATTGAATGGTCAGTGATATCCAGGTGCAACATTTCTGCCTTGATGTTTTTTATTTTATCATTGGAAAACTTTTTCGGGACCTGAACAAAAGCATGATCTATGCAAGTTCCTGTGCCATTAAATAATCGTGTATGTTCATTTATTAACGATTCAAGACCAAACGCATTCATAACCATCCTATATTCATCTACGATATTTTCGTTTGATAATAAGTTGATGTTGATGTCTCCGATAACGAAGAATGGTTTAGGATAGCCCTTTGTCTCATTCAGTTCAAGCAGATATTCGCTTATTTCATTTATATATAGCCCACTCGAATATAGATGTAGCCTGTATACTGCCAAAAACGAGAAAGATACGCCCTGACAACAGCATTGACAGTAGACGCAATCGGCTGATAACAGATCAACTTTTCTTACTTCGTAGCTTACATCAATTCTTAAATAAACTATGATACCTCCCGATCGATAATTGTGATTAAAATTGCCTACTGTTCTATAGCCATCAATTTTGTAACAATCAGCTTCATTTTCCTCTATCCATATTTCAGTTAAAATTATTATAGAAGGCTGTAACTGCATCTGAATCAAATTAGTAAGAAAATTATCAAAATTTTTTCGCATACTACGAATATTTTGCTGAATAATTATAATTTCACTTATGTTACTTTCCATTTATATAGAGAAATTGACCACTATCAAATAACTAGATTCCGATAACAAGAATGTTTCATTGGATTGAAAGTAATCAACAATAAGTCCTATTTCAATAAATTTCGTAGTTGCTCGCCTGTTTTCAATTCGATGACCGGGCTGCCCTCCTCTCTTCTCATCAGGATCTTGCCGTTTCTGATCCACAAAAATTTGAATTGGTTAGCCTTCCATGCGTCTCTTGCGGCTGTGAAGACTCTTCGCCGGCTGGGTGAAAGACACTCATTAATGTAGATGCTCATGTCCATCAGAAGATTCATATGTCTCGTGGAGAAATCTCTCTTTACTCTTCGTCTCTTGAGAATTTCCTCCTTATCCGTCCTCCTGACGAATTTGACGAGTATCGGTGGCGGTCCCTCTCGAGTCGGCCCCTGGCCCCCTTCCAACTTCGCCTTGTTTCCCATCCTGTGACAGACATCTATGGCTTCAGTGTTCACCTTGTGGCCTAGAACTTCACTCATGTTGCAGATGATTGAACCCAGGTCCTCGTTAGGCTTTACCGGAATTCCTCTGATTTCGAGCATATTAATTCGTGAGTATTGCTCTAAATCGTCTACTTGTTCTCTACTTGATATCTAGTACAGTATCTCTATTCTTTTATACAGTATAGAATATCTAGTACAGTATCTCTACTATGTTATACAGTATAGAATATCTAGTATATTGTACTGGAATATCTAGTACAGTATCTCTATTCTCTTATACAGTATAGAATATCTAGTATATCTAGTAATATTCTGAATATCTATACAGTATCTCTATTCTGTTATACAGTATAGAATATGTAGTATATCTAGTAGTATTCAGAATATCTAGTACAGTATCTCTATTCTGTTATACAGTAGCGCTCGTATAACATGGCCCCAACTAGAACAATACAATAAATTATCACTGGACTTTCATTGCTAAAATCTTTTATATCTATACTATTAAAGTCTGAAACCCAGAAAAATTTATTGATAGAAATAACAAACTGATAATCGTAATATTAGTCCTTATCAAGCCAAGTTTATTACCATCAAAGAATGGAGAAAATGGGGGAATATGTCTTTTAAACCAATAATCTTGTAAAATAAAATTCATTATTCATTGGATATTCTCATTCCAACACAGATCTCTTGAATAAATGAGTAGGAGGTTTGACCGCTCTACGGAATTAAATAATAAATCGATCTAATCAGGTTCTCATTGATTGACTTCATAGCGGGGTTTAAAAGGACGGCTGTGACCAACTTTGATGGTGATACAAATCGATCTTTGATTCAAGTATCGATCACTTCTAAGTAGTTACAAAAGGCGAGGGTGGGAGGTACTGGCTAGAGTATATAAGCTGGGTGTTCTGTTGGAGTTATCATACACTGCTCTCTCACACCAGACAGCCAACTACTGTGCTCCAGCTTCTTGTGCTCCAGTCTTGTGCTTCTTGTGCTCCAGTCTTGTGCTCCTTGTGCTTCTTGTGCTCCAGTCTTGATCAACTTTCAAAGTAAGTACTCTTTGCAATTAATACAGTTTTCCACTATCTAATGCATATCGTTTCTTTTCAGCAAACTATCTTACAATGTATTTTGTTCAGGAAACTGTCAATGTCTAATGCATACTGTTCCATTTCAGGAAACTTTCTTACATTTGGCAATGTCTAATGCATATTGTTCCATTCCAGGTTACTTTGCCTGTTCAATTGAAGATAACAGACCTGTTACTCCAACCCTCTTTCAAAGTGAGTATTGAAAACTAACCTATTAATGCATGATCGCTTGCACTTGTAAAACTAATGATTGTTTCAGAAAACTTTCTTACAATGTAAATTGTTTCATTCCAGGAAACTAACCTAAAATTCTATTTTGTCTAATGCATATTGTTTTATTCCAGGTCACTTTGCTCATTCTAATGATTGGTCATTCGTAAAACTAATGATTGACAAATTTACTTGTAACTAACAATGCATATTTTTTCCAGGTCAGCCAACTTCAGTCTCCACCCGCAGCAATTCAATGTGAGTTCAAAGAAAATATATACATTTATTCAACACTAATATTCCTGCTGTTACACACATATGCATAACATGTTATTCTTTTTCTGTTCCAAAGATGATTTCCCATGGAGGCAGCAGCAGCAGCAGGAGGCGTGGTAGCCGCGGAGGTCGCCGAGCAAATGTCAACTCACTGCAGGGGCTGAATGATGCACTCAACATCATTTTGACTCTACAGTCCGGGCAGCAGCAGTGGCGTGCAGCTCAGCAGTGGCAAATTGCTCGGCAAGTCAGTGGGCAGACGACGTCAGGCCGACGCTCAAGAAGACAACCAGCCAGGCGACGTCGTCCCCACTTTGACGACTACTTGACAAATCCTCCGCTGGAAGCCTACATTCCTGAGCTGGAGGCATCGCTGCAGGAAGCGGTGCGCCAGGAGGCAGCACCAGCTCCAACCCCAGCACCAGCCCCAGCCCCAGCACCAGCCCCAGCACCAGAACCAGCTCCAGAACCGGCCCCTCCAGCCAACTTATTGAGCTGTGCATCGGAGGAGGAGATGGATATTCTGCGTTTGGTGCAGGCTCGCTTGCAGGTGCACCGGGTGGGATGGAGAATGGAGGATGAGCGTTGGGATGCTGATGCCGACATGTCGTTTGCAAGCTGTGGGAGGTGTGCAAACTATCATGTGAATAGGGTGCTCCTCCCATGCTTCCACATGATGTGCGATAGATGCACAGAAACGGCCATCACTTGCGATAGCTGCGATGAACCCATACAATGGGTTATTCGCACAAATCTATAAGCGAAGAAGTCGCTAACTCATCCATGCAGCAAAGAAGTTGCTACCTCCATTCTTGTGAAGAAGTCGCCACCTCCACCCCTGCGAAGAAGTCGCCACCTCCACCCTTGCGAAGAAGTCGCTCTAATTTAACATATCTAATTTGTTGCATCTTTTTTCCAGATGAGTAGCAGCCCTAGCCCTCTCCGCAAGATCGCAATGTCAGCTAGCATTGATGCTGTATATCGGGGTGCAGATTTCAGCATTCTACCACAGACTCTACGCGAAGAATTCCTACACCCTTTCAATCGTTTTGATATCCATCCAATACTAACCAAAGCCATGAAATTTTTAGCATTTTGCAAACGCATGGACCTCATTGATCTAATTGCAATAATTAAAGCTGAAAAGTTTAGCAGGAGTGACTTTGGTGAAGTCGTGAGCTATGTATTTGGAGATAGTCTACCACTTTTCACTGTAACTCACAATCTCTACAAGAAACAGCATGTGTCAACATGTCTTGATAGGCGCGCACGGGCAGCATTAAATGATATAGTGGAATGTCGATGCAGTGAGATATATGATATAGTAGCACACATGTGGCGTTTAGCTTATGTGCAGGACGGATATATTCTTCATACTCTAGGACTGCAAGAACCTGATGAGGATGATGAGCATATTGTAGGGCTAGGTAGATTAATGAGAAAAATAGGAGCCTGTGAAGAAATTGACATATATTCAGAGGATGAAAGTGTCAGCTATATCACTACCAGCAGTGATGAATTCTTAGAAGAAGAAGAAGATTATTAATCTGTTCACTCTTTTTACAGGAATCCCAGATCACTCTATGAGCTTGCAAGGAAAGCTTCAGTAGAAGCTCTATACCTTGGTGCTGATATCAACACACTGCCACATCCTATACGTCATGATATCATACACTGTAAGGAGCTGTTCATGGAGACTACTCCAAGACTTTTTAGGAGGACATTGTACATTGTTTGCAAGCGCATGGATTTCACTGATATAATCTCACTGTTCAAAGCTGAAAAACTCACTGGCGATGACATTGGCGAAGTGATCTTACACATACTCACATGGTGGCCAGATCATGGTTACATCAGTGATGATTACAAGAAGTTTCATTCACCCTCATGTTTAAAAAGGCGGGCACAAGCACCATTGAATGTAAAGCCTGATTGCAGGTGTTTGGAGATATACGATATGATAGGTCACATGATGCGGTTGGGAATGGCAGAAGATTGTTACCTTCAGATGCATATTGGACTTTCTGATTCCATGAGGTGGGAAACGATTGAGTCTGCCCTTAAGAGATATGCAGTTGAGGTCTGCTATAATGTTACAAGTGAGATGTTCGAAGATTAATTCATGTCTTGTTTTGCAGAATGAACGGTCAACAGCGTGCTGATGCTGTCACAATCAGAGAGGACTTGGAGTATGTCTGCAACCTCTTGAAAACCATGTCATTACCAGTCAGCTCGTACCGTCGAGCATTGCATAATGCTAGAAAAATTGGGCATGGACCAAACCGCAGTCACGGTTTCTATCTACCCGTCAGAAGTTTACATATTCCCCCATGTACATATACATACAATCCAGTTAAGCAGGGTGAGGTGTGGAACTGTAAATGTGTATTACTAACATTTAGATTGATGCATTTGGACAATTTCATTGCGAATAGTTGGCCCAGCGAACCTCAAGTTTTCAGAGATCATAAATGGTGGACAGGGCTGCTACCATTGGACAAAGGTCAGGATATCAATGATCTTCTCATTGACATAGGAGATGCGTACTGCATTCAACCATCCACACCACCACCACCTTACACTGAGAAGGAGGAGGAGGAGGAGGAATCAAACTGTGGACCCTCAACACTGGCAGCTCTCTTGGAGTGTTGGGAATAATCTATGCTATTGCTTTATTGCAGATGAACACCTCTGCACAAGAAATGATCAATACCACCACCACCGCAGCTCAAGCTCCAAACACTGCAGAAACCATCAAGCCGCAAGGAGCTCTCAACAATGCCGTGCTGGAATTCTACAGTTCAATTTCAAGCCATAAGCCTGCCAGCCCCAACTATCTATCGATGAAGGATCTGAAGCCTGAAATTAAGTATCAAATGCTGTCAGCGCAGACATCATTGACTAAATACGGTACAAAAGTCAGCATCAACATCATAGTGGACAACCAGACTGCCAACATTATACTACCAGACGCATATAGTCGGCTCACATTGAAACATGTGGAAAATGGACCTTTAGATCTGAGCAAATTCAAAATGAGTGTTACTCCTGCAGGCAACACATTTATAATGAACATGTTTATTGACTAATAAACGCTTCTTTTTTATTCTGCAATTGTGAGTTTTTCTTCCATCTCCCAATACCTATAGTCTATAAGATGATGCACATGAGGTGAACACTTGCACTAGTGCACTCACTAGATAACTCACTAGTGCACTCACTAGTGCACTCACTGGTGCACTAGTGCGCTCACTAGTGCACTCAATAGTGTACTAGTGCATGTGTTCATATAGGTAAGAAATTGTCTTACATTGCTTTCAACAAAGACAGTTTCAACGAAAAAGAGAGGGTAGAGAGAGAGTTCCACTTCCATCACTGACTCAGCCCACTGGCCTTGATATACCAGTTTTAACTAGTATGTCACTGCTGCATTCCAATGCTATCTATGCAGGAAAAAACATGTCTGTGGTAGAAGTGGAACGCTCTCTCTCTCTATGAGTATACTAAGGAGAGAGTAGGTGAATGAGAACCAGTTGTATAGCATTACAAGTTTATTCTAAGCATTATGAAATAAAATATAAAGATGAGTGAGCAGTTCACCCTGACAATAGTCTGTGGTTGGAGTCTCTTCAATCGCACTGCATACACCATCAACTGTATCCAAGCCTCTAGAGCGATGACGTTGAACTGTTGTAAAGATGGAGATGAGAAAAGCTTCTGAGCATCCATCTGCAATGCGGAACCTCCTTACACGTTGATCTTCCATACTGTGAGAGAAGCCGGCAAATACGATTTCATTACTGCCAATTGCACTTAGCGCCTTGCTGCCATACTCAAATTGACACCAGTACTTTTGAAGAGTATCGGGAAGATTGATGACAATCTTGACATCCTTGTATCGCCAGTCTTCCACTTGTCCGAGATCCAGTACAGCTGCCATGCTATGCTTTAGCCTGTACACTGAAGTTAGTGACACCTTTTCATTGTCAAACATCGTCCAGATTTTGAATGGAAGTTGTGCTGGCTGCTGCGGGACACTTTTGCCCATACCATTTTTCCACATGATTCCTATGAAGATGTTCTTCAAGAACCTGTTAACATTATAACTGTTGACAGGTATTGCTGGTTCCAATCCACTAGTACATTCTTGTAGATCTCTCAAGTATTTCACAGTACCACGACCATGTACTGCATCAATAATTGCATATCGTAGCCTTCTAAGATGGATGCAATCACACGCATCACGTAGACTGGCACCAGTGCACGAAACTGCATGTCCACACTCGAGTTGAAAGTCATCCAATGACATGATGCCCCGCTGCTCCAGCTCGACTTCCAGCTCCATAACGGCTGCTTTCAAACGTAACTCATTCCTATACTTATTGATATCCATCTTGCACTGTGCTCTCAAGCCAACAGCATCTTTTATATAGCTAACATAGTGGTGGTGGGGGTAAGTCAATGATTACGCAATCTATTGAATTATTCATTTATTAACATGCATTGACAAACACGTTTTTTATCTTTAGACATGGTTTGCAAAATATGATTATATAGCAAATTTACAACATTGAGCGCACAATAGTAATATTTCATTGATCCGTCAGTGATCAGATTTGCTCTGTAGTCTTCTGTCATGATGAGATAGCAATGTTGTTCACAGTTGTAGTTGTTGTAGGAAGTCATCACTTGTTTCTCCAGGTTGGGGAGATCTTGTTGCTCGAATGGAGATGATAGATCAATCACAGTAAAGTTGTCAGCCAGATTCTCCTCGTCTTCGTATTGGGGCTCCATCAGTTTGTGCAGCATGCTCAGTTTGTCATATCCATAGACATAGATTGTGTGAGCTGGTCCTACAATCTTCCGCCATCTTTCCAGTGCACTTCTCACAATTGGTCTTAGGTTGGAGTAGTATTCCCCCATATCATTATTGTCCGTCCATCTCAAGCCATGTTTAGCACTATGTGAATCATTCTCCTTACGTATACTAGTAGCCAGTACAGATTCAGAGTAGGGAGATCTGAAGAGAGAGTGCTGGCGTACAATGCGTGATTCTATAGCATGTTCAAGATACGCCATTTCCTTGACAACAAATTCGCCATTTCGTCCAGTGAATCCTTGAAAGTCTATCACAAAGTATGGTCCAAAACCTTCCACAGAGTCATGCCATGTTTCATTGCTGCTGCTGCTGCTGCTGCTGCTGCTGCTGCTGCTGCTATCCTTTTCCTCTTCAAAGCTGATAAGTTTCATGATGTTGTCGATGCTGTCCTCAAGATTCATGCTGCGATGTTCACACAGTTGTGATGTCTCTGCACCTCATCCACAGCCTTTTTATAGTCGAGTTATCAGGCAATTTGAACTGTGCCTGTCATTGGTCGATACTCTTTGACCACTTCATGTATCATCAGACAGTAGGCACGTGTATTTGCAGGAATGTTATCAGTCATTTCAAATTCCACTCTGACATCAATGCTGCCAGTCTTGAGTGTTTCATTTTGACGTGAACAGTCAATTGGAAACAGCATCATTCTTCCATCTGCCAGAGCAGACTTCTCAAACAGTGGGTTGCTTGCTCGAAAATCTCCATGGTTGTAGACTCCATTGAAAGCTGTATACATATTGTAGACACGGTTGTCATCACCATCAATGCTTTCATACGGATAGTACTTGTTGTTCAGAAACACTCGAATGTCTTTCACATTGCACTTGTCAAACAATGATCCATTTGCATCTGCTCTTCCTCTTCTTCCAGTCTGCAGTCCAATCACAATGTATCTCGGCTTCTCATGTTGTGCAGTCGACTTGACAGTCCATGTATGTTTTGTAGCTTCGGGCATGGCCGGGTACTCATACAGCTCCCAATGTCGGAATGGTATTGATACAGGCGAGTCATTCTGCACCAATCGTAGCAGACGCAATCTTGCTTCATCGGCCACCTCCACATAGGGCATCTTCCACACAAGCTTCCGAATGTTGACAAGGCCTATTGTATTCAAGCAGTTTACGTTGTCAGCACTGCGTCTTAGCACCAGCTCCTGTTTCACATTGAGCAGCACACGTCTGTAGTCTTCGGCGAATCCCAGCAGATATCTAAGTGGTACATCCATGACAGTAGCGTTGGCTGCATTGGCGGCAAATGTAGTTAGACCTGTTGTAGCATTATACTTGTAGCCGGCTCCTTCCATCTTGGCTAGTTCTTCTCGTTCAAAGGTCATTGCATTCTTCATCAGGCTGGCAATGCCTGGGTTGCGTGTGCTGTCCACCTCAACTCCATTGATCTCATAGCGTATCTCCGAAAACAGGTTGGCAAAAAATCCAGAGACACATGGTGTGCCGGCCAGTGCAGCACCAGCTGCACTGGTTACTGTGTACTCAAGGTGTAGATAGCTCTCTGATGGTAGTGTGTAGATGTCCTGCTGCTGAATTGGTATCCTGATCTCATCGTTGGCATTGAAGGTTGTGTTGTATGGCGAATGTGAATGATACTCAAAACCTGTGATGCGATCATCCGAAGATGGACCACTCTTTGTCACATCCAAAAGTCTCATTGTCGCTGTCGTGGATGTCGTCTGATAACAATACAACCTCTTTGCTCTAGATAATCGATGCTCCTTGATGTTAACTCAATGGCGGTCGATCGTTGAATGACGTTTAAAGCGCCTGCACCCCTTTTATTTCTTTCTGTCTCTGTCTCAGACTGCTCAGCTCCACTCCAACTCCTCTTTTCAAATAGCAGCACCATATCACTCTCTTCTTCGTAAATGTAAGGTTATGTTTATCGGCTCCTCTCTAAAGTTCACCAGACGTCCGTTCTCATCAACAATCTCCAACGTAATGTTGCTGATCTGCTCGGCATCCACGGGTAAATAGACAACATTGCGCACAGACACAGCCATTTTATAGCCTGGGTCCACTGACGGGTAGAACTCATAGATAACATGATCCTTGATTCCATTCGAGTAGGAGCCGCTCACTATGTTACATTTCACACGCACCACATTGGGGCGGTTAATCATCATGGTTGAGTCACCTCTAGCCTCCTTGTCAGCTTCCAGGATCCTGTTGAAGCCCAGCAATTTGCCTATTGAGTCAGGCGGGGTAAAGTCCAGCTTAGTATTGCACAGCACTATACATTTCAATGTTGACGTGTCCATAGCCATTTGTAGGTTAACTCCACGCTTATTCAATCTTGCCTCCAACAGTTCCTTGATCATGTTAAACTCAAAACTGCCTTCTGGCAATGAAACAGTTTGCCAAACCTTTCCTTCTTCACTTCCATCTGTGCTCACACTTGCATCTGTGCTCACACTGGGAGACACTTTGTTTGCAGCGCTGGTATCACCGCCCACAATTGGAAACACTTTCTTCTTTCCATCATTGAAGGTCAATCCTATGCTCCTGGTTTCTCTACTTTTTGGTTCTGTTTTACCAGTAAGACCCCATCTAAACCAATCAACGATTGTCATGTTGCTGTTATTAAGCTCTCCATGTGTCACTGAATGATCCTCGTCATGCGACTCACCCGCTGGTGGAGCTAGGAAGCGTAATGTATTGTTGTAGCCGACCTCAACATTTGGAATAGAGTTACAGCTTGTGAAGCTGATAAGTCCCACTTCCCATACACCATTGCCCGTATCAATAGGCGGGTAGAATTCACTACTCAGCGTTGACTTGGTTCCTCCAAAGCAGAGCATCATCTTGATTGCTCAGTGTACTTCAACCTAATGACTGCTTACCACAATAATTGAGAGGTTTTATACTAATAATGAAAAAACAGTTGTGTTTAGATTCATAATTTATTTAACAATCAACTAAAAATTTCAAACATAAATGTCCACATATGTGAGAGTAGAGATCCTCCTGCTTCCGATCATAGTTGTACTCAATCCTCGTCGCTGGTGCTGATCCTCGATGCATGTAGTCAATAAATTCTTGTGGTGGTCTCAGGTTGCCAAAGCCGTCAAAGTAGTGAACGTTGCCATCCTTCTTAACATAGCACACCCAATGTGTGCCAGGTCCTTTGCTGTCATCCAGGTTGATGATGCCACACTCCCTCCTCAGTGGTCCTTCAGCAGGTAGAGCATCTCGCATAAACACTCCTCGAAATTTCTTTAGCTTCAAACGGCATGCATACTTGTAGAGGTCTGCATCGGTCAGTGCTCGGTCTGGTAGAGCAATCATCTTCTGCCGCCGCATCGACGGCGACGAGCCCCGTTTCCCGTCTTTTGACGTCTCAGGTACAGGCCTCGACCCTTGGTTGATACCGCTGTTCTCCTCCTCTTGGTTCCAGTCCTCCTCCTCTTCCTCTTGGGTCCAGTTCTCCTTTTAGCTCCTCCACCAAACTTTGCCTTGGCTTTCATAATGTTGGTCACTGCTAGTGCTGCGGCCTTTTCCAAAACACCTGCGTCCGATGATTTCACTCGACTCCAAGCTCGTTCAGCCAAGATCCGGTCTGCCGCTGCTCTGCTAGCAGTATCACTATTCCTTGAGTATGCAATGTCGTGCTGCTTACAAGCTTGGTCAAGTCTGTTGACACCTGGATCGCCTCTTGCCAATCGCTTCTCAAGCTTTGTACCTGGTCCACAGTACTGGTAGCCGGGCAGATGAAGTTCTATGGGCAGTACGTCTATTGCCTTGTTGACTATTGCACCTGCAGCGTCTGTGATTGCGGAAAGTACTCCTCTTCCTTTGTAGCTCTTCCTCTCTCGAAGGGCAGCAGCCATCTAATGTTGATCAGCAGCTTGGTCATCCGGTTTTATACCCTCATGGATTCCCAAAGCCTGTAACACTTTATCTCTCAACTGCTCTCTACTCAAAGTGTGGTTTTCAGGTGACCAAATAATGTTCATGATGGTAGTGAAACACTTTTTAACTACAACCCTTGAATGCTCATCTAACCTTTTTTCCAAATACTTTTTGTTGACTCCATCACCATCTTGGATTGGATCATTAACATCCATGAGGACTGCATTGTTCAAGCTTACAAAAATCTGCGATGTTTCAGTGTCCTGAGTCTTTGGCAGCCAATCCCATAGCATATTCTGGCACACTTTTAGGTTAACAGCATCCTTTTCATTGCGTGGGCTGCCAACATTGATCACTCTTCTTCCTCGGACGTTGATATTACCGAGGACGTCCATTATTCTTCTATCGCCGTTTGATGACATTACTTGAATGGTATGCACATGCTCAAGTTTACACGTTTTATCGGGCTAGAGTGCAGTGCTGCCAACTATGTAACCGCCTTCCACCAACTCTTCTAGAATTGAATTAATTTCATTCTCATGTCCAGTGTTGCCAACTGCTTTGGACTGATCCAACAGTCTCAATCTGTCCACCAACTCATTGGGATCATCATAGTAGATGTACTCAATCCGACTATCGGCTACCAAATTGAATGGCGCCTTGAGTCCTCGTCCAGCAACCGAAGTATCTGAAGATGATGATGCATCGCCATGTTTCACTTCTCGAAGCTTTTTGATTACATTCTTGTATTTGGGATTGTTATAGTTCACAATTTTTCCATATGCGCGATAGCCTGCCCTGTACACATTGGTTAGGCTCAACACACTCTTGTAGACCTTCTCATCACTTTTTTTCACCTTTCTGAAGTCGGGATGTTTCTTGAAAATCAGCTCGCATATTCCCGGTGTGACATTGAACGTTTTCTCTTCATTTTCATTATTTGGATTGCTCAGTATAATCTTGTCCCCATTTGGTCCAAAGGTTAGCAGCTTGTTACCGAGAAATAAGCTATTATTCTCCACTCTTGGTCCAAACTTTCTATCACTGTTACCATCTCTGTTGTCCATCGATGCTTTAACATATTCTCCTACAGCTGTTCCAGCCAGTTCAGATTGGGCAAAGCTTTCATCAATTTCCTCCTGGGTAGTATTCATCAACACATCCTCCTCCTCCTCCTCCTCCTCATCGATGGATGAGTCCTCCTCCTCCTCCAATTGACTTCTACCTTTCCACAATTTCCGTCCCACTCCTGATGTGCTTGCTGCAGGTATTTCAGCTGTTCCAACTGTCTCCAAGGTTTGCTCTTCTTCTTCTTCTACAATAGGTGATGCGGTAGGCCTCTCCCATTGTGGCTTACGTCCTTTCACTGCACCTAACTTGAATGGGTATGGTGAGCCGGGTGTAATTGGTGGTGTAGGAGGTACCATATGAGTTGATAGTGTACGTGCGAATGGGCGTGTCACTGCTGCCGGTGAAGGTGTTGGTGGTGGTGCTGGTGGTGGTGCTGCTGCTGGGACACCCCGCTCCATGATAACATCTGAAATATTCTGGAGTGGCTCAATAATTGGTTTCAAACTTTTGATATGCTTCTCCTCAGTCAATGATCTGCCCAAAGTGATTTCCTTATGCTTCCTCTTGATGTTGCGTCGTAGCTGAGCAATCTCCATGATGGTTGGAGCGATGTCCTCCACAGTCTGCTTTCTTTTCCGCTGCTGCTTCACGTCCATCTCGATCGGTGTTCACTGACTGAATGAGCCTTTTCAGCTTATGCTTCAGCTAAAAAAGTGTCAAGACCGTTTCTGTAACGTCCGCTATTCTTGCCTGAGGCACTATCGATAACAAGGAATGCATGTGCAGACGAAGACCACACATCATCGCACATACTTTTGAATGCGTCAAATGTCATGTCGGCTCCCACATGATCTCTGTACAAATGTTTCATATTGAGTTCATCCTGTTTGAATACAATCAGAAAATTGGCATTGTCACGTATCAATTGTTTTGGTATGCGACTGTAGGTCTGTGCCAAATAAAACACATCAACGTTGCTGTGCCGTCCAGTGGTGAAGTAGCGTCTGATGGCTTCCTGCTGCTCACAGATAACATCATCAAAAATGATTATTGAATTGGCGGGCAATTCGTGTGGTGCAGGTATCTCTTCACAGGTGTCACACTCGATGTAGTTCATTTTAGGTCCTAGTCCTTCCATCACAGTGCGCAAGAACTCGTATTTCGGTTGGAATGTTGTCTTGGAGAACAGATAGATGTTTGAGAAGCGTATACCATTTGGATCAAAAAGCATGTTGAACATTACATTAGTTTTACCACAACCCGATGGTCCGCATATGATACATCTCAGGTGGTGAGGGAACAAAGGTCCATGCCGCTTCTTGATGTTCATTTCCGGTCCAAGTCCACAACCACTTGCCACACGATCAAAGTCGATTATATTGAACTTGTGTCGACGTTGCACTACCTGTTTCATTACACCAAATCTGCTCTATCAATCCAAGAGTCGTGACTGCTATCGTATCCTTTCCAGCGCACCAACAGTTTATTACCTCTCCTCTTCAACACTTTTACAATTTCAAACACGTCTGGCACTTTAGTTTTGACAATCTCTTCTGCATAGAATCCCCCTTGCACAGGTTGTCCTCCACTGTCTTCCAGCTCATACGTCACAGGTACAGTAGGTCTCACACGTGTGACAGTGAACAGTTCATTTGTCCAATTGGGTAGGTAACCCTTGTTGAACACGGTTTTATACTTGCTTATGCGCACCTTATCACCCGGTTCAATTGATTGACCAGGTCCAGGATAAAACCTGTTTCGCACCTTGTTCTGCAAACTCTTACGATATTCCTCACGCTGTTCTCTCAGTCTGCTCAAGAGTATAGTTTCATGCTTCTTCTTAACATCGGCTGGACACATGCCTATTGTACGATGTATCCTCTCATTGTATTCCTTCACCAGCATGTCAAGGATGTCTGTCCACTTGTAGGATCCTCTCTCAGTGAACTTGATCCACATTAAACGTTTCAGAGTCCTGTTGAAGCGTTCCACTATCGATGCCTTCTTATCTGAATACGTCGAATAGTGATTGATGTCATATTGTTTCACAAGTCTTGAAAACTTTGCATTGAACCACTCTTTGCTGTCATCCGTTTGAAGGTTTTCCATTGGATGCCGTTCGAATATAGGACGCATTGCCTTGACCACTTCCTCGGATGTCTTTGTCTTTATCGGTAACGCATATGCATACTTGCTGAGACAGTTTATAATAGTGATGATGTATTTGTAACCTTTGTTCTGCTTTGAGTATGGTATCATTTCAACAAGGTCAGCTTGATAGAGGTCGTCAAGACCTTTCACTGTAACCATCCTCATCGGAAAATTCCGACGAGCTGGCATGTGCAGTTCACGTGCTATCACACTCTTCTCCATACTGATGCCCATCAAGTGAACACGTGCCTTTATATATAGTTGTTTTTACACAGCACATGATGTGCGTCATACTCTGTTATCATTCCAACACTTTTGACATTGAAGCATGACCTTTTTGAACCTGATTGCTAACACATTCGAGTTAATTGGCATTTAAAATGATATGCGTCGGCATAATCTTTTTTGAAGCTGATTGCTAACACAATCGACCCAATTGTCATTGAAAAGGATGTGCGTCATCATGACCTTCCATGCTATCATTCCCATTGTGCAACACTTTTGACATTTGCGTCAGCTAACCTTTCTCTCATGCTTTCCTAGAAAGATCACTTTATCATTCAGCCTGCATTGTTTGTCAGTTGCTATCACCTTAACCTTTTTGAACTTGTTTACTAAGACATGATGTTTTTGATATCTCACTTTAGTATATATACTGCCCAAAAATTCAATCAAATTCAGTCTTCACATCAGAGTTATAGAGAGAGTGATCTCAGTGTTCTCTTAGTGTTCAACCAGACGGAATGGATCCAACCCAGCAGTTATCTTCCATAGTGGACAAAGCATTAGCTGTGTTCAAAGAGGAGCTCCTCAGGCAGTTGCAAACTACGCCTAGGACTGCCAATACCAGCACTGCCACTGTTGCTGCTCAAGATGCTGCTGCTCAAGATGTTGCTGCTCAAGATGTTGCTGCTCAAGATGTTGCTGCTCAAGATGTTGCTGCTCAAGATGTTGCTGCTCAAGATGTAGCTGCTGCTGCTCAAGTTGTCAGTGCTGCCGGCTCCTCCACCACAGCAGTATCACTTCCCAGCAGTGGTATGCAGGCGATAATTGAGGAGATGCTTTCCGCCTGGGAATCCATTCCTAACTTGGAAAGCACTCCAACAGTTGAACAACAGTCATCGCCACCGGCGAAACGACAATATCTGCAGCCAGCATCAAGGCGAGCACCACCTGCATCAAGGCAGTCATCGTCGGCATCAAGGCGACCACCGCAAGCATTGAGGCAGTCACCCCCACCATCAGCAGCAAGGCGACCACCACCTGCATCAATGCAGTCGCCCCCACCGCAAGCATCAAGGCAGTTACCCTCACCACCAGCATCAAGGCAGTTACCCTCACCACCGGCATCAAGGCAGTTACCCTCACCACCGGCATCAAGGCAGTTACCCTCACCACCGGCATCAAGGCAGTTACCCTCACCACCGGCATCAAGGCAGTTACCCTCACCACCGGCATCAAGGCAGTTACCCTCACCACCGGCATCAAGGCAGTTACCCTCACCACCGGCATCAAGGCAGTTACCCTCACCACCGGCATCAAGGCAGTTACCCTCACCACCGGCATCAAGGCAGTTACCCTCACCACCGGCATCAAGGCAGTTACCCTCACCACCGGCATCAAGGCAGTCGCCCCAAGCAACAAGGCAGTTACCCCCACCACCACCGGCATCAAGGCAGTTTCCCCCACCACCACCAGCATCAAGGCAGTTTCCCCCACCAGCATCAAGGCAGTTTCCCCCACCACCACCAGCATCAAGGCAGTCGCCCCCAGCATCAAGGCAGTCGCCCCCAGCATCAAGGCAGTTACCCCCACCAGCATCAAGGCAGTCGCCCCCAGCATCAGGTCAGTGGCAGCAGCATCCTCAGCAGCCCATTATACCTCCACATCGGGCCCCACAAATTCCGAGCATGGCATGGCGGGGCAGCATTGGCCGTCCATCGCATCGTGAGCTGGAACTCCAGCGTAGAGTTTTAATCAGTGCGATGGATATGTATGCTCCGCTGCCAGCATACGGCTCCAATTATGTTGGGGCTGATGAAATTGTGGCACGGTTAATGAGGCATCGCCGCTTCAGGACGCTGCATGGGCTGCTGAAATTGGAGCTGGTGGCCTACAGTTATGAGGCGATAAACAAGCAGCTGGCCATTGCTTGGGGGGTAATTATGAAATCGATCGGTCTGCTGAAGGCGGCTGCTTCGCTAGAAATTACCAACCCTGAACTTAGCCCAATAGAGTTGAGATACTCAGTTATTGGACCGAGAAAGTTGGAAAATGTCATCAAAAACAAAAGGGTTATCGATGAAGAAACAGCTGTCTTATTATTACGCAGGGAAAATATAACTGCACTTTGCGCCCCAAGGTGCGATATTGAGCAAGTTCTATATGAACTTCGAATTGGCTGAAAAAATTGTATATTCTAAAATAAACATGTTTCTGATAATCTTTCATCTTTTCATTTTCTACCTCCTACACTGGTGTGCAGCTTGTCTCAGCCTCACATGGACTGATGCAAATAGAAAATCGTCTTGCATATAGACATGTCCTGCATGACGTCATACAGACAAGTTGAATGCAAGATGATCTTCTATTTGCAACAGCCCACATGGACGATCTTGCATAATGTTGTGCAACAGACAAATATAAAATCGACTTGCACATAGACAGGTTTTTTCCTGCATGTTGTCATACAGGCAAGTTGAATGCAAGCTGATTTTCTATTTGTCTTTGTAACATCACACACACATGGACTTTAAGATCTTGCATAATGTTGTGCAATGGTACACTCACAGACATGTCCTGCATGATGTCATACAGACAAGTTGAATGCAAGATCTATTTGCAACAGACACACAGCCCCCACATGGACTTGTCTTATAGAGTAATCTTGGTTTTTTAAAAAATGAGCATGGTTATTGAATACAATTCTTTATTATTATCAAGAAATACTGTTAGAGGCTGATGTCATTCAAAACTAGTTAATTTCAAAACAAAACGAAACAATTTCATTCAAAACAGAGTTAATGTCAATCAAGTCTATCAATCACCACCCACTTGCGGAAATTTCTCAAGTATTGCAACATATCACAATATGATGTACTAGATGGGAACTCCACATATACTGTTCTCCCATTGATGCAGAGGCGTACTTCCGAAGCATCGTAGAAGGCATTCTCCATTGTCTGCAGGAAATAGTCAGTTGTTCGAAATGGTTCATAGTATTGTCCTCCAATGGCGAATACTGGCAGCACAATCCATTTGCTGCTCACTGGTGATGAACAAGTATCACATCTGCAGTATAGGCAGTATGAATCCATTGGTGGCAGTCACAGGGTATCCTTCAGCTCGTGCTACAGTTGATGCTGCTGCTGCAGTTGACACGTCCTCTCAGTACGGCTCACAAACCTCTTCTGATCGGTTGATGATGATGATGGGCGAATACATGTGTGCAAATGCGCAGTGGCTGATGTCAATCGAGTATATCAAGCACCACCCACTTTCTGAGCATTCCCAAGTCATTCTGCATCTCACGATAAGTGTGACCATATGGGAACTCCACATATACTGTTGTTCTATTGGTACACAACATCACTGATGAAGCAAAATGGAAGGTTCTCTTCATTACTTGCAGAAAATTTTTGATTGTCAAGAATGGTTCAGGCTCTTGTCCTCCAACAGTGAATATAGGCTGCACAATCCATTTGTTGCATGAGGTTAGTGAACAAGTACCACATTTGCAGTATGGCTTAAATTCGTGAGTTTGCTCCATTGCTGATTGGTGGCGGTTGTCTGTAGATTTCTCTGCAATAGGTGTCACAAGTATCCTTCAGCCAGGCAGGTGCTACAGCTGTTGTTGTTGCTGGTGCTGCAGTTGACACGTCCTCACAGTACAGCTCACAAACCTCTTCTGATCTGCTGATGATGGTCTCAAGGAAGTCTAGTGATGAAAATGATGAGTGGATGCAGGTGTGCAGATTTTGTGCGCAGTGGAATCTTTGGCAAAGCTCTTTGTCCAAGTTTTTCCCTCCAGCCAACTTCATATACCACTCGTTGACGTCACGACCCATTGCATCAATGGCATCCTGGGTCGTATTCCGATGTAGCACCATTCTTGACATCAGACACTGACGCATGTGAAACTTGTTTGCTTGATCAAGACCATGATCTCGTTGCCACAGGAAAGTCTGAGTCCTATACTTTGGATCCAGTTGGCTAGTGTAGACGCTTGTAGCCAGCACGAGATACAGCACAGCTCGAATCATGATTGCTTATGCCAAATGCTTGCTCTTCCTCCCATATTTATACTAAAGTTTATGCAGACTCGGCAATTTCTTATCAGCGGATGTGTGACTCATGTCTTCTACTCCTTTTCCAACAATGCTCTGAGTATACTGTGCTGTGATATCCCGCCATTTGTAAAGTCATCATATTCCTTGTAATCATCAACATTGAAATCAACAACACGTGATTGTTTAGCTGGTGGCTCATCATCATCGGATATGTGGATCACTCGACTGCTATCTGCTGCCGCCGGCTCATCATCATCAGATATGGGGATCACTTGACTAGTACTGCTATCTGCTGCCGAACGTTTGCAACTACCTTGTTCTATCTTAAGAACATCTGTTGGTACAAACGGTACTGTTGATGAAGTTGATGCTTTTGCTGTCATTGACAACAATGTTCTAGATGCCTCCATAGTTGATATGTTTTCTTCTATTGCTGTATCTGCTGCTATCAATGCTGCCCTTGATGCTGCTTCATTTTCTTGATCATTCTCAGTGTTGTACTCCTCCGCCTCCTCCTCCTCCACCACCACCTCATCCTCAAACCCATCATCACTGAATACTGGAGCTTCATTGACAATGTTGCGATGTCCATATGCAAGAGTAGTGATTCCATCTTCAAGAATGAACCGTTTTTCATCAGCCTTGCTGAGTGCTTTCTTCTTCTGAATGGTGGTCATGATTCTATGTTTCCTGGTACAGAACATCACCTGATCTCTATAGATGTCCTTCTCACCATAGAGACAGTCAATGTAGTCCTGAAAGACTATGTACCGTTCTGCATCAGGATGACTTTTTGGGAGCTCCTGTCCAAGAATTGGCCGTCTCACTCCCTTTGCTTTCTTGATAAGGCCACTCTTCAGCTGTGTCTCATCTGTAACATAGCATCTGCAGGCATACAGCTTGGAGCGCAGGCCGACATACTCATAGGGGGCTCGAGCTGCATACTCATCCTTGAATTTCCCCAGCACCATCTTGTTTGTCTCAGAGTAGCATGGGTGGTTGGCCGGGTACTCTGATGTATCGAATACATTTCTCAACTTGTCTATATTCATGATATCCATATACATATCTTCAGTTTGGACATTGTAGAACAAGCTGTCAGTGTCCTGGTATAACAGTTTGAGTCGGTTTCCATAAATAGGTTTCATCACATCGTAGTGAAACTCGTACATTAGAATTTTGCTCACATCAAGTACAGTCAGCCCAATATATATCGGCTTGTTCAATACAACCTTGTCTTGATGGAGTGTTACAGCGCATATGTTGTCACCAAATATGATACGATCTTTGAATGTTGGACGTGCCACCAGCCTCTTCAACCTCCTCTCACAATTGACCAGCTCCATGCTCATCCGGTTCTTAACATTCTCCATTGTTTTTCCAAAGACCGCATTATTCATTAGCTTGAAGAAATTCTTTTCAAATTTGTTCACTGATTTCTGACGTAGTTGTGTGTTGAGTTGAATGTATGGGGCCAAAAAGTCTTCTTGCTGGAATGAAATTCCACGGTGAACTTTGACAATTTTCAGTCCATGATTCACAGCCTGTTTCAGGAGTCTATAATGACATACATACTCCTTGCGGTTCTGCAGCGTTGTCATTAGCCTCACATATCCTGACTTGGGAGTCTTCTGGCTCTCTGGAAGAAAAGGGAAGTCGTTGTGATCATCCTGTAGCTCTTGAGGATACTCAACGTCGACTTCTAGGATGTATCCCATTCGCTGATTGTCTGGGATTCTATCTATATGAGCAGCCACCTCCTCCAGTTCTTCTTGACACATCCATCGAAATTTTCGGCAAGGTAGTGGGTTGCTCATAGCCCATCCATAAAGATTGTTGGCATCGGTATACAGCAAGTAGGATATTGGTTTCTCTGGATCCAGTGGTGCACCTGTGTATTTGTTGTTGGCAATCGAATGGCGGTGGACACATGTGGTTATTCCTCCTCGGATACCTCTTTCAACAAACATGTACATATCGTAATCGCTGAGAAGTTCCAATTCCACCTGGGTGTATTTCAGCATGGCATCGAATGAGAATCCTGGTGCAGTGAAGTAGTTGGCACAGTCAAGATTGTAGTTTTTTATGCACATGTCCCTGAAACTTTCAAACACATCAGCCAAGAGTAGAACATCCGTCTTTAGGTAGAGGTCACTGTAGTCCCCTAGTGTTCTACATCCAAAATGTTGCCAGACCAGTTGTGCATGGGCGTAGTCCTCATCACTGATTCCACGATCTGTCAGCTTGCTGAAGAATGCTTCCTTTGGTGGTAGGGAAGTTTCTCCAAGTTTCTCCCATGAATCGCAATAATCATAAGGGAATACTCCTTTACGTGTCACAAGATCGAGTCTTGTCTTGAAATGTTTAGCGGTATGTTTCAGCACATTTGGAATGTCCGTGTCATTATGTGCAGACTTGCGCAAATTTGATACCAATGTATCCAAACTGTCCGGTGTGAATCTGAATGTATCTATGAATCTCAGGTGGAGTCGATTGGAAACGTGTTTAGTGAAGCTGATGTACTTTTCAGATGTGTTTGGAATGACTTTGATCCTATTCTTGTCGGCACCGAGTTCAGGAATGAGCAGATGTGTATCATAGTTGGATGAATTGTGTAGAAAAACTGGAATGAAGGTCTGGCGCTGTCTTTCCAGATTACATGGATTGCACAGTGCATTTCTATAGAAGCCTGTCATATGACAATGATCATACACTTTGTCTCTTCCAAACTTTTTACCACAAGCTTCGCAGTGTGTAGCAGCATCATGTGCAGCTTGTTGTTGATCGGTGAGTGGCAACATTATAATACTCAACTGGTCCATGGTATCAGCAATAAGTTTTGCATAGTGGCTGAGCTGACTCATGAAGTGTTCGGCTGCATTGGGACCTCTGTAGACAATCGGTTCTTGAGGTATGTAATGGTTCAGTGTCAGCCATGAAGGAAATTGTGTCTCATCTCTCACAAAGTACATGCAATAGCTCATTGCATTGTGGTATTGTATCACTTTTGTCTGCTTCCCAATCCATCTCTCTGGAGCTTCCCCCTTCACATCACCCTCTTCTAGGGCAGGCGTCTCCAGCAGACACTCAAAGTCTGCATACACTACAAGTGGCAGTCTGAACTTCCTCAAGTGCTTCTCAAACTTCAATGTTGGCGGTTTTCCATCTTTCAGCTGTGGCATGATCATCCTAGCCGTCTTGTTGTTGGCACAATACTTCTCATGTTCTGCCATCCTTTGCTCACCATCTCTACTGAGAGTGTAGTGGGTGAAGCATCGTCTGCAAATAATTATACGATGCCTATGTTTTGTCAGCTGGGAACTCAGAAGTCTCTCAAAATCTTTGATCCAGCAGTAGTGAGTGTTGATTTGTGGATCCTTGTTTGCATCTTCAGCATCCTGCAGCAAATCGTTAGTCTGTGCACCATCATCTTCAACAGCCTCACCCAGTAGCAGAAGATCAAAGTGCTCAGTCTTCATGGTATCGGTGACTCGTCTGGGGAAGATGTTATTATCAGAGTCGACTGCATACACATTGACAGAGACTGTAGGGTTATCCTTCTCGAACCTATCAATCTGGTTTATAGTTGTCGGGAAAGTGATGCCTTTAAAGTTGTATTTCTCCCGAAGATTGAAGTATCGCTCGTTGACTCTTTGAGGATGTACTCCTTGGACATGCTTAGCGAGGATCGCCCACATGAAACATTGTTGGTCCTCATTCCTCGGATTGATGATGGCTTTCCTTGCAGCTAGCTTGGGCGGGGTAATGATGTATGAAGAGCCTCTAAGGGGAATATGTTTGCTGATCCTTATGAGTAGTCCATCAATCTGTAGCAGTGTCCATCCACTGGATTTCCCTTCGAACATAGCCTCCTCTTCCAGCATCTTCTGGCAAGCCATCTCCACTTGATGAGGCAGCGTGAGAACGGTGAATGCTGCATAGTTCGGTGTTTTGAAAGCGATGTCCTGCACCTCCTCCACCTCTTCGTTGTTCGGATCAAGGTAGCACTTGTGATAAGTTGCCTCCAGCACCAAATTGAATTTGATTGCACCATGCTCCTGGATTTCTGCTGTCAGGACGCTGTTGATCTTCTCCTCCAAGTTGTCAAGGAAGGACTGGAAATCCTTTTGAGGGCTTGTAGAACACTGGTTGTTGAAGAACAGGGTTCGAAGATTGTTGTTGAACGCCTCCTCCAGCAAAACGAAGTCGTCACACTTTTCCTGAGTCTGCTGGCAGCGTCTTCTCTTGTTAAGGGACATGGTAAGCTGGAATGAAACAATATGCATTAGACATTGACAAATAAAATTGTAAGATAGTTGCAGGTTTCCTGGAATGAAACAATTAGAAGATAGTTCCTTTAACAATATGCATTAACAAATTCCAAGTTGCCTGAACACTATGCATTAGCAGTTGGTAAGTGGAAAAGCATTTATAAGTGCAAGCATTAGGATGCATTAATTGCAAAGAGTACTTACTTTGAAAGTTGATCAAGACTGGAGCACAAGAAGCACAAGGAGCACAAGACTGGAGCACAAGAAGCACAAGACTGGAGCACAAGAAGCTGGAGCACAGTAGTTGGCTGTCTGGTGTGAGAGAGCAGTGTATGATAACTCCAACAGAACACCCAGCTTATATACTCTAGCCAGTACCTCCCACCCTCGACCCCCACCCCCAACCCCCACCCACAACCCCCACCCCCACCCCCCACCCCCACTCATAGCCTGAAAAGGTGACAGTCCCAGTTTTTTTTTTTTTTTTTTTTTTTTTTTTTTTTTTTTTTTTTTTTTTAATTTTTTTTTTTTTTTTTTTTTTTTATTTTTTTTTTTTTTTTCATTTTTTTTTTTTTTGTTTTTAATTTTTTTTTTTTTTTTTTTTATTTTTATTTTTTTTTTTTTTATTTTTTTTTTTTTTTTTTATTTTTTTTATTTTTTTTATTTTTTTTTTTTTTTTTTTTTTTTTTTTTTTTTTTTTTTTTTTTCAAGGTCAAGGTCAAGGTCAAAGGTCAAGGTCAAGGTTGTCCCAGATTTTTTCAAGGTTGTCCCAGAAGCGGCCTTTTGTAACTACTCTTCTATGATTGGAAGAATCTCTAATTACTTAAGCTTTGAAATTAAACTCTGGCGGTCGTTTCCATCAAGTCGATTGCTGATTTGTAGCAATGAAGGCTTCTCTAAAATATAGGGATTGTGGGTCAAAATCTTATATTATTTATTCGTGGAAATGCTATATCTGGGGCATACAGTGGGAATCACTTCTAAAGAATACGCTCATAAATGATTGACAAATCTATTAATGGAAGATGTTTTGTAATTGCTACTGTTATCATCCATAGGAATAAGAATACAAAAATACATCAATTTAATTAAAGATATTAACTAATAGACTATTTAGTTACTCATATTTTGACCCAGCAAAGCATAGCTTGAGCGCCAAACCAACCAAGAAGACATTTAATAGTAAAAATCACTACATTGTCGTTCATTATCGTCTTATAATGACAGTTTCCCACTCCAAACCTCTCAGTAAATCAGAATTCAATGAAAAGGCCAACAGACTCGTGTCATTCCAACTGTACTAGTACTCAGTGTTTGAGTGCTTTGTACAAATTGTACAGTATACTGTACTCATTTGCACAAGTAGTAGGTTAAGGCAGATGAGTTCCCATGGATCTAGGATCTACCAAAAATGTAGTCCACTTTTAATACTTGTTCATAAATGCTAACCCATTCAAATTGAGTTTTCCCTGCAAATGGAATTAAGTTTTTCAAAGATTGCTCAATTTAAGCCATTTGGAATCTTCCACGAATTGTAAAATTGGCAATAATCTACTTTCTAACATTTCTCTCAGCTCATGCGGTATGAGATTATAATATTCCTAATACTTAAGTATTAAGTATATTATAAACTATTGCGAGTCTCTACACCTTCATTATGAGGTTTTACTCCTGAAAAAATCCATAGATTCCACAAATTTGAAGAGGTTTCAATAACCTACTCCCGGAAAACCTCATGAACTACAGTAGAAACAATTAGTCTGGGCGCACGGCCGTTTGGTAGTCAGCCATGGCAAGGGGAGTGTTTATCGCTCATTTCTAAAAACATGTGGCCCGTGCGACACTGCAGATGTCTTCAAGGTCAACTAGTCAACTTTTAACAGGACGGCTAGTAGTGAAACCAGAGCCACGCGCCCAGACTAATAATTGTTTCTACTGTACACATTTTAAGAAGTTTCAGTCATTCCGAAACTTCATTCAGTATTGAATCTATTCAGTACTCTACAATATCATGAAAAGTGTGGAAATCAGCCTCGTGTCTAATTTTTATCTTATACATAAAAATATCTTTGAATAGATCCTTGGTGAATACCATTTTTTGTACTCGTCAACTTGTAGAACATCTTGAATCATTCAAACTGAAGTATCTTAGTGCGTATCAGAACTGAAAGGAAAGCCATGAGCTTCCAGCTCGGATTGGAAGCATTCTACTTAATTCCACCAGCACGGTCCATTTCAATTGAACTGATGGCTGAGGAGAATCGATAGTCGATCAATTTGGAGATTTCACGGTTCGTGCATAGATCTGCCAGCCATCTGTTATTTATGCTTGGGAATCAATTCCACTGATGAAATGGAAACAAAGCTTATGGTGAGGCAGTGGAAGATGTATGGACACCACCACTATCACTGGTGGATCAGTAGGGGAAATCGCTGGAAACGGGAAAATAATAGATTAGGAGAGTTAATAATTCATGCTTCTGGGTGGGAGACTCGAACTAATGGCGAGAGTTGGCTGCCTGTTTCCCATCAACCTTATCCCAGTTAGTGAAATGAGCGTATGCCTCTTGGTTTCCAACAGAACAAAAATAATTGCATGAACTTGACATTGAGCTATGTCCTGATTAACGTTATAAATGTAACCAGGACCCAGCTTTGTAAAATTTTCTCCCATTATATCGATTCAAGGAAGACATCTAAATTTCAACACAGTATTTCATTCTTGGATTTCTAGTTCCATAACGATCTGCGTTGTTATTAACTTTTTATTGTAAATTCAACAATTTGCAGTCAATTTTGAATTGTGAATAAATAATAATTGAATCGGCCTGAGGAGAAAGGGCAGAAATCAGTGTTTTACAGGGGAGAGAAAAAACTGAATACAGATAAAACTATTGGTTATTACAACATCTGTTTCTCGTATAAGAGAATGCTGACATGGTCCCTTTCAACACCATTTGATGAATTCCACAGTAAATGACGTATTACGACCATATAAAAAATTGGAAATTTTGACATGTTCCATTTCTCTTCAGGCCGTATCAATTATTGTACTCACTCTTGGCCGAACGTTTCCGTGTTGTGGAAACTCATCTTCAAGGCCAATCTAGGATGTCTTGAAGATGAGTTTCCATAACTCTAAAACGTTCGGTAAAGAGTGAGTACAATAATTATAATTTAATCACAATTAAAAATTGACGACAATTCGTTAAATTAGCAATAAATAGTTAACAGTATTTAAATCACTTCCTTGTGGATTTGTTCGATAGAGAATCAAGATAAATATCTTGAAAATGAGATCGTATTATTTAATTATTAAATGAGGTAATATAGTAATGTTTACCACTTTTTGGCAGTGTCAAGGTATTTGTACCTACAAGATAGAAGAACGTTTTTTTTTCAGAGAATGAAGTGATTCACAATTTCCACTTACAGTGTTTTTAAAGTTTTATTATATGGAAAGTGATAGCTAAGTGCCGTAGCAGATATCTGTTCAATCAGAGATAAGTTACAAAACTACTGGGTGCTCTTTGCGAAGGTGACCGATTGGATAGACCAGCAAAAGAGACTCTCTTCTCTGCTGTAAAATCACTTCCCGGTGGTTCGGAACCCACCTAAAACTGTAGGTCCAATTCATCAATCATCATTATCATCCAATTCATTACCCACGCTTAGGTCTCAGACCTATGTGGGCTTCATCCTTCAAAAAAAAAAATAATATAAATAATATTAGTGGAAACAAGATCATAATAAATTTCAATTCATAAATTTTATGAACTCACCCTATGTCCCCATAATGCAAGTCGCAGAACCTTTATTTTCATAACATTACAATTACAATTGAGCGGAAACAATTCTCAAAACAATAATTAATCATCAACTCACCGCTCATAATATTATTATCATAATGATGAGCCTTATTTACTAGACTGAAAGCTATGAATTTATTCATTCATAGTAGATTTAGAGATTTCATATTAACTGTACTGTATTGGGCAATGCATTTTTCATTCACTTGGTCACGATCGGTGAAGCTGTCTCTCCTGATTTAAAATTATTGGTTTCAGATTGAGCAGCTAATATTTTGAGGATGGAAATCAGTTATAATTTCATTGTTTAATTTTTCTATTTCTTGAATCTTGAGAGCATCCGAGTTCTAAAATAATTTCCAATTACATAGATAGCATATAACTGCCCAGCTATATACTTGTCACTCGAAGTACAGGTGGTACTGTTAACTTAACCGAACTTTCCTAATTACCTTGAGTTAAAACTAACAAGTATAATGCGAAAATTCAAGTCATTTAGGCCTAGAACTTGAGACAGAGTGATTTTTACTGACGCATAAGTTCCCCTGTCAGCTCCTCGTTTACGGTCTGACAGCCTGATAACACGGTTTTACTTTATCAGTTCACATTGTCAGTTCATTTTTATACTGCAGAAGATATTGGGGACTGTAGAAGTTCAGTAGACCGAACAAGAAGAAGTGAATAGGCGTCCAGGTGGCTAGGGTTCAGCACTTGGAGCTGCACATTTTGTAAAAACTCTTTTACCTAATAGATATGAGTGCGATTAGCAGGAATGTAATTTCCAATGGAATTCGAGAATTAGCTTGCTACATTAAGTTAATTGATTAATTATTCTTTTGAATTTTGTGGGAGTTCACAGGATTTATTAATCTGAGACAAGAGAGTTTCAGCACAATTTTCAGCTATTTTATTGTTATTGTATTGTTTTATTGTTTTTCTATTGTTATTGACGACTTTTTATTTATTTATTGTGACAAAATTATGATGAATGTGAATGGCAACACACTCAAGTACAAAACTGCTCTCTTCACAAATTTTAAATGCGTTACATTGTCCAAGACATTGATTTTAATTTTATTTAATGCTGAAAATTTAGATTTACCAAAATAATCGGAAAACTCAAAAAATGATTCCTTTTCACTTGAACTTGAGCAAGAGCTCTCTAGAACAAAATTTGACCTGCGCATGAGTAGAACTAACCCGATCTAGAAAATAACGAGCCGTGAGAACAGTGAGTTTTCCTTTTTAGAATTCTACAAACTACTGAACATGTTTTACTACGATGTATTGTAATGCTATGCGTATGGTGATGTATTATACTGTAATTAATGTTATATAAATAGTATTACGGTACTGTAGTAAATCTATATTATCGTATTTCGCTATAGCCTCTGTTACTATTGGTGAAACTATCAGTTAAAGCTTAAAACTATTGCTAGTCATTATAAAATTTCAGTTCTTCAAATGTGGAAGATGAAATATTGAGCTTTACAAAAAAATACAACCATTCGGATGATAATATTTCTATAAACTACAATTGTATTCTATTAGAGTGACAAAGGAGAGATTCATTTTATTTTGTTGGAATATTCAATCATCTAGATTCGTGACGACTCAGCTTGTTTGAAATAATAATCAAGCTGCACTGAACAGGGATTTTGTTATTTGAAGAATTGAATCTATTACATTCATTTCTGCTATGCTATTCAACCTGAGTCCGTCTGGTGGTAAACAAGTTTTACTCAGTCGGCCGCTTCATCAATTTGAGCGAATAGAAGTTGTTTTTCCCTTCGCGTGACTCGGAAAAGATGAAAATACTTTACTATTCTGGAAGGAAATTTCAATGTTGGCAGATGTGTAGACGGGGTCCTTCCTTGACACTCCTCCCGCCAAGGCCTCACCCCTTTCAAATATTCATATTAATCGATTTCAGGTGCTTTCTCGGAATCTTGCTGATTGAAAAAACTTATTTCGGCTCCGTAATAGTTTTTGGAAACAAAAATCTTGTTCATCCAGATTAAATTCTTATTAGAAATTTAGTCTCCATTCAAGGTTGAAATTTTTGTGAATCATTTAATTCGATTTGATGAGTCTGTGTCAATGACCTTCCATGAGACAATTTTTCTCTATAGTAAATCTTTTCGTTAGTTCAAATTTCAACTAAAATATACATCTATACTATATCGTTGTTTCTGAAAGCCTTTGATAACAAAAAATGTCATATTTTGACGTGGAATCTTTTCACAACACTGTGAAAGCTCTGTTTATAATTCTAGCCATAGAAAATTTGATAAAATTAATCGCCAACATTTATGACCAAATTTCCTAAGTTTGATCAGGTTTTTTGAATAGTTCATTCCAGTCACGAATTGAGAGAAGGTTGAAGGTCTACTCCCTCCCCCAGGAAATCACTAAGCAACCCCTAAAACCCTCTTTTATTCCCCGCGGGGGGGGGGGAACGTTGGAACCTTTTTTTTAAGAGGTCTCATTCAGAGGTAATATATATTCTCTGGGTTGTTCCTAGAAACATTCGAGAAATATTCCTCGGTTCTTCCCTAGCTGAAAGCCTAACTTAGTGACGACACAAAATACTCTTTTAGTTATAAACAAATAGAATTAATGAATATGATTATATAAAATTGAGACATTGAATCAAACAGTTCAACAGCGATGAAAAGCAACATCGTTTTAAATTGTAATAAATTAGAATGCTCTTGATAATCCAGTAGTTCGGAACCCACCGAAAACTGTAAGTCCAACTCATCAATCACCATCATCCAATTCATTACCCTCGCACAGTCTCAGACCTATATGGGCTTCATCCTCCAAAAAAATCATAGGTTGTTTATTTTCTCATAAAAGATGGGTTCTTAAAAATATTATTGTAATACAATACCCTAGAATCAGGAATGAAGGGAAACTGGCGTCTCATTCTAATTTGATCAGAGAGTAGTAGCTAGATAAAAAGTAATTTAAATTAAATGAATCCAATTCAGTAGAAACTAAAAATCATGCAAGATTTTAAGACTGCAAATATAGGCGATTAATGGTGGAAAAGAGTTCATATTTTTCTATCCATTCACTGAGCTCAGAAGATTTGGAGTGAAAAGTAGAAGAAATAGTGGACAGTACACTGATTGATCACGAGGACTGTCTGCTAGAACGAGAATTGTGAGAGCAACGTGTAATAGAGTTGGAAAGAGTAGATAATGCTTCCCGCTGTACGTTATCATGAAAGATAGATGGCAGCTGCAGAGAAACAGCCATGATAAGGGTGCTTCACCTAGTTTCATGCTGCATGGATTGAGTACCTGACTTTCATGAAATTCATCTCGACGATTTTTTCAAAAATTCATTCAAACTCTACTTTGAAACTTATACATACTTATTAGAACAGGTAGATGTTGAAACAGATCAATCAATACTCGACGAAAATTACAGAATCTATTTCGTTGTCAGTGCTCAGCAAGGATTGAGAAGTCTGATTTGTTGGAATTTTGCAGATGATAAAGTGATAGAAAAGTGATAGCCGCGAGGCGTAGCAGGTATCTGTTCAATCAGATAGAGATAAGCTGCGTTCTCGTAGGTCCTGTTTGTAACGGTGACCGATTAGCCAGCAAAAAAGACACTGTTCTCAAATCAAATCAAATCAAATCAATTTATTGAGCCATAAAAACAATACACGAATAGGCCAAGTCAATAAGTATAAAGTGAATTATAATGTACAATCACTAATAAATATAATATTAGGTCAAATTTAACACAGTCTGCAACAAAGTGAAAGAATACCGCATTAGGTAAAAACATAAAAACAAAAACATAAAATCAATTCAGTCAAATTAACAACATAAAACATGTCATAAAACATGAAATATCACATTGAAGATAAAATAACTACTCTGTCACATTAGCAATTATTTGTCCTATCATTTAGGAACTCTTCCACACTGTAGTAGGCCTTACCTACAAGGAACGCATACAAATCCTTCTTAAATGTCCTAGATGAAATGGATAAAGATCTAGGTAATTTATTAAAAAGCTTTATACCATAGGAACTTGGATTTTTATCAGAAAACTTCAACCTGTGATGCTCAATGAATGGGTTGCCCCTACCTCTTGTATTATATGTATGTACTTGTGAATTTGTTTTGAAAGTGTTGATATTATTAGCAATGAAAAGAATGACTTTGTAAATATAAATACATGGGAATGTTAAAAGTTGAAGATTCTTGAATGTGTTTCTACAAGGGTGATTAAAGTCCAGTTTTGCTAAATATCGTACTGCGCGTTTCTGTAAAATAAATATTTTTTGGGTATTTCCAATAGATGTACTTCCCCAAAACTCAACACAGTAGACAAGATGAGTGTAGATGAGAGAAAAATATACAGTTCTCTGCTGTAAAATCACTTCCCTGTGGTTCGGAACGCACCTAAAACTGTGGGTCCAACTCATCAATCACCATCATCCAACTCATTACCCACGCACAGATCTCAGACCTATGTGGGCTTCATCCTCAGAAAGAAAAAAAAAGTAGCAATCTGTCCCAGGTTTGGAGCACAATCGATGCAAATATTCATGTAGATATCTTCTCAGACAGGTTTTAACAGTTTTTCTTGCGTTAATATTGAGATCTGCTTCAGTTAATCCAATTGTTATTCTAATATTCCTGTAATTGATGCTATATATATATATATATATATATATATATATATATATATCGGCTGAGAACTTTGTGTGTGACATCGTTGTTAAGAGAACAACCTTTTTAGAGTTGAATGATCTCATTTCAGCTCAATTTAAATATTTCCTACCAAAGCTGAGGTTTCGTTTAAAAATGTATTGAAAGCGTTTTACTAGTAGTGAATAGGTTATCATGAGTTGAGTGATCGATCTCGTTGAATTTCTGCCTGGGTACATGATTACCTTTTAATATTGCGGTAAATTACAGCTGACTGCTGATGGGTACACGAGTTTAAATTTACGTTCATGCAATATAGGTTGGGTAGATGGAAACTGCACTTCATTCATCATCCATAACCTAGCAAAGCATGAAACAGCGAGTCATTGATTTTCTAGAACTTCCATTTGAAGGATTGGTTGAGGGAAAAGCCAGATGTCAATCATTTACTGATGAATGTTTGAGCATCATCGACCAGAAAGCGGGTTGTAGGCCAAAGAGTGTATTCGTATGTTGTGACATTTGCGTGAAAAGAAAAAGAGATCTTCCACTCTTGCTGCAAAGATTTCAGGCAATCGACTTTCAAAGCTATTCTCTGAATACATAATATACTTTCTACTAACGTCTTTATCAATAAATAATTATGTTGAAGAATGGTTAGTTTCCACTGTCGCTCTATTTCATCATAAGATCTGATTTTCTAAATGGTTGTGTAACGGGGGTTGTAAGACCTGTCAGGGTGGTCTGAGGGGATTAAATTTTATTATATTCAATATTCTATAGCAGTGGTTCACAAACGTTTTTACCTCGTGGACCCCTTGCCATGATTTTTTGTTTTAGGTGGACCCCCTGCATAAATGTCATAATTTTCTTTAACTATCAGATGAAATGTGTTTTTGAAAGCTGACGAAGTAGGTCTACCGCTGCTGACAGTAACAGATTCAAATTCACCATTGTGGTGCAGAAAGCGTTAAAAAACACATAAACTTAGTAAATTTTTGTTAAGTAGTCGAATTCGCATTGAAATAATCAAATAGTATGACATATTATTGTTGATTATAGTGAAATAGTATTAATAAAACTAAAGAAGTATAACGGCCGGTATCCTATTAAACAACATTGTGTCCTCTGTAGTAATTGCATCATTTGCATCTATTAAAATCAAAAGCAAAGCTGCTCAATGTGGTAGAAAACAACACTCATTGTTAGTGAAATGTGATAAAGAGAGAATTGTTGAGAGGAGGTGAAAAATAACAATCTAATATAACCAATATGATTATAATTCACATTTTTTGTAGAATATTGCATCAAATTTGTGACAAAAGGGCGATACAGATACAGTAATGGAGTGTTCTAACAAGAATATTAAAAATTGATTCCAAAGAAGCTAATAAAAATACCAGAGCAAATTTATTGAATAGACTACTAAGATTTCTAGTTCGATTTCTAGTTCTACCAATAAAAATTGATTCCAAAGAAGTTAATAAAAATACCAGAGCAAATTTATTGAATAGACTACTAAGATTTCTAGTTCGATTTATTAAAGACCTTATTAAAAATTCTTGTAAACGTGAAAAATAAAAATTAGACATTAATACTATAACTAGAATTCATTTTCAAAATAAATGTAATTTATTGTGCACAGATTTGTTTTCCATCAGAATAGTTTTGAACAATTAATTGAATAAGCAAGAACTTGTTGGAATATTAAAAAAAGTCGGTATGGTTTGATAATTTGAAGACATTATACTCCTTCTGCTCATGATAATAAACCTGAAATAACTTGGATAATTTGGTACCTACCTAAGCTGTTGATGGACCTACCAATAAACGTTCTTTTTTGAAATATGATAAAATATCATTCAAATATAAATACGAATTACCAAATACTAAATATCCATTTTGTTTATAACTTTAAAATATATGAGGCTGCTTTTGCTTATAACAATATTGC
The DNA here is from genome assembly GCA_948455865.1 of Conomelus anceps. Taxonomy (NCBI): domain Eukaryota; kingdom Metazoa; phylum Arthropoda; class Insecta; order Hemiptera; family Delphacidae; genus Conomelus; species Conomelus anceps. Next base: position 5,280,478 of record OX418217.1, on the reverse strand, counting down.
TAAAAATAACTAGAAATATTTGGTGGCTGACTTGTCTAGTGACCTACCAGTAAATTATTAGAAGAATTATTGACCAGCTTTAAAAATTATTAGAATATAATTGAAAGATATGGGGCTTGTTTTGCTCATAATAATACTGCTAGAAATGGAAATATATATCTGGTAAATCTGAGCTGTTTAGTGACCTACCAGTGAAGACTTACAATTTTCAAATAAAATAAAATTAAGTATAATCCTCTGAGATTTGGAAATGTTTTCATAGAAAGCGTTTTCAATTTAAATGGATATAATGCTTGCTTGCATGTACGTGTAACAGTATTATACAAGTATATAGGTACTTTGTGATGTTTTCCATGACGAAATACTTGATGAACAATCTAATATCAAAACTGAATCTGTATTAATTTCTATTTAAATTATGATCTTTACTCACGTATACTGGAGATATTAAAGGGCTGCATTTCACTTCTAGGCTAATGAAGCTTCTCTTTAGAAGCGAAATGCATCCCTCCAGTATCTCCAGTATAAGTGAGTAAAAATCATAATTAAAATATTGAATGTATGTTTTATACAGTGTCAGTTTTGATATTAGGTTGTACATAGGTACTATATACCACGCCCCGATCCTAAGACGTTTGCTATTGTGGACCCCCATTAGCATATCATGGACCCCCAATTTTATTTTTCACTGACATGAACCCCTATCAGGTCCCAGTGGACCCCCAGGGGGGACACATGGACCACTTTGGGAACCACTGTTCTATAGCATCTGCTATACTGCAATAATTTCATGGAATTGAATTTCCATGATTATTCCAGCAACTATGTATTGTCTTGGGAAGCTCTCCTATTATTTCAAGATCATAGTTCCAATTGAATGCTGTTATAACTTTACTGATTCGTTGGTAGCATCAGGCTTAAATTCGCTACAAAACCACTCAGCAAAGAGCTCTGAAAGAAATTGAGTCGAGTGAGTCAAGGAAATTTGTTTTTTGCAGAATCACCTTTCCTGATAAGTATGCACTCTTCAGTGGAATGATTTCATCATCGAATCGGAGGCGAATTGCATTGTGGGAACATGACGCGAGGCAATAATCTAGTTGTTATTGTAGAGTGAAGAGATTAGACGTTCCCAGTTTTAATTAGTGTTGTTGTGGTCTCTTCTAGAGTACTGTTTTCCACAGTTTTGAACTCAATATTATCTAGTTGGGAGTTTCATCTCAGTGCTAGGACAAATATTGCGAGAGTTGAGAATAATGAGAATAATGTTATTTATCAATACTACTGTTATAAACTAAGAAGATCAGGAAGTCGCAGACATTTGCTATACTCTGAACTGGCTCACTTCTCAAACTACATTCATGAATCTACCGACTTCACGCTTATAAAGTGGTTCATGAAGGCAAGGACGGAGCTTGTTCAGCTGAACAAGTATTCTCACAACCAAGTAGTGAAGCTTTGTTCACTTTGTAATATGAAGGAGGAAGAGGATATCATACACTTCATAGCCAGGTGTCCGGTTCTGGCAGAGATTAGATGGAAGCATTTTGGGAAGAGTCTTCTGTCTGACCTGGAATTGAAGATCCATCTGAATGGGAAAAATTGGAAGACTGTCGCCTGGTACTGCAAAGAGGCATGGAAGTACAGATATTTCATGATCCAGGAATTCAATTTTTAAATGGAGTTAAAAAATGAAATTAAAGATCTTTCCATCATTACCGTAATTGTCAATTATTGGCTCCAATCATAATTTAAATTGTATTTCTATGTAAATGTAATATATATCCAACAACTCCTCCAGACGGCGCTTTGCCATGGAGAATTGCCGACAATATACAAATTTATGTTACTGTTATATAATATAAATGTTCAATAAAAGCCTTTATTTATTTATTTATTATTATTATTATTACTGTTATAAACTGCTGTACATTATGCAAAGCAATGTATATGCAGACAAGTGACAATTCTTTGTAAATATCGCTGTCAGTTAACAGGCGCGGATCCAGGGATGACTATACTGGGGATGTCTCCACCTTGAAATTTACAAGTACCGAAAAAAGCTTTATTTGTTTTTTGCGATGAAAACCTTTTTTAGGTAATATTCCTTCTCAAATATTTTTTTACTTGGAAAAGTGCCTGTTCGCCCCTGCCGGAAAATGTCTGTATGTCCCTGCCAGTCCTTTTTTAATAATAAAAAGCTGTTGTAAAACAACTCGAGCAACAGACAAGTAGTGTTATCACTGTTGTAGGAGAGACAATAATCACAATAATATTTGATCGTATTTAATCTACGAAAAAACCAACGTTCTTAATCGATAATAAATTATTATAGTCGAAAGAGAAAATAATATTTGTGATGAATTGAATAAACTAGTTCAAATCAATTCGCAATACCCAAGAACTCCTAGGTTTCGATGGTGATGGTATCGTCCTAGTTTATTGTTATTCTCATAGAATCGTGAAAAAAATATTGAATGCAAATTGAATATTTTCTTGAGAGTGCCAATCAATTTCCGAATACAGCTTGCGAGCTCTCAGCACGCAGTTTGTAAAAACGATCAAGAAGGAAATAAGCTTTGTCGAAGCTTTTAGAATTCAAAGGATGTTACAGTCCCCGGAAGCGTTCAAGAAAACGAATGAAGTGGATCCAGATGTGAAGTGAAATTTCAACTCTTCTCAATGTATTTTACTAATCTACCAATGAAGTTGGAGTGAGAAAGGGGAAATTGAAGTGAAAAAGTGGATGAATAATATAGAATGAGAATGATGTCGAACCGGTGAAAATCTACTGACACTTGCTGGAGAAATTCAATTCAAGCTCTAGAATGAAATCCACTCATCAATAATAAATTGAAAAGAGTGCTTTGTCCTTTTAACTCTGTGGACTGTGCACTTCAGTATGAAGACCAGTATGACGTAAGCACTAGAAATAAGCTATTTTTCGATCGGAAGATTGATGTATAAAAATTTCCCGGATACTTGGCTCACAATCTCTTCACTATCAGACTTTGAGTAGTGATTACTGTTGTAAGAAGTCTTCTAAAATAAGGTTTTTAATAAGCTTCGCTCACATATTTAAGTATGTAATCACTTCAAGCAATGGAGATCTGCTTAGTGAAAAATACACTTTTTCATATTATCTTCATCGGAAAATAATTTATTACTTCAACATTAATGTTGTGCCATTGGATTGGTGACTCATTGCTTGTATTCTCCGTCTTAAAATAAATTAAAAGTAACTGACAGTTAAACAAACTGACAAATATACAGGAACAGTATTCATTTATTTGGAATTCCTCAAAGTGCTATCCATTTATACTGAAGACTTCCCCAATGGCGAAAAAGGACAACAGCATTGAATAGCTGAATAGTCTAGTGGTTAAGGCGCCCGACTGGCAATTGGGAGATCCGCGGTTCGACCCTCGGTGATTACTGATATTTTTGTACAGCATTTATCGATTTCCATCAGCTATTAAATTCTTTTGTCAATATCCGCCATTGCGGAAGCCTTCAGTATAAATTAATAGCACGTTGAGGGATTCGAGATGAATAAATACCGTTAAAATAAATATTCTATTTGATACGAAATTCCTGAATCCACATGTGGTACCTTGTAAACAATGCTTATTTATAATAATATGAGAGTTATTTCAATAACTCTGCATAGAATTACATCAAGAATGATGAAAACAATAGTTTTTATTTGACACCTTCTTTAATTCACTCAAAAATACAAAGGTTCGCTCAATCAAATGGGTGATTATATTCAATCAGTATTTCTGAATATTCATCAAAGAATGACCGATTTTAATTCAACTAAATCAATAGCTACTAATAGCATTGTCATTGATTTGTACTTACACTATTAGCTTTCAGTTGGGTTGATAATTATAATACATAATACTTTCTCAATTACTCAATTGAGAAACACAATTTCTCAATTTCACAATTTCAATTTCAAATTCAATCTCAATTTCAAATTCAATCTTAATTTCACAATTTCTCAAACACAATTGTCTGAAGCCTTGATTTCCATTTTTCCTTCTTTTTGAATTGGAAAAAAATTGCCACCAAAAAATTTTCTCTTCTGTTTTAATTCAATATTGACATTCTTATGGATCCTCACCATTAGCATTGATCAGAGATAGTAATGATGGTTCGTCTATGCCATTAGTCAATTACTGTAATGGATGATGATTCATCAGACTTGCGAGTTAACCTCTTCAAACATAAAGATATCCAAATATCTATGTTGAAGCTTGCGCAACTAATTAGTAGGGGTAACAAGCGAACGATGCTCAACTTTGCTACATCAGCTTATTTAGGCTAACTAGTAATTTGTTGTCGAAACCACCAGCATCAACCTATTTTCTGATTAATCAATCTGTTTTCGATGTTGACTTTCCTATTGACATGAAACCCAAATACACTGAAACCTCCATCAACCATTGTCGTAATAATGATAACTTTTTAATAGTTTTGTGAGTATAGAATGTAAAATATGTTGTACATCATGTCATTATTTTACAACATTATTATGATTAAATTTTCATAATGCGGTAACTTTTAATCGTTTTGTACAAAGAATCATTTTTATTTGTCTCTCGAGCAATTTGAAATTTAGTTGCTCCACTCTACACTGTACACGTTTGTACGATGACATTTCGATTAGCCATCTATTCAGTTATCCGTCACGATTGCTGATGCTGAATGACGGTTATCCGTCACTTTCCTGATTCAAAATGATGATTATCCGTCACGCTTTTGGTCCCAAATGAAGGTGACGGCTCTACTGTATTCCCAAACATTGGTGAGGAAAATCACTCATCTATTCAAATTGTAAATCAGCGATTGAATCGCTAGGCTATACAATTACTCGATAGGATTCTAAGTGAAAGGTATTAGTGGTTTCCCTCCTTTTTTTTAATTCGATATGATTCAATAATATTTTTACTTGAGCGCTGCTCAGCAAAGAGCAATAGCAGTTGAATACACTAAGATATCAGGGAGTTTGAACAAAGCTAAGTGAAAACTCTCTAATAATGGGTTTTGTAATCGGCTCATATATTAGAATACAGTGCTAGATTGATTCAAATTTGATTTTTTGCAATTTGACACGTGGGGTTGAAATTTGTTTATTAATAGAGCATTTTGGCGAAGTACGTATACGATAACGCTCATGCTAACTAGAAAACTCTATGCATCTGTCTGCTCCAAGTACAAGATACAATAGAGAAAACTCAGACATGTAGTTGTCACGTTAACGTAATTTCACCTAAACTCTTTATTAATACCAATTTCAGTTCCACGTGTTGAATCGAACAAATCAAATTTGAATCAATCTAATACTGTATTCCAATGCATCAAGCGACTTCGAAACCCTATCATTATTGGAGAGTTTGCAGAAAAACTACGTTAGAGATAACGATAATGATAACCTGTACTCTATATGCTTTTGTCTGCTCTAGAATCAAGATGCTATGGAGGAGGCATGTGCACAGAATGTGAAGATTAGCATTACATTCTTGGATTTCTTGTTCCATAACGATCAGCGTTGTTAATATTAACTTTTTGTTGTAAATTTGACGACTTCCATTCAATAAATAATATTTTTACTCACTCTCGTTAAATTCACAATAAAAAGTTAATATTAGCATTACTTTCGATGTAAAAGAATAAAACACTGTTCGATGTTGTCAATTCCACTTCTTTATTATTACAGTACTGTTGAAAATGTGACTGGTGAAGCCACGAGACCGCGGTCCAGTGCTGTAATAATAAAGGAGTGGAATTGACAACATCGAACAGTGTTTTATTCTTCTATTATGGAGTTCCACAATATCAACCAAAATTCTACAAATGATTTAACTTTTGATGTAGTTTTTCTCAAACTATTGATAGTTTGATAGCATCAGTAGAGTTTTCTTTGAGCTGCCTAATGAAGTAGATATCCAAAAGTAGGTATTTATGATTCACATACTTATTAAATTATTTGACAAATACATTTCAAACTCAATGAAACCCTTTATAAGCGACAGAGCTTTCGATTATTATAAGTGCTATTATTATAATCGCAATGGATAGGGTACATAATTACTAGGATGTGAAAAACGGAAGTGAACTTCATCAAGTAGGTAGGAAAAGAGGAAATCCAGCAGTTGATAAAAGCTTTGCGAGAATGAAAAGACTGCAAAGCAGTTCCAAAGCCGAGATCGTAATTATTCGTCTCAAGAAAATATTATGCGATGAATAACGATGTACAAAAAAGAGCAGCGAGCATCACTGAATGAGTGAGCTTTGTTCTCTTTTGCAAAGAATAATGTACTTTATCTCAGATTATTCAGGCTGCTCCAATGGTCTTCACAAAGCTTGAAATATTAAGGATTTTCGTCTTAACTATGCTCATTCTATTTAATTGTACTTCTTCAGTTACTCGTACAAGATATAGTTTTCATCACTCAGTGTTTCGCATCCCACTTAGTATTGTAAAATAGTTTCAACCACAAATTACCCAGTATTTTTAAAGTTGCAACAGTGAATTTTTAGTTATTTTTGTGTCATCTCATGCAGCATTTTGACTTTCTTATGATTAGAAACAATTTTTCTATTTTCGGTTGCATTCAAAAGCATGTACTTGGACCTCATGTCATCTTTTCCATTCCATTGTGATCTTGTAGAATTTCAAAAATGTAGTCGCTAACACTCATTTTGGGACAGCAATCATCTCGCTAACGATTGGTCGCTGTAGCCGACGATTACGGGTTTTCTAGTTATCTCATGAATGATTTTGCAACAGAACTATTTCATTCATGAGAAAAATCAATATTTTTCGTGATCTATTGAGACTTGTGCGTGGGTAATAAGTGGATGATAATGGTAGATACGGACCTTCACTATTCGATGGGCTTCAAACGACCTGTTGAACTAATAAATAATATATTACAATGGATGAATATCTAACTATTCGTACAGTTTGAAGCTTTTCAATATTTAGATTTCACTATATATCCAGGTTTATATATTTTTGAGGCCCTCTGCTTTATTGATAAAAATAAAGACAAATTTAATACAGGTAAGCTGCTTCACTCGTATAATACCAGAAACAGGTATAACTCAAGGGACGGAACACATCGGACTAGTTTGTATGAGAGGGGTGTGAAGAGTGCTGGAATTCGCCTGTACAACTCATTGCCAGCACATCTCAAGACATTCAAAGGTGAAAACTTCAGAAATAAAATGAGAGAAGAATTGTTGAATGTCTGTCCATACTCTAATGAGGAATTCTTTTCTCATTATGAGACGCAGTGAAACATAATATGTTATATAATATATTATCATGAATATGATGGCTTAAATTACTGACAAATCCATATACCCCTTTTAAAGGCGGTCAAAGAATGCTAATGAATGAATGAATCAGCAGAGTTCATTTTTTTTAATTCAGTCTTTTTTACGTTTTCCAACTCTGGATATCAGAGCATTGCGGATTCAGAAGTGGTAGGATATAAAAGTTAGTCCCGTTTTACGACAGAACTGATTCTGTGGAATTGCTTGCAGCACTGGTGTACGAACAATTTCCCATTGCTACTGTGGCAATGCCACCTCACCTTGAAATGCGGTTTATTTTCATCAATCTTGATTCTGAACCACCAAGAATTGGGTCAAGCAGTATGTGAATGACTACAGTGGAAGTGATTTATTCAACAAGAAACATGGATCAGTGAATATATACTTGGTAAGATGCGACCTATCCTGAAATTTTTTACATAAGGCCAACAAGCACTTTAGAAAAAACTGGGTAGAATGAAGTGAAGCAGCGTACAGAAACGCAGGTCTAATAACATTCCATCTCAACAGTTACTGTGCTGTTATGCACATCAACATTATCCTCGTCCTTACAACTTCTCTCATGAGTAGGCTATAAGGGAAACAAAATGTGGCTACTGGAAAATTTATCGGAGTAAAGTTTAAAGTTACCCAGAGGAAGCACAAAGTTACTGAATACAGCTTTCTGGCTTCTTCGCTCTCCAACAAAAGATATAACTTATTCCTACAATTTACCTTGCCAAAGGAAGCATCAGCTGTTGCTATGTCGCATGTGAACTTCTCAAGCCTTACTATTACTAACTGCAATCGATGCCTACAAAATATTCCTTAAGTAGAGGACACTGATAACAAATGAACCTACAATACTAAACTTGATCGTTATCAAGTAAAAGGTAAAAGGTTATTACCATTTTATGTTGTAGACCTGTGTACGGATAATCCCATGAGACAAGATTTCAGATTTCATAAATGTTTTGAATTGCATTGAATTTTTCAATATAAAAATGGTGACCTCAATTTCCATTTAAATAGTCGAATTATTAAATTATATCAATGACTAAAAATGCTTGGAAATATGTCATATTTAGTATAAATTTCAATTGAGTAAAGCAATCAAATCCAAAACCTAGCGTTTGCCTCAACTTTTAGAATATCGAACAATTTATAGAAACTTTAAATTATACAATTTTAGGCGATATTTTGGAAGATATCCATAATGAATAATAAGACGAATTTGTCACAACCACATTTATTGAGAAAATAGTGAGATACTAGAAGAGTTTGATAATGGTGAACAACTGAAGCTAGTATCTAATATTTTTTAATAAAAATGGTTGTGACAACTTCGTCTTATCATTCATTACGGGAAATATAATAAACAATCTGTAAAAGCATACCAGTGGAAAATGAAGTTTTCAATTCGAAATTGGCGGTGGTTTGAATAGAGTAAAGTAAGTTGAGTCAGTCGGCTCAGCTGAGTCAACGGGAGTCAGTAGAGAAGGCATGGAAAACAGCTGTGATTGACTCGATTTTTATCTGCATCAAATAACAAGAATCCCAAGCGCTGAGTCAAAAATATGAGTTACTAAACAGACTCAACTTTATTTACACCACCCATTTCTTTATTGTATGTTACCCACATGCATCATGCGCATCATGATTCTGTCACCAGCGGTCTCTCTACATGTTCAGTCATTACGGTAACCTAGCTCAGTCACCAGTTAATTGACGTCAAAAATGAGTTTTTTGTGTGCACCAGTCTAAAGTAGTGAACAATACCGTGTTTTCTAGCCATCGTAATTCAATTCACAATTATCAGGCTGCCAGCCTGTGCTTAAATGCTTTCAACCATGAATGAAATAGCATTAAACGTTGAAATTTTCTCAAGTTATTTACAAAAAATAGTCTGATTGATTGATTTTGGAATTCATTCTCTATATAAACAATTCCAGAAAAAATTTCACTGCCATGTGTGGGCCTATGAGTATGGGTATTTTAATTGAATTCGTGAAGTAAGAGATTCTAGGATTGGCATTCTAATGACAGAATGTAACGTCCTAATGGCGAAGCGTACTCAATTGTTACCGATTACACAAAATTATACGAAAATGTTCTACTTGTATTACAGTGCTTCAACTACAATCAATCAATATATTGATTCTATTTAATCTAAATAATAAAACTAATAGAAGACTCTAGTAAATCGGTAGTCTGTTCGTGAAGGTAAACTATTTTATCTATTTACCGAGGTGGTGGTAACGCTGAATTCCGAAGCATTAGCCATTTCTACCAATTCAGAGATACAGAAGTCGATGAATGCAGCAATCAGAAAACTTTTCAAATACCAGGAATACCGAGAAGCACGCCGACGCCTGAAAGGAAAAGATGGAGCAATTCAAAGAACTCGCATTCAACTCCCACAACATACAGAGCTCGCAACTTTGACAAATTTTTCCTGCTTGCGTATGAATGTTTGTTTATTTCAGAGAGACTCGTGAAATCCAGATTAGCAGCAGTGGGAAAATGATCAGAGGATTACGGAGCTTGTCGCGCTTCATTCGAGAAATTTAAAATTAGAAATGGAAGTTTGTTCTCGTTCAGATCACCTGGATTCCTCCCACTGAACTTGTTCATTGTTATTGAAAGCTTTTCAAACAAAAATAAAAGAATTCTGAGGATTCGTTTTTTGATATGCCAATTTCAAATTGAAAACTTCATTTTCCACTGGTCTGCTTTTAAGATTGTATATTTCCCGTAATGAATAATAAGACGATTTGATTGATTTCTCGAGCATGAAGCCCACATAGGTCTTGGACCTGTGCGTGGGTAATGAGATGGATGATGGTGATTTATGAGTTGGACCTATAGTTTTAGGTGGGTTCCGAACCACCGGGAAGTGATTTTCAGCAGAGAACAGTGTCTTTTATGCTGGCCAATCTGATCGATCACCGTTACAAACAGGACCTACGAGAACGCAGCTCATCTCTATCTGATTGAACAGATACCTGCTACGGCTCGCGGCTATCACTTCACGAAGTTGTCACAATCATATTTATTAAAAAATAGTGAGATACTAGTTTCGGTTGTTATGCCATCACCTTCACCACTACAAAATATTATATTTCTCTTGCCTGAAAAAATCTGATTTTTATATTTATTGCTAGAAATTAATATTATTATGATTTTGGATAAAAAAAAAAGCTCAGAGTGAATTGGAGTCAGGAGCATTTTCGATTCAATTTTAGTCAGAATAGAGCTCTTTTAGTCAGAATAGAGCTCTTTTCTAAGAAAACCCAATTCAAATTTAGCCGACTATGGTGAATGCAAGTCAAGGATTAGTGTTGTAGAATGGATAGACTAAATTTGTCTTCATTTAGCATGCTCTAACTTGGCTCCAAGTCAACTCAGGCCGAGTGTAAGCCAGTCACGTTTTAATTAATTTACAAATGTCCTGGAGTAGTATTTGAGATGGCCTCTTGAATAAAGATACGTTTGATTAAGACAATAGAGTGCGAGTGAGGTAGCTTGACTAAGGTAGCTTAAGTTTGAGAATGCACGCTATTATTTACACGCGCTTTGGTGGTATGTGTTTACCGTGTAGTGTGTAGATTGCAGATGTATTTATATGAGCATGAGAAGTGTCAGAATGTGGTGCAGTAATAGCTCAAAAGAGAGAGAAAGAAGAATATTGAGATAATGAGTAAATTACTAATTCAGAAAGAAATATCAATGGCATAAGAATAAAGGTCTTCTTCTCCTTCTTCTACCCTTCTTCTCCTTCTTCTGCCCTTCCGCTCCTTCTTCTGCTTTTCTTCTTCTACTTCTGCCCTTCTTCTCCTTCTCCTGATCTTTTTGTCCTTCTTCTCCTTCTTCTGCCCTTCTCCTCCTTCTTCTACCCTTCTCCTCCTTCTTCTGCCCTTCTTCTCTTTCTTCTGACCTTCTTTTTCTTCTTCTGCCCTTCTTCTCTTTCTTCTGACCTTCTTCTCCTTCTTCTGCCCTTCTTCTCCTTCACCTGATCTTTTGTCCTTCTTCTCCTTCACCTGATCTTTTGTCCTTCTTCTCCTTCTTCTACCCTTCTTCTCCTTCTTCTGCCCTTCCTCTCTTTCTTCTGACCTTCTTCTCCTTCTTCTGCCCTTTTCCTTCTTCTTCTGCCCTTCCGCTCCTTCTTCTGCCTTTCTTCTTCTACTTCTGCCCTTCTTCTCCTTCTCCTCTCTCCTACTACATTATCTCCTTCCTTCTACTGCCCTTCTTCTCCCTTTTCTGCCCTTCTTCTCCTCCCTTCTACTACCTTTCTTCTCCTTCCTTTTATTGCCCTTCTTCTCCTTCTACTGCCCTTCTTCTCCCTTTTCTGCCCTTCTTCTCCTCCCTTCTACTACCTTTCTTCTCCTTCCTTTTATTGCCCTTCTTCTCCTTCTACTGCCCTTCTTCTCCCTTTTCTGCCCTTCTTCTCCTCCCTTCTACTACCTTCCTTCTCCTTCCTTTTATTGCCCTTCTTCTCCTTCTACTGCCCTTCATCTCCCTTTTCTGCCCTTCTTCTCCTCCCTTCTACTACCTTCCTTCTCCTTCCTTTTATTGCCCTTCTTCTCCTTCTACTGCCCTTCTTCTCCCTTTTCTGCCCTTCTTCTCCTCCCTTCTACTACCTTCCTTCTCCTTCCTTTTATTGCCCTTCTTCTCCTTCTACTGCCCTTCTTCTCCCTTTTCTGCCCTTCTTCTCCTCCCTTCTACTACCTTTCTTCTCCTTCCTTTTATTGCCCTTCTTCTCCTTCTACTACCCTTCTTCTCCCTTTTCTGCCCTTCTTCTCCTCCCTTCTACTACCTTCCTTCTCCTTCCTTTTATTGCCCTTCTTCTCCTTCTTCTGCCCTTCTTCTCCCTTTTCTGCCCTTCTTCTCCTCCCTTCTACTACCTTCCTTCTCCTTCCTTTTATTGCCCTTCTTCTCCTTCTTCTGCCCTTCTTCTCCCTTTTCTGCCCTTCTTCTCCTCCCTTCTACTACCTTCCTTCTCCTTCCTTTTATTGCCCTTCTTCTCCTTCTTCTGCCCTTCTTCTCCCTTTTCTGCCCTTCTTCTCCTCCCTTCTACTACCTTCCTTCTCCTTCCTTTTATTGCCCTTCTTCTCCTTCTACTGCCCTTCTTCTCCCTTTTCTGCCCTTCTTCTCCTCCCTTCTACTACCTTCCTTCTCCTTCCTTTTATTGCCCTTCTTCTCCTTCTTCTGCCCTTCTTCTCCCTTTTCTGCCCTTCTTCTCCTCCCTTCTACTACCTTCCTTCTCCTTCCTTTTATTGCCCTTCTTCTCCTTCTACTGCCCTTCTTCTCCCTTTTCTGCCCTTCTTCTCCTCCCTTCTACTACCTTCCTTCTCCTTCCTTTTATTGCCCTTCTTCTCCTTCTACTGCCCTTCTTCTCCCTTTTCTGCCCTTCTTCTCCTCCCTTCTACTACCTTTCTTCTCCTTCCTTTTATTGCCCTTCTTCTCCTTCTACTGCCCTTCTTCTCCCTTTTCTGCCCTTCTTCTCCACCCTTCTACTACCTTCCTTCTTCTTCCTTTTATTGCCCATCTTCTCCTTCTTCTGCCCTTCTTCTCCTTCTTCTGCGATAGCGTACTTGAAATTATTCCAAAGTACTTGAAATTATTCCAAGTACGCTTCCGACCGTTAATATTATTAACCGATTCAATTTACGGTTAAAGTACAGATTTTCCGCCTAGTTATTCATTCCACTTGTACGTGGAAGTTTTTAGCTAATATGAGATTCATTCAATGGTTAAAAAAATTTAACAAATATAATTATAACTTACTACCATCGGAAAACTCTTACCGGAATGTTTTTCACTGGTATTGGTGTAGCCTGTCAACGCATTGTTGGCAGTTACCAAGAACTGGTTTGGGGCAGGTCGGCTATCTCTCTTGGTTCCTTTATCTCAAAAACATTTTCATCAACGTCATATTGAATCTCTTGGATCTGAGAGTTGCTTATCTTGATTAATTTGCACAAATAAAGTTGGAGTTGGATAAAGTAAAGTTGGAGTTAGATAAAGATTCTAATTAACTTTTCATGTGAAATTTAACGACTTGCAGTCAAATATTTGTTAAGAATAAGTATAACTCACTTAATCTGGCCGAGCGCTTTCGAATCCACGCCTCTGAAGATGGATCTCATAGATTCGAAAGCGCTCGGCCAGATTAAGTGAGTTATACTTATTCTTAACAAATATTTGACTGCAAGTCGTTAAATTTCACATGAAAAGTTAATATTAACAACGCAGTTCGTCATGGAACAAGAAATCCAAGAAAGATTCTAAGTTTGAATCTGAATATCACTGACGCTTCCTGAACTTAATTTGCTATTCCCATATCTCTTGCGAAGTGGGACAACAGATTACGTGTTCTGCGCACAGCCAAAAATGAGTTGACAAGCTATAACATCCATACCATGAAATGTCTCTCAAGAAATGATAGCGATCCCAGTCCCTTGAAGTTATTTTGAGCTTTCCATAACGGTATCAGTCCCCTCTGAGTCTTTCATTTTCCATCAGTCAACCACAGAATTGATGGCTTATTCTTCCACACATGCATCAGAAGCCTACGTGAATTCGAAGTATTTTCAAACCACTCCCTCAAGACTCTGGCGTAAGATTTACCAATGAACAGAGAGAGAACGACGACGAAGAGAGAAAGAAGCCAATATTGACAAGCGCAGCGCTCTACATGATCTAGCAACATAAGTACTCCTCTTTAGCCCTGTTCATTTCGGAGGAAAATTCCCATGAGTCATTATTACCATAAATTCTTTTCATAAAATCCCCGTTCGTGGCGCAGAACAAGCTATGAGAGAAATAGAGTGGAGATTGCTGGATAGAGGAGATATACTGTTCATCATTGTCATCAATTCACTCAGAAGCTTTATCATATAGAACGACGTGCAGTAAAAAAGAAATGCATTTTTCATAGCTTCTGCAGTGAAATCAGGTTCTGCATTATCAACTTCTAGGAAAAGTATTCATTGTCTTTATTGAGAATTCATGCTCCGTATGATGCATGTGCTTTAATTAAATCTGAATGAACTCATTTACCATGAAGGTTGAATAAATTATTCAATACATCCTAGCAGTAGAATGGGATTGTCCCAAGCTTTTTAGGATTCGGCATCAAATCTCTATGATCCTTATCAAATTCAATTCAATTTTATTTCCAAAGTATAAAACAGATATATCATACAATTGAGTATCATAGTTCTTTTTAACAAGAAAACCGTATATTGTTGAACTGCTATCATCTTTCTTTTTTGAGTTTTAAGTTTCGATTTTCTTAGAGTTAAGTTATACTATGGTATTATAAATGTTCTGGATGAGGTATTCCAATATTAATGTTATATTCAAAAGAAGCACAGCGTTTTTCTTTCTACTATTAAGCTACTCTAAGCTTGACCCCGCACAGCTTTGTCTCAGGGGTGGCATATCAGTTTATTTTTCCAAACTCAATTGTATTTTGATATTGTTTTTATTTGTTTGTTTTGAATTTTGATTGGAAAATAAATTATTTATTTATCTATTTTATTTATATTTTAGACTATGTGAAGTCCGAATGAGAAATGAGATGCATTAGTTTTCATCCAAGTTGAGATCTGCGTTTTGATTACAGCCATTAAAAAAATGTAAAATTATGAATTATCTTTTTTCACATTCTGTGAAACATTTTATTTTAGAAAGAGTATTTTCCTCAAAATTATTAAATAATCGAAGATTAACACGTTGAATCTGGCATCTGATTATTGATGTGTTGGAAAAACGTGATAAAGAAACCTAGAATTTTAAGATTTCCCAAAAAATAATTCTCAATAGGTTCAATCATTATGAGAAATAATAGGAATAAGAGCATTATTAAAGTATTTTACGAAATCATGGAGAGCCAACTGAAATGGGAAGAATTGTAGGAGAACGTCCCAATTTCAGTTCGATATTGACGAAGTAGCTCATTAGTGTACCTCATAGAACTTCCAAGTTCTTTAAATTGACTTTTGAAAAATGCATTGATTTTTTTTAATGTAAATAATCATATTATTTGTATCCGTTGTCGTTGCTTCAACACTCTTATTACCCTATTTTTATAAAGCAGCATCTTGTAGCTTAACAATCGTCTGACGTCATGAAGAATATTACAGAAGGGAATGGAAGTAGGAAAGTAGACCAAACTGGAAAACTAGGTCAAGTACTTGCTTCAACACAATTGAAACAATGATTGCTTCCGTACTTTCAAAAAGGGAGTGGAGTAGAGTGTAAAACTCGTCTTGATTCGGGTGAACAAGCTGAAGTCCAGCCAGTTTGACCGATAGTTCATTGAATATTATTAGAGATTACAAGAAAGTTTTGCAAAACTGGAAAATATTAAAAAGTACTGTAGTTTTCATATAACTTGGCAGCAGTATGTTGGGTTTAGATATAGCAAGTCCCATCTGCTACACGCTGCCAAGTTATATGAATACTAGTACTACAGTAGGTGTAATGGATTATACAGAATCATCGAAAAAGAATGCCCGTGTTTAAAAAAATCACTACTCCAACTAGAAAGAACATATAGAATTTCTCATGGTCTTAAAACAAAGGTAAAGGTTGGAAGTTTTTTACCTATTTTAATAAGTTTCGATATGTGTTTAATCAGTTGCACGGCAAAGTCGATAGTCGATAGTCGATATCGGCAATAGTCGATAGTCTATTTCGCACCAAATATGGTGGAGCATTTCTGGATTACAGTTGCCATAGCAGCAGTAATCCTTTCTCTGAGATGCAATACAGTACGTCACGAACCTTTTCACCATAAACAATGTTCTTAATGGAAGAAAAAGTCCATCGGAGTGACGTCTGGGCTTCTTAGCTGCCAAGAAATTGAGCCACCTCTACCAATCCCACTATTCGGAAACATGGCATTCAGTGCTTTGCGTACGTTAATTTTGTAATGCAGCGGCGCACCATCTTGCATTGGAATTTATTTTCAGTGCAACAAAAACTCTCCACTTTTAAGTTTATAAGCAATTCTATATGTTTATTCTACTTCAAGTAGTGATTTTTTTGAATACAGGCATTCTTTTTCGATGATCCTGTATTTTCCAATATAAGATCTCAAATCACACTCATAATTCCTATTTACGAGAACATAAATATGTTACTCGCACTTCCATATTTTATATCAACTTCAATGTACAAAATATACGTCCTATTTCCTCTATTTTTGTGTGAATGTACTGAAAATTCGAATGTTTTGCACACTTGAGAGCATATTACGCAAAACTTTCAACTTTTTTATCAAATTGCTTCCGAAAAGACGCATTCAATCCGTAGGCCTAATTTCTAAAAAAATTCGTAAGATAAAGATAAAATTACTTTATTTACGTAAATTAACAAAATATAATTGTGAATTATTGAAAAGCATATTATTAACAACACAGTATTATACTGTATATGAGAAAAAGTTTGGATATTAACAATGTGATTTTATGTGAAGCTGGAAGAGAATCTAATATTAGAAGAAAAAAGGAAGTAGAAAAAATATTAAATATTTAAGGAATCAGATACAGTTGGGGCTGTAACAAATTTTATCGTTAGCCAGTTTCTGCTGTAATAGATAGAAAGACTTTCTTCAAGTAGGGAATAATCTTTCCTCTGGTTCAGAAGAGTCATAACTGTTATGCGTGCAGAAAGATGGGCAATATTACTCACTCTCAAAGCTGGGCAGCTCTCCCACAGAGTGATGAAGGAGTACAATGGGGATCCTTCTTATGTGGTAGGCCTCTTTGAACTTTATCTACTGGAAATATAAGGCATTTATTTCAGTAGGCTAGTCATGCCTTAAGATAAAATAATTCTTTAGATCCTTGCCTTTTTCCCTTTTAAAAGCTTTTTATCTTCTTGCTGGTGGAAGTACAAAAATATTAATATTTCATCATTATTTGATATTATATTAACTGGATCAGTGACAGCTGAAATCTAAAACAATTTATTAAGTTGCAAAATTTGAAAAGAAATTACCAATTTGAAAAATAGTGAAGATTATTGAAGAGCAATAATATTTTTAACACGAATGATATCTTAATAATCAAGACTATTATTACATTTACAATAACTGATACTCAGCCGTCATGGGGCAATTGTTTAAAACGTCTTCTCTGATTGACTTCCAGTGAGGTCTTCGGTCTTCATTGCCATTCTAGCTTCTAGCCGATAATTACTTCTGTATAATCATCTAACTCATTACCCAAGTCTCAGACTGATGTGGACATCATGATCATCTGAAACTAATTTTATTGAATCAAATTCACTTGAAGAATGTGCAGACCTGATGATGATTTCTCTTCCTTATCAAGAGAGATTGAGATTGTTATGTAGGATTATTATTTTACGACAGATTTCATCAACTATTTTATAAGATTTCATTAAGTTTACGTTGCGTTGACCTTGTGGGGATTTAAGATTCCTTTACAAAAGAGTTTGAGATTGTAGAATTATTATTTTACGACAGATTTTATTATTTATTCTATAAATTTTTCATTAAATTTACGTTGCGTTGACCTTGATGGCATGAACATTGAGGGCAATATAAATAAGAGAGTACAGTTTAATATTCCATTGTCAAGAATATTCATAATGACGGGGGAGCTGAAGAAGACTTTTTCGACGTAAAAACAACTTTAGTGTGAAATTAGCATAATACCGATACCAGGGAACGTGATATCCATTGTAGAGCAGGCAGGTAGTCTTTGATCAAACAAATTACTTTCGGCCAAGTTCATTACTATCTTTCAACATCGTATGTTAATAAGATCTCAGACTTCTCTTCAATATTAAAATTCTCTCTCGTAAAGAATTTCTTGGGTTAATGAAATTAACGGCGAGCAGGAGAGGGAGTACTGAAGGAATTCGCAATAAGAATCAATATCGTACCCTTGATAGCTTATGTTTTTTACTGGCACTCAAGAAACAACGGAAGAGGCGTATTTATTTTGTGAAATTTGTAAAAAAAATATTTGTCTCTCTAAGACTGGGCACACCTGACTGTGAATTATTGACTTTCAAAAGACGTAGGCTATTGTTCATTAAAACATGACTTTTCAACATACATAAATTTATTCTTGGATTTCTTGTTCCTTAACGATCTGCGTTGTTAATATTAACGACTTGCAGTCAGTTATATATTGTAAATATTAATTCGGCCACGTGTGAGCACATTTTTTTATAGGCCTATATTCACAATTTAAAACTGACTGCAAGTCGTTAAATTTACAACAAAATTTCAACATAAATTTATGCTTAACGTGACCATTTTTATTGTTATATTTTTAATTCTTTAACATTGGTTGATTTATTTTAATATCCTCCACACGATAACATACTCGCAACTCTATTCAATACTTTATTGAATTCATCTTCATCTTTTATAAATCGAATTTTCTCTGGATATGACTTGACGTTTTTACTATTAATAATTTGCGTTTTCGACTACCTGATAAAATTAGCTAGTGTAATTGGCTAAACAATACCCAGAATATCTCAGACCAATTTCTGTATTGTGTAGTGTATTAGGGAATGATTAAACAGAAAAGTTTAAAATTTATATTTTCTATATTGAAATAGTTTGACGGTTTTGGATGTGTTGAAAATAAATGAGAAGCCATCAAACCATAAACATACAAATTAACAACACAAGATACACTCTGAATGTATCATCAACAATATTAAAACGATGACTTTTCAGGTAACCACCTTCCATGCATGGAAACAACCCAAGTTTCAAGGTTCCAAATAATCGCAACGCCAGTATAAGGGTAGCTGTAACTTGCAACAGGATAATTGGCTCTAACCCTAACACTTGTCGCTCCCTATCAATATTAGCCCGCCAATCCAATACACTGTTGAAATACTAAACGCTTATTTGGGGAATACTATCGAGGAGGCTAAGCCTTGGAAAATAAATATATGAGTGAAATTGATCAAATGAATGAGTGAAATAAAATACCAATAGTAATTAAACATCTTTTATTGATCCAAAAATTTGATATATTTTATTGATCGAATGATTTTCTAAAAATTGTGAACTGATAATTGATGGAATAATGTAAATTTAAACCACTGTGATGTAGGCCTATATAAGATTGCAATTTCCCATTTTCATAAATCCTATTTTCTGTATTTTTCCCATGGATGTACGAATATCTTACTTGAGACCTTAGTTGACTTTTGGTTTGAGGTTTTTAATACCATTCTTCTACTAATAAGGCTACTCGTTGTTATGAAGTCATAATTGGATCAGAATCAGTTTTGTTATTCGACACTCAATAGACCTCAAACTATTCCTTTCTGAATAAGTAATTGGCCGCTGCTTGCAAGTGCAGTAAGAAGGCAAACGTGATCTTCAGTCACGATGCAGTAAAGACTGCATTTGGAAGGGTGACCGGCAAAAAATGACATAACATCTGATTTATTATCGCTTACTTGAACCTAACTAAATCTGCAAGTCATTCATCCTTTAATATCGTCCACTTCTTACCCACGTGAAAGTCTAATGTAGCCATTATCAAAACGAAAAAATCCCAATAAATATACTAGAATGACTCATTATAGGAGTCTATCTGACCCAGTAATGAGATTGACCAAAATTTTTTTTAAATAAAAAATAGTTCAATATAATAATGAATACTAGTGAGCCCAACGGGCTAGAGAACTCGCTTGCAAACAACTAATTCTGGAAAGGGAAACTTATTTGTGAAGCTTATCCTAGAGGAAGGTAGTAACGAAAAACGGCTGTTTAGAAGATACTGATTTACATAAAATTCACAAGACATCTATCACTTGAAGTTCAAGTTCATCGTTGCAAGTTCTGATACACAGATTTA
The DNA here is from genome assembly GCA_948455865.1 of Conomelus anceps. NCBI lineage: Eukaryota > Metazoa > Arthropoda > Insecta > Hemiptera > Delphacidae > Conomelus > Conomelus anceps. Next base: position 5,260,277 of record OX418217.1, on the reverse strand, counting down.
TTTTCCACAAAAAAGACCTACCGTGCTCATATACCTATATATATCAGGGCAATGAAATTAGTAAAGTAAATTCGTATGGCTTTTCGTGGTGGGGAGACCCTTACCGGTAGTTCCACCTCGCCGCTTTTTTTAACGACTGCTTTTTTTTTATATGCAACCGGGACCGACGGCTTAACGTGTCCTCCGAAACACGGGAGTGGCTCGAGAAAAATATCTTGTACTCAACTGGGATCGAACCCAATTTTATGAATGAAATTAGTGTATCTATAGAGTAGATATATTTACCACATAAAAAACAGCTGTTATTCATCCATGTTTTATCAGGGAAATGAAATTAGTATATCAGCTGATAGAGATTCTATAAAAAGCCTGATCGCATTTATTCACCTACAGCTGATAACTCAAAATATATTTCGAAATCTATTGCGAATTCCATAAAAAATGGTGAAATCAACTATTTTCTATATTATAGTGATATATAGATATATTAATGAAGGGCTGAGAACCTATCCTTTTGTTTCGCCTCTAAAAGGATGAAGGAGTCGGTTAATTTTATTGGCCAACGAACTTGACCTGTATAAAGATACCAAGAATCTGTGTTTCAAATTTGAAGTTGATTGATAAAGATCGAAAGTTATCGTGGAACATACAAACCCACAAACACACAACGCCTCGAGCCTCAAGTCAAAAGGAAGAACTCGCTTCGCTCGTTCAATAATCATGCTGATAGGAATATTATAGTAATAGTATTGTTTTGAAATGTTTTTAAAGAATGAATGTGTCTTTTATAATAGAAAATAATCTGTGACAAAAGAGTTTAATGAACAACTAATTTACATCTTCTGTTATTTATTTTTGACCCATCTCCTACTAAACTGTGAATTTTTGTGTCAAATAAATAAAATGTAATTCTTGATATATCCCTGCAATTGCGTTTGGTTCACATTCAAAATAAAAAACATGCGCTCAAATTTCAAAAAGTAACATTAGTCAACTATTATTAGAAATCAACGATCGTTGGCGTACCTTGCATGCAGTTTTGACTATCAAGCAAGTGAATCGAAAATATTTTATGAATAGGGGATGTGAACGCGTGTAGATAAGAGTGGCTCACATGATTGGGACAAGCGTTGCGTTGAATCTGGCGTGATAAATGAGTTTAACGTTGAGCTTGAAGTACAATCAAGTCGAAAGCCAGCTAGCTATCTTACTCACTCTTTTATAGATGATGAATAGCATCACAAAATATAAATTTCTATAATAATGTTCACCCACGTGAATATTGCGGTTGAGTTTATACCTTATTCGGTTGCACCGTGTAAGCTTTATCTCAAACATCAATAAATTACATGTGACATCTCAGTGATGCATTGCAGTAGGAATTTGTGAATGTGTCAATGATATATTGAAATTCAGCGATTTCAATTGAAAACTGAATAGCTTTCAACTGGGGAAAATGGGGATTTCAATGCTAGATTTATCAATAAAAAAGTATTTTATCCTTGTTCAATCCTTTTTATACTCCTGGATTTCTTGTTCCATGACGAACTGCGTTGTTAAAATTAACTAGTCAAGTGAATTCAACGAACTTAATAAAACAACTTTTGAATAGAAATTAACTCACGTTATGGCGTGACGGCCGTTTCGCTCTGTTGTCTATTAAGTTTATATTACATATTAGTGAAAACAAGATGGATCTATTAGTGAAAACATGGATGGAACATCATGAATTCAACGACTTGCAGTGTAATTTTCATTAGTTTTTCGACTTCTAGTTTGTAATTAAAATATTATGAACTCTTTTTAATTGTTTTTAGTGTTTTGTTTCGAGTAAACTTTTAAATTATTAGCCTTCAACTTAAGAGAAACAATTTATTTTTTCGAGTGGAGGTTTCTAGTGAATCTAAATTATAAAAATAAGTAGAATTTACTTAATCTTTTGGCCGAACGTTTTCGAATCTTTGAGATCCATTTTCAGTTTTTTGGTTAGAAGAATCGTGGTTTTTGTAAAATGTGATCAAAAAGTTTGTGTGAATTAAAATTTAGTTGTTCGTTGAGGATATTTTGTTTATTGTGTGTGGTGTAATTGTATATTTCAAATTGTTCCAAGGTGTTGAGTGCGTGTCCTTCAGATTTTATAAGTAGAATGTATAGGTTAGTAGTGATGTCAGTAAAAGTGTGTGAATGATATGGTCGGCAAAATTCGATTCAGCTTTTGATGTTAAGGCTTGAAAATGTTCCTTGTAACGTTGTTTGAATGTGCGGCCTGCTTGTCCTATTTAGAATTTGTTACAATCAGAGCAATTCAGTTTATAGATTCCTTTTTATACTCTATAATGTCACAGGTTTTATTGGATTTCTTCCCTCAAATATGCGAGATGCTCTCACCATTTTTGTTAATAATTTAATGTGTTCATATAAGGAGTGGGAAGATGGTAAAATCACATTTCATTAAAGTAAGTCACCTTTGATAATATAACTGAGAACAAAGAAACACAATTTTTCTGATTTTTCCTGTTCTCATATATCTATTTCTATCAGAAAAACTCATCAAATCCATTTATGACCTTATTCAATTTATTTTATGATCTTGGAGAGTATGGGACGAATACGTTAGACCTTTTGAACTTCTATGTTTTGAAAATCTTGTCAATAATAATATATTTCCCAGAATATTCGGCATTTTTGGCATAAAATCATGCAATAACTACTTTATTCATTTTGTTTCAGAATGTGAAAGTTGGGATATATCATGCTCGAAAGGTGAGTTTGAATTTGGATTACAAATTGGGGTTGATATTTCGTTCTTCTGACTTTATTTGATAAGAGAAGCCTCTGTATGATTTTTTTGCTAAGATAAGCAAGTTTTATATAAGTAAGTCTTAACCGAAAGCTGAACTAATGGGAAAACCCAGTCATAGTTAATCAATTCACATCTACATCGTCATAACTCATCCAATTCCTGAATCGATGTCTCAAGAAATTATTTATTTTTGAGCTTTATATTTCAAATTCAAACATTCCTGAATGGATTTAGGAAATATTCAGTTTTTAACATTATTTTTTTCTAACTGGAGCTATATCTAAAAATCTCTGAATCGAGTATAAACAGATCTATTATATAAATAATACATTATTATTCATATAATATATTATTAAATGAATAATATAATATTATTAAGCATGGAATTGAAATCGCATTTACATCTTATCAAACATTTCTGTTTGAGTAAAACCTCGAAGGATTCTTGCAAAGTTGGGAAATGCGTGATGTTATTCTCTACTACTCTTGTTTGGGCCATCTTTAGAGAACTGCACCGACATAAATCAATTTCTTCACGGAAAGGCTACAAGAATATAATCAGATATCTACAAGAATATAGCCAATATATCCATGCAAATAAATTATATACCATGGTGTAGATAACATGCTGAGATGCTTGTATTGCGTTCGATATGATTGGTGACTAATTAATTCCTGATGGATGCAATTTCAATTTTTAGTTACGTGAAGTTCAAGGAATAATGTTAATTATTACACGGCTTAGAATAAGTTAGTGCTCAAACTTAGACTGTTATCGTACTGGAAGACGCAGGGAGATGTAGCTGATTACTGATTCTATTGGGGTGGATTCTTCAGATTGCCCACGTAGAGAAAACTTGCGGAATAGATTTCACTTTATAAAAGAAGTTTGGAGTCGGGCTCATCTATGGCAATGGAATTCGAAAGGATCTAGATCAATCCTGCCCATTATGCAAACATGAACGGATCTGGGCTTAACTGCGGAAACCAATAAAACCTTGGAATGAGAAACGGACTGTGAAAGTTGATAGAACCGACTAAACAAATAAGAAAGTCCCATCTCAAGGTATAATAGGTTTACCCTCAACTTGAGAGAGACAGAGATACTTTTTCAAAAGCTCATGCATCGATCCTGCTTGGAGAACATTTCTGCTATAAAAAACGAAAATGAAATATTCCTCATCGTTTGAAAAGCTTACTTATCTGAATGTCTCAAGTGGCGATATTAAACATTTATTTCTCAGTAAATCCGCCAAATATCTCAGAATTTATCTTCAAATCATAGTGTGGCTCTCACATTTAAATAGCTAGAGTCCTGGAAATGTATGTGTTAGAAATATTTACTATCTATTATTAGGTAGATTGATTGGGGAAGTGATAGCCGAGTGATCTGTTCAATCACAGATAAGCTACGAAACCTGGGCGCTCTTTGTGAGGGTGATCGATTTGATTTTCCAGCAAAAAAGACTTTTTTTGCTGTAAATACACTTCCCGGTGGTTCGAAACCTACCTAAAACTGTAGGTCCAACTCATCAATCACCATTATCCAATTCATTACTAACGCACAGGTCTCAGACCTGGGCTTCATCCTCCGGAAAAAAAATAAAAACATTCCAAATTTCATGATAATATGAGAAAATACATTATTCTATTCAAATACAATTTTTTTTGTATGGAGTATCATATCTTGATTAACGTTATGATGATGATGAAGACCCTGAGAATAATAAAGCTCGTTTTGGACAAAAAATGAATGAATCTAATTTTTTCTATCCACACTACACTAGATAGGTATTAAGAGTAGGTATTTTAGTTTATGGTGGATAGAGAATTTTCAGTTTAGTTACATAGGTCAAGCAAAAGACTAAGATCAGAAATAATATTTAGTCTTGCTCATCTTTTGAAACAGCTTTCTAAGTGAATAATTCCACCAGTAGAACAATAATTATTTTCGGAGGATGAAGCCCACATAGGTCTGAGACCTGTGTGTAAGTGATGAGTTGGATGATAGTGATGATGAGCTGGATCTACAGTTTTAGGTGGGTCCCGAACCACCGGTAAGTGTTTTAACAGCAGAGAACTGAGTCTTCATACGTTTCTTATGTCTTGCCATTGTGCTATAGCACTGCTGTATATATTCACTACTGTGAAACCTCTTCTACCAATCACTTTTGGGACGGGAGCTGTAATAGCTGTGACGGATAACTGACAAACCAATATCATCAAATAGCTAGTTACAGGGGTTCTCAATCTTTGTCAAAGACAAAGACCCTTCATGAAAATTAAAATGTTGCGTATCCCTTTGTTATAGACCTTGTAAGGTTGAGCTTGTTTCTTTTTACATAGTTTCTCAATGTTTGGCTCAAGTTTTGTTAAGTACAACCTTAGATCGTCCTTAACATTAACCTTGTTTCTGTACTCACTTTTTAGAAAACGCTCGAAAACCCTCTCACATAAATATGCAGTTGAAAACCCAATAAGAATCTTTATTTCAGCAGCATTTGAAAGTTTTTGTTACTCTTTTCCAACACCGATCCAAAATCCTAACAACGTAGCACTCAAATATTTTTTGTTTTGTTTTCTTGCGTCATTACGGACCGGAAAGAAATGAAAATGGTTTCCTTTTTCATCAACTTGCCCCGCGTACCCCCTGCAAATTTTCGCGTATCCCCAAAGGGTACGCGTACCACAGTTTGAGAGCCCCTGAGCTAGTATATTCCCAACTCAAAAGTTTTAAATTAAATTTTACCTCTTTACTGGTTTTTTTAGTGACTCGTTTTGAGTAAACTTTCAACAGTTGAATGCTAATTAATGTAGCTAGAAATGAAACAAGTCATTTTTTCAGTGAGACTAAATTTCACTTGTGTCCTTACCTAAAAATATTCTTTGTTGTCAAAGCTTTGTGAAGAAAGCAGTTTTGGTTTCAAAGCCCGTTGTATGTTCACATTCTATTTTAGTTCAGTAAACGGGTAAATAAAAAATGGATTATCTATAGATGTCTATCCATAGACATGATGATTATTGTCTGTGGTAAAACTAATGGGAACAAAATTTTGTTTGCTACCCTTATTTATCCGAGAGGATTGAATGGCTTATTTGTGACAAGATCACATCACAATATTAATATTTGCTGTTCATCATCTGAGCACATTTGCTCTACATCTGTAGAAGAGAGGTCACAGAGCTAGGGATCCAGTACTCTTGTTCAAATAGTGAGATCGTCAATATTTGTTTAATTATGCAAAGGCTCTACACTACCATTAATCTGAATTTACCGAACCGAATAACATCTGAATTTTCACGATAAAATAACTTCCACCTCGAAAATAATGAGGTTGTTGAAAAATGAAAATAATTACATAATTTAGTAAGGATGTTCTTTCGAGTTTTTTTTTTTACTCGAGTATTGTGAAAAATTAAGCACCAATAAAACTGTATACAATCTCTCCTATGTTACAATTCTCTCACCTTCAATATGAATTCATATAATTCAATTAGCAATTGGCATTCCAACGAACTCTACACTAGACTTCTTTTTCTTGGATTTCTTGTTTCATAATGATAATTTCAACTTTTTACAATAATAAGTTACTAGTTTTTTATATATGTTGAGTGGCATACAGGTGAAACCTTTTCTTCGCGCTCTGTACACAACCCGGCTCGTTCCAAGACAATACTGTATGAAAACAATTGAATTTTTATTTTAGAGGTGCATGTGTTTGATTTGCCACCACTAGAAGTTAAGCATGGAGCAGGTATTTTGTAAGTAATGAAGCATATGATATATCATCTATTCAGCACTGTATCCAGCCAAAACATTATGCCCCAATTAAGCTTGAAATCTAGGTGATAGTACGATATTTATGTACTTTCTTCTGAACTACCCATGTACTACCCTACACGAACAAGACATTCCCATATTTCCAGACCTACATAATTAGCCTACATAGTAGCCTAAAATCATCATTACCGTCGTAAATACTTCATATTAAGGTCCAACTCATAAATCACCATCATCCAACTCATTACCGTCATCAATCATCATTACCGCCTAAAATCATCATTACCATCGTAAATACTTCATATTAAAGTCCAACTCATAAATCACCATCATCCAACTCATTACCGTCATCAATCATCATTACCACCTAAAATCATCATTACCGTCGTAAATACTTCATATTAAGGTCCAACTCATAAATCACCATCATCCAACTCATTACCGTCATCAATCATCATTACCGCCTAAAATCATCATTACCGTCGTAAATACTTCATATTAAGGTCCAACTCATAAATCACCATCATCCAACTCATTACCCACGCACAGGTCTCAGACCTATGTAGGCCTCATCCTCAAAAAAAAAAATGTAACTGATGTAAGAACATCAGTTACATTGGTAAAATGTAAAGCCTTTGAACATTTCAACGTTTAAAGTTAACCCTGATGAGCTCATATTAAGTTGTCAATAATTTTCGTACGTCAAACAAAAGGCAAATGCACTCACACTCAGTAAGGAGAGGAGAAACTAAACTTGTGATGTGTACCAAGTGATGAGTTCGCTCTGTTGTAATCACATGTGTGATAACAGATGGAATAAGCTTCGTGCATCCTGGAAGCCCGCACACACTTTGCGCTTCTACAATGCCGCTTGATGCATAATTAGGCTTAGTTCTTCCTGTAAACCCTCATCCTCTGTAATTCCTTGAACACCAACGTTTTTGATACAAGATAATTGTGACATTTCTCTGCAGCAACTATTTTCTGATGATATTCCTCGTATTCTTTAAATAATTTCTGTAATGGAAAACTTTAATGGAAATGCCTTCACTTGTATAGATAACACTGTAATAGATCGGACACTACTTTCATTGCCAACTTCAAAAGATAAAAATGACACAAAAACAACATTAATTACTTAAAATCATGGGTAAGAACACTCTTTGAAGGGCCTTCCACATTTCTAGACAAAGAATATTCACTGAACTTTGTAATAATTGGGCTTTTCTGTGTATCATACACAAAATCATGTTGAATTGACTATCACACCATAGCGTGAAATATAATTCCTTCTTAATAATCATATACAGTCATGTTATCCTATTTAAAGAGTCTGAACAATTAAAACTGTTGGAGAATTATATAAACTGAAGATCAAACACAAATAGAAATAATCTATGCCCTTTGTGATCTAGAATAACCACCACAACTTAGCATACTTGTATACGGTGCCAGTAAATTCTAAGTAAATATGGTAATAGGTATGATATGGAAATGGGACCTCGGGAAATAATGATCCTGTCATGCCCCTGATAACTCCTAAGCTTCTCTTGTACTCTGGCGCCAGAACAATGGCTTTATTAGAATAAAGAGTTCCATTCCGAGCTAGTATTGGATGTTCACGTGTGGATATGTCACGCTAATAGCTGTCTGGGCGAATCAATATCCTGTCGGTATGAACTGATTCGCTCATGCATCCTATCTATCACAAGCCAAATTCTTTTGAGGTACAACAAAATACAAGTATACTAGAATTTTCATACCGAAAATTTTCAAAAATAGCTGTTGAAATCTCCCTATTAACTGATCTTTTGTTCTGTTTGATGAAAGTTTATGAAACAAATGATCACAATAATTATAAAATATTACATATAAATGATGAAATATCAGTTTTAAATAACTCTGTGATGTTTTCCATGACGAAATACTTAATGAACAATCTAATATTAAAACTGACACTGTATTTCACTTTTAGATAATGTTTTACTCACATATATTGGAGATGCTTGAGGAATGCATTTCACTTCTGAAAAGGCTGACGAAGCTTCTTTTCAGAAGTGAAATGCATTCCTCAATCATCTCCAATATATGTGAGTAAAACATTATTTAAAAGTGAAATACAGTGTCAGTTTTAATATTCGATTTTTAAATAACGTTGTATTTCATCCAATGTCGAATCAAATTTCAAATTCAATCTACTCTCCTATTTGGGAAGGATACATTCAGTTGCGTTGCAGATGTAGAAACAGTTTTTGAGGTAAATTGGAATAAAATAATCAGGTGTAACCTGGAAAGTCCTACACAAAACCTGACGCAGCAGGTTATGGTGCTTGTATTATATATCCAGTACTCGAATACAATCACCATCGCAACATCGTATGGTGTGAATTGAAGTCACTTGAATACTACCATTCCACAACATGATTGTGTTTGATTTTTCGATGATGATGATGATGATTTCATCGAGTACTCGGTTATAGTCCAACAACTTTGGCGGGCCAGTTGGTTGAGGCGTCGAACTTCAGCTTTCAGCGATCATGGGTTTGATTTCCGTTCCTCCGTCTAGCATCTATGTGATTCATTCATTTCATTACCGACGCACAAGTCTCGGACTCATGTAGACATCATCAGCAATAAAGAAGAACTGACCATTCCTAACCAAAGAGAATATTCCAAACGTTCACGTTTCTCTGGGTGTCTATCACTTTGTACTCTATATACTATCAATAGGTTGAGTGTAAAGCCGGTCTGCACCAACTGAACATGCTCGGCGAACAGTGTTCGCCGGGATTATCTGATGTCGCCGAACATTGTTTGGTGTTGGTTTGGTGTGGACGCCTTCTCGAACATTATGATCGGTGTGTTGGGAACTTATTGTTGGTCATCACTGTTCGCTCACAGACCGAACAGTTCAATTGAACTCACGAACATGTTCGGTGACCCATATGTTTAATGTTTGTCCGTTTTTGTATTCGCCAACAATGTTCGGCAGACATGTTCGGTTGGTGGAGACGCGGCTTCAGAAAGGGAAATATTCCCTGACTTAGAATTTTCATTCAAATGCATCACAAAGTTTTTTATAATCTCATTTTCAGATGTAATTTCATGTTTCTAAATGGATAAACAGTTTTTGTAATAAGTGAATAATAATATTTTATGTAATAATACTTGGTGATGCCTTTATATATCGGAGTTTATACTTGTAACTATTTAATTATTATATAAAGTAATCAATCAATCAATCAATCTGCCATCTTATAGTATCAGAATGTCCTTGAAACACTCTTTCAACATCGAACCCCATTTAAAAGGTTGTTCTACAGGTTGCATTTCAACCACTATTTCTACTACTTCTAGCCTGGAAGTAAGTTCATGTTTTTGTGAACTTCGATGTACATGACTCTCTACTCCACTGGTTTCCGATGAGGTGTGACTGAACACTTATCTGGCTACTCGTTATTGATACTGTAGCTTACGTTCCAAGCTCCCATGTTGACTACATTCAGAGTTAGTTAAGTAGCAGTCGAAGTAAAAGGAGGAGGAGAGGAGGAGGACAAAAGAAGCTTTTCAATGGTAACAGAGGAAAAGCGCTGAGCTTGCCATTGTCAGTATGGATTGGCAGTCAACCAGAATATCATTGGCAAATAGCTTGGTTATATTTATCGGGATGCAGTGCTCTGAAAGAAAGAACTATCGTGGAAAGACGAACTGTACAATTAATATGCTACTGAATTCTCTTTTGTGTGAAAGCCTATTGTTCGTATCTTTTCTCCAGTCGCGAGCTTTTCAGGAGTTGAGGGTTCTTTATTCGAAGTAAGAAGCCTGTGAAGGGATTGCCAGCAGCCATTAGTAGGTTTACGCCCAGACTCACAAAGACTCTTCAACAGTATCTCGCTCAAGCTATTGTGAAACCGAATGCAGTTTTAATCGGTGCAGTTGAAAACACACGAAAAACGACGTTTGAAACTTGTCATGTCAGGCCTTGGCCCAGAAACTTTCAAGTGTCAGGCACTCCAATTATTCTTTGAATCAATCTAAACTTTCGCTTAGCGATGAAGCGCCTTTTCAAAATCCCACCAGCGTAAGAAAATTATTACTCTCGAGGTTTATGCAAGATCAAGAAGTTTCCAGACAGGATTCTGGAAAACAGTTACAAATTTTACAAAAACTTTCTTTCCAGAACCAAACAATCTGTACCATTGTGAGAACTCACAAGTGAGTTGTAAGAATTTTGAAAATAGGGTCTGCACTACTTTCATAGCTCAGTCGATTAGTATATTTCATCGTGCATGATTCTTACATAAGCTTGTGACTTGTGCATGGGTAATAATCGTATAAATTATAAAAAATGCAGGGCTTATTCGTTTTTTTTGTAGAGAATCTGTTTAAATGGAATTTGGTTGGAATAATTGTTATTGCAACCAAACTGTAATTGTTGTCAGAAGCTTGACAACAGTCAAATAATATGATAAGGAACTCAGCAATGGAAAGTAAATCAGTTGCTATTGCAGACACAGGAAATTCAATGCTAGAATAAAATGATTGTAAGAGAAAGAGAGCCTCCACTGTCTACTGCAACACCCACTAAGTATAATTATAGATTTCCAGTGACAAGCACTTCAAATCGAACTGTGACAATGTCAAAATTAGACACTGCAAAACGACGAGCTTGTGACTCAAACGTGACGTAAATTCATTACAGTGATGGAGTGGATGTGCTCCCGAAATATACATCATTTCATTGCATTCTCCTTATCTCTGATGCTCGGCATTGATCATATGATTTACATTTGTATACCTATAGCTTTTTACAAAGATACCTGTAATTTACTCCAATAAGATTCATACCTACAGTGAATATCACATCCCTCCACTCACTCTGATTACAATTTGCTACTATTACACTATTTACAATTCCAATGTAGATTTGACCTTTCTAATGGATGACCTTACTAGAAATTGGGTCTAAATAGAATGTTTCCCTCTCCAATCAAGTAGCCTCCTTCCTTTTCAAGTAACCTCCTTTCTTTTCAAGTAACCCCCTTTCTTTCTATCTTATTTATTGATGATTGGTGTTCTGCTCGTAAGCAGGTCCCCACATGGCAGCTCTCCACTCTTGACAATTCTCTGCCAGCTGCTTCGTCACATTAGAATATTATTATATTCCTGGATTTCTTGTTCCATGACGAACTGCGTTGTTAATATTAACATTTCAAGTGAATTAAACGACTTGCAGTCAAATTTGACTGCAAGTCGTTTAATTCACTTGAAAAGTTAATATTATTATAATTATTTATCATCATTTATTATGGCTTCCTGATTACTACCAGTTATTAGAATTTACACGTCCCCTCTACAGCAGTCAAAAGATATCTGAAAACCATGTCAAAGATTCCAGACAAACAAAAGACAACGATAGCACAATAATTTATTATTATTGTCTCTCACTTATCCAGCTCACTATATCGTGACCGAGTATTGCCCGAGTAGGGAAAGTGTCGAATAAAAATAGTGAATGACAATGACGAAAATGAATAAAAACCGCTGAAATTGAGAGCAAGCTAATGTATTACAGTATCAAAATTAATTGAATTGAGAATACAGCATGTTTTGCCATTAAAATCGGTCAGTTTATGTTAATTTATCTACGACCATGTCATAATGTATACATTACAGTTTCACAATTGATGCCAAAGCAGCTGTCTTTTCGAAATGCTTTTTGAGACCCGTTGCATAAAGAGCTCATTATAGTACAGGTTCTACATTATAACACGGGTTCTGGACCAATCAGAAGCATTTTTGATGGAATCAATATCGTAATTCAATATAGTGAAACTATCAGCTGATTTCATCAAACTGCTACACCAACTACTTTAACCTAACAATCTACTATAACTTCTCATATTTGAGACGAGAGGTTAGGTATCTCTGAACGGCCACAGGTAAAATGAAATTGTTTTAATTAAATGTATACTAGTGGTCGTAGATAAAATAGTGTATGCAACAATTTTATTTGGCCATTAAGGCACTCGTGAGATATTTATAACACTCGCATTCGCTCGTGTTATAACTTACATCTAACTCGTGCCTTAATAAGGGTCAAAATAAAATCGTTGCATAAACTACTATTACAGTTTACTCAGTCAAATAAGAGAAATATAAAAAAATCTCATTGTTCAAGCCCAGATCTATGTGACAAAAAGCCTTTGATATTGAAAAATCAATATCTCATGGCAGCTCTTAGACAACTACCGGGTTAGACAAATACCGGATTACGAGACAGGCTGCTACAGCGCATGGGCAAATTATAGAGTCTACTGTATGAATAATGAAGGATTCTTGGAAGATAGGAAGTGAAAATAGAATTCCAAATTGATGATCGAGTGAAGAATCTCCTATTGTGTGATCCCCTCCTATAAAACTAATATAATGATTGGCCAGAAAAATTCCAAGTATGAGGAAATTGAATTGAGAAGTGATAGCCGCGAGCCGTAGCAGGTATCTGTTCAATCAGATAGAGGTAAGCTGCGTTCTCGTAGGTCCTGTTTGTAACGGTGACCATTAGATTGGCCAGCAAAAAATACACTGTTCTCTGCTGTAAAATCACTTCCCGGTGGTTCGGAACTCACCTAATACTATAGGTCCAACTCATCAATCACCATCATCCAACTCATTACCCACGCACAAGTCTCAGACCTATGTGTGCTTCATCCTCCAAAAAAATATGAATATTACTCCAAATTATCAAACCAAACTGTATGAGATAAAATTTCAATTACGTTTTTAAATTTAAATTTCACACAACACAAAAAAACACATAATACAATAATAGCACATATGAATAACCCTCAATGAACAACAAGAAGGTAAAGAATAAGGAGTTGTGGTGTAGCAAAGAGAGGGGATTAGAAGGTCTTCCAACTATGGTTACCCTATGGTTACCCAGGTACAAGGAAGGCCTTTAATCCATGAAAAAGGAGATGTGGAGAGAAAAGGATGAGATAGAGGGAAGGGAAGAGATAGTCCAATAGATCAGTAAGCAAGCTCACAAATCAGAAGAACTGTTTCTAGAACTATTTCATAGATAAAAAAATAAATAATTCCTCTTAATTCAACTACTGATGTTTTGTTTCATTTACTTGATTACTTTGGCACTATTTTCTTGGTTATTTGGCACTTGGAATTTTATTTATAATTTTAGAGCTTGTGTTTATTAGCCTCCTGTTTGGTTCAATGTTGGTATTATACTGTATATCAATCCAATTAGTTTTCATGTCATGCTGCTATCGACTTTAAAAATGCTGCAGCCTGTGGATGCTGCAGAACACCTTGAAAAGAACATGATTAAAGTCAGTAGAAAGCAAGCACTTCAAAAATAATAATCGTGGGGGAGTAGATTATCATCTAAACGTTTGAACATTTCCGTATTTTTTATTCAACAATTTATTGACCGAACGATAGTGAGGTCTACCCTTTAAGACGATCGGCATTTCCTCTGTCTCTCTGTCTGTCTCACGATTACAGACGAACGCCTAGACCAATTGCTATGATTTTTCAAATGGATGTTCCTTATTCCTAGGCCCAGCGATGTATATATATTTTTTAAATTCTAATAGGGGAGCTAATAATTATTATTAATTAATCCATTTTATAGACCTAACCTACTGAACTTTCCGGCCAAACAGCTTAGAGGAACAGCTGATAGAAGTCAACAGTTTTTAATCATATGGCAGGCCCCTTAGCGGCGTTATTTACGCTGTCTTTGAACAGCAAAAGACTTTGCACTTTGCATATAGGCTACCTAGACCAATTGCTATGATTTTTTATATGGATGATCCTTATTCCTAGGCCCAGCGATGTATATATTTTTTTCTCAAATTCAATATGGCGGCCGGTTTACTACCGATACAAAAAAAGTACAGCATGAATAAGAGCATACAACATTTGAATGAATCCCTGGAAACATTGAATAAACAAATAAACTGCGAAATTAATTTTCATTGTAGAGTAAATTACTTTACAAGCACCCTTATTCTTGGACGTGAGGTCTACTGTTCACAGAACTACTAGTTAGTAACGATTTTATAAAATGCTATACAGTATGCCATCTGTGTGTGGGTTTTTATTCTGCATTATCCAAATTATTCCAATTTATCTTGAACATTGTGGTATTTATAGTTCACTCATTTTAGTAACTTCATATTCAATTGTAGAATGTCGAAATTACAGCGATGAATCGAGTTTCTATTGCATTGCAGTTGGGTTGTGAACATGAGCACTATGACGTCATTACGCCCACAAACTGGGAACATGAAGCGTGGGTGAAAGAGAGAACGGCAGAGCGAAATTGGACTTCCATTTCAAAGATTTGGACGTTCACTTGTGGTCATAACCAATAGCTGGAAATAGGTGGAAGACATTCAAGAATGGGGAAAAAAAGAAAAGCGGGAAATTGCCGTAATAAATGTTCCAAATAAAAAGCACCGGAAACGAGAGAAAACGGCTACAAGTTCTGGCTAAAACTCTTCACGCGAGAGTTTTCAAGATTCGCCATTGCACACTCCCCAACTCCAACCCAACCCCATTCCACCGTTACTGCATCTCCTATTGAGACATTAAAAACAATATTCCGCCTCACCTGGCTACCAACGGTAACGGAGACAGCCGTTACAAGGTAAGGCGTGGCTAATCTTCATAAGCGGGAAGCGTCGTTATCATATCTCAAAACGCTTACATTACATGTTGCCTCTCCACCTTCTCCAAGCCCCGTCAGACGTGATGATGTCATTTCTCCTTGTTATTTTGTTTTCTTAACAGAATCGTTCTGAAAGTAATCTCCTAATCGACAGCTGTGCACCTTCCAGTTCCTTCTGTTATCACCCGCTGCTTCCCTTCACGAGTCGTCTATGGATTATAAATATCACGTCTGTATCACGTCCGTTTATCAACGTTCGTAAATGCGCTCACCAAAGTTGAATTCATATTCACTTTCACGAAATATTCTCAGGGAATCGTTGGGAATTCCAGTAAAAGAATCAACTTATCGTTTTATTAAAAGGGTTGGATCTTAATTGATCAAGGATAATAGTATTAAACTTTTTTTTCTTTGTAGTGACGAAGTTGGAAGATATCAATAATGAATAATAACACATGAAGTTGTCAGAACCACTTTTATTGGAAATAGTGAGATACTATACTCTATTTACGGAAAGGAGAAACGATGTAAACAACGATGCGCGTGCGAGAGTGTATCTTCGAACGACAAGACCGATTGACAACTAACTACAGAAATACAATAACATACGTGCAGTATAAGTGAACTGGTACCTGTGACAACGACTGTGACACTGAACACAGTGTGAACTGGTAGAAATTGATCAATCGGTCTACAGCTGATATGAGTCATCACTTTTTCACTCACACAAATGCAAACGTTCGTTTTGGTTGTCTCCCGTTTCCGTGAATAGAGTATAGTTTCGAGTTTTACACCATTATTAATCTCAAACAAACTAAAACTAAAGTACAGAGCAGCTTAATATAATCTAAACAGACAACGATACTATATTGACTGAGGGAGAAAGTGCATCCAATAGGCTGACCTTCAATGAAGGTCTGTGATTGGCTGAAGGCCCTAAAAAGATCCGCCCACTGATGGAAGGAGTAACAATAAAAAACGAGTCAAAATCAAGAACCAAAAAACCATGAACTCATTAAAAGGAACAAACAAGGCCAATACACAAGTACGCTAGGATTGAATAAATTAAAAATTAACAAATTAAAGCTCACTAAAATGCAGTCAAGGACAACCAAGAAAAACAGGAAAGTACTGCTATTCAAATGTAGGACAGAATTATGATGAAACCAAGTATTGAATTGGTTAAAATAAATTTGATCATTTCAATTAGTGTTGCAATCGTTTTTCACCAATCCAGTTATCGCCAAAGGTTCTAAAATGTTCGATTGTAAACAAGCTACAAGGTAGCCAGTAGAAAATTCGGTTGAATATATAAATATTGCAAGGTATTTGAATCTTGGTTGATGGGTTGAGAAAGGTTCAGGTATAGCTGGAGAATGTTGAAAAAAGTGATAAATAATGAATATCCCTTAACAAGTTTATTGCTATTCTTTGATAAGCACTTGTCAATTGATAAGATTTTTTTAATGATGCATAGTACTCACTAAAAAATTCTGAGTGATTTGATTTAAAATAATTTATTGGATATTAATTGAGAAGCTGTCCTGAAACAAGTTTCAAAGTGGAACTTTTCACTTCAAGATCTTGGGCTATTTCTTACAGCGATATACTTATCAATATTCCAAGTCTCCTCATAGTAACATCCGAATTTCTTTCTTCTTATATCATACTTGAATCCTAATCAATCAAATTGATTTTCTTCGCAATTGCACTCCTATACCTAACCTGACAAAAAGTTACTTTTCACAGCTTACCATGGGCTCTTACTGTAACATATTCGGTAGGCTACCTTAGTATGGGGTAATTCATAAAAAAAAAACCTTGATAGGGTGTTTAAGATCCAAAAGTAAGCTGTTAGGTGTATGGAAATAGTAAATAGATAAGATTCATGTAGGCCGTTGTTCAAGAGACTTGGTCTCCTAACTGTACCCTGCTTATATGTGTATGAAGCTACTTTATATGTAAAAACGAATGATTTTAACCAAAATTTTGACGTACACGATTATAATACAAGAGGCCGAGGAGATTTTTACTTTGTGAGTCACAATAGCAGCTTATTCAAACAAAAATCCAATTATAATGGTAGGAGACTCTACAAGAAGCTGCCGCAGTTTTTAAAGAGTCTTAAAAATATAGAAATATTAAAAAAACAATTGAAAAAATATTTAGTTGATAAAGCTTTTTATAGTGTACAAGAGTTCCTTTCACATCAAAATTAAGCCTTACCTCAACTAATTGATATAGTAATTATGGTAACTAGTGTATAATATTGTATAACTATATTGTTGATCTGGCTTGTCTTAAACTCCTTAAAGGGGTCTCCAAGACGTAACCTACCAAAAAAAATAATAAAAATAAAAGGAGCTTGCATAATTTCTACAATACATTTCAGCATAAATTCAGTTCCTGGTTACATAAATTTGTTGACTGGCTCTTTTCCCACCACTGCAACACAAATTTCCCAATAGTGCGCTCGGACATCACTCGTTTCTATTCACATGAAAGGAAGAGCCGGCGGCATCAATTGATCGAAAATCCCAATTGACAGTGACCAATTCCCAAATTGAGAATCAAGTCGGAAGCGATTCCGTTCAACAAATAATGCTCTGGCATCTGATCCATGCAACCACATGTAATCACGCTGGCATGTGATGGTTGACCGCCTTTGATCACTAAACTACACAGCTCTAGAGAATCCCAAAACATGAATTTCAATAGACTGTTTAAGAGTCACTGAAGCGTTAAGCAGCAGCGCCATCGTTGTTGAAGCTGTTATAATTTCAAAAATAATTAAATCATTAAACAGTTATTAGAAATACGTTATACGATTAAAAATAGATTAGAAATACTCATAAAGTGGTCCACACCTTTCACCCATTCTTATAATTTGGGAAGTGATAGCCGTGAGCCGTAGGAGGTATCTGTTCAATCGGATAGAGATAAGCTGCATTCTCTTAGGCACTCTTTGTAAGGGTGACCGATTTGATTGGCCAGCAAAAAGACGCTGTTCTCTGCTGTAAAATCACTTCCCGGTGGTTCGGAACCCACCTAAAACTGTAGGTCTAGCTCATGAATCACCTTCATCCAACTTATTACAACGTACAGTTCTCAGACCTATGTTGGCTTATCCTCAAAAAAATGCACACAAAATATAATTTATATAAAAAAATAATGTGCTGGTTGAATAAGAGAACATTAATTTGAAACTGTGCACCAAATTCCATCTTTTTGGTCGCGTGGTTCTTGAGGATAAGAGATACGTGGTTCTTGAGGTTCGTAATGAAGTGTTCTTGGTTCTTGGAAGTCAGCGGTTCTTGGTTCTTATATTTTTTTACAGATCTGCTGATATAAACCGTGACTAAAAGGATTATACGAAGTATTGAAATAATAGGTATTCAATTCCAGTGCGGTATAGTTAACATTGCTTTCAAACAGCAAAGCTTTCAAAAGGTTTGTCAAATAACTCATGTAATAGCTTCATATTTCTTGGTTTTTGAGATGCATAAAGCAAACATGAAATTTATTCTGCCACTAAGATTCAACTAGAAAACTCTTCCACTACTTAGGCCTAATATATCAGGTGATAGTGCCTTTATAGTCCTGGCACTAGCAAAACGCACGTTATTGTCATTGTTAACGTTATGTTTATTGCGCATCTACATGCCAAACCCAGAAAAAAATTATTGAGTTATCAAAGTAGTAGGAAGAATCAAATCATTGACGAGGTTGACTCCATTTGGGAGATTTCTGGTTGAAATAGTAACTTCTAAGAAACATTCTCTTAGTTTCTTGGAGAGGAAGCGATAAAACTTAGAAACTCAAAGTTGTACGGAACGCTTCTTTCCGCTTTGAAATCCTCCTAATTTGACGTAGGTGGTAAACGAGTACTCTGCTTGTTCGTTCAAAGGAGCAACATGAAATGTGTTGCTAGTAAGTTTGTTGCTTCTTTCATTCCAGGTACTCTGGCACTTCCTGCTCGTAAAAAAAATTTTTTGCTTCTTGTTCAGTAACTAAAGTTGCTTAAAGTGGTAAGAACTACTTTATGTGTGAGAGACTCATGAGATTATGAATCCAAAAAACCAACTGAACTTGATTATGAGAATGAAATGCTTATTCCTCTCTATGAAACGAAGAGGTTTTCTAATCACCTTAAAGTTAAGTATCATCATGAAATCTATGCGATTCACTTCTGATCAGAGAAAGAGAAAAAAATGTGGGCTCATGAGCAATTAAATAATTGCATGTAAAGGCATTTGCCCATGGAGCAACAGAAATTAGGGGCGTTGAAAAAATTTTGAAAACGTTGTTTCAAAACGAAATTTCGCTTCCCTGCACACCTCACAATGTAGCCACCTATTTTTAGTTGCCTGTTGTTTTTATTTTTGCTATATTATTTTATTTTTGTGTGTTAAATGAATTGAATTCAACGTGGTCCCCACTTCTTAAAGTACTATTCACACTACTCTTGTAGTATGGTTTTTTAAATCGCAAATAATTCAAAACTTTAAATTTTAATTTATCTTATCCACCAAAATTAAAGGCAACACGGAACTACGAGTTAGAAAATTTTGTTTGAATACAATGCTGGAGTAGATAATTATTGTATTCTAATGCTAAATAACTTTAATTTTAACTTTAATCAACTGGATAATAACTATTTGTAGAAGAACTACATGTATGATAAGTAGTAATGTTGAATCAATATTTCATAAATATGATATACATAGATAAATCATGATAGATTACATAGATAGATTACATAGATAGATTACGGCTCTGGTAGCGCAGCTGGTTAAAGCCCTTCGTTTCCTGCAGCCTTGGGTTCGAATTTTATTCAGCCATGGATGTTTCTCATCACGCACCCACTACCCACATACATTACCCACGCACAAGTCTCCAGACTCATGTGGGCATCATCTGCAATAAAATAAAATAAATGCATACAAGAATATATATGGTGTAATATGGGATATAGAGTTTTAGTACGGTACTATCGAATGATATTCATAGAATCATTCCAACCTTCATTTAGATCCGAACGGTATTCCAAATAAAAATAGTCGGCTCAAAATGGAGTAGTGATGCAGCTACACTAGTCTGCTATCAGTGAAACTAGTGTCCTTTGCTAAACAAATTGGATTTGAATCAGCCAGGACGCTTGAAATAGCTGACTGCATTTGGCATGGGAACAAAGAATCTTGGCGAGTTTGATTGGATTCGTCTTCCTCGTGAACACATTCTTCTATGATGTATTTGAATTTCATTCATAATTCTGTTTGCTTGATATTGAGTGCCCTCAAAAAATACTTCTGACCATAATTAATTCTAAGAGTGTTGTGGCATACAGAAATGCATATAGATGCATAGATATGTACAAAGATGCATATAGATACATAGAGCTGCAGAATGATGTTGGAAATGCGTAGGATTAGGAACATACGTGTAATATTTCTAATACTCTCCGGTTCAACAAGATTCTAGATTAAGTTGAGTCAATTCTATATCTTATATTCAACAAAAACAAGAATTCCATCAGGAGAATAAAGAGTTTGTCAAGTCAAAATTCAAGAAATATCTTGGGATCTAATATTCTCCATTGAATTCGTCATTTTTTGTCAAAATCAATCCTTTGCAAGTTTTTCTCGTTTGAACTGAACCATACAATAAGGTTTATATGAATCGTTTGAAATTATTTTTAATATCCAGACTGTCAGCATACTCATCGCCTCCATAAGCGATTAGGCTCCAGCCTCACATTATTAACATTCTAAAGTGAAAAATTAGCCACAAACTCCTTGTAATATGTAAGAAACCAAACTATCCAGCAGGTACAATGATTTACATTAAATTTATCGGTGAACCAAAATAAAAAAGAATTAAAGAATTTTAGGCAAACACTAAATATTTCTAACTAAAGTATGGACTATAGAGTAATCAACCAATATTGAAAGGTTTTTATTTTCGGCCACAAAAGTTAATCTAGTTCATCATAATATTCGTCAACTTCGTAAAGTTTAAAATACTTTCTAATATTCGTTAAAGTTTTAAATACTTGCGTTTTGGTATCCAATTATTGTATTATTAATTGCATACTAAAACGCAGGTACTTGACCTTTTTTTATATTTACTGGTATCCAGAGGCTGAAGAATTCAATATGAAACTTTGTGGTTGCCTGAAATTATAAATTTTCGAGATTTACAATATTGGGCATTTCTAAATCAATGTACCTATTTAAAAAAACATATTTTCAATATTTTCCAACAATTTTCAATTGTCAGTCACTTCAAACTAACTTGTGAGATACGAGCCGATATGGCCAATTTAAAAATGAATGCTGCTGTGCAGAAAGGTCTCCATGGTCTAGTGGTTGAGGCGCCCGACCGGCAATTGGGAGGTCCTTGGTTCAATTCCCGGTGGTGACTGTTATTTTCGTACAGTAGCATTCATCGATTTCCATCAGCTATTCAATACTGTTGTCAATATCCGCCATTGCGGAAGTCTCCAGTATAAACTAATAGCAATTAAAGGAATTCGAAATTAATATATTCTGTTTAAAAGAAAATATCTTGTTTACTCTATTATATCAAGTTTGAAAGACAAGATTTCTCTTTCAACCATGGTATGATAATAAGTTTCTGTATTGGATATGGGAAAAGACTTAGTGAAACTTGAAAAAATTAGGAAAACACCAACAGTTACAAAATCAATACAAAATTTGTACAAAATTAATCAATTAAATGATAATTTTAATTTATTATGATTAAATTAGTAAATTTAACAATTTTATTCATGATTGAATTGTTAAATTTACTAATTTAATCATAATTCATTGAAATTATCATTTAATTGATTAATTTTGTATAAATTTTGTATTGATTTTGTAACTGTTGGTTATTACCTCATTTTCCAGAAATCCAGGAATTTAATTTATGAATACAGCAAATGGAGCTTTGACTGTTCAACAAAAACATTTTCTTTGGATAGAAATGTTAATGAAGGAACAAATTCCAAATTTTTGAATGGAAGCTATCCTTCTTGTTGAATGTCCAGCATGTATGTAGTGGATGAAACTATGAGAGGATAAGTCATCTCACATCCTACAAGTTTCCTAACATTTGAAATTTTGACAATTTGAATGTAAACTTCCTGAAAATGCCACTTTTACACCAGCCAACGATCATGTCTCTAATTTGAGTTCTACGGTAGAGCACTGTGGAAAATGTAACAGTGAAAACTGTGGCAAGTTAGTTGTACAAGTAAAGCCTCCTCATTGTAGCGAGAGGAATGTTTTAATTACACTCCCACAGAAGCAAGCAGCAGCTGTCCCCTTACAATGTCGGCCAACTGCAATCTCAACGACTCGCTGTTTTTCACATCCAACGTTTCCTCTTTACTCGCTTCGCTTGCTCATTCTTTCTCTTTTTAATAACACGTCTGGCGCCTCCTCTCCTCTCCTGACCATGTCTTTGGCTCTTTTCTTTTCTGCCTGGAGGGCACTCTTGCCCATTCTATTTACGTGCGTTCCGTATCTAAACTTTATCCGACTGTTACCTGGTGGATTTATTTACTGACAAGAACAAAGAGGATACTAAAATGCTCAGTCCTCCGGTATCCTCAGCCTCAGCCCTCCATAGCTTTCACGCCCCCGTTCTACATGCACAAGTCCAGCATTTGCGCCTGCATCCGACCATTTGTCTTTCTCTCTGCTCAGTCCGTTGGCGAGCAGCTCATGCCTCTTTCATGGGTTCTAACTCCCTTCCACATTAGACGTGCAAATATTAATGAACTTCATCCACAATGCAATCCCATTATTCCTGACTCTTGCCTTTATCCTCACTCTTTATTCCGACTTAATTTACAAGAATAGCGTCAGGCCTATCGGTTCAGCACCATCTTTTTTCAACAATAAACACAGTCTTTCTCACTTTATTACTGAACTCAACAACCCTACAGATTGTAGCGTCTCGCAGAGGGATTATCAAGTTATTGAATGATATTCATCTCATTTTCAAAATTGACTTTTATTCTCTGTCACATTAACATTTCTGTATCAAGGCTAAGAAGGAACACTCACCACTATCTTGTTTATCCAAAGCTAGACAAACCATAAATATTACTTTCTTCTTCTTAAATTAAATAATCATCATATTGTACATTAAATTTGGTTCAGCTTTTCGATCAGATATATCTGGTACGTCTAATCAGAGGAGTTATTATTTTGTTCAACTCACCTGATTGACCAAAATAGGACATTACAAGATCTATCCAATTAATATCCTAACAGATACTAGGGTAATTTTATCATGAAAGGACTTCACTACAACTTTGAAAGCACATATTGAAATTACTTCCAGAATTGAGAAAGGTGTCATATTGTTACACTTCAATTTTGCCTCGCGTAGTGCTTTAGTGCCATTTTCAGTCGCTACGAGCGCTACGGTAAAGAATTGTTAAATAGCGACTCATACTGGTGCGGAACGTGCACGATGTGTGTTGTTATTTCATGAAATGAATTCTGCAACAGCAGATCAGCGTAGATTTCGTACGGAATACCGGAAGGAAACTCCAAGCAGGCCAATAATTTACAGTTGGATCCGAAATTGGATCATCGCTGCTTTACTTAGAAGTATTATTGACCCATATATATCACAATAAAAACTCAATATTCAATAACCTAGTTCACTCATATAACACAAGAAATCTTATTAATTTTGGTCTTGTCCATCCCCGACTCCTTCATAACTGCTCAAGATACAATAGTGAGTATATTTGTCATATTTTATATAGATATATCCCCAACCACCTAAATCTAATGGAAAACTTCAGCATAAACACTTACAAATTCCATTTGAATAGATGGTTATTTGAAATCGGTAGGGAGGCTGCTGAGCAACTGATTCAATCCGCCTTTAGACATTGAATTCCATTTTATTAGTACCATAGTAGTTGTTTGCATTTACAACTTCCTTTTGTTCTTTATGTCTGCATTTGTTTTTATGATTATTTTATTGCTAAGAATTTGAATATTAGTTATTATGTGATCAGTTATTATATTCTCCTTGTACTTGTTGGTTATACTGTTCAATTTTACAAATACTGTATTTATCCGTAACACGAACTCATTCTCCACACTCAGACTTCTGTCTTTGTGGGGAATATTCACAGTATGTTTTGGAAATCTTTATTGTACATGGATGTGTATTTTGTGAATAAAACTTTATTTGAATTTGAATTTGTTGCAGAAGCTACGCAATATGTATATGTTAGTGAATATTACTGAAAAGAATTGCCTCTTTTCCTTTTTCTTCAATAGCCCAGTCAAATTAGGCATAATAATGCCGTTTGAGAGAAATAATCCTCAGAGTTTTGAAAATTGATCCTTGTATGTCCGATACTAAAGAGTCCTAGTTGTGAGGAAGGGGGTGAGCTATTGTGAGTGGCCGTTTTAGGTGATCTCTTTTATTTTTTTGCTCATAGCTCTGAAACTCTATTTTGTAGCTGAATGTTTGTCTTGATAAAAGTTAAAAATGATAAAATTTGCTAAAAAAAGGCTCCCGATGAGTTACCAAAAGGTTAAAAAAGGTTATAAAATTAAAAAAGGTTATACCCAAACAGAGCCACCTCACCATAGCTCACCCATCCTCCACTGCCGAAACTCTTTTTATTTTAACACATGTATCAAGGACCAAAACTGAGCCTATTTTAAAAATTCCAAGGATTATTTCTCTCGATTTGTCTATTTTTTGTCTGGGCCACATCATGAAGTTTTTGATCCAACAATCAAGATATTCAAAATGGATGAATCAATTTGATCTTCGAACACATACGCCTAAAAATTAAATAATTTCTCCTTCACACACACAAACAAAATTTAATCACCAGATGTGACCAGAATGAGCGAGTCGTTCAAAGTAACTGACTCTTTAAAATGAACTACGAACTAGTAGTTCAAATTCAGAAAGTAGTTCGTTCATTTTTGAGCTGCGTTTGTGTTTTCATCTAGTGAGCGCTCTTTGAACTAGCAGAGCAGTGCAGCGGCCTGCTGGACAGGAGCACTCACCTTCCCACTCTACGAGCATTTCGAACTGTGAAGTGAACTAACTACAACAACAGCTTGCTCTCTCACTCACCTCTCTCAGCTCCATAACCTGGCTGACTACTCCTGAAAAATTGAATACGCTCTGTGCTCTGGAATATTAAACTGATGACTCAGATTCTGAGAATTATTTATATTGAGCCGCCAGACATATGGCAAGGCTGTTTATTGTTATGTGTGTATGAGTACTCAGTGACCGCTGAGCGTCTGAACAAGCTATGGTACAAATGAGCACGTAGTAAATGTAGTAATGAGCACGAGCATTGCTGATGACTGATTTTTAAACTAGTTTAAATGAACGACTCATTGAAAAGAGTCATCATTGCCAAGCCTAATTTAGTGTACCAAATCGTTGCCGTTTTTGTGAATTCCATGACAAAAATTTCACACACACACACACACACAACGAGAAATTTAATAACTATTATTATTTGGAGTTAATAGAATAGATGTACCAGAAAAGTTTGATGTCAACATGTCAACGAGAAGTTGTTTGTCGACAGGCGTTATTGCAGTACTCAGAGGAATGACAGAAAAACACAGGCTGTGACGCCAGACTGCCAGAGTGGCGGAGGCAGTGGCTCGGAGGCGGTGTTTGTTAGCGGCGGAGGCGGTGAAGGCGGCATAATAGTGGAGGTTATGGGACAAGAGAGGCCTGCCTGCTGCCTGCTGAGCATTTCAAGTTTATGAAATAATCGCCTTGGGTGGTCTGTCATTCTCAACTCCAGTAGATACGTAATTCCAGGCGACACCACGCCGTTGTTTGAATTCACAATGGTCGGTTGCTATGACGATAACAGAATTATTTTCCAACCAATAAGAAACTAGACATGTATTCCCGAACGGCGATGAATATTTCTTTTTGTCATCAAGTCTTATTTAAATTCCTTGACAGGTATGACTGCAGCATAATTTGGAGCATGAGGCCGGATTGGTTTTTTCAAAAGGTTGTTTCTATGCAGCGGCCCTTATGACGTGACTCTAAAAGAGTATATCATTCTATGAAGAAGTTTATACTAATTATTTATGTGCATCTCACTATTCCTCAAGGATGGATATTATAAACCATAACCACTTCTCAACCTAATCAGTTGTTCCATCACTCTTCATACAACCTCAGGTGTTCACTAAAGTATTGAGGTTCAAAGAAAGTATGACCTATTTCATTTCTCTCATTTTAAAATCATGATGTGAATAAAATAGTTAATGTATCTGATGAACTCATTTCATGAGAAGCGGACATAAAATTTGGGACATGGGCATTTGACAATTTGTTGGATGCATTAGCAGAAATGAATGAGGATTTGCTCCATATGTAGGCAAGCCAGTATGCAGCTGTCTCCGTCTGTCATCAAACTGTAACGTACCAGATCAACCCTCCCCACTTCCCCTTCCCACACCCAAATCCATTTCATCACTGAACCCTGCGGCTTGGACCCATCTGTCATTTCCTCCCACGCTGGTTAGCTCCTGCTGTTTTTAATATTCAACTCCCCGGGAGCACTTATGGTACTGTAGCACATTTGACAATTTTGTATGTTCACTATCATTCTGGAATTCTATAGACGGATTGATTGATGTATTTCACGTATTTCTCCAGGAAACGTAACCATCAGAATTTTTGGACTGGAGAAATCACTTGAGAAGAAGCATTTATGTTCTGGGTCATTCCAGATATAATATAGGTATAGTTTCAAAAGTGTAATCTCTAAAAACGAGTCATCATAAGGTTATTGTTATATCTATTATTAGTGATAAAATGACTTTATCTATTACATCTATTTATTACACTATCTTTATCTATTACTGTACAATAAGTTATTTTATGTTACTCTCAAATTATTTTGTTACTCTCAAGTCATGTTATGTAGAATGTAGATCATTAAAAATATTTATTTTTTTGTTTTGTTTATAACGTCCATAAAGTCCATAACGGATTCAATTTATTTTGAAAAGACTCATCCCTCAACACAAGCGCTTGCTTCCAGAGGGATGAACCATTTAAACTGTAATTTTTCATCACAAACAAACATTTTCATATTTTGAGCTGTTATTTATGGCTTATATGTTATTGTTAAGAGTAAATATTGTTTTATTTGAAGTTCTTTTGTGATTTTATATACAAATGCATTGTATTCATTGATTGGTTCAATAAATTTATCTTATTTATTTATCATATCCCTATAGCATAGCTAAACGGCAAGGTGGAACTTAAGGGTCTTTCTACCATCAAAATAATAGGGAACGGGACGTTTTTTAAATGAGCAGTAAAATGCTGATTTACTTATTAATATTTTTCAATAATTGATATTTATGTATATCATTTATTGATATTTATATATTGTTGATAGTGATATAATGGTGAAAACATACTATCTAATAAAACATGAGTTTTATTGTAATTTCTTGAAGATGATGTCTTCCATGTGCCGGCCATCCACTTGAATGCAGATTTCCATCCTCTGTTTCCACGGTTTGGTGTCGTGCCGCGGTCACCAGATGTGTCTCCCTGTGACTACTTCCTATGGGGATGTTTGAAAGCACGTGTCTACGCTCGCTAACGACGTAATTTATTAGAGCTGAACGATGCAATTACGGAAGAGGTGGATTTGATTGGAGGAAATATGTTGGCCCAAGTTTGTGATGATTTTCTACAGAGGATGGAAATCTGCATTCAAGTGAATGGCTGGCACATGGAAGACATCATCCTCAAGAAATGATAAAACTTATGTTTCATTAAATGGTATGTTTTCACCATTATATCTTTATCAATTAAATAAAATTAATAAGTGAATCAACTTTGTACAGCTCAATTGAAAAACGTCCGGTTCCCACAAGTCACTCTGTATAAAAAAGTATATAATAAGACATGTAGTGAAGAAGGTTGATTAATTTCTTTATTATTTACGATAGTTCCAATATCATAGTTTTGTCTGGATCGGATCACTTTTATCGTGATGAGAATTAGGGAAGGGATAGCCGTGAGCCGTAGCAGGTATCTGTTCAATCAGAATAAGCTGCGTTCTCCTGGTCCATCTTTGTAAGGGTGACCGATTAGATTGGCCAGTGAAAAATACACTTCTCTCTGCTGTAAAATCACTTCCCGGAGGTTCGGAGCCCACCTAAAACTGTAGGTCCAACTCATCAATCACCACTATCCAACTCATTCCCCACGAGCAGATGAAAAAAAAATTTCATCTTCATCCTAAAAAAAAAAATAGTAGGCCTAATATCAAAAACATTTATATAGACTTGTGCTTGGGTAATGAGGTGAATGATTACACATAAATTCCTGACGGTCAAGCGGGATTTGAACCCACGACTAAGTTTAAACTTGTCTAAGTTTAAACAAGTCCCGACCACTTGCAGATGTCTTTTTAAACAATTCAATGCGGATTCTCCTAATGAATGGAATTCTTGAGCAGGTGAAACAGATAATTATCGTGATAGACATACCGAATCCAAGCCCGTTTCAAGGCCTATTAGGGCCCGGGAACAGTATTGGTATCTATAGATTGATTCCATATCTAATTTACAGTACCAGAATCTTATCTGCCGAGATCACTTACCTGGCAAAGTGAAACTACCTGTGTACTGAAAAACTCCCCAATGTAGCCCTACGCTAAAACGAATATTAAGGCATTTTTATTGAGTTTATAAACATTAACTGGGCTGG
Organism: Conomelus anceps; assembly: GCA_948455865.1. Classification (NCBI taxonomy): domain Eukaryota; kingdom Metazoa; phylum Arthropoda; class Insecta; order Hemiptera; family Delphacidae; genus Conomelus; species Conomelus anceps. Next base: position 5,231,225 of record OX418217.1, on the reverse strand, counting down.
TGAAACTCTTATCTGGTAACACGTTAAGTGCTTTCTCTAGCTCTCATGAATTTTTAGGCTGGTGCCACACTCAGCAGACTAGAGACAGGTAGGCTATGAATTTCACACGCATTACTGGAAACAGCTTGCATACTTGTGAGTACACATGCAAAAATACTCTAATATCAAAACTGACCCTGTATTTCAATTGAATATATTATGATGGTTTTCACTCAATTTTACTAGAGATACAGGAGGAATGCATTTCGCTTCTGAAAAGAAGCTTCTCCATGGATGCTTTCCTCCAGTATCTCCAGTAAAAGTGAGTGAACATTATATATTTAATTGAAATACAGTGTCAGTTTTGATATTAGTTTGTTAAGTATTTGGCTATGAAAAACAAAGCAGACAAAAATACTTGTTCGGAAAATACTTGTTTACGTTATACTTGCTCAGGGTGGCATCAGCCTAAGAAATATCATACATTGAACTAAAACATAGAACTACGCGTAGTAGTTAATATTGTGCTAGCTAGAGAAACACTGAAAGAAATTAAAGCTCAAAATCTCTCACTCACTCCCTCAATCAATATCTATCCATCTATCTCTATCTATCTATCTATCATTCTTGGGTATTTATTCCAACTCTTCAATCAAACTCTATTTGTTTCAGTGGCTCTCAATTATGTAAGATGGAAAAACCCCGGAAAATTGCGAAGAATGAGAAATGAGAACGGTTTCAATTTAAGCTTGCACCTTTCACAGGTGCCTACAGTTAATTAATCATCCGATTATTCAAGTTCCTCACCTGCAGAGCGACTCATGAAAAGGCTAGTCTCCCCCTCATCAATCACTCACCGTTTAATACAGAGTGTGACCCTTCGCCAATATGGGTTGGTATCGCTGGATGAATGAATGTAATTGAAAAATCGTGTCAACAAAGAGTAGTCTTCACAAAAGTCACAATCCTCAATTGATTTTTTTCTAACTGTGGGAATAGTCCTTGAGAGACGTTCACTGTCAAAATAATTGAGCGCTTTCATAGATTCTACTCACGCATAAATATAATAAAAATATTGATAAGTGAAGCGATAAAAACATTTGTAAGAGATATGACAATATTTCTTATAAGAAAATAAATGTTTCAAATCATGCAAAAACATAGAACCTATTTCTATTAACAGTGTGCATATTGGATATTGGATAAAAGCTTTGATTATCGATATGGAAAATTCTAGCCCTGTTCTCAGAGTAATATCGACAATATTTGTACTGAAATCACAATGAGTACAACTGATAACTCTCCAATCTAGTTCTTTATCATCATAAGTGAATTTCTATAAAGCAATTTTTTCAATTTCCCCATATCCCCCTCGAGGTATTTAGCTCTGGTAGCTGAATTATTTTTGGTAATTTGATAGGAAATTTGGTAATACAAGATAGGAAAAGCATATGGAGTGCGGCAAAATTTTTCCGTTGACCCACATATATTTATTATATGTAAAGATATAGTCAACTCATTACATTACTGTTACAATACCTGTCTCGAATATTATCCAGCTGATTGCACTAGGCTATCATTATTATGGTTTATATAAATATGGGAATTTGCCCATCAAATTCTGAATCTAAATAAAGCAGCTAATTCAATAATTGTCTTGAATACTTTCGAATGTCTCGCATAATTATTATACAGCTGATTGTTTCATGCCTTTCTACCAAGTGTAACAAAAAATATCGTACATTACACGGCTGTAAACTTTTGCCGGTTCTGCGTTTCTAATTCACGTTTCTGCACTCGGCTGCGCATCGTGCATAAACTATCATATGCTCGACCAGCAAAACGTTTCTTTCCAGCCTATTAACGTAATATACTATTTTGACACCACATTATACGAAAATAGAGAGATTAACACTCTATGAATGTCAGATTGTTTTGATGTGAAATCAGATCTTTGTTTTCAAACATGTTTTTTCATTGAACATGTAATACACATCAAAGTATTATACAAATTATATATCAAAATAGACTATTAATGATTAAATAAATAATAATTTTATTTCCTTTTTCAATATACAATACAAAGAATTTTAACTAAGCGGTTCAATAATTATATTCAGGTAATAATAAGATACATATAATAAATGAAACATATAATTTTGGAAATAATCCTACCCCACTATGGCATGCCATGTTCTAGAGTAGGATTGACTTCATGGTTTTAATAATAATTATTTGGCATCCTGGATTTCTTGTTCCATGACGAACTGCGTTGTTAATATTATCTTGTTATGTGGATTTAACGACTTGCAGTCAAATATTCATTAAGAGGCCTCTGAAAACGAATCTCAAAGATTCGAAAGCGCTCGGCCTACAGAGTAAGTAAATTTTACTTATTCTTAACGAATATTTGACTGCAAGTCGTTAAATCCACATGACAAGTTAAAATTATTTGGCTTTATGCATTGAAAATTCTGTGAGCTCTTTTTGTAGACCCTGAGAGAAAAGCCTCGACAAAACAAGTATAAGATTTGCTTACGTAACGTGTGGTTCCTTGTACAAAAGCTGCCTGTTCTCTTAGAAGCAAAGCGGCTGGTAGTCTGGTCTGATATTCCTTTGCAATCAATAAGCAAAGCGAATAATAGGGAATTGGAGTGTAGGAGCTGGTGCTGTGGCAGGGTTAGCAGTGAGGACGAGTGGTCGAGCTCGTCCTTGCAATCGAGCATTCCTTTCCGCGCGCCCTTGGCCCTCAGCCCTCAGCCCTCATCCCTCAGTTCTCAGTCCTCAGTCGATCTCGCTTTGTCTCCGAAGCCACTTATTTCTGAGGAATTCACAACGACGATTTACCTCGCCTATTCAACACGCAATCTCACCAAGAGTCCCTTCAACGCAGCCATTCCGGTTGGCTTCTCGACGCGATATCCATGCCTCATTTGTTCTGACCAATTAACTCTACGCTCGTTCGAGTATTCGCGACCTCTATTCAGCGATCTTAGGGGATTATTATTCTAGTGACAACAATATCTCCATTTACGCGGAAATAACAGAGCAAACCCACCACTGGAAGGCTTTTAGTAAATCAATTCAAGTGCTTTTACCTGATGTACATCAACTGTTACTTCATTGATTCAAATTTCAATTGCAAGGTTTTGATAGAAGAATGGAGAGTTTTTTTATTGCTGATGATGCCCACATGAGTCCGAGACTTGTGCGTGGGTAATGAGGTGAATGATTACACATAACTGCCTGACGGTGGAGCGGGATTCGAACCCACAACCACTTAAACGACAGCAAGCTGAAGTTTATTTATTTATTTATTGATACACATGTCAGGCTATACATCAGTCAGCATTGACAATAGTCATACAAGTTAACCTAATCAACAATACATAAAATAAAATCTAACATTATAAACACATAAGCTCATTAAACAAACGAATTATTAACTCGAGTAGCAAAATCACAGACAATTATAAAGTAATGGAACACAATCATGTAAGGAAAACAGGCCTCCTGCTGAAACTGGGGAAAATGTTCAGGTGTTCTAAGCTCATTAGGTTATTTGATGGTCTCTTATCAAATAGAAGTTACAGAGTTTATTTGGGGGAGCAGATAAGCAAGAAAAAAGTTCTGAATAATGGTGTACCCCAGGGATCAGTTCTGTCACCAGTTCTATTCAATATCTACACCTCAGACATTCCAAGCACCAAAAGCAACAAGTACATGTATGCTGACGACATTGCTATAGCTGCACAGGCATCCACCATCAGGGAGACTGGAAACATCCTGCAGGCTGACATCAATGTCCTGACAGACTACCTGCAGTACAGGGGGCTGAAGCCGAACCCTAGCAAGACAAACATTACATCCTTTCATATTAATAATCAGCAAGCCAACGAAGCTCCAATTGTAAATTTTTGTCAGAAGCAAATCCCAATAAATCGCCATCCCACCTACCTTGGAATCACTCTAGACAGGTCACTCACTTTTCGAGAGCACTTGGAAAAGTTGAGAAAAAAATTATCATCAAGAGTGAATCTGCTACAAAGGCTGGCTGGATCATCTTGGGGGAGCAGGGCTGATACTCTGAGAACTGCAGCTTTGGCTCTTGTGTACAGTGCGGCAGAGTATGGTGCCCCTGTCTGGATGGGAAGCTGTCACACCCGCTTGATTGATGTGGCCCTGAACAGTGCAATGCGCACAATAACTGGTTGTCTGATGCAAACTGAGACAGACTGGCTCCCTGTTCTTAGCAATATTACACCTCCACATTTCAGAAGACAAGAAATAGCTTGCAGAGAGATGAGGAAGATTTGTGAGTTGCCAGCGCTCCCGATTCACAAAGACTTGCTTCTGGACTCTCCAACACCGTTGAGGCTCAGATCCAGAAAACCTTTTTGGGATCACCCTTCACAGCCTGCAAATCCTACACAAATGTGGACTGAGGCTTGGCGATCTGTAGCAGTCAGAAATAGAGAGTTAGTCTCTGATCCAAATAGGAGAGTGAATGGTTTTGAGATGCCCCAACAGGTGTGGGTGCGTCTTAACCGTTTCAGAACTGGACAGGGAAGATGCCAGAAAAATATGTATCGGTGGGGTTTGGCTGACTCTCCTCTCTGTGATTGTGGTCAAGAGCAAACAATGGACCATATTATTGATTCATGCCCATTGACAAGACTCCCAGGAGGGCTACAAAAACTGCATGTAGCAGATGACGTGGCCATGCACTGGCTAATTAATTTAGATCTAACAATATAACTTCGCTTCCTTTATGCTGCTACTCAATTCCATACAAGTATATATATAACTGTCAATTTTTTCCCATTCCTTTGTTGTATTTATTGTTTCTGTTCATTGGCTGTTATATGCTGTTTTTTGGTATATTCTGTTTCTGATTATTGGCTTTTTTTAGGATGAAGCCCACACATGTCTGAGACCTGTGCGTGGGTAATGAGACGAGTTGGACCTACAGTTTTAGGTGGGTTCCGAACCACCGGGAAGTGATTTTACAGCAGAAAACAGTATTTTATATTTGAATTGTTTTGTCTCGATAAAATGGATTATGCATTGCGAATCGAATATCATGTTCTCTGTTATTTCAATGCAGATAACTGCAATAACTGTTCCCAAGAGAACAGTTACTGTTACTGGGGTAGAATTTCGAAGGACTAACATTCATACTCGCATGCTTACTTTTCACAAATTATTCTATCATGCATAGGACACATGCAGTTACATACAAATGCAATACTTTTGTCCAAATACAAAAGTGAATTCTTCTCAAGTGTACATCTTGGACCTCAAGAGCTCGTTAAAAAATCCAGTTCAAAGAGCGATCTATACAAAGCAAGGAAGGAGGCGGGTTGAAGGAATGGAGCTGACAAGAACAAACAGAATGAAATTCCACAATAATTAGGACCCGACAAGGCCTTTAGTTTCCATTCATCCCTGTTTTCATGCACTTATTAGATTTTCTTTCGTGAAAAATACAAGTGAACCTGTTTTAATTTTAAATCAGATCTTTGTTTTCAAACATGTTTTTTCATTGAACATGTAATACACATCAAAGTATTATATAAATTATGTATCAATATACACTATTAATAATTGGCTTAAAGCTTTAATAATAGATTGGCTTTATGCATAGTAGCCAATTAGACATTGGAAAAATATTTAGGTCACTCGTACCTTTCAGGTAGTTTAGTTCTTCTCATGCTTGGCAGTAATAAATTTAGCATTTGATTAAAGGATCAAGTCATTGCTGAGTATAAACGCTCTGATTGCTTTGTCTTTGAGGCTGTTTGTCTTTTTGCAGCTTCATGAATAATCATCAGCTTGCCCTCACTCCTCAAACTGAGAGGCTTCAACTTACTGCCTCTCGTCCTTCAGCTGAGAGCACCATCCGTGAAACCAGAGTGACATACTCAAGGGTGCAATCAACTATTAGTTACCTCCACCTTGATCAATAGCCAAGAAGAAAGACCTTTGTTATTTTTGTATCAGGATATTTTCTTGATTGGAAGCACAAGAAATGAATGACATTCCATGTCAAAAGCACACTTTACCTCCACCATTCATATTTATATAAAATTTGGTATGCTGATTGTAAGTGCAAAAATGTCTAAGGAAAGTATCGGATTTCAATACCAAACCTTTTCCAAGTGACAAAATATAAAAATTCGAGGCTTAAAAAATCTCCAAAAATCTTAAATAGGACATTTTAAAATGCTCTAGCAGCTGATGCAATAACTCTAGAGGGTTGTAATTATTGGTATCATTTTTGCAGCATTCCTTTTGCTCTTTTCCATGAAATTCTGCACAATGTTAGTGCAAAGGAAACATTCCCATCAAAATCAAAAATATGTATATTTATTGTTGTGAGAACACCCTACTTTTCCAATACAATATCTTTCTTTAGTTAAGTTGACAATAAATCAGTCATAGTGGTTATATCTGTATATACTTTTGCATTTGGTGTATAATTCTTCGAAAAATAATAAATTATTAAGATTGAATACTGAAAAATTTGGTAACCATGATAAAGCAACTACATAAAGCAGCTGCAATAGCTATTTGTGTAACTAGAGTGCAAAATAGCGTTTTTCTGCATTGAGAGAAACAGTTTTTTCACGAGCCAAAGGCGAGTGAAAAAAGTTTCTCGAGTGCAGAAACAATACTTTGCACTCGTATTACACATTAAAGTTTTCCTACAGTAATGTATAAAGTAATTCAAACAGAACAAAACAGGGCATACATAACCTGAAAATTCCTCACATAACCTATCTTCGAATCAAATCGATTTCATCAACAACAACTACAACAACTATTCACAGCTGAAGCAGAATAGCCAACCTATATTTGAATGCAGAATAGGGAACCAGCGTATTAAATGCTCACTATTTTGTGTTGTTAGGTTGCAAATTTGGAGTGCGGAAAAGTACATTCCCGCACTGCAATTTACTTTCCCGCACTGGTGCAGGAATAGACTATTTTGCGTGCTTCAGTTAGTGCAAAAATAGGCACTTTTTTGGTCACTGTAGGAAAAAATAATTTTTTATATTCTCCAGGCTTTATTCTGAGAAATTGCTTTCTAAAGATGAATATAAATTGAATAGGGAATAAAACGAACAAACAGATGCCAAATATCATTCTGATTTCCAATTTACATAATAACTAAGTTTCAATGCTTCTCGACCACGAAGCAAGTTCTCTGTTTCTGTTTCATACTGTGAGTTCGTTACCTTTTGGTGTAAACCGTTTTCAAGTGACCAAAAATCAAAATACAAGACTTCAAAAAAATCTCCAAAAATCTGAAATAGGATATTTTAAAAACTGCTCTAGCAGCTAGTGCATTAAATCCAGAGGGCTGTAATAGGTGTAGTAAGCTAGTAGAATTGACAGGCATGTGTTCATTTTACTCGTCGAGTTCATTTTTTCAAAATTCTCAACTTTGAAGTATACTCTAAGGCCACTTCATTTGAAGTTATTATCAATAATTATTGAAATATTACTAATAAAGTACAAAGCATGTGCTTTATAGCATGCGATAAGAAATTAATATATTCGTTCCGATTTTCTGTTACAGGAAAAACAAACATGGAGGATAAGAGCAACAAAACTGCAGCATTCGAGTAGTAGCTTGAAGCTGGTGATACATCATTCATAATTGAATAAATTTTTCTGTGCGTAGAGAGTTCTCGTTAAATTTCCAATGCAGAATGATATTCTGTTGTTTTCGTTTCTAATCGTGAGCTAGTGGAAATTCAACGCTGTTATGGAAATGAAATCATGAACAATGATCGTTCAGAGTGCAAATGATGATTATTGTAGTTTTTCTCTCTGCTAATGGGTATGATTGAATGATAGTCGAATGACATGAGAATAAATTCCAAAATAAGCACAGTGAAAAGTGAGATTCAGTATTTGCATTATTTGAAGAGGCAATTTGGAAACACAAAAATCAATATCATGTGAATATTCTCATTAACTCTCGTTATAACCCACTGTATAAGGTTATAGCCGTATTCATCAAATTGTAAACGTTAAGAAGTAAACGTGTTTCTTCACTGATGAAGTAAATATTGAGTCTTTCACAGGTTGATAATGCAACTTAGAATGGAAAGTGTAGAAGATTATTTGAATAATATTCCATAGATCGACGGAATTCATATTTTATTTCTCATCAACCAGTGATCTGATTATGACATAGACCATATCAGTCAAGATTATTGAACTGTTATGGAAAAAACAGTTCAAACAATACCTTGTAAATCGCAGGAAACGAAGTGTCTAAAAAAAACTAAGATGAAAACTATTGAAATCTATCATCAAATTCAATCGATGTATTTTTCAGAGTTGTCATCGTGGCTAGATGAAGGAATATGGTATCCAGCTGATTTAATACTACATTAATTATTTAAATAGTGATCGGAAAAAACAATTTACAATAACATAACAATTAAACAAAGCTCGAGGGGCCATTCGCTTTGATAGCTGTAATTAGCATGAAAATTTCTCACCGTGTTCTAAGTGATAGGCAACCTTGAACACACAGTTGGAATAAGTGTACCTACATTGAACTGTGATTTTTAATTTTCTTTAGTGAAGCACTAGCTTTTATCACAAAAAAAGACAAAATTAATTTTGATAGCTTGGCAAACGTTATTTTGAGAGTGAATTTTGAACCTTTTTCAACCACATTTGAGCTTCAAACAAGAACAATTGGAAAAACCTTTTGAAATAGTGCTTCAAATAGGCTTGCGAAATCAATTTGGAGTGACCTGAATATAGCTATTCAGAATACATACTTTTCCTGAGGATAAAATAGTTTGTGATGCTGAATATTTATGGTTGGATGCATCTTAGTAGATATTGCGTTAAAGGCAAGTGAAACACTAGATTATTGAAAACACTGCGGAAATATATTTCATAATTAATTTTGCAGTACTGGCAGAGACGATTTTATAGTGAGTGGTATGAATGAGCTCAAGCATGAAATTCTAAGCAGTTAAAATGCATTTGAAATTCGTTAAGCTTGAGTTAGAAGTGTGTTCGAGTAGAAGAATTGTGTTGAGTAGGGAAAAGTACAGTTGTGGAGTGAATAAGATAGGGATGAAGGGAAAGAGCAGTGGAGAAACGCCGCCTGTCAATGGCCGGGTAGCCGTGAAATGAACCAGTCTGTCTGCAATAGCCTTCGTGAGGAGGTGGAGTGGGAGGATCCGCGCCTGCTGTCGGCGCTTGGCATCCTGATACTGCTCGACCTCATGGTCATCCTCGGAAATCTGCTCGTTGTAGCCGCTGTCTTCATCTCCTCAAAGCTGCGATCGGTCACCAACATGTTCATTGTCAGCTTGGCCATTGCCGATCTCATGGTTGGTGTCGCCGTTCTGCCTTTCAGTGCCACATGGGAAGTTTTCAAGGTGAGACATTCACTTTATTGTTCAATCCTTTATTCCTTTCACATCTTTAACAGCGATGATTTAGGTGAAGGAAGGCATTGTATCAAGATACAGTATCTACTAACATCAGATTCCAAACGTCGAAGACTGAAGGTGCGTCCAGAAAGGGAACAAACCCCCGTAACTTTGCACAGAATTATCTGGCATTTAAACATTGTCGCGTATCATTGTGACATCGGGTATCATTATGCCATCGAGTATCATCGTCATATCATTGTACTCATGATGTGCTGTTGTGTGACGATGTTACAATCATCTGATTTTTACAAATCGTGAGAGATGTTGAGTTTAGTAATAGGGGTTTTACACTGTCTAAACGCAACTTAATGAGGTTTATAGCTCATGCCACCAAATAAGTCAGCTTTGAAATATTTCAATGTTTCCAGGTAACCCGACAATTCAGATTGTATGACTACTGACTATAACCTAACAATGAATGACATCACCTAAAATCATGGAAAATACAAAAAATATATGTCGATAGAAGACATATAAGATATAAGACGATACATTCTCACTGTTACTATTATACTGTTTTGTACGTTTGATAACTGACATGTAAAGAATGTTTGCATAATATGTAAATTGTAGTATTTTACAATATAGGATACCAGGTGATGCATTTACACAGAAGGGCGGAGTTAGCACAAAATAGCCCTATCCTACACTCAACAATTCCAGCAGCAGATAGAAGAAAATCCCCAACCTAAATTCAGGAACTGACAACACTTCTCGTACCGCCTAGTTGCCTAGTTGCCTAGTCTACAAGTCTGACGCTAGCAGTCGTATGGTTTGTCACCACATCTGTTGTTTTTTGCTACACTGTAATCTCTCCACCTCATTTCATGGCTTAAAGTATGGTATAGTTTGAGTACCCAACTAATAAAAGACAATACAACTAGCTGATTTGATGGCATTTTCTCACGAATTATAAGAAGTAACCGTAGAAGGGTTGTTTCAAGTGAGTTTGTGCCCTTCATTCAAGAAGTGTAGTAAGTACTATGTTACCAGTACACTTCCGTGAATGTTTCACGTTACTCTGTTGGACCATGAATATCAAAGGTACAGCTGATGGCAGCCATTAATTGGAAACTCAATTTCAAAAGTCCAAGTTGTTTTCATGTTGTCACTCATTGTTTCCGGTCAGGCCCGTAACTTTGTATCTGGGCCCTGGCCAGGAAGTGGATTCAGGAACCCCTTTCCTTTAAGTTAATTACCTTTTCTGCAAGTTTAAGTCCTTTGAGAGCCCAGGCTTGTGCCCAGGTTGACTAGCCTAGCTACGGACCGGGCCTATTTCTGGTTCTGAAGCGATACAAGAAAATACTAGCCCATGAGGGATCGCGCTGGATGGATGAGACAAAGTGCAATAATAAACAGCAAGTACAAAAATATTTTAAATTGTATTATTCATGTCCATCAATTAACAAGATTCTAATGCTTAAATAAACCTGAAAAAATATCAGAAAGCATCAAAATCTCACGTGAAATAGCAAAAAAAAAAAAAGATACTATCATAGTTCATTGTCAGTAGAATACTCACTAGTCAATACAACTAGCTCACCTTCTAGCAATTCCTCATTAACCAACCAGAAAAAAATAACCAAAATAGTTATTTATGCATTGAGAGCGTGAAGCGCGACTTTATCGCTCGAGCCAAAACATTTACTACGCGACGCGTAGCGGAGCGCAGTAATTTTGCGAGAGCGATAAAGAAGCTTCACGCGCGAATTGCATACAATATTTTTCCTAAAACTGCAGTTCTTGATTCCAATACAATAAAGGCTTGTAGTTTGTAACATTACAGACCATGCGCGGATTTGGTTAGCATTCGCCATTGTTGAGTTTATGTGAATTTCACGGATTCCGTGATCCACCAATGAGAAGACATCAAAATCAAAACAGAAGCGTAAAGAAAACAGCTGGCGAGCGTAAAGTACTTAACCGCTTGCTGAGCAGTAAAGAGGTAAATACTAATACAATTAGTTTTCAGAACGTAAAGAACTACTGTAGTTTTCATATAACTTGGCAGCAGTTGGGTTCAGATCTAGCAAGTCTTCCCATCTTCTGCACGCTGCCAAGTTATATGAATACTACAAGTACTTTACAAGCAGCTGTAGGAAAATATTTTTCCCTAGTAAGTTTCTGTCCTTCACCTGGAAAGAGTAGTAGATACTATATTTTAGAGCACTTCTGGGAGAGTGTTATCTTAAATAAGTGGGAATTAATGATAATTTGGGGCTCGGCGCTGCATGCAGTCTTGATCAATAAAAAACAGTGAAGTTCTGGTTATGTATGACTTTATATGGTAAATGATGCGCCCTGGATCATGTGGCTGGATGTCACACGCAGAATAAAAATGAGCTCAGGTTTAGTGTTTGATTTATTGGAACGTTAAAAAGACCCACCTTGCTTTCCCAATTATTTATTGAAGCCAGGCCTTCTGAGCTATTCTGTGTTCGCTAGTGCATATGATCTTTAAATAGAATTATGCTTATAATGATATGATTCATCGATAAGAAAGTTTTCAATGATAACAATAATAATAATAATATTATTATTATCATTATTATTATTAATAATAACAATAATACAATAGAAGATCTCTATCCTGGAACATCAAACTGAGACACTACCAAACATTAGTTAGACCACAAGTCCTTTATGCGGCGGAAACACTGAAGCAACATGAAGTGCAGGACATAGAGAAAATAGGAATAATCGATAGAAGGGTTTTAAGGAAAATATCAGGTCCAAAAGTTAATACACAATCAGAATTTAAGCAAAGATCCAACCAAGAACTTTATCCCGAAATAGAAAAAATATCAGACGTGATTAAGAAAAGAAGATTGCAGTTCTATTGGCACATAAATAATAATAAATAAAATATGGACCTACTTAAAACTTGAATAAGAATAAGATAACTTAGAACTTAATACTTAAAACTTAAATAAGAATAATATAACTTAAAACTTAAACAAAAATAAGATAGCATGGCATAATGAAATAAACAATGACCTACTGAACAGTTCAATAGACGCAGGGATTTTATAAAACAGAGAAATATTCAGAAAAACAATACAAAATTTAGAGTTTCAAGAGAAGAAAATAGCTATCGACAGAAAAGGGAGAGAGTGGACTCAGGAAGACAAGGAACGCCACCATAGAAAAATGAGAGAAGCATGGGCAATGAAGTTGTTTAAACGTGCTCTCTAAAAGAGCTATTCGAAAAAAAATAATAAACATTGGACATCATGTCCTATTGTGCTATTCTCCAATAAATGAGATCACTTCCTATATATATTTTCAATTGATAGGGAATATAATCTATCTTCCTACAACAATCATTAAGTTTACCATATTGTATACGAGAGAAAAATCTAAAGAAACGTTGAAAAAGATATTCTTTCAGAACGAAAAAGGTTTCTCTCTTAGTTGTTCATTAAGATTGATGACTTAACCCGCTGCATCACTTACCCGGGTCGATTTCCCTCATCAACTCACACAACTGACGACTGATTCTCACGCTCACTTATTGAATTATGGAAGAGCGCACGATTTGCTTGGGTCCCAGTGAGTTTGTAGAATGTCTAAAATCAAGAGAGAGTATCAGCGTTACTACCCTGCTTTCCGCAATCCTTATTCTGAATCAAATTCAACAACTGCTCACACTATTCTCGCCACTTGAAGATAATAAGCTTGAACATCGTACCTTGCATTTTAATCCGATAGCATCTTCCATCATTGTGTAACATTAAATTTTACATAGCAATTCAACATAGCATTACAACAATGATGAAACTGAACGCTTTCAAGTCTTGTCTGTACCAGAATATTGGAGTCTAATTATTGTATGAAATAGTTGAAATCATATTTCATAATATATGAGGTAGGTTTATTTCACAGTAGAAGCAGAAGAGGATCCAAACACGTTTGGAATAGAAATGCTGCTACTTCTATGCTCCTGGAATTTCCCAGATAATTTTTCCATCATCCTAGAGTTTTGAGTAGGATTTATTTATATCAAATCAAATCAAATAATCTTCATTTCCATGAAATATACACTGCATAATATGCGTAGAGAAAATTATCAATGAAGTACCAGAACATAAAGAAAAATCATAATCATACATTAAATCCATTCATTTCTATACATTAGAATGAATCATCTTTGGGAAGTGATAGCCGCGAGCCGTAGCAGGTATCTGTTCAATCAGATAGAGATAAGCTGCGTTCTTGTAGGTCCTGTTCGTAACGGTGACCGATTAGATTGGCCAGCAAAAAAGACACTGTTCTCTGCTGTAGAATCACTTCCTGGTTGTTCGGAACCCACCTAAAACTGTAGGTCCAACTCATCAATCACCATCATCCAACTCATTACCCACGCACAGGTCTCAGACCTATGTGGGCTTCATCCTCAAAAAAAAAAAAAAAAAAAAAAAAAAAAAAAATTTATTATAAAAGTTAAAAGTTGAAGTTAGAGTTATTTGAAGTATGTCCGCTTAAAAAGAACACACTACAACCAAAATCTCAATATATACACGTACACTAATTCGAGAGATATTATTTTTTGAACAAGTTATTAAAGAAATAAGAAGCAACATATTATTATTAAAACAATAATAGATGTCGGGACATAGTAGATAATAAGGCTTGAACATCGTGCCTTGTATTTTAATCTGATGGCATCTTCTAACATTGTTTAACATTAAATTGGAGGGAATGTAAATCATGGATTTCATTCCAAACATATTGTACACTAATAGATATTTCTATTCGGATTTCTCATTTTTTCATTGAGTCATGTTTCGCGAATAAATATTTAATTTAGAGCATTGAATGATCAGCTTTGGTTTGTCAAAAATTTCACGTACTACTGGAGAATATTCTGATGGGAATAAATAAATAAATAATTTTATTTCTCAATAAACAACAATGGTACAACAATCTTCAACATACACAAGTACATAAGAAATATATTGTGATATTCATTGAGAAAGTAGGCACTCCCGAGAATAGCCTATATATGGGAGTTGCCATCAAAATATCTGATATTTTTAGTGATAACAATAATATACTTAATGAGCACAATATACAAGCAACAGAACTCAGAAGTTGAAATAAAAAATAACTTAATATAAATTGAAAAGAAAAAAATGAACTTAGATAATAATGGCCTATGGCCATTTGGCCATTATTTGATGGCCTATTTGAATGGCCTATTATTTGATGTGGTGCTCTTCCCTATGAGTAGAATGAAAGCATATCTTCATAGATTTAAAACTTCGATTTGTATAAGATTACTAAGTATGCACGTCCTCGGATTGCTTTATAGCATAACTTTATATAGCTGAAATGATATTGAATTCTTCAAAATTCTTTAGTTCACAGTATTACGCTTATGGGGTACAGTGTTGCCAAGCTTCACAGTAGCCGAGCAAGCCTAGCTAGGTGGTCACGTTTTCAAACAACAGCATGTAAGTGACAAAATTTAAACGAAAAAAATGGCAACAGCTCGCTCAAATGCCCATGTAAAATAGCATTACCATAAGACTTTCTAATGAAATCTCTAGGTTTGTACAAACTGTAGCAAGAGTGATATAACCGTGATTAAGGAAATTGATAGAAAAAAGAAAAACGGTTTATTATTCGGCCCTGATAAGATTGAGAAGAGCTCAACTGGACTAAGTATCGAGTTGGGCTTCATCTGCAGTGATTATGACCATTGGAGAGATCAAATTCGCTTACTGACGATGAAGTGCAAAGGCAGAAGGCAATACACATGTCCCATGCGAATACAGACTTGATTGAAAATGCATAAGGTACTACGTAGCAGAGCTTGGGAGGGGGGAAATTATACCTTAATGGAGAATCAATTTGAGGCCTTCTCAATGAACTAGTGAGCCCTGCTGAGAGAAAAATGATGATATCACGCCATTTTTTAGTCATTTAGAAGATTTACAAGTCTCACCAGACTTCGTGATATAGTAGCTAAGAATTTAAGTAAAGACAGTACAATACTCCACTAGCACAGGAACGTACATATTGTTGGAAAGCTGCTTATTTGAGAAATAAACCTCTGAGATTTATAGTATTGTTACGGGTTCTATGTCTAAAATAACGCTGGCAACACTTAAAATTATCACTCGCACTTTATTAACACAAATAATCCACAACTCACACTGTTCAGTAATTTCTTACACAAAAATAAGCAATCAAAAACAGATAAATCGATATTGTTCAAGTGATAAAGAGTTTTCAATATTACTGTACTAAATAATATTATGTACTATAATATTCAAAAAGAACGTCGAGAAAGAACAATTAACTTACGTAGCACATGTCCGTAATGCAATAAAGCTATGAGTAGAGTCCACTGGTATAAGTGATAGGAAAAAGAATTATCACTATAGGCACAGAAAAGGTTAATTAATTATCATTGCTGACACACGTTATCAAGACAACTTTCAAAGACGACTGAACTAACTTACAAAAGCCTCTCTCTTATTCATTTCCTTTTTGTAATCGAGATATCTCTCCATTTTTCTACTAACTTCTATCGAATTCTAAAATAAACAATCAAGGACCCTCGCACCTTCCATAATATTCGATAAGATTCCATTAATTTCTAATCAAACAACTAGAACATTCTGCAAAGCTCCAAGTAAACACCATAAAAGTGTCAAAAAAAGAGTAATTAATTGCTTAGAAGTGAACATTTACATAGCAGATAACACCGAGAACCTCTGTTCCTTCTTTCTCTCCATTTTCACTACAGTATTAAATCAGCAAGTGAGCGTCTATCTCTAGTGCATTTTTATGCATCTGAGTCAAATTTACAAAAATGTGCTTTCAAAAATAATTAATTGTTGCTGTACACATCAGCCTAACCATATAATTATCAGTACTAGGGTTCTGTTTCTGTAATTTTGATAACATTTTGACTACGAAAATAAAGGCTGAAGAGTTCGATGAAACAGAATAGGCTACACAAAACTCATTATTCTGTACACATCACGCTTTAATGCCTGCTATGTGGGTCAGACAGTAGAATAAATGAACATATTGGAGATTTGAAAACCCAAAAAGGAGACTCAAATTTTGTAGAGCATCTCATTACCAATGGACACAAGTTCAAGGCTGAAGTAGATGTTGAATTTCTGCATTTGATTGGCAAAGGCAGACAAGTGAACATTTTAGGAGCGTTGTAGATAGCTAGGTTGGTAAAAAACGATTCCAATCTGGTCAAATTTATTTTAAACAATTCAATACAACTACAGTAACATGGTTTCATCATAATCCTGGTCTACTCTTTAATAACGGTAATTTCTTGTTTTTCTCGGTTGACCTTGACTGCATTTCATTAGCTTTATTTTTTATTTTAATTGCTCAATTTTGGCCTATTTTTGCATTGTTCTTGTTTGTAACTTTTTGATTCCTAGTTTTGACACTGATTATTCCTGGCTGCTCCTCCTACCAGTAGGCGTGGCTTTTTAGAGCCTTCAGCCAATCACAGACCTAGGGCCTATGAGAGGCACTTTCACCCTCAGCCAATAGTATCATTCTGTGTTTAGTATATATTAAAACCACTCTATTTTAGTATATAAGTTTTAGTTTGTTTGAGATTAATAATGGTGTAACAACCGAAACTAGTATCTCACGGGTTTCAATAAATGTGGTTGTGACAATTTCGAGTCTTTTATTCATTGTGAAATAGAAGTTTTGATAATCGAAAGTGAGTATCAGCATAGCTCAGCCCATAAATTGTTTGTTCGCACTGGATTGTATTTTGTACTACAACACTATTTTAGTGTAAAGATCTTAATTCAACTTCTATCACCGTGTAAGTTAAAGATGTATGGGTCATGTGTGGGTCCCCCCTACCCTACTTACACCTTTCTTTAATTAGATGAAATTTTTTTCCATTTTTTTGTTTCATAGTTCCAACTACATTCACACTCCGTACAAAACGAATTTATTTCTCACTGATTAATTTAGTTTCTCACTAAAAATTGAGCGGTGAACTGGCTTTGAATGCTTCCAGTTGCTGGCTAACAGCATAGACCAACCATCAAGTTTGATTGATCCTTATTCTATTCTGATAGCTATAGGTAAGCGGCAGACATAAAGCAGAGAGACTTCTGAACTAAAATATCCCCCTCAAACATTTTTCAAGTAAGTACTATTTTCCAACTCCATAAAAATTAAACAGCCGATATTCTTTATTGTCTCCTATAAATAAAGTAATGGTCTACAAAAGTTATTTCATGTGATTCTCTAGTACCTGGGATTTGAAACCACTTGAATTCACAAAAAACTTCAACTTCTAATGAAGGTAATGCAGTCGTATAACGTAGAAGCCTAACTTGAAGCACAGAACAAGCCAAAATGAGATGGAGCTACTATTTCTCTAGTATCTACACTCAAAACGGTTAAATAAGTATGATGTGTCTCCCATTTCTTTGGTTACCACATTTTTTCGGAGTAATAATAATAATAATAATATCGTGTGACCTGGCTGGCTCAGGTCTGGTGTCAGAGTTATCAGGTCGCACCTGAATAAGTTCTGGGCCTCTGACGTGACTTAACGACTGTTTTTAGGCAGCCGGGACCGACAGCTTAACGTGTCCTCCGAAACACGGGAGTGGCCCGAGGTAAAAACTTTCGGAGTAAATAGCCAACATAGGTATGAGATCTGTGCTTGGGTTGGATGACGGTGATTGAAGATTGGATCTAGATGGGTTACGAACCACCAGGAAATGATTTTACAGCAGAGAACAATCTTTTTTGCTGGTCGTTCCAATCGGTCACCCAAACAAAGAGGGCCCTGGTGTTCGTAGCTCATCTTTATCTGACTGACATCTCTAGCTGCTACAGTTCAATCCATTTTTCAAATGCTAGTAGTCCTATTGGGCTACTGAAAATTATTCTGTTTAGAATGGAACTAGAAGCTGGTTTTTTAACCGACTTCCAAAAACAACAAGGTTACTATATTCGACCTGTTTTTTTTTTTTATGTTTGTACATCAATCATTTGAACAATATTAAACCAATTTCGATGAATTTTTTTTTAAATGAAAGAGCATCGCTCAGCGGTGGTCCCATCCAAGTTTCGCAAGGATCGGCCCAATACTTAGCCCAATATTAAACAAAAAGGATCATTCTTCGATGTCTTCATTTCAATCAAGTTTGAATAGGATAGTTCCACACATAACCGCCAATCGGATAACCGGTGTTGTTTACCAGGCTGATCATTGTATCATATGGAGCGCTTTACATCTAGACGGTTTTCGAAATCATATGATGCAATGCAATTATGCCGGGTAAACGACATCGGTTACCCAAAGCTGGTTCAGTGTGAAAGAAGTCTTTAATGTCCCGTTTTGACCAATCACGTGAACTTAATTTGAATCGAGAATAAGAAGAATATAATATTTCTGTCCATATGTTCATATGAAAATTGTAAATAATATTTAGTTGATGTTATTGAGTCATAGGAATAAGGTTATTTAGTTTCAATCATAACACAAAAAATATCGTACATAACTCGTCCGGGAAGATGTTTACCATACTCGTATGATGATACCGCACTCAACTTCATCTCCTGCGTTTACTTATCATATTTTCAGTAAGCACAATATTTTCCCCACTTGTAACGTAATATAGGCCTACTATTTCAGTGTAGGTATATTCTGGAAGGGACCACATCAAAATGAATCAAAAGCCATTTCACTTTTAAGAAGCCTTTCGCTATTATAATTCTCCTAAATACAATATTCCACATTAAATAAAACGTTGTAGAATTTTCCTTAGTTTATATTTTCTTATAAGTGGATTTTTAGCTACTTAAGTTTGGATGTTATATTGGCTTGCTAATTTGATAGATATTTCATAATGTAGGGATTGTAGGCTCTAAGAAATTTCTCATGTTTTCAAAGTTTGAAAATTCAACTAAAAAGCTTAAAATAAAACATATTTTAAAACAAAAAAAGAAACCGACTTCAGTGAAATGATAAAATACTCACGTACTAAAAAGTTTAAAATAAAGTATTTACTTTAAACTGAGAAAATTTTAAATTGCATACAAGTAATCTTTTGAAGTCGGCGCCAAATTTCCCATAAACTTCTAAAATATAACAGAATTACTCTGTGATGTTTTCCATGACGAAATAATAATTGAACAATCTAATATCAAAACTGACACTGTATTTCAGTAAAAGTGAGTGAAAATCACATTTAGTTGAAATACTTAGTTTTGATATTAGATAGAATTTCTTATCAATTACTTTATTTCAGTAAAAGTGAGTGCAAATCACATATTTAATTGAAATACAGTGTTAGTTTTGATATTAGATAGAATTTCTTTATAAAATATTTGGCGCCGACTTCAAAAGATTACTTGTATGAAATTTAAAATTTTCTCAGTTTAAAGTAAATACTTTATTTTAAACTTTTTAGTACGTGAGTATTTTATCATTTCACTGAAGTCGGTTTCTTTTTTTGTTTTAAAATATGTTTTATTATAGACTGAGAAATATACTTCAATTTCTGAGTAGTATTTAGTATCGAATGTGTTCTAGGACCTGATTCCTAGCCTCACCAGTGGCGTACAGATGGTGAACAAAAATGAATAAGTATAATTATATTCAGTGTTCGATGATGATGAGAATCAGGTCCTAAAATGCATCTAATACCACTCAAAAATGTAAATTTTATTATAAAAACAAGTTTATGTTCATTAACAATCATCAATACTAACCAACATTTCAAGAAAGCCACGGGAAAAGTGCTTTATACTTTGGACCAATCCTAAACAAGAATCTGTGGGAGTGACCAGGTTCATAACATGCTAATGAAATTCGAAATTCTTTGAACTATGTGTATTCTAATAGTTTATATTCATGCTTTGTAGAGCGTAGGGAAATATTTCATAATCTGCTAGACTGTTCAATGAACGAACCCAAAAATCTGAGGGAAAACAAATTATCCTTGTCTCACCCTTGTTGGCCGTAGAAAGCGTTGAGAGCACTGGAAGTTAGAGCTGGATATTTCAACGATATAATCTTCGACGATTCATCTATCTCTTTCAGAGATCCCACACAGGCATTCCAGTTTCCATTTTCAAAGATTATATTTTTGGATTTTGCAAGCAAAATAGTCTTGAATGAAGATATTCTTACAGAAGCATACTCAGTACTATCTCATCCCAACTAAATTGAGATTAATCTCATCAAGCTTAGAATTATTCGTAATGCATTTCAAGCACTCAAAATTTAAAGCTGTCAATAATATTGATTGAGATATTTCTCAATAAGCTATGTAACCCTGGTGCCCAAACGCAATTATATAACTTTTTTTGAGGATGAAGCCCACATAGGTTTGAGACCTGTGCGTGGGTAATGAGTTGGATGATGGTGATTTATGAGTTGGACCTACAGTTTTAGTTGGGTTCCGAACCACCGGGAAGTGATTTTACAGCAGAGAACAGGGCCTTTTTTGTTGGCCAATGTAATCGGTCACCGTTACAAACAGGACGAGAACGCAGCTTGTCTATCTGATTGAACAGATACCTGCTACGGCTCGCGGCTATCACTTCCCTAACTTACACTTTCTACTAATATGGCTCCGTTAGTGGGAATCGTAGCTCAGATAATAAAGATAATCTATAATTTACTCCAATTTATTTTAACAAACCTTAGCTTTAATTAGCCATCAACAATTCAACAATAAAAATGATTCACGTAAGATTAACGTTATTAACTTGATATATGTACAGTATTTGTGAACGTTATAAATAATGAAACTATTATCCTACAGGTATATTACTAGTGAGCCCAACAGGCTGGAGAACTCGCTTGCATACAACTAATTTTGGGAATGGAAACTCATTTGGGAAGCTTATGGTAGGAGAAGGTGGTAACGAAAAACGGCTGTTTTGAAAATAATGATTTAGATAAAATTTACAAGACATCTATCATTTGAAGTTTAATTTCATTGTTGCTCTGATACATATATTTATTTTCCTCAAAAAAGACCTACCGTACTCATATACCTTTATATCAGGGCAATGGAATTAGTGTATCAATCTATAGAGCATGATAGGGCGTTCAATCATGAGTATAGGGCGTTAAAAAAGGTTCATGTCTTTTACCAACTCTATTCAAAATTTACCTTGGTAGTGCTCTAAGACAGTGGATTAAAAAATGTAGCCCCATGGGAATACAAACGGGAAACAGGCCCATATATACGATCCTATTTGCAGATGACCAAATAGTATTAGCAGAAGACCAGCAGTATATGCTATGTATGCTTAACAAGCTGTTAGAGGATTTTCAGGATTGGGGACTGGAAGTTAAATGGATAAAACAAATTATTTAAACATTGGAGGCATGACGCAGGACATTCAGACAGAGTTTGGTGTTATAAAAGGTGTTAAGCAATATAATTACCTGGGCGTTACAATAAATGAGGATGGCAGAGACAATGTAGATATTTTGAAAAAAATAGGAAGGGGAAAAAACATAATCAGGGCACTGCATCCAATTCTGTGGAATAAAACACTAACGAAAAAAACTAAAACAAACATATATCAAGCTATGATAGAACCAATATTGACGTATGGATCAGAGGTGTGGGTCATGGATCGCAGGCATGCTTCAAAATTGCTTGCTGCGGAGATGATGTATTGGAGAAGATGCTCAGGCAGGCTTGTCATTATTGGATAAAGTAAGAAATGAAGTAATAAGAGAGCAAATGGATGTGAAGGAAACAATACTGAGTAGCATAGGAAAAAACCAGGTAAAATGGTACGGCCACCTTCGCCGAATGAATATGGAAAGAATACCGCTGAAAGTATTTGAATGGACTCCGAACCAACATCAGAAGCGAGGTAGGCCAAGGGAAATATGGATGGCAAATGTTCGGCAGGAAATGGAAAGTAGAGGATTGCGAGAGGGGGACTGGAGCGATAAGGAGCGATGGCGGAAGGGATGTGAGAAGCGACTAAAGTTGCAAAACTTGCTTAAAAAAAAAATCTATAGAGAATATATATCTATACCACATGAAAAACAGCTGTTTATATATCCATATATAAGGGCAATGAAATTAGTATATCAGCTTATAGAGATACAATAAAAAGCCTGATCGCATTTATTCACCTACAGCTGATGATATCTCAAAATATATTTTGAAATCTATTGAGAATTCCATATGGTGAAAACAACTATTTTCTTAAATATATAGATATATTAATGAAGGGGTGAAAACTTATCCTTTTGTTTCGCCTCAAAAAGGATGAAGGAGTCTGTTAATTTTATTGGCCAACGAACTTGACCTGTCTAAAGATACCAAGAATCTGTGTTTCAAATTTTAAGTTGATTGATAAAGGCGTTCGAAAGTTACCGTGGAACACACAAACACACAACGCCTCGAGCCTCAAGTCAAAAGGAAGAAATCGTCTTGGCTTACTCCAGGACCGTGTGATGGGAATAAGATATAACAAATCAATATACGCGTAGTCTGATACGTATAAAAAGATACACTAATTCTCTTGAAAGCACGCTAAGAGATCATTTTAGAGTTCTACTACAGATTAACATTTCAACCAGAAAGACCAAGATAATGACTCCTATTCACTGATATCGATATTTGGGGTGGTGATGGCCGCTCGCAAAGCGCGGTATCAGGGCGTTCTTTGCTTAGTCATCACTTTTCTGGTGGTTCAGAGTCCACCTAAAACTACGATCCATATCATCACTATCATCCAATTATTTACCACGTACAAGTCTCGGACTCGCAGAAGAAAGAAGGTGTTATTCGTTCGTGAAAGCTTTCTGCTCTTGAAGCTTTGTATCGCTTCAATTGAATCGAATAGTAGGCTTCGAATTGTATCGCCTATAAAATGAACAGCCTACAGAATTACTACCCTAGCTGTTCATGAGGAGTCCAAAAGAATCATTATTCGGTTGCAAATGGTAGTTCGAGTTTTTGGAACAGGGAAGATCTTGATCGGTTAAGCCATTATCCCCGAATACTTCAACAAGCAAGAATTGCAGATGCCCAAGGGAAATCACAGAGTGAACGTTTAGACATTTTAAACTTCCTTCAGTATGTTAACTCAGCTACTCCTCGAAGTAGGGTAATCGAGAGCTCACTTTACAACGTGTTCCAGTATAAGATAACCTTCAAGCTAGTGAATTAAAGGTTTGAAGCTACCTAAGCCGGAAGATCAATCGAAATCTCATATAACATTCAATTTAGCATGTTTGGAATAGGATAACCGTCGCTGCAATCTTACCACCTGTATTGCTGTATTACTATATTATTCTTTGTGTTACTGTATTACTATACAGTATTACCTGTGTTACTATATTATTCTTTGTACTTATTTCAACCATTTTACTACATAAACTATCAAATTCACTATAATGTGCTGGTCAATTTTTATATAGAATTAAAATTTGTATTAGAATTTTCACGAAAAATCTTACATTACTCAAGAAGATTTCATGATGTCAATTTTTAGAGGTTAAATTTTAAACCTCTAAAAAGGTAAAATTTCAATGAATAATGATAAATTGATGATGATGATAGTGACTCGTCAATAAAGTGCTTATAACTGTTATTGTTAACGAGACTCACCAGCAGCTACCTAATTGATTAGTAACATCATAATTTTGAAATACTTTCTTTATAGTGGTGAAGGTGATATTGTGGAAGATATCAGATATACTGAGTTTGTTTGAGATTGATAATGGTGTAATAACCGAAACTAGTATCTCACTATTTTTATAAATGGGGTTGTGACAACTTCGTCTTATTATTCATTATTTTGAAATAATTGATGATTTCTTATGAAAGATTAGTGAGAAATCTTTTAAACCGATGAGTAAAATGTTATGTTGAACATTGAGATTTTGGTAATCATTCAACTAGTTTTTTAGAATAATTTTCTAATTGTACTCCTGTACTGAGTAGTGAGTGATCTGTGTTATGAAAAACACATCTAAAAATAATGGGAAGTGATAGCCGAGTGCCATAGCAGGTATCTGATCAATCAGAGATAAGATACAAAACTCCTGAACGCTCTTTGTAAGGGTGACCGATTAGATGGGTCATCAAAAAAGACTGTTCTCTGCTGTAAAATTACTTCCCGGTGGTTTGGAACCCACCTAAAACTGTAGGTCCAACTCATCAATCACCATCATCATTCATTACCAACGCACAGGTCTCAGACCTATGTGGGTTTCATCCTCCGAGAAAAAAAATTATAATGAAAAATATACATTTTGAAGGATCCCGAAATTTTATTAGCTCCTGACATCTATTTATTTTCTAGGAGCATGCCGAAGAGAAAAGCGAGATTGTAGCGATGCTTGCGATGATGCTATTCTACTGCCATGTAAACTGACTAATTAATATTTGATAAAGCTGTGCTGTTGATCTCTAAACCTCTCATGTAACCGGATCTTCCGGCTCGAATTTGACTCCTTTTCTCCAGTCTTCAGCCTATTGAAAGACGCCCGCTATCTGTGCTCGTCAAATGAGAATATCTAATTAATTATCGTTACAGTATCCTCCTGCATGTGAATTCCCATGTTTCACTGCTGAGAAAGTGTCAAAAACATTGATAACTTTACAAAGTAGGCTGACTCGACTTTCCTCAAATTTGCTCATAGGTATCTCATCCCATGCGTTATTTCTCCTCCATTACATTCCAGTATAATACCAGTTTTCAGATCAATTTCTATGGGCTAAACGCTATTGTTTGGCAGCGATAATTAGAATTTTCAATAAATTTATCAGTTTTAGTGCTATTTCCAATTCTTGGATTTCTTGTTCCATAACGATCTTCGTTGTTGATATCAACTTATTGTTGTAAATTTAGCGACTTCCAGTCAGCCTTGAAGATGAGATTCATTACCTCGAAAACGTTCGGCCGAATGTGAGTTCACTTATTATATATTCACAATATAAAACTGACTGCAAATCGTCAAATTTACAACAAAAAGTTGACACTATTTTCACGGGGAATACTTGGGAGCCAATCTCTTTCAGGTATCTATCAATCTCTTTCATTATTTGTTATCAGCTTTTTGTTCCCTCTTCTTTCTTCCGCTCTTCCCATAGCAATTATCAATACATCGTTTTGGTCTTATCATACTTTATCACAGTACTTATAAGGATCTTTCCTTGATGAGAATCTAATAAGAAGTTTCAGCGAAATCCCAGACCAGTTTTAAAAGCTCTTTAATTTTTCACGTTATAGAACTTACAAGTTCATTGTAACCTATCTACTACTTACTTTTACACAGTTATTTATTTACCCAATACTCTCACGTATTACTTACACCATAAGACCGTGAATCAGTTCAAATACTGATAAATCTGCATTATTTGCATTTCTTACAAGCATTCTTAATAAGTTACATCCGCCATGAACATAATCAAGTCAATATAACATTTATTCAAAATGTGAGTATAGAGCAGTTTTGGATTTCAGTCGGTTTCGCCTTCACCTACATTTTGTCACAATGAATAAATAAATTAGTCTTAATGTGAATTAATGTCAGTATGAAAATGGGGAGTTATGTCAGAATGAAATTGGCCGGTATAAAAATAGGTAGTAATGTCAGTATGAATTTGAAAACCAAACGATTCAAATTGAATACAGAGAACCTGCTAATTTTCATTTTTTACTAAAAACGTTTCGCGCTATACTGCGAAATACTATTTGGACTTCATGGAGAAGCTGTGGTAGAAAACGCAGTGCGATGTTGAAATCCTATTTGTGTGTTTCGGGAGTTACGACCGGATTTTGGAAAATTTATTTCTGCATGCAGAGTGAGCCGGATGCCTGACAGCCAACAACTATTAGTTTTGAAACTGATCGCCACTGTGGTCAGCGAGGGGTCCCAGCACTAACCAACATTCACCAGAAAACTCCTTTCTCTCTTATTTATGTGGTTCGGATCACGTATGCTCGGTTTTTGTCATAAAGCACCAACTTTGATAAACCCCTTTGCAACCTAAATATTTTCAATGATTGTTCTCGCCTGTTTCATGTTCATACTAATTATTCCTCACCAAAAAATAATATTTTTCAATACATTGATGAAAACAGTACCCACACGATGTGTGGGATAGGTTTTAAGTCATCCACTCCTGTAGCAGCTATCAACAAGAAAAAGTACATGGCAAATTTGTAAAAGTGAGGGGAGAAAATCTGATATTTTAGAACAAAACTCAGTATTCCCCCATATATTTCACCCCCACCATCACCCTTAATGATATTGGCAACCAGGAAAATTTACCACTAAGTTCTCATTTTCTTACAAAACAAAATTAAATGTTATAGAGTACCTAATGGACGAAAACCTAGTCCATGAATGTTGGAGCAATGAGGAAAAAGTGAAAATTCATCCACTAATGAAAATTGGACGAATTGATGTTCCTCTTCATCCCTTGCGCTGTTTGAATCTGAATATGGATTTAATGAAGCAAAGCGAGGAACTATCTTTTTGCTTGTAGAGTATTAAAAAAATATATATGTATTGCATTATTATGATTCAAAACAGACTATGCCATCACCACTCAATGGAGTGAATTTATTTTCTTATTAAATTGTTTATTTCACATCAATTTAAAAATAAAGATTCAAAGAATTGAAACCTATCTAATAAAAACTATCAATTTAAACTCTACAAGTCAATATTATCCTATCAAATAAACTATGCACAAAAAATATCTGCCATAACAAGTTTCAACCCAAAAAATTGGCACATTCATGCTGAAGTAGTTTTTTTGGAAATCGGAAAGCAGTTTTGGCTTTCTCTGCTGATTTTTCACAATTGTATCACGGACAGCGGCCATACTAGCTTTTATTCACCTTGTATTCGACATAATTCATCTCTATCATTCAATTAGATAATTATCATTTGCAACGTTTTGATAGACGTTTGACTTTCCAGTATCCCTTCCTTTTAAACACCTTAAGACTTTGTCAGTCCATTAATGATCGAATATAAATTGAATTACAGAACAAATTCCCTGAAATAATGCTGACCGGGTGAGAAAGGGAGAATATGATTTGGCAGAAGGCAAGAGCCCAAATTTCGAATCTTTTCTACTATTGTACAAAAAGATAATGGATTCACATCGATGTCAAAGTACGTCTCTTTTTGGGGCAGGGGTTGTTCATCAATTTATTATTTTCTCCAGCTGGAGAATCTTGTGATAGATGAAATCAGCCATTACAAAGACGTTTCCAACCCCAGCCCTATCAGTATCTTAGTAGAACTCCATTATGGCCATGTGTGCGATGAAGAGCTCAATCCTATTTTTTCGAGACAGCCCCATTCAGTTGGATGAAATAAGGCTGAATTTGAAGCAAGCAGTGTTTCGTCTTTTGTCACTGCTCAAACAGTGTCAACAACAGCATCATCTATCCTTCATCCGAATGCTGCTGGCTGTTAGTCACCCACACTCAGTTCAACGTCTCCAAGCTTCCAAATAACCACTTCTTGAGCTTTGACAAACATTCTACTGCCAACAAAGCCACTGAACTGCAAGAAGTAATTCACAAACAAAGCTCTCGATTTATAACAGAGAAGTGATCTATTATTCAAATGAGAATCTCATTGTAATCCAACCGCTCCAAATCCAAATTCTCTTTTTTAGCTTAATATGATTTTTTGGGAATGATTCTTACATGACTTGTGCATAAATACAGAATGACCACGAGAAAAAGGGGATTTTTGGGTTGGGATTATGCGCGGCCGTTGAATGTGATTGGGAACGACGGGTTAACGGGTTAAATAAATAAATAAAATTTTATTGTCATTCAATTCATTGAACAATAGACAACGTCATAAATCAAGTCGTTGAACAACTAGTACAACTAGTTAAGTTGCAAGTGTTTTGTACAAATAGCTGTATACAGATAAATTGTGAAAAAATAATAAATTTTGATAGTAATATCAAAAATATCTAGCAAAAACATTCAAAATGACACAAGATTCCTCTAAACAACAATAATTCCAATCCCAAATGCTACAAAAATGATTAGCCACCAGCCAATTAGACAACCTGGTCTTAAATATTTTTTCAGTCTCCCTTATCAACTCCAATGGAAGTTTGCTGTACAGCTTTATACCAAGTATGTCATAACTATTAGTTGTTTTGGACAGGCGTTGATAGAGTATGTCATAACTATTAGTTGTTTTGGACAGGCGTTGATAGAGTATATCAATTCTATTACAATTCCTTGTTTGTGGTAATGAGTTTCTTGTCTCAATTTTAAACTGGTTGAGTTTTTTTAACATTCAGCAATACTGTGTACATATATAAATTAACTATTTCATTATTTTTAAATCAATAAAAATAGGTTTACAGTGTGCTAATCTAGGAGAACCCGTTCCAGTTAGTAGAGGAAGTTCGTCCTAGTTACAATGGAGCAGTGGTCGTTACATCATCCCGTAGTGTACGCAAAATTTTATAAAACTTATTCAGTAAAACAGCAACTCAAAGACTTTTCCGCCATTTTTTTTTCTTTTTTCAATTCAATTCTTTATTTCTCACCAATTTCGCCATAATTTCAATGTTTAGCAACACGGTGCAGACCCCAAACAAAAAACGGATTCGCGATGCGCCAACAATTATTTAAAAACAACAGGTTTGTTGATAAAGCACCGTCCCCTTGATTTTTATCGGACAGAACGCCAGAAAATTTGGAAAAATGAAGAACAGCACTATTAATTAGCTACGTCGTGGAAAAACTTGAAATCACATTCCGCTTATCGGCACTTGTTAGTGTAAGCATGAGGAAAAAATCAGAAAAACTATACTTTCCACTACAATTTTTTCAATTTGATAGATATATCAATTTTTTCAATTTGATGCATATATCTAACTACGTTTGAAAATAATTTTAACTACAACTTCCTCCATTATTATTCCTTAAAAATTCTCCGTTCCTTGTGATCATCGTGTGATTATTATTTCTAAAAACACCTTATTATCCTTGATTCTGTATTGATATAAAAAATTGGATTTACCAATAGCCCTCTATTGTTCCTTATTCAAAATACAGCTAATATTGGAATTCAATTCAGTTGAGCGCGTTTTTAAAATAATTATGCATGGTTACCATTAGAAATAGGGCGTTTTTATAAACATTAGTGTTGAATATTGGAGTGATAAATTATTTATTCATAAACATAAAAATGTGGTTAAATTTATGCAATCAAATCTTATCAACTGAATTCCAGTGCTCTTGAATTCACATAGACTACCTAATGGATATTAGATAGATTGTATATTGAAATCGTCGCCAAGCTTATTGCAACAGAAACATTTTCAGTACAACAGAATACTCTTTTGTTTTAATACTACCGTACTATTCCCGTACTATTCCCGTACTACTAATATACTACCGTATGACCTACAAAGTAAATAGGATATTTTACAAAGTCATACTGTACTAATAGCATCTGTTTTATAAAAATAAGATATGTTTCTGAATACATAATAATTAAGAAAGCTTATGAACGAGGAGAAAATTCTAATATGGGGTAAAATGACTGTGTAATCATAAGAGAACGGATAATAAGAGGTATGATGAGATGTAAGGATATATCTAAAGATAATAAAATAGAGTGAACATTGAACATTTAAAAGAAACAATATAAACAGAGGGGTGCCCCAACAACGAGCAGTTGCGTACCCAGGAGTTTACTAGGGGGGGACGAAACTACCAGATGTCTGGGGGGTATGAAATACCCCCCATCGAAATGGACTGGTCCGGGGGTCCCCCCGGGAAAATTTTTCATAAATTGAAGTGAAAATCACAGATTATTGGTGATTACAAAACACAATATTGGTGATTCTAGCGTCTGACTCTGACTGAAATAATTAATTATAAATCTTGTTTAAGATGACATATTGAATGTTAATTTAATTTCAGGATGCATTGTTAAAATAAACACTATAGTAAAAATGTAGTAAGAAAATAGCTCAGCTTCATCTTATAGAAAATAATAAATGGTCGTCGTGTATCTACTAATTTTCCTATTTGTGTTTGACATTTCGGTGGGGGGGGGGCTCAGGCCCCCTGAGACCCCCCTAATAATAATAATAATAATAATAATAATATTAATAATATCGTGTGACCTGGCTGGCTCAGGTCTGGTGTCAGAGTTATCAGGTCGCACCTGAATAAGTTCAGGGCCTCTGACGTGACTTAACGACTGTTTTTAGGCAGCCGGGACCGACAGCTTAACGTGTCCTCCGAAACACGGGAGTGACCCGAGGTAAAATCTTTCGGTCAGAACTGGGATCGAACCCGGGACCTTTGGGTTAGCAAACCAGCGCTTAACCCACTCGGCTACGGCCACTCCACACCCCTTATATACGCCCATTTAAACAGGATATTACAGACAAGAATGGTTCAGTCTGTTCCATTTTTTGAATCATAACTATTACAGCCATCTATCTACAACTTCTGGAGTTTACCTTCAATAATAGCTTAGTGTAAGCAATTTTCTTCAGGAACAGTCATTTTAATAAAGTAGTACTTTCCATATCATCAAATACAATTTCCACGGCATCCAGTTCGAATCTCTTGTGAACGATGCCTCATTTGAGAAAGAGAAAAACGTGGGACTTAATTAAGAAACGCCGTGAAAATAAATTCAGAGAATGTAATGAGCTCAGAGATCCATTACACACATGGATGCCTCCAGCCCCCCCCCCCCCCCCCCCCCCAATGCAATCGCTTCTGTGAAATAGGTCCTCGCTCACATTATACCTCCTTGGGGATGCTAAGGCGCTTACTAACAACTTTTTTGTATCAGAGCCAGCGTTGCTAAGAGGCTTAAGACGCGCCGCGCCGCGCCGCCCTCAATCGTGTATTTGACCCAGACGTGGGAGGATGATGTTGATGCTGTTTGCCATGTATTTACACTTCCTAAAATGTCAAGTCGGCGCCATTGTGCTCGCCATCGACATCAGCCAAGCATTTGCGCTGTTTTAATTCCTCAAATTAGAAGCGCTGCTCCCTTAACGACAAACGGAGACTATTCCAACTTCCATTTTGACTATTTCTGCTCTGTTTACAATATCCATCGTAAACACATTTACTCGGAGATCGTAGATCATGTTGGTTTGTGTTTGTTAGCGCTCATTGGAGTGACTCGATTCAATTACGTGGCGATTTCCAGACCAGAGAAAATAGAATAGTACATTACTATTCTATTCTCTCTGCTCTAGACCTCAACTTCGCCTCTTCAAGTGAATAAAAATGAATTCTGTTCCTTTCTAAACTGAGTTCAAATGCACAGATGTAGTGGTGTTTCTTCCATGTAAGTGAGGAAGGAACTTCTCAGTTTGATAAAACTACTACTTTTTCAAGAAAATAAATATCTCTTAAAGATTATTCATGATACATAGACAGGAGAACATAAATAAATATGGAATATTGTAAAGGAAATATAAACTGTGAAAACAGAAAGATTATGAATTGAATCACCTTTCATTTGTCATACATGTTAGTTACATGTCAGGCCTATGAGGCAATATAGGATTTATATCCTATTCTCATACTATTTATTAATTTATTACTGAATTAAGAGAATGCAAAAGTAGTTGTATTGAGTGAACATTGATCTAATAAGTTTGTTACTTTATATTAGTTAACATAATGTGTTGCATCTGTGTGTCCTTTACGCTGCAGCAACACAACGATAGGATTAGATAGCTTGGAATCTCAGGAATCAACAGAATCAGATTATAGATTCAGAGAGTTCTGTGTAGAAAATAATTTTTATTTTATTTGAATGACAACTTTATCGCTGAAAGTGTTATTGAATTACATTAACCACTATAATTATAAACCACTATATTAAAGTTGACATTACTCGGATCTTTTCGAAATGGAGAAAAACTTAGGCTATGTGAGGCTCCATCTTCTGTAAGCAAAGTTCAGGATGATTGCCTAAAGGTGCGTCCAGACAGCACCGTAACTCCGTAACGTAACACCGTCGCGTAAAAAATTGTGCCGTACATTGTGCCATCGTGTAACATTTTATCCTTGTATACATCGTATGCTGTTGCAAGACGGCTTTACGATCAGCTTATTCTGTGTAACATAGTGAAGATCGTGACGGAGTTACGTTACAGAGTTACGATGCAGTCTAGACAGGCTTCAAGTGAAAAATTGCCATTGCTTAGCTCAAAGATTGTAGAGTAGAATAATGCACGGGGGACTCAAGAACCCTCTCTAGACTATAATCTAATTGATGGTTTTGAGAAAATGAACTGATTTTCTTGAAAAAATCTGAAAACGAAGATTAAATCTTCGAATTGGAGTGAACTTTGTTGTACAAGAATTAAATCTCTATTTCATCCTGTCTTGACAGGTAGAACCAATTTTGAGGAGATAAAAGTTTACTCGGGCTCATGAGTCGGCAACAACCCAAATACCAGAAAAAGTTCAGTAAGTCCGTGAAATTCAGGAAGTCCGTACTAAGCTTCAGCTAGCTTTGAACTTGCTGATCAGAGTTTGTGAACGTTGGCTACAGTACTGTATTTACAAGAAAAGTGATCAATATCATTAGTGGAGAAGAAGCAAGTAACCACTTGATTGCAACGTGACTTAAACTTTTCATTTTCACTTCAGAGGAGTTTCAGAGTAAACATCGCTAACTTTGTTGATTCAAATTGAAAGCGCTGAAGGCTACCACAAAAGCATCTTGCCGCGTTAACATTCGTATGGCTCTACTCTACCAGTCTCTTTTCTTTTCTTAGCTCATCCTTTCCATTGAAGAAACAACCCAGTTTGGTTTCCTTCGCCTTTTATCTCTCAGAACTCTCGCTCTCCAAAGAGCATTCTTTCTGAAGGAAGAATCTATTCTATTAGCGTGGTCGTTTAAGGCTAGAGGTTGTTTCCATTCCCTAGTTGGTTGTTGTGATATAAACATCCAAAAAGCAATAGATGAATAAAGGAATGAGTAGCTGAGGAAAGTTCTACGGAGAAACCGAATCAGATGAGAAAAACATGAGCAAGTTCCAAGTTCTTATTAAAAATAGTTATTCGTAAATACTGCGACTATATTGAGCCTCATCCTTGGTGACAAGGTTGTCTTTTAGGAACAATTGATTGAAAACTGACCTTCTGGTCGACGATAACCATTATGATATTTCAAAAACTGTAATTACCATGTTCCAATAATATGTATCACATAGAGTTAGGTGTAGGTGTATCAGAAAGAGTTAGCTAGGTGTATGGAAAGAGTTGATAAATTCGACTCATGTAGGCCGTTGTTCAATAGACTTTTCTCTTATCTGTACCCTGTTTACATGTCTATATATGTATGAAGCTACTTTATATGTAAAAAAGAGTGATATTAACCAAAATCTTGTCGTACACGTATATAATACAAGAAGCGAGGAGATTTTCACTTAGTGAGTCAAAATAGCAACTTACAGTATTCAAACAAAAAACCTTGTTGA
Source organism: Conomelus anceps (assembly GCA_948455865.1). Lineage (NCBI taxonomy): Eukaryota > Metazoa > Arthropoda > Insecta > Hemiptera > Delphacidae > Conomelus > Conomelus anceps. Next base: position 5,197,285 of record OX418217.1, on the reverse strand, counting down.
ATTGGTAGGAAACTCCACAACAAGCTACCGCAGTTTTTAAAGAGCCTTCAAAATATAGAAATATTTTTAAAAGCAATTGAAAAAATATTCAGTTCATAAAGCTTTTTATTGTGTACAAGAGTTCCTTTCACATCAAAATTAAGCCTCACCTCAACTCCTCAACTAATTGATATAGTAATGAATTCTAACTAGATTGTATAACTGTTGATCTGACTTATTTCATACTCCTTAACTGTAGTCTCCAAGACTACGAAAATTCCAATTCTTAACATCCCCCTTTGTGAATTGTGTAAGATGCAGTTACAAAAAATACTTGAGCAGCTTTCGTAATAATTTCTAGTGTTGGCATTGTCAAGTTGAATTTAATTAAACCAAAATAATTTGTTGAACTTGCAATTTGAAATGAACGGGGAAATCTCTTTATTTTTAAATGTTGCGAATGGTAAAGTTAAAAATTAATTTGAATGTAGAAAGTAATTAATAAATATAGATTGAAATTGTTCACAAAATTCATATTCTGTAATATTTTGGATTTCATATGATGAGACTTTGGATTTTTTGTTTTGTACTTTCACGGCCCCAATCATCTACACGTCTACAGTATGAAACGATTAATTTGAAACAATATGACTTTGATTATGTCACTGGCATCATCCAATTTTTCACGGAGTGCCATACAGAATAGTAAGTATTATCATATTATGGTGTTAGAAGTACCTGTATATTGCACCTTATCAAATTATCTATTTATTCTGTTACATGAGTGTATCAATAACGATAACTTCCAGATATTAAAGTAATTTAAAGATATAGAAATGAATAACGAACTGTTCACTGTTTATTTATTAAGATAATGATTTGTTTATAGTTGATGAAGTGGTAACATCAAATTCAGAACCAATATTTGTCATTATCGTGTGTTTATTTTAACGGGGCGGTTGAATTCAAATATCAATATTGATGCAGGTCGTTCCATCCTGAGTCACATTAAAATCTCATCAATTTCCAGCAGTAAGAAAGATCTCGACAAAATGAAACTGGGAGAAGGTTGGAATATTCAAGAGGTTAGTACTTTTCACTGCGAGAAAGTATCATTTTCGCTTTCCTTCTCCACAAGTTAGATTTCCCCAGGGGTTTCCTCCATTTTCTAAACGTAAACATTGGTTACGAAATCCAAAGTTGGACAGACGATAGCATAGTGGTGCACTGTTATTTCTATCTCATCTATCAACATCATTTAGAACACTGAAATTTCGCAAGATTACTTATCTTGGTAGCAGGTACTATCCATTCGTATACCACAATGATGGGGGAACTGATTCCCAGTTGTAATCAATAATCATCCTCCAAAGATCATTAGTACGGCACGTGAGTCTGTTATTAAGGTATCAGTAGATCTTAAAATATTTAACCCAGAACGATCTATCACCGTTGAGGTTTTTAGGAACTTTTTTTCGCTGAATGAAGCCCACATAGGTCTGAGACCTGTGCGTGGGTAATGTATTGGATGATGGTGATTGATGAGTTTGACCTGCAGTTTTAGGTGGGTTCCGAACCACCTGGAAATGATTTCACAGCAGAGAACAATGTCTTTTTTGCTGGTTAATCCCTTACAAAGAGCGTCTAGGAGAACGCAGCTATCTCTCTATCTGATTGAACAGATACCTGCTACGGCTCACGGCTATCACTTCCCTAATGTAAAGCCAACAGAAAGTAAACCACATTCTTGAAGTAGCTCTTTTTTATACAAACCATTTGGTAACTAGCCGTAATAAAAATTGAAAACTATTAATTCACTATTAATCAACTATTAATTAAAACTATTAAACTATTAAAACTATTATTTGAGACCTTCGGGGTTGCCGTAATTAGACAATAGACAGTTCATTGTATAATCGACATAGTTGTAATTTCTGTTCCTATATTAATATCCAGACAGAAAATTGTTGATGTACTGTGGATGTTCTGTTGGTTGAATAAATTATTATTATTATTATTAGATGAGCGGGACGAATAAGATTTTTTTGAAGTAGGAAGCCCACACAGGCTTGAAACCTGTGCAGTTGGATGATGGTGATTGATGAGTTTGACCTACAGTTTTAGGTGGGTTCCGAACCACCTGGAAGTGATTTTACAGCAGAGAAGAAAGTACTTTTTGCTGGCCAACTTGAAAATTGAGAAGGATAACTGAGATAATTCGAAAAGGAATTTATTATTGGAGGTGTAAATGGAATCATTGCGTCTTGACTTTCAAATATTCAATTTAAAAAATATTTAAATAGGATACATCTCTATTACTGTGTGCGTCAAGATTATACTCTAAAGGTTTTTCTCCTCTCAACATAGTATTCTGTCGATTACTTATGTCATTACTCTTGCTCGATTCTTTACGAGAATTCAAAAATTATTGCAAAGAAATGTTTTGTGTTGAGCTCTAAGTACAGCTATAAAGTAAATGTGTACGAGTCTAAAGTATCTATAAAGTACGTATACGAGTCTCAATCTAGGTTTATGGTAATCTTATTCGTTTATGGTATTGTGCAGTTGAAATAACTTGTATAGAAATATAGTATGACCAACATGGCATCATGACACTTGATTCAGCTGATGATATCACATCATCACAATCACATAATTTATATGATGTTGAAGATCCATTTTGTTTCCATTAATATAATAATAAAACTTAAAAAACACTTTAAAGTGGAAATTGTGACTCACGTTATGGCGTGACGGCCGTTTCACTCTGATGTTAACAGCATAGTCAGACGACCTACAGTATACTGATTCAAGCTCATGAGTTTGAGGCAACTAATGCCTTGAATCAGTGTACTGTGAGTCGTCTGCTTTTACATCAGAGTCAAACGACCGTCACGCCATAACGTGAGTCACAATTTCCACTTAAGAATGTTTTTTTAAGTTTGTATTAACATAGTTTATAATTTGCACCATCCCTCAGCACAAGCTTTGCTAAGAGAGGGATGTAACAATTATTTCATTTATGATGTTTTATGTAGATATTCATTTTTATGATAAGAAGTGATCTAATTTTTGTTTGAATATATGAATGTTTTATTATGTATTGTTGACAATAAATAAATTTAATTGAAATGTATCTAATGTGGAAATATCCACAATATTCAAGATATCCAGTACCATTGCAGTAACCTATTCCAATCCATACATGAAATTTTCTTTATTAAACTGTCTCTGTTGAAGTGAAATACTCCATTATCATAAAAAGTGATTGATGAAATAAAATGACCAAAAACGCGAGACATGTATGAATGAATCAGAAAAATTCTTATGACAATACTCTAATTTTCATAAGTAATAACAACAGCTTCATACAATCACGTTCCTAAATATATAATATTTTTTAATAAATATTAATATCACATCATTGAGACAATAAATAATTAATGGAATTACAATTATTGAAAATCAGATTTTTTCTAGTTTTATAAAAACTTTCAATCCAGCACCACTAAACAAAGTGTTTCAGGAGGAAAGGTTCAAACTTCGGCAACTGATTCTAGATCTAAAAGTAAGAAAAAAATTCATAATAAACATATGTCCGGAAACGCTTCGTTAGCGAGTTATACAGAGTGAAAGATTTCGCCCAGAACTCAGTACCCTCGGTAAAAGAAAGTCATACTGAAATTCTGGGAAGGTAAATTAAGGACCGAATACAGATATTTCTCATGGTTTTTGATCTGAAAAAACGAATAAAATAGGTCCCAGAACTCTATCTTCAGTAGTTTTTATGATATTATGATGTAACAAAGCTATTGTACTTCAATGCTGAAAAAACGTGTTTTCAGGCACATAATTTTCTGTTTTATATCATTTCAATATCATAAAAACTATCGGAGATAGAGTTCTGGGACCTATTTTATTCGTTTTTTTTAGATCAAAAACCATAAGAAATAACTGTATTTGGTCCTTAATTTACCTTCCCAGAATTTCAGTATGTTTTTCTTTTATCGAGGGTACTGAGCTCTGGGCGAAATCTTTCACTCTGTATAACTCGCTAACGAAGTGTTTCCGGACATATATTTATTATGAATTGTTTTCTCATATTTAGATCTAGAATCAGTTGCCGAAGTTTGAACCTTTCCTCCTGGAACACTCTGTATACCGTTGAAGTGGAAATCACTTCAGCACAAGTCCATAAAAGGTATGATGAAGAATATGGAAGACTGATTAAAGAGGCAGCCCAAAAATAATTACAAGACAGATCCAGTTAAAAATATTTGGTCTAGCAAGTCAATTCTTTATGTGTGAAATATAATAAGAGAAAAGTTGTGGTTTGGCTGCAGAATGAAGGCTTAGACTGAGACTTTGAGGAGAAGTGGCGGGAAGACGCAATTAGAAGATGACAGCGAAAAGTTTCCAATCCAGATCAAAGTTTCGAGAGATTCTTGACGTTGCTCGCTCACAGTGCATGTGACCTGCTTAGAAATGTCAGCTGGAGAAATGTTCTCCTCTCTCACTCCTTACTTCTCACTCATCTCTAATACCAATCTCATCCAGGCTCTAATTTGTGATTTTCTCAGAGACAAACTGAAAAAAGTTATCCTTCCAACAGGAGGAGACGAGCCTAGAAGATAATTAGTTGATAAGGACTATAATTTGTCCAAGATTATAGACTTGTCACCTCTCTCTCACTCAGACACTCACTCTCTCTCTTTCACACTCTCTCTCTCTCTCTCTCTCTCTCACTCTCTTTCTCAAACTTTCCAGTTGCTCATGGACTGTTCAACAGTGAGCAGCAGCAGAAGGGTGGGGAAGCTGTTCAATCCACTTTTTACAGCCTGACATAATTAATTTTCAACGTAATCATCGTTGAGTTGCCAATTTTTCATTAAAAATCCATGTTGCTATGGAAGTTGATATTTCAACACTCAGTATCTCACATAGTTGGAACAGCGGGTTACCAGTTGCCCTACTCAGCAGTTGCCCGATCCAACCAGTTGACCGACCAAAGCAAACTTTACGATTTAACCCAACCTAACATAGCCTGAAATTGTTACAAAATGTACTCTTTACTTCTTTCGTGAAATACTTTACTTCTTTTGTAAAACACTCTACTTATCTCGTAAAATGCTTTACTTATTTCGTGAAATGCTTTACTTTTTTCGTAGTTCTTTTGTAAAACATTGTTTTCGTAAAGTTTGTTTTGGTCAACTGGTAGGGTCAGGCAACTGCCGAGTAGGACAACTAGTAACCAATCAGCTGGAACAGATAACTGCACACGACAACGCTGATTGATAATATTTCAATTAGGATTCCATTGATCTGATAAAATATGTCCAATAAGAATAATGTACACTACTCACACTTTCTCCACTTCTTTAGCATTGTAGAGTCTTTGTGATTGAATGCATTCATTTGTTCTACGTTCTCCAATATTCTCCAATACCTGCAATGAAATGCTAGTTTCTATCATGATGATTTCAGAAATGTTAGTCTGAGTGCAGTGGAGTGTTTTATCTTTGATAGAACATTCTTTGTAGTGACGAAGGTGATATTGAGCAATATATCCATAACAAATAAGACATGAAGTTATCACAACCACATTTATTGAAAATAGTAAGATACTAGTTCCGGTTGTTACACCATTATCAATCTCAAACAAACAAAAACTAAAGTACAGAGTAGCTTAATAATTATTCATTTTATTTATACACATATAAGCAAGGTGAATTTAAATTTCTATCTAACAAAAAAAGGAGCTTCATACACATATAAGCAAGGTGAATTTCTATTCCATTCTTACAATAGAAGGAGCTCCATACACATATAAGCAAGGTGAATTTATATTTCTATCTCTCAAAAAAAGGAGCTTCATACACATATAAGCAAGGTGAATTTATATTCCATTCTTACAAAAAAAGGAGCTTCATACACATATAAGCAAGGTGATTTTTTATTTCTATCTCACAAAAAAAGGAGCTTCATACACATATAAGCAAGGTGAATTTCTATTCCATTCTTACAAAAAAAGGAGCTTCCTACACATATAAGCAAGGTGAATTTATATTTCTATCTAACAAAAAAAGGAGTTTCATACACATATAAGCAAGGTGAATTTCTATTTCATTCTTACAAAAAAAGGAGCTTCATACACATATGAGCAAGGTGAATTTCTATTCCATTCTTACAAAAAAAAGAGCTTCATACACATATAAGCAAGGTGAATTTCTATTCCATTCTTACAAAAAAAGGAGCTTAATACACATATAAGCAAGGTGAATTTATATTTCTATCTCACAAAAAAAGGAGCTTCATACACATATAAGTAAGTTGGATTTCTATTCCACTCTTACAAAAAAAGGAGCTTTACACATATGAGCAAGGTGATTTAATATTTCTATCTAACAAAAAAAGGAGCTCCATAAACATATAAGCAAGGTGAATTATGTTTCTATCTCACAAAAAAAGGAGCTTCATATACATATAAGCAAAGTGAATTACTATTCCACTCTTACAAAAAAAGGAGCTTCATACACATATAAGCAAGGTGAATCCATATTTCTATCTCTCAAAAAAAGGAGCTTCATAAACATATAAGCAAGGTGAATTTGAATTTCTATCTAACAAAAAAAGGAGCTTCATTCACATATGAACAAGGTGAATTTCTATTCCATTCTTACAAAAAAAAGGAGCATCACACACATATAAGCAAGGTGAATTACATTTCTATCTAACAAAAAAAGGAGTTTCATACACATATAAGCAATGTGAATTTATATTCCATTCTTTCAAAGAAAGGAGCTTCATACACATATAAGCAAGGTGAATTTATATTTCTATCTCACAAATAAAGGAGCTTCATACACATATAAGCAAGGTGAATTTCTATCCTATTCTTACAAAAAAGAAGCTTTATACACATATAAGCAAGGTGTATTTATATTTCTATCTCTCAAAAAAAGGAGCTTCATACACATATAAGCAAGGTGAATTTCTATCCTATTCTTACAAAAAAGAAGCTTTATACACATATAAGCCAGGTGTATTTATATTTCTATCTGACAAAAAAAGGAGCTTCATACACATATAGGCAAGGTGAATTTATATTCCTATTCCACAAAAAAAGGAGCTTCATACACATATAAGCAATGTGAATTTCTATTCCATTCTTACAAAAAAAGAGCTTCATACACATATAAGCAAGGTGAATTTATGTTTCTATCTCACAAAAAAAGGAGTTCCATACACATATATGCAATGTGAATTTATATTCCATTCTCACAAAAAAAGGAGCTTCATACACATATAAGCAAGGTGAATTTATATTTCTATCTCACAAAAAAAAGAGCTTTAACACATATAAGCAAGGTGAATTAATCTTTCTATCTCACAAAAAAATGAGCTTCATACACATATAAGCAAGTTGAATTTCTATTCCATTCTTACAAAGAAAGGAGCTTCATACACATATAAGCAAGGTGAATTTATATTCCTATCTAACAAGAAAAGGAGCTTAATACACAATAAGCAAGGTGAATTTCTATTCCATTCTTACAAAAAAAAGAGCTTCATACACATATAAACAAGGTGAATTAATATTTCTATCTCACAAAAAAAGGAGCTAAATGTATATGTACAAGTTCCAAATAAAGGTCCTGCTAAACCTTGTGGTTTTTTCAGCAGGTGCCCACATAATATAAATTTCAAAACTCTAAACTGGAAATCAATTATATAATACAAATTACAAAAAAAGAAGAATAGGGAAAATGAAGGTTATGATGGAAATTGAATTGAATATTAGTTTCATGTATGTAAAGAAAAACTAAACAAGTAAGAAAAAACTAATAAATAAAATACTATACAGTTAATTGGTCACTCTGATGCGTCGGCGGTGTAACACGATTATTATTTGTTAACTAAGATTATTATCATTTGTTACATACAAAATAGGGAATGATGCTATTGGCTGAGGGATAGGCTGACCTTCATTGACGGTTTGTGATTGGCTGAAGACCATATCAAGTCACGCCTACTCGATATTATTATTATTTTATTATTATCATTATTATTATTATTATTAGTATTATTATTATTATTATTATTATTATTATTATTATTATTATTATTATTATTATTATTATTATTATTATTATTATTATTATTATTATTATTATTATTATTATTATTATTATTATTATTATTATTATTATTATTATTATTATTATTATTATTATTATTATTATTATTATTGTTATTATTATTATTATTATTATTATTATTATTATTATTTACCTCATTACCCAATGAGTAATGAGTTAAGTCTCAGACTCAAGTGGGCTTCATCTGCAAAAAAATAAAACCTACGATAGGTGCTAGCCACTGTAAATTTTATCATTATCAATCATTCCGCAAAACCTTATCAGAATTTGCAACGACCAGTTGCCATCAAGCAGAGCTGTTATCTATGTATGTATTCTGAGGCTGCCGTGCTTCTATTATCTGCAAATTACGATTTTCCGTGTCATGAAACTTCATTTTAATTATTACTCTCTCAGCGATATGCAAATCGGCGTACATATCACAATCGTGAACATTGGTTCATAAAATTGTAGGTTAATTACCACTACTGAATTTAATCGTACCATTTTTTACACGATAATTTTACAATTTTGGAGAACAACAAAACACATCAGATATGAGAAAACAGATTGAAGGTGTTCAAATTTAACGGCAAAAACAGCGATTGTTATGAATGAGAGGGGTTTCGTCAAAGCTTTCCATGACTGTCAGGTATTTCACATTGTAGATTGATTATTGTTCTCGATATTTCAGTGATATAATAATATACTGTATATTCTCAACTGTTGAAGCAAGTCCTTCCTTGATATTCCGATTCTAATTTCTGATATCAATAACATGATGATCAACAGAATGCTTGTCAGGCATTTCAGGTTCACAATGTTATATTGCTAGAAAGCTTTCAAGAGCAATGACATTATTTTTAACCGGAATTTATTAATTTCGAATTCCTTTAATTGCTATTACTTTATACTGAAGACTTCCGCAATGACGGATATTGACAACAGCATTGAACTGCTGATGGGAATCGATGAATGCTACTGTACAAAAATATCAGTCACCAGGAATCGAACCACGGACCACTCAATTGCCGGTTGAGCGCCCTTAACCACTAGACCATGGAGACCTTTCTGCAACAGGAGCATTCATTTTCAACTTGGCCATATCGGCTCGTATCTCACAAGTTAGTCTGAAGTGACTGACAATAATTGAATAAACATACAAATATACATAAATATACATATTATTAATTTCGAATTCCTTTAATTGCTATTACTTTATACTGAAGACTTCCGCAATGGCGGATATTATTTTTAAATGGATGAAGTACATCAACTACAACTTTCTCATCAATCCAAAATCCAAAAAAAGAAAGCATTGTATTAAATTCATATTGATTGTTCAAAATAAACTTCCATCAACTGAAAAATCATTGATTCCATATTTCGATACCTAAGTATAGCCAATATAATTATTATGATGCACTGAACAATATTACTGCTTGGTTATTATAGAATTTACGGTCTATTATAGAATTTATAGAATTTTGGTCTATTATAGAATTCTACGGAATTTATTGATGTTACAAAATGCGTATGGCTTCTATTGATGGGGAGACCCTTAAGGGTAGCTTGAGCCATGTTATAGGGAACATGGTGGACCTACAATTTTAGGTGGGTTCCGAACCATTTTTTTATAATGATACAATATTAATTGCAGTGATGGTAGCGCAATCAGTTGGCAAGCTATCTTGGATAGCACTCTGGCTATCTGATAGTCCTGCGGTCACGTGATTGACTCTCGTTCAGTTTTGGATATTTTGTGTTATCATCCACCTCATTACCCACGCACAAGTCTCAGACTCATGTGGGCATCACCCGACTGGCAAAAATGCATCTCTCGATATGACATTATGTCGATTTGTAACCTTTTTTTTTAATGCTGATGATGCCCACATGAGTTCGAGACTTGCATGGGTAATGAGGTGAATGATAACACATAGATGCCAGACGGTGGAGCGGGATTCGAACCCACGACCACTGAAACGACCCAACCAACTGCGCTAAGCGGCCTGCCAAATATTATGATATAATATCTTGATATTATGATTGCCATACATATTGCTACGGCCAGGTGACAAGTTGTTTATGTAAAAATCAGCTGGTAATAGCAAATATAATGTTTGCAATGTTTGAAAGCTCGAGAAGGTTTTCCAATAGAAGATAAATAGTTGAGTTCGTGTTAAGCAGTTCAAGTGTTAATTTTCCAAAAGTTATTCTTTAATAAAATCCATGTTTAAAACGCCTCTGACTGTTTTATTTACGTAAATTCATAACAATTGGTGTCAGAAGTGGGATAAGTGCATTTGAGGTGGGTTTATCTATTCGAAAAGTGATTTTATTAGTGTTTTTCAACTATTCATTTGTTCATCCATTTTTTTGTGTTTACTTTTAACAGTTATACTGGTTTGAGATTTAAAATGGCTGGAAAAGGTTTAAAACTTTCATGTTTGAAAGTGAGTGAATTAAAACAAGAATTAGAAGAACGAGATCTTGAAATAAGTGGTAATAAAGCTATTCTGCAAGAACGACTTCGTGTGGCATTGGTTGAGGAAGGTTTGGATCCGGACATATTCCTCTTTGAAACCCCATATGGTGAGTTAAAGTCAGCTTTGGAAAGAAAATTAGAAGAGAACAGAGATATATTTGAGGAAAAATTGCAGGAAAATCATAATTTCTTAAGAAATGAAATAAAAAACATGGAAGATAAATTTGAGAAAAATCATAATTTTGTAAGAAATGAAATGAAAGACATGGAAGAGAAAATGAAAAACATGGAAGATAAATTTGAAAAGAAGTTTGAAAAACTACAGGAACACAATAATGGCATTGAAAGATCAATCTCTATGGTTGATGTTGCCTCTGTTAATCAAATTAGAGAAGACACTTCTGTAAGTTATCAAAAAGCACCTATCATCCTGCCAAGTCATCCAATTGGGCTACCCACTTTTGATGGAAAGATGCCATGGGAAGATTACCGTTCCTTGCTTGAGACAGCTGCTGACATACATGGCTGGACACCTGCAGTGAAAGCTGCAATGCTTAGCCTGTCACTCCGTGGAGATGCATTAGCAGTTCTCCAAACAATCCCTATGGCTGATAGGCAGAACTTCGATGTGCTTCTGAGACACATAGAAATGAGGTTTGGCCATCAACACATGGATCAACTTTACCGTTCACAACTCAAGAATAGGATCCAGAAGCCAAACGAATCACTCCAAGAGTTCGAAAGTGATATTGCCCACCTGGTAAGAAAAGCCTACCCATCTGTGGATGATAGAGTATATGAGATTCTAGCCATTGAGAGGTTCCTGGATGGTCTTTGGGAACCTGAAACTCAACAAGCTATTAAATTGGCTCGCCCTCAGACACTCAGCGAGGCCCTCACCCAGGCTTTGGAATTCGAAGCAGTACGACAATCAGTGAAGGGTAATGCCCGAGTCCGGGCTGTTGAAGCAAAGGATAGTAGTGATGAGTTTCTGGAAGAATTGGTGAAGAAAGTCATAGAAAAGTTAAGAACAGGAAGGAGGGAGATACGTTGCTGGCGCTGTGGAGAGAGAGGGCACCTGCGTAATAAGTGCCCAAATAAATCAACCACTGAGAAGAATCAGGAAAACTAAAGAGGGTTGATGTAAAGGGGCAACCATCAACCTGTAGACAGAAGACCCTCTCCCCATGTACAAAACCAGTCATTGCAATGTTATCTGATAAACCCCACAGTCTTTACATTAATGGAATGGTGAATGGAAGCTCCTATAAATTACTTATAGATACTGGAGCCACTAAGACAATAATAAACTCCAAAACAGTAGCTAACCAGCAAGATATCTCACCAACAACCTGGAAGCTGAAAACTGCTACAGGTGGGCCTGTGAGTGTCTGTGGAGAGATGATTGCCACCTTCAAGATTGGTAAGGCCTGTTTTAAACATTGTGTACTTGTGGCAGAGATTAGTGAAGAAGTCATACTAGGCTTGGATTTTCTTTCTACTTTTGGCCTAGAGTTGGATCTTAGAAGGAAGACATTGACCATTGGTGGAGATGAAGTTGTTCTACACTCTGGAAAAGACTGTACAGCCCAAATACAACTGCTGAAAGAAATCACAATACCAGCAAGGAGCCAGATTGTGACTCATGCTACGACAAAGGGGGATGTCCCTGTGGGGATTAATGTGTTGCTAGAGCCAGAAATCCATGAGGAGGAGCTTGGTCATGGTGTCCTAGTGGCTAGGACACTTTTTCTTACTAGCCAAGAATTCCCTGTCCTCTTGATGAATGTGAATGATTATGAAGTTACTTTGAAGAGAAGTAGTACTTTGGGACATTGCTCACCAGTCACATCTGTCATACAACAAATGCAGACAACTCAACCACAGAAGAAGTGTCTCCCAGAGAAGCTGAAGGCCTTTGTTGAAGTATCCTGTCAAGATCTAGTCAAAGAACAACAAAATGAAGTAAGGGACCTCATAACTAATTATCAGGATATTTTTGATATAGGAGAGGGCCCAAAAGGCAGAACCAACATAGTTGAGCATGCAATAGATACTGGAAATGCCAAACCCATCCGCCAGAACCCTAGAAGGTTACCTCTGGCTAAAAGAGAGGAAGCTAGAAAAATAATTAAGGAAATGGAAAATGAAGGTATAATTGAACCATCCAATAGCCCTTGGATTTCACCAGTGGTGCTTGTAAAAAAAAAGGATAATACACTCCGGTTCTGTGTGGACTATCGTCTTCTGAATGACGTCACCAAAAAAGACAGTTACCCTCTACCTCGAATTGATGACACACTGGATAGCCTGGAAGGTTGCAAGTTGTTTTCGACTCTGGACCTGAAAAGTGGATACTGGCAAGTTGGACTTGAACCTAAGGACAAAGAAAAGACTGCATTTTCAATCTGAGAAGGTCTTTGGCAATTCACTGTGATGCCATTTGGCTTGTGTAATGCTCCAGCAACCTTTGAAAGATTAATGGAGAATGTGTTGAGGGGACTGTCATGGGAAACTTGCCTGGTTTACCTGGATGACATCATTGTCTTGGGAAAGTCTTTCCAACATCAGCTGGAAAACTTGAAGCAAGTATTTGAAAGACTAAGACAAGCTAACCTGAAGCTCAACCCAAAGAAGTGCCATCTGTTTAAAAGACAGGTTAATTACCTAGGGCATGTGGTATCTGATAAAGGTGTGTCTATGGATCCTGAGAAGGTAACAGCCATAACCAAGTGGCCAGTGCCCAAAGACAAATCAGAAGTGCGGAGTTTCCTTGGCCTTTGCACATATTATCGACGGTTTGTGATGGGATTCTCTGGTATAGCAAAACCCCTCATCAAGCTGACAGAGGAGAAACAGAGTTTTCTCTGGGACAAAAATTGCCAGCAGGCCTTCAACAGACTAAAGGAGACACTTTGCCAAGCACCTATATTGGCTTACCCAAGAGTTGAAGGCAAGTTCATTCTTGACACTGATGCCAGCAACACAGCAATTGGTGGAGTACTTTCTCAAGAGCAAGATGGAGAGGAAAAGGTCATTGGATATTTTAACAAGGTGCTGTCAAAACCTGAGCGTAACTACTGTGTTACTAGAAGAGAACTGCTAGCAGTAGTGAAATCAATCAGCCACTTCCACAAATACTTATATGGACGTCAATTCCTGCTGAGAACTGATCATGCATCCTTGACATGGCTTCTCCGGTTCAAGTCTCCTGAAGGACAAGTGGCAAGATGGATCCAGCACTTACAAGAATATGACTTTAAATTTGTACACCGAGCTGGAAATAGTCACCTGAATGCTGATGCCCTTTCTCGAAGACCCTGTGAGGAGGACTGCAAACACTGCTCACGCCAGGATGGGAAGGAAGTTTTGGTATATAGGACAACTATTGCCAATGACCACTGGCAAGGTGCTGAGTTACTTAAGGATCAGGAAGAAGACCCTGATCTGAAGCACCTTTGGTTGTGGAAACGTTCTGCAAGACGACCTAGTTGGCAAGAAATAGCACCTTTTCCACCACATGTCAAGTCCCTCTGGGCACAATGGGACTCTATTGTGGAAGACAGAGGAATCCTGAAAAGGAAGCTAGAGAATGCAGCTGGTGATCAGCATAAGCTGCAAATTATTGTTCCCAGGAAAAGGATTCCTGAAGTGCTGAGACAAATACATGATGGAGTCTCTGGGGGCCATTTTGGAGTTCATAAGACACTGGAGAAAGTACGAGAGAGGTTTTACTGGCCAAATTCAAGCAAAGATGTCAAGAACTGGTGTCGCAATTGCACTGTTTGTGCATCTGCAAATGGCCCCTTGCATAGAAAGAAGGCCCCCATGAAACAATACAATGTTGGAGCACCTTTTGAGCGAATAGCCATTGACATAGCTGGACCATTTCCATTGTCTGACAGTGGGAATAAGTATATCCTGGTAGTGATGGATTATTTCAGCAAATGGGTCGAAGCCTATGCCTTGCCAAATCAAGAAGCAGTCAGTGTTGCTGATGTAATAATCAAGGAATTTGTCAGTCGGTTTGGTGTCCCATTAGAGTTACATTCTGATCAAGGAAGGAACTTTGAGTCTTCAGTGTTTTCCCGTATATGTGAGGTGCTGGGAATCCATAAGACAAGGACTACACCCCTTCACCCTCAGTCAGATGGAATGGTGGAGCGTATGAACAGGACCATGGGAAAATACCTGTCAAAAGTTGTATCCAAGCATCAACGAGACTGGGATCAATATCTTCACCTATTCCTGATGGCATACCGAAGCTCTGTCAATGAGTCTACAAAACTTTCACCAGCCAAGGTAGTGTTTGGGCGAGATATTAGACTGCCTTGTGACTTAAAGTTTGGATGTACACCTGGAGAGGATTTGGTAGGAGAGGACTATGTCACCCAGTTTCGGAAACAGATGGATGAGATTCATGAGATTGTTTGAACCAACATCCAAGGAACCAGTGACAAGATGAAAGAACGCTATGATATCAAGGCAGATCATGGTGGATACCAGCCTGGAGACTTAGTTTGGTTCTACAACCCACAGCGACGTCAAGGGTACTCCCCCAAATTACAGACTTCCTGGGATGGACCTTTTGAAGTGGTTACTAGAATCAATGATGTAGTCTACCGGATCAAGAAACCTAGAAGAAAACCAAGAGTTGTCCACTTCAATCGACTGGCACCATTCCAGGGAGACAATACTGCAGGTAATGCCCAAGATGTGAGAACTATTCAACCAGTTGAGCCCAACTTTGAAGAATTTATGGCCAATTTGGACATGTTCCAGAAAGCTGAGGTTACAAAAGTCTGTTATCAAGATTTGTTCACCCTACCAAAAGACTATGTTCTGGCTCACTGTGTAGCTAAAAATCTTGGAGCTTCTCGGGGTATTGCTACAGTATTCCTTGCTACCTATCAAGCCTTGTGGGAGAGCCTAAATCATCTGCGGAATTGTCTTCAAACTCTGGGAGTGAAGCAGCTTGGAATTCCCCGATTAGGTTGTGGCTATGATGGGTTGGACTGGAAAATCGTGAGGCCAATGATTGAAACAATCTTCAAAGAAACTGGGATTACCATCTCAGTTTGCATGTTTGCTCCATGGGCAGCTAGTCAGTTGTATCCAGTAAGGCCACCCCCAATCTGCAGACCTGTAACTGTTCTGGGACAGAACAGTCTTAAGGAGGGAGCAGTGCTACGGCCAGGTGACAAGTTGTTTATGTAAAAATCAGCTGGTAATAGCAAATATAATGTTTGCAATGTTTGAAAGCTCGAGAAGGTTTTCCAATAGAAGATAAATAGTTGAGTTCGTGTTAAGCAGTTCAAGTGTTAATTTTCCAAAAGTTATTCTTTAATAAAATCCATGTTTAAAACGCCTCTGACTGTTTTATTTACGTAAATTCATAACAATATTCTCATCATCCATAAAAATGTTCATTATAATTTCCTACAATTTGATACGTGTTCGTTGATTTGAAAATTTATCATCCTACGCTTTTTTTATTTATGAATTTCATTTTCCACGTCATTGAGAGAGGTGAAGTGGATATGTTGAAGATGTATATGTTGTAAGTTCAAGGACAGAACGATCCTGGGAAAACAAACGGGTAGTAGAATTCATTGAGACTTTAGCAAACTAATTAGAATGCAACGTCAAGCTAAAAAGAGAAATGTGATAGCTTGTGTCATTTGAACAGTGACGAACTAGGACAATATCAAGTGAAGTGTTCCTTGTCATCTGATACTTTAACTAGGAGAACAGGAAGGAGGCATTTGAATAATGCAAGAGTTTTGGCTCAAGCATTGTTCCGCTGACATACTCAATTTTCATTTGTCTAGTTCTGCAGTTGACTCGCATGTGGATTTAAGTCTGGAACTTCAAGTTGGTTGAGCAAAAATTAATGTAGCATTCACTAAAGTCTTCCAAATCTTTATTTCACGTAATACACCTCCATTGTCATGAGCCACTCTGTGTGCAGAGTTAGATTGCTTGCACAGATTGTTTGAAACTTTGATATGAGTTTGAACAATTGAGTTTCAAACAATTGAAAAAATATTTAGTTGATGAAGCTTTTTATAGTGTACAAGACTTCCTTTCACACTAAAATTAAGCCTCACCTCAACTAATTGAAGTAATTATGTTATCTAGTGTATAATATTGTTGATCTGACTTGTCTTATACTCCTTAACTGGAGTCTCCAAGACGTAATCTACAAATAAAAAAAGTTATTCAAGAACAATCTGCTTGAAAGCGTAGTGGGAAGCCGAAATTGAGGATTATTTTTGAAAACTATAAATCAATTAGTCAATGCAACTGGATATTAAATAGTTGAATCGTGTAAAGTAGAATAGTTGGAAATCATGAACTGATAATCATTATTAGGCCTGATCCTCAATAAATGCAACTGGGAAGTGATAGCCGAGTGCCGTAGCAGGTATCTGTTCAATCAGAGATAAGCTACAAAACTCCTGAGCCATCTTTGTAATGGTGACCGATTGGATTGGCCAGCAAAAAAGACTCTGTTCTCTGCTGTAAAATCATGGAACCCACCTAAAATTGTAGGTCCAACTCATCAATCACCATCATCCAATTCATTACCCACGCACAGATCTCAGACCTATGTGGGCTTCATCCTCCGAAAAAAAACTAAATAGTTGAATACATGCATTAATAATATTCAGTGAGGGGCGTATAAGAGGGGTCTAAGGCCCTCCAGAATGAAGATAGATTTTGTAAAACAAACTTCTACACACACACAAATTTGTATTCGTAATTATTAAATGTGCTTGAGCCCTCTAAAAATGACAATATTTCAAGAATCTGGTGTCATTCAATCTTTGAATTTGTTAAATTAACTACTAGACTATACTAAAAAAAAATTCCATAATTAATTATTGTTACTAATGATCTTGGCCCCCACCAAAAAAAAATCTATGTTCGCCTCTGTATTCAGTCAAGAGATAAAAATTCCCAGATAATTAATCATTTTTGGCTTAGATATTTCAAATATTAACAGTTGCTAAATCAATTTGAATTGCAAATTCTCATTTCAGTTATTCCATCAAATGTATGTAACTGGAGACTTTTGATGTACGCATATTGACAACAGAAAGTTGTGTGGATATTTGTTGAATGCTATCAGCCGAAAATTCCTGCCAACTCCAGGATCGGAGCCCCGAGCGTTCTCTTTCATGTAGAATCTTCTATCCAACTGAGATGCAGTGAAACTTTAATTAGGCGGGCCGCTTAGCGCAGTTGGTTGGGGCGACGCAACTACAGCTTGCTGTCGTTTAAGCGGTCGTGGGTTCGAATCCCACTCCACCGTCAGGCATTTATGTGTAATCATTCACCTCATTATCCACGCACAAGTCTCGGATTCATGTGGGCATCATCAGCAAAAAAAAATCATTTGTATTTTGTAGAACCAATTTTAATGGTTATTGTGAATCATAAATAAGAATATTATAACTTGTAATAATTTTTCAGACTTCTTACCCGATGTTCAGTAATGAAAAAAGTAATTAGTAGAACCCATTTAAGGTCTTAATTAATTGTAGCTATATCCAATTAAATTTTTCAGACATAAGGGTCTCTCCACCAATAAACCCAACGCTTATAATATAACTTATTACTACTTTTGAATTTTTCAATCAATCCATAGACCTCTTTCACAACACCAAATTGAGCTCGTAACTGTGCGTATTGCTCGTTAAAAGATAGTTTACTTAGATGATAGTAACACATCTACTATTGCTATTAGTGAACTATTAGATTCAGACCTTACGTCCGAGGAAGATTTTGAATAATAAAAATTTATTTCCTACAATTAGAGAAATACAGCCGTACTCGTCAAAATCGAAAATTAACAATAATTTCCCTAGAAATCCACTGGAATTGTGGAAAAATTTTACTTGAGACATATTTGAGATATGGGGGAGTCAAATTCTTTCAATTTTTTTTTTCAAACAGGTAACTTCAAAAGATGGCTTTTTCTGTGTGAAGGTGTTAGGCCTCAAATTTAATAATTACGTCAGAAAAGTTTACAGTTTTTCAAGATGGCGGCAGAAGCTCGACTAGGATTTTTGGAGGTTTATTGTATGTTATTCTGGTTGAATGTCCAGATTTATAGCCGTGTAAGTTTTTTCTCACTCCAAATTTCTAACTATTTTACTGAACGAGTTGCAAGAATCAGAGCCATTTTTGTTTGAAATATTCTCGTTTTCTACAGTTATGAAAGTAACGCTCCTAATCCCGTACTATATTAAGCTATAAACTTAGAAACAAGATGGCGAACTTCAATATCGATTTGGAATAAGTATTGTGCAACAGCTGCTCGCGATAGGTGAAGTTTTGCTCTTTGGCCATGAAAAATGAATTATCCCATTGAAAGTAAATCCCAGTAGCCATCCCTTGTTATCTTGGAATGATCGATGACACCAGAAAGTTCCAAATTGCATTAAGCTGTGCTTTGTAATGAATCTGCTAGGAAAACTTTTCTCCAGCCAACTTTCTAAGAACTTTAATAATGACGCCGTGAAATTTTTATTATACTGTCCGGGATTAGTGTAAGTTGGCTTTTTGCGGCTCATGAAGAATAACAACAGGAAAGAAAGTGTTGAAATCTTTTCTCCCGTTATCTTATTAACAGTTTCCTGATAGAGAAAGAAGAAGCATTGCTTTTTTGTGTGATAAATGAGACATGCTTGTAAGCAAGACGTGAAGGATGGGAACATTTTCGAGCTTGGATCTTCGAGATGACGTGCACTAATTGTATCAATATTTCATACACAGAATCATGTCTCAAATTGCAGTTTTCAACACAGCCCTTAGATAATGGAGCGACGGGAGATATAAATTACTCAATCGTGAATGAACTTTACAAGAAATGTTCGGATTTTTTTCTTTTTCATAATGAAATCATGTCATCAATCATGGAAACCGTAACCGAATTATTATAATCCAGGGAGGAGAGATACCTTTTCGCTGTGAAACACCACGATTTTTGTCCAAAGATATTCAACTCGTTATTGTAGCTTATCTAATGATGATGTATTCCTTCAAGTTGGAAAAGTTTTTTATTAAGTACAATGAAGATCTGCATTACCCACCCCTTTCTACATTCAGCAAATATAGATTTTCTTCTCCCATCAGTGAAAATGAACTCACAGAAGCTATACATATTTTCATGTAGTAGTGAGCACAATTTTTTGTTTTGGGTTCAATTCCTGGTTATACATAGAATTAATCTTATCGAAATGTATCCTCTATTGTTAAGAAAGATCTAAGTTGATGGCTTAAATCTACCTAATTTTGACGTCAAGCGAGTAGCTCTTATAAGTGTATTATGAAAAGAAATATAATGGAAAGGATTATGAGAAGGTAACCAGATATCCTTTTCAACCCGATAATGCTAACCTTATTCCCAAAGTAATAGACTCAAATCTACAAAAAACGTTCAAATACAAATATTAATAATGGATATGATAGAAGGAAAGATTTTGTCAAGAATTATCACTATATAGGCACAATAGATAGAACTGTCACTTCTAGTTTATCACGACGAATTTCAAACAAGACTGAACTAATTTACAAAAGTCTACCTCTATTAATATAATTTTTCATAAATAAGATATCTCTCAATTTTTCTATCAACTTCTAAATATACAATCCAGGAAACTCGAACTTTCCACAATATTCGATAAGACTCCATAAATCTCTAATCAAACAACTAGAACGTTCTACAAAGATCCAAGCAAACACCATAAAAGTGTCAAAAGCAGAGTAATTAATTGCTTAAAAGTAAACATAGATATTACATAGTAGATAACACCGAGAACCACTGTTCCTTCTTCCTCTCTATTCTCGCTACAATATTTACCCCGGTACGACATAGAAATGGCGTGATCGCAGCTATCAGGAAAGTGAGCTCTGCTGTGTAACAGAAGGTTATCACCATTTATTTCAATAATTATATTTTTGTCAAAGGTTGAATAATTGTGGAGGAGAGGTTGCTGAGAGAGGAAATTTTCAAGATGATCTGTCCGCTAAGTGGAATACGTTTAAGCGTCAACGACGAAATTAATTAAGTTGGCGTCTTATTAAATCTGTCAACGTGTCAGTTTACTTGTTGAAATAAGTTGGAGAACGCCCATTACATCCAACACCTTTCAACACCCCTACTGAGCCCTCGTCCAAAGTCTCTCAACTCGAAAGCCATCTCACTACAAGCTTCCAATTAAAATCGGTTTTCTCGTTGGGGTGTTGAGTACCTGAGAAAATTTGGTCTGAAATGATCCAATAAGAAGCTAATTTACCAGCCTGCCACTTTCATCATGGAGTTAGATTTGAAAATAATTAATAAAGGGTTGAGGTTGCACAATCATTACATCACTCAATTACCCATTAGAAAAATATTATATAGTGCTTCAAGTGTAGCTAGAAAAGGAATAAATCCATTACAATTAGTTATTTCTTGTTCATTTTTATATGATAAAGCTTTTTGTCTAGATATTCCCATAAGATTTATTTATTCATTTATTACATTTGTCACAAAACATCATTTTTTTGGAAATTTCCCATCTGACAGGTGACTTGTCAACTTAACTTAACATTACATTTCGTCAATAAGTATCACAGTATTACATCTTGCCAACTACATTTCATCTTAATATAATACAATTACATTTTGTGAATTACATGTCATTTTAATATAATACAATTAGTCAATTCATAAACATTCAGTCAATTTCATAACGTCTCACTATAATACAATACATATAGCAATAAAATTATAGTAATAAACTTTGATTTTAATCTACTGTCTATTATTGGGATATTATTTGTACTGGCTGTTGATTTGTATGTGAATTCCATTAAATAAGTCTTACTGTAATTAAGAGAGAGTCCGTTCGCCTTAAACCAAGATGAAATTATATCCAGGTCACTCCTTAAATTGTTAACTAGATTGGTCCGATTCTTGTCTGTTATTAGGGCAGTTGTGTCATCGGCAAACATTATTAATCTTGAGTGATTGACTGAAACTGGGAAGTCGTTTATGTACACAAGGAAGAGAAGAGGCCCAAGGACTGACCTTGAGGCACTCCAGTTGTTACACTTGAAAGATTTTTCTAATGATATTTTGTCTTTAACACATTGCTGTCTGTCTTCTAGGTATGAGCTAATCCATTTTAATGCCGTTCCTGCCAACCCATAAAATCGCAACTTTTCCAAGAGAATAATGTGATTTACACAGTCAAAGGCCTTAGATAAATCGCAGTAAACACCAGCAGTAAACCGCGGTCCATCAAGATAAGAAGAGAACTAACAAATTCATATTTGAATAAAGAAATATAATAATATTAATAGAATACAAAAGAAATTTCAATAAAGGAATAGATTTCCATAATTCGTCTCATGCCGAGTGAAAATCATAAGAAGCCATGATGTGACCCAATGTGTAGCTTAACCCACAATTTATTATTATCGTGATCAAAACGGCTGAAGTACGGCTTTAATATTGAAAATGTAGCCACACTCTGACAGCCAAAACAGAAACAATAGCCCCAGCAATTTACTGTTAGCTTGATGAGGATTTCTACTCGCTCACGTTCAATATCTTCCTATCTAGACGGGATGAGAGCTCAAAAAAACAACACCCTTTTCTACGATATCCACCTCAATATTCAGAAAAAAATTGCAGAGTACTTCTGTCTTGACTGGAATTAACCGTGAAATACTTACTTTTCAATAATACAGTATGGGGTCTAGTTTGGGGGGAAGAAAGGTCATCCACTTAAAAAGGTATTCATTACACAAAAATATATTCTATAAACAATTATTGAAAAGAAGCCAAAACGGTACCATACGGTGTTGTTATTTCAAGAGCTGAAAATGCTAACTATAAAACAGTTATATATTGGAATAACTATTTTTTACATACATAAACACAAAAGCACTTTTGAACTGAAACAGTCAAAACAGTACAATTCTAGAGAAATCGATAGATGTAACCGTTACAATAATTCAAAACTGTCCATGTGCAAGAAACAACTTACATACATTTCATCAAATTTGTTAAACAGCATCCCCAATAGTTTAATGCATGTTTCAATTATTTATTTATTATTTATTTATTCCAAAACATGCAATATAAAAAACAAATTTTCTGTATAAAACTGGATAGCTAGCCATTTTTCAAGGTAAGCTTATTAAATTAAATGTGTAATTGTTGTTATTATCCTGAGTGTTCTTATTTCTCTAGCTTTATAATTTATGTTAACCTTATATATACCATATAACTAGTAACTGTAGTATTTATAGCTAGCTGAAATAATAACTGTTTATTTATTAATATTTTATTGTCTAGAGCTAGAGCTATAATTAAAATTATGTTTGCCAGCGTACAAGCAAATGCATTTGCTGGAAATAACATACGGTATTACATATTTTGTTTCATATATTTCTAGGGAACAAATAATATTTCAAATTTTAATTCGATCTTTTAGTATTATTTGATACTATATTTTAGAATATTAATTTAAATTGGAATATTTCAAGTTCAAATATTAGTATACATTGATATAGCCTAATTTACGCCCACTTACAAAAGATCATAAGCAAATGCTAAATACCTGAAACCAACCCAGAATCGCATTCCAAATGGTATTTACGCATTAATGGTATTTTCGTTTATAGTGTTATCTGGAATAAATCATACAGGCTACTCATATTTGTAATTAATGATAAATTATTCAAACATATTATAATAGTTCTATTCAAATCGTAATCAAACTGATACCAAAGGAGATAAAATAAATACTTTTCTCAATGTTGAAAATTCTGTTAATAACCTAACCATTACTATAGCCTATTGGCATTTGCATTTGCTATTGACATGCTGATATTTTTATTAGAAACACTCATACATATCCAGGGCGGCTACTAATTCAGGAATAATAACACCTAAAATAAATAAAACCTACTCATCCACAAACACCTTTTATATAGTACATATGCTCTTCAGAAATATTCCCAACAAACTAAGAGAATTTCAAGCAGTACCTCTAAAAGTGTATAAAAAAGTTGCTAACTGTTGGTTATTCGAGATGGGAAGGGATGGTACTGAGAATATTCTTCACTCTGTCTACAGGTAGCCATAATCATTGTAAAATTAATTAATTTTTAAAATGGTGTTGTTGAATGGATGTTTTTCAAGCTCTAGCCAAATTTTCGTGTTAGATATAAGAAATATGTTCTATGCTAATTTATAGTTCTCATGTTAATTTTCAGTCAATCATTTCATCATCCAGATTCCCCCTTACTCACAGGCAATAGCCTATGTAAGGGGTGTTCTCATTACATTCATATAGCAGTCACATAGTATACAATAGCTTTTTTTAATTTTTTATTTGATATGGTATATTATACTGTATTATTATTATTATATTTTTTCTCTGTACCACTTACATTATTTTGTAAATTATTTGAAGAGAATAAATTAAAATTGAATTGAATTGAATTCTACTCTTCTACTCATATTGTGAAATATGAATAAAAAACTCTTATTTATTTTAAAATATTTGTGCAAATCTTTCATTTATTATTACAATCAATTTATTCCGTATTACTGGATTCCTTTTTTGTAATATTCTACTCCTTCAATTCAAATAGTGCCTGTTATTGGTCGAAAACCAAATTTTTTCTATAATTCATGACTCCTTTATACCAGTAAAAGAGAAAAATCAACGCTACTCCACTGAATTCAGTAGAGCCTTCAAACAACTCGCACAGCGCATACAATTTATGATATATGATGCTTGCATACACGCATGCCATCCTCTGCCAACGCTTTCATATAGGTGTTGTGCGGCAAGTTGCGTATACAGTTCCTGTATAAAAAATTCATCTACCACCTCATTTAATATAATTTTTTACTTGATCGTTTTACTACTACAATAAAAGAGGATAAATAAAATCAATCCCGAAAGTTTTTTGTATTCTGGTTTTATTTGTTAGCATAGATAAGTTTGCCATGTAATGGATTGGAAACAGCTTTTCGCCTATGAAAAACTCCGAGATTTTCAATATAAATTCATGCATAACATATGCAAACCTTTTGCATATTACCTGCCGGGGCTCGTACCACCAATATTTTCTGTGTTGCTTAGTTGTTTTCCTGAAGGCAAGCATTTTCATCGTTTGACATGCGATGACTCATATCTTATATTACATTCCAATCGTACTCATATAAGTCTCTGTGATATGCTCGGGAAATGAGGTAGCATAATGGCAATTGGGCAGTATGATGACAATGGAAAATTTAGTTTTTATTGTTTAACAATACTGGCCCAGCCGTAAATAAATCGAACGACCAAAATATTGGATTGTCTAGTTTTTGATGAGTCTAATTTTTTTTTCATCCGTTTTTGATATGCCTGCTGTGTCTACTCCAATCTGTTTCTTACCGAAGCAAAAGATAAAAATATCGCTGGACAATGATAATTTGGTAGTTATACTTGACAGTTTCAGATGTTCACATTCGCTTTTCGAGATGGGGAATATTTCAAAAAGCATCAGCTCAGTAGTGTGAGATTGCTTCAGGAACGAACTGACTGACAACCTCATCTCTTTCCTGGAAAAATTGGATGTGGGTTTTTGGTGCGGTCGCTCTGCGTATAATCCCAAACCCCCAGGCGGGCGAGCACAACATGTCTACTACTCTAAAACGTTTCCTCACCACAATAAAACGGAAACTCCGGTTTTGAATATGGGTAACCGAGGAACTACCCAAACAATATTTTTTAGAGAACAATTTTTCATTACAACTATTCCTACTGCTGATTAAAGTTCTGAGAATTATTATTTTTTCCGTTCTTTGCAATTTGCAATAAGATCTGTGATGTTTTCCATGACGAAATACTTAATGAACAATCTAATATTAAAACTGACACTGTATTTCACTTTTAAATAATGTTTCACTCACATATATTGGAGATGCTTGAGGAATGCATTTCACTTCTGAAAAAGGCTGACGAAGCTTCTTTTCAGAAGTGAAATGCATTCCACAAGCATCTCCAATATATGTGAGTAGAACATTATTTAAAAAGTGAAATACAGTGTCAGTTTTAATATTAGATTGCAATAAGAATACACGTATTTTTACGGAGTAAATTCAAAGTTGATATATAATAAATTAAAACAATACGAAAATTGGTAACAGATATGCATAGATCAGGTAGTAAGATGGTTCGTCTATGATATATGTTTGTTGACAGATTTTAGTGGAGATTTTTTTTTTTTACTTTATTTATTTATTACAAAGCATAGATGGAATCTTATAGGCCTACGATATAAAAAGCTTCCTTAACACAGTTTACATGAAATCATTTAGCTGTATAATCATTAAAGTTAAAGATACGACGATGTAACGAGTTAGAGATGTGACAATGAGTTAATGTCGTAATGTGTCTATTATAGTGTGGCTATTGTTATATGTCTACTGGTGTATTTGAGTTTAGAAATCATTCTCTTCACATTTTGAGCACAATTTATCAAACTATACCTCGAAAAACTACTAGTTTTTACATTTCTACCATCGTGATATTTGTCACACTTCTTTTAGATTATGAAAAACTAATCATTGACCGGGCGGGAGTTAGAAAGCGAATAAGTAAAGGAAATGCAATAAAATTCTATGAAAGAAAGAGAGGGAAGGATGATATCTGAACTCAAAAGAGATAATAAGAAGGAGTTATGGTTAAGATAGGGCAGAGTAGGAGAAGCTTGTGTAGATTGGAAAGTTTTCGTCCCCTTTGACTGGGATTAGACTAGTTTTTCAAAGTAATCACAGTTCCCAAGAATTCTCTTCAAATTTCATCCTGGAGTTATATTTCTGCTCTCTAATAATCTTGATTGCGGATACTCAATTTGTCATTGGATAGTATTCATCAAGAAGAACTTGCAGACGAACAAATTACGGATTCGCACAGTTCAATTCGGTTGTCAAACACTCATTCCATGATTAATGAGGAGGAAGTCACTGATACTATTAAATTTGTTATACTATATGCGTTGAGGATGAGGCCACTATTTATTATGTGAATTGTGTTATCCATCAACCAAAGTGTATTCATAAATCCTGCCTAATATTATGTATTTCGGAATAGACCGAGAAAAGCTATGCTTAAGAAATTTTGTGAGCTAAAAATGTTAAAAGCTATGCTTTCAAATTTTATCAAGGTTGAACATCCGTTTTTGTTTGATAACAACGAAAGAAAGAAATCAAAACAAAAAATGATTGAAAAGGGTGTTATCACCGATACTGACTAACTACTACTCCTGCGGTCACGGGTTCAGTTTCCGTTCAGCCTGGCATATTTTGTGTAATCATTCATCTAATTTCCCACGCACAAGTCTTCGGCTCATGCGGATATTATCAGCAGAAATAATTTTTTGTATAATTATTTGTGACTGTAACGTCCGTCGTGATGTAACGGTTACCAAAACTACCTTCCGGTTCCGAATCCTAGTCAGAACTTGGAATTTTTTAATCATCAACTGATCAAGAATGAGTTGATATTTATTCATCATAGGAACAATGAAAAAAATTCAGATAATGTTCAAAATAATTATAATTATTTTTTTTTTGAGGATGAAGCCCACATGGATCTGAGACCTGTACTTGGGTAATGAATTGGATGATGATGATTGATAAGTAACCCACCTAAAACTGTAGATCTAACTCATCAATCACTATCATCCAACTCATTACCCACGCACAGGTCTCAGACCTATGTAGGCTTTATCCTCCAAAAAAAAACTATTTAATTGTATGTTTTAATGGAAACCCACATTCCTTCAAATTTTAGTTCCGGTTCTGAAGATGCCAACATGATATACTTCCACAGAATGCTGGGAAGTAGTATGAGTTCATGTAATGTTACAAAACTGAATCAGTTGTAAGATGTCAGCCGGATCCATAGAATTTTCCTCCTTTCCGAAAATTAAAGTAAACTCCATTCTGGTCATGATTCACTCTCACAATGATCCAAGCTCACAATATTCAACGTCACACCTTTTCCATCCGCCTTAATCAACGAATTGAACCTCTGCTTTAAATTCAAAAATTAATGATGATGATGATGATGATAATGATGATGATGATGATGATGAAGATCATGACGATGATTGTAAGACAGACAAACATTATGCTGCAATAATATGTCTCCTTAACATCAGAGAAGTTCACAAGTTGAAACTGTTCTTTTTTTTATTGCTGATGATGTCCACATGAGTCCGAGACTCATGCGTGGATAATGAGGTGAATGATTAAATGCCTGACGGTGGAGCGGGATTCGAACCCACGACCACTTGAACGACAGCAAGCTGAAGTTGCGACGCCCCGACTAACTGTGCTAAGCGGCCCGCCAAATATGCGAAGTCATCAATTTTCAAGTGCGCACTGAAATTTGTGCCCTGTTTGTCCGTTTGACATTTGATACGATTCTTCATACGTTTTAGTTGAAAAATGAAGGATTTTCAGCAAAAAATTATGTGATAGAGGAAATATGCATACTTATTGACCCTTTTTTATGTCAAAACTGAAGACAGCTTCCTGTTCTGAATTGATTATATTACGATTGTGAATAATTGCTGCTCATTTTTCATGGATTGTAGAATATAAGAGTTACATTGCTCCGCTCATCTTGGACGGCGTCAAAAGCCAAGATGTTGCCTGGTCTGACAAGAGCCGCAGGAAGGATCACTTGGATTTGTGTTTGCATTGAGCAGGGAATCAATCAAGACCTACGCCTCTCTATCGTCGCCCTCCTTCCGCCATCCTTCCGCCCTCCATCCGCCCTCTGGGACCTAATTATCGAAAATTATTCTCATCCAGCGTTAACTTCATCACACACTCAAACTTTCGGAGCCGTAAAGTCGGCTGAGCCGTTCGATAATCCTTCATCTGTCCACCAAAGCTACGTCCAGAACCAGTCAGAGCGCTCGATAAGCACCCCAGACTGCTTCAAGGGCAAAGGGATCACTACTCAGACGCTTTCGGCTGCACATCATTAAACAATTCGCATGTCTATCAATCTCAACCAGATTCTCATCAGAACTGCATCATTGCAATCTACACTTGGTAACAAAAAATCATTCAATTCGATCTCAATAAGAATTTATTTTTTATTTTATTGCTGATGATGCCCTCATGAGTCCGAGACTTGTTCGTGGATAATGAGGTGAATGATTACACATAAATGCCTGACGGTGGAGCGGGATTCGAACCCACGACCACTTAAACGACAGCAAGCTGAAGTTGCGACGCCCCAACCAACTGCGCTAAGCGGCCCGCCAATATACTAATAATTGAGTATTCAATACATTTCAACTTCAACTAATTACCGTATGGCTCCAGTACAGTGCTTTGTATAGGTTTCACAGGGGCTGAAGTGTAGGCAGCAGTTTGATAGGCTAGTCTCAGGCTAATGAGAGTGAACCAGTTTTTAAAACTTCTCTTACAATATGGTATGATTTTCATGTTTATGGGATAATTTTATCGTCTTGAAATTACAACGCTTGTTTCACCCCCCACCCCTCATCAACCCATCGATCTCTATACCACTACAGATATCTAGTAGTATAGATATCGATGCATCAACCGCGCGCGAATGGAATCAGACTACAAGGAGAGTAAGGCTTCAATGCATTTTGATCATGTAGAGTTTTAAAAGCTATAGTTTCTTCAAGCTATTAAACTCTATTAGTTCTATAAACTTCTTTAAACTCTATTAAGTTTTATTAAACTATCCCACATCTGAAATATATGATTAATCATTGATAATAATAATAATAATAATAATTCTATATTCTTCAAGCTATTAAACTCTATTAGTTAAACTTAATAGAGTTTAAAGAAGTTTATAGAACTAATAGAGTTTAATAGCTTGAAGAATATAGAATTATTATTATTATTATTATCAATGATTAATAATTATTTATTAATAATAATAATAATAATAACAGATTAAATGTTTGTTTGTTGATAATTATATATTATTTCAAGAACTCACTTCTGGCTCACAGGTCTGCCTTGCCAGCAGGGTCTTTTAATTAAGATATTTCTTTTCTTTTTATTGCTAAAGAATTGTCATTTCATGGCTACAGATTTTCTGTACGTAATTATTCTGTTGTAATTTTTTTTTACTGTAACTGCATGTAATTTATACTTTGTGATTGCATTGTGTTGTTTATGAAAGAAGAATCAATAAATAAATATAGATTAACAATATTCAGGCTATTGATTGATCGTTTAAGATGGTGAATTCTATTATACAAATAATTATGATCTATTGGAATTATGTAGACTGAATTCAAATTTATTGATTTCCCCATATAGTTCACTAGAGATTTAATATCAATTCAAATATTAATTGATTGCATCATAAAGCTCACTACCAAAAGCTGAAAACGCAAGTGCACTGGTTGCAAGCTCTCAAGCTCTCCTGCTAGAAAGTCAGTACTCGATTTCAAAACAGTTTCAGAAGCTTGAAACTTTGAGTCCCTTGATACCTGCAACAGGTGATCAGTATAGAGGATTCGGTATTGCTATTCATTAAAACTCAACAGAGCGGCTGTGAGTGACTAAAGAGAAATTGGTTATTGATAAATGGCTCAGAGGCAACTATTTCGTAGCATAATTATGAAATCTTAGAGTACTGCCGATTATTTCGCAACTGCAACTATTTCGTAGCATTTATAAAATCTCAGAGGACTGCCGATCTGCCGATCCTCAATGAGGAGAATCCCTTGTTTAAAGTATTCAGTAAGACAACTACTGTTATCTTAAAATCTTAACAAGATTATTATTCAAACATTTAGCAGAAATATCCATTTGAAATTATTATTTCTCATTATATTTATTATCATCTCCTAGTCAGTTATTATTGTTTACTCATTAATTTAATAATACTCTATTTTCTACTATGATTATAGTGGACTGATGTGGGTATATTGAATACATATTGGAAAGAAATTATTGGAAGAGGAAGCTGTCTTCAGTTTTGACATGAAAAAGGGTCAATAAGTATGCATATTTATACTCCATCACATAATTTTTTTGCAGAAAATCCTTCATTTTTCAACTAAAACGTATGAAGAATCGTATCAAATGTCAAATGGACAAACAGGATACAAATTTCAGTGCGCACTTGAAAATTGAAATATACTTGAAAATTGATTACTTCGCATAGTTGGCTTAGCGCAGTTGGTTGGGGCGTCGCAACTTCAGCTTGCTGTCGTTTCAGCAGTCGTGGGTTCGAATCCCGCTCCTCCGTCTGGCATCTATGTGTTACCATTCACCTCATTACCCACGCACAAGTCTCGGGCTCATGTGGGCATCATCATCAGCAATAAAAAAAAATACTTCGATGAAAAAATTCTACAATATTCAAATAATTTATCAATTCCATGAGGTTCATCAAGGTCATAGCCTAGACACAAAAGTGGTTTGAATTCCCATAATATCATTAGTTTTAAGGAACGTTGTATCATAAGAATTTTTGTTCAGACATGTCAAAGGGTGATCTTTTCTTATGTGAAAACAATACTTCTTTGTTTCATTCAGCTTTATCTTGAAATCTATGCATGAGACTCATCCAATACACTTCAAAGTATTCAACAACGGAACCACTTCAGTCTCATTTCATTTTCATTCACAATATGACGGGCACATAGAGTGCAGACAGCCGTTTGATGGTCATGTATCCAATTATTGCTGACCGAAGGCGAAACAATCCTGACTTGTCATTTCAGTCACGCAGACCACACGTTTACCGCATGACTAAATACAAGTAATTCATGACAGGCACACTCATATTAATTCAATTATTACTAAATAGACACTGTGTTCATTTTAATACCTATCATTTTACTGGGATCCTGTACTCGACTGAGTTGTCTCGACGAGGGGAGTAGTTGGGGTTCATATTGATAGAGGGCTCATTTCAATCATGGGCCGCATAGTGACGTCATAATGGACTAAGCTACGCCAAAAGCACTATCAGCAGCTAGAATGTCATCATCACAAATTTGCAGGTGGACATATTGCGTGCTCCAATCAAACGCTGTAATTGTCCCATTGTTGATGTGTTATGCTTCAATCTCCAGATGAAACATTGACAATTTAGTCTCTGCATATTTGCATTACGTCGGATAATTATTGAACAATGAGCATTCCTCAACTTCTCATTAGCTAAGCAGTAAGATCCATGTACAGACGGATAGAACGGTCATACGACAAGGTTCATTAAACTTTTGATTTGACAACTAAATTTGAAATCCACTTTCAGGTCCAAACCTAGAAAGAGCCTTGTAGAACCAATGTATTTTATGTATTTGTATTGTATTTATATATACATTACAAAACACAACCAAGTAAAGATACAACAGGCACAGCCCACTACTGCTTTCTTTACAAATTTCCAATTAAAAAATCTAAATTTTAGCTTATAACCAAGTTCAA
Source organism: Conomelus anceps (assembly GCA_948455865.1). NCBI lineage: Eukaryota > Metazoa > Arthropoda > Insecta > Hemiptera > Delphacidae > Conomelus > Conomelus anceps. Next base: position 5,165,166 of record OX418217.1, on the reverse strand, counting down.
CTGGAAATTTCACTTTGAAGTATAATTCCTGATTCTTTCCAAAACATGAATATTAATTTAGATGTTCAATTTAAAAATGAAAAACTGAAACTGTCCAATAGTCCAAAGAAAGCGAATATAATTTTGAAATTTGTTCGAGATTTTAGAGCCAAAGTTGAGTCAATTCAATCAGATGTTCTTCATGTTGCAAACAATAAATAGAAAAAAAAACAGAAGAAATTATCAATTTCAAGTAAATTTTGCGGCGTCTAGTGCACTATCTGCACTTGTGACAATAATTTTCCATAGCAGTTCATTTTCAATAATTACGTTATCAATTTCAAGTAGTAAAGTTTGAAGTGCACTTGTGACAATTTCCATAGCAGTTTCATTTTATTAATGACGTGGGAATCTATATAAATATTCTGCTTTGCAATGTTCATCTGGAGGGCATTTTGTTCACAAGCCAAAACACAGTTATGTGTGTTAAGAAACACACATAGTTAATTAGTTTAGCATTTCAAAAATAAAAATACTGACGAATTTGAGCGTGAAAGTTCAGATTTATCTCTATAATTTATAAAATTTTGAGAATAATCGAAATATTTCCAGACAAAAATTGTAGCACTAGTCGTTAGGTACAAGTTTTTAAGATTGTTTATTCTTGTTCTTCGAATTAACTAACAAGTGAAAAATATTGATTGCAGAACAAAAACTAAATTTAATAGGACCATATTCATCATTTTTCCCTCTTGGAACGCTCTAACTAATTAAGAAAACTTTTTGAACAATATACCATCAATATATATATAACAACATATACAATATGCCAATATATACAGGGTGTTTCAGAACTCTCTAGCAATACGTTTCTGGACCACTAACAAAAGTAAATATCATAATAAAATTTTTCTAGAATCCCCAGTTACTCACACAGCCGCCATTTTGGTTTTACCTCCAAATGTATAATTTTGAAATTTTGCATACAGGTTTTTAACAATTAAAATAATCTAAAAAAAATTAATCAAAATTTTCCGAGATCAAAAAACAAAATGGCGGCCATTTTAAATCTCTGAACAGGATTAAATTCATAATGGCTAATGATATAAACATTTGACAAGAATAACTTTTTCTAGATATTTTCATTGCAAACTCAATAATGCCTCATTTTTCAAGATTAGCCAAAAATTAACAGAGATATGCTACTTTTTAGGGTGTGCGGTGCAACACCCTAACCCGTTCTCAACCACCGCACACCCTAAAAAGTAGCATATCTCTGTTAATTGTTGGCTAATCTTGAAAAATGAGGCATCATTGAATCTGCAATGAAAATATCTAGAAAAAGTTATTCTTGTCAAATGTTTATATCATTAGCCATTATGAATTCAATCCTGTTCAAAGATTTCAAATGGCCGCCATTTTGTTTTTTGATGTCGGAAAATTTGTATTAATTTTTTAAAGATTTTTTTAATAATTGTTAAAAAGCTGTATGCAGAATTTCGAAATTATACATTCAGAGGTGGTAGAATAAAAAGTAATGAGTGAAAAAAACGAAATGGATTCTGTGTAAGTGGGGATTCTAGAAAAATTTTATTCTGATACTTACTTTTGTTAGTGGTCCAGAAACACTGCATAGAAGTATTGGTAGAGAGTTCCGAAACACCCTGTATATAAGATTGTAGAGCCAGAGTATGAGATGAAAGTTTCAGCATTAATGCTGTAAAAATGTACTAGACCATTCAAAAAATAATGATCATTCAGAAGAAAATTTTTAATATTTTTCCATTCCCCAATCATGTTATGGATTGTTATTTGATAAGAACTGACATCTCTGTCAATCAAATTTGATTCTTGGTTTTTTGTTCCATAACGACCTGCGTTGTTAGTATATTAACTTTTTGTTTTAAATTGGCAAACTGGCAGTCAGTTTTAAATTGTGAATATATAATAAATGTACTCTCATTTTGGTCAAATTTACTACACATGTGAGTACAGTTATTGTATATTCACATTTCAAAATTCACTGCCAGTCGTTTAATTTACAACAAAATGTTAAAATCAAGTTGGTTTAAAATTTGGAACTGATACTACTCCAATTAAAACTGTTGATGTTCATTACAAATTAGATCCCGATAAATATAATAGCTACTTGAAATTCAAATTATCATCTCAATTATCTTATTATAACTGTTTAATAATTAAAATTCATAGAAAACTAATTCATAATCGATCAAATAATCGTACTGATTATTCTATCTCAAACTTATCCAATTATTTTATTAGTTAAGACAAATTTGCTGAACGAATAAACTATTACGCATAACTCGAAATTGTCGATAGTGTTCAAAACGTGAAATTTATAAATACGTGCGTGAACTGAAGTTTTTGTGGCACCTACAGTACCACTCAAATAGAAGGAACCAATTCGAGGAGTGAATTAAGATGTAAAAGTTTAAACTTTACGATAATTGGATGTCAGTTGAGATTCTGTGATGGCAAGTTAGTGATAGAACATTACAAGAGGAAGTAAAAGAGAACTAAACTAGAAGAGTCGCCATGTGAGTTGGTACAAGGAACGTGCCGGTTCTAAAGGAATTACGGCTTGGAAAACAATTGTTCAGTATCGACAGGGAAGAGCTCGAAGCCGAGCGAATTGTTCCAGACAAATTTGATTTGTCTCCCAAGAAACAAATTACGTGTCTCATGGACCGTGCAAACAAGTCACCCAAGATAATGAATCGTACTCATCCATCTTCTAGACTCCTCGCTTTCTTTCAGTTTATTTTTCTTGACAATACTTAAGAAGACCTGACCAACAGATATCGTTTCTGAAAGAACTGTATTTTTCTTCAGGTCTTGTTTATCAAATCAATAAAAGATGTGGAATTGAACTGATTGTAGAACAATCTTGTAGATAATGTAACTCCTCAATACTTACGACACTTTTTATTCACCAACATGCTTTTTTTTTAAATGAATAAGTTGTTATTGATCTTGTAATAAATCTTGCAATGGAATGTTGTGTGAATCTTGCAAATCAAAAGTATTCTACCATCAGTCAAACAAGTAATTAAATTTTTAATTTATTATTGATTTGATGAGCTTCTCGTTCATCAACAATTATCTCCTCATTGTCAAGAATGGACGAATCTTTGTCCAAGCTTCGCCATTTCATGTAATTGCATCAATCAGATTGTCATTACCATAGTTAATATCGTACAAATGAGATCATTGTATATAATATCTTGCACTATAAAAAAAAACATTATCTGAGTTCACTATAGTATCTATGTGATGTTGATAATCTTGTTTATAACCATTCATATGCATAATTTGTAAATTTACATGAATAAAGAAAGATAATCTAATCTAATCTAATCTAATCTCCTCGACAATGTAGATTCACTCAATCAATCAAATACTCTTTATTCATTATTGTATGGAGAATATCTTATTTTGAAATCACAAAAAAACGTTTAATTTGATATTATTGACACCTTACTGGAGAATAGGAAATAGGCGATGGGAAAGTGATAGCCGAGTGCCATAGGAGGTATCTGTTCAATCAGAGATAAGCTACGAAACTCCTAGGCGCTCTTTGTAAGGGTGACTGATTGGATTGGCCAGCAAAAAGACTCTGTTCTCTGCTGTAAAATCACTTCCCGGTGGTTCGGAACCCACCTAAAACTGTAGGTCCAACTCATCAATCACCATCATCCAATTCATTACCCACGCACAGGTCGTAGACCTATGTGGGCTGCATCCTCCAAAAAAGTTACCAGAAAAACATTGTACTGAAAATAATCGTTTATTTAGTCCAGTTAATCAATGACTGATTAAAAAATGCAGTACTTGAATTTTATTGAAAAATGTAGCTTATTGATTGTATTCTTCATATAAAATGTCCAAAACATTATACATAATTTATTAGGAAATCCAAACATTCATTATATCATCAAATCGCACATTCTCTATGTTATAAAATGCATAATTTTTTGTAGAAATTTTCAAAAGACGCAATCAAGCTATAAATTAGAATAATGTGTTTTAAATAAACGGTTTCTTTGTAAGCTTATCAGAATTTTTACAGTTTTTTACATTTTTTTGAGTTTTGAATTTTTTCAGTTTATTACATTTTTTGAGTTTACACTGAAAGTTCTTTTCTGAACATAGAATGATTTTATCGACGGTAATCAACCTGTGCCCAGATTGTCTAAAGCGTCATAAAAATAATCTTTGATTTATTGATAAGTTTACTTTTATCAAAGAAAGATTAAATTAACATGAAATGAATAGCAGCTATGTTAAATTATTTTACAAATTACCCTGTATGAATTTCAATCATGTTGAATTATGTGTTTCTAAGTTCATTTTATTGCTTCAAAGTTCAAATCACACAAATCCAAAGCAGACTGTGAAAACAGATTATCGAAAGTAGATCCAAGGCAAAATAAATACGCTATAACTCAGATCGCCACATAGACTTCATCCCAGAGTGTTCCACACAGATAAGAAAAATTAGGTAAGGGAAACTGTATGGCTCTTGTGAGAATTTATGATGTCACGTGGAATAACATTTCCCAACATTATATTGAAAATTCGTGCGTTCATTCTGTAATCAATATATAATCAGCAGTTTGGACTTTTTGTATACCGCCAACTTATCCTTAATCATACTTCATCAACTTTCTACTCCAATATTTCACGTGAATAACGTCATATTTTGTGGCGGTTGGTATACAAAAACTGGCCAATCTATTTTCCAATTTCGAGTTACTTTGGAAATTTTACAAAAAAATATATTATGTCAATTTATTATCTTTCATTCGTCTGAAAAATATCCACCTTCTACTTGCACATTATATTATATTGAACTATATTTAAAATATTCAGACAATTTTTATTTTCAGTTTACACTCAATATGATAATTGTACTTAAAAGAGAAATGTCTAGTGAAGCTTGAACATAAGCTGAAATTTGCCCTGCTCAGTTGAAAATTTGTGAAAAAAAGGTTATAGACAATAGCCTGTTGTAACTTTGCTTGATTGTGTTTTTCTCATCAATAAATGAGTAAATAGGTACGAGAATTCTGCGTATTTTGCAAAAAAGAGAGACTGTGATTCTCAAAAATTGAATGCAATGATGAACTTAGCTCTCATTTATATCCATGACGCAAGATCCACTCATCATATTGTATCGTATCGACTCAGATTTATATTCATAGCATTCATTCATTCGTAGCAGATACATTTATTTTTTTGAGTTTATTTATTTATTTAAAAAACACTAAAAAACAAATGTAATAGTACATCACAATCAGATAAACTATGTGTATTATTAACTATTTGTACAGTACCTGTAAGAAAAAAATTTACTCCAAAGATTCCCATCAGCAAAGCCAAGCTTGTGCGCCGGATGCAAATCAAAACAATAATAATAACATTTATATCCAACATTATAAGAATACAGAGCCTATGAACATTTGCCTTAACCCAAGTATCTATTCCAAGAGTTTTAGTTTTTATTCGTGAATGGTATCAGCTCTATGGGTATCACGTTAAGAAGTTTACAGCAAATATAGAGAGTTTGATGTCTGCAAATGCGTTTATTGAGATTCGGAATCAAAACTAGATTTCTTAAAGGTCTTATATTGTAATCAATCTGCTTGAATTTTAATAGTTCTCTATTGTAATTTATGTATACAATAAGTTTCTTCTTAAATAATTGTTTTACAGGAACTTATCAATAATCGTCTACTTGTATAAAGTCTAGGTCTACCCAGTGCTGCTCGTATTATATATTTTTGAATAATGAACAGATTGTTTTTTTTCCTGAGGATGAAGCCCACATAGGTCTGAGACCTGTGAGTGGGTGATGAGTTGGATGATGGTGATTTATGAGTTGGACCTACGGTTTTAGGTGGGTTCCGAACCACCGGGAAGTGATTTTACAGTGTGTTCATTGCACCCCCCCCCCCCCCCCTCTAACCTCAATACAGTAATGCAGAATGGATTCGGCGTAAGCATTATATATATAAGTCTAATTTTATCTAAATTATTTAACTTCTTTATTCTATAGAATTGGAAAATTAAATATCTCAATCTAGAAATCAGATACGGTAATCAATATGACACTTCCACTTGAGATGTTTATCAACAATAATTCCCAGATACTTTCTTTGTAGTGGCGAAGGTGATATTGTGGAAGGTATCCACAATGAATAATAAGACGAATTTGTCACAACCACATTTATTAAAACTTAGAGAAACTAGTTTCGGTTGTTACACCATTATCAATCTCAATCAAACATTGAGATTGATAATGGTGTAACAACCGAAACTAGTTTCTCTAAGTTTTAATAAATGTGGTTGTGACAATTTCGTCTTATTATTCATTAATTCCCAGATATTTCCAAGCAGTTGGGCTATCCAAAGGTTCACAATTACATGTAATACTATTAGAGTTACTGTTGAAGTTACAGGTTTTAAAATGAATTTTTAGTAATTTATTAATAGGAGGTTAACATTTACTAACTCATTGAACTCACATAATAAATCGGACGAAGAATGGAATTTCAAAGTTCTATAGAGCCTCTCATTAGCTGTTGTTAATGATAACAGACTGAAAATGCAGGCAACTTGAGGTACAAATTTGAATTACATCCAAACATAAATATTGCTGCACAGATCCAATAACAGGCCAGCGATTGTAGACTGCAATCCCCATAAAATTATGGAGAGGAAAGCTAGCTCCCATTGTGTAAGCTGCACACATGAATGGCTTTATTCGGCTGAAATAGAGCCAAGATCTCGATCTAAATGCAAATATCGAGCTGAGGATTTGGGGAATGTTGTCATCACGAGCTGGCTAGAGATCACTTGAACGTGTCTGTTGACACCAGCACGTTTCCACTCTTTAAAACAGAGGATTATGTTCTGCAGAAAAAGGAACAAATAGCAGAGTGAATGAGATACTCAGGATTCCCTTCCAATGAATCCTTCACAACAGTAAAACAATACAGCACGTTCAAAAATTTGAGTTGTTAACAGCAACAACTTCTTTTACTTCATAATTTAAAATAATAACTCAAGTTAGAGAGGCCATGTTGAATTATATTGGTGGATTTCTTAGCTAAATCTTGAGTTACTTCAAGACAGTAGTTTACTTTCTGTTGGCTTTATATTAGGGAAGTGATAGCCGTGAGCCGTAGCAGATATCTGTTCAATCATATAGAGATAACTGCGTTCTTCTGGACCCTTTTTGTAAGGGTGACCGATTTGATTAACGGAAAAAAAGACACTGTACTCTGCTGTGAAATAACTTCCCGGTGGTTCGGAACTCACCTAAAACTGTAGGTCCTGCTCATCAACATCATCCACAGGTCTCAGACCTATGTGGGCTTCATCTTCAAAAATGAGGGGGGGAAATGATCCATGAGCTTCCAGAGCAGCAATTTGTTCAAGAGTATCTGGTAGGGAATAATTCATCTCTGATGAAACTTAAATCTTATAGTAATAGGCTACAAAAATGACATTTGACGTTAAAAAAATATGAGAGATCTTAAAAAAAATCTTAAATGTGTGCATTAGTTGGTTGATTGATTGGTAGGTTCGCAGCTTATGTTGGCCATTCTGTTTTTGCATCGTCTATGTTAACTATTGTAATAGTCCCTTTCAAAGTCGACTCTCCAACATTTGTTGCAAAACTCGAGACGACCACTAAACAACGAAGCTAACTCCCAAACGTCAAAGTAACGCTAGATCGGCCATGAACATTGCATGAAAGTGTTGTACAGGAGAAGAGCCCAAGGCAGTTAATTCGTTGCTCTGCCCATAACTCTTCTGCCTTTCATAGACTTCAATTCGGGGCGTTTGCATCAAAACTTACTCCCACACCCTGTATGTATCTACTGACCGAGGAACTCAATGACAATGGTCATAGACATTATTATTTAATTCGATAACTGAACTTGAATGCGTTAGGAACAGGACCCGAACTTTAGCCGGAAAGAATGACTACAAAAATCGTGCGATTTGACCCCACTAGATTTATTCTTGTGGGGGTTTCTAAAAGTTCAGGTCCATGCCACCAATCTGCAGGCGACTGATGTCCTAAAAGTCAGCATAACTAATGATTTCACTCGAATTCATCCAGATCTACGTCACAGTCATTGAAAATTAGACCACTTGGATTCATGCCACCGTGAAAAGACGCGGAATAGTGGCATTTGAAAGATTGAACAACGGGTGTTTCAAAAATTAAGCAACCCTGAGATAAAATGGCGGAATTTTCTGTGCACTAATCGATAATTTAATTCAATGTCAACTATCTGAGACACTGAGACAATTGAGATGTACAAATCGATTACAGCCATTCATTGAATTAGCATTATCCTCATTATTAACGCACAAGTCATGTGAGAATCATCAGCAAGAAGGGTGAATAATGATGATTACGAATTCAAAATCAGGGATGCTTGAATCAGAATCAGAGCGCTTTGAAATGTGATATACGCTGTAATAAATAAAACTAATATTTTTTAAAAACTTGTAGCAAATTATCCGATGCAAATAATCAGCAAAGGCAGATTTTGAGCAGAAGACTTGAGAAGCTCAATTAAGTTTAGTTGCAAGATTACAAGTAATGAGAGTCATCGAAGCTCCACTTAACTTTCCATGCTTTTAATGGATCCAATGTAATTAAATCGCGGCAACAGGTTGTTCTTCTTTTGAGAGATTGAATTTCCAGTGGACTGACGGCTTGTCATAACAGGCTTTACATCTCTGCTGAAAGCCTTTGTGTACTCTATGTAATCTCTGTATCAGAGCTTATTCTAAAGTTGACCTTTACATCGCTTTCACTTCTCACAAACAGTCTAACAAGATAAATATGTTAGCTCACATTCAGAATACAGAAATTGAATTTATTTAACTAAGTCTCTTTAGGTTTCATCTCTGTATGGTTTCAGACAGGAAAATTTCATCACTCAGAAAGTATGAGTATGAATAAGTGAATATTAATATGCGTGACGTTGTGCCCGTGAAAATAATGTGTAGAGTCTGAAACAATTCGCTCCCCATATCCTGTTTTACATAAGGAATCACTCTTCATATTTTGTAACATAACTCTAATGTTATTTAGAGTGTAACTCAAGTTTTATTCTGAAAATTTAATTGTTGAAAACAGTGAGGTACTAGTTACGGTTGTTACACTATTATCAATCTCAATCCAAATAAAACCAAAGTACAGAGTAGCTTAATATATAGTAAACACGGAATGATACTAATACGGGTTCTATCTCTAAAATAACGCTGGCAACACTTAAATTTATCACTCGCACTTTATTAACACAAATAATCCACAACTCACACTGTTCAGTTATTCTTACACAAAATAATGTAATCGGAAGCAGATAAATAGATAATGTTCAGCCAATAAAGATTTTGCTATACTACTGTTCAAAAATCAATCACTAAATGTCAAAAGGCCGATCTAATATTAAATAATAACTGTTCAATAATTCAAAGAGAAGCATCTAATACATAATGGTTGAAACTCTACAAGCACTTAAGAGTAACTGCATAAATTGTCAATTAAGCCTGAATAATAATCTGTCACAAAATACTGCGATTAACACTCTAACAACAGACGTTTGTTTATCACGGTCTGTATACAAGTGCTTACTGGTAAACAGGAATGTCACTACTGCCGCTTATTGCATTAAAGATCGAAGTACAACTGAACTCACTTTTACGAAAGTCTCTCCTATTTATTCATTTTTCCATAATATAGAAAGAACTAGATATTTCTCCATCTTTCTATCAACTTCTACCAAATTCTAAAATAAACAGATAAGGACTCTCGCATTTTCCACAATATTCGATATAAGATTCCATTAAATTCCAATTAAATATTCTACAAAGTTATAACTAAATATCTTGAAAGTGTTACAAATAACTACAAGGCGAAGAGATTACAGAAGAAAAGTAATTAATTGCTTAGACCGGAAGACTTGTTGACACAAGCAGGTAACACCGAAAATCACTTCATTCTTTCTCCTTTGCCTTTTTCACAAATATACTATTGACTAAGGGAGGGAGTGCCTCTATTAAGCTGACCTTGATTGATTTTTTTTCGTATGATGAAGCCCACATAGGTCTAAGACCTTTGTGGGGGTGATGAATCAGATGATGGTGATTAATGAGTTGGACCTACAGTTTTAGATGGGTTCCAAACCACCGGGAAGTGATTTTACAGCAGAGAGCAGAGTATCTTTTGCTGGCCAATCCCATCGGTCACCTTTACAAAGAGCGCCCAGGAGTTTCGTAGCTTATCTCTGATTGAACAGATACAATCTAATATTATAACTGACACTGTATTTCACTTTTAAATAATGTTTTACTCACATATATTGGAGATGCTTGAGGAATGCATTTCACTTCTGAAAAGAAGCTTCGTCAGCCACTTTTCAGAAATGAAATGCATTCCTCAAGCATCTCCAATATATGTGAGTAAAACAATATTTAAAAGTGAAATACAGTGTCAGTTTTAATATTAGATTGTTCATTGAGCATTTCGTCATGGAAAACATCAGAGATGAACAGATATACCTGCTACGGTACTCGGCTATCACTTCCCCCAAATTATATACATTTAGTAGCCATGACCTTAAAGCAAGGGTTTAATTTTGATTTGGAAGAATATCACCACCAATAAAAGTCACAAGCTTATTTTTTTCTACTGTGGACTGAAAATTAGAAGAAGTAGAGAACTTACGAGATATATTGGAGAAAATTATAAAATATATGACAAGTTCAAGGTGATTAGAAGTTGAACTTTATTTCTTTTTACTCGCTGTCAACTAGAATAAAGTGGTATACCGGGAGAATGATTTATGTACTCAAGAATAAGGAAGAGTAAGTAGAATTCTGACAGTAATGAAGCAAGTTAGTTGGTAAGCTACTCAAATGGGGTAGGCTTAGCCCATGTTTGGGAGGTACTCATCGCGGCTTGGAGAGATTTCAGCTCCCAAGTAGTGCCCGGGTACAGTTTGTCGCCTTTCTTCATTTTGTCTACCCTTCAAAGCTCCAACTATTAGAAAGTGATTTGATCTTCCTACAGCAAGAACTTCTGAACAGTTTGATGATTAAAAGCGCGTCTGAAAATAACAACATCTGTGCTCCACCAATGTCGCTCAAAAAAGTACTCGTTCACGTCATGGAATCTTGGGAGAGGAAGGATGATGGATGCTCATCAAAAATTTATGAAGATTCAGTGAATATTTCTGTCCAACGTATCACTTCACTTTTATAGGAATGAGAATGCTCACGAACACCACTCTCAAAAATACCTAACTGGAAGGATTCCAAACTACTGTAATCAAATAAGTTCAAAATCAATATTTTTATTTTTTTGTAGATTCCGTCTTGGAGACTCCGGTTAAGAAGTATAAGACAAGTTAAACTAACAATTATACAATCTTATACACTAGTTACCATAATTACCATATCAATTAGTTGGGGTGAGGCTTAATTTTGATATGAAAGGAACTCTTCTACACTATAAAAAGCTTTATCAACTAAATTTTTTTTTTCAATTGTTTCTTAAATATTTCTATATTTTGAAGACTCTTCAAAAACGACGGTAGCTTGTTGTAGAGTTTCCTGCCGATATAACTTGGTTTTTTTTGAAAAGCTACTATTGTGACTTACCAAGTGATAATCTCCTCGGCTTCTTGTATTATAATTGTGTACGTCAAGATTTTTATTAATATCACTCTTTTTACACACAAAGTAGCTTCATACACATAAAAGCAGGGTACAGTTAGGAGACCAAGTCTCTTGAATAACGGCCTACATGAATCTAATCTATTTACTCTTTCTATACACCTAACAGCTTTCTTTTGGATATTAAACACCCTATCAAGGTTTTGTTTTGATGAATTACTCCATAACAAGATAGCACACGTGTTATGTACAGTAAGAGCCCATGGTAAGCTGTAAAAAGTAACTATTTTTCATTCAATCTAGCAAGCTGTCGCAGGACAAAATAATACCCCAGATGGAATTTTACAACATATTTTCTCAATGTATGTAACCCAGGTCAATCTTCTATTAGATTGGCCAGCAAAAAAGACACTGTTCTTCGCTGTAAAATCACTTCCCGGTGGTTCGGAACCCACTTAAAACTGTAGGTCTAACTCATCAATCAACATCATCCAACTGCACAGGTTTCAGGCCTGTGTGAGCTTCCTATTTCAAAATAATTTTATTTGTCCCGCTCATCTCAATAAGTGAATTAATAGTTTTCGATTTTTATTACGGCTAGTTACCGAAAGGTTTGTAAAAAAAATACAAGGCAAGACAAGTTCTCTAATTTTATATACTCAAGGCCTAAGTCTTAGTTTCCATTAGTATATAGTAAAAACTCGAAAAACACTTTTAAGGGGAAATTGTGACTCACGTTATGGCGTAACGGCCGTTTCTCTCTGCTTTTTAAGAGCATCGTCAGACGACCCACAGTACACTCACAGTTGAAATAAGAATAGACTCACAGTGTACTGTGGGTCATCTGATGATGCTCTTAACAACAGAGTGAAACGGCCGTCACGCCATAAGATGAGTCCCAATTTCCACTTTATAGTGTTTTTTTTTTTTTTTTAGTTTTTATTATTACAGGATTAGCCGAGACTTGAACCCAGCACCAACCATCAGCACTAGTATCATTCATTGAATGAGTTATTCATCATATTTATCACAGTACCAAAAATCTACCATTCGACTTTTATAACAGTTTTCTGCCCATAATAATTCTATTATTCACAAGAATTATTAAGAGTTGTCTCTAATCTCATGAAAAATGTCACTTTGAATAGGATATTAATTTATTTTAGATACAATTTTGGAAGTATTCTCAGGTACAATACAACATTCCCGGTATTGCTAAGCTCAGCATAGCTGAAACATCGATTCTATCTATTTTGCTTCAATGAAATCATAGCTTTCGTATTGGAATTGTTTGCATTGGAAGAGTAAATAATCAATCATGTCAGACAGATTATACAGATTCCAAATGGGAAAATTGGATTTCCTCGTTCCCCATGTCGCCAATATCCTTTTATATTCAGACAAAGAATAGAATTAAAAATATAAGTAAATAGATAATGTGAATAAATTAATATTGATTGTTGTATCGTACAAAAATAGATTGTTGTATTCATTGAGAATATCAGTACTAGGCTTATGAGTTATACTTTATAGTGTACAGAGGAAAGTCGACAAGACTTCTAGGTCAATGAAGGAAGTCAAAAGGATAAAATTCTTAGCTTGCTTCATCTTCCACAGCGTCTTTCAAAGTACAGTATAAACAATCTGGATTAGTTTCATAGGAGGAAAACATTGATAGATTTCAAATTCAAGAATTAATAATTTTACCAAAGCGATTACAGAAAGAAACATTTTCTCAGTTTTGGAGGCCATTTGGAACAAATCTACGTAACAAGAAATTGAATAAATCTCAATATTGAGATGCAGAAATGGCGCGCAGCTTTGTGCAGAATGCAGGGATGAGAGCTGACCACATAGCTAAGAATTGATTTTTAGTTTTGTGCAAACGTGTCCAGGGTTGTCTTCTCCAAGTTCCTTCCAAGGTGTTGGAGATTTTCTCGCCGCATAGCCGTGCTCTTCTGTTCCACCTCAGCCTTTTCTCCGTCAAAATTCCTCCATTTTTGCCTCTACCACAAATAGATGTTGTTGTGTTGTGAGCAACGCTACGTTCCCCAGAAAATCTTCCAAATAATAAAATTTTGCTCATGGTTTATATCAAATCCAGTTGATTATCGTATAATATTAATAATATATATATATAATATATCGTATAATATATAATATATCGTATAATATATAATATTATATTATAATATTAATAACAGTAATCGTATAATATTTGTTGGGCTTATATTACATAATATATTTATATTTTTAAAAATGTGTTTTGTAATTATGGAGTATTCAGATAGCGTAACATAATATACTTTGATCAAGTAAATTTTGAAGATCGTGTAAATCAGGTACTTGTAAATCAGGGGAGAGACGGGAAAATTTTTGTAACTATCGGACCAATTACAAAATTACATGTAATTACGGTAACTACGCCATCATTATATGCATTGTTTTTTAAATACGCTGAAATCTTAATATTAAAAAATATTCATGGGGAAGTCCACCACAGTTCCAAATATCGCAGCATTAACTTTATGATAGGGCCACAATTGTTTTTTTTTAGATGAAGCCCACATATGTCTGAGACTTATGGGTGGGTAATGAGTTGGATGATGGTGATTGATGAGTTTATTCGCGATTCTTTTCAAATTTTATGAGTGAATAGGATCATTACAAAACAAATTCCACTGTCGGCTCTTCCATCGCCCCCTTCTATTATCAAGTTCCAAAACAAGAACCTACTAGTTATTAACGCATTTTCTTAGGCATAACCACTACCATTGTTGAAAAATCATTTCCGAATATTTAAGATATTTATTTAATTCAGAAAGTTTATATGAGCACACAACAATAATACTACTAATAGGTAATAATTTATACTAAAGATGATAATCATGGAGATAATTATTACATGTAATAGCATAAGAGATACCATCTTTCACATCTATATAAATAACATTAGAGTTTTGTCTGTACATTTATCAGAACTATATATTTTTTGGTTATTTTTATGTTTTATACATTAAAGAAGCCGAAACAAGTCTTATCTCAATTTCTGTCTGTCTGTCTGTCACAGCCCAAAGGCATTTTACGCGGCCTTCTCCTGAAAAACGAGAGCATCGATCGGGATTTAAGTTATTTAACAGTATTGAAAACTATTTTGACAATGTCTTTAGCTATAAAAACCTAAATTAACTTTTTTTAAGAATAATAAACTTTTAAAAACCAAGTATTGTGCGATTTTGGATACATTTCTTCTAAGTTCTATTACCACGTTTTATTACCGAGAGCATCGATCGGGATTTAAGTTATATAACAGTATTGAAATTTTCAGGCATAATGTAGAATAGTCCCGAGATGGTTCCTGTGAAGGTTGGGAGTTCAAAAGTCTTTGCTGAAGTACACAAAAAGGAGAAATCTATCCTTAAAGGAACAGCTGATAGAAATCAACTGTTTTTAATCATATGGTGGGCCCTTAGTGGCGTTATTTACGCTGTCTGCAGACTTGTGTAGTAGGAACATTGCAGTCATGTAGGAAACATATGACTGGTGAATCAAAGCTCAGCTCACGTTTCATCCATTATTTCTTTGGTGAAAAAACTTTCTAATTTCAATTTATCCAAGCCAAAATTAACATTTTAGGAAGGTGCGGTTTGTGCTAGGCTCTTGGGAATTCGCCAGGTAGCACTATTATAACTAAAATACCGTTGCAACGCATGGGTGAAACGCTAGTTTCCACTATGTGACTGTCAATACTTTATAATATTGTAGTGTTTTTAGAATATTATCTTTTCATTTATCTTGACATTTATTGTATTGTGACGAAGGTAATGCTTCTGACGACCTCAGAAGCGGTTACAATAAAAAATATTCTATTCTATTCTAGTATTATATAAATGGTGTGTATGTATGTATATATGTATGTTCTCAGTAAACTCCAAAACCGCCGAACCGATTTTTATGAAATTTTCAGGCACAATGTAGAATAATCCCGAGATGGTTACTGTAAAGTTTGGGAATTCAAAAGTCCCCGTTGAAGGACACAAAAAAGGGAAGTCTATCCTTGAAGGAACAGCTGATAGAAGTTACAATTTAACAAAAAAAAACAAACATTTTAGGAAAGTTAGGAAGATGCATTTTGTGCTAGGCTCTTGGGAATTCACCGGGTACCGCTATTATAACTAAAATCCTGTTGCAACGCACGGGTGAGCCGCTAGTAGAAAGATAAAATCGAAACGTGTTTTGCAACAACCAATGGAAGCTTGACTTTTTGACGTTCAAATCAAAGATGTGACTGATGCTCGATTTGGTTCATTAAAGGCGAGCAGATAATTCAGCAACCTCCACGATCCTCCCATCCATCTTGAGAAGATGTTTTGAAATTCGAACTACAGAACATGATTTAGTTTAACGTGAGAGAGAGAGAGAGAGAAGAGAAACAGTGATGTATGAGGAGGGTGATAGTGAGTGAGGGTTTTTCTATTGACGAAGTTTCATAGGTAGGATACTCGTTCAGGGAAGAAAAGGTCTCAAGGGGCTTTGCAGAGGAGGCAGAGAGCTGTAGGAGATACAGGGCAGACAAGAAGTGATATTTATCTAAGCCGAGCACGGGCAGATTTCACGAAGGCTACAGGGGATGGCTGACGGTGGAAAAGAAGAGGTATGGTATAAAAAGGTGGCATATCTTATCTTAGATTGTGAAGTGGGCTCCCTAAAGAGGAAGCGAAGGCGTCAGCCAACTCTCCTCTAATATCCGCTTTCTTTTCTTCCTGGCATGGCGTGACTGCAGCAACATATCGGAAAACAGATCTGGAAATAAATTGAAACAGTTTGACGGCCCACTGAATTCGAGAGCAGGATTTGTCAATACACTTATTTGGTGCTTGATGAAGCACATCAATCCTTTCCAACAGTTCTAATTTACGGAATTCCATCTTGATTCTGACCACCAGTCATCAGGGAGTGTGCAAGACATAAGAAATAATACTTGAATTCAAGATGCAGATTAATAAGACTCGATGTTGTCGCACCAGTAGCGTACCGATAATGGAGCGAGTGGAGCAGTCGCTCCAGGGCGCAAGGCTCTGAGGGGCGCACCGTTCTTGAGAGAAAATTGCCTTTGACATACAAAAATATGTATTACTATAATGAAGGCCAAAAGGGTAAAATGCAACACAATTTTAAAAAACCGTATGAATACATCGCTGCGCATTACTAAAATGTCAAATTTAAAAGAAATCTGTTCACGCGTTCAGCCGCAAATGCGTTACAACCAGACAGAATGCAAAACAGTCGAGTCAAAAGTAGCAAAGCCAAAACAATGTTAATTGGGTGGAAAAAGGTATAACAATTACAAGTAATTGAATGAAGACTTTGAATTTATTTTAGAAAAATAAATTCAAAAAAGTTCAATGGTTTTTATATTACCAAGAACAGGACTGAAATACTTCACTTTTGAATCCTATTAGATATTTATAAGATAAATATAAGAAATTTTTTATAGGAATGACTTGCAAAATGCTAAAAGAATAACTGCACATGAATTTATAGAAGAGTAAAAAAATCCAAAACAAGCTGTTTGGAAATTGATAAAAGTGATAAAAGCAGAATCTGGCCTGGCGAAAAATTATTCATCGGAGATTCGCATTTCTGAAAAATACGGCGTAGTAAGTGGCGGGTAAAAAGCCGTTGTTCAATTAAATGACCACTATATTAATATCAGCCCGATCGGGTGGTTGAGTATTTTTTTTTTTTTGGGTGGGAGGGGGGGGGGGGGCATCGTAAGACACTTCCGCTCCAGGGCGCTTGAAACCTCGGTACGCCACTGTGTCGCACCTATATTTGTGTGTAATGAATAAGGTGACCAGACGTCCCGTTTTTAACGGGACAGTCCCGTTTTTGAGAGTTATGTCCCGTTATCCCCACCATCCTTGTCGGGACACCCATTTGTCCCGTTTTGGCAATATTAGTTACTAATATTCTACTTCGTGAATAGGTTTTTTCATTTATTGTTAATTATCACTGCTCTAAATGATCTAAAATCTGAATTTAAGTTCTAATTATAATTGAACCTTAGCTTCGAAATCCCTCGTTATTATGAGCAGACTCTTATTATTCTTTGGTCGGTATCGGATGGTGAACATCGATTTAATATAAGATGTGTGAGAATGATTACAAAAATATCTTCGCATAGGGAAGAAATAAAGTTTTATTTCCTATTTTCAAACAACCCCTCCCCCCTATCCGGTATTTACGTCCCGTTTTGGGACTTCAAAAATCTGGTCACCTTAGTAAAGAATCACGTTCATTCATTGAGGAAGATACTATAGTCTAGGCATATCCAATCTCAATCAGCTACGTACTCTTATTGGCTGACAGAATGAGAGCTTCTAAAAAGTCAAACCACATTGGAGTAAAAAAGTTTGAGTGGCTAATTTCCTTATAGGCGCACATATAACTCTAAAAAATTAATATTCTAGATGTTTCACTGTACAGTAGGCCTATTATCTTTTCTTTTTTTAGTTATTCTTTTCTGGTAGATAACTTACGGTATTGGTCACAAAATTACGAAATTGTGGAGGGTGACTGGAATATTATACAGTGTTTATACCATACAGTTTATCTGTTTAAAAAGAGAAGTTCACAAAATGAACTGTTTTTTTCAAGTTGATTACCAGCCATCCTAATATAGTAGCTGTTGGAATTCCGGACTGCTACTACGACAGATTCGAATTTCTATCAGCTTGGGGTTGTTATCTTGTCATTAACCATGTACAAGTCTCAGACTGCAAACAAAGCTACTCTGAACCAGAGTTGAACTTGGTTTTTATACTCTGGCAAAAATTTCTGAATGATGAATTGTAAACAGTGAGAATGCTGTCAATAATCCTTTGACAATTCCATTCATTTTAACATCAATTTCAATTGAAGTGATAGCCGCGAGCCGTAGCAGGTATCTGTTCAATCAGATAGATAAGCTGCGTTCTCGTAGGTCCTGTTTGTAACGGTGACCGATTAGATTGGCCAGCAAAAAAGACAATGTTCTCTGCTGAAAATCACTTCCCGGTGGTTCGGAACCCACCTAAATCCAACTCATTACCCACGCACAGGTCTCAGACCCATGTGGGCTCCACCCTCAAAAAAAAAAAAAAAAAAAATTTTAAACAACTTATTCTTTGAAACAATAATACTTGATCAAAATATTTGGCAACCTGACATGAATTTTGTTTTAGTGACAAAAGCATCTATTATGAAGTATTTTAACGCCCTACTTGCCTATGTATACCTATGCTGTATACCTATGCATTTATGCTAAGCACTTCCAATTATATCAGATGGATAGACATTAGAGTTAGATTTTCACTCTTGAAAAAAGTTTACCATTATCGACTTTCTCCTCTTCTGAAACCGATTAAGAAAGTGATTCCTTAAAAAAAGGAAATTTATGGTGCTGGAGAACATTTGTCAATGGCTAGAAGCTGTTACTTCTTATCAAAAACTTTGTCATTACCCCAAGCTATGTCCGTGATAACGTTTGAAGAGAACTGACACAGTAAGACAGCGTAAAAAATCTCCAAGACTTTATCTTGATTAACAAAGAAGGTGCAGGGCCATTAAAGGACGTTAGATCTAGCGGCTAGGACTTTACAGAAGTTCTCTAGTAACCAGTAGGTTGGCAGCACATAAAAATACAGTATTCGTTGGTGTCAAAATAGTAAGAACCTCAAATGCCAATTTTACGGATGATAGTGATAGTGTAATAATTATGTGTTGGCATAGCAATACAAACCACCCTAGAATGATGATGATAATGAAGCAATTCAGAATGACGCTTGTAAACTTTTAAGTTCACTTTGAAGTTTCCTGAAACTTCTATGAGAACGATATAAAGCAAGTTCGTGACTCCTCGGGAAAGCTTCTCCATGATTTATCTTACCGCATAGGAGACAAGTAAATTACGGTTTAACGCAGTTAACGTGATCAGGGGAGAAACTAATATTCTCATAGCGCTATTATATTGCGAATGTAACGATACACCGAGTATTGACGTGATTCCACCACTCTGCCACTAGAGACCGCATTCCTTCACAAAAGTTCTCCAGTGATTCCTCAACTTGTGGAATTCGATTCATGCAATTC
Organism: Conomelus anceps; assembly: GCA_948455865.1. Taxonomy (NCBI): domain Eukaryota; kingdom Metazoa; phylum Arthropoda; class Insecta; order Hemiptera; family Delphacidae; genus Conomelus; species Conomelus anceps. The sequence continues at coordinate 5,145,327 of OX418217.1, read as the reverse complement.
GTCGACTCTCAATGCAATAGCCAAAGTTTCCAGGATGTAACCCTTTAAACATACTCAACATTTGAAATAATTATACGAATATCATGTAGAAAAGATCTACATGATGGAGAAAATAATGACATACTTATAAATAAAGATAATGATATACATATATGTAAATATTTACAAATAATGACAGACATAATGATGGAGAAAAATTATGATTCTGTATTAATAATATGGATTAGTAATTCCTCAGAATACTAATTCTTATATTTAATTTAATGAAATTTGATTTTATAGTCTAAATTAAGATATTTTATTTATTGTCAAAACACGAAAACCAATGAATACAGATACTATAGTATATGTATTTATTGCGAAAACGGTCACTCAGTAAATGTATTTAAGAAAAATGTTATAACAAATAAATTTATGCTGTGTCTTGCACATGTCTAGCATGACATGAATGCGATAAACTATATTCTATTGACATTGCTCATTGAATTAATAGAAAAATATTATTAATTTTTAAATTCTTTTTAATGCTATAAATGATAAGTGATTTTTTTTAGCATGAAGCCCACATAGGTCTGAGATCTGTGCGTGGATAATGAGTTGGATGATGGTGATTTATGAGTTGGACCAACAGTTATAGGTGGGTTCCGAACCACCAGGAAGTGATTTTCAGCAGAGAACAGTGTCTTTTTTCTGGCCAATCTAATCGGTCACCGTTACAAACAGGTCCTACGAGAACGCAGCTTATCTATCTGATTGAACAGATACCTGCTACGGCTCGCGGCTATCACTTCCCTTAATAAGTTTAATGATGTAGTGAATTAATAGAAAGGTATAATTTATTGATTTATCAGTTGTTGAACAGGAAATCTATAGAAGGCATCACACTGTAGAATAATTAAAAAAGTTTTGATGAAAGTTTTGCATCCACACTTAAATGCTTTGGTATCCACACTCAATAACTTTTGTATCAACACTTCTTAATTGCTAAAAGATATATAAAATCGATGATGTTTTCCATGACGAAATACTCGATGAACAATCTAATATCAAAACTGACACTGTATTTCAATTAAATATATGATTTTCACTCACTTTTCGTGGAAATACTGGAGAAGTGCATTTCACTTCTAAAGAGAAGCTTCAGCTGATGAAATACAGTGTCAGTTTTGATATAAGATTATATAATCTAATATGATATTTTCCCTTGTGAGAACAATTTAATTTAAAAACTATGACCCAATCTTATAATTGATTTTAAAATGCGTAATTTTTAAAGATTATTTTGTAAATAATAAGTGGAAGTGCTAGAATCAAATTTTGAAACAATCTGACAGGGAAAGCACATTGATCCATCTTTTCTCCTACCAAACTTTTCAAGAGAGTACGCTGTTTACTCTTTTAGAAAGGATGAATGGTGAACCTATTCGCTCTTCACTCTCCTGGAACATTTAATAATGATTTATTGTGAAACAATAATATCAAGAGACACTTACTAATACTGAATACTTTGAATGACACTTGAACCTGAAGTTGAATGACCATCCATAGTACATAGTATTATATTATTATTGTTGATACAAAATTGACCTTTTGACCGTATTATATCAGTCTGAGAAACAATACACATCAAAGGTTTGAATTGATGTTAGCTGTCATCCATCTCAACTTACCCAGCATCTCGAACAGGGTTCATCTGAAAGAGAGTAGGCAGTACAGAAAGAAAGGCTTAATAGAGATCAAAAGAGAGGACACAATTGAATTTGGCCAGGGAATGTTCTTTCATGTCATGAATGACAGTCTTACAACCATTTCCTTTTACGGTAGTAAGAGTCTGGACAGAAAAATGACAAGGGTGATGCTCCAAAAGCTTAAGAACCATGTGAAAGAGTTCTGGTATAGGGTAGCCCAAAAATTATTGTGGAACATCCATGATGGTTTGATGATAGATAAAAATTCAAAATGATGAAAAGTAAGAGATTTTCCCAATTTTAATCCTTATTTCTTTAAATAAATCAATCATTATGATCTCATACTTTGAGAAAACTTTGAATATTTTACAACGACCAAAAAAAATCAATATATAATGAATTGAATAAGACGAAGTTGTCACAGCCACGTTTATTAAAAATAGTGAGATACTAGTTTCGGTTGTTACACCATTATCAATCTCAAATATTGATAATGGTGTAGCAACCGAAACTAGTATCTCACTATTTTCAATAAATAATGTGGTTCTGACAACTTCGTCTTATTATTCATTACGGATATCTTCCACAATACCACCTTCGCCACTTCAAAGAGAATTGGATAAATAATAATCGAATATAATGGAATTAATTTATGAACTCAATCATCTATCGTCGAAAAATGAATAATAATGTGATATTAAATCATCACCTTTTGAGCTCATCACCTTTTAAATATTAAATCATCACTTTGTCCCATAATATGACAACAGAATAGTGAGTTTTTAAATGAATATTACTTTCAGCACTGATAGCTCGTACTCAATGACTCTGAGATAATCCCTTAAAAACAATATTCGCTGTACACAACACTTGTTTCCTATCATTTGAATTTTTTATTTTATTTCTGTAAACAATGTGAACAGCCTTTCATACAGTTTCAACAGTGCTGAACCGAATTATATTGAATTAATGATATAAAGTGTCCACGTTATATTTCTAATAACGAAATACTGTTTTAATAGTGAAGTATTGCAAAGTTTATTTATTTTTTCCAATCTCAGTGTATTTCATTTTGAAAAGAAACAAATCGATTGGAATGATATTTTTCAAATCTGGTCTATTCTAATAAGATTGGAAGCTACTAGCGAGATATTAGCTATGGTAATGATTTATAGTGGTCAGATTCCGGTCTTCCTATGTATCATAGAGGAAAATGTTATTAATGAAAAGAATGGAGCGAGTGATAGTTGGCATAGCTGTGGGTCTCCTCTCGAATTGGCTGCTATCATCAGCCCGAATGAGAGACCAGAGGAGGATCTGCGGGTGACAAAAACCAAGATTTATGTATAAAGCTACCCTCAACGAGAATTCCTGCTGATGTTTGTGCTCGGCTTTCTCCGCAATATATTCATCTCTTTTTCTCTCCAAATTTCATTCTAGCCATCTCCCTCACTCGTCATTCCTCTCAGCCATTCTTTTCACTTCCACACTGTCCTACATTTACCCCTACCATGTACACTTAATCATTCTAGCTCTGTCTTTCTTACTCTAACCGAACCTCTTTCTCTCATTTTCTCTCTCTCTCACTTTACTCATCTCTCCGCCCTCATAAATATTGTACATCTCGCCACTCCTTCATCCCAAACCGCACTTGAGCTTTTTCTACTCCCTCATCACGTTATTCAGTTCTTGATTAGTTGTCCGACTTGGTTGGCTCTTGTGGTTTTGTCAATTCAAATTGATAAGAAGAAAAAAACTTGGAGAACACAGATTCCCTATCTGTAGTTACAACTCATCAAATTGACTTCTCGATTCATTTCTACGTGTCCCCTGATCACTCAACTCGTATTTTATTAAAATATAATACAGAGTCCCGTTCACAAATGTCAAGTTTTTCTAAATTATTGTCTACTTGAGCTTGAGCCAATTTTTATGTTTAAAAGATGACAACTGAGCAGTATTCTCTTATAATAATAATAATAATCTTTCTTTCTTTCTTTATTTTTTATTATCTCACTTTTACATGACAAAATCAATAATATAAGTACAGTATACAGATACAAGCATAATTTATACATATATTGTGAGAATAGTAGTAGAATAGTAAATTCAATCATCTGTATTCTGGTGGCTACCAATAATAATAATAATAATAATAATATAATAATAATAATTATTATTATAATTCTATGAAACATCAATAAATTAAAGAAATCTACTTCTAAAGTTTTTTGGGCTTTCATATCACTGTTGAATTTTACTATAGATGTAGAAGATAAATCAATAGTAAGAGATTGAACATTAAAGTAATTTAAACAACATCATTAGTGCGATAAAACCACAAAAATAAATATAACACCAATGTCTTATTACCTAGTCAATATTGAACCCTTATTTACACCATATTTTTTCCAATGACAAAATTCAAAATATTCTCATGGACCAGAAATTAAGTAGGCATACCCAGTCAATAATAATACTTCTATGAAACATCAATAATCAAAGAAATCTACTTCTAAAGATTTTTGGGCTTTCATGTCACTTTTGAATTTCACTACGTATCTAGAAGATTAATTAATAATAGGAGATTGAACATCAATGTAATTTAAACTCCATCATCTACTTTCATATCGGAGTGGTAACTGAACAATCTCTCTCCCATATTGAGCAGCCCTAACACAATGAATGTGTAACCCCACTCGTACTATATAAAACTATAGTATTTAAAAACAGATATTTGGAAACTAGGTTGTTAAGAACCTCCTGGTTATTTTACAAACGAATGTGACTCCTTTCTATCAGATAAAGTATAGTCGAATTCTTTCTATCACATTCCACTACTTCTACTCACTGGAATATGGTCTCAGACATCGACATGGTCTTAGTCTGTATTTTCCGTTCAAATTTTAAGTTGTCGAACCACCACTCAGCATCAATAATTTATCGTTGATCAGACAATAATATCTCAATGGAGCATCAATAGCTTAAGAATATAAACATGATTGAACTCAATTGTTCTATAAATTCAAATCAATGTTCAACTTTTTTGGATTCTTGGATTTCTTGTTCCATAACGATCTGCGTTGTTAATATTGACTTTTTGTTGTAAATTTAACAACTTGCAGTCAGTTTTATAATGTGAATATTCACACTATATAATAAATGTACCCAAGTACATATAATATGAATGTATACATAATAAAAATGTAGTTGAAGATGAGATTCAATAACACGAAAACGTTCGACCGAATGTGAGTACATTCATTAATGAACGAGCGAAGCGAGCTCTTCCTTTTGACTTGAGGCTTGAGGCGTTGTGTGTTTGTGGGTATGTTCCACGATAACTTTCGAACGCCTTTATCAATCAACTTCAAATAAAATTAACCGACTCCTTCATCCTTTTTGAGGCGAATCAAATATCACTATATATAGAAAATAGTTGTTTCTACGATTCTACCATATGATGGCATTTGAAATAGATTTCAAAATATATTTTGAGTTATTATCAGCTGTACGTGAATATAAATGTGATCAGTATTCTTATAGAATCTCTATCTGATATACTAATTTCATTGTCCTGATATTTGGATATAATTATGAACAGCTGTTTTTGATGTGGTAAATATATCTACTAAATATATTCCATTGCCCTGATATATAGGTATATGATTACGGTAGGTCTTTTTTGTGGAAAATAAATCTGTGTATCAGAGCAACGATGAACTTGAACTTAAAGTGATATGTCTTGTGAATTTTTAAATAAGTATTTTCAAAGCAACCGTTTTTCGTTACTACCTTACCCCTACGATAAGCTTTCCAAATGTTTCCCTTTCAAAAATTAATTGTTTGCAAGGGAGTTCTCCAGCCCGTTGGGCTCACTAGTATATTAAGAATATAGATACTGATTTCAAGTCGATAAATTTACAACAAAAAGTTATTTATAGCATTCTGGTACTAATTTTCATGTTTCTCGAATCAAATAAAAAAATATTATCTTTATCTCAAATTATAACAACATCACGGATGTTATAATGCTCATAGATTCTAAGAACAGATGTTGGAAAATACTATTCAACGAAGTAGTTTACCTCAAATAATGACATTATCGCAAGTTAACATCATCATCGATTGTAGATGTAACTAATGCAATTCTACTTCAGCTCCAGGTATTTTAGGAATAATGTTGTTTACAAAGGATCCCTTTGACAAGCCATCCGTCCGCTTCTATTCAGGGATGCGAGAGTGTTTATTTGAAAAGCTTTCAGAAATTTTCGGTGTCGGCACTTCTAGATTCGTTAACTGTGTGGGGAAAATTGTTCCATAATTGAATTTTGTGTGCCTTTTTGAAAGGTGTGCCTCTTTCCAGCGTCACACCTTGCCTGCCGAGCAGTGACTGCATATTGCGAGAGTTGATCGTTCAATGGCTGTTTTCATGTGTTTCTCTTACCACCAAGGAGAGGTGTTTGAACGATTAGCTTCAATGTAGTTTCCTACCTGTATGCTTCCAATTCAAGGTGATGAAACAAAATTTTTCAGGAGATATTCCTTCCTTATTTCTCTCTCACACACTCTCTCTCTCTCGCTCTCTCTATCTATCTCTCTCTCTCTATCTATCTATCTCTCTCTCTCTCTATCTCCTGCAACTAAATGCAAATAAAATAACTCTCTCTCAAAGTAGACTGGTTGTATGTCAAGAATGGACGAATCTTTGTCCAAACTTCACCATTTCATGTAATTTCATCGCTTAGATTGTCATTACCGTAGTTAATATCATTAAGTTCATAAAAATGAGAATATTGTCCATAATTTTTTCACTATAAAAATACCCTTATCTGATTTTACTATTGTTTATCTATGTGATGTTAATTATTTTTTTGTTAACCAATCATTTTCAAAATTTGTAAATTTACAAAAATAAAGAAAGATAATTTAATTTCCGGAGAAGGAACAAATACTATATTCTCAGGTCCTAAACAAGAGCTTAACTTTGGAACTTCGACATCCCCTTCCCAATTATTATTTTTACAATAATGAAAACAACAGTATGAAGGCACAATTTATTGAATTAACTTGCTTAATGCAAGTTATAAATAATGCTTCTTTTCGATATTCCTAGAGGAATTTTATACTATAACCTCAGGTTGTAAACCGGAGCTTAAATTTGGAAATTTCAAGATCCCCTCCCGAAATTTTTCAATAAAAATAACAGTGAACGTGTTACTATTGAGAGCTACAAAATAACTATTAAGATTTTTCGAGAAAGGGATATTCCTGAAATATTTTGGTCCTTCCCTGGTTGTAAGCATGGATACAACAACAGATGAGTTATTCCAGACTTATGATTGAGGTCCTTCTTTATGCAATTTTTAACAAAGCCAATATATTCTTCCCACAACTGCTCGTAAAGTAGTTCATTACATACTGTAAACAAATTGTAAATTCCTCTTTACTACTCCGCAAGCGGTAAAGTACTTTACGCTCGCCAGCTGTTTTCTTTACGCTTCTGTATTGATTTTGATGCCTTCTCATTGGTGGATCATGGAATCCATGAAATGCACATAACCTCAACAATGGCGAACACTAACGAAATCCGCGCATGGTCTGTGATGTTACAAACTACAAGGTTTTATTGTGTTGGAATCCAGAACTGCAGTTGTTGGAAAAATATTGTATGTAATTCGCGCGTAAAGCTTCTTTATCGCTCTCGCAAAATTACTGCGCTCCGCTATGCGTCGCGCAGTAAATGTTTCGGCTCGAGCGATAAAGTCGCGCTTCACGCTCTTAATACATAAATAACTATCTCATGTGTTCCATCCCGTCTCACCTCGTATAAACAAAGCATGGAACGCTGGAGATTCAATTTGAGTTCTCAGGGTGTCAGTCATGAAATAATACAAGTAGCTGATTTCCAATAGCTAATGTCAGTTGAAAAACTTGTGGAGAACATTCACAAAGCTGTAACAAAATTCAGAGATGACACAGAGGTTGCCTATCCAAACATAATAACAGTAACAAACTGTATCAGAAATATCAATATTTGTTTTTTTGGTGGTCGCGCGACATTTACAATAGTCATCATACATTTGCTTTGCCCGCATCAAGCTTTGGTCACTCTTTGAAATACACACTGATTCAGAACGAATATTTAGTGACAGCTTCCTCCAACGATTTGCTCAAAAGTTTATTTTAGCATCTGTTTGTGAAAGATTTCAAAACAAATCCGATATTTTAATTAAAAGTTCTGGAATTTCTCACAAATTGTTACTGTTAACATGGTTTTCCTATAATTGATTGATTTCCTTTATTGAGGGCCTCAATTCCTCTCTTCCACTCAACCCTCCGATGAAAGAGGAACAAATCAGTGAAATGATAACTTATTTATCGTGAAACGTTCAAATGTCACAGGCAGGACCTGAAGATCTTGAGTTCTTCACTGGAATTGAGAAAGGATAATACTCAAAATAAGGGGTCTTACACAATGGTTCAATTATTGTCTGCTCAATAAAATGTACTCAAACATTTTGTATAAATATGTTAGATAATGAGTAATGGAACATGAGTAAACAAACTAAACTAACTGCTATGTCTACGTATCTAAGAAAATTTGACATTCTCCAGGACAATTTTAAAGATAAGCACGTTGTTTAGCTTTTACAATATGGGTGATTTCCCATGTTTTACATGAAAAGGAATCATATCATACTATGTATACTTCCTTTATACAAAAATGAAAGATGATTGGTTCTAGGTGACAGTAACTTTATACAAAGAGCGTAGCTTTCTCTTAGAGATAACATTCTCCAGGCCATTCTCCGACCCGAATTTCATAACCAACACCAAATAAAAACTGTATTTCTTTCATTTTTCTAGCTGATGTAAACCCCGCGCCCATAATATTTTTAGTTAATGTTCACCCAAAAACATCTGGACTCACTCCTGACTTTCTTTATTTTGTTAATCGAAAAAACAGGTAGTACTTCATTCGAAAAACAACCAAACTAAAAACAATAAATATCCCAAAAATAAAGGATTATGTTGAATCCCTGATTCTCCTCGATTATGCTGAAAAGCATGACGTTATGATGTTTAAGTTTGGATAGAGCTTGAATTGAAAGCACTTCCGATTGATAAAACTTGTATCTCTTATATAAATTACGGTATCAGAATTTCATTTTTTTAAATCCAAAATAGAACTTTTTTTTGTTTGTTTTCTTTTTATTCTACAATGAACCAAGTTTTTCTTTCCTGTTATTTTTGTGATTATTTTGTAGATCATTAGTGGCAGTGATGAACGACCAGCGATTCCCTTTCAAGTGCTAGACAGAGACGGGAATATTTTTGGCCTACCATGTCAGACATATTAATAATAAATATAAGATGAATGACAGTCATGATGTGATGTTATAAAATTTAGGAGAAGAGTTTTCTACTCGGAACGGGGTTCTCCCACACCGACGATGATTGATTACACTCTAGAAGGCAGTTTTTACTGCTGTGATGGAGTGGAAGAAACACGCGTACACCATATTTGTGAAAATGCATGACGCGTGCTGCGTGCCACACTTACGTCGAACCCACTCGACCTTAACTTTGCTCTTCTAGATGTGCAAAAACGTATTTGGGCTGAACCACTCTCTTAAATATGCGTAAATCTGTTGCCACATCAACGATTCTTCCATTCATCAGCAATTGCGCTTCAAAAATCCTCTTTCAAAGCCTATTTATACAGTTTAAAACTAAATCATTAATATGTTACTAGCAGTGAAATCAAGTGATTCTTGTAATACAATTATTTCTAATTATATAAAACATAGTATATTGCACATGATTCGTTCACATTATAGGAAAAATGAGCTGCAATGTAAAAATATATAATTATGCAACTAAAAAATAACGGAAATGATGAATTGTAATTATTCTTAAATAGGCATTGCTACTAGGCTTGGCAATAATGACTCTTTTCAATGAGTCGTTCAATCGACCTCACTCTTATAAGTGAGTTATTCATTCGAACTAGTTCAAAAATGAGTCATCAGCAGTGCTCGTACTCATTCACTACCATAGCTTGCTCAGCGATCACTCTCTCACTGAGCGAGCACTCAAACACACACAACAATAAACAGCCTTGTTGTATGTCTGGCGCCTCAATATTATCAATTCTCAGAAACTGAGTCATCAGTTTAATATTCCAGAGCACAGAGCTTAGTCAATGAGCTTTCTGAGCCAGCAGTAGTTCGTTCAGTTCACAGTTCAAAATGCTTGTGGAGTGGGGAGGTGAGTGCTCTTGTCTAGCAGTGCCTATAGCAGGCCGCTGCACTGCTCTGCTAATTCAAAGAGCGCTCACTAGATGGTGTGTTGTATTTCGTGAAAACACAAACGCAGCTCAAAAATGAACAAACTACTTTCTGAATTTGAACTACTAGTTCATAGTTCATTTTAAAGAGTCAGTTACTTTGAACGACTCGCTCAATTTGGTCACATCTCTAATTGCTACCTGAGCTCGGAAATGAGAGTCTACACTACAGGTTGGCCATTGATGAACTTGATATGAAAATTTTATCTAGTAGGAGAAAGAATTATATACAGCGTTCAGAAATTTTTACCGATATTACACCTAACGTTACAATTAATAAGTTACAATATGAATAATATCGCTGTTGAAAACACTGTTAATTCACAGTAAAATGGATAAACAGCGGACAATAATTATTAAACTCTATTTTTATTTTCAACTTCTTTGAGGCCATCATTTTGAAAAAAAATGATTGTTGTGGATATCAATTTTTCGTGAACTGCAGTAGAACTATTCATATGTTGAAAAAAAAGAGAAACAATCAAATTTAATATCACATTCTAGTAGGGCAGAGTAGGAATACTGGCTCAGTTTAACGGCGGTTAACTAACCACGGTTAAATTTTAACGGCCGTTAAATTTAACCTAACTTAATTTAACATAGGAAAACCTAATTTAACGGCCCAGTTGAATTTTAACGTCGGTTAAATTTTAACGGTGATTAAATTTTAACGGTGGTTAAATTTTAACGGTGGTTAAATTTTAAAGGTGATTAACTAACGAGGGTTAAATAAACAGACTGAAAATTTTCATATGAAATTAAATTTATGTAGCTCACCAAGGCGTTCCAATTGCATGTATCAAGCACTCCGATGAATAAAATAAAAAAAAAAATAAATAAAAAAAAATTAATTATCATTAATATTATCATGTAGTAGGGGAGGGTGAGGGTTCCGTCACAGTTTTTTTTTAACCTGAAATTTAAGGTTAAACCTGAAATTTAAGGTTAACCTAAGTCAACCCATCCAAACCTAACCTAACCTGAAATAGGTAAGTCAAAGTCAAATCAACGCAGTCTATCCGATCCCAAAAATTCCCATTTTCACGTGGGTTCCGAACCACGAAAAAATTTGAACTTTTTAACCCGTGAAGGGAATTTTAATTTGAAGACGCCATCTTGTTCAGCCTTCCAAGGCAAATCAACGCAATCTATCCGATCCCCAAAATTCCCATTTTCACGTGGGTTCCGAACCACGAAAAAATTTGAACCAAATCTGCTATTTTAACCCGTGAAGGGAATTCTAATTTGAAGACGCCATCTTGTTCAGCCTTCCAAGGCAAATCAACGCAATCTATCCGATCCCCAAAATTCCCATTTTCACGGAAGCTAAAAATCACGAAAAATTTTGAACTTTTTAACCCGTGAAGGGAATTCTAATTTGAAGACGCCATCTTGTTCAGCCTTCCAAGACACCCCAAATTCATGTATCAAATACAATTTTCCGATCACGATTAATTGGGGAAAAAATAATAATAAAATTTAACCTTGAATTTAAGGTTAACCCAACTATCCAAACCTGAAATAGCTAAGTCAAATTCGAATCAACGCAATCTATCCGATCCCCAAAATTCCCATTTTCACGGGAGCTAAAATTCATGAAAAATTTTAACGGCGATTAAATTTTAACGGTGGTTAAATTTTAACGGTGGTTATAACGAAAATTTTAACCCTAGTTTAAACACTGGTTTTAACGGTGGTTATAACAGAAATTATAGCGGAGATCTAACTCTAGTATAAAACACTGATATAAAAAATGAATACAAGAGAGGAACTTGCTCGAGAATTACATGCAAGTGTTAGACACAATTTTCCCACACGTCGTACAGAAATCAAAGGCGTAACAGATCTGTACCAGGCCGATCTTGTTGATATGTCAAACTACAGTACCATCAATAGAAATTTCAAATTCATACTGACAGTAATAAATTGTTTTAGTAAATTCGCATTTGCAATACCATTGAAAAGTAAATCGGGTAATGATGTGGCAAACGCCCTCAAACCAATACTTGAACAGAATAAGATAAAGAATTTTCAAACTGACGCCGGTAAAGAGTTCTACAATGCTACTGTTCAAAAACTCTTTAAAATGTACAATATCAATCACTATAGTACTTTCAGTAATAAGAAGGCGGCAATCTGTGAACGTTTCAATAGGACCCTGAAAGAGCACATGTTTCGTGAATTCACTGTACAGGGAAATTATAAATGGTTGAATTTACTCCCAAAACTGTTAGACAAATACAATAACACCGTTCATCGAACCACTCGCATGAAACCGAGTGAGGTGAATACTGAAAATGAAAAGTATGTACTAATGAATATTGATAAGGCTACCCTGCGTTCCTTCAAACTTAAAAAGCAAAAGTTTAAAATCGGTGATAAGGTTCGAATTACTCGTTACAAGCGAATATTTGATAAAGGATACCTACCAAACTACACTAATGAGATTTTCACTGTACACAATGTACTACCAAGCATTCCCCTCACCTATCACCTCAAAGACGATAACAATAAAATTATTAAGGGTGCATTCTATGAGTATGAAATGAAGAAAACCAAGTACCCAGATGTGTATCTTATTGAAAGAGTGCTAAAGAAGAAAGGTAATAAATTGTATGTGAAATGGTTGGGTTTTGATTCGAAATACAATTCATGGATTGATAATAATACATTAAAAAAATGAAGCTAAAACAGCACAAATCAAAACTACCACTGATTAACTTTGACAGGTATTTAAATAAAAAGCAACAAATAAGACACAGTGTGCTTCTACCAAATAGTGTAAGATGTATTGTGTGTGGGCCGTCCAATGTTGGAAAAACAAATACTGTTTTTAATTTATTATTTGCCGAGAATGGTGTCAAGTTTTCACATTTATATGTATTCACCAAATCTCACCAGCAAGACAAGTATCAACTTCTCAAGGAAATTATGAGTCAAGTAGCCGAGGTTGGATTCAATCTGTACCAGCATAATGAAGAAATACCACACCCAAACGATGCACACCCCAATTCAGTTATGATTTTCGATGATATTTGTATGGAAAAACAACAGAATATTCGAGACTATTTCAGTATGGGTAGACACAAAAACATTGATAGTTTCTACATTTGTCAAACGTACTCTAGTATTCCTAAACAACTGATTAGAGACAACAGTAATTTGATTGTTATATTCAAACAGGATAATCGTAATCTACAACACATATATCATGATCATGTATATCCAGATTTGAGTAGAGATGAATTCAGTAGAATGTGTGCACAAGCATGGAATAATAATAATTTTCTAGTCATAAACAAAGATTGTGGACTGGATAATGGGAGATACAGAGTTGGATTTGATAAATTTATCCTATTATAAAAATGATACTGAAAAAGCATCTAAAAGAATTGACAGCCATCAAGAATAATATAAAACAGCTGCGTGACTCTATACGTCGAAAACATCGAGAATTATCGTATGATGCAATTAGTGAAGAAGAAAATTTACAGAAACAATATAAACCAATTACAGAATCATTGAATCAATTTAAACAACAACAATTATTTGATGTTAAACAGGAAATGAAAGAGGAGGAGGATGAGGAAGAGGAGGGGGAGGTAGAGGAAGAGGAAGACTACCCCATTCTAGACTCCACTAATTTAGATGCTTCTAATTTAGACACAACAAACATTTTCGATTCTTCCAATGTTCCCAGTTTTTTAGACTCTTCCAATTTAGACACATCCAATGTTCCCAGTAATTTAGAATCTTCTAATTTAGAATCTTCTAATTTAGACACCTCCAATGTTCCCAGTAATTTAGATGAAAGTAGTAGAAGAGACAGTAGAGAGTCTAGTCGGAAATTTGCATCTAGAAATCGTATAGGTAAATACATTGATAATTTTATGAGAACAACAAAAGGTCAAAATCTGTATGGAGTTCACTTCAATCCCACCATCAATGAATGGCAAATTGGAAAGAAAGTTATCAAGTTTGATGATAAAAAAATCATTATTGATGGTAATAAATCATTCCCGCTTACACACGGTCTACTAGAGCTGCTATTCAAAGCAATTCCAGATACATTCATCTATAGGAAAGGTGATCTTGTCGACTACAAACGTATACTTGAACTAACTGGAGTTCATCTTGATGCATTGGGACGTGTGAAAAGAAATACCAGTTATAAATACACTCGCATAATTAAAGATTTATTTCCACCTAAACGTGTTAAAGGAGTTGAACAAAAGCTGGGTAGTGGAATACATGATATGCAAATTGAAACCTCACCTAACAGCAACGTCTACACCTATTGGGATAATCCAAATGAATTGTGTGAAAGATTGGAATTGTTGATTAATTCAAAACTTGCCGGACACACTGGTCATGATTCAGAAATTGCATCAATAATTGAAGAATTACGTGAAATCGGTATCATTATAGGTGGTAATTTAGTATTATAAAAATGACTATTGATAAATTTGGACGACATTTGAATGCAAGTAGAAAGGCAAATATCAATGAAGAATTGAAACAGTTGGTGCAGAATTTAATTGATATCCTACAATTGATACCACTTGCGGCACACCATCTTCCAAGAGTTGATCTCAACAACATTGATCAGTGGCGAGCAATGACAGATCCAAACCTATTTGATCAGTATAGAAAATATTCAGAGGAAACTGAAAATCCATGGTTTTTTAGAGCATGGTTTGAGAGTAAATTTATCTACAAACATGAATTATAATAAAAACAAGCATGACTATTGATAAATTTGGTCGACATTTGAGTAGAAAAGAGACACTGGACTTGGAGAGAGAAGAGATGATAAACTTGTTTCAAAACGCCATTACTCTAGCACAACAAATAGATACAGTTAAAGATTTCTACTTACCAAACATTGATATTAGACAACAGTGGAAACACATCACAGATCCACAATTACTTACCAACTATAGAGAGGCTGTAAAGGATCTCTCCATCTATAATTCTTCATTTAAAAGATGGTATGAGAAAAATTATCTATATAAAAATGAATAGAAAAAATACTCTGAAAAAGAAGAGGTCAATGAAAAAGAAGTTGGGATCTGGTATATTGGGTTCTGTAATTAATAAAGCAATTGATTTACTGCCCATGGAGCTCCATATTCCCGGGTACGAATTCTGTGGACCCGCGACAAACCTGAAAAAACGATTAGCAAGAGGAGATAAAGGAATAAATAGATTAGATGAAGCGTGTCGAGAGCATGATATAGCCTATAGTGACCCAACACAAAATCGAACGGAAGCTGATAGGAAACTTGCAGCACTCGCGTGGGAAAGAGTAAAAGCAGCCGATGCTAGTCTTCCTGAACGAGCAGCAGCCTATCTAGTTACAAATCTTATGAATGCAAAAGTGAAATTTGGTGGAGGGGGAAAGAAACTCGGCAAAGGTGTCTATTTGAAACCGTACAAGGGTTGTGGTATAAAGAAGAAGAAGAAGAAGGTAGAGAGTGCATTGAAAGCCATTTTAAAAAAAAATCCCCATTATCAAATGTAGATATAGTAAAGTATGCAAAACAGCTTGACTTACCGTTACGTGGAATTTATATGAGAGATAAACTACCAAATACACCACTTAAACACCTAGAACTGGGTGTAATCAATCTGGATAATGAAATTGGTGAGGGCACTCATTGGACGTGCTACTTCAAAAACGCTAATCTATGTGACTATTTTGATAGTTTTGGTAATCTAAGTCCACCACTTGAATTTATGAAATATATGCAGGGTGTAAGAGTTCGATACAACTACAAGAAATATCAACAAATGGAGCACTCATGCGGACATCTGTGTCTATTGTGGCTGTATAAAAAATATAGTGATTATGTTTACACTAACAGCAAACGAGAATCCGTTGGTTAGTGAAATCTTCCCACCAGTTGAATTGGATAGCTTTGACTATGAAGTGGGTCTAGTAAACATGTACACATACAATACAATTCCAAATATTGAAACAAATGTAAATAATAAGTTTGTGCATGATGGGCGTATGGTTGAAATACCAGAAGGATCATACGAATTGGAGGATATTCTAAATTATATTCGAAATAATCTTAAACTAACAAGCAGTCAACTGAGAATCAAAGCCAACAACAATACACTACAGTGTGAGCTGTATGCAGATAAAGATATTGATCTAACTATGAAGGACAGCATTGGTCCAATACTTGGATTTCAACATGAGAAATTACTAGCAAATAAATGGCATATATCAACAAAACCCGTTCATATAATGCGTGTGAATAGTATACGTGTAGAATGTAATATTGCACAGGGTTCGTACAATAACGGCAGTGAAGGTCACACAATTCATGAGTTTTACACAATTGTACCACCTGGCTATAAAATAATTGAATCACCCACAACTGTGGTGTACATGCCAATCAATACAAACACAATAAATCAAATTTGTATAAATATAATCGATCAGGATGGGAATGTGGTAAACTTTCGTGGAGAAACAATAACAGTACGCTTACATGTAAGAAAAAAACCAGTTGGTTTATAATTACATATATTAAAAATATGCTAATATTTACAAAAAATCATCAATCACAACAGCATGATGCAACAGATAGGAAATTACTTACACCTAAAAATAGACAACTACTACAAAGATTAGGTTTTTTTGTATATAATAAAAATATAAACAATGAATCACCAAATTCCTCACGGTATGCAAATTGATTCAATATTCAATGTTGGTGAGAAAGTACAATTCGATGAGAGTATAACCCAATTCGAGTATCACACTCACACACCATATGCATCACAAACATATAAAAATAATGATGAAATTCGTATCAATGTAAATCAACAGGATGTCTACACTCTACCATGTAAAAGCTATCTTCTAATAGAGGGTAATATTAAAGTACAAAAAGCAGACAATACTGAAGTTGACTTTGTATTAGTGAACAATGGAATAGCCTATTTATTCGATGAGATTAGATATGAGGTGGGTGGAGTCGAAGTTGACCGCACACGTAACGTTGGCATGGCAACAACAATGAAAAACCTCTTGTGCGAAACTCCGCAAAATAAATGTATATGGGAGAATGCGGGATGGAATCGAGATGGATGGGCAAATAAAAAGAAATTCAGCTTTTGTGTACCACTGGAAATGTGGTTAGGTTTCATGGAAGATTATAGAAAAATTATTCTGAATGTAAAACAAGAATTGGTTCTGCTTCGATCCTCATCTGATTTAAATGCAATTCAAACCACCGCTGGTACTAAAATCGAAATTAATCTAACAAAAATACAATGGAAAGTACCCTACATACATGTAGCAGACACAATTCGTCTTAATCTACTGAAATTATCTCACAATGATAAACCAATTAGCCTTCCATTCAGATCATGGCAATTACATGAGTATCCTACCCTACCGGAAAGCACAAGTCATCAGTGGACTGTTAAGACAGCATCACAAATGGATAAACCAAGATTTGTTGTACTAGGACTGCAAACTAATAGAAAGAATAGCCTTCGTAATGATATATCTCAATTATTTTTGTAATTTGAATAATGTTCGCTTGTATTTGAATGCACAATACTTTCCCTATGATAATATTATGGGTAATAAACATACATTGTATCAGATGTTTGCTGCCTTTCAACATGCCTACTACAAACAAAGTGATTCGGGAACATCAATAGCATTTGATAAATTTGAAAAAACACCACTAATTGTGATAGACTGTTCTCGTCAAAGTGAACTTTTGAAATCGGGTGCATTAGATGTGAAACTTTCATTTGACACAACAGCAAATATCCCAGAAAATACATCTGCATACTGTCTCATTATATACGAAAATATCTATGAATATACACCATTGAGTGGAATTGTTAGAAAAGTAATGTAAACAAATATTATTAACAAAACAAAACAATAAAGTAGTAATGTAAACAAATAATATTAACAAAAAAAAAAAGTAGTATAGTAATTTTAAAAAAAGTATAAATATAATATATAATTAGAGTAATTTTAAAAAAGTATAAATCAAATAATAAAAAATATTTTTTTTTTACCTACATACACACATTAATCTAGGTATAGGTACCTACACCTACACACCCACATACATTAATCTAGGTATAGGTACCCACACCTACACACCTACATAGGTACATACATTAATCTAGGTATAGGTACCTACACCTACACACCTACATAGGACACACATTAATCTAGGTATATTTACACACCTATTTAAGCAAAAAAAAAAAAATTTTATTTTATTTTAAAGTTTTTCAGGTTTTAAAGTTTTTCAGGTTTTAAAGTTTCTTTATATTTTAAAGTTATTCAGGTTTTTAAAGTTTTTGTACTTTTCCTTGAGATGGCTGCTGCTCACGAATTTTACGTTTTCTTATTGGAATATCTTTGTGGCCCCAAGCTAGAGTATCAATTCGGTTTGGCAGTATGAAACGTTTATCATCATGAGGTTGAAGAGCTAGTTTTTCACGTTGAACAGTATAGACATGATGCAGTTTACTTTCAATTGCTGATGATGTTACATTTTTGTGTTTTACATCAAACAGACATTCTTTATAATCTTCAAATCTCAATTGATTTCTATTTGCACTCTTGGGAATTCCCTTTGCAACCTTCTTTTCTGAATCACCTATGCGAATTGCATACATTTTGGCTTGTAGTCCAACAAACCCAGAAATTATTTTTCCACCACACTCATCCTTAAATTTACCTAGTTGTTTTTTATGTTTTGTGCTGTAACATTGATGGTCTTTTGGATAATTAGATGTGTCAAATAAGTCCAAATTTCTTTCAATATCTTTATAAATATCATTTGTTTGAATCAGATACATAAAACTATCTGTATCGGACATTAGCAGTTCAACATTGGGATACATTTTTAGAATTTCATCATAATGGAATTTGTACATTATTGCTTTACTTGACTCAAGTATTGCCATACCCACATAAATGGGACGATTTAGATGAACCTCAAGCTTATTTAGGCATACACCAGCAACATCATCATTAAATCTGTACCAGTGTTTCATTCTTGGATATGCAATCACTTTATCAAGTTGCTTTTCATCAGTTATAATCCTAAAATCATTGTGATTCCTTACATTTTCCAACGTTTTTCCATAAATTGCATTAGAACATAGCTTGTAAAGATCTCTATCAAAATCATTATTTGAATTCTTTCTCAATTCGGTATTTAATGATATAAATTGCTCTAACCAGGCTGATTGATTGAATTGCATCACTCTGTGAATTTTTGTTAATTTCAAACCTAATCTCATGTAAAGTTTCAAATTTTTATAGTGTAGAATGTAATTTTTACGGTTTTCAAAAGTTGTAATTAATTTCTCATATCCCCCTGATGGCGGTGTGGCTTTTACTGGCGCAAGGGGGTAATGGTTGTGCATATCATGTAGACTTTCTGGATATTCAAGATCGACTTCTAAAAAGTAGCCAACGTGTGATTCATCTGAAATTTTTGTAACATCGAAATTTTGAATTTGCTCATTAGATAGCCACTTGAATCCAGAGTGTGGCAGTGGTTCACTCATGCTTGTACCATATAAATTATTTGCATCTAAGTAGATTATAAATGTGGTTTTGGAATTTTCATCATATGTAGATAAATATTGGTTGTTGGCTTTTGCATATCGTTTGGGGATTACACTTAAACCCCCGCGAATGCCGGACTCTACAAACAGGTGCATATCTGGATCACTCAAAAGTTCAAGTTCAATACCGGTCATTTTCAACATTGCATTCCACGAATAGTGTGGTAGCGAATAAAAGTGGGATGGATCAAGACTGTATGTTTTCTGGAATGTTGATCTGAAAGATTGAAATATATCGGCGAGTAAGAGTATATCGGTGGTTAGGTAGAGATCGTGAAATTGACCAAGATTTTTCAAGTTGAACGCATTCCAAACGGTTATAGCATTTTGATAGTCAGTCTCACTTACATCTGAATCGGTTAGTTTGTTGTAGAAGTTTTCCCGGGAAGGTAATTGTGTTTCTTCGAATTTCTCAAAACAATCCATATATTCGTATGGGTAGATTTGTTTTTTCAAGAGTAAATTTGTATTATTTGGAAAATGTGCTGAAATCAGTTGGAAAGCATTTGATAACATATTTTCTGTCAATTTCGAAAGAGATGAATTCAGAAATTGTAGTGAATCGATAAATCTTAGAGTGTTATTTAGTGTTATTGAAATTATTTTTTCACTTGTCCTAGCTAAGCAACTTATTCTCTTTTTATATTTATTGAGTGATTGAACAATGAAGTGTGAATCGTAACCGGTGAAATTGTGGAATATTACAGGAATGAACTCCACCTGTTTTGCATTAAGATTACATGATTGATGAGCAGCTCCAATAAACTTTCCAGTTGAATGTGAGTGGTGTCGCACACGATCAAACAATAGGCTCTTATTACACAGGCAACACACATCTATCATTTCAAATTTGTTTTCTTCTTCTACTGTAATCTGCATTGGCACTTGTATTTTCAATTGCTTTTTCAATTCATTTCCATGTTTATCTAATTCATCCAGAAACTTTTCTATTAAATTTGATGATTCAGACAGGTTGGATGCTCTAACTATCCTTGGTCCATAATGAATTGATCCACTTTCATTTACTATTACATATCCATAACCACATGGTATATGTTTTTCATCTTTGATTAAACATTCAAAGTCGGCGTATATGGTGAAGGGGGTGGGTAGGGTGTAGGAGAAATTTGTGAACTTTAAAACAGTGTTTTGTTCAGGAATTTTAATGCGTTGTGTTTCGTGTGATGAGCACAATTCAATATGTTTTTCTAAACTACGTTTTGCATTTGATTTGGTGAATCTTTGGAAACAATGGGGGCAAATTTCTTCTTTACCATTATGTTTTGTTAGATGTGATAGTAGTCTGGATAGATTTTTAACAAGAGTGTAGTGTTTTTGTTCTTCTTTGTTAGATAACAACAACAGTGTGATTGTATGCTCTCTCTTTCTGTGTTTGGATGCAAAGACTGGATAGAACATATCTTTCTCTTCTTCATATGCAATAACATTAACAGCTATTGTTGTGTTTTGGTTCTCAAATTTAGGTATGTGTTGCAGTTTTAGTGGGAAGCATAAATTTTCAATATTAATCATATGTTGTAGATTTCTAAGTGCAGATGCTCGATAATTATTGTTATTGGTGTTGAAATAGGAGAGGATGGACCAGACAAAGCAGAGATCATCTTCATTTTTCACATTTATAACAGCTTTTCTATTTATAATTTTAACTGGAGTAGGAATGTATGAGCCAGAACCACTTATTGGTCTGTATCTAACCATATTGAAATTGAATTGTTTGAATATGTCTATAGTCCAACCACTCCCCAACTTTATGAATTTATCTAAACCTTCCATAATTTTTCCCTCTGCCTCCTCCCATTGTATGTTGAATTTATCAAGATTCTCATGGACTGAGATTACAGACCTCGATTGCCCATGGAACGTGGGTTCTACAAACAACTCTTTATCAGCAGAAATCTTTTTCAATTTAACTGTTAAACTCACATACCATTTAATATTGTGGTGGAATTTTTCAGAATTTTCAAGTATTATATCAATTATATGAGGTTTAAGGTTTTCAAACAATATTTTTACATCAATTGTGTTGAATGAGTTCCATATGAAAAAGAGGCAGTTTTTGTTGATGCTGTGTTGGCAGATTGGTGATGAGTAGGTGGATGAAATTATTTTATCCATTTTTATATATACAAAATTTTTTGTGGTATTGCTTGATTCTGTTGTTTGATAGTTGGTTGTGTTTGGGACCCTATCTGAAAATAGGAAGCGACTAGTCTCCGTGGATGAGCCAGAAATCTCTGGTGGGAGTATAGCTCGTTGACTATTTTCAGCCTGAACTAACATAACTCCTTCGATCCAAAGGAGTGAGAATTTTCTGCCTATGCACCTCTATTTATACCCAAAAACTGGGGTGGAAAAGGGGAAAAAATGAGAGAAAGGGGGGAAAAAATGAGAGAAAAAGGGAAAAATGGGATGTCAATTGATACATGAAATTGAATTGCCTTGGAAATTTGAACAAGAAACATCCAATAAACTTTATTTTAGGTGGGTTCCGAACCACTGGGTAAGTGATAATAAAGCTAGTACAAGATGGCTAATGAGTTGGTGACTGATCACCACTAAAATTTCTGTTATAACCACCATTATAACCACCGTTAAAACCAGCGTTAAAACTACCGTTAAAACCACCGTTAAAATTTAACCGCCGTTAAATTTTTTCATGAATTTTAGCTCCTGTGAAAATGGGAATTTTCGAGATTGGATAGATTGCGTTGGTTTGACTATACAACTATACCTATTTCAGGTTAGGTTTAGGTTAACCTTAAAATTTAAGGTAAAAGAAAAAACTGAACCTTAACCTTAAATTTAAGGTTAAATTTTATTATTATTTTTCCTCAATTAATCGTGATCGGAAAATGGTGTTTGATACATGAATTTGGGATGCCTTGAAATGCTGAACAAGATGGCGTCTTCAAATTCAAATTCCCTTCAGAGGTTAAAATAGCAGATTTGGTTCAAATTTTTTCGTGATTTTTAGCTCCTGTGAAAATGGGAATTTTGGGGATCGGATAGATTGCGTTGATTCGAATTTGGCTATACAACTATACCGCAAGGTGTTGCTATACCTATTTCAGGTTTGGATGGTTGACTTAGGTTAACCTTAAATTTCAGGTTAAAGGTTTGGATAGTTGGCTTAACCTTAAAATTAAGATTAAATTTTATTATTATTTTTTCCTCAATTAATCGTGATCGGAAAATTGTATTTGATACATGAATTTGGGATGCCATGAAATGCTGAACAAGATGGCGTCTTCAAATTAAAATTCCCTTCACGGGTTGAAAAGTTCAAAATTTTTCGTGATTTTTAGCTCCCGTGAAAATGGGAATTTTGGGGATCGGATAGACTGCGTTGATTTGACTTTGACTTACCTATTTCAGGTTAGGTTAGGTTTGGATGGGTTGACATAGGTTAACCTTAAATTTCAGGTTTAACCTTAAATTTCAGGTTAAAAAAAAACTGTGACGGAACTGTCTTCCTCCCCTACTACATGATAATATTAATGATAATTAATTTTTTTTATTTATTTTTTTTTATTTATTTATTTTTTTTTATTTTATTCATCAGAGTGCTTGATACATGCAATTGGAACGCCTTGGTGAGCTACATAAATTCATGCATTTAATTTTAAATGAAAATTTTTAGAATCTGTTTATTCAACCCTCGTCAGTTAATCACCTTTAAAATTTAACCATCGTTAGTTAACCACCGTTAAAATTTAACCACCGTTAAAATTTAATCACCGTTAAAATTTAACCGACGTTAAAATTCAACTGGGCCGTTAAATTAGGTTTTCCTATGTTAAATTAAGTTAGGTTAAATTTAACGGCCGTTAAAATTTAACCGTGGTTAGTTAACCGCCGTTAAACTGAGCCAGTATTCCTACTCTGCCCTACTCATTCTTGTATAGTTTCCATTTCCTGTGGAATTTATCTTTGGGGAAACTACGAAAACTTCTGGTGCAATGTTCATAGAAAGCAATATGAAATAATTTAGATCCTCATACAGAAATAACAAATATTCTTCTCGAATGTTTTGATTCATTAAAATTGAGAGATTGATGCTATAGCATTGAGATTTTTTCGAGGATCAATCAACTTTTTGCTTTTCAAGGTTCAAACAAACATGAAGAAACTAATGGCGAAATTACACACCATGCTGACATCTGTTGAACAGAAATAATACCTATAACCCATCGATTGACATACTTGTATACATTGTTAGTTTTGACTTGATAAAGTGACGCCCACGAAACCTTTTTCAATATTTAATTCATGGCAGTGAACTTATCAGATGGAGACTTAATTTAAGCAACTCCACAACGTGTCATTTCAAGCCTTTTAAATTGTTTGATAAGATGTCATCAAGTTGTCAGTTCAGTTCATTACAGACGATCAATGATGACTCACTTTAATGAGTAGGGCTACCAATTATGTGATTTGACAGGTCAGGGTTCCTAGCAATTCCTTCATAGCGTGAGTGAGAAACTATTGACTTAAGCACTCAGCAAGTACAGGGGGAGTCGACTCACCTTGTATCACGTCGAATTTTTAATAAAATAAAAAATTATAAAGAAAATAAATATTTTTCCGTAAATAGAACCTATATCAATACAGCAATTGACTTATTTAATCCTCGGCCTACAGAACATCAGAATAACTGTTTCAACTCTATCCACATTTCCTTGGAAAATTATCAACCTCCGTGAGCTCCAATGCTGATGAAAGATTGTTAGAAGATTCTTCTACAACTGTGATACCATGCTATTTTCATATTTTTTCATTATGAAAATAATTTTACTTCATTTCGTAGTAATGAGGTGATGAGATTTGAAATGTAAATGAGGATTAGAATTCACAAAACTTGTAGTAAGAATTAGTGAATGATTATTGTTTCTCTGGGAAATGTATAATTTTTCATTAAAAACATTTTACATTGTTGCAGGTTTGGATATTCGGCGACCTGTGGTGCTCAGCATGGCTGGCATTAGATGTGTGGATGTGTACAGCCTCCATTTTAAACTTGTGCGCCATATCGCTGGACCGATATGTGGCCGTGACCAGGCCAGTCACGTATCCTAGCATCATGTCCATGGGCAGAGCGAAAATACTGATAGCGGCTGTCTGGGTACTGAGCTTCGTCATCTGTTTCCCACCTCTAGTTGGGTGGAAAGACAAGGAGAGCGTTACTCCTACAATTGCACCCGCAGACCCACCCTGTCCATGGATTTGTGAACTCACTAATGAGACTGGCTACGTTGTCTACTCAGCAATGGGCTCTTTTTATATACCAATGTTTGTGATGCTCTTCTTCTATTGGAGAATATACAGAGCAGCGGTTCAGACGACTAGGGCGATAAACCAAGGCTTCAGAACGACCAAGGGCTCAAAGTTGATGGGAAGTCGCTTCGATGAGCAGAGACTGACGCTGAGGATCCACCGTGGGCGGGGCTCCGTGATGCAGGGCAGCAGTGGCAGCAACAGTAATAGCACAGCTACCACGACGACTAATAGTGCAGCCAATAGTGTGACTAATTCACCTAGGAACTATAGGCGACCACACGAGAAAATAAAAATCAGTGTTAGTTACCCGAGCAGTGATGCAATCAATGCAGTTGCCAACCAAAACAGTTCGCCAGGAGGATCGTTCTCCTCATCCTCGCCGCCATCTTGCAGCTCCCAGCCAGGTGGAAGTGGAGGCCTTTATGCGGTGCATTATTCGGGCTCAGAGACCAGCACCATCTTCAGATCGCGCGATCATTTGCGTGTGTCAGGCGCGCGACTCGCCGCCCAGCCGCACTCGCACCGGAGAGGCCGACGAGCCAGCAGCAGTCCCGAATCTTCATCATCTAGACCGCGTCTACTCGGCGACCCTCTCTCTGTCACTCTTGCCAAGGACTTATCTCCTTCTCCCACCAACGAGGAAAACAATCCTCCAGGCAGTAAGCCAAAACTTATATCTAGAATGGGGAAACGGAATATAAAAGCTCAAGTGAAGAGGTTTCGCATGGAGACCAAGGCTGCTAAGACGCTAGGAATAATTGTAGGAGGTTTCATTTTTTGTTGGCTTCCATTCTTCACCATGTACTTGATAAGAGCTTTCTGCATAGAGTGCATCAATTCTGTGTTATTCTCGGTCATGTTTTGGCTGGGCTACTGCAATTCGGCTATTAATCCGTGTATATATGCACTGTTTAGTAAAGACTTTAGATTCGCCTTCAAAAGAATAATTTGTAGATGTTTGTGTGTGAAAGAAGTGCGACGTAGGAGTTCGAGATACCATAGAAGGGGCTCAGATGGGTCACAAATAGCTGGCGCCAAGAGCGGTCGTTCAGCATCCTACAACCACGATCCGTCCTCGCAGCCACCAAAGAATTCCCTTGGTGATGACAGTGACCCCAACAACGAGCCCTGCTCCGACTCCAGATGACCCTCGCATAACTCACGGACCTTGGCCGACATGGTCATTGGCCTTGTAACCTGGTCCAATGCTCTGCCTGCCGCCAAAGTCTGAAGAGTGCTGCTTGCTGCTTCTATTGTGTCTACACGCTAATGCTTAACATAATTATATTATTACCCATAAGCATGTTTTGGTTGGAAACTGTTATAGACTATTAAAATAGAAATATTCTCCTTTGATATGTTAAGCAATGAGCCTGTCACATGACATATGTTAGCTAAGTTAAACTACTAAAAAGATAATACATTTTTTATTGTAATATATATTTTAATTTAGATGATTTATGTATTTGAATTTCAAACTCTACTTGCCCAAAGCTATTGAAACTTCCAGTGAGTATTCAGCCTCTCAATTATCATCTAATGTTTTTGTTGCCTCTCTATCCAAAATTTAACTTTCAATTTTTGAATACAGTATTACTATTGAAGTCTTAAGAAATAACATTTGCTGATGAAGCATCACCATCCAACCAACCTACTTTCAATCAAACTGCATTCAACTAGGCTATATTGAATTTCTACATTGCCTAGCATATTGATCTCATTAACAATGAATTCGGAGCTGTTTTGACCCTGATTTGAGAAAAATGCATTTGTATCAGAATTAATCAGGTAAACGCTTTATTATTTGATCATGTATTACTTATTGGAAAATAATTTTAATCATTGGAAAATAATTTTAATCTTTGCAAAAAATCCAAATTTTAATTTGTATTATCAAATGGATCAGGCCTTGGAACTCGATAAAATATTGCAGGATTTTGAATCTTGTTCATGGATCAAGGTATATAACTTGATGCTCTCAATGATCGCATTGTCACAAATATGATGTGATTATGGCTTTCCAGAATTTACTTCAACATAAATCTCATATCAATTTTCAAAAATGTGTAATTTTCGTTTTTTATTGTATATGGGATAGGAAAGTTAATTCCTTGTAATTTATGTGAAATGTAACATAATTTTCATAATAATCCGAGCTTTTGTGTTTTCAAAAGTATTTAAATGTGTCTGATTTGTTTTAATAATCTTGGTTAAAACTAAACTTGATGTTGTCAAATTGCCAGATAATTTTCAAAAATAGAAGTCTGTTTTACAAGAACCAATACGAACCATGCACTACTAGCATATCCATTGTCATGAATGAATCACAATTTTAAATGAAATAATTCGTGTAATATTGAGAAGTCATATCCTCACTCCTCAGCAACAAGAATACGATACTAGTCCAATTACAATGTTTCATTATCATGTTTCAATAACTTCCACAATTGAGAGCTTCCCTCATATCTAGTCTTGTTCTAGTTTACGAAATATTATTTTTCTAGCCTTAGTGTCTACTAGTTATTATTACTAACTGTAGATATCGTCGTCATGTCAATCCACTGGTGGAAATAGTAGAAGAGCTTGTGATATATTCTTTGTAAAATGTAACATAGTTATACTGAAATTTAAAAATTTATTTTTCCAATTACTGTTGATTCATTGTATAAAGTCTATTAATAGTTGATCATCTAACTGTACATAAAATGATTATTAATATTTTAAAACAAATTCATAGCTTCTCTTTTTATTTCAAAGCTTTATGAAACATTGTTTTACTAGAGTATCAAAACTATCTTACAGCTTTCAATACGCCATTGTGAATCTGGATTTTAGATGCAATATATATGCAGTGACTAATTTCAATTCCTAGTCTCAATCCAAATTTAAATATTTGCGACAGAATTTAGCTTCTGAATAGCAAGTAAAATCCAAGCACAGTGGAGTTGGGCTGCAGTGAACTGCTCTCTTGTGTAAAGTGTGTTTTTCATAGAACTGTGCTATACAGTTTTATATTTTATGTTATACTGAAAAGCTATACAATTATGCTGGATAGCACTTACACATGACCTAGTCTAGTCACGAATCAAGTGCAAAATACTCTAAAACACTTTTTACCTGACTGCCCTAAGTTCGCCTATCCTACTTTCGTAATAAAATGCAAAAATAAATGTCATTCAAAATATCTATAACTTTGCACTTACACTTGTACTAAGTCAATATCGTTAAAATGCACCCTTAATTGTCTGGCTAGAAAACTATGATTATAATAGATCCCACTTTTCCATGCCCCAAGAAAAAGTAGTAGATGTATAAAATACCACATTAAAATTGTGGAACTGTAAGTAGCACTAAGGTGAATGCATGAATGTATTGTGCATATATATTACTGCAAAAGAGTCCAATAAATCTACGCTGAAAGATTCAGATTTAGGCAGCCGCAGTAAGGGCGCTCATCTCTGACAGACCGTTTATCCTGCAGTCATGGGTTCGAATCCATTCAGCCTGGAATTGTGTTTAATCGTTCCCCACCTCATTACCAACTCACAAAACTCTTGGCCGGTTGCACAAATAAAAATTATTTGACTCTCCCGATCACTGGCCAAACTGATCTTAGATCAGGAGACTTTCGTTTTACAAACTACGATCAAGATGTAATCCCCGATCAAAACTGATCTCCGGTTAATATTGGAACAGCCTATTTTTGACAATCAAATGAATGATCCCCGATCTAAAGCGCCACATATAGCAGCCATACTGCTTTTGAAACATTGGTAGCAAACGCGTAATTAGATTTGAAATAAACCGATTTATCATGATTTTTTATAAACAACTTTTCATAAATGAAATTGCAGTGTTGTCAAATTGAGCTTTCTTGAAAATATCTGGTCAAGTATCCGGAACCTGTAATCGGGCATCAAAAACTGAACAGACTTTCTGCAATGCATATCTTGAATCAAATATTGATTTCAAGACAGGTGATCGGAAATCAGCTCTTTTTGATTGGTTTTTGTGCGACCAGCCAACAGACCCATGTGAGCACAATCAGCAGAAAATCTCTCGCTTAAAAATGTGATTATTGTTTACCAAATAGACCTTTTCCGAAAATGACGAATCTAATGAAATTAGCACACTAATATACTTAGCTTTGTCAGTGCACTAAAAAATTAAGAACCTCCCTTATTAGGTAGTCGGTTCTTTGAATCAAGACATGCCAATTATTGTATGACAAATCGACTAAAGAGATTATTAGATACATGCAATCCACCAAAATTTTCTTTCCCACTCTCTCTCGTTCTCTTTCTTTCTTTCTTCATTTTTCTAGACTCCTTTCGGTTGCAGTTCGATATCCCATCCAGTGAAATAGTCGCAGGAGTTTAGATACCGGATGAAAGTATCGATACTGTATCGACACTGATACGCGAACCATTTGATAAACAATTGCAATCGATGGTATCTAGTATCGATATTGTCAAGTATCGAAACTCCTGCGACTATTACACTGGATGGAATATCGAACTGCAGCCCTCCTTTCTTATTTTCTTTTTCGATCTCATTTTTTCGAGCAAAGCATCTGATATGCCATAATAAATCAAGCTTCATGTTTCAAGCGTCGTGTTTTATGCTTCCAAGGGTACAATTAAAGTGGTCGCCTTCTACTTGTTTAGTGTTATCGCAGTGCTGATGCTAAACATGGTGCAAGCCAATTACCCAAACAAGCGTGTTTCCTGGAAGACCTTGCTTTACATCAACCTTTTTCTGATATCTTTACATCATGGAAGGTTGAATTTCTCTTCTTGGCTATCAAAAAGTTGATTGATAAGTTGAAGCTGAAATTATGCTATTTATAAAGCATTCAAAAATTGTGTTTTTTCTCTCCTCTTGAAAACTTATCGCCATTCCATACAGTTGTAGAGAGAGGTAGACAAGAGAAGGGCCGGAAAATGGCAGTACGGAATGTTGTGGGAAGTGGCCATCAGAAGAGCACCTGTCCGTTCCAGGAGCAAGTCTAGTCGAGTAGCTGAGGAAAGATGAGTTTTCTTCTCTGGAAAAGCGCATTTCCATTACGTTATTGAGGTAGGGTTCCCTACTTCCATCACTTTCCCCACCATTCATGAGATAATGATTACATCTCACCCAGACACTTTTGCAGCCTTTTATTTCTGGCCTAGAGAAATATTTTATGGGCTAGGAAATTCTCCTGTTCGAAAAAATGGAACTGAATAATACAGAAGATAGAACTATGCAAATCAAAAAATTTTTCGCAGGATAAAGCCCACATGTCTGAGACCTGCGCATGGGAAATGAGTTGGATGATAGCGATTGATGAGTTGGACCTTCAGTTTTAAGTGGGTTCCGAACCACCGGGAAGTGATTTTACAACAGAGAACAGTGTCTTTTTGCTGGCCAATCTAATCGGTCATCCTTACAAAGAGCGCCCACGAGTTTCGTAGCTTATCTCTATCTGATTGAATAGATACTATAAAAAATCCTATTATCGGGAAGAATCAAAGACAATTAGCTCACAATAATGTTAGCCCAATGTTCAAAATCAGGAAAACAAATATAACGAATTGGTTTTGCAAAAGTGAGCTTGAAAATTTCAATTTGGTCTTTATTCTAAAAAAAAAAAATTATTATAAATTAACCAAGTACATTGACGAGTTCATCAGTAGTTAATTGAGATATTTTTATTCCTAGATAAGGGCCGAATACATCTGGAGTGTCACACATTAGTTGACTGTCTATTTAAAATAGACTGTAATTTGAATAGAAAATCATGCTAAAACTGTGGTTTTGATCGAAGAAACAACATATTATTGGATTTATTCGAGATTCTAACATTTTTTCCTGTGGCAGTCCTGGTGGCGCAATTTCTGATAGCACTCTGACTGCCTCTCCTGCGGTCTGGAGTTCAAATCTCGTTCAGCCTTAGATGTTTTGACCTCGCCATCCATCATTGACCCCATTACCCACGCATAAGTCTCGATTGGGCATCATTCGACCAAAAAAAATTTCTGGGAGATTTTCACACGTGGAATAGGATACACTTTTATAAAAATTGATATTGAACTTTTCATTCGACTTGAATTTCTTAACTATTCTCAAATTCTCCAAGCTCATACAATCTGCATAACTAGGAGGAAATATCAAAATCGTGTTTAGCGTGTTTTTTCTTGAAATTACTACATTACATAGTGCTATTGGAACATGAAAACAGAGCCACAATCATTGAAAAATGTTTTCTCACTCGCTACTTTACCGACAGAAAAACATCAATATACGTGTGGAAAGGGTGGATGTTTTGCTACAGAGCTCTTGGACTTACATCAGAAACATCGATTGTAAAGGATAGATTCAAGAGGAAAAGCTTTATTTTGTCTCATCTCTCTGCAGATCCGTCGAGAGACCTTTTGTTAGCTCCTTTGCACGTCCTCTTCCGAATGAGTTACATATATAT
The DNA here is from genome assembly GCA_948455865.1 of Conomelus anceps. Lineage (NCBI taxonomy): Eukaryota > Metazoa > Arthropoda > Insecta > Hemiptera > Delphacidae > Conomelus > Conomelus anceps. The sequence goes on along the minus strand of OX418217.1, from coordinate 5,113,895 downwards.
ATATATATATTTATATGATAGAGCTTTACATCCGGGCTGAGTACTGTCACTGATTCTGAAAGCTTGCATTTTGTTTTTGGAAAAACTCTCTCGTCTCCCCAAAGTACAAAACCTGTTCATTCTAACATACGAGCAAGCGAAGACTTTTTAAAGACTCAAAATTAATGTGAAGACAACTGCAACTTCAGCTCATTCATCCTAAACCAGCGTTATTGAATTCAGAGGAACTTCCAATGTCAATTGAATGCTCATTGTGAGAAGTTGTAGAAAATTAAGTTAGGAAATTCCCATGAAATGAGATATGCAAATGGCAGTAATCCACTCGCTAGTGAATATTGTTACCGTGAATATTCCACAGAGCCAAGTTGATTAATGTACTCTCCGATTCTCCTGAAAAAAACCCAGTGAATCCAAATTACAGTAATAACAGAAAAAACAAAAACTCAAAAGCGATAAATGTTAATAAAATAAATGCTAACGACGAGTGCCGTAGCAGGTATCTGTTCGATCACAAGTAAGCTACAAAACTCGTGGGCGCTCTTTGTAAGGATGACCGATTGGATTGGCCAGCAAAAAAGACTCTGTTCTCTGCTGTAAATCACTTCCAGGTGGTTCGGAACCCACCTAAAACTGTAGGTCCAACTTATCAATCACCATCATCCAATTCATTACTCATTTATAGGTCTCAGACCTATGTAGGCTTCATCCTCCGAAAAAAATTAATTCTAAAAGAATAACAACATGGTGCAGAAAAAAAGGGAGCCACTGGTGCAGACTCTATTGAAGATACCAAATTTTCAGTTGCATGTACTTTTTTATAACGAAGAGAGAAAAAACAGGTACTCGAAAGTGTTTTCTTATCAGAATTAAAGTTTAATTCGATTATTAACCAATTGTCGAAGCGCCAAAGGTTAGATTTGCATCTCACACTGTTCTCTGCTGAAAATCACTTCCCGGTGGTTCGGAACCCACCTAAAACTGTAGGTCCAACTCATAAATCATCATCATCCAACTCATTACCCACGTCCAGGTCTCAGACCTATGTGGGCTTCATCCTCAAAAAAAAAAAAACTGGTGAAGTTGAACTCACATTATTGATTTGTCATGTTTGCCAGAACTATTTCAGAGATTAGTGCACAAATACTTTGGAGATATTGAAGGCATCTCATTGTACTTTGATGACCTCTGCATTGCTAGTAACTCAAAAGAAGAAAATGATAAAATACTAACTTGAACTTGATTTTAATTGTACTAAAAAAAAAATAATAATAACTGCTCAATAGAAATGCAAGACTAAGAGACAAAAATACTAATAGTCATTGAAATAAAGATTAATGAATAATATACGAGTATTTCTTTACAAATTAATTTAAATCAACTAAAATAAAAATATATTTGTCTAAATTTTTTACACTCGTAAAAGTATTCAGAATTGAAAAATGTGTGTGTTATATAACATCTCTAATAACATCTCCTAATAATACAGTAATTTATCCTTTCGTCATTAACTTTAAATATGCAGCCTATGTCATTTGTTGAAGCTACGACAAGTATTTTTTATTGATCCGGCCAGATGATCATTATCAGGTAAATATTTAGTTGATAAAGCTTTTTATAGGGTACAAGAGTTCCTTCCACATCAAAATTAAGCCTCACCTCAACTAATTGATATAGTAATTATGAAGTCTAGTGTAAATTTTTGATCTGACTTGTCTTATACTCCTTAACTGGAGTCTCCAAGACGTAATTTACAAAAAAAAATCACATTGTCCCATCAAAGCCGAGTCTTCCATAACGCAATGGAAAATATTAATACACTAATACTAAATAACGATTGAGTCGAAAATAAACATCACTTTTCCCAAATGACAATTACGTAACTCAGTTCCAACAAATGATAAGATTTTTAAGAGGTCAGAATATCACTGAAAAATTAAAGTAAATTTGATTAGCTGGCATTGGTGTAGAAAATCATTAAAAGTTTTAAGTTTTAAAATGTATAAGTAATTTTTTTTTCTGAGGATGAAGCCCACATAGGTCTGAGACATGTGCGTGGGTAATGAGTTGGATGATGGTGATTGATGAGTTGGACCTACAGTTTTAGGTGGGTTCCGAACCACCGGGAAGTGATTTTACAGCAGAGAACAGTGTCTTTTTTGCTGGCCAATCTAATCGGTCACCGTTACAAACAGGACCTACGAGAACGCAGCTTATCTCTATCTGATTGAACAGATACCTGCTACGCCTCGCACGACTATGCAGTCAAATATTGGAGTAGAAAATCAAAATACTTTACTCACTGAGCTATGGCCATTTCAGACCGCGTGGCTCCATCATCAGTGCTCCGAGCGGTCTGAAATGGCCATCTGCTCAGCGAGTAAAGTATTTTAATCTTCTACTCCAATACTTGACTGCATAGCCGTGTTTAATTACTTGTAAGTTACTAGTGAAACGTGCAGTATGTCATGTATATCAAATTCCAAGATTTTAAAATTTAATTAAAAATTCACAGGATTCTTGAAAATTTATTGCCTGATAAGAGGGATACGTTGTATAAGGTAAAATCACCCGAAGAAAAAAAGTTCAACTACCCGAAAGAGTGCTCATATTAAAATTAATTTTTATGTACAAAAAATTAGGCTACTGATAGTGAATAGCATTAGGGAGCATTGGGGAGTCCAGAATTGGGGAGTACAGCATAGCATAGCATTGGAGAGTCCAGCATAGCATAACATTGGGGAGTCCAGCATAGCATAGCATTGGAGAGTCCAGCATAGCATAGCATTGGGGAGTCCAGCATAGCATAGCATTGGGGAGTCCAGCATAGCATATTGGGGAGTCCAGCATAGCATAGCATTGGGGAGTCCAGTCCCACAAGATGTAAAATTATCTTAAAGATATCTCATTTGAAACCCTTATCAATGCAGTATAACAGTGTAGCACAAGCTATTGAATGGATTCCATATTGTAAAGAAAAAACAAAGCAACCAGAAAACTAGGTGTGAGTAAATTCATGGACAAAGTAGATTTCAAATAACTCTTTTACAACACATAGTAGGTCTAATATCGAAAACTTTATAGACTTGAACAATGAATTACAGTAGGATACTTCAGTTTCTTTTTTAAAAATGCTTCCCTTGATCGATCAGATCAAGCTATCATTTCTCACAAATTGGAGGAATATCAGCCACTCACTTTTTATTCTTTTAAATTCTGGTCTTGTTGTTGATTTTTTATATTAAAGCTAATTCATTTAGCTTGAACCAAATAGCAGAATTTACGGTAGGATGCTTCAGTTTCTTTTTTAAAAATGCTTCCCTTGATCGATCAGATCAAGCTATCATTTCTCACAGATTGGAGGAATATCAGCCACTCACTTTTTATTCTTTTAAATTCTGGTCTTGTTGTTGATTTTTTATATCAAAGCTAATTCATTTAGCTTGAACCAAATAGCTAGCAGAATGGAAAAATACTAACTAACTAACTATTCATTGATTTATTCATAAAATAAAACACTTTCAAGTAAAGATACAACAGGCATAGCCCACTACTGCTTTCTTTACAAATTTTTAAATAAAAAATCCGAATTTAAGGTTATGTCCAGAAATAATGATTAATTAATTATAATTTACATATTGCAGTACGTTAAATTAGAACCATTCGATCTTCACTAATAATGTGGAATAAAAAACGTTAATAAACAAAAAATATTTGTTTCAATAGGATACTGAAATTCATAGGGCCTGAGTAGTTGATATTCAATAATAATTATGCAGAGGTTATTCATTATTAACTTTTCAAAGATGGGGTTGTTATGGGAATTGTGTTTTTTGAGTTTTGGCGGTTCTATGAACGGAAAGGAGAAAGGATGAAAGTTTATAGAGAAAAAAGTTGGATTTTCAGCCCATTTATAACGGAGATGACTCTTTCAAGTCAGTGACCAGTGTTCGTAGAAAGTAGGTGTCCGTGGTAAGCCCTTCTCAAATAACAGCTTTCTTCTCGAAAGTCCTTCGAACTTTATACGCCATGTGGAAAGCAACACATTCTAAATTTCTTCGAAACTTTTACCAGAGTATTTCATTGTTACTTTTTATGTGACTGTTTTCATCACAGCAGGTTGCAATATTGTTGTTTCCATGTTATTTTAACTAATCAAATTGTTGTTTTGATAAATTTAACACGTGTAAGATAACTTATCAAAATGTTTCTTTTTAGATTGAAAAATATACAATCTAATATTAAAACTGACTGTATTTCACTTTTAAATAATGTTTTACTCACATATATTGGAGATGCTTGAGGAATGCATTTCACTTGAAAAGAAAGGCTGACGAAGCGTCTTTTCAGAAGTGAAATGCATTCCTCAAGCATCTCCAATATATGTGAGTAAAACATTATTTAAAAGTGAAATACAGTGTCAGTTTTAATATTAGATTGTTCATTAAGTATTTCGTCATGGAAAACATCACAGATGAAAAATATACTATAGAAAAAAATTATCAATGAATGGATTCAGATTATTCACTCTATAGAATATTAAATGAATGAAACTTTATAAAATGGAACATAATCTTCTACTCTTTATTAAAGCTTACTTACTGAATAATATAATATCTTCAAATCATTGCGGTTTAGTGGAAACTATTCAAGCATTATAAAATCAAATAATAATTTCAATTGCGAATATTTGTTCAGTATTTAAACCTAATCTCACACTAGCTACTCATATTATCACTACAGAACCATCTATTGAATCTTATAATATATAATTTATTTTTAAATGTATCATATCAGAGAAAAAGCGAGATTATTCTAAATGAAGTTATTGTACGATATTGATATCCCAGAATCTTATGACCAGTTAGTAAGTCAAAATAAATGTAAATAATGATTAATTAATTATAATTTACATATTGCAGTACATGAAATTAGAACCATCGATCTTCACTAATAATGTGGAATAGAAAACGTTATTATATTTACAGCCATTATTAGGTGGAAAAGCCTTGGGAAAACAGCATTATAATAGGAGTGGAGTTCTTTAAACCTGCACTGGGTGTGAAAGCACAGTTTTGGTCTGTTTTTTGATGTTGTTCAAGCCAATTGATCAATAGTTATTACAATAATAATATATGCTTTTTTCAAAAGCTTGGAATTATTATAATTGTTTAACCTTTACATGGCTAATTTCTCTACTTGAGACACTGCAACATAAAATTTGTTTGATTTAACAAAAAGTAAACTTTTCAATTTCAAAAAATATATTCCATTCTATGATTTTATTTAAGATTTACTTCGTTTCAATAACATTTTTTAATAGTTTTACAACAAATCCATAATCTGAAGATTATTGTATAGTTATTAAAAGTTGTATAGCCTATGAATTATGATATATTTCAATCTTGTAATTATTCATTGTACAGAATTGAAGCTTAAAAATTGTTAAACTTATTACAGTGGACCGATTTCTCTCATGAGTAGTACATGATGATTTTTAAACTGTAAATCAAACATGGAAATGTAAAAATCCGAACAATAGAAACCTTATATCATAAGAGTTATGACTTTTTGAAGATACTTGTGAATTTTGGTGATAATCAGTCATGAAAATCACGCAGAGTGCATAAAAATATTTTTAGAAAATCGAATCCAGTAATTTATTTGTTATTCATATGTGGAAATATGTCTAGTAAAAAACAAATTGAATTATAATAGACTGACATATTAGGAGGAATTGAAATTATCTGTATGTATAGAAAAACAGCACTGAAATGAATATATTTATATAAATGTACGTAAACCTAGACCATGTCAAGTGATCATATAGATGTATTTATTATAAAATTAAAACGGGTATTGTTGATTATTTGAAATAAAAGTTACTATTTAATTTAAAAATTTTCTCAGTTATTGTTATTCTTTCAAGGCTCTAATCACTCAACCAGTCGAATTGTATGCATTTCATAAGCTTCAAATGTTATGAGGAATTTAAATTTGTTTCAAGATTTTTGATAAACATCTAATCTTCATTAGAAGTTTGTTTCATATTTGAAGTTTGCTTCAAATCAAGCAAATCTTCAAAAAACAATCAATCACTGTTTCATTTTATGTACATGACTTCAAGATGCATCATCCATTTCAGAGTTCAAAAGAGAAAATAATCATTCAAACCACGAAATTTGGTTCTCTAGAAAGCTTGTTAAGTTTTCGTTGAATAAATGGAGAATTGAGTCATTGATAGACCAAAAGGTCATATTGAAGGACAATATTCATTTTTGAAAGACAAAAATATGTCAAAACCCTCATAAACTGTAAAGGTGAAACGTGAGTTAAAATAAATATTTCCAGATCATATACACAACAACATAACAATAATAATACGCATGTGAACATGAAGCATAGTGGCGTGCTGAGATGTTTTTGTCAATTTGTATCGAAAAATTGTACATATAACACTAGCACAACATGCAAAGCTTTGCCCTCACCAAAAATACCACACTGCACCCAACCCGAATAAATATCCCAAATAAACTACCCTTGACAAAAATTTCAATTCTGCCATATTCCATCCCTCCTCCTTCATTTCCTTCATCATTTTAATGTACACTGATACTGAGAGTGTAAAAATTATTTAGAGGATGGCGCACCAGAGTGGAGTGGGTTGCGATTGCCTGAAAAGGGGCAGCAAACAGAATTTTTTATTGCTGATGATGCTCACATGAGTCCGAGACTTGTGCGTGGGTAATGAGGGGAATGATAACACATAGATACAAGACGGAGGAGCAGGATTCGAACCCACGACCGCTGAAACGACAGCAAGCTGAAGCTGCGACGCCTCAGCCAACTGCGCTAAGCGGCCCGCCCGCTAGGGCGTTTAGAATTAAAATTAGGGTGTTTATTCTTTCTAGATACCGCAAGAAGGAATAAGGCAGTCTCAATTGGCCATATGTCTCAACCGAAATTATTTCATGAAAAAGCACCCATCCAACACCTGGCTCCCAAATATGAAATACCTGAGATTTGCGGTAAGTCAAGAGGTGCGCCAATATCAAATAATAGAAGGCACCCCATAGTAGAGTGAGTTACCAATACTTGAAAAATTTATAATATACAGTACGGTATGGATTTTAGTAAGAAACAAGTATGGTCGACAAAACTCATATTTCATCTAACTTACAGAAAAAACTAAACAGAAATTTGGCAATCTAATATCAAAACTGACATTGTATTTCAATTGAATAAATTATTTCTACTCACTTTTACTGACGAACCTTCTTTTCAGAAGTGAAATGCATTCCTCCAGTATCTTCAGTAAAAGTGAGGGAAAATTATATATTTAATTGAAATACAATGTCTGTTTTGATAGCCTATTAGATTGTTCGCCAAATATCTTGTCATGGAAAACATCACAGATATTTTGCATTTGGAACAATTTTAAAAAGCTTCACAACGTTCTGAAGGGATTTACTGGAGATGTTTTCTTCTTATGGTAGCAGGCCTATCTTCTATTAATGATCTTTGATAAGCTACTATTTGAATGAAATGTATCAAGAAACAGAATTCGTCGGTTTCAGTTTTTTAATTTCGGATGTGAACCACAATCATATTGATTGATTGATTGATTGAATCATCTTTATTCAACAAAGGTACAAATACATTGAATAGTGTCACATAAATTAAAAAATACTTGAGCAAATACAAAACAATTAATCAAGAATCAACAGCAGCTTAAAATTATCCCTGAACAAATTCCTGAAAAGAGTACAATGACAATAAAGCTTACCAGATATTCCTTCAGATTCACTCTGAAAATTCTTATCTCTTTTAAAACTTTAAGTTTCTGGGCAGCATTTTGAAATATTTCTCTCCCATATATGTTGTTTTCTTTTTAAAAAAATATAAATTATGTCTTTGTAAAATTCTTCCTGAACGAGTATTATAGGCATGTGAAATATTACTTTCCTGTTCAATATCTGTAAATTTTTTTAAAGTGCATTATAACCTCAAATATATATTGTCCATAAACTGTTGAAATTCCTAGCTGAGAGAAGACTTGTTTCACAGAGTCATTCCTTTTCATCTTCATTATTATTCTTAAGGCTCTTTTTTGTTGAATTAGTATTTTGTCAAGGTTTCTTTTTGATGTGCATCCATAAATACACAGACCATAAGCCAAATTAGTATGTATCAGTGCGTGGTAAATTGCTTTTAATGCATTAAGACCACACTTATTGGCCATTCGCCTATTTCGCATATTTTTTTTACATGACAGACATGATTGTTCCATGATAAATGTTCACTAATCCAAGGAACTTTGTTGTTTTCATCTGTTCTAAACTTATATCATTCAACCTAACATCCGGACATAGATCATTTCTGCTTTGCCTTGCTGAAAATGGTACTACTACAAACTTACTGGGATTAAGGAGAAGATTTCGGCTGTTCAGAAAATTATTGATAGCAGACAGAAGCACATTCTAATTCAAATCAGTTTCATTTGCATCAGCTTCACGCCATTGAAGTAGGCAGCTAGAACAAATTGCGGTGTTGCCAGATGGATCATAGAATCATCAACCTTAACGCACGAATTGGTTACACTAGCTGTGCCGTGTTGCAAGTCTGATGCTAGCAGTCAGTTGGTTTGCCACCGCAGTCAGTTGTTTTTGCTACATTGCAATTTGTTAGAGCTGTCTAATTTATGGCTTGAGGTAGGTTAGGTTAGTTGAACAACTTATATTAATGATATTTTTTATTATTAACTAGCATTATTTAGGCCTACCCGGTCTTGCTGCGAATTAATTTTGTAGTTTATCTTTCCTGGTAGATAACTTATGGTAGTGGACACAAAACTACGAAATTGGGAAGAGTGAGTGAAATACCACCATCAGTGTTTCATTTCATGTTTTTTTAGACCTTGTACAATATAAACATAAGTCATAAAATATTCTTAAAATATGAACAATCATCTTAATTAAAATACATAATACATACAATTGGCTATAACTCAGTGTTAATATGAGTTATTATTAAAAAAATAATGTCACCACAACTTTTAAATTTCTCTAAAGTAAAAAATTCTTCTATGCTGTATATAGTAGCACTTTTTCTTATTTAGCCAGGACTTCAAGCTTTTTTCCTTCAGATAATCTGTTTGAAAAGAGAAATTCACAAAATTGAACTGTTTTTTGCACTGATGATGTGTTTTTTATAAGAGTGAACTATCTTTTTGCAGCTCTGCCCACCTGTAGCTTTGTGTTTAGTTCTTTAGATTAATCTATTTCAGGAAAATCTAAATACATACAATTAGTAAGCACGCATTACGCTGGGTAATTAGCAGCTGTAAGCTGTCATATTGATACAGAGCTAACCTGTTGCTTTGGCTCAAGACATATCGGAGTATCATCTATATTATCACCAAATATTCATATGCATTTCTAATAATAATAATCACCTAATATCTTAATTATCAAAAATCAAAGTTACAGAAAATACAATAAACCTAGAATAATGACTCCCACCATAGCGAGCAAGTTTTTTTAACTTTTTCTGGTGGTGCCTTTGTAATTTATGTCTTGATTATATTTATGTTGATCTACAAGCTTAATATATGTATTTTTCTTATTTATTCTAATTCAAATTTTCTTGTATGTTTATTTTCTAAAAAGAAAGGCTGACGAAGCTTCTTTTCAGAAGTGAAATGCATTCCTCAAGCATCTCCAATATATGTGAGTAAAACATTATTTAAAAGTGAAATACAGTGTCAGTTTTAATATTAGATTGTTCATTAAGTATTTCGTCATGGAAAACCTCACAGATGAAAAATGTACTATAGAAAAAAATGATCAATGGATAGATTCAGATTATTTACTCTATAGAATACTAAATGAATGAAACTTTATAAAATGGAACATAATCTTCTACTCTTTATTAAAGCTTACTTACTGAATAATATAATATCTTGTATGTTTATTTTTGTTCGGCAATAAATTTCAATTTCAATTTAAAAAAGCCAAACAATTATCACCATAGTGACGAAGTATCATGTTATCGGCTGTTCTCTTCATCTTAAAGCTCCCACATCCATGATCTTCTCTACATCTATGAGCTCCCTACATCTAAACACATTTTGGAACAGTAATAGTGCCCATAAGTGAAATTTGAACTTTGAAAAGTCTGAAAGGAGGATCAAAAATCGGGCTTCAAGGTGCACTAAATCGAGTTTAGAGGAAACTATGTGCCAAATTTAGTGTTCCAAATCGACAAAAAAACACACACTCACACAAACACATTAGATCTCTAATGATCTCTATTAGGCCTCTACTACGTACCCCCGAGTTAGAATCTTTTCTAAGATTATCAAATTCAAATTCAAATTCAATTCAAATTCAAATAATTTTTATTCCAAAAAAACATGATAAATTACATAATTTTACAAAAAAACCATACAAGGAAGTCCTCCACAAAGACCAATCGTCTGCGTGTGGGGAAGAGTTCCATGGACAGCACAGATTATTTTTAAAATAAATAAAAGTACTTTAAAATTATTTATAGAAAGAAATAAACAAGCTTTACAATCATTCACAATAAACGGAAGGATATAGGATCGCAGCGCACGGGCTTCCAGCAGATGAAAAAAAAATCAATGAAGAAAAAAAAAATAATAATAATAAAACAGTATTTACATTAATTCTTCTTTTCCAAGTTTTAGAACAAGTACATGTGTAGGCTAAAAGAATTGAATTACGAGTGTTTGGTCTGCTTGGGCCGGTCATCAGATATAGCGCGAGCGAAGCAGAGCCTCGGCTGCTTCCCAGCCGATGCGGTACAGCCACCTGTCCACTCTCTTTTTGTATACAGGCATACTGCACACCTCTGCCTCTCTAATCTCACTCGGCACGTTTCTATATAATATATGAGCCAAATAAAATGAAATTGTCTGCTCAGACCCATGTATCAGCTGGGGAATTTCGTAATTGTAATTAAGTCTGTGTCGAGTTGCATACCGGTAGTTACAGTTAATCTCTCCTATGATCTCTGTTTTATATTTTTTAATGTGAACTAGTAATGATTTAATAAAAAGCTGTCTTATATTCAAAACTGGAAATTCAGTAAATAGCAAAACGGTTGGGTATCTGAAGTCTTTTTTCAATATTGTTTTGATAATTGCCCTCTGAGTAACCGCTAGCGGTTCCATGACAGTGGAGGAAACTCCACCCCAAGCCAGGATACCATATTGAATCAGAGACTGAGCATAGGCAAAGTAGACGACCCTGCACTGCTCCACGTTCATCACTCTGCTCAGCTCAGTAAAAGCATATATTAATTTTCTGAGCCTACTTTTGACACACTGTACATGTTGCCCCCAACTTAGCTTGTCATCCATTATAACACCTAAATACTTGTAGTGATGCACACGCTCAATTTCGCTGCAATTACAGTCAAGTGACCTTGCGTTGCCACAAGAGTGCATCTTTAGTATCAATTGGCCGGGATCAGCTTGGTTTCTTGTTACTATAGGCATGAACTTTGTTTTAGTAATGTTAACAGTAAGGCAGTTGTGATCAAACCAGTTTTTAATTCTTGCTATGTCCACTGATGCACTACCATAGGCCCCCTCCCAAGTGCCTCCAGTCGATACCATCACTGTATCATCAGCAAACAAAAATACTTTTCCAGTTACATTAAGTTTTGATAAATTGTTGATATAAATTAAGAAAAGTAATGGTCCTAGAGTGCTTCCTTGAACCACACCATATTCAACAGTCTTTTTTACACTGTTTTCTCCATCAATGAAAACAAACTGCTCTCGTCTATTAAAGTAGCTTTTGAACCACTCAAGAGAATTATTCTTTATTCCTATCATTTCAAGTTTAGAGATGAGTTTGGTCCTGTCTACGGAATCAAAGGCCTTTGCCAGGTCGAGAAATGTTACTACAACTTTATTTTTAATTTTTATGTTATTTGAGATGTACTTTGTCATGTCAAAAAGGGCATCAGAAGTATTCTTTGATTCTCGAAACCCATACTGGTCTTTGGAAATCAAATTATTTTCCTCTAGATACTTTGACAACTGTTGCTTTACACACTTCTCGATAATTTTAGACATAGTAACCAATAACGAAATTGGTCTATAGTTAGAAAATTCATTTTTTGGCCCTGATTTATATATGGGAAACACCTTGGCCGTTTTGTAAGCACTTGGGAAATGGCCCACTTTTATGCTCAGATTAACTATATGGTGGATGGGGCATATAAGCGTATCTAAGTTATCTTTAAAAATTCTAGTTGGGATCCCATCACAGCCGGGAGCCGATCGGCCTTTTAGACTCTTGATCAAACGAACAAGTTCCTGCCTAGAGACAGGATGTAATTCAAACACCGTATCCACGGCATGATCCTTGTCTTCTACTCCCGGTGCACCATGGGCCTCTATGGAGCTAGCTAAATTTTTTCCAACTTCTGAAAAATATTGATTAAAGTTGTTACTGATTTCTTTAGTTTTATGTAAATCGATCATTTCCTCGGATTGGGTAAATGCTACTACAGGGAAAGGTTGCTTACTATCTGTACGCCCTGAAATTTCCTTTATGAGAGACCACAGTTTTCTCGGACTATGAGACACTTCCTCAATCCTGTTTTTATAATAGATGTGTTTAGCCTGTTTTATTGCAGAATGTAAGAAGTTTCTATATTGTGTGAATTCATTTTTTAAAATTTGATTGAAAGGTTGTCTATTAAGTTTTTTTCTAAGTTTGTCACGATGCCTGATAGAATTTACAAGTCCCGCACTGATCCACGGCTTGATTTGGGCTTTTTTGGCAGAACATTTTACTCTGGACGACTTTGATTCAATAATTTTATGTAAAATATCAGAAAATTGGTCAGCAGCCATGTTTACATCATTTTGTTCGATTATGCCATCCCAATTTTGTCTACGTAAGGATTTTTGGATTTCATTCCAATTCGTTTTTGTGACAAATTTATCTATATTCGAAGATTCAAGTGTTTTGTTAGATAATAAGTTCAAACATATGGCATAATGATCAGTTACTGATGACTGTAAAATAACAGATGATGCTTTGAAGAAGCGGGGAAGTTTGAGAAAAAAGTGGTCGATACAAGTACCACTGGCCGGCCGTGTGACTTTGTCCAGACAGGCTACAAACCCCGCGCCACTCAGTACATCCAGGTAATGATCCTCAATAGAGCCGGGCGCAACATTCAGTGTGTCGCAGTTAATATCGCCAGCCAATAGTCGGAGGGAACTACTTGACTGCTCATTACAATATATATCTAGTGCGTCTATGAAAAAAGAGAGGCTAGAATTAGGGCTACGATAGACAGCAAGCAGCTCACATGCTACTCCCGCCCAGTCAAAGGTCAAGGTAAGAGAGGTGGCCAGACCGCCAATCAGCCTCTCACTACAAGACACCGACACCCCGTCATCGATATAAACAACCAACCCATCACACTGATTCAAGTTATTGTAGGATCTAAATAAATTATATCCTGGAATTGCCATTAGGTCGCTTTCATCTTTTAGCCATGCTTCTGTCAAAATTATGCAATTAAATCTATGCTTTAGTCCTTGTAGCATAGTTAAAAATTCATCTATATTTCTACCATAGCTACGGATATTTTGATGAATTACTGAAAACCCCATACGCTCGCGACTCCAACATCCCTCCGAATTAGAATATCTATAGAAATTATTGATATCTGTACACTCTGTACATCTAATTAAAGGAAGATCTAGCTGGTCAAAATCATTCCTTATCATTCCACAAATTATTTTTACTAGCCGGCCGCCTGACCGCTGATTTTTACAATAAATTATTCTAAATTTAGCAAACTAGAAATAGTTAACTGAAAAATTCTGAATAAATTCAAGAACTTCTGGAATAAACAAAATGCCAATATCTATTCTTAAAATTAACTATATAATTTAGAAATAAATATATATTCTAAGTTTTAAAAATAGCCTATCTAATTTTAATATATTAATTGAATTAATGCAATGAAATGAAAATAAGATATGAATATAATGGATGATAATAAAAAGAAATACAAATCAATATTAAACGTAACATTATTTAATACTAATATATATTAACCTAATACCACTCAATAAATCAGTTACAATATTCAAAAATAAATTCTAAATAAGTCATGAATTTTTCTATCCCAGTTATTAGCATAATTAATATTATGGGCGAGGTAAGATTCAGATTTATTTTTGAGATCCGTCTGTCCATTTGTCGATAATAAGCGCATAGTAAGTGGTTGATGAATCAATGGAATTGAAAACAGAAACAATAATAATTACTTGTTGACGATTATTACTGATAAAGATCTTGAGTACATCAAGACTTTGACCAGGCCTGAATTTTGTCTGTGGAGGCCCCGGGGCAGGAAGAAATTATTACCCTTTTTTCTAGAGTGTGTGACCTTTTTTGTGAATTTGTCTGGGGTGCCGGGGCAGGAAGTAATTATGAAGCCTCTCTTTTGGTCTTCAAATGGGTTGCAAATCGGGGTGGGAAGTGCCCCGGTTGCCCTAGCCTGTCTACGGCCTGATTTTGCCCGAAATGTTCGAACCTAGTGATCTCCTCAGCTCCTCACTGGAACAGGGAACCGTTATTTAATAGCCTATTAAGTGAAATACTGATTCAGTAATTATTAAGAGATAGATACTCTTGCAGAGATGATAATTTTTTGCTAGTTACTTGTTGCTGATAATTGAAAAAGTGAAGCGTCAATTACATTGAGTCCCATTTATTAAGAATAGCATACAAAATACAAGAATAGCACTACACTATTGATCACCATAGGGAAAAAGTTTTCAGAAAAGCTGCAAGAAGCTGTAATAAAGATTGGAAATCCCTTTGAAGTTAGTTATCTACCTAAGATTTAAGAAGGTGATTGTGAAATGATCCTATTTTATGTTAGCTGAAACTCTCCAAGTGAGGATTTATCCACAAACTCATATCATTAGATAGATATTCCATCAAAAAATATATTATTTTGTGGTCCTTGAGAATGAATTTAATATTAAAAATGACACTGTATTTCACTTTTATATAATGCTTTACTCACTTATATTGGAGATTTCACTTCTGAAAAGTAGCTTCGCCAGGCTAACGAAGCTTCTTTTCAGAAGTGAAATGCATTCCTAAAGCATTTCAAATATATGTGAGTAAAGCATTATATAAAAGTCAAATACAGTGTCTAATCTAATATTAGATTGAAACAATGTATATTTTCATCAACATACTTATATACAATATTGTAGGAGAATATTGATGACTTGTTAGGTAGCAATGTTTGATTCTTTTTGAATCGGAGGATGTAGTTATTTATATTTTATTGGAGAATTTTTTTGGTTCTTTTTGAATCGGAGGATGTAGTTATTTATATTTTATTGGAGAATTTTTTTGGAGAAAAAGATGATTATTCCGTTGATAAGTCTATATGTTATTCAACATTGAAAACCCCCTAAACCTATAGAACAATGATCTCTAAAATATTGACTATGTGGGAAGTGAACATGTTGACTCAGATATTCTATAAGAAAATAATATTGATTTACATTTATAAATGTCTATTTTCAATTCTGTGACTTTTATCTTTTCCCTTAGGCTATACCTCTGAATTTGTTTTTACATTTTCTTTAATTCTTGGATTTCTTGTTCCATAACGATCTGCATTGTTAATAGTAACGTTTTATTATAAATTCAGCGACTTGCGGTCAATTTTAATTGTGAATTAATAATATTTCTACTCACTTTTTGGCCAAACATTTTCAAGTCATGGAGACGCATCTTCATTCTTTAAACTATGGATGGTTGGCACGACTGCCTAGGCTTGCAAGGTTCAACAGTACAAGGCTCCATGAAATATTTCATTTACAATTTCTCAAATTTTTTTTAGTTTGTCAATCAAATCTTGTTCATTCTTAAAAAATAAAGCCAAGTGGCAAAGTGATATTAACTCAATTATGACAGCGAGCTTATGACCTTAACCTACAATCAGGTAACATACACATTTATTGCATGAGCCTAATTTATTGCATGACTTGACTTGTATTCCCAATACATGACATACAACTTGATTTTATCTTAATTTTGACTTGGAAGAAATAGACTTTTGTGAAACCACATGATTTAGATAGTAAACACTAGAGTTTTTTCCTTCATCATAGGCTATCAGAATTTTCATACGTGTATCAACAAGTGGACAAGATGAGGAACCATGAAACCAAAGCATCACAAGAATCTATTAAAGCTAAGCCTATGGCAAGCAATAGTGAAGTAGCAAAGTCCAATAAACAGGATATATGTAAAATATGCCAACTTGTAGTTTGGGAAGATGATAGGGCAGTAGCCTGTGATTGCAACATAAACCTATGGTACCATACAAAGTGTGTGCAAATTACATATAAACAATATGATTTAATGAGGGAAGGAGGATACACTGGTCCACCAGCATGGTTGTGCAATGATTGAAATCATTTAAATTCCAAAGCCTTGCAAATTTCTGCAATGTTAAATAACACCAATCATGACACTATAAATTCTGAATCTAATATTTGTATACACTGTAATTACTTAGCTAGAACTAATATAACTAGGACTAGTCAAAATAATCAATTTGATGTTATTATAAGAATTTTATTGGATGGCATAAATGACCTTAAAGACGAAATAAATGTGTTGAATATGATAAAAACAGACTTTCAGATGCACTGGCCAGGAAGATAGATGTGATGTATAAGAATTCCTGGATTTCTTGTTCCATGACAAACTTTGTTGTTGATATTAACTTTTTATATGAATTCAACGTCTTGCAGTCAAATATTCATTAAGAATAAATAAAATTTACTCACTCTGTAGGCCAAGCGCTTTCGAATCTTTGAGATCCTTTTTCAGAGGCGTCCTTCTTGATCATCGATGTCAGTTTTTTGGTTAGAAGAATTGTGGTTTTTGTAAAATGTGATCAAAAAGTTTGTGTGATTTAAAATTTAGTTTGTTTGTTGAGGATGTTTTGTTTATTGTGTGTGGTGTGCTTGTATATTTCAAATTGTTCCAAGGTGTTGAGTTCGTGTCCTTTAGATTTTATATGTAGAATGTGTAGGTTGGTAATGATGTCAGTAAAAGTGTGTCCAGTTTGAATGATATGGTCGGCAAAATTCGATTCAGCTTTTGATGTCAGGGCTTGAAAATGTTCCTTGTAACGTTGTTTGAATGTGCGGCCTGTTTGTCCTATGTAGAATTTGTTACAATCAGAGCAGTTCAGTTTGTAGATCCCTGGGAGATCGTATTTGTTTGTGTTCAGTGTGGTTTTGAGTGTAAGTGCATTTTTTATTTTGTTTATTGTTCTGAATTAGATGGTGTGGCCGGCTTTTTTGAAGATTTTTGCTAGTCTGTTTGATTGTGGATTAAAGTATGTCATTGTGATGTATTTTTTGTCAGTGGTGTTGGTGTTTTGTTTTTTGTTTGTTATTTTATGATTGAGTTTGTCAATTAGGTCGTGTTTGTAGTCGTTTTCTTGTGCTAGGTATTTTATTGTATTTAGTTCAGTGTTGTTATTGTCAGTGGATAGCGGTGTATTGTTGAGTCTGTGTAGCATTGACCTAAATGCTGAGTGTTTATGTGTTGTGTTGGATGATTGGAGGTGCTGTTTATTAGGGTATCTGTCATTGTTGGTTTTCTGTAGATGTTGACGCTGTGTTGTTGGTTTGTGTTCTTTGTAATTGAGAGGTCTAGGAAGTTTATTGAATTGTTTTGCTCATATTCAGCTGTGTATTGAATGTTCTTATGTATTTTGTTTATGTATGATCGAAGTTGTTTACATTGTCTTTTGTTTCCTCTGTATAGCAATAGAACATCATCTACATATCTGTGCCAGTATATTATGTTCTGTGAAAATTTGTTATTACAGAGTATATGAGTGTTTTCGCAGTGTTGGAGATAGATCTCAGCAAATACGCTTGAAATCAGTGAGCCCATTGGCAGTCCATCAGGTTGTGAGTAAAATTTGTTGTTGAAGGTGAAGTAATTTTGTTGAGTGATAATTTTTAGGATGTCTATTATATGTTTATGTTCATTTATATGTTCTGTAGCTGTGTTGTTGTAAATAAGGATGTTCTGTATTATTTCTATTGTTTCATTGACAGGTATGTTGGTGTATAGATTTGTTATATCGAAAGATGCAAGAGTGGAGTTGTGAGGAATTTGTGTGTCTTTTATTTTTGTGATAAGACCGTACTGTATGAGGTGACAGTGCTCAAAGGGTATGTTTTAAAAAGGTTTAAGAAAGGTATATGACAAGGTATGTTCTATAGAGGAATGCTTTCAATATTGATGTTTGCTTCTAAATATTTATCTTTATTAGTAAATTTGGTGATATAATATTCCAGAGGTGTGTATTTGAAATGTATGAGAAAGGTATATAAGAAATTGGAAATATTGATATCAATACGGTTTACTTAATTCGCGCCCTATCAAACTAGCTGCATAATGAAGCTATTTAAACCATTATGTCAGTTTTCAGTGCAGGAGTCTAGACCACTTAGGACTCAGAATTTTTTATAAACAGAGAAATAATAAATGTTGTGCAATAACTGCTGACTTTAACATTTTGAAATCAAACAGGATTTTAAATTGGAACTGTCTACAACAATCAGGCATTGCACGTTAAGCTCTAGACCGTTTGATCTAGTTATCGGATTCATTGGTAAGTTAAATTAAGTGTAATTTAATGGTAGTGGGAGATAAAATATTGTATGCAATGATTGTATTTTGCCTTGAAGTCACTTGTAAAATGTATAGGACACTCGCTTCGCTCATGTTCTTACTTGCATCTCACTTGTTGCCTAATGGCAGTCATAATGCAATCTTTGCATAACTTACTATAACAAAACAATTAATGACATTACTGGATGAGGAAACATTTTTCAAGTATCCACAATAATAATAAAAATTAAAAGACATTATTCTAGATTGATCCTATAATTTTTCTTTATTTTCTCAATGGTTTGGAGCCCACCCAAAACAGTGGTTCACTATGTTTTCAACAATTGTCATAGAATCAAAGCCATTGCAATATATTCAACAATGTTATTTGAAAAATAAATTGATTAAATTTGCAAAAATTAATAATATTTAACTAAAACAATAGATTGATTTGGGGGATTGTTTTTCTTACAATTAGTTGGAGACAATAGAAGGATGATTTCAGCAATTAAAGCCATTGAAAAAAGTGGCTTTTATAGTTGAATAAATTCCGTAAGTATTCGACATTGAAAATACTTGATACCGGTATTATAACTTTACTTTAATAATAATAATAATATTGATATGAATAACTTCAATTTTAACTTTAATAATACAATGTTCAACTATCAATGATCATTTTAATTTTTATTTTAATCCTTACTATAATATAAAATATTAATTTAAAAAAAAATTAAAGTAGTAGTAGTAATAATAATAATAATAATTATTATTATTATTATTATTATTATTATTATTATTATTATAGTAGTAGGTAGTAATAATAATAATAAATTGATAATAATGTTTTTTTTTCTAAAGATTTACTGTAATTTAATAAGCTAATAATTAAGAATAATAATAACAATTTTTCGTTTTTGGAGGTTTGAGATGGCTGTAAGGGGTAGTGAGGAGGCCATCAAGGCAATTGATGCATTAAAATAATAATTCAGTGCAGGCTATATATTTTTTAAATATTTCACATTAAGGATACAAATTTCATTTCAAATTGTAACAGGAAAAACAAAACTAACTTTAAAATTGAAAATTCAAGAATTCGAAATTAATAAATCATGACTTTAAAATTGTTATTTCATTACTTTTCCATAACAACTGAAAGGAATAGCAAAAAGTTTAACTAGGAAATTTTAACTAATAATTATAATAAATTTTACTTACCGCTGAATTTTAGTAAATTCGTTTACTTACCTTAGTCATGATAAAATTAATTCAGGCTCTTACACTGAACTCACTTGAAATCTATCTATTAATTTTGCACTGCTTGTGTTTATTCCAATTTATTGATCTTCAAGTATAAAAAAGGATTTTTCCTCAAATAAATTCATCAGATGTACAATACCTTTGTCAATTGCAGCATGTGTTTATTGAATTCTTATTTTATACATTTGTAAAAATTATTACAGGAGCTCAATACCGAGGATGAAAATTAAGATGAATAGAAATGCTACAACTGCCTGTACCTTTTATTAAAAAATAAAAGAAGAAAATTCAAGATACTGAACATCAGAAAAGTATGGGAACGGTTTTTTCACTGAATAATTCATCAGATGTCCGATATATTTGTCAATTCCAGCATGTGTTTATTAAATTCTTATTTTCTACATTTGTAAAAAATATTACAGGAGCTGAATATCAAGGATAAAAATTGAGATGAATTGAAATCCTATAAAATGCTACAAGGAGGATAGAGTATGGTTTCTTTCCCAAATAGGTTCTTCAGAAGACCGAAATATTTTTGTCATTTCCATCATGTGCTAATCAATTTTTCCCCTATACTTGTTGAAATTATTACAGGAGCTGAATAACGAAGATAAAAATAATAAAAACAAAGTAAAATGAAACAATTGCTTTCAGCTATTATAAGAAAACAGTGAATTCATGGATGGATTATAATACTAAACATCAGGGGTAAAGTATTAAATAGGTTTCTTTCACCCAATGATCTCATCACAAATCCAATATTTTTGTCATTTTTACATGTGGTAATTGAACTCTTAATTTCTAAATTTGTCAAAATTATTACAGAAGCTGAATATCAAGACAGGTTAGATTATACAACTGTCTACATCATAAGAGGAAAAAATCAAGGATGACTAAAATACTGAACATTAGCAGAGAAGTATGAAACAGTTTATTCACAAATGGATTATTATTCTTCAGACGTCCACAACATTCGTCATTTCCAGCATGTGCTGATTGAATTTTCAATTTTTACTTTTGTAAACATTATTGAAGGAACTGAATAACAAAGATGGGAGTCAAGATAAGAAAAACTTGAATTAGACTTCTGCTTTTTTGTATAAGAGAGATTGAGGGTAAAGGAAGGCAGGTCACAACATTAGTGAGGTAGTATTAAAAAGGTTTGTTTTCCAAATAAATTCATGTGGTGTCCTGGTGTCTAACATTTTCGTCATTTCCAGTAAGTGCTGATCAAATTATTTTTATTTAGGCCTACAGTTGTAAAAAAACATTTTAGAAGCTGAATGTCAAGGATAGAAATCTAGACAAATCGAAATGAGACAAACGCCTTCAGCTATTATGAAGAATTGTAAATTCAACGATGGATTAAAGTACTAGACGTTAGTGGTAACATATGAAACACTACTGTTTTCCCCAATATTTTTTTTAAGAGTTCCATATTTTTGTCATTTAAAGTTTGTGCTAATCAAAACCTTTTTATTCACAGTTGTGTGAACGTTACAGGAGCCGAAAATGAAGTACAAAAATACAAAACTCAAGATTAATAATAGTAAAAATAGTAAATTACACTAGTAATAATATTATCAATATAAGTTAGTATTGACAATAATATTGAGACAAAAAGATAATACTGATGTATTGATGAATTGTATTGAAGAATATCTAGATTTCTAGAAATCCACCATCAATACCGTCTGTTATTGACAATATTATTGACGAGTTGTGTGTACATCAATATTATTGTCAATAATAATAGTAAATATTAATAATAATCAGCAATATTATTGTCAGTAAGTAGTATTAAGGCGAAACAAGCCTTTTCTTTATTTTTCATACTTAATTATTTGTTAATTTTTGATCAACTAATTAATTCTTAACAAAAACTTTACAAACCATACACGATGACAAATACTGACGAATTTTATTGACAGTATTATTGATAAGTCTAAGGGCCATTTGCAAAAATGTATACAAACCAGTATTGTCAATATCGGTCCTTCAATATTATTGGCAGTATTTTTACTAGTGTAAGGGCCCTATAAGAATGAGATATCTGCCTCCGAATATCATGAAATAGATTGTGGTTCAAGTGTGGATTATAGGACTGAACATCTGTGTGAAGTATTTTGGTAATCGAACTGGTTTGTTCATCAAATGAATACTTGTAGTGTCCGAAATATTTGGCAGTAACAACATGTTCCAATCAAATTCTGGCTATTTATTAAAATTAGAAAAAAACTCAAGGATGGATTGTTATACTAAACATGTGAAGAAAAGTATGAACAGTTATTTCACAAACGAATTTATCAGATATCAAATATTTTTGTCATTTCTTGCATGCGTTAATTGAATTCTTATTGAAAATTATTATAGGAACTGAATATAAAGGAAAGAAATCAAGACAAGAAAAAGTAGAATTGTACTTCTGCCTTTTTTTATATAAAAGAGGTTGTGTGTACAAAGAAGGCAGGACACAACATCAGTGGGAGAGTATAAAAAAAGTTTGTTTTCCAAAAAAATTCTTGTAGTGTCCTGGTGTCTAACATTTTCGTCATTTCCAGCAAGTGCTAGCCAAATTATTTTATTTACAGTTGTAAAAAACATTTCACGAGCTGAATGTCAAGGATAGAAATCTAGACCAATCGAAATGAGACAAACGCCTTCAGCTATTATGAAGAATTGTAAATTCAAAGATGGATTATGGTACTAGATGTCAGTGGTAAAGTATAGAACACTATTTCTTCACCAAAAAATGCACCAGAAGCTCAATTTTTGTCATTTAAAGTCTGTTCTAATCAAAATATTTTTATTTACTGTTGTGAAAACGTCACAGGAGCCGAAAATGAAGAACAAACTAAAAATTCAAGACAACTAAGAATGTGATAAAATTATCTGCTCCGAATGAAAGAGATTGTGGATTCAAGTGTGAATTAGAGAAAAGAACATCTGTGAAAAGTATTATGCAATCAAAAAGATTTGTTTACCATATGAATACTTCTAGAGTCCAAAATGTTTCTCATTTACAACATGTGCTAATCAAATTCCTTTTATTTCCAGCTATAAACATTATTACCAGAGGTGAATATCAAAGTTGAAAATTTAGACAAATTGAAACGATACAACTGCCTACAGCTATTATTGAAAAAAAAGGAAATTAAGGGTAATTATAATACTAAACATTAGCAGAGAAGCATAAAACATTTTTTCCACATTTGAATTTATCAGATGTCCAATACTTTTGTCATTTCAAGCATGTGCTACTTGAATTATTATTATTAAGGTGAATGAATAAAACAGATGTTGTCTATTCCACATTAAAGATTTTTATTATTTAAAAAAACAAACTTGAGTTTCAATGCTCATGGCATCATCATCAGTGGTTGAGCCTAAACTCTGATGATGATGCCATGAGCATTGAAACTCGAGTTTGTTTTTTTTTAAATAATAAAAATCTTTAATGTGGAATAGACAACATCTGTTTTATTCATTCACCTTGATATGGAGAAGTGCCACAACATTTCTGAATCAAGTGTTAATTGAATTATTATTATCTTTTTTTTTATATAATTTTGCAAAATTATAACAGAATATCTAGGATGAAAATTAAGACAAACTGAATTGATACAACTGCCTAAAGCTATTATCAAAAGAAAAACAAAATTCAAGGATTTATTACAATACTAAACATCAGCAGAAAAGTATGAACATTTTTTTCATAAATGAATTTATTAGATGTCAATATTTTTGCCATTTTATGATTGTTCTAATTTAATTCTTACTTTCCACATTTGTAAAAACTATAAAACAGGATCTGAATATCAAGGATGAAAATCAATATGAATTGAAATGCTACAACTGCCTGTACCTATTATTAGACAAAAGAGAAGAAAATTCAATGATACTGAACATCAGAGAAGTATGATACAGGTGTTTCCAAAAATGAATTCATTAGATGTCAAGTATTTTTGTCATTTCCTGCAATTCTTATTTTCTAAATTTCTGAAAATTATTACAGGAGCTGAATATCAAGGATGGATATCAAGACAAATTGAAATGAGGCAACTCCTTTCAGGTATAATGAGAAAAATGTGAATTGAAGGATGGATTTTAATACTAATAATAGTAATTCAGGGATGGATTATATTACATAACTTCAGTGGTCAAGTATTAAACAGGTTTGTTTTGTGAAATACATCAGGTGTCTAACGTTTTTGAGATTTTGTATTAATACATCTCTTTTGATTCAATGATGAGAAAAATCACAGGAGAAAAATATCGAATTCCTGGATTTTTTGTTTCATGACGAACTGCGTTGTTAATATCAACTTTTTAAGTGAATTCAGCGACTTGCAGTCAAATTTTTATTGAGAATAAGTAGAACATGTGAAGAAAAGTATGAACAGTTATTTCACAAACGAATTTATCAGATATTTTCAAATTCAAATTTCAAATTCAATTTATTGAGCCAAAACGGTGTACATATACAGACCAAGTCAAAACATCAAACAGAAAATAATAACAAAATAGCAAAGTACACTCAAAGTACAATTATAACGCAACTACAGAGCAATAGTTAGGTAAATAATACTTTCTGAAAAGTACCTAACACCAAATATGTCATGTATCATTTAAAAATTCATCCAAACTATAATAAGCCTTATCTACAAGAAAATCATATAGGTCTCTCTTAAAATTATTTGAAGTAAACAAATATTCGGGCAGCTTCCTAAATAATCTCAAACCAAATACACTTGGACTCTTGTCGGAAAATCTCAATCTATGCTGAACAACATATGGGTTCCCACTGCCACGTGTGGAGTAACCATGTACATCAGAATTCTTGTACTAAATTTATTAGAAATGAATATAACCACTCTGTAAATATAGATACAAGGAAATGTGAGCAATTTTAGGTCTTTAAATGTGTTTCTGCATGTATGATTGTATTCTAAATTTCCCAAATACCTCACCGCACGCTTTTGTAAAACAAACAATCTCTGAGAGTTAACACCAGAAGTACCTCCCCAAAGCTCCACTCCATACACCAGATGACTATAAATAAGGGAAAAGTACACACTTCTAGCAATGCCTCTATGCACAAACCTTACTATGTACCTCAGCACAAAAAGTCCCTTACTAATCTTACCAGCTACTTTATCTACATGATCGTTCCAAGACAATCTATCATCTACAGCCAAACCAAGCAAATTTACAACATTGGCATTTTCAATAACGCTATCACCTATTGTGACTACTGGCTCGAAAGGGAGCGTCTTCTTCAAATTAAATAGGATGGCCAGGCTCTTAATTGGATTGACCAAGAGAGCACACTCATTATAAAACTGAACAACTTCATTTGTAGACAAGTTAGCATTCAGCTCTAGCTGATTTATACTATTTCCATTAAATAGCAAAGTTGTGTCATCTGCATACAATGTAATGTTACAATTATTTGCAACAGAAGACTGTAAGTCATTTACGTACAACACAAACAGAAGAGGGCCGAGTATATAGAGCCTTGAGGGACACCTTTTGCTACGCATAACCTAGCTGAACTAACAACTCTACCCCCAGTTTGCACACTGACATACTGCATTCGATTTGTCATGTATGACTCAATCAATTTACTTATATCAATATCAGATATCAGATATCAATAAGATACCTACTCTGTAGGCATAACGTTTTCGAATCTTGGAGATCCATTTTCAGAGGCGTCTTTCTAGATCATCGATATCAGTTTTTTTTTTGTTAGAAGAATTATTGTGGTTTTTGTAGAATGTGATCAAAAAGTTTGTGTGATTTAAAATTTAGTTGTTTGTTGAGGATGTTTTGTTTATTGTGTGTAGTGTGTTTATATATATTACAAATTGTTCTAAGGTTTGAGTTCGTGTCCTTAGATTTTATATGTAGAATGTGTAGGTTGGTACTGATGTCAGTAAAAGTGTGTCCAGTTTGAATGATATGGTCGGCAAAATTCGATTCAGCTTTTGATGTTAAGGCTTGAAAATGTTCCTTGTAACTTTGTTTGAATGTGTTTGTCCTATGTATAATTTGTAACAATCAGAGCAGTTCAGTTTGTAGATCCCTGGGAGATCGTATTTGTTTGTGTTCAGTGTGGTTTTGAGTGCAAGTGCATTTTTTTATTTTGTTTTTTGTTCTGAATGAGATGGTGTGGCTGGCTTTTTTGAAGATTATTGCTAGTCTGTTTGATTGTGGATTAATGTATGTTATTGTGATGTATTTTTTTCAGTGGTGTTGGTGTTTTGTTTTTTGGTTGTTGTTTCATGATTGAGTTTGTCAATTAGGTCGTGTTTGTAGCCGTTTTCTTGTGCTAGGTATTTTATTGTATTTAGTTCAGTGTTGTAATTGTCGGTGGATAGTGGTGTGTTGTTGAGTCTGTGTAGCATTGACCTGAATGCTGAGTGTTTGTGTTGTGTTGGATGATTGGAGGTGCTGTGTATTAGAGGGTATCTGTCATTGTTGGTTTTCTGTAGATGTTTAAGCTGTGTTGTTGGTTTATGTTCTTTGTCATTGACTAATTAATCTACTTATTCTTAGTAAAAATTTGACTGCAAGTCGTTGAATTCACTTAAAAAGTTAAAAATATCGAGTAAAAAAATCGATACAAAGAAGAATGAGACATCAGCCTCTAGATATTATGAAAGAGATTGTGGATTCAAGTGTGGATTATTGGACTAAACATCAATGGTGAAGTATAAGACAGGTTTGTTTCCCATTTATTCAAGGTGAAGTATTACTGATCTTAGTTTGGTTTTCTAAATGATTCAATAGATGTCTAGTACTTAACGGCATTCTCAGAATGTACTTCCCAAACTTTAGACATTTCCATTAACAATAAATAACTAGAGCTTTGTGTGTAGGATGAAAATTATATCAAAGGTACCGGTATATGATGGTGTCTCCTGCTAGAAATATTGTCAATTATATGGTGAATAGTCGATATGTATACAAAAGTGATTATTTATTTAAAGTAGAGTATAAAACAGGCTTGTTTCCAAAAACTCTTCAATTTTCTTATCGCCATTTCATTTTCAGCATTTGCTAATTGAATTTTACCAATCCACCAAAACATTCCAGGAGCTGTGTATCAATGATAAAGTCTGATGTTAATATACCAGTACCATAGATTCCTAATCATCAAACTAAACATGAATTAATATTGAATTTTTCTCTAACTTTAGAGTTCTGGAAAACTTTGCAGGTGCTGTATATCATGACAAATGAATATTATGTTTTTGAGACATCATAAAATGTTTTAAAATTTTTTTAAATCTAAATGGATGTTCAGGACTGATCATTGATGGAAAAGTATAAGACAGGTTTGTTCTCAAATTCCACAGTTTATCAATCCAGGATTTTCCTTTTTAGCTGCACTTTTAGCAGAAATTTTTTTATCAATTATGGAAATGATTGCTTATGTTATGTGCCGTCTATCTTCTGCTATTAAAGTGCTCACATCAAATAATATATACGAATTGGAAAAATGGTACATTGTTATGAAATATAAGACAGGTTTGTTTCCGGAATAATTCAATTGTTTCCGAATTTTTTTTGTCATTTTCAGCAAGAGCTGATTAGTATATAAAGGATCGGTATCCTGCTATGAAGCTTTTTCCTGTATGACAAATACTGGATGAAATAATTCAAGGTTGAGTTTGGGATAAGTTTCTATTCATTATAAGAATAAACATCTGGAAAAATTCAGCATGCTGATCAATTTTCTACATTTTTAATAGTATTATATTTTACATGAGCTGTGTACTAATGTTTCCAACTAATATTTTTATTTTCAGCATGTACAGATTAAACTTTCTACATCTCAAGTTGTATTATAATTTACAGGAGCTCTGTATTAACATTACCAAACTAATATTTTTATTTTCAGCTTGTACTAATCAAACTTTCCACATTTCCAGTAATATTATAATTTACAGCAGCTGTGTATCAATATTTCCAAACCAATATTTTTATTTCCGGTATAATCTAATCAAATTTTCTACATTTTCAGTTGTATAATAATTTACAGGAGCTGTGTAATAATGTTGCCCAAAAGATGTACTAATTCTCAGCATGTGTTTATTGAATTTTCTACATTTCTAGTTGTATAATAATTTGCAGGAGCTGTTTATTAATGTTTCCCAACCAATATAATATTTATTTTCATCATGTGGTGTCATTTTCAATTTCATTGAATTCTCTTCATTTTTAGTGGTATAATAATTTACATGAGCTGTGTATTAATATTACCAAACTGATATTTATTATTTACAGCACGTTCCAATCTAACTTTCTACATTTTCCGTTGAATAATGATTTACAGGAGCTGTGTATTATTATTACCAAGCTATTTTTTTTTTCAGCATATACTAATCAAACTTACTACATTGTCAATTGCATAATAATTTACAAGAGCTGTGTACAAATGTTTCCCAATCAATATATTTATTTTCAGCATATGCTTATTGGATTTTCTAAATTTCTACTTGTATAATAATTAGTAGGAGTTGTGTATTAAAATTGCAAAACTAATATTTCTATTTTCAGCTTGTACTAATCAAACTTTCTTCATTTGTATGTACTGTAATGACTGTGACTCCTCTAATCATTTTTCATAAAGGCTGTGCGAAGGGTTCTTGGTCATATTATTTTATAAGTTTCTTGTATTGAATATTATTAAGGCTTCGAAATTTTATCTATTGCTGTGAGAAATTTTTTTTAAATTTCAATTATTTTCTAAAATATGGGGGTTCAATGTTGAAATTTGTCGGTTTTTGGAGGAAATTGATCTCATCTATGAGTTATATAATTTCCAGTTTTATTATAATTTGCAGGAGGTGTATATCAATATTTCCATACCGGTATATTTATTTCCAGTGTGATCTGATCAAATTTTCCAAATTTTCAGTTGTATAATAATTTACAGGAGCTGTGTACTAATATTTCCCAACAAATATATTTATTTTCAGCATATGCTTATTGAATTTTCTACATTTCTAGTTCTATAATAATTTGCAGGAGCTGTTTATTAATATAATATAAAAACTGACACTGTAATTCACTTTTATATAATGTTCTACTAACATATATTGGAGATGTTTTTTAATGTTTCTCAACCAATATAATATTTATTTTCGTAAAAACTAATATTTCTATTTTCAGCTTGTACTAATCAAACTTTCTACAATTTCAGTTGTATTATAATTGGTAGGACCTGTATATCAATATTACCAAACCAGTATATTTATTTCCAGTGTTATCTGATCAAATTTTCCACATTTCCAGTTGTATAATAATTTACAAAAGCTGTGTACTAATGTTTCTCAACAAATATATTTATTTTCAGCATATGCTTATTGAATTTTCTACATGTCTACTAATATAATAATGTGTTAGAGCTGTATAATAATATTACCAAACTAATATTTTTATTTTCAGCATCTATCTATCAATTTCTCTACATTTTCAGTTGTATTATAATTTACAGGAGCTGTGTATTTTTATGAGAGCAAACAAGCAGTTAATCACGCACTTGTTCTATTTATATCATTCCATTGTTTTCATGGACAGACGCGGCTTGCAATCTGATATTTTTTGTTCTCACTCATTAGACGTCTTTCTCACTCAATTGTCTATACTTCAAGTCTGCAACTCTCTCACTCAATTGATCTTCTCGTCAATTCTACATTCTTCTTGAAGATTCTCAAAGTGTCTGGTGAGCTCCAATTCTTGGAATTATACAACTACAACAGCTATATGAAGGAGTCCATGTGAACCAGTGAGTCAGTTTTCAAACCTGCGTGTGACAGATTGTATTACAGATCTCGTGCCAGTGCTCTATTCAGTCGTTGGACAGTGTCAAGTGCAGAGACAAGTTTTTACTGTTTATGCAGCTTACTAATAGTTTAAAGACATTGTGTTAAGTGATATTATTTGGGACTGTCAAATAACGAATTGGACTGTGTTTTTGTAAGTGATTAGTTGCTCTTTTTATAATTTCTTTCCACATTATTGTACAGTTTATTGGACTCTTGTTTCTTTTATTATTGATCAGCCTGTAATTAATTATTCATTTGTACAGTTTAATTTATTGTGTTGCTTTCCAAACGTCTCTGTCGAATGATGGCTTGGACGCAGGAAGTAGCTCAGAGGTGTGCTAGATAGTATACACACTCACTCGTCAGCCAGACCCTGTGTAAAGGTGGGAGTGGACTGTCAAGCATAGAGCTTCAGAATTTGTTTCGGTGGGCTTGGCATACTGATACAATTCTGTAAGCTCAGTGAGGAAAGCAATCACAAACTACCTCACTCCTCGTTTGTGTAGTACGCTCTTCGGACTAAAACATAACGTTAAGGTCTGAAGAGTCACCTACAGTCGTATCGGCTATGGTACTATATACATACATACAGTTTATTGAATTCTTGTTTCTTTTATTATTGATCGGCCTGTAATTACTTAATCATTAAATCTTGTAAATAATTACTGAAAATAAGTATTAGCTAGTCATTTGTTGATTTGTTTTTCTTTATTCAACTTACAATTAATTTGTGTAAATAAACTAATTTTGTATAAATAAAGTGCAAGTGTGAACTTTAGTGTTGCCAGCCTTATTTTAGCTATTAGAGCCCGTAACAGTATTAATATTTCCAAACCAATTTTTTTTTAAGTATGATCTAATCAAATTTTCCACATATTCAGTTATTTAATAACTCACAGTAGCTGTGTTCTAATGTTCCCTAAAAAAATATATATTTATTTTCAGCGTGTGCTTGTTGAATTTTCTACATTTCTGGTTGTATAATAATTTGCAGGAGCTGTGTATCAATATTTCCAAACCAATATTTTTATTTTCAGCATGTACAAGTCAATTTATCTACATTTTCAGTTGTATCAACTTTCCACATCTTAGTTTTGTATTATAATTTACAGCAACTGTGTATCAATATTTCCAAACCAATATTTTTATTTCCGGTATAATCTAATCAAATTTTCTACATTTTCAGTTGTATAATAATTTACAGGAGCTGTGTAATAATGTTGCCCAAAAGATGTACTAATTCTCAGCATGTGTTTATTGAATTTTCTACATTTCTAGTTGTATAATAATTTGCATGAGCTGTGTATCAATATTACCAAACTAATATTTTTATTTTCAGCATGTACAAGTCAATTTCTCTACATTTTCAGTTGTATTATAATTTACAGTAGCTGTGTATTAATATTTCTAAACCAATATTTTCATTTCCAGTATGATCTAATCGAATTTTCTACATTTTCAGTTGCATATTAATCTACAGGAGCTATGTATTAATGTCTCCAAACCAATAAATATATTTATTTTCAGCATGTGCTTATTAAACTTTCCACATTTCTAGTTGTATAATAATTTGCAGGAGCTCTTTATTGATGTTTCTCAACCAATATAATATTTATTTTCATTATGTGGTGATTGAATCTTCTACATTATTAGTGGGATAATAATTTACATGAGCTGTGTATTGATATTACCAAACTGATATTTATTATTTACAGCATGTTCCAATCTAACTTTCTACATTTTCCGTTGAATAATGATTTACAGGAGCTGTGTATTATTATTACCAAGCTATTTTTTTTTTTTCAGCATATACTAATCAAACTTACTACATTTTTAGTTGTATTATAATTTACAAGAGCTGTGTATTGATATTTCCAAACCAGTATTTTTATTTCCAGTGTGATCTGATCAAACTCATTACATTTTCAATTGTATAATAATTTACAGGGCTGTGTACTAATGTTTCCCAACAAATATATTTATTTTCAGCATATGCTTATTGAATTTTCTACATTTCTAGTTCTATAATAATTTGCAGGAGCTGTTTATTAATATAATATAAAAACTGACACTGTAATTCACTTTTATATAATGTTCTACTAACATATATTGGAGATGTTTTTTAATGTTTCTCAACCAATATAATATTTATTTTCGTAAAAACTAATATTTCTATTTTCAGCTTGTACTAATCAAACTTTCTACAATTTCAGTTGTATTATAATTGGTAGGACCTGTATATCAATATTACCAAACCAGTATATTTATTTCCAGTGTTATCTGATCAAATTTTCCACATTTCCAGTTGTATAATAATTTACAAAAGCTGTGTACTAATGTTTCTCAACAAATATATTTATTTTCAGCATATGCATATTGAATTTTCTACATGTCTACTAATATAATAATGTGTTAGAGCTGTATAATAATATTACCAAACTAATATTTTTATTTTCAGCATCTATCTATCAATTTCTCTACATTTTCAGTTGTATTATAATTTACAGGAGCTGTGTATTTTTATGAGAGCAAACAAGCAGTTAATCACGCACTTGTTCTATTTATATCATTCCATTGTTTTCATGGACAGACGCGGCTTGCAATCTGATATTTTTTGTTCTCACTCATTAGACGTCTTTCTCACTCAATTGTCTATACTTCAAGTCTGCAACTCTCTCACTCAATTGATCTTCTCGTCAATTCTACATTCTTCTTGAAGATTCTCAAAGTGTCTGGTGAGCTCCAATTCTTGGAATTATACAACTACAACAGCTATATGAAGGAGTCCATGTGAACCAGTGAGTCAGTTTTCAAACCTGCGTGTGACAGATTGTATTACAGATCTCATGCCAGTGCTCTATTCAGTCGTTGGACAGTGTCAAGTGCAGAGACAAGTTTTTACTGTTTATGCAGCTTACTAATAGTTTAAAGACATTGTGTTAAGTGATATTATTTGGGACTGTCAAATAACGAATTGGACTGTGTTTTTGTAAGTGATTAGTTGCTCTTTTTATAATTTCTTTCCACATTATTGTACAGTTTATTGGACTCTTGTTTCTTTTATTATTGATCAGCCTGTAATTAATTATTCATTTGTACAGTTTAATTTATTGTGTTGCTTTCCAAACGTCTCTGTCGAATGATGGCTTGGACGCAGGAAGTAGCTCAGAGGTGTGCTAGATAGTATACACACTCACTCGTCAGCCAGACCCTGTGTAAAGGTGGGAGTGGACTGTCAAGCATAGAGCTTCAGAATTTGTTTCGGTGGGCTTGGCATACTGATACAATTCTGTAAGCTCAGTGAGGAAAGCAATCACAAACTACCTCACTCCTCGTTTGTGTAGTACGCTCTTCAGACTAAAACATAACGTTAAGGTCTGAAGAGTCACCTACAGTCGTATCGGCTATGGTACTATATACATACATACAGTTTATTGAATTCTTGTTTCTTTTATTATTGATCGGCCTGTAATTACTTAATCATTAAATCTTGTAAATAATTACTGAAAATAAGTATTAGCTAGTCATTTGTTGATTTGTTTTTCTTTATTCAACTTACAATTAATTTGTGTAAATAAACTAATTTTGTATAAATAAAGTGCAAGTGTGAACTTTAGTGTTGCCAGCCTTATTTTAGCTATTAGAGCCCGTAACAGTATTAATATTTCCAAACCAATTTTTTTTTTAAGTATGATCTAATCAAATTTTCCACATATTCAGTTATTTAATAACTCACAGTAGCTGTGTTCTAATGTTCCCTAAAAAAATATATATTTATTTTCAGCGTGTGCTTGTTGAATTTTCTACATTTCTGGTTGTATAATAATTTGCAGGAGCTGTGTATCAATATTTCCAAACCAATATTTTTATTTTCAGCATGTACA
The DNA here is from genome assembly GCA_948455865.1 of Conomelus anceps. Taxonomy (NCBI): domain Eukaryota; kingdom Metazoa; phylum Arthropoda; class Insecta; order Hemiptera; family Delphacidae; genus Conomelus; species Conomelus anceps. The sequence goes on along the minus strand of OX418217.1, from coordinate 5,080,181 downwards.
AGTCAATTTATCTACATTTTCAGTTGTATCAACTTTCCACATCTTAGTTTTGTATTATAATTTACAGCAACTGTGTATCAATATTTCCAAACCAATATTTTTATTTCCGGTATAATCTAATCAAATTTTCTACATTTTCAGTTGTATAATAATTTACGGGAGCTGTGTAATAATGTTGCCCAAAAGATGTACTAATTCTCAGCATGTGTTTATTGAATTTTCTACATTTCTAGTTGTATAATAATTTGCATGAGCTGTGTATCAATATTACCAAACTAATATTTTTATTTTCAGCATGTACAAGTCAATTTCTCTACATTTTCAGTTGTATTATAATTTACAGTAGCTGTGTATTAATATTTCTAAACCAATATTTTCATTTCCAGTATGATCTAATCGAATTTTCTACATTTTCAGTTGCATATTAATCTACAGGAGCTATGTATTAATGTCTCCAAACCAATAAATATATTTATTTTCAGCATGTGCTTATTAAACTTTCCACATTTCTAGTTGTATAATAATTTGCAGGAGCTCTTTATTGATGTTTCTCAACCAATATAATATTTATTTTCATTATGTGGTGATTGAATCTTCTACATTTTTAGTGGGATAATAATTTACATGAGCTGTGTATTGATATTACCAAACTGATATTTATTATTTACAGCATGTTCCAATCTAACTTTCTACATTTTCCGTTGAATAATGATTTACAGGAGCTGTGTATTATTATTACCAAGCTATTTTTTTTTTTTCAGCATATACTAATCAAACTTACTACATTTTTAGTTGTATTATAATTTACAAGAGCTGTGTATTGATATTTCCAAACCAGTATTTTTATTTCCAGTGTGATCTGATCAAACTCATTACATTTTCAATTGTATAATAATTTACAGGGCTGTGTACTAATGTTTCCCAACAAATATATTTATTTTCAGCATATGCTTATTGAATTTTCTACATTTCTAGTTCTATAATAATTTGCAGGAGCTGTTTATTAATATAATATAAAAACTGACACTGTAATTCACTTTTATATAATGTTCTACTAACATATATTGGAGATGTTTTTTAATGTATCTCAACCAATATAATATTTATTTTCGTAAAAACTAATATTTCTATTTTCAGCTTGTACTAATCAAACTTTCTACAATTTCAGTTGTATTATAATTGGTAGGACCTGTATATCAATATTACCAAACCAGTATATTTATTTCCAGTGTTATCTGATCAAATTTTCCACATTTCCAGTTGTATAATAATTTACAAAAGCTGTGTACTAATGTTTCTCAACAAATATATTTATTTTCAGCATATGCTTATTGAATTTTCTACATGTCTACTAATATAATAATGTGTTAGAGCTGTATAATAATATTACCAAACTAATATTTTTATTTTCAGCATCTATCTATCAATTTCTCTACATTTTCAGTTGTATTATAATTTACAGGAGCTGTGTATTTTTATGAGAGCAAACAAGCAGTTAATCACGCACTTGTTCTATTTATATCATTCCATTGTTTTCATGGACAGACGCGGCTTGCAATCTGATATTTTTTGTTCTCACTCATTAGACGTCTTTCTCACTCAATTGTCTATACTTCAAGTCTGCAACTCTCTCACTCAATTGATCTTCTCGTCAATTCTACATTCTTCTTGAAGATTCTCAAAGTGTCTGGTGAGCTCCAATTCTTGGAATTATACAACTACAACAGCTATATGAAGGAGTCCATGTGAACCAGTGAGTCAGTTTTCAAACCTGCGTGTGACAGATTGTATTACAGATCTCATGCCAGTGCTCTATTCAGTCGTTGGACAGTGTCAAGTGCAGAGACAAGTTTTTACTGTTTATGCAGCTTACTAATAGTTTAAAGACATTGTGTTAAGTGATATTATTTGGGACTGTCAAATAACGAATTGGACTGTGTTTTTGTAAGTGATTAGTTGCTCTTTTTATAATTTCTTTCCACATTATTGTACAGTTTATTGGACTCTTGTTTCTTTTATTATTGATCAGCCTGTAATTAATTATTCATTTGTACAGTTTAATTTATTGTGTTGCTTTCCAAACGTCTCTGTCGAATGATGGCTTGGACGCAGGAAGTAGCTCAGAGGTGTGCTAGATAGTATACACACTCACTCGTCAGCCAGACCCTGTGTAAAGGTGGGAGTGGACTGTCAAGCATAGAGCTTCAGAATTTGTTTCGGTGGGCTTGGCATACTGATACAATTCTGTAAGCTCAGTGAGGAAAGCAATCACAAACTACCTCACTCCTCGTTTGTGTAGTACGCTCTTCGGACTAAAACATAACGTTAAGGTCTGAAGAGTCACCTACAGTCGTATCGGCTATGGTACTATATACATACATACAGTTTATTGAATTCTTGTTTCTTTTATTATTGATCGGCCTGTAATTACTTAATCATTAAATCTTGTAAATAATTACTGAAAATAAGTATTAGCTAGTCATTTGTTGATTTGTTTTTCTTTATTCAACTTACAATTAATTTGTGTAAATAAACTAATTTTGTATAAATAAAGTGCAAGTGTGAACTTTAGTGTTGCCAGCCTTATTTTAGCTATTAGAGCCCGTAACAGTATTAATATTTCCAAACCAATTTTTTTTTTAAGTATGATCTAATCAAATTTTCCACATATTCAGTTATTTAATAACTCACAGTAGCTGTGTTCTAATGTTCCCTAAAAAAATATATATTTATTTTCAGCGTGTGCTTGTTGAATTTTCTACATTTCTGGTTGTATAATAATTTGCAGGAGCTGTGTATCAATATTTCCAAACCAATATTTTTATTTTCAGCATGTACAAGTCAATTTATCTACATTTTCAGTTGTATCAACTTTCCACATCTTAGTTTTGTATTATAATTTACAGCAACTGTGTATCAATATTTCCAAACCAATATTTTTATTTCCGGTATAATCTAATCAAATTTTCTACATTTTCAGTTGTATAATAATTTACGGGAGCTGTGTAATAATGTTGCCCAAAAGATGTACTAATTCTCAGCATGTGTTTATTGAATTTTCTACATTTCTAGTTGTATAATAATTTGCATGAGCTGTGTATCAATATTACCAAACTAATATTTTTATTTTCAGCATGTACAAGTCAATTTCTCTACATTTTCAGTTGTATTATAATTTACAGTAGCTGTGTATTAATATTTCTAAACCAATATTTTCATTTCCAGTATGATCTAATCGAATTTTCTACATTTTCAGTTGCATATTAATCTACAGGAGCTATGTATTAATGTCTCCAAACCAATAAATATATTTATTTTCAGCATGTGCTTATTAAACTTTCCACATTTCTAGTTGTATAATAATTTGCAGGAGCTCTTTATTGATGTTTCTCAACCAATATAATATTTATTTTCATTATGTGGTGATTGAATCTTCTACATTTTTAGTGGGATAATAATTTACATGAGCTGTGTATTGATATTACCAAACTGATATTTATTATTTACAGCATGTTCCAATCTAACTTTCTACATTTTCCGTTGAATAATGATTTACAGGAGCTGTGTATTATTATTACCAAGCTATTTTTTTTTTTTCAGCATATACTAATCAAACTTACTACATTTTTAGTTGTATTATAATTTACAAGAGCTGTGTATTGATATTTCCAAACCAGTATTTTTATTTCCAGTGTGATCTGATCAAACTCATTACATTTTCAATTGTATAATAATTTACAGGGCTGTGTACTAATGTTTCCTAACCAATATATTTATTTTCAGCATATGCTTATTGAATTTTCTACATTTCTAGTTGTATTATAATTTACAGGAGCTGTGTATTAATATTTCTAATGCAATATTTTTATTTTTAGCATTTACTTTTCAAATTTTCTACATTTTCAGTTGTATACAAAATACAGGAGCTGTGTACTAAAAATAGATTGACGCAGGAAATCAGACAAATTATTGTCATCTTCATGTGTTTAAATTGATGAGTTTGATATTTTTCCAGAAATTGAGAATTTGATGATAAAATTCTGGTGGTCCTTGAAAAAAGCCGTATTCTAAGTAATTTAATGGCTAAAGTAAGAAGTTGTGATAATAATTTAAATGTTACGAAAATCTGTAATAACAAATGTAAAAAATTATCAATATAATACACGATATTTTTCAATATTAAATAATAGATAATATGCAATTTTCTCTGAATTTTCAACTGTAGAAAGTATTACAGGCTCTGTTTATCGAAAATTCAAATCATGAGAAATAAATATGATGTGTTTGTGTTAATCATAGAACTTTATTGGAAATACTGCAAAATGTAGGTGTAAATGGGGTTGAACTGAAATGGTTTGAATCATATCTTATTGGGAGAAAACAATGTGTAGAACTAACTGCAGTAGTTGGTAATAGTATAGTAAAGAATAAATCTAATAAATTAGATGTGCAAGCTGGAGTGCCTCAGGGGTCAATACTAGGTTCATTGCTTTTTTTGTTATATGTCAAAACCGTTTACCTAAAGAATTAATTAGTGGTAGAGCCCTCTTATTTGCTGATGATACATCACTCATTTTCAGCAATTCCATTCTAGATAATTTAGAAATAAGTGCCCATATAGGTGTGCAGTCCATTGTCCAATTTTTAAATCAGTTGAAATTAACTATAAATAGTAAAAAATGCCAATACCTTCAATTCAAAAACAAACATAATTTAAATGAAGATAGGGCTATAAACGTGTTTGTAAACAATAATCAATTAGACCAGGAAGAAAAAATTGCATTTCTAGGAGTTATGTTGGATAGACGATTGACCTGGACTCCATACATTGAGAAAATATGTAGTAAAATTTCATCTGGGGTATTTGTCCTGCGACAGCTCGCTAGATTGAATGACAAAAAGTTACTTTTTACAGCTTACCATGGGCTCTTACTGTCACATATTAGGTATGCTATCTTAGTATGGGGTAATTCATCAAAACAAAATCTTGATAGGGTGTTTAAGATGCAAAAGAAAGCGGTAAGGTGTATAGAAAGAGTAAATAGATTAGATTCATGTAGGCCGTTGTTCAAGAGACTTGGTCTCCTAACTGTACCCTGCTTATATGTGTATGAAGGTACTTTATATGTAAAAACGAATGATATTAACCAAAATCTTGACGTACATGATTATAATACAAGAAGGCGAGGAGATTATCACTTGGTGAGTCACAATAGTAGCTTATTCAAACAAAAACCTAGTTATATTGGTAGGAAATTCTACAACAAGCTACCGCAGTTTTTGAAGAGTCTTGAAAATATAGAAACATTTAAAAAACAATTGAAAAAATATTTAGTTGATAAAGCTTTTTATAGTGTACAAGAGTTTCTTTCACATCAAAATTAAGCCTCACCTCAACTAATTGAAGTAATTATGGTATCTAGTGTATAATATTGTTGATCTGACTTGTCTTATACTCCTTAACTGGAGTCTCCAAGACGTAATCTACAAAAAAAAAAAATGTGTTTTGGGGCCATATTTATGAATGTTCCTCCAGTGCCTCTCGATTCAAGACACTCTTGAAATGTAATTTGCTATATTATTAATGTGGTATTTCAAGAGTCCCTCAAGTAGTCAAGAGACACTGATGTCATTTCAAGAGTCCCTAAAGTCAAGAGATACTGACATCATTTTAAGAGTCCGTTGAGTCAAGAGACACTGACATCATTTCAAGAGTCTGTTGAGTCAAAAGACACTGATGTCATTTCAAGAGTCCCTTGAGTCAAGAGATACTGATGTTATTTCAAGAGTCCGTTGAGTCAAGATACACTGACATCATTTCAAGAGTCCCTTGAGTCAAGAGATACTGACATCATTTGACATCATTTAAGAGTCCGTTGAGTCAAGAGACACTGACATCATTTCAAGAGTCTGTTGAGTCAAGAGACACTGACATCATTTCAAGAGTCCCTTGAGTCAAGAGATACTGACATCATTTGACATCACTTGACATAATTTAAGAGTCCGTTGAGTCAAGAGACACTGACATCATTTCAAGAGTCTGTTGAGTCAAAGAGACACTGACGTCATTTCAAGAGTCTGTTGAGTCAAAGAGACACTGACGTTATTTCAAGAGTCAGTTGAGTCAAAGAGACACTGACGTCATTTCAAGAGTCCCTTGAGTCAAGCGACACTGATGTCATTTCAAGAGTCCCTCAAGTCAAGATACACTAGAGGAACGTTCATGAATGCGGGCATCAGTGTTTGGTTTTTGCTCTAAAATGAAGAACATTGTAAATAAAAAATAGAATAGCTGACTGCTCATTGAAGTTGGAGTGCAAGACAAATTAGTTTCTATAATTAAAATTGATGTTCCAAAACATTTTATTTTTCAATTTTTAGCTTTTCTAATTTAATTATTTTTATTTTCAGCTATTGGACTCTACAGGATTTGTGTATCAATGATCAAAATGAAGGCTCATATAATGTCTCTGGTTCCTGCTACAAAATATAACACTAGATTATAGTATCAGTATAGAATTTATATTTAGTATATAATATTGTTACAAAAGCGAATGGAGCAGTTATTTACGCACTTCTTCTATGTAGATTGTTCCATTGTTTTCATGGTTGGATGTGACTTTGACATCCGATCTTAATTATCTTGCTCTTTACATGTCTTTGTCACTCTTATTCTTCAAGTGTGCAACTCTCTCACTCAATTGAATTTCTCAAGATTTCTTCAGACTTCTTGAACAATCGAGATCATGTTCTGTGGCCTTCTCGAAGCATCTGGTGACCTCCAGTTGTTGGAATTATGACAACTATCTCGTATATAAAGGAGCTCATGTAAACCATTGAGTTGAGTCTTACAAAAGCTTGTGTGACAGTTAGTTTGCAAACCTGCATGACAGATTGTGTTACAGATCTCTTGAGAGAGACAATCCAGTGCCAGTAGAGTAAACAGTGCTTAATTCCAGTGTCAAGTGCAGAGACAAGTGTTTACTGTTTGTGCAGCTTACTAATAGTTTAAAGACGTTGTGTTAAGTGATATTATTTGGGACTGTCAGATAACAAATTGGACTGTGTTTTGTAAGTGATTAGTTGCTCTTTTTATCATTACTTTCTACATTATTGCACAGCTTATTGGACTAGTTTCTTTTGTTATTTATCAGCCTGTAATTAATTGTTCATTAATTCTTGTAAATAATTACTAAAAAATAAGTATTAGTTTGTCATTTGTTGATCTGTTTTTATTATTAATTGAACTTACAATTAGTGTGTGTAAATAGACTAATTTGTGTAAATAAAGTGCAAGTGTGAACTTTACCAGCCTTGTGTTGCCAGCCTTATTTTAGACATTAGAACCCATAACAATATACTGCATTAGGCCTATTATAATGCCAGTTTTATAATACTGAATTAAAAGACATCGAAAGTGATAATTACCGTAGTTAGGCTCAAGACAGGTTTGCTGTTACCAAAAATGAACAATCATTTTGTCCAATCCTTATTTTTATTGACAGCTTCATTTTTCCAAATTTATAATAACTTTAGTAATCTTTTAACATTTTTAGCTGTAAGAAAAACATATTACAGGAGCTGTGTATTAGTGTTTAACTCCTCCTATGAAACAAATGCAAGGTAAATCTTATCTGTGATGTTTTCCATGACGAAATACTTAATGAACAATCTAATATTAAAACTGACACTGTATTTCACTTTTAAATACTGTTTTACTCACATATATTGGAGATGCTTGAGGAATGCATTTCACTTCTGAAACGAAGCTTCTTTTCAGAAGTGAAATGCATTCCTCGTGCATCTCCAATATATGTGAGTAAAACATTATTTAAAAGTGAAAGACAGTGTCAGTTTTAATATTAGATTGTAAATCTTATTGTGAATAAATGTCTGTACATTAAAGATGAAGTTAAGTTAAGTTTGTTTTTAAAATTACTCTTTTATTTTTTAGAATCTTGCACCTTTACAGTCGTATAACCATTACAGGAGCTGTGCAGCAAAAATCCAAATATCTACTATAATATGGGAAGACTTCTAAACACTGAAGATGCCGTATAGGCAGGTTTGTTTCAAAAGTTATTTATTACTGTACTTGTCTAATCCTTTTCATTTTCAGAATTAATAATATATATCTCAACATTTACAGCTACATCAAGGTTACAAAAACTATATGTATGTCAAGGATTTAAAATTGAAGATATACTCCATGATGGAATCTATATAAAAATCAGGGAGGGGGCCTCAGCTGTGTGCTAATGTCTCTGAACAATTAATATATTTATTTTCAGCATGTGCTTATTAAACTTTCCACATTTCTAGTTGTATAATAATTTGCAGGAGCTGTTTATTAATGTTTCCCAACCAATATAATATTTATTTTCATCATGTGGTGTAATTTTCAATTTCATTGAATTCTCTTCATTTTTAGTGGTATGATAATTTACATGAGCTGTGTATTAATATTACCAAACTGATATTTATTATTTACAGCACGTTCCAATCTAACTTTCTACATTTTCCGTTGAATAATGATTTACAGGAGCTGTGTATTATTATTACCAAGCTATTTTTTTTTCAGCATATACTAATCAAACTTACTACATTGTCAATTGCATAATAATTTACAAGAGCTGTGTACAAATGTTTCCCAATCAATATATTTATTTTCAGCATATGCTTATTGGATTTTCTAAATTTCTACTTGTATAATAATTAGTAGGAGTTGTGTATTAAAATTGCAAAACTAATATTTCTATTTTCAGCTTGTACTAATCAAACTTTCTTCATTTGTATGTACTGTAATGACTGTGACTCCTCTAATCATTTTTCATAAAGGCTGTGCGAAGGGTTCTTGGTCATATTATTTTATAAGTTTCTTGTATTGAATATTATTAAGGCTTCGAAATTTTATCTATTGCTGTGAGAAATTTTTTTTAAATTTCAATTATTTTCTAAAATATGGGGGTTCAATGTTGAAATTTGTCGGTTTTTGGAGGAAATTGATCTCATCTATGAGTTATATAATTTCCAGTTTTATTATAATTTGCAGGAGGTGTATATCAATATTTCCATACCGGTATATTTATTTCCAGTGTGATCTGATCAAATTTTCCAAATTTTCAGTTGTATAATAATTTACAGGAGCTGTGTACTAATATTTCCCAACAAATATATTTATTTTCAGCATATGCTTATTGAATTTTCTACATTTCTAGTTCTATAATAATTTGCAGGAGCTGTTTATTAATATAATATAAAAACTGACACTGTAATTCACTTTTATATAATGTTCTACTAACATATATTGGAGATGTTTTTTAATGTTTCTCAACCAATATAATATTTATTTTCGTAAAAACTAATATTTCTATTTTCAGCTTGTACTAATCAAACTTTCTACAATTTCAGTTGTATTATAATTGGTAGGACCTGTATATCAATATTACCAAACCAGTATATTTATTTCCAGTGTTATCTGATCAAATTTTCCACATTTCCAGTTGTATAATAATTTACAAAAGCTGTGTACTAATGTTTCTCAACAAATATATTTATTTTCAGCATATGCTTATTGAATTTTCTACATGTCTACTAATATAATAATGTGTTAGAGCTGTATAATAATATTACCAAACTAATATTTTTATTTTCAGCATCTATCTATCAATTTCTCTACATTTTCAGTTGTATTATAATTTACAGGAGCTGTGTATTTTTATGAGAGCAAACAAGCAGTTAATCACGCACTTGTTCTATTTATATCATTCCATTGTTTTCATGGACAGACGCGGCTTGCAATCTGATATTTTTTGTTCTCACTCATTAGACGTCTTTCTCACTCAATTGTCTATACTTCAAGTCTGCAACTCTCTCACTCAATTGATCTTCTCGTCAATTCTACATTCTTCTTGAAGATTCTCAAAGTGTCTGGTGAGCTCCAATTCTTGGAATTATACAACTACAACAGCTATATGAAGGAGTCCATGTGAACCAGTGAGTCAGTTTTCAAACCTGCGTGTGACAGATTGTATTACAGATCTCGTGCCAGTGCTCTATTCAGTCGTTGGACAGTGTCAAGTGCAGAGACAAGTTTTTACTGTTTATGCAGCTTACTAATAGTTTAAAGACATTGTGTTAAGTTATATTATTTGGGACTGTCAAATAACGAATTGGACTGTGTTTTTGTAAGTGATTAGTTGCTCTTTTTATAATTTCTTTCCACATTATTGTACAGTTTATTGGACTCTTGTTTCTTTTATTATTGATCAGCCTGTAATTAATTATTCATTTGTACAGTTTAATTTATTGTGTTGCTTTCCAAACGTCTCTGTCGAATGATGGCTTGGACGCAGGAAGTAGCTCAGAGGTGTGCTAGATAGTATACACACTCACTCGTCAGCCAGACCCTGTGTAAAGGTGGGAGTGGACTATCAAGCATAGAGCTTCAGAATTTGTTTCGGTGGGCTTGGCATACTGATACAATTCTGTAAGCTCAGTGAGGAAAGCAATCACAAACTACCTCACTCCTCGTTTGTGTAGTACGCTCTTCGGACTAAAACATAACGTTAAGGTCTGAAGAGTCACCTACAGTCGTATCGGCTGTGGTACTATATACATACATACAGTTTATTGAATTCTTGTTTCTTTTATTATTGATCAGCCTGTAATTACTTAATCATTAAATCTTGTAAATAATTACTGAAAATAAGTATTAATAAACTAATTTTGTATAAATAAAGTGCAAGTGTGAACTTTAGTGTTGCCAGCCTTATTTTAGCTATTAGAGCCCGTAACAGTATTAATATTTCCAAACCAATTTTTTTTTAAGTATGATCTAATCAAATTTTCCACATATTCAGTTATTTAATAACTCACAGTAGCTGTGTTCTAATGTTCCCTAAAAAAATATATATTTATTTTCAGCGTGTGCTTGTTGAATTTTCTACATTTCTGGTTGTATAATAATTTGCAGGAGCTGTGTATCAATATTTCCAAACCAATATTTTTATTTTCAGCATGTGCAAGTCAATTTATCTACATTTTCAGTTGTATCAACTTTCCACATCTTAGTTTTGTATTATAATTTACAGCAGCTGTGTATCAATATTTCCAAACCAATATTTTTATTTCCGGTATAATCTAATCAAATTTTCTACATTTTCAGTTGTATAATAATCTACAGGAGCTGTGTAATAATGTTGCCCAAAAGATGTACTAATTCTCAGCATGTGTTTATTGAATTTTCTACATTTCTAGTTGTATAATAATTTGCATGAGCTGTGTATCAATATTACCAAACTAATATTTTTATTTTCAGCATGTACAAGTCAATTTCTCTACATTTTCAGTTGTATTATAATTTACAGTAGCTGTGTATTAATATTTCTAAACCAATATTTTCATTTCCAGTATGATCTAATCGAATTTTCTACATTTTCAGTTGCATATTAATCTACAGGAGCTATGTATTAATGTCTCCAAACCAATAAATATATTTATTTTCAGCATGTGCTTATTAAACTTTCCACATTTCTAGTTGTATAATAATTTGCAGGAGCTCTTTATTGATGTTTCTCAACCAATATAATATTTATTTTCATTATGTGGTGATTGAATCTTCTACATTTTTAGTGGGATAATAATTTACATGAGCTGTGTATTGATATTACCAAACTGATATTTATTATTTACAGCATGTTCCAATCTAACTTTCTACATTTTCCGTTGAATAATGATTTACAGGAGCTGTGTATTATTATTACCAAGCTATTTTTTTTTTCAGCATATACTAATCAAACTTACTACATTTTTAGTTGTATTATAATTTACAAGAGCTGTGTATTGATATTTCCAAACCAGTATTTTTATTTCCAGTGTGATCTGATCAAACTCATTACATTTTCAATTGTATAATAATTTACAGGGCTGTGTACTAATGTTTCCTAACCAATATATTTATTTTCAGCATATGCTTATTGAATTTTCTACATTTCTAGTTGTATTATAATTTACAGGAGCTGTGTATTAATATTTCCAATGCAATATTTTTATTTTTAGCATTTACTTTTCAAATTTTCTACATTTTCAGTTGTATACAAAATACAGGAGCTGTGTACTAAAAATAGATTGACGCAGAAAATCAGACAAATTATTGTCATCTTCATGTGTTTAAATTGATGAGTTTGATATTTTTCCAGAAATTGAGAATTTGATGATAAAATTCTGGTGGTCCTTGAAAAAAGCCGTATTCTAAGTAATTTAATGGCTAAAGTAAGAAGTTGTGATAATAATTTAAATGTTACGAAAATCTGTAATAACAAATGTAAAAAATTATCAATATAATACACGATATTTTTCAATATTAAATAATAGATAATATGCAATTTTCTCTGAATTTTCAACTGTAGAAAGTATTACAGGCTCTGTTTATCGAAAATTCAAATCATGAGAAATAAATATGATGTGTTTGTGTTAATCATAGAACTTTATTGGAAATACTGCAAAATGTAGGTGTAAATGGGGTTGAACTGAAATGGTTTGAATCATATCTTATTGGGAGAAAACAATGTGTAGAACTAACTACAGTAGTTGGTAATAGTATAGTAAAGAATAAATCTAATAAATTAGATGTGCAAGCTGGAGTGCCTCAGGGGTCAATACTAGGTTCATTGCTTTTTTTGTTATATGTCAACCGTTTACCTAAAGAATTAATTAGTGGTAGAGCCCTCTTATTTGCTGATGATACATCACTCATTTTCAGCAATTCCATTCTAGATAATTTAGAAATAAGTGCCCATATAGGTGTGCAGTCCATTGTCCAATTTTTAAATCAGTTGAAATTAACTATAAATAGTAAAAAATGCCAATACCTTCAATTCAAAAACAAACATAATTTAAATGAAGATAGGGCTATAAACGTGTTTGTAAACAATAATCAATTAGACCAGGAAGAAAAAATTGCATTTCTAGGAGTTATGTTGGATAGACGATTGACCTGGACTCCATACATTGAGAAAATATGTAGTAAAATTTCATCTGGGGTATTTGTCCTGCGACAGCTCGCTAGATTGAATGACAAAAAGTTACTTTTTACAGCTTACCATGGGCTCTTACTGTCACATATTAGGTATGCTATCTTAGTATGGGGTAATTCATCAAAACAAAATCTTGATAGGGTGTTTAAGATGCAAAAGAAAGCGGTAAGGTGTATAGAAAGAGTAAATAGATTAGATTCATGTAGGCCGTTGTTCAAGAGACTTGGTCTCCTAACTGTACCCTGCTTATATGTGTATGAAGGTACTTTATATGTAAAAACGAATGATATTAACCAAAATCTTGACGTACATGATTATAATACAAGAAGGCGAGGAGATTATCACTTGGTGAGTCACAATAGTAGCTTATTCAAACAAAAACCTAGTTATATTGGTAGGAAATTCTACAACAAACTACCGCAGTTTTTGAAGAGTCTTGAAAATATAGAAACATTTAAAAAACAATTGAAAAAATATTTAGTTGATAAAGCTTTTTATAGTGTACAAGAGTTTCTTTCACATCAAAATTAAGCCTCACCTCAACTAATTGAAGTAATTATGGTATCTAGTGTATAATATTGTTGATCTGACTTGTCTTATACTCCTTAACTGGAGTCTCCAAGACGTAATCTACAAAAAAAAAAATGTGTTTTGGGGCCATATTTATGAATGTTCCTCCAGTGCCTCTCGATTCAAGACACTCTTGAAATGTAATTTGCTATATTATTAATGTGGTATTTCAAGAGTCCCTCAAGTAGTCAAGAGACACTGATGTCATTTCAAGAGTCCCTAAAGTCAAGAGACACTGACATCATTTTAAGAGTCCGTTGAGTCAAGAGACACTGACATCATTTCAAGAGTCTGTTGAGTCAAGAGACACTGATGTCATTTCAAGAGTCCCTTGAGTCAAGAGATACTGATGTTATTTCAAGAGTCCGTTGAGTCAAGATACACTGACATCATTTCAAGAGTCCCTTGAGTCAAGAGATACTGACATCATTTGACATCATTTAAGAGTCCGTTGAGTCAAGAGACACTGACATCATTTCAAGAGTCTGTTGAGTCAAGAGACACTGACATCATTTCAAGAGTCCCTTGAGTCAAGAGATACTGACATCATTCGACATCACTTGACATAATTTAAGAGTCCGTTGAGTCAAGAGACACTGACATCATTTCAAGAGTCTGTTGAGTCAAAGAGACACTGACGTCATTTCAAGAGTCTGTTGAGTCAAAGAGACACTGACGTTATTTCAAGAGTCAGTTGAGTCAAAGAGACACTGACGTCATTTCAAGAGTCCCTTGAGTCAAGCGACACTGATGTCATTTCAAGAGTCCCTCAAGTCAAGATACACTAGAGGAACGTTCATCAATGCAGGCATCAGTGTTTGGTTTTTGCTCTAAAATGAAGAACATTGTAAATAAAAAATAGAATAGCTGACTGCTCATTGAAGTTGGAGTGCAAGACAAATTAGTTTCTATAATTAAAATTGATGTTCCAAAACATTTTATTTTTCAATTTTTAGCTTTTCTAATTTAATTATTTTTATTTACAGCTATTGGACTCTACAGGATTTGTGTATCAATGATCAAAATGAAGGCTCATATAATGTCTCTGGTTCCTGCTACAAAATATAACACTAGATTATAGTATCAGTATAGAATTTATATTTAGTATATAATATTGTTACAAAAGCGAATGGAGCAGTTATTTACGCACTTCTTCTATGTAGATTGTTCCATTGTTTTCATGGTCGGATGTGACTTTGACATCCGATCTTCATTATCTTGCTCTTTACATGTCTTTGTCACTCTTATTCTTCAAGTGTGCAACTCTCTCACTCAATTGAATTTCTCAAGATTTCTTCAGACTTCTTGAACAATCGAGATCATGTTCTGTGGCCTTCTCGAAGCATCTGGTGACCTCCAGTTGTTGGAATTATGACAACTATCTCGTATATAAAGGAGCTCATGTAAACCATTGAGTTGAGTCTTACAAAAGCTTGTGTGACAGTTAGTTTGCAAACCTGCATGACAGATTGTGTTACAGATCTCTTGAGAGAGACAATCCAGTGCCAGTAGAGTAAACAGTGCTTGATTCCAGTGTCAAGTGCAGGGACAAGTGTTTACTGTTTGTGCAGCTTACTAATAGTTTAAAGACGTTGTGTTAAGTGATATTATTTGGGACTGTCAGATAACAAATTGGACTGTGTTTTGTAAGTGATTAGTTGCTCTTTTTATCATTACTTTCTACTTTATTGCACAGCTTATTGGACTAGTTTCTTTTGTTATTTATCAGCCTGTAATTAATTGTTCATTAATTCTTGTAAATAATTACTAAAAAATAAGTATTAGTTTGTCATTTGTTGATCTGTTTTTTCTTTATTAATTGAACTTACAATTAGTGTGTGTAAATAGACTAATTTGTGTAAATAAAGTGCAAGTGTGAACTTTACCAGCCTTGTGTTGCCAGCCTTATTTTAGACATTAGAACCCATAACAATATACTGCATTAGGCCTATTATAATGCCAGTTTTATAATACTGAATTGAAAGACATCGAAAGTGATAATTACCGTAGTTAGGCTCAAGACAGGTTTGCTGTTACCAAAAATGAACAATCATTTTGCCCAATCCTTATTTTTATTGACAGCTTCATTTTTCCAAATTTATAATAACTTTAGTAATCTTTTAACATTTTTAGCTGTAAGAAAAACATATTACAGGAGCTGTGTACCCACACAGCACATAAGCTTAAACTAAGTTTGTATTTTACTTGGTTTTAACACTGTCAAGCAAGTTGAGCGATCCAAGTTATTTCCAAGCTCAAATCAAGCTGTTTAATACAAGCTGGTATTCCCAAGCTTATTAATAACTTGGGTTTCACGGCATAATAATTAAGGTGCGTTTGGTGCGTGCGCAACTCATAAAGTTTCTTTTTTGTGCGCTAGTTTTGCTAGTAGCGTGTAGCGTGATCTCGTCAAATCGTTGTTATTTCATAGGTCCGCCATTGATTGCTAATTGCCATTACCGGATCACCGCCTCACGCAGCAATTTGCAATCTTTCAGCAATGTATTCAAGTTATTTAATTTTGATATTTCAATTGTTTGCCCACTCGAGCAGAGTTTTAGTTGAACATCAAGATTCAAGGTAAGTGTTTACTGAGTGCATGTATTCATGTATTTTGCAAGTATATACGTGCATATGCACATAATATTAATTTTAGGTAAGGACGAAAACATTGTGCATCATGTATTAACGGTGAAAATAAGAGTCTTACTGGCTCTTATAATTCCATATTAGCATCATCCTTAGACTATGATTCAATACGATTTTTGTTGCCATTTAAACAATACAGAAAAAAACACAAGTCAATGATTAGATTCCTGGATTTCTTGTTCCATGACGAACTGCATTGTTATTATTAACTTGTTTTGTGAATTTAACGACTTGCAGTCAAATATTCATTAAGAATAAGTAAAATTTACTTACTCTATAGGCTTTCGAATCTTTGAGATCCGTTTTTAGAGGCGTGTTCCTAGATCATCAATGTCAGTTTTTTTTATTTCAGTTTTTTTCAATGATTAGTCTACAATAAGGTGTTACCTACCCTATTTTATTTCAGAAACCTAACTTTCTCCCATTGTTTTGTGAAGTAGAGAAGTCATCACTTACTAGGCTTTAAGCTAAAGCAGTGTAAACTTCTAGCTAGGCAAAGGCCTCGATCTATTATTAAATAAAATAATATCAATTATTCATATGTATTATCTTGCTGTGCAGAACTGACCTTTTTGAGTCGCGGCGGACGCGTTTCGAACTATGTTGTTCTTCTTCGGCGCTTGGTTGCAGACCAGTCATAGAACAACATAGTTCAAAACGCGTCCGCCGCGACTCAAAAAGGTCAGTTCTGCACAGCAAGATAATACATATGAATAGTTCTACTGCAGTTCACGAAAAATGGATAACTACAACAATAATAATATCAATAATATTATTATTATTATAATTTTTTTTCTATTATTTATTTTGCATATTATTAGCTTTGCCAGAAGTCTAGGAGATCCAGCTTAAATTTATTGCCTGCAGACTAAGTTTGGCACTGTGCAACAGCAAAAATGAACAGTTTTTGATCTGATAGATAGTATTTCTTGTTTTGACTGAATGAGAATTAGATAGATAGATATAAGGAGCATCCGTTGACCTCCTATAAAAGGGGTATTTGGACTTAATGAAACGAATTCGTTTTTTGCGCAAGCGTATTTTTAAAATAGCATCTATGCCCAGTGCTGTTTTAGTGATAGAACGCCGTACCGGTACCTCTTATGGGACAAAAAACAAAAAAAAAATTTGTAACTTTAGGTGAGCCATTATGCGATTGAAGCAATGTAGAGCTATCAACTGTGTCTACTTGGCGCGAGACTGTACCTAAGTTTATCAAATTTATTACTTTTTCTTGTAAAATCTAGCTATCTAAAAACTTACACTGATTACCTTACTTTCCATTTTTGTAACAAACTGTTATTTGGAAAATTATGCAATAATACATGTAAACTAGGTTTTTGTGCGATTTTTATAATATGCCCTTGAAATCTGTACAAAATTAAATTTCTACAGTAGGCCAGTTAGTCAGCAAATACAGTTTTTTCCAGTAAAAGCAGACATAACTTTTAAGGAACCACAAGTTTGATATGAGTAAAAAATTTCAAACTGTCTCAGACAAATAATCTTTGTACTCACAAGTTAGTTTGAAGAGAATGACAATTGAACAAACTTGTGAGATACGAGCCGATATGGCCAAGTTAAAAATGAATGCTGCTGTGCAGAAAGGTCTCCATGGTCTAGTGGTTAAGGCGCCCGACCGGCAATTGGGAGGTCCGTGGTTCGATTCCCGGTGGTGACTGATATTTTTGTACAGTAGCATTCATCGATTTCCATCAGCTATTCAATACTGTTGTCAATATCCGCCTTTGCGGAAGTCTTCAGTATAAACTAATAGCACTCAAAGGAATTCGAAATTAATAAATTCTGTTTAATCTTTGTACTCTTATCTTATCAATTTAAAAAGTTTTCCCGCGGGCGGATCCCTTCTGATTACCCCCCAGACCCCCCGGAACATTGCGTACCTGAACCTATATTGTTACAAAAACAGCACTGTCTATGCCTATATTAATAACTTAATATTTGCTAAATTAAATAATTTATTCGTAATAATCAAATGCTAATACTTTTTTGCTGTAATACCGTAGATTACAAATTTAACATCTATATTTTATATGCAAATTACAATTTTTTGTCACATAAAGTATTTATTTTTCAGCTGAAAGTAGCCTACTCATGTCGGTGGGAGGGAGAGATGCTTAGGCAATGACTTATAATTGCTTGAGACGGTGTCTAAGCTACGCAGTCGCAAACAAATTGTCTTATTCAGGTGTAGCAGCTAAGGACCATGAAAATAGCCTTCAAGACCACGCAGCTCTGCAAAGTTATTAATGGTAGGTTTTTTTAAATGTTCTATCAGGAAGCTTGTTTGAAGGTTAGGACATCGGCCTCACACATTAACAAAACTTGCGTCAAACTAAACCTTATACCTACTTATGCTAGAATGCAAATAAAACTACCTAACAAACCCCATAGAAACCTACAATTCAATGCAGAATATGAATTAGACTACATGTTAAACTTCTTAGACCTCACTATCACAAAACTAAATAACATGCACAAATTCAAAATCTACAGGAAACCAATTCTCACAGACACACTCATTCACAACTCATCCAACCATCCACATCAACACAAACTTGCTTTTTTTAACTCCATGATCTTAAATAATGATCCACTATCACAAGCTGACCGACCACCAAGAAGAAATTAATATGATCAAATATTTGCTCATATAATATAAATATATTAGCTCAACAAAATCCTAAATAGGATATCCTTAGCTCAATAGAATCCTAAATAAAATGAAAACCAAAACAGATTTGTCATACACATATTTCAACAAAAAAACACATATTCAAAATCTACAGGACTTTTGACTTTGTGCAGCACAAAGTAGTACATATTTTTCAAGAATCTGTATTTAACACAGCATTCAGAACAACAATTAGCCTGAGACACCAGCTCCAACAAAAAACATCTCACCTAACAAACAGCAAAATATGTTTTCCATACCCATTAAAGTTTGTCATGTAACTAACTACATTAACATTAATTTATTTTGTCTTTCTAATTCAAAATTCAGAGTCAGATTAATATAAGGCAATGCAAAGATCAACCTTACATACATTTTTAATATGCCCTAGGCCTAATTTTCAGATTCAGTTATCTTAAAATGCATATGTCCATCAATTAATGAAAAAAGAAAATTAATGATCCTGACATGCATATGTCCAGCAATTAATGATCCTGACATATGAATCAGCTGGCCTTTGTCAGTAACAAAGCTACACAAGGCATCACCCATCCTTCACTCATACTTGGGTTAAGATACACCTGTTTGGAGTTCCCATTTCAAAGTTAACTTGACCATGTGGATTCATTGATTTCATCAATTTCAATTGATGGTCCACCCTGACTTGTTGAGGCGTTTAAACAACGTTTCCTAAAGTGATCTATTGTCAGTAGTTTCATGTCACTGAAATGACAAAAACACTATTATTTTACAGTTGCTGTGAAGAAAATTCACCCTTCATCTACTGACCAAGATTTGAAGGTCTACATGTGTCACTGGTTGCAGCAAGCCAACTCAAGGATCCCCAAAAAGTAAGAATACTTATTTAAGTTATTTTAATTATTTATCCTCCAAATTGCGTCATAGTTCTTTCCTTTCAGAAATACATTTTTTTTCATAATTGTCCAAGATAATGAATTAAAGTGTATATGATGTTGAAGATCCATCTTGTTTCCACTAATATATACGGTAATAAAAACTTAGAAGACACAAGTGGAAATTATGACTCATGTTATGGCATGACAGCCATTTCACTCTGATGTTAAGAGCATCATCAGATGACCCACAGTACACTGAGTATACTGTGAGTCATCTGGCAATGCTCTTAACATCAGAGTGAAACGGCCGTCACATCATAATGTGAGTCATAATTTCCACTTAGAAGTGTTTTTCAAGTTTTTATTATAAAATGTATAGATTACATTTTATGGGTTTAGTATATTACATAACAAGTGTGGTAAGATGGTGTTTACTGTATGAGTATGAAGTTTATGCACAAGATGAAGTTGAGTGCAGAATTATCTTAAGAGTTTATTAATCACCTCACCAGATGTGTTATATACCGTACGTTAAACACAGCAACTCCTGGTGAAATGGGCAATAATGATCTTAGATCAGCTGATCTAGCTTTTGATCCAATGTTTTATCAGTGAACTAGCTGGCCCGACGCGCATTGCTATGTTCTCATAAAAATTCTCCTTGATTTTATTATTCGCCACCTCCCACTGAGGCTGCATTTCAAATTTCTAGCTGCATTGGTTAACAGATGTCATCCACCTGGCATAATTACATTTCTTCATACCCAGTTGTATGTTTCCTATATTGCAAGGCTCTGACTGCACGGTAGCCTACATGCAAAGTGCAAAGTCTTTTGCTGTTCTAAGACAGCGTAAATAACGCCACTAAGGGGCCTGCCATATGATTAAAAACTGTTGACTTCTATCAGCTGTTCCTTTAAGCTGTTTGGCCGGCAAGTTCAGTAGGTTAGGTCTATAAAATGGATTAGTTAATAATAATTATTAGCTCCCCTATTAAAATTTATGGTCAGAAATCATCCCCAATATTCACACAGCATATTCCCAAAGTTTCATGCCAATCTGTCAAGGAGTTTTGAAGTCTATAGGGAACATACATACATACAGACAGACATTCATTTCTATATATATAGATTACTAGCAAGTAGCCACCCATAAGTGTATGGTGATAATCATTTTTGATGATCTTTACCACACAGTGTGTGGTAATAATCATCAAGTGACATCAGCTGACAAAAAAAGATAGTATATTACACTACAAGTGTGGGAAATGGAGTTTACCATACAAGTATTATAAGTTAATGCATGAGATGAAGTCAAGTGCAGTATATTATCATAAACTGCTATCAAGATGTACAAAGTTAAGATTA
This sequence comes from Conomelus anceps, assembly GCA_948455865.1. NCBI lineage: Eukaryota > Metazoa > Arthropoda > Insecta > Hemiptera > Delphacidae > Conomelus > Conomelus anceps. The sequence continues at coordinate 5,059,006 of OX418217.1, read as the reverse complement.
TACAAGACCATCATACAGCCGGTATTATTGTATGGCAGTGAGACATGGGTCCTTTCCAAAAGAAATGAAGGACGATTAATAGTTTTTGAGAACAAGGTTCTGCGGAAAATCTTTGACCCAGTATGTGAAGATGGAGTTTGGCGCATAAGAAAAAACAGGGAATTACGTGCCCTATACCAAGAACCAGATATAATAGCCCTCATAAAAGCCAAAAGAATTAGCTGGTTAGGTCATGTGCTTCGTAGAGAGGAGGGAACAAGGCTGAAGGAGGTGTGCAAGGCCGTACCTGCAGGAAGGCGACCATTGGGAAGGCCTAAATTAAGGTGGCTTGACCAAGTTGGGAAAGATGTTGTCAGGTGTGGAGGAACAATTGAAATGGCAGAGGACAGAGAAGAATGGAGGAGGCTAATCTACGAGGCAAAAAAACGACTGAGATTTGTGACGCCCCAGCAGTAAGTAAGTATGGTAAACATCTTCCCAGATGAGTTACAAATGATATTTTTTGTCATACTAGTCTGAAATATAAAAATAATAAAATTTGAGCAAGTACAAAAAGCATCATTAAACATAACCTCAAAATCTACCACAGTAGTAAAATACTAAAAATTTATCTGAGATCAGCTGTTTTTCCAAATTCTGAATCAGCTGGAATGTGGTAATATCCATTAACACACTGAAAAAGGATGCAGTAATGAAAATCTGCTGTTCTTTCTGTAAACAGTTGTTTACCGGCTTGATTCAATGCTTGGTAAAGTGGTGAATATGTATGAGTATGACAAAAATATTATTACCATATTGAGAAATGGGTACACTGCCAGCACATATTTTTGTATTTGTGCTACACATCTAGAGTGAGCTACTTATATTCATAGTTCTAGTCATATTATGATTGCCACCTATCACTGATTTAAGTGACAATTTGGTTTAAATTAAGCTGTAGCATTTGGATGATCACTGTTGATTAAAATATATAATGGCTCTAAATGCCATTACTGTTGCCAGAACTGTTTGCACATATATGTGCATTCATGACATTTGCCCTATCAACCTACTTCCTCCATTTTAATTGTGATTCTTTTTTTCAGGGCCTTTGTAGAAGAAATCCCTCAAGCAGCTACTTCAGAATAAACACTGCTGTGTGTGTTGTATACATTAAACTTATTTTATGAAGATTCATTCTTTGTACATACAATTTATCCCCAACCCCTACTAACTATGAAAACTATATACATTGTTTTACAAGTGATTTGGTAATCAAACCTGTTAATTTTATCATATAATACCTATATGCTTCATTTAAAAAAAAAATTAAAATACTGAGTTAAAATACTATAGTTTTGTCCAGGAAATTATAGTGTTTTTTCAAATGTTGCTCTCCAATTTCAATATTGTTGTTATTCAACAGCAGTGTTTCAACTATTGTTATTTTGCTGATTTTTGTTGATAAAGTTCAATCAGCTACCTAAAAGCCTGTTAATAACTTGGGAATGTAAGTTTACTTTAAGCTTACTTTAGACTAGTTGTAATAAGCTTGTTTTTAGCCTGGTATTGTAAGTCAGTTAATAACTTGATAATGCAAGTTTACTTTAAACTTACTTTAGACTAGTTCCAATAAGCTTGTTTTTAGCCTGGTATTGTAAGTCAGTTAATAACTTGATAATGCAAGTTTACTTTAAACTTACTTTAGCCTAGCTTAAACAAGCTTGTTATTAGCCTGGTATTGTAAGTTAGTTTTAAGCTTGTAACCTCAAACTTAGAACAAGTTGAGAAAGTGGTAACTTCGAAGCTTAAAACAAGCTATTTTTAAGCTTAAAAGCTTGTTTACCCAAGCTAAAGTTAAGCTTGTAAGCTTGTTGTTTTAGGCTTGAAACAAGGTTGGAACAGGTTTATTGTGCTGTGTGGGTATTAGTGTTTAACTCCTCCTATGAAACAAATGCAAGGTAAATCTTATCTGTGATGTTTTCCATGACGAAATACTTAATGAACAATCTAATATTAAAACTGACACTGTATTTCACTTTTAAATACTGTTTTACTCACATATATTGGAGATGCTTGAGGAATGCATTTCACTTCTGAAACGAAGCTTCTTTTCAGAAGTGAAATGCATTCCTCGTGCATCTCCAATATATGTGAGTAAAACATTATTTAAAAGTGAAAGACAGTGTCAGTTTTAATATTAGATTGTAAATCTTATTGTGAATAAATGTCTGTACATTAAAGATGAAGTTAAGTTAAGTTTGTTTTTAAAATTACTCTTTTATTTTTTAGAATCTTGCACCTTTACAGTCGTATAACCATTACAGGAGCTGTGCAGCAAAAATCCAAATATCTACTATAATATGGGAAGACTTCTAAACACTGAAGATGCCGTATAGGCAGGTTTGTTTCAAAAGTTATTTATTACTGTACTTGTCTAATCCTTTTCATTTTCAGAATTAATAATATATATCTCAACATTTACAGCTACATCAAGGTTACAAAAACTATATGTATGTCAAGGATTTAAAATTGAAGATATACTCCATGATGGAATCTATATAAAAATCAGGGAGGGGGCCTCTGCTGTCCCTGAATACCAGGTAAGTTACTGTAAACCCAACAGGTTTCGTCATGGAAAACATCACAAAACTTATGAGTTCTTCATGATCAGCTCAAGCTGACCAAGTCTACAATAAAATCAAAATGCTATCCCCAGTTTTCAATTTTAAGCAGTGAGCCATGTATACCTTATGGAGAAGAGCTTCACAGTTACTGTACTAGTAGAAAGCACAAGGATCATTAACACGTATATCAGCGCATCATTTTTCTCGTAATTTTTCTTGAAGAATACTACTTCTGAAATTAAGTTTACACTACTCACGTTGTATTTTTATTCTCATATTATTTGTATCCACTCTTTTAAAATCACCTTGATCTCCAAAGTAATCATTTGTTCCACAGGATTGATGCTGTATCGCCTGTATCCCTATTGTAATAATAATTTTATCCTTAGTATTTGTTGATCCACGACAAACTTCGAGTAGAATAGTAGATATTTTTACTTGGACGGCATGCAGAACTAAGTGAAAAATTCAAAGCAGAAGAATGATCGTCTATGTGAAAATATTCACTTCTATCTTCAGAAGTACACTTTCTGCTATGGAAAGTGTCACATCAAATTAATTATTATTTATTAATTTTGTTCGTCATACAGAACCGCAACTAGGGAGCAACGCTCCAGCAGCATGTGACACACATCAAAGTTTTAATATTAGATTGTTCATTAAGTATTTCGTCATGGAAAATGTCACAGATTTCAACGTTTTATACTGGTTAACACTAAGAAACAGATATCACACAAAAATCATTGCTCTAGGAAGTCAGTTAGTCTTTGAGGGCATAAATAAATTAGAGATTCTTGAAGTCCTCTTTTAAATGCATTTATACTATAAACTTCTCTAATCTAGTTGGGAGAGCATTGAATATTTTCATCCCCATATAATATGGACAACTTTTCAGTAGACTAAGTCTATGTATTGGGTATACATAACCCCGAAACTTAGTATTATGAGGATGATTTAACTGATTTTCCTCATACATCCTCCTATTTTTAAAAACAAATATTGCTAAATTGCTATTCTGTAAATAGCTGGAGCAGTCAATAATTAATTATTTATTAAACAATGAAGTGAAATAAAAATAAATAAAACAATACATAATAATATAATTTTATGAAAGAAACCATTAAGGAACTGGAAAACCAAAATTTCAAAGGCTTTGCCAGGTTAGGTACAAAAAACCATGGAATCAACGCAGATTGTTTTGCTTTTGCAGATGATATTGCTATAACTACATATACAATAGAAGAGGCAAAGATCTACCTTTCAACTCCCAGTAAAATTGCTTCAAAGACAGGCTTACAGATATCTACAGAAAAAACTCAGTGGATGTCCAACATGAAGGAAAATATTACAACCCTTATCTGCTTACCACAAGACCAAAAATGTTTACAATAAGAAGAACTTATCTTGGAACTCCAAAGTGAAACATTACAACACTGTTGTAAAATCAGGAATTCTTTATGGGAGTGAAAATTGTATTTTGAATGTAAAATTTAAAATAAATGAAATTACTAAAATTGAAAAAAGAATTCTTCAAAAGATCTATGGACCAAAACTTACCCAAGATGGATACCGCCTTAAAAGTTCTGAAGAAATCTACAAAAACATGAATCCCATCTACTTAGAAATCAAGAAAAGAGGACTAAAATTCTATGGACATTTCTATAGAATGGACCCCTCCTGGCTTACACACAAGATTTTCAAATATTTTAATTCAAATAAAAATAATCCATGGTTTGATTGCTGTCACAAGGACCTTATAACGCTCAACATACATGGTTTGAAGAAATTTAGAATAGGAACTGCTTCAGAATCAAGATTGATACTTCACGAGAGTTTTTGGAGGAAATGAGAACAAGAAGAACAATGAACTTGTCTGAACAAGAACGGAAAAGACAGGGGACAAGTGCTGCGAGATTATCATCAAAGATTAAAAATGTCTAAATTGTTAAATCGCGGTCCTAAGTGACCAATCATTAAAATAAATACAATATTTACTTATTTACAACAATAATTAATTATTTACTGCTCCAGCTATTTACATAATAGCAATTTAGCCATATTTGTTTTTAAAAATAGGAGGATGTATGAGGAAAATCAGTTAAATCATCCTCATAATACTAATAATTTTTCGGGGTTATGTATACCCAATACATAGACTTAGTCTACTGGAAAGTGAACCATATTATATGGGGTTGAAAATATTCAATGCGCTCCCCTACCAAATAAAGGAAGATCATAGTACAAAATTATGAAGTTCATAAGTATCAATTATTGATGATGATAATAGGAACTGATTCAACATTGTGGAACATTTTTAATATTTTGTTCTCATTAGGCATATTAAGCTGATTCTGATCAGAAATTTGGCTGAACCATCATTCATATAGATAATGGAAAATATTTCTATTTGAAACGTTAGAGCTAGAGCAGATTGTATGAGAAGAGACGGATCAATAAGTAAAATAGTATGGGGGCAGACGAGATTGGCGCTAGAGGTGGGGCTGGGAAGGGGTAGGTAGAATTGCCGGTGCCGGTCTGGCGTTAGCGCATTGGGGTAGGTTGGGGGTTGAGGGTTAGTACCCCCTGCACAAGACTCCCCACTACCCCTTTTCTGGGAGCACGTCATTTTTTCAGCAGTGGAAAATCCACCGCCCATTCTAGAACGCGCTTCTTCGTGCATTGGTGTGTTTTCTGTGATTATCGTCGTTAATTCATCGATAGTAAGTCTCAATATTCACATTCATTGGGAACTCCTGATTCACTAGCGTTACTGAAAAGTACAGGAGCCATTCTACTGTTCAGATAGATTTTCATTTGTGAACTATGAACTACAGAAAAATTACAAAATTGCTATTTTGAATAATATTCTGTATTAGTGGGTTCCTACAGAAGACAAGTGAAAAGACATTGTGGTTTTATTCTATCAATTAACAAAACTCAAGAAAAAAATACTTATGCCGCCGGTACATAGTACAGGTGAGCCCAAACGTACTTTTTAATTTTCCAAGTATTTTTTTTGTGAATATCTCCATTTAAACACTCAATATTCTCATGCATGTCGCATTGAATTCTATTAATTGGCTTTTGATACCGCTAAAACTTCAATTGAAATATCATTGAAACACAAACTCAAAGATATATTTGGAAAAGACTCAATTTTGTGAATTACCCTTCTTTATTCATTCTTCTTGAATGCAATTCCGGTGGTTCGGAACCCACCTAAAACTGTAGGTCCAACTCATCAATCACCATCATCCAATTCATTGCCCACGCAAAGGTATAAGACTTATGTGGGCTCCTCCGGAAAAAACTTCCCGATCATTATTGTTAAAACAAAGGGTTGCTTTTTTTCTACAACATGAGGCTCTCATTAGTATAATCCCATGTAAATATACTCGAAGCCTTAAACCTACCTAAATATGAGATAGCATCTAAGTCAAAATACACTAAAGATTATTTCACTGATATAATAATGTATTAATTCCTTTTTATTAAATAAAAATTTCATTCCACTCCTTTTTCTACATTATATGATTTTATCCTTTTTTATAAAATAAATATTAAAAAACATTCATTAAAAGAGCCAAATCATATCTTCAACGTTGGATCATGGACATATTACATATTACACCACATTTTGAAAGGTTTGTAATTATTGTATTATATTCAAGTGTAAAGAAAGATTAAGGACTGTCAAGTTAAAAATTTCAATGTAGTCACAAAATTTATTTTGTAATTAGTGATCTATTGTTGATTGTTATGTATATCCACTCTATTTTCAACTAATTGCAGAAAATAAAACAAAATGGAACATATATTATTCTAACAAAAATATTTTTATTGTAAAAAATAGTAGTTTATTTGTCAACTTTTAAAAATAATCTAGTGCTGGACGATGTCCATACATCCTCAATTAATATTAAATTCTCATTATTCTCAATTAAAACATTGACTGCAAGTCGTTAATTTCACCATAAAAAGTTCGCAGTTCGTTATGGAACAAGAAATCAAAGAATGCTATACATTCCTTATTATAGAGTGTCTAAAATTTAGTTCTCGTAGTCAGGAGTGAATATTGAGTACAGCACAGTTTTGAAAATATTATTTTGATTCTTGAACTCCCGCAGCAACATTTTTATTAGAACATTCCAAAGGCATTCTCATGAGCTACCAACATCCACACCACTACAAAACAAATAATTATTCTCCAGTGAATCTCAATAGAGTAACATTAACATTCATACTCCTTTGTATTTATACCGATGAATTATAATAGAATTCATTTAGAATAAGTCAATAAACAATTAATCAATTATTTTTTGTTACTGACGTTAGTAGGCAGCGCAATGCATGCATCCAAGCTGCCAAATCAATCAATCCTCCGCACTGTAGTGTGTGGACACTGGACAAAAGCTCCCTTCACAACATCATATATCAGTATGAAATATTGGACCACTAATATTTTATGGCTTACTTTGAAAGCAAGACCTATTTGTCATTGTATCACACATTATTCTTCATAAACTCTTCAGTTGTTGAACAGTGAGTGCGTGGGTCTCAAATAAGGTGGGATTTCTTAGGACCTAAGAAATTGCATAATTTTTCAGTGTGCAAAACATCATAAACATTCGTTGATGGATAACGAATGGGATTGAAAATGTTTAATTTCTTCTATCAGTAATAGATTAAATCATTGATCTTTTTATTGCTGATGATGCCCACATGAGTCCGAGACTTGTGCGTGGGTAATGATTACACATAAATGCCTGACGGTGGAGCGGGATTCGAACCCACGACAACTTAAACGACAGCAAGCTGAAGTTGCGACGCCCCAACCAACTGCGCTAAGCGGCCCGCCACTTGAACAACTTTTTTCATGAACTATTTATTGACCGAAGAAAGACAGTTCTTATCTGACTTGTCTTATACTCCTTAACTGGAGTCTGGAATCTACAAAAATAAGTCTCTGTTTCAAGTCGACCGTTTTGAATTTGTCTGTCTGTCTGTAATGCATTTACAGCTAAACGCGTGGGCCAAATTCAATGAAGTTATGCACGAATCTCAATTCAAATCAAATAATTTTTTTTTTTCGTTCAATTTTTTTAAATTTCGAATCTTCGTTCAAGGAATGCCCAGCGATGTATGTGTAAGGTTTTCTCAAAAATTCTCCTATCTTTTTAGGGGGCCCAAATTACCCCCCGATTATTGGAGGGCCGGATTTGAATGCGGATTGTTTTGAAATAAAATTTAAAAAAAATGAGAGGGCGTTCAATCCGTGACAAAAATTCGATAAATCCAACGTTAGAGAAAGGTGTTCAAAATGTTAAAAAAATTTATTATTGAGATTTTATCAATTTCTTTCTTTGTTTTGGTAGAGCTTTTTGAAATGAGTGGAACGGTACTAACTCTACTAAACTTTGAGAATTTGAGTGTAGGGGTGGGAAAAATTGTCGAAAAAACGCATTTTGTGAATAGTTAATGATTCTTTTTATTAGGAGTGGGAGATTAGATAGCTCTATAATAAGAAGGTTGACACTAAACTACTCTTTCAACAGGTAGAGCATAAATTTCATTCAAATAAAGAATTTACAAAAAAATCCCTTTTGAAGCTAGAAGCGGAGATCCAAATTTCTCTGGAAAATGAGGGGTTGACAAACTTTAAAAGACTTCGTAAACCTTTATTAGGTATAAGGGGTCATTTTTAGGGGTTGTCATGAATTTTAGACTTTTCAAAGTATTGAGTTTTGCAATTTCTATCATCAATGAAATATTAAGCAATGAAAAATGAGTCGAAAGAGTGCTATTATGAACTCTTTTTGAAAAATCTCTTTTTGTGAGAGGAGTGTTGAGCGAGTGAGGTCTACTGTGAAATGAGGTCTACTAGTAAATGCATATATGCTATACGGCTGGCGATCATGTGATCAAGCCGTAAATGTGTGTATTTATTATTATAATTTTGTATTTATGATTTAACTGAGAATAAAAGCATTTTTCTATTCTATTCTATTCTATTCTATGCTATAAGAACAGACGGTAATTTTCCTCATAACTGAAGTGCTCTGATTTTCAGGGAATTTACACAAGCTTTAGTACTTATTGTTGTTTCTAGAGTTCATCCTATATAGGCTGCCTTGAATATTCTGGGGCAGCTTATATAAGCTCTCTGATCTAAATAAAGTCTCAATAAACCGTTTAGAAGCATAATCACTCAATTGATAAATCTGGGAAAGAATATAAGACTTGCAGCATGGTGTATTTTTTTAAAGTCAAACAATTAATCAAATATTTTTTTATTTTGACATCACAAACAATTAATTGAAACAATTTTGTTGGTTACAGGCAATAATTAAGCAAGAAAAATAATTTTAACAACAAAAACTGGACAAAACTGTCTCATAATAACAAACTTGAAGTTCCTTACTTTAGAACTTGCATGGAATTGAAATGTTGCCTGGTTATTTCTGTGTAGGGTACCATATCTCCTAACGGAAATGAAAAATACAAAAATAGACTGATTTGATTGAAGTCTACTGTAGAGTCACTTTCTGAGAAGAAGTGCCAGTGAATAGGATTTTTTTGAGAGCTCGCTTTGTTTTTAAACGGAAGTTCATTATCATTGTTGAAGAAACACTTTTCTCATGGGAAAAATAAATAAACCGCAATAAATGAGCCGTGAGATACGCTAATTATGAACTTGGAGATTGTGAATTACTTTTGTTTTCTCCTCTGATATTTGAAATGAATTTAGGTAGGCCTTTCCCAATATGTGATATTTAATTTTATCAGTTGCACTTATATACACTACCGTACTCAATTAGTGTAATATATATTCTTCTATAAACAGTTAGTTGCTTTAACACTACCTAGCAGAGCTTTTAATTTAGAAATTATTAAAAAACGTATTTTATTTATTTAATGTACAAAAGCAACTTATTGAAGTATTTGAAATTTTGCTAAATATTGGAGCTTCTCAGTTATCTAATATCAAAACTGACATTGTATTTCAGTTAAATAGCCTATATGATTTTACTGGAGGAATGCACTTCACTTCTATTTAGACACAAGGCACTTCTGCACAGCAAGGTCACAGAAAGGTCTCCATGGTCTAGTGGTTAAGGCGCCCGACCGGCAATTGGGAGGTCCGTGGTTCGATTCCCGGTGGTGACTGATATTTTTGTACAGTAGCATTCATCGATTTCCATCAGCTGTTGAATACTGTTGTCAATATCCGCCATTGCGGAAGTCTTCAGTATAAACTAATAGCACCTAAAGGAATTCGAAATTAATAAATTCCGTTTAAGTAAATTTGTCAGTTTGTTCAATTGTCAGTAACTCCTAACTTTCTTGTGGTCGATTGTTTGTTTAGTCCTGCTTCCTGCTTTATAGCACAGCTATAAATATAGCGTAAACGCGGCTTATGAATCTGGGTTTTCAATTCCAATCTTAATAGACAGAGATAAATCAATCCATTTCTAATAATGGCTACATCACTGATTTCAAAATTCACAATGTCTTACTAATATTGATGGAAGGCTTTATGCAATTTATTATGTAAAATAATATGTTCTTGGACAGCAAGTTAAGCGTATTCCATGTTTTAAAATGAAACAAACATCAAATGCTAACAAGCAAGGAAGAAACAAAAGTGTATTGAAGTTGGCTTCAGATCTCCAAAATTTTATTATTGGTAGTAGCTGAAATTTCAAGGCACTTAAATTCACATATTCATATATCATGTAGGCCGTTGTTCAAGAGACTTGGTCTCCTAGTTGTGCCCTGCTTATATGTGTATGAAGCTACTTTATATGCAAAAAAGAGTGATATTAACCAAAATTTTGATGTACACGATTATAATACAAGAAGTCGAGGAGATTATCACTTAGTGAGCCACAATAGTAGCTTATTCAAACAAAAGCCCAGTTATATTGGTAGGAAACTCTACAACAGCTACCGCAATTTTTAAAGTCTTGCAAATATAGAAATATTTTAAAAAACAACTGAAAAAATATTTAGCTGATAAAGCTTTTTGTAGTGTACAAGAGTTCCTTTCACATCAAAATTTTCACCTCAAGTAATTATGGGGTAACTAGTGTATAATATTGTTAATCTGACTTGTCTTATACTCCTTAACTGGAGTCTCCAATACGTAATCTACAAAAAAAATATATTTCCACAAAATGTCAAGGGTGAAGCTTAGAGAAACTCAACCGATTTAACAATTAAATTATCAAATTATCCAAAGAAATCATAAAAAATAGCATACTAATTTTTTTCAACGATAACTTCTGAGCTGTAATACCTACAGTATTAAATTAAAGTTCTTCTATTAAAAGCGTCTTCTGTACCGTACTTGAAGATCTCAAAAATCAATTCGGTTAGACATAAGAATACCCTAACAATAACTTTCAATTTATCAGCTTGACAAGCCTTTAAATTTTGCTAAGTTACTACCTACAACCTACAACCTACTTGCAAAGTTGAAGAGTCTAAAATGATCAATATCAAGATTATTTAGAGAATCCTTCCTTACAAAAATTCTGTCGTTAACTCCTGGCTTTCCTGGTTCCATGCCAACTTGACTTTTTTTCTAGGATGAAATTGAAGGTGTTAATAAGCTACTCTATTTCAGACCTGAATATAACTTGACAAACTTAATGTTATTTGATAAAATGCTTAAATTTCATGTTGAGAGGAAAATTCAAGTTGTTGAAAAATAAGTAGAAAATACCATAGGATCTCAAAAAATTCAAACATCCTTAATTTCCTTTTTCCTGTGTAGTGTAGAGAAACATCCAAAACAAAATATGTTTTGCTTCCAGAATTTTAGGCAATGTTCATTAGGTGGTTTTTTTTTGTTTGTTTTTTTTTTTAAATCTCAGCAAAAGTTTCTAAGGGACGGCCCCTATATAGCCTGTACCTTACTATAATATAGTAAGTTCAATATATATTATATTGTTAGAGAGAGACAGACCGTCTGGCTAAAACGTTGAAAACCTCTTCTTTAAGAAGTCTGTTCTACCTATGATTTGTCAGATTATTTATATACATGACCATCAATTGAATATTTTTATAATTTACTTTTAGTATATAATTCATTGGATTGATTAATTAAAAAACGGTGTTTTTTCTTTTAAATGAATGAGTGTGCTATTGGGTTGATAATTTTCATTGGGTTAGAAGAAGAGCTGGAAAGTGATCTCTTTCTTCGTTTTCAAGGTATATTGAAAAGTTGAACAGTATTTCAATCAGTGGGGAATTAAATTGAATAACTGCCTTTATTTACACCTGGGAGGGCGAGGTTAAGGCGCAGTCGGCCCTCAGGAGAGGGGGAAAGAAGATTTCCCCCCAACTAGTAGCCACAAGCCTCGTTCAAAAATCAAGAGCACGTTTTTATAACAATATACGATTCCAGATAGCGTTATCGAATATACGATAAACAGATAGCATGCGAATTCAACTTGCACCGACTATTTGTATATTTTATTATATTTAATTTGGTTTCTGAGATATTGAAGACAAAAACGTTTTTTCTTATCAATGTCACTGTCTTCAATCAAACGATAATTTATTGCTGAATGTTTTGTAACAAGGAAACCAAGCGTCTGCTTGGAAAATAAGGGAGAAGTTAATTGCTCGATTGTTCCAGATAGAAGCTATAATGTGTATTCGAGAGTCTAAAAATAATCTGCAGTCACCATTGCTATTTGCTTTCTACCAAATACTTGCCAAATCTTCGTCTGGAATTTTTTAGCTTGCTAAATGAGTGAAAGATGCAAGTTAGCAGAATGTTCGCCACCCGGCACAAAACTACTATTGTGGACTATTTTAGAACGACGATGCCAAGTTCCCGGTTCTCTATTGGTTTTAACACTCTCCCACGTTCGAAAAATGAACCAAACTCAATCTAAATTTGTACTGCAGGTATGATGAGATCTATTCAAGCCAAATGTAAAATATTTAGTTGCCCAATTTCTGTATAATAATCAAGCACACCATAGCCAGATCGAGACAGAGTTGACTTCTACAGTTAGTAGTCTACAAAATAATTTTATATACTGTACCAATAAAAGCAGGAAACCGTTCAATCAGAGATAAGCTACGAAATTTCTGGGCACTCTTTGTAAGGGTGACCGATTGGATTGGCCAGCAAAAAGATTCTGTTCTCTGCTGTAAAATCACTTCCCGGTGGTTCGGACCTAAAACTGTAGGTCCAACTCATCAATCACCATCATCTAATTCATTACCCACGCACAGGTCTCAGACCTATGTGGGCTTCATCCTCCGAAAAAAATTACAATTTTTGTGGCAATTGAACACACATACACGCAATAATATTATTGTTGATTGAAATCATTTAGTATTGCTCTTGTAAAATGTAATGTAACATTTTTTAAATGATTTATTCCTATCAAACGTACATATATTGGCATGTTTTATCTAATTTTTTTGTAATTATTATTCAATACTATAAAAATTTTGTCATAAAAAATTATTCTCAAGCTCTCACTGAGAAATCGGTGCAGAAAAATCTTATTTGTGATGTTTTCCATGACGAAATACTTAATGAACAATCTAATATCAAAACTGGCACTGAATTTCACTTTTTATATTGTTTTACTCACTTATATTAGAGATATAAGCCAATTTGAGACTGAAGAAGCTTATTTTGAGAAGTGAAATGCATCCCTCAAGCATCTCCAATATAAGTGAGTAAAACAATATGAAAAAGTGAAATACAGTGTCAGTTTTTATATTAGATAGTTAAACAAAGTGGAAAACAATTAAAACTTGGATTTTTAATACCAGTGAACACATTATTCGATTGTATGTCGTCGTTATTGTGAATAGTTCTCCCTTGGAATGAACTATTTAAGTTGTCAAGCATTTTTATATTACAATCTCTAGATCTCTAAAGAGATGATTAATCTACTCAATGAGAATTATCCTAACACCATTTCAAGTAAGCTCCTTCAAATATGTAAATATATGTGATGTTGAAGATCCATCCTGTTTCCACTAGTGCGTATAATAAAAACTTAAAAACCCTTTTTAAGTAGAAATTATGACTCACGCTATGGCGTGACGGCCGTTTCACTCTGTTGTCAAGAGCATCGTCAGACGACCCACAGTACACTGATTTAAGGTAGTATGAGTTTTGCTCAAACTCAAAACTCATACTTTAAATCAGTGTAGGCCTACTGTGGGTCGTCTGACAATGCTCTTGACAACAGAGTGAAACGGCCGTCACGCCATAACGTGAGTCATCATTTCCACTTAAAAGTGTTTTTTAAGTTTTTATGTAAATATATGTTCCTAGGGTTGGAAGGCAATGGCTAAAGGCTTATTTGTTTTCATAGTCAATCCGCTTTTATTTACAAGTCACCAAATCAACAAACTTCGTTTTTCAAGCAAGTTGACGTCAATACTTCCGATCAGCGAGCCGTTAAAAGTATTATAAACCTCACGTTAAAACAGCTCTCCTACTTCACCACTTGAATGAAATCTATGACGAAATTAGAGTTTCACTTTCATGATGGATCTTCAACATCATACATTAAATTATAATTGTTTGATTGCACGTCTCGACGTCTGTTACGTATTATGACATTGTATTTACTTACCATATCTGTGTCAATGTGGTTTGGGTACGTAATGTATGGTACGTAGCAGTATTGATATTTTTATCATTATATATTTATTTATTCAATTTTATTAATATCGATTACTTCCATGAGAAGTACCTGGGAGGAGGCAAAAGGGCCCAGAAACCCCCAAATATCCAGCCCATGGTAAACAGGGTCTAGCCACACCCTCAACCAAACATAATAATGCTCCAAAAAGATTAAAAAATAAACTCCAACTTTTTCTCCACTAGAGAAGGGCGTGGATCAATATATCAATCAACCCATTCCACCACTTCAGGCTTCTACACAGCTTTAGATTTAAGTTTTTTTTTTTGAGAAGATTACGTTTTGAAGACTTCATTTGAGTAGTATAAGACAAGTCAGATCAACAATTATACACTCTTATATACACTAGTTACCATAATTACTATATCAAGTTGTTGAGGTGAGGCTTAATTTTGATGTGAAAGGAACTCTTGTACACTACAAAAAGCTTTGTCAACTAAATATTTTTTCAATTGATTTTTAAGTACTTCTATATTTTTAAGACTCTTTGAAAACTGCAGTAGCTTGTTGTAGAGTTTCCTACCAATATAACTAGGTTTTTGTTTGAATAAGCTACTATTGTGACTCACCAAGTGATAATCTTCTCGACTTCTTGTGTTATAATCGTGTACGTCAAGATTTTGGTTGATATCATTCGTTTTTAAATATAAAGTAGCTTCAAACACATATAAGCAGGGTACAGTTAGGAGACCAAGTCTCTTGAACAACAGCCTACATGAATCTAATCTATTTACTCTTTCCATACACCTAACAGCTTCCTTTTGGATCTTAAACACCATATCAAGGTTTTGTTTTAATGAATTACGGTACCCCATACTAAGATAGCATACCTAATTTGTGACAGTAAGTAGAGCCCAAGTTAAGCTGTAAAAAGTGTAATGTTGAAGATCCATCTTGTTTCCACTAATATAATAAAAACTTAAAAAACACTTTCAAGTGGAAATTATGACTCACGTTATGGCGTGACGGCCGTTTCACTCTGTTGTCAAGAGCATCATCAGACGACCCAAAGTGAGTCATAACAATAAAATAATACAGGACAGACGTTGTTGCTATTTAAGACAGATTCAACAAACTTTCAACAATGCTTTTCAACTACGGTATTGCTCCTGATAACATCATACGCTAATCGTCCATTTTTTAATAATAACAATAATCCGATTAATTTAAATTAATTGGAAATCACATTTAATGATCACATACTGTATTTTTTTATTGTATAACTTAATAACTCGTTTTTTAAGTTTTTAATGTAAAAAGTAACTTTTTGTCATTCAATCTAGCGAGCTGTTGCAGGACAAATATCCCAGATGAAATTTTACAACATATTTTAATATGGCAACTAGAGCTTTAAAGGAAAAATTGATAACAGGTAATTTGAGACAAGCATTTTGAAAAACGCATATTCGTTATTAGTAAACAACTCGCAACAACTCTAAATTTGTTGTGTGACCCTGGCATTGCTAGCAGACAACAATAACAACAACATCCACACACCACAACAACAATGTGAGTCTATTAAAAAACGGATTACATTCGTGGTATAGAGTAGTGGGTGAGATGAGTTTGTTTACTACTGTAAAAATTGAATGCGTTGCTCTGTCAGATAGTCGAACGATGAGGTGATGTGACGTCATAAAATTTCATCTGCGATAGTAAACAAGGCGCGATTAAGTGAGAGCTGCTATTGGTCGATTTTTCAGAGGCGCGTCATTTCAAGGTTCGAATCTGAAGTCTACTGTCTTTCATGTTCGACGCAAACGCTCAGTACGCGTCCAACAGTCGTTTCTGTAGGTTGGTTTATTGGTACCAAGCTAAATCCGAATTATAATTGTGCTTTAGTTTACGTCGCCAGCAATTTTTATGTGGTAATACTGACATAATAGTGTTGATTGGATATTTGATAACAAAAGAGAAGGTGTCTCACTGTGTAATCGACTTAACTGGGCCGGGTAGCCTAGCGTTTGGCGCGCTAGTTGATAACTGCTGTGAAGTGACTTTTAATTCTGGCATGAATTGTCAAATTTCAATGTCTATTGAAAAATGTGCTGCTCGGGATCATTGTCACCGCAGTTATATTTGTCCTAGTGTTTGTTAATTAGAACATAAATTTTAGTTCTGGAAAGAGCTACCTTAATCATCGAAAAGTCTGTAATGGTGAGTAGCACACAAATTAAGTGATTTCCAATTAATTTAAATTAATCGGATTATTATTATTAAAAAATGGACGATTAGCGTATGATGTTATCAGGAGCAATAGTTGAAAGTTTGTTGAATTTGTCTTAAATAGCAACAACGTCTGTCCTGTATTTTTTTTATTGTTAATGTTTCAATTCCCTCTATGACTAGCTATTACTTGCTAAATTATTACTTTCATAATTTTTTTAATATTAATATGCAATTTAACTTGTAAAATTTGTATTTCATATATTATTGCTTCATTGGTACTATGTCAATTTTATATTTGGCTAAGTTTGAGTGGTAAAAGAGACTTTTTGTTGTAAATTTAACGACTTGCAGTCAGTTTTAGATTGTGAATATATGAAAAATGTACCCACACGTGGCCATATATTTTTTATTATTATATTTATATTATAGTTTATATATATTTTTTATATATTCACAATCTAAAACTTACTGAAAGTCGTTAAACTTACAAAAAAAAGTTATTATTAACTTTTATCGTTATCGAACAAGAAATCCAAGACTTTACAGTCTTAACTCCACCTAGTAAAGAATTTTTTTATTTCATATTAAATGTTTTATTCTCTGGTATGGTGCTAAATGTGAGCTGAAATAAAGAACAGGGACATATCGTCTAACACTGTTACACAGCAGGCTTACTAGACAAAGTGAATGTTTTTATTGTCCTACATATTTCACAATATAGTTAGCCTTGTAACTGCAGTAGTACTTTTCACTTGTTATTGTTGATGCATTCATTGCTTTATTCTGTTGCTAGCTGATAAAATAGATATTTATTGATTGTCGTTGTGGTGCCAGCTTAGAACCTCAAACCCTAAAATTTATCAAAGATGTAGGGATAATTTTTCTTTCTATTTTCTAAGATCCCTTCCTGCATCTATGAAGATCAGGTAATAGATTTTAAAACTCTGTTCTTATGAAAAGCATGTGAATCGACACGTAGCTCGACACAGAAAATTTTATCTTTGTACAGTACCAGAGTATTATTGTTCTTCAGTTCTTCATTGATGATTCACTCAATACTGTAGATAAAAGGTTCTCTCACTGGTTTTGAGACCGCTCACAATAGGCTCATATTATATACAATATAAGCGAATCGTAAGGATTCATATTATTGACAATAAGAACTATTATTCCTATTATTATTATTATTATTATCATCTTCTATATTTCACATTCTATTTTAATGGGTTCTTCTCATAAATACAGGCATATGTGCCAGGTATTCTACAAGCTATTATGAAAGGAATTTATTATATTATTATTATTATTATTATCATAAACAATTAAACTAGTAATCGATTTACTACTATCGCTATTAGGTTATAATGTTCTGCTGTTTATTTTATAATGTTTAGGAAATGCAACATTCTAGTTTGATTTTTTTTTTCTTTACTATTGCAATCTAGTCTAAAAAGACTAGCATTTTTTCCCCGATATTATACAGATTAATAATAAGTTTAGTAGTTCTCAGCAGGATTACTACTTCTAAACACTAACTATATATTAAGTATATCAAACATTTAAAAAAAAAAAATGTGTGCACTATATAACACAAAAGTAGTATGGAATGATAGTGGAATTGATAAACTGAGGTACAATAATGGAACTACTTATGACTATTGAAAACTTCTCCAATTCAATTTGTAAAAAAACATCGGTTATTTTCAGACCAGGTCTTGAACCCCCACCCCTTAGATTGCTTTTGAGAGCTAGATGAGCTTAGTGTTAAAAATTTGCAATTCGAATTCTGACAATTGGCTTAATTTTCAGATTAAGAGTAGAATAAACTGTAGTTTATAAGGCTTTCTATATTTTGAGATTGTTCTGATTGGAATGCTTTAAATCAAAATATAAATTGTAATGTGATTGTAATTGAATCACAATAATATCACAACAACAAACTAATCATGCAATAGCTTCCCAGATAAAGTGTGCTGACATTTTTCAAGCTACTTATTCAATTTCAGCTGTCAAAATCAATTAAAAATTGACTCTCAATGCAAAGTAAACGAGAAAATTGGTTGTTTTCTCAAGTAGTTTGTTGAATTATTCTTTGTTCTTTTGAACAAATCAAGGTGAAGCACTCATACAATTCAAATAAAGGTTGGAATCATTAATAAGGTTGGCCTCCTTAAAGACCTTAGCTGGGGTAATTCGCTAATCAAAAATCGAATACATTGTCTAAGAATATTGAAATATTGTGAATAATTTATTGAAGATTGGACCATAAATATTCTAGAATGCCTTGGAATTCATTAAAACGGAATAATAAAGAAACTGTCAACTGTTAAATATAATAGAACAAGTCGAATTAAAAAATATTCTGGATTTCTTGTTCCATGACAAACTGCGTTGTTAATATTAACTTTTCATGTGAAATTTAACGACTTGCAGTCAAATTTCACATGAAAAGTTAATAAAAAATATTGCCGCTATTAATATTGGTAATAATTTTGATTGGAATGTTGAATAGAATATTCAATGGTTCTGTATTCAGTATTGCTTTCAGTTTGTATATTGAACCATAATTAATTAATCATTTTTAATCTGCGTATGGGCACCAGAATAGGTATTTTCAATCCAGGAACAACAGAGTAATTTAGTAGTTTCAAATTTTTCCTTTTGAATTTGTAAGTTTCCTCAATATTTACCTCAAAAGACGGCAAATTCCCCTTTTTTTATTCATAAAAATATTAACCGCAGATAAGATAACAGGAAATTAGTATGACTTAATTGATAAGGACAGTGAAAATTTGTCGAAACATTATTTATTATTCCAGACAAAGAAGTATTATTTCATTACGCTATACTAACTTACATCAAAACGTTACTTAGCTACCGAACTCGTACATATTAATTTGTAAGTATCTGCTCTTTTCTTTTTTTAGCAATTATTAAATGTTTTGCTCTAACCTGTAGCTGAGTGAAGTGTTAATCAATATCAATCAATCAATAATATAATCAATCAATAACGTATATCTATTTATTTATTATTGCAATAGTAAAGACAACAACTCAAAAACGAGAGTTATAAAATTTCATAATATTTTTTTAAAAATATAATTAATGTTATTCAAGAGTTTCAAAGCCGAGTTCCCAATGGAGGAAAGATGCTTTGAGTTCAATTATTATTACACAGTACGTAGCCTATTGTTAATTTTAGTTAGGTCTGTACGCCTACAACTAGCCTAATTTTCAATCCTTGGTTAGAGACAAGGATCTGAAACATTAAGAACTCAATTTTATGATTTCGTTTAACTACTAAAAGGTGATAATAGAAATTAATTCGAAACAAAAATACGAATGAAATCTTAATACTTGATTAAATATTTACTATAGTGAATTGAACACTAACTTATTCGTGAAATGGCCATTTCGCATTGTTAAATTGCTTCCTCAGACAGCTGGAGGCCTACATTTGGGCCCACATTGCTCTATGTTTCAATATCAAGGGGGAATTGATATAGAGCTACGCATCACCTTTAAACTAAAATGAAAATTTTCAAATGAGTTTTAGCGTAGATTAACAGTATGATAAAATTGATAAATAAAATAGAATTAATAGAAATTTTATAAAATTATTTTATAATGGGAAGCATGAAAAAGCGCAAAAAATGCATAAATGTAAAATTATAGTATTGATGTTATTAAAACCAGTCCTACACTAGTAGTTATTAAATTTTGCAATGATAAAGCTTCCTCATTGCCAGGCTATAAAAAGAACGAGTATGGTCTTATCTCCATTAGTATCCTCCATGACAATTCGTATGTGATAAATCTTTATCAAACACAAAAATGATATTTTGTTACTCAGATAAAAATCTTTCCATTTTTGCCACACATTGAAATAATTTTATGAACAATAATTTAACTTTTTGGTGTATGACAAGTAATGCAATTGAAAACTTGATAGTTGGATCCGATTTACACACTTCAATCAACCCACCTTCACTTTGAGTATCGATTATTAGGGATTAAAATATAACTTGATTTTTTCATATAGACCGTTATGAAATCGTTAAACGAGACTTTTGAGTTCTAATCTACCGGAAAGTATGAATTAAAACAGTAGTTACATTTTGTATGTTCTGGCGCAACCTTGAAAAAAGCTGGCGCATCCTTGACCTTTGACCTTGACCCTGACCTTTGACCCTGACCTTTGACCCTGACCTTTGACCCTGACCCTTGACCCTGACCTTTGACCTTTGACCTTGACCCCGGACCGGAAGTGACGTAGCAGACCGGAAGTGACGTAGCAGACCGGAAGTCAAACCGGAAGTGGCCCCCCCTCACCCTAAAAGTGACCCCCCTCACCCTAAAAGTGACCCCCCTCATCCTAAAAGTGACCCCCCTCACCCTAAAAGTGACCCCCTCACCCTAAAAGTGACCCCCCTCACCCTAAAAGTGACCCCCCTCACCCTAAAAGTGACCCCCCTCACCCTAAAAGTGACCCCCCCTCACCCTAAAAGTGACCCCTCTCACCCTAAAAGTGACCCCCCTTACCCTAAAAGTGACCCCCCCTTATCCTAAAAGTGACCCCCTCACCCTAAAAGTGACCCCCCTCATCCTAAAAGTGGCCCCTCATCCTTAAAACGGTTTCTCCACTCTCTCAAAAGTTGGGGGTGGGGGAGATCCGGTTACCGAGTATATATATGGTGGACATCTGGCTGGTAGATTCATTGTATCTCAGCAAACGACTGCTAGCTCCTACAGTGAATCCAGCTAAAGACTCAAATCAATAACAGTAAGTACTTGTTTCTTTACTAATGAATATCCCTTAATTGCTGTAGTGTATAAACCTTCCCTCCAAATATTCCATAGCTATTGCATGAAATCTAACCTCAAATGGCTAACCATGATATCATCCAATACTATTGCATGAAATCTAACCTCAAATGGCTGACCATGATCTCATCCAATAATATGTGGTCTACTGCATGGAATCTAACATCAAAATGGCTGACCCATTGTTTCACAATGCTGACTGCAAGATTATGCTAATACCTGTTCATTTCCAATTACAGATGTCATCCACTAATGCTGCCGCTGATGC
This sequence comes from Conomelus anceps, assembly GCA_948455865.1. NCBI lineage: Eukaryota > Metazoa > Arthropoda > Insecta > Hemiptera > Delphacidae > Conomelus > Conomelus anceps. The sequence continues at coordinate 5,037,449 of OX418217.1, read as the reverse complement.
CATCTACAACACAATTGCAGCCCAAAAGCCACTAGACCACATATCCATGAAAGATCTCCAGCCAGGGTTCCCATACCAAATGGTGAGCGCAGAGAGAGTCACTACAAAATACGGTGAGAAGGTAGCTGTCACATTGGATTCCAAGAACACACACATGCGGGTTATACTACCAGAGTCGTACAGCAGGATAACCTCCAAATTCGTCCCTGCTGGTGGAACCATTGACATGAAATCATATAAATTTATGTGCCATCCTGATGGGAAAACCCATAGAATCCAATTGATTAAAGAATAATGAATCTCTCTCTATGTATTGTGAAATAAAAATGTGACATCTGCAACTGATTTGTTATTCATTCTCCCCTATCCTAGTATCAGTAGTCACACCTAGTGTCCACTTATGCCTAAAAGTGTTCATCACATGCTCACCTAGTGTTCACCTAGTGCTCACCTAGTGATCACCAGTGTTCACCAAGTGTTCACCTAGTGCTCACTTAGGCTTAAAAGTGTACACCAAGTGTTCACCTAGCTCTCACTTAGGCTTGAAAGTGTACACCAAGTGTTCACCTAGTGCATACACAGCTGCACTGTTGCTTCATGGAAATAGGTTGAAAAGAAAAGTATACTTTACAATACATTGTTTATTAACATAAACAATCGCAAGTATGAAACAATACATAGAAATTGGCTACAATATTGCCCCTTTCAAAGTCTCTGGTAACACCATAGGTCTCTGCCGACCTATTAAGAGATTCCTTTACACAGCCCACGCCATCAGTCACATCGCCTGGTGGCCATAATCTAGGATGTTGCTCAGCTTTACAAATTGATACCAGTAGAGCAGGATCGCCTGATTGACCATCCTCAATCCTAATGCATCTGACACATCCATCCATAGCGTTGTAGTCAAAGCCAGCAAATGTAATCCTTCTTCTGCCAATCAAAGATAGACTCTGGTCACCACACTCAAAGTCACACCACCAAGTCTCATCACTGTTGTTGAAATCAATCTCCAGCTTAACATCCTTGCTCCTCCATCCAGGCACTGAACGCAAGTCCATTATGGCTACCAAGCTATACTTCAACTTGTATACTGATGTCAATGGAGTTCTACAATTGTCAAATATGACTGCTACCTTGAATGGCAGTGTAGTTATACTGGCCATTGTTGTAGACTGAATGATGCTCAGCGAGACTCAGCTACTTATTATATACTAGGAGAGCAGGTGGTGGAGGAGTAAATGATGATGCAATATTCACATTTCATTCTTTATTGATAAAAACAAACTTCGACAAAAATGTCTATCTTTTTGTAATGCCTGCATAATCCAATTGTGCAGGATGTTTACTACATTGAGTGCACAAAATGGCGGTACATCTAAGCGTCCTCTTCTTCCATTGTCACCAGCCAGCTTCATCTTCACAGTCTCCAAGAAGTCGAGCAGGTAATGTTCCGGGCAGTAGACTGTAGTAGTCTTCATCAGCACCTCCAAGTTGGGCGTCTCATGAAAGAGGTAGGGCGAACTCAGGTCCACATACTCCACATTCTCCTTGTTGTCCAGCTGCAGTAGCGTTTCCAGCAGGGAAATCTTCTCATATCCGTAGACCAAGATCTTGATTGGTCGTCCCGAGTCACTGTTCTCATGCAGCCATCTTCCAACTGTGTCACATACAATTTGCTTCAAGGTCGAATATGAGAGATGTGTTTGGCCGGCTCCATTGCCCGACCATCTCAGTCCATGTTTAGCTCTTTGTAATTGATTGTTATCAACCAATATGCTTGTTTTTAGCAAAATGTCTGGGTATGGTGACTTGAAAAAATAGTGGTGTGTCAACACATGATGCTCATCGTCACGTTCCAATATTGCCATCTCCTTGACAATAAACTGGTTATTCAATCCCTCAAAGCCTTGAAAGTCCATCAGGTAGATTGGTAGTGGTCCAAAAAGTTCTGTAGCCCTGCTTGGCATGATGCCATCATTGTCATCATCATCAGTGGAAGCCTGGTTGAGGTCGGTTGTACTTGTAGAAGCATCCTTCATCAATGATTTCTCGTGTTGAGTGTAGTAGCCTAGGCAGCAGCCCACAACATCCTCTCCATCGCTGGGTGGCAACTCCCCCTCCTCCTCTTCCTCCTCCAAAAAGCGTAGAAGTCTCCTGGACATGATGTATGCTTCACTCAATGCTTCATGCAACTATGACCATCCTGATGCTTGTCGACCACCTTTATATCCTCCACTGCTATCTCCCTCTCTCTCTAGACCGATTGAACAAGACCAGTCATTGGCTGATACTCCTTAACCACTTCATGTATCAGCAGACAATAGGCATGTGTATTTCCTGGAATGTTCTCACTTGCTTCAAACTCAACTCTGATGTCAATGCTTCCCGTCTTGAGTGATTCATTTTGACGTGAACAGTCAATGGGAAACAGTAACATCTTACCATCCCGCACAGCTTGTTTCTCAAAAAGTGGGTTGCTTGCTCGAGCATCATCATGATTGTAGACTCCATTAAAAGCTGCATACATATTATACACTTGGTTATCATCACCATTGATGCTTTCATACGGATAGTACTTGTTGTTCAAGAACACTCGAACGTCTTTCATTTTGCACATGTCAAAGTATGAGCTATTCACAGTAGCTGCTCCTCTTCTTCCAGTCTGCAGTCCAATCACAATGTATCTTGGCTTCTCCAGCTGAGTAGTTGATTTGACAGTCCACGTATGTTTTGTGGTCTGTGGCAAAGATGGGTACTCGTACAGTTCCCAATGTCGGAATGGCATTGAGATGGGCGTGTTCTTTTGCACCAGTCTCAGCAGACGCATTTTTTCCTCATCAGACACCTCTACATAGGGCATCCTCCACACCAGTTTCTCAATTGTGACCTTGCCTGCTGCATTCAAACAGTCTAAAGTGTCAGCACTGCGTCTCAGCACCAGCTCCTGTTTCACATTCAGCATAATCTGTCTATAGTCCTCGGCAAATCCCAGCAGATATCTAAGTGGCACATTCATGATGGTTGTGTTGGTACCATCAGAATCAAATGTGCCAAACCCTGCCTTGGCATCATACCTGTAGCCAGCTCCATCCATCTTGTGTTGTTCTTCTCGTTCAAAGGTCATGGCATTCTTCATCAGGCTGGTGATTCCGGGGCTACGTATGCTGTCCACTACAACTCCATTGATCTCGTAGCGTATCTCGGAAAACAGGTGGCCAAAGAATCCAGAGACACAAGGTGAGCCTACCAAGGTTGTATTTAAGGCATTGGTCACCTTGTACTCCATGTGCAGATAGCTCTCTGATGGCAGTGTATAGATGTCCTGCTGCTGAATTGATATCCGAATCTCATCATTGGCACCAAAGCCTGTAGTATATGGTGCATGAGAATGATATTCATAGCCAATGATGCTATTGTCTGCTGAAGGACCATGTACTGTCACATCCAATACTCCCATTTTTCAGTGTTGTTGTCGTCTTCCTCCTCTTCTAACTTGATAACCTTTCTTCTGCAGATATTTGATGCTGCTTGATGTTAACTCCACAGAGTCCAATGGTTGAATGACATCTTTCACAAATAGCGCCCTATTAATAGACTCTTGTTCTACCCCCGTGGGGGACATTGCTGCTTCCACATCCAATCCATGATTCCACTTGCCAAATAATAGCACCATCACTTGGGTTGTTGTCGCAAATGTAAGGCAATGTTTATTGGCTCCTCTCTAAAGTTCACCAGACGTCCGTTCTCATCAACAATCTCCAACGTAATGTTACCAATCTGCTTGGTGTCCACTGGTAAATAGATGACATTCTGTACAGTCACATTCATTTTATACCCTGGATCAACATCTGGGTAAAACTCATAGATCACATGATCCTTGACTCCATTTGAGTAGGATCCACTCACAATGTTACACTTTATACGCAGCACATTGGGACGACTGATTTGCACTGTATTACTACCTCTAGTCTCAATGTTAGCATCCACAACTTGGTTGAATCCCAGCAGCTTTCCTATTGAATCAGGTTGTCTAAAGTCTATCTTGGCATCGCATAATACTAAACATTTCAAGGTAGAGGGGTCCACAGCCATCTGAAACTTGACTCCATGCTTCTTCATCCTTGCCTCAAGCAGGTTGGCAATTGTTTGAAATTCAAAACTACCTTCTGGCAATAATACTTTTTGCCAAACCATTACTGGGGCAGACCTGGTTTTCCTTTGAATACTTTGGTGGGCGGTATCACTAAACAAATGCTGAGCAAACACTTTACCTGTAACTTCCTCATGAGTCATTGCATAATCCTCCTCCTCCTCCTCCTCTGGCTTGACTACTGCCTTCTGGTCCACTTTTGGAGCCAGAAAATGTATTGCATTATTGTAACGATTCTCAACATTTGGTATAGAGTTGCAGCTTGTAAAGCTGATGAGTCCAACTTCCCATTCGCCATTGCTTGTATCAAGTGGCGGGAAAAATTCACTCTTCAATATTGAGGTTTTACCTCCAAAGCATAGCATCATGGTCTTGACTGCTCAGTGTACTATTACACAATGACTTGATAAGAGTATAGACTAGAACCTTTATACTATGTGGATGGGAGAAAGGAAAAGACAAGTGTTGTACATTGTTATTTATTTTCATCAAGCAAAAATTTTAAACATAAATGTCCGCATATATGAGAGTAGAGATCCTCTTGCTTCTGATCATAGTTGTACTCGATCCTTGTTGCTGGACTCGATCCTCTGTGCATGTAGTCGATAAACTCCTGTGGTGGTCTCAGGTTGCCAAAGCCATCAAAGTAGTGAACGATGCCATCCTTCTTCTTCACATAGCACACCCAATGTGTGCCAGCTCCATCACTTTGGTCCAGGTTGATGATGCCACACTCTTGATCCAGTGGTCCATTAGCTGGTAGAGCATCTCGCATGAATACTCCTCGAAATTTCTTCAGCTTGAGATGGCAGGCATACTTGTAGAGGTCGGCATCTGTTAGTGCTCGGTCAGGTAGAGCTACAATCATCTTCTGCCGCCACATTGACGGCGACGCACCCCGTTTCCCGTCTTCTGACGCCTCAGGTACAGGCCTTGACCCTTGGTTGCTGCTGCTGTTCTCCTCTTCTGTGCAGCTCTCCCCTTCCTTTGTTGTTTAGCTCCTCCTCCAAACTTTGCCTTGGCCTTCATGATGTTGGTTACTGCTAATGCTGCAGCTCTCTCTGCCAATCCAGCATCTGAAGATGTTGCCACACTCCAAGCTCGTTCAGCCAAATCTCTGTCTGCTGCTGCTCTGCTCCTTGTATCACTATTCCTTGAGTAGGCAATGTCGTGCTGCTTGCAGGCTTGGTCAAGTTTGTTGACACCTGGATCACCTCTTGCTAATCGTTTTTCAAGCTTTGTACCTGGTCCACAGTACTGGTAGCCAGGAAGATGAAGTTCTACGGGCAGTATGTCTATTGCTTTGTTGACTATTGTACCCGCTGCATTTGTGATTGCAGAAAGTACTCCTTTTCCTCGGTACCTCCGTTTTCCTCTGCATACAGCCATCTTATGTCGATCAGCAGCCTTGTCATCTCATTTTATACCCTTAGACGGCTTGGAGATTCCCATAAGCTTTAACATTTTATCCCTCAGTTGTTCTTTACTCAAATTGAGGTTTTCTCTTGACGTAGTAACATCCAACATGACAGTGAGACACTTTTCAACCACAGCCTTTGAATGCTCATCCAACCTTCTCTCCAAATACTGTTTGTTAACTCCATCTGTAGCTTGAATTGGTTCTTGCATATCTGTCAGTATTGAATTCTTAAGGCTTGTCATTACTTGCAATGTATCCACATCTCTTCTCTTTGGTAAATGAAATGACATCATATCTCTACATGTAATCAGATTCACAGCATCATGATTGCTGCGTGGATTTGCCAAATTGATCATACGCCTATGGCGGGCATTGATGTTTCCCAAAGAATTCATGTTTACTCTTTCACTTGAGAGACTTACTGTCTCTTGTTGCAACGTTGTTGCCTTATATAGTGTGCAACTAGTATGCAGGTTTACCAACTATGTAACCACCTTCCTCCAGCTCTTCCAAGATTGAGTTGATTTCATTCTCATGTCCAGTGTTGCCAACTGCTTTAGACTGATCCAGCAGCTTCAGTCTGTCCACAAGTTCGTTGGGGTCATTGTAGTAGACATATTCAATCCTGTTGCCATCACTTGCCACCATATTGAAAGGTGCTACCAGTCCTCTTCCAGCAACTTTGGCTCCTTTTCCACTGACTGCTTCTCCTCTTATCAGATCCCTGATTGTCCTCTTGTACTTGATATTGTTATAGTTTGCAATTCTGCCATCTGGACTGTAGTTTTCTCTGTAGACATTGGTAAAGTCCAGAAGTAATTTATAGGCGTTCAAGTCGTCCCCTTCCAATTTTCCTTTGTCGGGCATTTTCATGAAAATCAACTCACAAAGGCCTGGTGTAGCTCTAAAAGTCTTTTCAATTCTACCATCTGCAGGATTAGACAGCACAATTTTGTTACCTTTAGGTCCAAAGGTAAGCATCTTACTGCCTAGATAGTATGAGTTGTTTATCACTTTTGGTCCAAATGCATCATCAGAGTTGTAGTCCTTGCGCACTGATCGCATAATGTACTCTCCCACTGGTTTTGAAGCCAGATCAGATTGGGCCAAGGCTTGTTGTGCCACATGACTGCTAGTATCAAGCAATTTCTCAACACTAAGGTTTTCCTCATCATCATCATCATTATCATCATCATCATCATCATCACTCATGTCCTGATGCTTCCACAATTGTCGTGCAACACTTGAAGTACTTGCAGCTGGACTTGCATCTTCACCTGTTCCATATGCTTCATAGATTGGTGACTCTTCTTCTCTAATATCTGGCAGTGGTTGCAGTCTATGCCTTATCCTTCCTGGATAGGGAGTGCTGCTGCTGGCTGGTGTTGTTGGTGGTGTAGGCAATATACGGGGTGCATCCAATAATGGTGTAGTCATTGGAACTGACTGTTGTTCTTGTTGTTGTTGAGCTGGTGGTTGAGAAGATTTGAGTGCTTCAACAATAGTGATAAGCGGATCACTGATTGGCTTGAAATGCTTCGCATTCTGCTCCTCTGTCAATTCCCTGCCCAGTGTCAGCTCTCTATGCTTCCGCTTGATGTTACGCTTCAGCTTGGCAATCTCCATGATGATTGGTGCAATCTCCTCCACAGTTTGCTTCTTCTTCTGATACATACTCTTCATCTATTTGTCCGTCTCACTCGCCATTCAGTGCTAGACTGAGCATAATCACTGTTGTGCTTCAACTAAAAATGTATCAAGTCCTTTCCTGTAGCGCCCTCTATTCTTGTCTGAGGACTGATCAATTACAAGGAATGCATGCATGGATGATGACCATATGTCATTGCACATTCTTCTGAATTCATCAAAGGTCATGTCAGATCCCACATGATCCCTGTACAAATGTTTCATATTCAGTTCATCTTGTTTAAACATGATTAGAAAATTGGCATTGTCACGTATCAACTGTTTCGGTATACGACTATAAGTCTGTGCCAGATAAAATGCATCAACATTACTGTGTCGACCAGTGGTAAAGTAACGTCTGATGGCTTCCTGTTGCTCGCAAATCACATCATCGAAAATTATTATCGAATTGGTGGGCAACTCATGTGGTGCAGGTATCTCTCCACAGCTGTCACACTCAGTGTAGCTCAGTTTAGGTCCAAGGTCTTCCATAATGGTGCGCAGTAGCTGATACTTTGGTTGAAATGCAGTTTTTGAGTAGAGATAGATATTTGAAAATGAGATTCCTTCACAATCGAAAAGCATGTTGAACAGTAAATTGGGTTTTCCACAGCCTGATGGTCCACATATAATGCAGCGCATATGGTTGGGGAACAAAGGTCCATGACGTTTCTTTGCATTCATTTCTGGGTCGGTCAGACCACAGCCTCTCACCACTTGATCAAAGTCAATTATATTGAACCTGTGACTCCTTTGCACAACCTGCTTCATCACACCAAATCTGCTCTATCAATCCAAGAGTCGTGACTGCGATCGTATCCTTTCCAGCGCACCAACAGTTTATTACCTTTCCTCTTCAGCACTCTGGCAATTTCAAAAACACTAGGTACTTTGGTTTTCACAATCTCTTCTGCATAGAATCCTCCTTGGACACGCTGTCCTCTGCAATCTTCCAACTCGTATGTTACAGGTACAGTAGGTCTCACACGTGTGACAGTGAACAGTTCATTTGTCCAATTGGGTAGGTAACCCTTGTCAAATGTCATTTTATACTTGCTTATGCGCACCTTATCACCTGGATTGATTTTTTGGTGAACACCTGGATAGAACCTGTTCTCAGATTTGTCCAACAAGCTCTGCTGATACTCATGACGTTGCTCACCTAGTCTGGAAAGCAGCAATGTCTCATGCTCTTTTGTAACATCAACCGGTCGCATACCTATTGTCCTATGGATTCTTCCATTATACTCTTTGACAAGTGAGGTTAGAATATCTGTCCAGCGATAGGTTCCACGCTCAGTGAATTTGATCCACATTAAATGTTTAAGTGTTCTGTTGAAACGTTCCACTATTGAGGCCTTCTTATCTGAATATGTTGAATAGTGATTGATGTCATAGTGTTTCACAAGCTGTTGAAACTTTGAATTGAACCACTCTTTACCATCATCAGTTTGCAAATGGTTCATTGGATTCTGCTCAAATATAGGATGCATTGCCTTGACAACTGCATCAGCCGACTTGTTCTTTATTGGAATAGCATAAGCATACTTGCTGAGACAATTGATAATTGTAATAATGTACCTGTAACCTTTGTTCTGACGTGCATATGGTATCATCTCAACAAGATCAGCCTGATAGAGATCATCTAGACCTTTCACAGTTACCATACGTGTTGGGAAATTCCGACGAGCTGACCTGTGCAACTCTCTTGCTATTGTAGCCTTCTCCATACTGATAAATATTAAATGTATACATAATATATATAATAGATGTCTATCCACTAGGCATTGAAAATGGTGCCAGAAATATCCGAGTCAGTGATTACGTAATGTTGTGCAATTATACACAGACATGTTTTTTCCTGCATTGGAATTGCGCCAGAATGTCAAGGCCAGTGATAACTCTAGAAGCAGGTACCTTAGAGGGTCACTTTTAGGGTGAGAGGGGTCACTTTTAGGGTGAGGGGGGGTCACTTTTAGGGTGAGGGGGGTCACTTTTAGGGTGAGGGGGGTCACTTTTAGGGTGAGGGGGTCACTTTTAGGGTGAGGGGGGTCACTTTTAGGATGAGGGGGGTCACTTTTAGGGTGAGGGGGGTCACTTTTAGGGTGAGGGGGGGCCACTTCCGGTTTGACTTCCGGTCTGCTACGTCACTTCCGGTCTGCTACGTCACTTCCGGTCCGGGGTCAAGGTCAAAGGTCAAAGGTCAGGGTCAAGGGTCAGGGTCAAAGGTCAGGGTCAAAGGTCAGGGTCAAAGGTCAGGGTCAAAGGTCAGGGTCAAGGTCAAAGGTCAAGGATGCGCCAGCTTTTTTCAAGGTTGCGCCAGAACATACAAAATGTAACTACTTAAAACAGGTGAATAATATTTAAAAAAATACTAATCGATCTCAGTACATTATTGTAGACAGTGGCTGTGGCGAGGTAAACTGTGGGGTGAGTTATACAAAGTTTTTTACTCCAAGAGACAAGAGCAGCAAATTTTCAATTCAATATATATCCGTGCAGCGAGTATAGCCTGTTATCAATGTGACAATGTCAATATAATTCCTGGATTTCTTGTTCCATGACAAATTGACTGCAAGTCGTTGAGTTCACCTAAAAAGTTAATGTTAATATAATATTAGCTAGATAACTAGAGCATTAATAATTTTCTCTTCTTACAAAGATGGTTTATTTCGGCTACTGCTTTACCCATAGCCTACTGCTTGCCTAAGTGATAGGGAAGTGATAGCCGCGAGCCGTAGCAGGTATCTGTTCAATCAGATAGATAAGCTGCGTTCTCGTAGGTCCTGTTCGTAATGGTGACCGATTAGATTGGCCAGCAAAAAAGACAGTGTTCTCTGCTGAAAATCACTTCCGGTGGTTCGGAACCCACCTAAAACTGTAGGTCCAACTCATAGATCACCATCATCCAACTCATTACCCACGCACAGCTCTCAGACCTATGTGGGCTTCATCCTCAAAAAAAAAAAAAAAAAAAAAAAAACATCAGCAGCCGCTATCCCCCCCCTGACCACGGGCAAATCCTGAATTGTTTTTATATAGTTGTTGCGATCCCCTGCACATTTGATTAGGAGATCACTGATTAAAAAGCAGTGCGTACAATGAACTCATTTCTCAGATTCCAGGATTTCTTGTTCCATAACGATCTGCGTTGTTAATATTAACTTTTATGGCAAATTCAACGATTTTTAGTCGTCGTTGAATTTAGTCTACCATAAAAAGTTTATCATCTCTCAGGTTACGAAAAATCAATGGTTACGAAACATAAATCTTTCTCAATAAAAAATCTATTGTAAAACGTCAACTAAGTTACGTCAAAATACGTAGGCTTACTAGTTTCCATTATTTTCGGACTGTAAATGATAAAACTGATTCAACATTTATCAGCATGTAGAGCTTTTTATCAGACTATTGAGCTAACCTTCTGAGCTCTATAGGCAGAGGTCGCTTCCCTACAATCCTACAAATGCCTCCTCAGCTGTAGTTGCCAACTGACATTGATAATGGGACAAGGTCGCGTAGTTAACAGCCTACCGCAATCAGACAAGTTGAGCTCACTACATTCAAAACTGAGGAGCCTTTAAAAATCTTTTGAAGGTTGGAAATCAACTTTATTACAACTTTTTCAACCAACAGATTCGTTTAGCCTTCTGAATCTTCCCGGCTAGATTCGGATTAGGCCTAATAATGTGATTGGCCTATCAACATTTAAAATATAAATGTTAACATAAGTTACCATTGTGTCTGTTGGTAAAACATAGGTACGGGAAAAATCATCACTTTCTGCACAAAACTGATATTCCGGTCAAAAAGCAAATACTTTCACCGCTGAACTGACATAGCCTACAGTTATTGCATGACTAGACAGCTAGAAACGAAAATTATACCTCATGTTCAGTCCATCGAAAACGAAAATCAGACAGATTGACACGCCATTCTTATCCCTTCCGGATATTTTTCTCATTCTTCAAGGCAGAACATAATAAAGAGATCATTATAGTCCATAGTTAAAAATCTATAGATGCTTGCCTAACCTCTGTTCTGCACTGAAAAAACTCCTTCACAATTAGGCCTGACTAAAATAAAATCTACTACTTTATGCCAATGAAATACCGTATACTCTTGCTTCAAGTATTGTCGCAGGGTTGCCACCTGTCCCGTATTAGGCTATACGGGACGTCCCTTATCTCAGGTGAAAATTACGCATCCCGTATTATGATTTAGTGTCCCGTAAAATACCACTAATAGGCCTATCTTGCTTGTTTCAAAATTCCAATTGCCACAAATGGAGCAGCTCTTTGAAGAGCTGTGTGGGGTTGCTACAATTTCTTTGGACATCCTGGAGAGCAAAGAAGATGCATCACGAAAGTGGGTGGCAGTGTTTGATGATCATGTAAAGAAGCTGAACTAGTGAAATTGAAAAAACTTGTGTTTGTTTTTAGTGTTCCTGGTTCAAATGCGTTCGTTGAGCACATATTCTCGCTAATGTCTAATAAATGTACTGATACGAGGAACAGGTGTTCAGTATTTCTGATCAAAAGGGAACTCTTGATTTCAACAAACATGAATATGCCTTGTAAAGAATTTCATTCCATGATCAAGTCATATGCAGAAGTTTTGAAGGCAGCAAAGTCAAATTACAAGTAGGCTATACACGGAAAAATGAGTTTACCCTGTTCTGTAACAAAATATTGAGAAAAGGAATAACATTTTCACGGACACGTATGGAATGTAAAAATCCTCTTATATTATTATAATTTAGAGATATTTTTTAATGTCCCTTATTTTTGTGAAATGTCTCTTAAAAGACATTGGTAGACATCCATAATTATTAAGACTGATGTCCAAACCACTTCAATTTTGATATTAACTCGCAAGTGTGTTAGTTGATAATTATTCATCTCGTGGGCTAATAATTGTGGTGGCTTGGACATCATCATCAGTCATTATTCATTATTTTCAATAAAATATGGATCAACCATTCGTTAGCATTGAATATGTGAGGAAAACAGGGAAAAAGGAGAACTATAGTTATAATTCATGTTATTATTGTTGCTTGAAATAAAGTACCTAGTTATTTAAAAATCTTCCTGTAAATCCTCTACTTTGATCGCATGTCTAATTGTCAAGTTTTCCGGTCCGCGGTCATCAATTTTTTTATTGAGTTAAATTACATATTACTAAACTGAATGCAATATTACTTGTCAAACAATGTTCGTAGACCTGAATTGTTTCTCAACATTACAATGAGGAGAAATTAGAAACCCAAAACACCCACTTCTTAGGATTTCGAGTCTGTTGTGTAGGCCTAAATCAAACATATGGTCTGAGAAAAGAACTACTAAATGCTTTTCGTGATATCACTTATATGAAACATGGTTACATGGCCTAATTGCGCTATAAAGTGGTTTAGGTTTTATTGCATAAATCTAAGAAACAAATTGGCGAAATTTTCAAATTGAGAGCTCTTCTGGATGTGAGCTCAGTGATCTAAAACTTCTTTCCCATAATTGTTAGGTGTTAGAGTAAGCATTTACAACATGAATGCATCGAAACATGAAGGTGACATTTTTCACAAAATAGGTTAAAATACATAATTTTTTTAAATTGATTGTTAATTAAAAACTGAACCGATTTGGTATTGTTATACATATACACCAATCGAGGTAGAATTTCATGTTCTTTAATTTCGAAACGAACAGTGTTTTTAACGAGGTAATTTTCGAGCTTTAGGCGAACAACTGAAAAAGGGCCAAATTTGGGGGTATTTTGCCCAAGTGGCACAGAGCCAGATTTTTTTTGCAAACTTGGGGGAATCTTTTCTGGGATGCCTAGAGTGTATTAAAAACAGCTTTTTATCAATTTTTGTCCACCAAAAGTCTAATTTGTCTGGGCTATAACTTTCTTTCTTTTCTTTCCGGAGGATGAAGCCCACATAGGTCTGATACCTGTGCGTGGATAATGAATTGGATGATGGTGATTGATGAGTTGGACCTACAGGTGGTTTAGGTGGTTTCTGAACTACCGGGAAGTGATTTTACAGCAGAGAACAGAGTCTTTTTTGCTGGCCAATCCAATCGGTCACCCTTACAAAGAGCGTCCAGGAGTTTCGTAGCTTATCTCTGATTGAACAGATGCCTTGCTCGAGATCTCTGATACTCGATACTCTCTCTCAGATACTCGAGATCTCAATAGTGTTGCTCTCAGCCAAAATCGACTAGAGACTAAAAGCATACGTATAGAAATACTTTAATACATAGTCTAACTCGATTTTCTGTAATGGTTATTTCCTATTTTTTTTAGATTTATTGTTACTTTACAGCTAAATCGTAAGTCCCAATTCATAACAGAGCAATGTATCTATAATTATGATGTTGAAGATTCATCTTGTTTTCACTAATATATGTAATAAAAACTTGAGAGTGTTTTTTGAGTTTCTATTATATAAATAACTTGCTGGCTCGACGCGCGTTGCTGCGTTCTCATAAAAATTCTCTTTGATTTTATTATTCGCCACCTCCCGCTGAGGTTACATTTCAAATTAGGAAAGAAGTTAGTCCTAGGGCTCTTCCAGCATAGAGGCTTCGTTTTTTTCTTAATCACCACCTCTGAATAAAGAAAAATTTCAAATTACGACCTCCTACGACTATAAGGGTAGAAGTTAGGTTTTTTATTTTATTATTCGCCACCTCCCGCTGAGGATGCATTTCAAATTTCTAGCTGCATTGACAGATGTTCATTTTTATATATATAGATTAGTTATTAATTACAATAGGTGGTGTCTCAATTTCAATTCTATATAGAGAGGTATGAATTTCTCTACACATTTCAATAATAGAATAACTCAAGCACTCTTTGAAAGGGAAGTTGGACCACATTTTCTGGCAGTCACCCATATTAGTAAGAGTTTTTCAGTTGCCTTGCGAAATTCGAAATTTGGCATTATACCAGGTGTGACTCTCATAACACTATATTTGCTTGGCTTAATCATGGAATGTTGGAGAGATCACTTCGTCTCTCGTGTGAACATCTACCTTCGTACCTAGTACACAATATTCAGTTTAAATAGCTTCTCAGACCTTTTTAAATCAAGCTATTCTCATAAGAACCATTTTCTTTGAGTAGCCTACATAATTATATAGATTATTTCATACAGTGAAATACATTTTTTGTTGACTAATAGTATGAGCAGAAATAAAAATAACGGTTCAACGATTTTTGGGAAGAACAATAAGATAATTTAATCATTCAATAATTTATCCAATAATTAAAAAAAACATAACATGTCAAAACATATTATAGTAAATGAATATAAATATACTCCCTGCATGGACGATTAGTCCGTGTGCAGGGAGTGGTCATTTATAAACAAAAACCAAACTTACATTTAAAAAGAATTATAAACAATTAAATAAAATACTTTAAGATAAGAATAAGAATATGTCATATTGCTATGATTACAAATAAAAAATAAATAAAAATAATAGTTAGTAGTACATTCTATTCGACGGCGTTTATGAGGTTCATGACGGAAATGAATAAAAATGAAGAAAGGAATGAGGAATTGCGGAAGAGTGAAGAACAAAGAAACGTTATTGATTTAACTTTGGGATTATGGAGAAGCTGTTGAAAATATTTATCTATATTATAGATAAGATGGTGATGCGAGCAGAGCCTCTGTAGCATCTGCACCTAATTAATTATTATTGATATAATAATTGCCAGTTTTCAATAAATTAATGTGGATGAGAATATTCGTCTAAGTAATAAGCTATTGCACTAAAATTCAGAAATTCGGTTGATCTCAAGCTGGAGCTCCAAAAGTTCGTTCTTTCCTCCTTTCTATTCCTCTGTCATTTAAACTAGCCTCTTCCTCAGTCCCAATTTCTTACTTAAATTTATACAAGATGGAATTATTTATTAAAATAATTAATAAACATTGGCCATAATCAATAAAATCGCCTGGCTGCCTCTACAATGGAATATAAAATCGATAGGCTGCCACCAATAATTCTGAAATTTCTTGCGACGAAAGCAGCTCCTCAGCAGCTATTTACCTAAATCAGCACATCTCATTACAAATGTACACGTTTTGTTCCTGAACTCGCGCAAAGGTCAAAGGTCAATACAAGGCTAGTTCCCTTTTCCGCCCACCATTGCTATCAATAGAATGATCATTGATGTTTTTTTCAACAGTCGGACAATGACCTATAATCTTATCCAAGCATTAATTATGACCTTGTCTATTTGTCCCCTCCAGTGGGGAATCAATCAGTCTCTTCCCTTAAAAATATATATTTTGTATAAAAAGTTTTATGTGCATTTAACGCAATGAGCTTAATACATTGTTGATTTCACTGCTTAGCCAATATGCGAGTTTTCTAATTGAGCAGGAGTAGCCTAAATCCAAGGTGGGGGATTTGAGGATGTATCCCCCCCAGAAGTTCACAATTGACACAGAAAAAATGCCTTTTATGGGAATAAGGACCTTTTTATATCCCCCAAAATATTTTCCCACTTGATAGCCTATAACCCCCAAAAAATTTATGGATTCGCCCCCTCAGTGAGTAATTATTTTTCAAGAAAATTTCACTGCTCTTATGAGATAGAATGAATTCACTTTAAATTAATTTCCATTGTTTCTAAAGCCTAGAAGCTTGGATTCCACAATTACATATTAAAGTACGTTCAATAGGATTACACAATAATTGTTGGATTAAAATTGTATCGCAGTGTTTAGTTACTTGGATCGTTAGGAACTTATCTCTTAGAATGTCATCAACTTTATAATATATTCAACTTTAAATAACTTATATAATATATTATATATCAACTTTGTAATATATTGTGATCTATGACGCTCAGTGCGCTCTTTTTTTGTATGAAGATTCCCAGAGGTATTTTTATTCTTAGGATATAATTATTTATTTCACTATTACTCAATGTTCAAATTGTGATTCCAACTTCAAACTGAAATAAGGCAGACTATTTCTTATTGTGATTAAATCCACAATGTGCACGCAATGAATTGAAATAAATCTCAAAAATAATAACAAATTGCTCTAGATTCACGAGATGAATCGACAGAAGTTTTTTATCTCAATTATCAATTTAGACACAAGCTGTTTCTGATGCCTACTTATAGAGGCCGTGGTTAAGAGGTAGGGAGGACATTACTGTCCAAACTTCGCCACGTCAACAAATAAAAAAGTCATTCTATTCTATAGAAGAAAGTAGCAACGAAAATATTACTCTGGTGGATAAAATAACAATGTTGCTTTCCAAAAACGGAACATTTAATATTATTACCAATTTGCGCAAGGATGACTTTATTCAAAACTACCGGTAGGCCTATGTTATTGCGAACGTTGCGCACTGTTATTTGCAGAGACGGCAGTCTGGTCAGCAATATTGTAGCCTAATAGTTCTACACACCCGCCTAGTTTCGTGACTGCTACTGAAGATTTTGTTGTTGTTTTTTGAATAAAACCAGGAAGTAAGTTTTTATTTGAAATTTATTTCAGCTGTTCTTCCAATAGAAATAGAGGAAGGCCTTGTACAATCTGCCTTGTTGATTAAAACAGGTTTAACGTAAGCTGCTGTTCTCTTCACGCTGTATCATTGTTTGTTTACTCGACTGTCAACTATTTTACTGGTCTACTTAGTTCTCAAAATACCGGTGAATAATATAATATCGAATATTTGATAATATTTATTTTCATACTGTGAATAACAATATTATAATTAGACTCAGTGGCGCACCCAGAAATGACCCAGGGGGGGGGGGGAGTGAAAACTATTGGAATTGCCAGTGTGTTTTCCCCAAAGAGGAGGGGAGTCATGGGACCTGTTTTCAAATGAATAGTAAAAAATAATAAGAAGCGTATGACTTTTATTGGTGGGAAGACCCTTACACAGGTACAACATACACAGGTATTGTAGTTCCACCTCGCAATAGTATGAGTACTTGTAGCTGCAGGGGGTGCTGCAGGTAGTTTTTCAGGCACTCCATTAGCCTATAAAATAGTCCCTTCGAGTCCTACTCCCTCAAAAATCCTTGAAAAATAATCCTCAAAACGAAGCTATTCGTGTTCTTTGGCAATGTTCAAGTAATAACAGAGCTGATTAAATAGCAAGAAAGCCAAACAGCTTTGATTAATAAATTCTTGGATTTTTGTTCCATGACGAACTGCGTTGTTGATATTTACTATGTTGGTGAATTTAACGACTTTAAGTCAATTTTTAATTAAGAATAACTAATACTTTACTCACTCTCTAGGCCAAACGTTTTCGAGTTATGGAAACTCATCTTCAAGGCCGATCTAGGATGCCTTGAAGACGAGTTTCCATAACTCGAAAACGTTTGCCCTACAGAGAGTGAGTGAAATATTATTGATTCTTAATTAAAAATTGAATGCAAGTCGTTAAATTCACTAAAAAAGTTAAGATTAATAAATGTTGAATTGTATGAATTATGAATTTCATGCTTGCATGTATTAAAAATTACTTGCATTGCTGCATTGTGAGGATTGCCATGAGAGCTTTGTAAGCTTAAGTCTTGAAAGCTTAGAGTCTTCACAAAACTAAATTTTATTTTCTGGATCTTTTGCTTAAGAGAACGTTGATAACCGGCTCCAGGTCATCTGTTATTTCTCTATGGATATTTAAACTTGCTATTCCATTTTGTCTGTTTACTTACTGTCCAAACTTAGCCACGTCATCAAATAAAAAAGTCATTCTATTCTATTTACTTTGATAGAATGATTGGCAACTGCCTTAAGGATAGCAAGCCTCCAACTGAATTCAAATCAGGGGGGAGGGGGCTTGGGTGCGCCACTGATTAGGGTTAGACTACGATTTCAATAAGTTGGATTTCTTCATCTGTGATAAGACTAATAAACCCCGTGATCGGAGGTATACCGTATGCCTTGCTAGTGTTGGTAGTGAGATGCGGGCTTGCACTCTTCTTGTAGGAAAATGATGGAGAGTTTGGGCGAAACTAATTCAACGACAAAGCTAACCTGAACACTCTATGCATCTGCCTGCTCCATAGTATCTTCCTTTTTGAACCGGCAGATGTATAGAATGGTCTGGTAATCATTAACGTGGTTCTGCTCACACTCTCTAATGGAGACAACAGATCATTTTTAAAACGCCTGTATCATTATTACAGGATCTATTTGAAATTCAATGACTCTCCATTGTACTCCAATCTGCGTAGCTAAGTCAATGTCGGGTAAATTATGAATATGCATTGTAGAAATTATGATAAAAGATGCCTTATCTTGTTTCGCTGTCCGTCCATTCGAACTGTTCACTGTTCATTTACACTTTTTAATCTCTCATTTCGTATGCAAATTCACAAAACTCATTCCTCCAGACGTGCCTCATGTCATTTGGATTGCCAGATTGGTTCAAAAATATCACAGAAGCTCTTTTACTTAAGTCATGTAATAATATCTTGCCTCTAAAAAAATACTTACACGAGGGGTTCCATTTTTAAAATAATGTACAACAAAATAATAATGTATATAAATATACATTAAATAACAAAAATATAACAAAATAACAATCAAACATAATAAATTATGTTCTGTTTTTTGGCAGTTTGCAAAATTGTCAGTTCCTTCGAATCCAATCTCATCTATATCTTCTCTCCCAGAGAATTATATGAATAGGAGACTAGAAATTGTGATTAGAGGTCAGATTAGAAATCAGAACTGGTACGATTCTGGTATTATTCGCAAAATTACTAGTTGTTAATAATACAGTATTAATACGATATACTACCAACATAATTACTTGAAAAAAGTGAAGAAATATTTTCTACGAGGAACAGCTATTGCTACAACCTTTCCTGATAATCTCAACTGTAAATATAACTTTTCATCCGTACATTTCGGAAAAAGTCTTGAGTATACTAATAATTAGTACTAATAAATTATTAGACTAATAAATATAATATTGATTTTAGTTTAAAAGTGATGCACGAAATGATTATCAATAATATTGTTAATTTATACGTAATTTATTATTGTGCATCAATCTTAAACTAAAAACAATATTATAATTATTACACTAATAATTTATTAGTACTCTATCAATTATTGATAATCATTCCGTGCATCATGTTTAAGCTAAAATCAATATTCAAATAATTCATTCACTTCGTAGTCTATTTAGTAGTTAAATTCACATAATAAGTTACTATTTAGTAGATTGATGATCTACCTCAAACCATCTATTGATGATCTGTTTCAAATGAATTAAGGCTACTGGAGAGCATTATTCGAGTAGGTGACATTACAATTAGGAGGAAAATTATTATTATTTATATTAATGAATTAATACCTACATAGAACCTCAACCTATTCCAAGTTCAGGTGAATTGTTTTTGACACTCTTCACCAACTTCTCTCCAATCACACACCTATTTTAATATTATCCTCACTCACATACAGTAAGAGAAGGCCTCGCTCTTTGCAACTCTGCGGGAAACTAGTTTTGCGGGCTGGTTTTGATGACCTGCAATATCAGCTTGCTTCACACATGATTTAGCATAATACAAAACATGTTCCACTAATCTTTCTTGAGGGCATTATTATTCAGAGCAATTATACTTACAGTCTAGAACGGTGAATTAGAAATTTAAAACCCAATTTGTGTGAGAATTTTGTTTTAATATAAACTTAAAAAACACTTTTAAATGGAAATTAACTCACTTCATGGCGTGACGGCCGTTTCGCTCTGTTGTCTAGAGCATCGTCAGACGACCCACAGTACACTGATTTAAGGCATGAGTTTGAGGGTTATGTATGTTGGAATGGTGAAGGGGTGGGTTTTATATTAGTGGAAACAAGATGGATCTTCAACATCATAATGTTTTTGTACTTTAAAGGCTGCTTTCATGAAATTATGAATGCCCTATGCCCTTCGTTTCCCTATGTCCCATTTGTTTCAACAATCAGCAGCTGTACGTTTTGCTCGTAAGTTAAACTCCTTCGTTGTCAGGAGTGGCCACAGCTGGAAAGTTTGGGGCCACAAATGAAATTTTCCTGACCTTATTTGCGCGTTTGCCCCTCCTTCCTCTCCTTCACCATTGAATATCCGTTTTTTGTGATGGGGGGGGGGGGGGAAGTCACTCTATGGCCGCCTTTCCTTATTCATAGTCCCTTTATCAACTAGAAGCTTGAGGTTTCCAAAATTAGATTGGGTAACCGTGGAAATACACAACTTTTTTTTGTTCCAGTTTATTCCTAGAAACCGGAAACTATATTCAAATAGTGCGCTTATTTTCTCTATTTTGTTTGGCTTGAAATAGGTTATTGAGCATTATGTTAGACAAAGGTAAAAGTAATGTAGTTTGAATTCTTTTTCACCTAAAATTCACTTTAAAAGGCCTGCAAGCTATACACGATAAATAGGGTGCATTGAATTCTTCCAACTCATAGGCACCTACAGATTGTGAGAATTACTCACAGTCCCTGCTTTGTAGTTTTGGAAGTTGTCAGTTTTATCTACAAGAACAAGGCAATCTTCAATGCTAATAGGGCTACTCATTCCTATATGGGCCTAGAGCAAAAAAATCGAATTTGCTGATTTATCCAACACACCGCCTGACTACTTGAGAATGGACCATTTTACTCTCGGCTCAGATTTTACGATTCCCTTCCTGAAAATATTAAGTTTGTGGTAGCTTCAAGGTGTTTTCATACATGTTGACAAGGGTCCTTGTGGATGTGTGTCCTTATACAGTGGAGGAGTACTACAAAGCTTTTTAAATATTTGGACGTGTTACATGCCACATTGAGCTATGCTCAAATCTTGTGGCTCTATATGTAACTAATAATTATTATAATAATAATAATAATTGAACTTCGCTGTTCGAATAAACTCCTTGTCTCTTGATGGTAAAATGTCAAAAAAAGTGCAGGCACATGTTGAGAATATGTACATGTTGAATGCGATAGCCGCGAGTCGTAGCAGGTATCTGTTCAATCAGATAGATAAGTTGCGTTCTCGTAGGTCCTGTTTGTAACGGTGACCGATTAGATTGGCCAGCAAAAAAGACACTGTTCTCTGCTGAAAATCACTTCCCGGTGGTACGGAACCCACCTAAAACTGTAGGTCCAGTTCATAAATCACCATCATCCAACTCATTACCCACCCACCCATGTGGGCTTCATCCTCCAAAAAAAAAAAAAAAAAAAAAAAAAAAAAAAAAAAAAAAAAGGACACTGTACAGTAGAAGTTTCAGAATTATTTTCTTGGTTATTTAATTGCAGAAAAAAAAACAACAATCTCACTTTTTTATGTCCGTGTGGTACCGCGCAAGCGGTATACTTGGCCTACCTCTATAAAAAAAAGAGATTGAATGATTCCAGAACGAAATAATCGAGGTAAATAACGCTCTCAATGGGGGAGAAAAGGATAGTAGAGCTGATCGGAAATTGGGCGTGAATGAAGAAAAGAGACATCGTCCGATCAGGCCTTTATCACGTTGTTGGAGTGAGACATTTTTAGGTTGTAGCCGAACGTAGTAACGTGGAGCGTTATCGGTTATTCGAGGTCACCAGTGCAACAGCATCTGGCAGCTGCTGCCAAGTGAAAGTGGACCCTACGATCAAGAGAGGGGAACGCAAGATAGAAAAAAACACACAGACTCCAGGCACAGAGACAGAGATGGAAACACACTGTGAAGCAACTGACTTACAGGATTACAGCATAGCTTCGCAGCATGAAGAAAAGAGCTAAGCTGCATCATGAATAGTAGGCCTACCATATTACCATAATCGTTGTCCCACGTGAGTTTATGAGTTAAGATCTTCCTATATAAGTGAACCAACCTCCTATGCTTTAGTTAGATGCTAAATTGCATTATATGGCTCATCTTTGGCTCTTTATTATATCATATACAATGATATTCCCTTCTAGAAAAATAATTCGTGAGTTTATTTCCTTCGTACAGATTAAAGGTAGAGGTCTGGAGGTGACAGTGGATGCCAGATAAAGTGAAAAAGATTATATAATTTAGTGCTACACAATGCTGCTACCAGCTAAGCAGCATACCCTGAAAAGGAACTTCATTATTTGGTTCAAGCAGTTGTGTTGTGGTAGTGACTATGATGTACATGAGAACACATGACATGATGTACAATACACATAACATGATGTAGGCCTACATGAGTACATGACATGATGAACGTGACTATGATGACTATGAGTATCATAGATCAAGTATGCACCACCACTAGGTAGTTCTCAAGCTAGGCTACCTAGTAATTAGTACTTTTAAATTAATTAGGTACTTTTTCAGCAGAATAAATACATCGCAAGCTCAAACAAAGCTAGAAAGTATCTTGGCAATTATAATTTTTCTTTAATAATCATTATTAATATTTATTACATTAAATAATATTTTGATGTTGTAGTTCCAGATTTTTTCACTTAACATTTAAACATAAATGAAAATAAATTTTACTAGTGAAATTAACATTTATTGAAACGTATGATGGCCATTTCGCATTGTTGTAATGCTTCCTCTGATACGGCTGGAGACCTACTGAATCAGGTTTGAAAATATTACCGCTGTTTTTATGTAATATTATGTAAAGGAGTAACCTGACATACAATTGCCGAACGTCAAGAACATTGAACTCATCATATATTTGGTTGTTGGGGTGCGAATGGGTCTCTTCAGAGCTGTTTTAATAATACACGTTCCTGTGTCATTGCCAGAGGATTCAGGACTGATTTATAAGCACCTCCATAAGCTAGGATTCCCGCTGTTATTTCAGTTTTCGGCTTTTTGAATGAAATCATTTTTATGTTTGCGACAGTGGCGGATCCACGGGGAGTGAAAAAGGGGAAATCCCCCCCCCCCCCCAACGCAGAAGAAGAAGTAGAAAAAGATGAGGAAGGAAAAGAGAGAGAAGAAGGAGAAGAAGAAAGGAAAAAAGAAGAAAAGAGGAACAAATGGAAATGATAGAAAACATACATATTGTTCTTTTTTCATTACCAACGCACAGGTTCAGACCTATGTGGGCTTCATCCTACGAAAAAAAACCAGTGAAAAAGAGATGACAAGAAGTAAAAGGATAAAAATTGGTAGGAGAGAGATGAAAATGAAAAAATACGAAAAAGGGGAAAAAAGAGGGGAAAATTAGGATAAAATAAAAATAGAAGAAAATGAGAGTTTTCAAAGTTGCTGACAAGGGAGAAAATTGAGACAGCAATGCCTGACCAACAATTAATTTTCTATTGAAAATATTGTGTACTACAGTACTTGGTCTGAAAATAATACCAGTTCCGAAAGGTTTTTCTGGATTACTATTTTCTGTTTTTCTGGCTGAGAACTACCATGACAGAAAAAGCTGACTTTTTTACTAGCACTGCTTTACATTCACTCAGATAATCACCCTAGAGGCTAGACCCTGAATCTTCAAAAAAATGTTGGGATATTTTGACTGAATGAATAGTTTTTCAATTATTTCAATTATGTAATTTTTCTTGTAAATTTCATTTTTCATTAACAGTTTGAGCCAGTGGCGTAACTATGGGGAGAAATCAGGGGGTATCCCCCCCACCATAGACAATTATGAGACAATGTTTGGCAAGATTAAAAGAAGACTCGTTAAAATTGGTTTTGTAGGAATTTTATTTAAAAAAAGTTTTCAAGGAATACCCCTCAATTTTATTGAAATAAATTTTCAAGTAGCCTGCGGTACTGTATTGTGCCCCAATCAGGAGCAGTGAGGGATCAAATATAGAAAAGTGGAAGTTTAAAGTAAGGTCCGGATCTCCCATTGACAATAACACAAGAACTACATAAACTTTACTTTGACACATTACGTGGGTTGAAGTGTTATGGTAGAAGAATAATTAATGACTAGAATCCTTTGAACTGCGGTTTTAGAGAGGTGATTTTTTTTAATTTTCTCGTACCGGTATCCCAAACCTCCGTTTTGGAATAAAAAGCCATGTATATGTATATTGCTTCAATTTATCGTTAGAGGTATACTACTCCAAATTACCATTGTAATTATTATACCGAGAGTTTAACCCCCCCAGCAACATCATTGGTCATCCCCCCCCCTTTGACCCTGTATAGCTTTGGTACTGTTTTGTGTAATGTAACGATACACATAAAAAGGCTGTGATGTTTTCCATGACGAAATACTTAATGAACAATCTAATATTAAAACTGACACTGTATTTCACTTTTAAATAATGTTTTACTCACATATATTGGAGATGCTTGAGGAATGCATTTCACTTCTGAAAAGAGGCTGACGAAGCTTCTTTTCAGAAGTGAAATGCATTCCTCAAGCATCTCCAATATATGTGAGTAAAACATTATTTAAAAGTGAAATACAGTGTCAGTTTTAATATTAGACATAAAAAGGTTATTAAAATTTGTGTTGCATTATTTTTATATTTTCTAGAAACAAGTACCTCATAATGTAATTATTTTTCTAATAAATCTCTATTGTTTATTGAACAATAGTTTTATAGCAGACATCAAGTGCTTTTAATGTTTGAATGTGAAATAAAATAGCAGTCTCTTCCATTCAGTTCAAATTTTGCGCTTCAGCGCTGAATGCGGCTGGTTCCGCAACTAGCCAGACTTCCATTGTTGGAAAATCAGCTGATATGACGTATACTTTGAACTGTCAACACTGCGGCCTACGCTTTCTTGCTTTGCTCTGTTCGTCACTCTTTTGCAAAGTATCAGTTGGATATTGTATGTTGTAACTAGTGGAAAATGTTAATGTGATAATATCCTTAGTTCTTAGTAAAGGTTGTTTCGTTTCTTTAGACTACATGCACCGGTTATACGTATTTCTGATAACTTGATGTTCATGGATTATCGGTTCTCTAGAAATGACTGAGTAGTTATTATTGTTGAAGATTTTTGGAAAGAAACAGTGTATCGTCTTTGTTTAGCTATTTTGAACTGACAAAGGAATAGCTAACCTGTTTTCGTTTGAGGTAGGGAGGACAATAGATCTGTTAAATGTGAGTAACAACATCAATCACTCTATATTGATTGCCTACATTGTATTCGTATAATTGTATTGAGGAGAATCTCCTGTTTAAACGTTCATTTTTAAGAACATTGTAGCCATCAGATCATCTAATTTAATTAGACTATAATGCTATTCTTAGATGCAAGGCCGTACAATGAAAACTGTTTCAAAAATCGATCCCAATTGAATTTTTGGGGTCAGTGATATCTAGGCATTGGACTTGCGGGCTTTGTAAGCATTTTAAACAATTGGTCGTTCGTATTTTATAGAATTTTATTATTGCATCTTCCGAAACTATCCTTATTATTAATGTAAATATACCAATATTATCAGCCCCCTTACACTTCCAATCTGAAAATTAAGTAATTTCTCTACAATTTTCAAACTTGATATGTTTTGAAAGACAAAAATCCCATGAATAATCTGGCGTAAATCAGCTTATGAAAACTTGTAGCAGACGCTTATTTTTAGATTATAAGTGTAGGGGCCGATAGTTCGTAAGTTTAACTTTTTATTCGTCAAGCATCATCTGTAGTTGTAGCACTTTTAAGACAACAGCTGACTATAATAAAATTATAAGCCTGGCCAGCCCTGGTTGTACTTCTAGCCCATTAGTTACTCGAAATTTATTGTGTTGTGATATGAGTTCCTGAAAAAGATGTGAATTTCTATAGAAATGTATACACCTCGGTAATTATCTAATGTCTGGTGTTTATCACTTTGTACTTTTTACTACTGGCAAACATCATGTTCTCAAAGATTCAAGGAGTTTTTACAGTTTTTCTAATGGAACTGGTGATTCTGGAAATCCTGGTTTGCTGTTGCTAAAAATAATCTATCCTTAACAAAATCGTCAAAATAAACTTATACATATTTATTTATAAACGTATGATGCATTTTGAGTAAAGAATTAATTGAATATACAATGACATACACATTATACAATAGCATAACCTATAGAAGTGCCCTTGATCAATGTACATGCTGAACATAACTCCCAACATAAAACCCCAACAAAATTCAAGAACAGGCCAAATTAAAACATATCAAGTTTAGTTAAAACATATAACAATAAATATTTACTTTCCCAATCCGAACAACTTTCTTCTCTTAATGTTCTCATTTGAGGTTAGGCAGTCATCAGCTAATGGTATAATCTACAGTGAAATTAAAACGAAATTTTATCATCAAACGAAATTTTTCGTGAAAAACTATGGAGAGTAAAAGTTCTATGATTAGTTCTATAAAAAAATTAAAACAAAAGATAGTGGGCCTGTCCCATATTTACAAATAAATTAACTATGAAAAAGAGCTATATAAGTAATTTTTTCTTACACAATTTTATTATCAATTGTTGCTGTTACAAGTTTGACCTCCCATTATTCCTCCTTATCAATTAAAATAACTGATTGCGTCATCCAACTTTCAACACCTTCAATTTCAAATGATGATTATTAATTCACAGATATATCAAAGAAATGTGCAAAGCCTCCAACATCTACTGCGCAGGGAAATGAACACAGCATAAGAGGTGAATTCTTACTCGCCTTTTGTATACTTTTAATCAGGCTTAATGTTGAATGTAGAGTTGTCTCGATTATTTTAAATATATTTCGCAGTGGTCTAATCCACTTCACTGGAGCTAATGCTTTATAACCAATGTATTGTGGCCTCAGGATGAAGAAGTCAGTGCTGATACTGCTGGTTGTTAGCTTGATGGAGTTTTATTACATTTCTTAATATTTTAATTTTTTTCTTAATATAAATTTAGATCAATAAATGTGTAGGCCTATCCCTAATCATCTGACTTCTTCAAAGTATGGACATAGACGAACCATCAAGATTTATTCCTAATCTATGGATCACTTTAAAAAGTTTTCATCAAGATAAGAGGTCTGATAATGTAATCTAAGTAACAGCATTGATCTCTTATTCAAAGGAAATTTTCAGCCTTTATTTGAAATTTAGCACGCTCTTGTCTTCATAGTACTCATGGTAATATTTAATAAAGCATTTGCAACACCAAAATAATGTTAGATTTTGGTAAGTTAAAGATGGGAAAGCTTTGAAATGAAGGTCATAAATATTAATTTTTTGTTTATTATCGTCACAGATTGAATAATCTTCCATATTTCACTATAAATTTTCAATTGTATTTCTTCCAAGTATTTTGATATTGTTCAAATTGAATTATTGAATTACACTCTCAGAAGTTGTGCAGGATAAATACATTAACTTAATTGAATTGTTTGATAGTATGGTTACGGACAATTCACACTTGAAAGCACAATTTTTTAATTTAATTTTTTTATTTTCAGTTTTATATTTGAATGGGGGTTTCCAGAAATTCTAAAGCTCTTCTTTTGTTCTGTTAGTGGTTTTTCTACATGTTAATGACAAATTTAATATTGAAATACTAATTATAAACTGGTGTTAATAAAGTATTATGATTTTGGTATTTGGTGTCCATGACGAATTTATTATGATTATCAGGCTATTGTCTAATGCATCTTTACATTTATTGTTGTTTTGTCTCAGTAAGCCTAAATACGTTGTGAAACTTGGCATTTTTGCATTGTTATTTCCACTGCATAAATAGGCGTAAATAAGTTGGTGAAATGAATAATTAAATGCAATCTTGTCTACATTATCTAAATGCTTGATTACATAGTTGTTTCTTTTTTATTTACCCCCTCTTATCAGCTAGCTATTTCTCCTGATTCAAATGCGTGATATTCCCACTTTATTTTATGTTGTATACTTACTTATCGGCCGATATATAATGTTTCAGGTATGCACAGCATGAACTACTTGGGCAAAGTCATCAGTAACTTCCGATATGCATACAATGAAATCAATGCTGCCACCCTGACAGGAGCCATAGACGTGGTTGTCGTCGAACAGCCTGATGGAAGTTACACATGCTCTCCGTTTCATGTCCGCTTCGGAAAAATTGGAGTCCTTCGCAGTCGTGAAAAAGTGGTGAGTTATTTGCAAAATTAATTTTGAACAGTTTTTCTACTTTCATTCACTAAGTGAATGTAGCTGAATATAGGCCTCTTTCAGAATGAAGACTACAAATTATGTTAAAAATAAGGTATCTAATTAAATGTTTAATATACAAGTCTTGTAAATTAAACATTTAATTAGATACCTTATTTTTAACATAATTTGTAGTCTTCATTCTGAAAGAGGCCTATATTCAGCTCCTATATTACCTTCAGTATAAGGTCACCACGAGTTCAGTAGCATTCCTTAAAATTTACAAGGGAAATATTTACAATCAACATGTATGAATATGGAGCATCTCAAAATGTGATATTCCTAATTCCATTTTGATAACTCATTATTAATCGCGCGCACACACACACACACAAATAAATAAATATATATATATATATATATATATATATATATATATGTTGATAGATAGACAGATAATTGTCTTTTATTGAAGCACTGTACAATAAATTAACATAAGTGCTGTGGGCGAAGTTGAAGCATAACACACACAGACACACACACACACACACACACACACTCGCAAATAAGCTGTTATGAGATCCATGTTAAATTCCAGCTTTATCAGATCCACCAGAAGGAGTGGATATTTTGACAAAATATTTATCACTTTTACTCAGCATTCTTCCTAGAATACTGTAGTCATCTCAAATTTGCAAAATTCTTAAATTTTTCAATATGTCTTTTTACATTAAGTATTAGATCCAGTGTATAGGCGTTATGAGGTCCAATATACACACTGACACTATTAGATCTATTGTGTAAAATGTTATTAGATCCAATATACACACCAACGCTATTAGATCCAATGTGTAAATTGTTATTAGATCCAATAACACACCTCACTATTAGATCCAGTGTGTAAATTATTATTAGATCCAGAACATAGTTCATCATTTTTTAGTCAATAATTAGACCTATTATTTACCTTGAAAAAATCAATGATTGTGAGTATGTAAATCAATTTGATATGTTAGATTTTTTCATCGAAGGGAAGCAAGTTTCACTTGAGAAGCCTCTAAGATCAAGTATACTTTAATTCACAGAAACGCTTGATTTGTTATATCTAATTTTTAATGGTTACTCGTTTGCCAACTACAAGAGTGGCGTCATCATTTGCCAGTTCTCAATGTTTTTTCTATGGTGAAAAATGATGAATTTAGTTGACTGGGTAGTGGATCCTAGCAGGGCTGCCCACGGGGGGGGGGGGGGGGGAAATGACTGCGCAAGTTGCGCCAGAGTCTTGAAGTTTTGAGGGGAATCGGAAAATTCTGCCATTTATTAGAAAATTGGTTTTATTAAGTATAAAGACAGTCTAATAAAATACATAGTATAAAATGTATAAATAATGCGTAGTAATAAAATGTATTTTATTAGAGTGTGGTATAATCCAGTTTTCCATAAGTTACTCCTTTAATAGCTTTTGAGCATTAAAAAAACTGCGGAATTGATTAATGATGTTGGAATATTAACGGATTAAAAAAAACATCTTCAATCATATAGTTTCATGCACCAATCATTTGTTAGTTTTATTCATCAGCGATCATCAAATAATGAAGGAGACGTGCTTATCTGATAGTGAAGGAGAAAAATTGAACCGATTGCTTCTAGTTAGAGTGAACCCACATGCTTCTAAAAAATGAAACTAGAAGCAATGAGTTCTATTTTTACAACAGAAAAATTGTGCAACTAGAAATTTCAAGTGGAGTCCGGGCCTTCCATCTTTAATAAAAATATTATTAGGTTATATCAATCACCAACAGGCAAGTAACGAGGAAGGGTATAAGTTACCTAAAGACCCTGGTCCCAAGAGTTTTGATTTATTAATTTGTGTCTTCAAATGCTTAAAATGCTGTTTTAGAGATTATTTTCAAGAAATTTCTGGGGGAGAGCCCCCGGACCACCATCAATTTACCTTTCAAGTGTTGGAGTGCATGTAGTCACTCTATAGTGGAGACACTCCAAATTTCATACTCATATGAGTTGATAAGCAACTTATATATGGAGCAGGAAACTGTATTCTCTCATTATTTTTTCTAAAAGTTAATTTTCTTAAAAGAAGTCAACATAATTAGATAAATTTGAGCAGAGTATCAATGAAAAACACTAATCCAATTCTCTGCTGTAAATCACTTCCCGGTGGTTCGGAACCCACCTAAAACTGTGGGTCTAACTCATCAATCATCATCATTCAACTCATTACCCACGCACAGGTCTAAGACCTATGTGGGCTTCATTCACAAAAAAAAATCACGAAATTGAATAACTTCCTCCATTTATAGTGGATATATTAGGAAAATGATGGATAAAACAGGTAAACTACAAATATTATATGCGTGTAAAGCTTCTACACTTACAGGATGCTGTCTATAAGTCAGGAAATTGTCATAAAATTCATTTTTGAGCCTTCTATTCTAAAAATTTTCCCGGGTGGAACCGTCCGACCCCCCCCCCCTTCACGGTTATTCCACATTTCCCAAACCCTTGAGATTATCCTAGTTATGTCTATGGAATACTGATTACAAAAAATTATGGACTCCAAACCATTGCAAACTGTAAAGTATAAAGTACATGTAAGTTGCATGTAAGAAAATTAAATTTAAGCACCATAAGATGACGTCATCTTACGGAGCTCCATAGAGAAGTCGTTGCACTGACTCCGTCAAATGACGTCATCTTACAGTGGTTAAATTTAATTTTCCTACGTGCAACTGACTGTAAGACTGTTATTACTGCCATATTTATTCATACCATACTTTGAATGTTTAATGAGTCTACCTTTCATTGAATTTGTGACTTCAGTTACTTCCATTGAATTTCCAGTATATTCATTTGTATTGTAAAACCGCATTACGCATTGCATTATCTTGAATATTATTCAACTAATTTGCTTGGATGCCTAATCCTAGTCATTCAACTTGTAATTTTAATAACCTCAATTTCAATTATGCATTATTTCTAGTAAATTTTTGAATTTATTATTGCGATAAGCACAATTATTTCAATTAGTTATTGTACCTTAGGTTCTTTCTGTGAGTTTTAATTGTCAAAAACCCTTAATTTTATCAAGTCAGTTAATCAGTAATCAGGTTAATTATTTATGAGAGGGAAAATTTGTGTCAAGTTAATATTGTATTTATTTTCCAAATATCGACATGATAAAACATGTTCTTGATTTTACCTCAAATGTACTAGTTTACTAGATGGTGGGGAAATGTACTAGATCTAGTACATAAAATGTACTAGTGCTGGACACTGTCGTCATCATCAATATTTCAGAAACTTTTAGAATAATTCAAGCCTACCAACCATACAAACTCACTTGATTAATATCTCTAGTGTGGGGAAAATGAGCCAGTGACGTTACAATACACTCACAGGACAAAGATGAAGAATGTACAGAAAAAAGAGAAAAGGTTATTGAGAGAGAGGAAAATTCCCTTTTGCTAGGGAATCCCCTTTTGTTTTTATTTATGAAGTTAGTGACCCAACAGAAATTCTGCCATTCTCACATCTCAACGATGTGATTTTTAGTGAAAATCTCAGAATCAATGTAACAAAGTATTGTTTTTGTAATGAAATATTTCATTTTTCAAAGTTTTCATTTTTTGAAACCTCAATTACAGAAAAACTATATTCCCAATTGAAATACAAAATATGTCATTGAAATCTCGGATTTCTCTTCTAGTAATATAGAGATTATTGTAAATCCAAATTGAACCGTTGGTAGCTACGTTGCCCCAAGGTTTTCTTTGACTCCAAGCGTTATTCTGGAGTCAGATGTTCTAACTGAACTTGGAGTCTCCAAGATGTAATCTACAATAAAAAAACGCGGGTGTGCAAACACTTCCACTCACACATATGCAATTCTTGCGGTGTTGCCACGCTTCCTCTTCATCAGTACAACATCGCTCCCCCCCCCCCTTATCATGCTCCCTCACTCTCAATACCTTCGCTGTCTCACTCAACTTCCTTCCTCAACACTATGCATTCTGAGCGATAATTGTTTTAGATGTCATAGCTATATAGTTTGCAGCTGTCATCGTTGGCAACAACAAACACAAGAACAATTTAAGACCATTGGTCTTATGTTTTCGCTGGTTGGCACCAAAAACAATAAAAAAATACAGCACTAACTATCCTGTCTTCTGGTTTGCACATACCACACTCTCTTTCCGCTCACACGCTCTCTCTCTCTCTCCCTCTCTCTCTCTCTCTCTCTCTCTCTCTCATTCCGATTGTGTCAAAAGAAGGAATCAAATTTTTCTTTATAGAAGATTTTTGCGATTGTTCCATATAGGTACTGTTATATTGGAGAACTTACATTGCGAAAGGGATTATATTATAGGACTTATTTTATAATAAAGAGTTTCAATGGAAACTGCAATTGGAAAAGTTGCTCTACAAACAGAAATTTATTACAAATGAGATGAATACAAAAAAAAAATATTAATATTACAATTAAGATCATTATTTAACACAAAAATTAGGAAATAAATAGAAACATTATTTTTTGTCATTTCAACCATAGATACAAAATTCTATGAGCAAACCTAAGCTGTTTGTGCCTGCATCTAGGTATCTAGGTGGTGTAATACCATAGCCGATTTAAACTACCCATTTTGAAATAACCTGTAAATAATATTAATTACATATTGCCAAAGACGAAGAATGTAATTGCTATAACTGTTATTTTCTTACAACTCATCAATCAACTTATCCTAGCACATAACTTACATTCCTTCACATTTTTACATCATGATAAACAGTCCCTCTAAAATCGTTTTTTAAGAGATTTTAGACTCATGCCTAGAAAATCTCAAATCCATCCATTTTGTGTAGTCCTAATTATTCAATTATGGGAACACTTTGGTTTTTTTGATGCTGGGAACTTGATTCGAGGCTCAAAAACAGTAATTTTATACAAGTATTCATTAGAATTAAGTTTATGAGTGGGTAAAGTGAATTTGATAAATTATTGATATTTTTCAATAAAGCAGATGGCTTCAAAAATATACAGGCTTGGAAGTGGGAGAATCTTTAATTTCTCAAAATCTGGTCTACAACTTGTGCGAATTGATTCCCCTAACATTACTCGTTATAACCACTTTTGAATTCGAAATATCTCAATCACTTGACATGAATTGCCCTAAAAAGCAATGCCATATCAAGAAGAGAATGGAACAGTGTAAAATAAACGTCCTTAAGAGTTCTTGAGTCTAATATAGTTTTTAAGTTTCGTAGTACAAAGTCTACTGAATTAAGTTTGTTTTTTAAATATTCTAGATGAGGTCCCGAGGAAAGTTCCCCACACCGAGCACTTTAATGTAATTTACAGATTCTATTGCGCCATCTCTATCTCTAATGTAGTTCCTCTAGCCGTTCTAAATGGCATCTGTTTAGTTTTGTTGTGATTTAATATCATCATTAATATCAAAATTAATATTAGAAGCTAGCCATTTCTCTCATTTTTCAAGATCAATTTTGCAATCTGACTCCAATAATGACCTTTTTCACTGCCATTTCATTTTCCTCACCTCTCTTACTCAATTCTTTCCTTATCCGATAATGTCCCCAAGCAAGAGTATTGCATTCAAATGTTTCGAACGCCAAAACTGCATTATTAAATAACATATTCGACAAAAAAGTCATATCAAATTGACCGTCAATTTAGGCCTATGTAGATTACAACTGTATAAGAAACTTGAATATTTGACAGACCATAGGTCTGTATTTTGTATTATAGCCTATAATATATCGATATATCAATTATATTATAATAAATAATTATATATTATGTATAATGTATCAGCGGAGAGTGGTAAAACGATATAGCTTGGAGATGGAGGGATGTATTTCACTTCTAAAGAGAAGTTTCATCAGCCTGATTTCTACATAAATTATGATTTTCACTCACTTATACTGGAGATACTGGAGTGATGCATTTCACTTCTAAAGAGAAGCTTCACCAGCCTGATTCCCCTATTTAAATATTATGATTTTTACTTACTCATACTGGAGATACTGGCCTATGCAGATTACGACTGTATAAGACACTTGAATATTTGATAGACCATAGGTCTGTATTGTTGCCTATAATATACCGATGTATCTATCATATATAATAAATAATTATACACTGTATTATTTGTATAATGTATCAGCGGAGAGCGGTAAAACGGCATAGCCGGCCAGCGAAATTCTCCAGTCTCAGAGCTGGTGTCGAAGATTGTAGTAACGAACGAATAATTGCTTTTTATGTATCACACTTAAACAAGGAGGACAACCCATTAAAAATTCAAAATTTGAGAAATAATAGGCCCAGCCTAATCCATAAAAAAGCAAATTCGAATCAGTGATTTGGTTTCTTATTATTTACTTACTCACTTATTATTATTTACTTACTTAAAAATTATTATTTACTTATCCAATTGGTGGTCCTGGAGGTTGATAAGAGGGAAGCGAGCATCCCGAATGCTTGTACTGTTTTCAGAATAGAATTAAAGAATGAACACACAGTGTTAATGGATGATGGTGTGAAGTTTTTAAACTGTCCCAAGTTAGCCGGTTCGTAGCTGATGCAATAATTACAAAAATATGTATTGGGATAGAATTTATTATAATTATAAGTATTTGCAGATCAGACAACTAATAAAAAATTAGAACCTCAACATAATTTAATCATTTAGTTGGAAGTACAGTAACTCAGTAATTAGTAGATTCAGATTCTGATGAAAAATGACTATGGTTTGGAATATTATACTCTTGAAACCAATAATACTGTTGACTCGTTTCTGGGTTTCCATTTTTTTCAGTTCAGTTCATTCAATCAGATTTTTAGAACTCTAAGTAAATGTTATATCAATTTTTTAATTGGTTGCTCTGTGGTATGTTCGAAATTCTTTTTCAAACTATTATACAGAATATTCTCTATTTAGGAAAAATAATTCATAACTCGCGGGGGCGGCAAATTGATTTAACATTAGTGGCAGCGAATGTACTTCTCCGGCGCTGTCAGAATAGGTGACAAATCAGTTATACACACAGATTGAGAAATGACCGAGCCAGCCGGCCAGCGAAATTCTCCAGTCTCAGAGCTGGTGTCGAAGATTGTAGTAACGAACGAATAATTGCCAATGAAGCAGGAAGTTGGAGAGAGGAAGGAATGTTTGGCAAAGAGAGAGGGGAGAGTGAGTACACACTCGACTTGCAGTCCACGGTAATTATTAGATCCAAGAATCCAAACCTATGAACACACAGATCGTGGCTCGGCGTTGGAGCGCGACGTGGTGGACAATCTTGGAAGCTCATACACACGCACACTTTGTCAAAATCAAGCTTTATCAGCTCCACCTCAGATCGAGATATTTACTATCGATTCTTGACCAGAAAAAGCTGGAGAACTCGAAAATGATGCTCTGGCGATACTAGATCTGGGGTCTCGGATCAAGTACCGCATCGGATCTAATAGTGTGGGTGTGTAAACATATGGCGGATCTGATAACAGCTTATGTGCAAACGCACACACACACACACACACACACACACACACACACAGCCCTAATCCACGTCACGACTTGTCGATTGAGAGAAGAGTTTATTATTATTTTTTTAGTTATTGTTTTATGATATTCTCAATTTATGGAATATAATTAGAATTTTATCAATTAATACTTCAGTAACAATTGGATTATACCAGTTAACTATTGACTACTTTCTAATAATCTTTGATTTCGATTAGGAATGTTGTATTGTTTTTCAGTGAGTTTCAAGATAATAAATAATAGATACAAAATATCATAATATCATGCAGTGAATATGAGTTGATAAAAATAGCTACAATATGAAAAAAGCATATGTTTGAATATGAGTTGATGAAAATAATTGATCTTGCGTCCCAAATAATGAGCAATTTTTGAAAAGATAGAGCAATAAACAGTAGGCTATTATGTTGATAATTATATTTGTTTAGAATCAATATCTTGATACTTGATACTATCACGTGTACTGTTTTCGAGTACACCTCAGCTCCTGTTAGGAGTTTAGTGGTTCACTGATGCATAATAGTCGAGAATCAGGATTGAAACTTCTGCGAGAAAACAATATCATTCTTATGAGTGCAAAAGGGTACTCTAAACCAGCGGTTCCCAAAGTGTGGGTCGCGAAGCAAATTTTTGGTGGGTCGCGAATATATGACAAGCCTAATCTCTTTCTGGATCAAAGTTAAGATTGAATATCCGGATATATCTAAAATGGCATTAATGGAACCCATGGGATTCACAACAACCTACTTATGTGAACGGTACTTTTTAAGTTTAGTGTTTCTTAAAAATAAGTACAGAAACAAACTTTGTGTGGAGAATGACTTGCCATTGAAATTGTCAACCTTCAATCCTGACATTGAAGCAATTGTCAGTAACGCCAACCAATGTCACAAATCGCATTAATTACCATCGTCAATCCTGTGTTTTTCCTGATTGTAATGAATTTTAAAAGTTTATATAAGCTTTATTAAATGGTATTTGTAATTCACGGTGAAAGTGTTGCATTTGTCGTACGCCTATATATAATAATTACTTTCTCCTTAAACCCTCGCTTTTATTTAAGTTTGTGTTTAAATACACACATATACACCCACACACATATATATATTTATAAAAGTGTGATACCAATGGTGTAAATAACTATTATTTATTTATTTAAATATACATAGTGGGTCGCAAAATATATTAGCGTTGGTGGGTCGCCGAAGGAAAAGGTTTGGGAACCGCTGCTCTAAACTATTCATCTGTTCTAATGTCAATATTTTTTATTAATTTAATGTGCTATCTATTTGTCTTTAACTAGGAGGACTGTTTAGGATAGGAGGACTAGGATATAACATACAATATTCCGTATTTATTAAGTTCAACTATGGGGATTTTGCAATTATGTTTTTGGTAATAAATTTTTATTTGATTTGTTATAGGTACAGTTGTTATTTTCAATATTGTTATTTGTTTGAATATCGAATTATTAGAGTATGGTTAGTTTATTTGTTAATGTCAGCATGAAATTATTTTTGTTATGGATCTCTTGCGCAAAATCTGTGTAGTTGATGAAATGTTTTACAAATTAATTTATGAATAGAAAATTAATATTTTTTTATTGATATTATCTTATCAATATTTTCAATTCTAACCCAATTTTGTGCAAAATATATATATTTTACAGTATTATGTCAATTATCACTTTGTTCATAACTTATTCATATTATTTAATTAAATTTTTCCAGGTGGACATTGAAATCAATGGTGAGCCAGTTGACATTCATATGAAATTAGGAGAGTCTGGCGAAGCCTTTTTCGTTGAAGAAGTTGCTCCAGGTGAAGAAGGAAAAGATGAGTTTATTCCTCCTCATCTAGCTTGCTCTCCGATTCCAACAGAGTCTTCATTTACTGAACGATTCTCGGCTGAAAGATCAAAAAGTGATCAGTGGACGTAAGTTTTCATTGAATTTAATCTTATTCTTAATGAATATTTGACTACAAGTCGTTGAATTCACATAAAAAGTTAATATTAACAGCGCAGTTCGTCATGGAACAAGAAATCCAGGAAAATTATTTTTTATTTCTGTTCATACTATTACAGTCAACAAACATGTATTTCACTACAGCTTACACTGTATGAAATAATCTATATAATTATGTAGGCTACTCAAAGAAAATGGTTCTTATGAGAATAGCTTCAAGTAATTCATCAAAACAAAACCTTGATAGGGTGTTTAAGATTCAAAAGAAAAGATTCAAAGGGGGTTTAAGATTCAAAAAATGGTTGTCCCCGTAGTTTCTCTTCCATAGCAGACAAAGGCTTGGGAATAATTCAACTGACGTACATTGTATAGTTTGACAAAATAACTGCAAAAATTGAATTTATTCCAATTCCCATTCGTAGACTTTTCCTTTATCAAGATGCCTTAATGAAAACTCAATTTGTTCTATACGGAAAACTGATAGTCAAGAAAATGCAAACAGTTTCCTAAATCAAGGCAATGTTTATTCATATAATACGCATAACATCTCATTCAATTCATCAGTTTGTGCCGTGTTGTATTGGTACAAGTGAGAATGGCAAAGTGGATTATGTTCTATTCAATCTTTTGTCCTATTATCATATCAGTGCGTCTTTGTTGTCTACAGTTTATTGTTCGAATAGCGAAACATCTTCAGACCTCAAATAATAATAATATAATCAAATATAATATGATATATGACTACTAAATAATCCATTTATATAAAATAGCATGAAGATACTGGTAAAACTTCAATTTACTCAGAATCAGTTTTGAAATAAAAAAATGATAATGAGAAATTATTACACTAAAAGACTTTTCATCAAACTTTTAAAATAATGTAGTGATCCTTGCATTTTTTTTATTATGTCTCATTTCAATACTTTGTTGAAGTATTACACTAATAATTTCAAATAAATTAATTCAGATACAATGTAAACTCAGTTCAAATAAACAGTATTAACTTACTCATAAGTTTACATAAATCTCTTGATGCCCCGAAATGAAATGGCATTCAAAATAGGTTTGAAATGGAGAATACTTAGTATTTTTTATTTCTGATGATGCCCACATGAGTCTGAAGACTTGTGCGTGAGTAATGAGGTGAATGGGTGAATGAAGAGAAACATCTATGGCTGAATGAGATTCGAACCCAATGCTGCAGGAAATGAAGCCAGCCAGAGTCTTATCACAGTCAAGCGCTCCAACCAACTGCGCTACCTGAGTCAAACGTTTTCTTCGAAATTTGATAGTATATTACTCTCAGCAAATATCTTCTAAATTACTTTTTTTTAAACAACTTTTTTTCAATACTACTATGGTACGTATTTGTTATTGCTTAAGTAGAATAGCATTTGCTAACATTACTCACAGCATTTGTTTTTCATGGAATAGAATTTATAGAATTTCCCGACCGAATTATTTCCATAATATAATTATATAATTATTTCTATTTCCCGAATAGAATTCTAAGGTTCGCCGACCGTGGTAGCAAGGTCCATTCACGTTCTGATAACATGATATTTTATATTATTGGCATACTATGTAATAAATATAATTATTACTGCATACATTTTTTATTGATAAATGTTTTTTGTAAAAATAATATGCGATCAAATATCACACAAAACTTTGGAATAGGGAATAGTAATTTTTCTTTAAGCAATGATAGTAATAAATTAAATTCAGGTTTGAAAATAAAGTAATTTGAATTCAATTTATTACTATTGCCTAAAGCAGGGGTTCTCAAACTTGCTTTTGTTGAGGACCCTCTGTATTACCAATGTTGTCATTGCGGACCCCTAAAAAATTACCCTTTACAATTTCTATTAATTTAGTCGTAATAACCACTTAAAATATATTAATTTAAAATAGAGAGAATATATTCAGGATCGAAAAAAGTATGTTTTATGAATGTTATTGGTGTTTATGCTTTTTAAAATAACGATTCAAATATCTTCCGTGGACCCCCAATATCACGCCCGTAAGGGTCTCCCCACCACGAAAAGCCATACGAATTTACTTTATCACGCCCGTGGACCACATTTAGAGAAACCCTGACCTAAAGAAACCCCTATTTGAAAAAGTTATGTGATATTTGATCATATCATAATATGAAACAATTATGTGTTCAATTAAAAGATGCTTTATGTTGTTTCCTCTAGCATTTTTTTATGGAAATCAATTTCTATTTTTCAGTTTTGATGTGCATCGTGATTCAGTGGAAGTAGATGTGACGCAAGGCAATGAATGTGATGAGGAGGAGGAGGACGAAGAGAGGTCGGAAGAGAAACCAATAGTGGTTCTGGCGGGAAATCTGCCCAAAACGTTCAAGGCAGAAACAGACAAGAGTGAAGTGGTGAGAAAGTTGAGTACGGTGAGTGGCGACTTTCGGCCCATAGCTGAAAACGAAGCCAACAATGTCGCCACCAGTGCAAGCAGCGGCGGAAGGAGAGACTCGGATGACGTCACAGTATCGTCCAAGCAGAGTGCAAGCACCACCGACCTCACGCTGGACGAAACTCCCCTATCGGAGCGAGCGTCGTCCTCACTGTCGTCTAACAAGAGGAAGCGCAGGAAGAAGTCAATGATGAAGAAGAAGAATAACAACAGCTTCAATAGTGTTGCTGCTGTCAATAACAGCAAAAAGTTGATTGGTGCCATTGAAAAGTCTGTCGAAGTTACTGAGACGAGTGTCAATCAGCAGACA
Source organism: Conomelus anceps (assembly GCA_948455865.1). Taxonomy (NCBI): domain Eukaryota; kingdom Metazoa; phylum Arthropoda; class Insecta; order Hemiptera; family Delphacidae; genus Conomelus; species Conomelus anceps. The sequence continues at coordinate 4,996,880 of OX418217.1, read as the reverse complement.
GATGTCGATAGTATTTTCCAGATAGAGGATATTGAGCAGGTACGTCAAAGTATATGAACATTTAGAAATAAAATCAAATATAATTGGTAAAATAGCATCGATAGAAATGTAAATACGACGATAGAAATGTTAAGCAGTCGGGAATTAGCATAGAAATGAAATAATGTCTGGAAAAGACGGGAATTACCCTAGAAATTTTAAGTTGTGCCGGGAAAATTCATTGATTATAAAGTTGTGATAATAAAGGATGACGCAACAAGATGTATTTCTTACCATTTAGGGTGGTATTTTAATTTAAGTAGAGTTATTGAACTATAGTACAGTTCAGTAAGTAACTATTGAATGTACATAAACAATCAATTTTAAGAATTGAAATTAAGGGATGATTTTAAGTTGAACGAATTTCTCTGAATTATAAAGCATATGAGTTGTAACGTTTAAAAACGCGTAAAGAAACTTTAACTTTGTCTTGAAAAAGTTTGGAAAAATCTTGAAATTATTTCATGCAATTTGCTAGACACGCTGAAATACAGTATTTCAAAAAGGACAACTTTGAAAATTATTATGAATTTACTTAAAAAAGTTATAGAGTTGTAAAGATACACGATATTCTTCATGAATCCCAATTTGAAAACATGTGATCTTATAACGACGTTGGTTCTTCAAAACATAACACGCTAGCACGCTTGGGTCCAGTGAAGGCAGCCGTCTTTGATCACAAACGGTGTGGTTCAGAAGGAAATGAGGAACAAAACATGTTGAAGAAACATATATATGTTGATAACAATTCAATATATGAAAAGTAGTCTATAGTGATTCAAAAATAATGTACAAGCGTCTTCAATAAAACTGGTAGATTTGGAACCAAAGCCATACACACTGTAGTTTTCATATTACTTGGCAGCAGTTGGGTTCAGATGTAGCAAGTCTTCCCATCTTCTACACGCTGCCAATACTACAGTACATACTTATGTTCTTTCAGGCCCAGTCTAGTTTTCAAGATGATGCTTGGCGATGTTTGGTGCTATGAAATTTAAAGGGCTTTTGATAAGAGTGCATTATTGATTACTGTTACCAAAAACAAGCAAAAAAATAAAATTGAAATAGGGGATCAATTCGCAGTATTTTAGATGAGATGGGGGGAAAAAAGGAACGACTACTGAAGAGAAATCAAGGAGAATGATTCATGAAGAAAAGAATGAAAAATATCGTCTGATCGCTATGGACCAAGAAATTCAAGAATCTAAAATTTAATTCACACTTGATTCAGAAATGTTGTGGAACTTCTCCATATTAAGGTGAATGAATAAAACAAATGTTTTCCACATTAAACTGTCTATTCCACTTAATGTGGAATAGACAACTTTTGTTTTATTCATTCACCTTATCTAAAATTTAGTAACCTAGTCTCAACATTTTTATTGGAGCTACACGTTTTTTTAGAATTTCATAAGTTTTGTTGTAAATTCAAATTCCTCATTCGTAATAAATTCCAACGTAAATATATTATTTTTACAGAATGTTAAAGAGAGAGAAGAATTCAATCCCTGTGATAATGAAGGGGAATTATCCCGTATTCAAAACGCTCCCCAAGATTTGCATTTCTTCAGTGACACGGAAGTTACTCCCGGCTGCAGGTAACTAGTTACTTTCAATTTAATTGGTATTTTATCAACTTGGAGAGGTTCAATAAGTTGTTCAACAATCAAATTGGAAATTTTCAATTAGTTTCCATATCCATATTATTCTGAAACACTCTTCTACACGCATCATTTAGTAATATTCAACTTTTTCCTCAATATTAAGGCAATTCGTTGCCACCAAACTATTTTGTAATGGATTTTAAGTCTAATACAGCATAGAAAACTGGTCATTGTAATCTGATTAGTTACTTGTCATTTGACTGTAAGATTATGAACTCGATTCCTGGTTGAGTTGATTAAAATTCCTTGAATTAAACTGTAAATAAGCACCTACCTTACACTTTTCTGGAGAATTAATCCTGCTACAATTCGATTTCACATTACTAAATTTACCGCTACCGCTAAATCACACTAAATCCCGCGCTTCTTTATCCAAATAAAATTAATGGCGTAGTTTGTTCACCGCTTATTAATTGGTTATTGTTCTATTTAACTTATAAAGTCTCACTATTTTTCAAGTCAGCTTTGGTTGAACAGCTTGCAATACATGTTAATTAAAACTAACCTTTCAGATAAAACTAGGCGGCAAGTTGAACCCAATACTAATATCAAAGTATAAAATCTTTTCCTTAACTAAAATTTGGTTTAGATATTATTGAATCGTTAGTCATTCTAGCTTATGCGTACTATTTCTGTGCTAATCGTTTTGTGCTTTGTAAGAATATTTGTATTTTTCAAGATTAATTAAGTCACTATAACATCAGTATCAACATAATACCGATGGGAGCATATTAGTTCGATTGTTCATTCCTCAGGCAATAAGTCTGTGTGACAACAATACTAGTAATTTATCTTCGGCAGCTTAAAAATTCGTGACATGTTTAAAACAATCCGCTTTCGTTTAAATTTATGTTAATAAAAATCAGGTTCTATGAGTTTTTCATGATACAGTCAAAACTGTGGACTTGAAACAAGAAAAATTACATTTTCTTTAAAACCATTTTAATTTTGACTGAAAATTTTGTGTTTCAACAAGACTAGTTCGAGTTATATGGTACAAATTGAAAACAAAACAAATCGAAGCATTACAAAATGTGAAATATTGGAAGATATTGATGGAAGTAGAATCCAAAAAATAATATATTTTTGTCTCGTTTTGAGATATTTTTCTTGATACAGCCAATAAGGGTCTGTATAGTCTAGTGGTTAAGGCGCCCGACCGGCATACAGACCAAAACAGGGCAATTTGTTTTAGACGATCCAAAACCTTTTAAATAATCATGTAGAAAAATAAATTAGGAAATAATGATTACAATAAATTTCTGGAAATAATGCTTTTTCTGCAGACTTAGTGATTAGGAGGAAGAGTAGACATATTAGTCAACATTTTGCCACGCGCAGAAAAAATAAAATAAGTCATTCCATTGTGTAGAATTGTATGTAGATAATTATTTAAGCGTGATGCACCTTATCTATGTTATTACACAGTTCAATGTGGAAGATTTTTTCTTCCTACATTTCACATTGCTTCTTTTAAATATAGTAATAATAATAATAATCCTGTAAAACTTGAAAATACCTGTTAATATTGTGAAGCGGTTTTTAAGAAACAAGGGCAAAATAATATAAAAATTAACAAACATATTGATTAAGAAAAAGGAATATAATATGTATGCATTTATGTAATATGTATGTAGCAAGTAATAATTAGAAATAAAAAAATGGTTTCATGAAACGGTTTGAAGCAAAATAGTAAAGAAAGAAACTGACAACCTTCAGAGAACATTCAATGCAGTATTCAACCAAACATTTAATGCAATATTCAAGTGTACATACTTGATCATTGATACTTATCTTCGTATGTATATCTTCTACCAACCGTTAGGATGTGAAATCGCTCACAATGACGAATAAGAAGCTTAAGATTTCTAATGGTGGAGATCCCATTTGTTGGTCAATAAAAAAATCTATTCTAATAATAATAATAGACGTTGTCTATTGTTCAAAGAGCTTAATGACAATAAAATTCTATTTATTTAATAATAATAATAATATGTTTTTATTTCCATATTTAGAAACGTCAGAAAATACAAAAAGTATCATGAATAAAAAACGAAATTGTCACAACCATGGTTGTGACAGTTTCGTTTTTTTTTTATTCATTATGGATACCTTCCACAATATCACCTTCGCCACTATAAAGAATGACAAAAAGTATCAACTATGTTATCAAAATAGATACAATACTGTAAAACTAACTACAACAATATATTTAAAGTAACAGTGAAATTTTAACAATTTTAATATTATCAATAATATTATCATTGAAGTGTATTTTAATCTTTTCATAGACAATACTGCATATAAAATTACAATAGACACAGCTATAAGTACTAAATGCTTAGGATTGGCTAACATTATTTAAAATAGTGAAATGCTGTCATAATGTTCGGACAAATCGTAACAAGCATGTTGTGATGTGTGTACGTGTGCGTGTGTGTGGTATGCGTCTGTCGCTGTCAGGATGAGCCTAGTCGATGAGCTGGCGGCAGTTGAGGAGCCTTTGCAATTGGGCGACTGCAGCGATGGCGGCGATCCTTCTTTTGAGCTTCTCTCCGCTTCAGACCTCTTAACAGCTGCTGCTGCTGCAGCCGCCGCTGCTGCGTCCTTGTAAAAATCACTATCATCATTCTGGCATTTAAATGTTGGTTTTAATGCATGCATATAGTTTGTTGTTCATTCAATCAGAAGAATGCCTACATCTACAGTGCATGCACAGAAGCCTGTCAACTCATTCTTGGCAGTTGTATGAATTTGCCTCACGCATGTCGGCACTCTACTAATGACAAAGTCATGTCTAGGCTATGAGAAATCAAATCGAAAATCGTTTTATTCCAGAAATCAATAAAATACATTGAAATACCACAGAAAAAACTTTAATGATTAAAATAAAAACTTACATACATAGTAATAGATTATTACTATGTGTGTAAAAATTTTATGTTTAAAACAATAATAGCTTTTAAACATAATAAAGTAATGCAATGGAATGATGAATAATAAGACGAAATTGTCACAACCGCATTTATTAAAAATATTTTTAATAAATGTGGTTGTGACGATTTCGTCTTATTATTCATTATGGATACCTTCCACAATATCACCTTCGCCACTACAAAGAAAGGTAAAAATGTATTAGCAGTTTGTAGACAGTAAGATACCATCCGGTTTATTATTTTCTTTTAGTTTGAGTTTCTCATCACCTTCGCCACTACAAAGAAAGTAATGGACGAGCCTACATGGGCAACTATATCCTGTGCGTAGACCCGAGTTGAATAATTTGGATCGTGTACTGTAAATCGGAATTGGACAGACAGTGAAGTCCAGTGGTTGATTGATTGAATCATCTTTATTCAACAAATGTACAAATACATTGAACAGTGTTACATAAATTTTAAAAAAATACTTGAGCAAAGACAATACAATTAATCAAGAATCACAGCAGCTTCAAATTATCCCTGAACAAATTCCTGAACGGAGTACAATTCAAGACGAAGAGAATGGTGTAAAATATTCAAGAATAAAGTTCTTATTGATAATGAGAACTATTGCCACACAGAAAATGATGAATTGAAACATGATAAATAAAAAAAAAATCAGCTTAAAAAAGAAGAAACAAGAAATGTAAGCGAGAAAGGAGGATCAAAGCAAAACAAAGAGTCAGTAGTGAGGGGATGGACCCAGAACGTCGCAGACAAGTCAGTCAAGCCGGACACGGCCGCCCCAGCCAAGACATGTACTGTAGTATTCATATAACTTGGCAGCGTGTAGAAGATGAGAGGACTTGCTACGTCTGAACCCAACTGCTGACAAGTTATATGAAAACTACAATAGTCAGCTGTTGTTCTCACATACTTCAAGTGAAGAATAAGTAGTTCCTTTGTACAGCCGCTTGGAACGCTGTGTACGATGCGAAATGTGTTTAAGCTACATTTGATAAGCAGACTACCATTGATGAACTGGATCAGTTTTATTATAATCATTATTACTTATTGCACTTGATAGAATTTACCTGCTCTTACTCGTTTACACGGTATAAGCTACTATTAAAATAGTCAGTTGAATGTTGGGAATTCGAAACAGTCCACCAATATATAACTGTAACTATAACTACATAACTATAATTATAACTACTACAACTATAACTATAATTGAGACTTGATAAATTCCAGTTCATGTGATTTGTTGAGAAGAGCAACCTGAAATAATTCCTCATTCATGCGCATTGGGATCAATTTGGTGTTAACTTCATTGATTGTGTCATCTTAATCTAAATTTATTACAATGCACCATTATGGAAAATTCGAAGTTAATTAAGATCTGGATTAGGCTTGATAGTTCTTGAGACAGACAGTTGAGAAAGAAAAACAAGAATCATGGTTGTATTGCGTATTGTCTACTGTTCTACACCATTATGTTGATACGACTAATCATTAAATATTAAATTATGCTTCAGTTTCTTCAATATGGTTCTATTCATGATGCGATTATGTGTATTGTATGGTGTTCTCTACTATGGTAGTAAATAAAATATGATATTGACGAGGTAGGAGTTGATTTTGGAACACTTTTGTGCCGTAGCATTTTTTAAATATTCCCAAATCTCTGGTTAACATTTTTCCAATCAGTATTGGCAATTTGAGGCATATGCAAAGACATCAAAGTAGTTTAACCCGTGGTACTTTAAGTGAATAGTTTCCTTGTTTATTTCATTTATTTTCATTTTATTCATGTTTTGCCCGTTTGTTGTATAATGATAAATCAATCTTTACGTATTGTGTTGTGCTTTGATGTAAATTTGCCAACATTGATTCTGTTCAACTTTGGATAATCAGTTTTTGGCCAAAGCATTCTTGTGATTGAACGAACTCGTGATTGTAATATTGTGTTTGTCTGTATTCAGTTGGTACGTTCGTTTATATGTTTATTAATATGTACATATACGTATTAATATGTTTATCTTCCTGTTGAACGAATTTTTTATTCCTCTCTGTGATGTTTTCCATGACGAAATACTTAATGAACAATCTAATATTAAAACTGACACTGTATTTCACTTTTATATAATGTTTTATTCACATATATTGGAGATGCTTGATTAATGCATTTCACTTCTGAAAAGAGAGGCTGACGAAGCTTCTTTTCAGAAGTGAAATGCATTCCTCAAGCATCTCCAATATATGTGAGTAAAACATTATTTAAAAGTGAAATAAGTGTTAGTTTTAATATTAGATTGTTTTTTATTGCTCTTTCATGTATAAATCAATACCTGATCTCTGTTTTCAGATATCTTTAGCTCCATTTATTTTTTTGAAATTGAATTCAATTCAATTATTTTCATTGTTTTTCACTAATTGAATTTGGTTTCAATTTTTATTTCAAAAATATACAGTGTTAAATTTGAAATGGTTTCATCATCCATTTAAAAAGTAGTTATTCTTACAACCGACTTTTGCATGGTAATTCAGCTAGATATTTCAAAATATCGTGCTCTATATTCGTTCAGATCAGAAGCATTTATTGTGAATAAATTATTTCAGGATTCTATGAAAGGTGTTAGGTTCTTTTGTGATTAATCCTCTACACTAAACCCTCTTAACTAACCTATATTATGCAGAACAATATCTAAAACTTTTATTTAATCTATGATTAAATATCGCTTTCTAAAGATTTTTTTTCGGGTCTGATGGTGATTGAGTTGAACCTACATTTTTAGGTGGGTTCCGAATCACCGACAACATCAGACTACAGCAGAGAACAGGCTTTCTGCTGGCCAATCCAATCAGTCACCCTTGCAAAGAGGGCCCAGCAACACATAGCTTAACTTATCTGACTGAACAGATACCTGCCACGGCTCGTCCCTAACTAATAATTGAATGATTGAAACAAACTTAGATGTTGCTCTCTAAATCTAGAAAAACACATAAAGTGTGCAGTTTTTGATCACAGGACACGTTTTTATAAGTTCTTGTATTTCATCTTAATTCGCCTTATTATCCAAGCAGTGCTTGATGAGGATTCATAGTTTATAGATATCAAATGTAATCACAACTCATAATACTGAAATACATAACAAGGACAAGCATTTTAAATATCTGAAGGTGAAAAATGTTTTTATTTTGTCCTGCTTCAGCTTGCTAGATTAAATGACAAAAGCTACTTTCTACAGCTTACCATGGGCTCTTACTGTCATATATTAGGTATGCTATCTTAGTATGGGAATTCATCAAAACAAAACCTTGATAGGGTGTTTAAGATCCAAGAGAAAGCTGTTAGGTGTATGGAAAGAGTAAATAGATTAGATTCATGTAGGCCGTTGTTCAAGAGACTTGGTCTCCTAACTGTGCCCTGCTCATATGTGTATGAAGCTACTTTATATGTAAAAAACAGTGATATTAACCAAAATCTTGACATACACGATTATAATACAAGAAGCCGAGGAGATTATCACTTGGTGAGTCACAATAGTAGCTTATTCAAACAAAAACCTAGTTGTATTGGTAGGAAACTCTACAACAAGCTACCGCAGTTTTTAAAGAGTCTTGAAAATATAGAAATATTTAAAAAACAACTGAAAAAATATTTAGTTGATGAAGCTTTTTATAGTGTACAAGAGTTCCTTTCAAATCAAATTTAAGCCTCACCTGAACTAATTAATATAGTAATTATGGTAACTAGTGTATAAGATTGTATAATTGTTAATCTGACTTGTCTTATACTCCATAACTGGAGTCTCCAAGGCGTAATTTACAAAAAAAAAAAATGGTTCCATTTTTCCATCACATTGTTTTCCTTTCTCCTATTCAAGGTTTTCCAGGAAAACTAGTAGATTGAAAAGCTAGTATAGATTAATAGCTTTTGGCTCGTTTGATGTTGCATGTAAATCGTTGTGTTGCAAAAACCTTTTTCCCGAATCTTGCTCGATTAAAAGTATCCACCACTTGAGTGATCGCACATTTATAAAGCTTTCATGTCCCAATGCGTTCGATTTCTAAACTTGACTATCCCTTCTCAAACAGAAATTTTGTGGCAAAACCCCATTTTTTTGTTAATATCTACAGAATTCTGGTAGGAATGTGGTGTAAGAAAAAACGTTTTGACTTTAACGTACGGTATCTGAACTGGTCCTGAATTCTTCAATGATTTCTTCCTAATTAAGTTCAGTTTGATTTATCAATCTATTATCGTTTATGAACACCAATGATGTTAGTGTTGTATATACAATACCTGTTCTATCTTATTATATATGTGATATAATAAGCTGTACTTTTGTTGCTGCTGTAATTCAGTGTCAGATCAGTTAAAACCAATTTTTCTCATTTATATATTTCCATATTGGTAACTATGATGTTAAATATGATGAAATGTGATGTTAATATGATGGTAACATAATTTCCCTATGATGTTAGTGTTGTATATACAATACCTGTTCTATCTTATTATATATGTGATATAATAAGCTGTTGCTGCTGTAATTCAGTGTCAGATCAGTTTTCACCAATTTTTCTCATTTTTATATTTCCCTATTGGTAACTGCATCCACCATATTTGAATATCAGTCGAGTTCTGTGCTAATATTGTTACTTCTGCATGTTAAAAATGTTTCTTAGCTATAGGCTATACCGCGCTGAAGTGTTATGTGTCTGTTTTCTTCTCTATTGTTTATAGTAGTTATTGAAAAAGAATCTTATTTTATATTTTTTAAATTTTGCACGTTATTCTTTATTTGTTTTTTTCCGCTTGGGTTTACAAAGATTCGTAATTGAAAAGATTCCTAAATAGATTCTAAAGTATGTTGTGAATAATTCAATCATAATAAGTAGTATCGATAGTTTGAGTTAGCCAAAAATTCTTAGTGAATCAGACTCGGGTACAAGGATGCAAGGAAAAATATTTAGACAAAAAAATATTCATTTAAGATGTAATCAACTTATTCTAACATATTATAATATTATGAAAGAACGTTTATTATTTGAATAGACATAGAAATTGGAGTGTGTTCTTCTATTAATTCAATTGAATAAATTGGCCATGTTTCATGATTAGAGGTTGGACCGTCTACTTCAATTTAACAAAGACTACTGTCTTTTAATGTACACGTTGCATACTGATTTCAAAAAATGTATAACTTTTCTATTTTCCACACATTAAATAACTATATATGGGGTTTTCTTTCCAGTCCCCACGATGCTAGGCAGTATACACCTGTGCAGAGTGACACAGAGTTTGAAACGAAAAGGATGCTAACAAGTGCAGACAATGATGGCTGCAAGGGTTCAGAAGATCCTCCACAGCAGTCTTGGCGTTGGGGAGAGTTGCCAACTTCTACTCATGATGACTCCGTCAAACCTGATGGTAAGGATGACACCCATTTTGTTCAGTACTGTCAACTACTTAATCCATTCTAACCCCTTACACAAAAAACCGTCATTGGTTTCTCTTAAGCTGGGTTTTCCTAGCACCGTATTTTTTCAGACCGCACTGCGGTCAAAAAACTTTTGAACTGAGTGATAACACTGCTAATAAGAATTTGAAGTCCTTAAAAAGAAATATTCGGTTTTGTACACAGGACCCAAGAAATTAATAATTATCATTAAAGATATCAATAGCATCTAGCATCTAGCCTTGATTTTCAGGCAATGTGACCTAAACAACTGTAATATACTGGAAAAATGTGTGGCCATGATAAGTGTAACTATTGACAGAAATACCCTTAAGCTAGGTTTTCTTAGCACCGTATTTTTTGCAGACTGCACTGCGCACCAATATTTTCAGACGCAAGCTAAAGAATTGTAGAGATTTAGCTTGAAATTACCTTACAATCAATTATTGTTATGCACGGTAATTACCGTATGGTTCATTGTTGCGTAGGGTAGTGCCGAGCCAAATTCCCCACAATTCTTTAGCTTGCGTCTGGCAACAATGGTGCGCAGTGCGCTTCGCAAAAAGTGTGGGGCTAGGAAATGCCAGCTTACGAGTATTTCTGTCAACAGTTACATTTATCATTGCCACAAATTTGTCCAGTATATTGCAGTTGTTTAGGTCACATTGTCTAGAAATCAAGGCTAGATGCTGCCTGCTGTTGATATTTTCCGATCTAATAATTATTAATTTATTGGGTCCTGTGTACAAAACCAAATATTTCTCTTTTAGGACTTCAAATCAATAAAAACTTGAAAAACACTTCTAAGTGGAATTTAACTCACGTTATGGCGTGACGGTCGTTTCTCTCTGTTGTCAAGAGCATCGTCAGACGACCCACATTGTGTAATGTGGGTCGTCTGACGATGCTCTTGACAACAGAGTGAAACGGCCGTCACGCCATAACGTGAGTTAATTTCCACTTAGAAGTGTTTTTTAAAGTTTTTATTACATATTAGTGGAAACAAGATGGATCTTCAACATCATGACTTCAAATTATGTGAAATCTATCTTAATAGCTGTGATAACACTCAGATCAAAAGTTTTCATGGCTTGAAAATTGGCTTCCACTATTGAATTTTCAGAATTGACTGCAAAATGTATTGATTTGGTATTTTTTAAGGTATGTATTATAACTTTTTCCGAAGATTCTAACCAGTAATTTAAATATTTGCATTTTTCCAGATCAACAACGATCCGTGCTACACAACATGTTGGGCTTCATGAAGAGAACGAAGCAACAGAGAAGAAACACCCAAGGAATCTATCTATCCGATATAAATAGCATTGAAGATCTTGACCCTGAAGTTGCTGCTCTCTACTTTCCTAATATTTACACCAAGCAAGTGAAACAGCATTCCATGAATACAGGTGACTGAACTTTTCCAATAACTATGATGTTCTAGAGCCGATACTGCTTAACATATAGTTCTGAAACCAACTGTCTCGAATATGATATTTTTGCTCAGAAATTTCAATGAATATATATCCATATATATTTCTCCTTATCTAATCTTCATTCTTCCAAAGATTTCTTGCATGCAACAATCATTTTCGGAAAATATTCTTCATGTATACCTTCTTACGGCCGGTTGCACGAAAGCCAATTAAATAAGGAGTTTAACATCAGTTAACAAACTGCTGTAAGTGTAGCGGGTTTATTTATGTTGCACAAAGTTCATTAGTTATTTTCGTTTACCGAACGGGCACAATCTGGCAACACTAATTTGATCAACGGCTGATTCTGAAGTCGAGAAAAAAGATGAATTAGAATCATTTAATTGTGATTATTTGAATCAACTATCTCAATATTGTTATATTCTTAATAGATTTTATTCATTTTGAAAGGTCTTTTAACACCTAGAACCTAATTTGCAGTTCCGTGTTCTGGTACAATAAACATAACCTATAAAATGTAACTTAGAGAGTTTGCGAGATTTAATTATCGGTGATCGGGCGGTTAAATATATTTTACGCCGTTTAGTGTAATCGGTATTATCGCTTGTAACTGTCCTTTGTGCAACTAAATTCTCTCCATTAAGTTTAATCTTTATAGAATGACGTCATTAAATTCAACTAGCTTTCGTGCAACTGACCATTAGACTTTCTGTAATTTTTTTGTGTGCATTTATTGAAGCCACTTTTTCAGGAGAATGAAGCCCACATAGGCCTGAGACCTGTGTGTGGGTAATGAGTTGGATGATGGTGATTGATGTTTTAGGTTTGAAACTACATTTTTAGGTGGGTTCCAAACCACTGGGAAGCAGTTTTACTGCAGAGAACAGAGTCTTTTTTGCTGGCCAATCCAATTGGTCACACTTTCGAAGAGGGCTTAGGAGTTCGTGGCTTATCTTATCTGACGTTCGTGAAACGTACAGTCTATTAATGAAGGTGTGTTATGCACCTTGATTTATGCAATGCTATGTTATAAAAATTGCACTCAAGTATTGTGTATATTTCTACTCTCTTATGCTGAGATTAACGTGACGTGAACTCTTACAAATAATTTAATAAATCTGACAGAATCATCCAGATTTCAGGTCAGCCTTTCCCGTGAAGCAAGTTCCCGTTTCTAAATTCGAGCATATTTTCTATGCTCGCCCGCTTTATTGCTATAAACGTCTCTATCTGAGCCGGCGTTTATTATTTATTTTAATTTTTCGTTTAATCAGTGTTTCACTTTTCAAACATTTTCAATCTAATCTAATCTCTGTTTACATCGGTGTTTACATACAGTAGAACGTCAAAAATCTGGACCGTCGATAATCCGGATTAACGTCCGGAAAAAAATAAAAATGGCAAATGCTCTGAAGCGTGGCTCGTTATTGTAGCTCGACTAAGAAATTTCTGCTATGGTGTATGCAGACGACGCTGTTATTCTGTTAAAACGTATTAAAAATTTAGCTGCAGAAAAGTAAACAATTACTGCAGTATAAATATCAATTAAATACTTTTTTAAGAATCCTATCAATGTATAGACTGTGTAATATTCAAATACTTCGTACTGTACAATTTTTAAACTGTACTGTATCTGTACTGTACTTCACGTTTTGTGCTGTATTGTATTCTGTTTTGTCTCAGTTTCATTAGTTTTTTCTCAGTACTAAGTAATGCACAACAGTTTTATCTGTATTTGCCTATGGCATTTAAGTGAATTCTCAAAGTTTCAGTTAAGTATATTTAATGTTAAAGAATATAAACAGCTTATTTTCGAAAACCTGGATTTTTTATAATCCGGATGAGGTTTGGCTCCAATTAATCCGGATTATCGACGCTCTACTGCATCTAGTTTTATTTTCATTTTAATTTTTCAAGTGTTGTTCAAGCTTATTCCAATACCTATCTTATGTTTGTATTCATTTGATGTTGACTTGTAAGATAACCATGAATCATTCTTTATTATTTTAAGGTGGTGGAAGTGGTAGTGGAAATGATGAGGACGCAGAATCCGGAAACGGTCCTTCCCTGCCGCAGTCTCCCCACAGTGTTGAAGGTGCTATCGGTGGGCCCAAATCACTTGACAGTGATTTTGAGGAACCTAAACACGGATTATTCAGTTCTAAGTGAGTTTAAATCTAATATTTTAACATTAAATATTATTTTAATAATCCAGCAACCAGAATGGAACATTCTTTCACCCATGATAAGATATATCAGTCATATTTTAAAAAAAAAACCATTATCAAGATTCAATAATAAAAATCAGGTTAGTTATCTTATTAATTTCTAATAGTTGAAAAAAATCTAAATTATAAATGGCAAATGTACTGGAGATCAGAGGGATATCTTGATATTAATCACTGTGGGACATATTAGTGAATGCTTTTTTTACTTGAATTGAATCTGAATTTTATTTTTGAGTAATATGTTTATATGTATTGTTGATCCCTACTGATTTTTTAGTTTTTTTTTTTTTTTTTTTTGAGGATGAAGCCCACATAGGTCTGAGACCTGTGCGTGGGTAATGAGTTGTATGATGGTGATTGATGAGTTGGACCTACAGTTTTAGGTGGGCTCCGAACCACCGGGAAGTGATTTTACAGCAGAGAACAATCTAATCGGTCACCGTTACGAACGGGACCTACGAGAACGCAGCTTATCTATCTGATTGAACAGATACCTGCTACGGCTCGCGGCTATCACTTCCCTTATTAGTTACATATTCCCAAATACGATTAGCTGGCTGCTTGTTCTTTACTTAAATCTTGCCTTCTAACTTATTAAGCTCGTGAATATAAGCTCAATTTCGGAATAAGTGAAATTGCTCTGCAGTAATTTTGTGAGTGACTTCATAATCTAATGAATTTAGTTCTGGAAAAACCATCAGTTTTCTTGTAGAATGATTTTTTAGCTTAAAATTGGAGACAAAATTTGAATTTCTCTCTAGAAATTCATCGATTATTCATGTCTTAATATTATTGTTTTATAATATGGTGGTTCCAATCTATAAATTGCAATGTTTTCTTTTAATCTAGGCTCTAATAGGTTGAGAGATTTTTAGACAAGTATTTCTATCCTTGAGTAGACTAATAGGAACTATGAGAGAAATTGGAAACATAAAAAAATGTTGAACAAACTAATTATGCATTTGGTGAGGAATTAATTTTTCCTTCCTCACCAAATGCATTTTCAACAATCACCAAAAGTCATTCTGAACAAAATACGATTTTTTAAATGTTTTGATTCTATTTTTTTTAGAGAAATCGCCTTGTCTCTCTGTGGTGGTTTAGAAGGCCAAGAAGGTCCTTCGGATCAGATGTTTCGGGACCATATAGTCCATTTTGAAGAATTCGCTGAGAACCCTGGACTCCTTGAAAATCCAGATCTTGTAGTCAAAATAGACGGGAAAAATTACAAATGGCGAACTGCGTGTTCTATTCTGATAGCGCGCCTTGTATTCAACAAATCATTGCCTGAGGTAACATTCTGTCTTCTTCTCTTCTCTCCATATTCCCAATTAAATTAATTAATGTAAATTTAATTATAATTGCTTAAATCCAATCCATTTAAACAATTGTATTTTATTTATTTATTGTGACAAAATTACAATGAATGTGAAGGCGCAACAGACTCAAGTCCAAAACTTTTAAAAATTTTATAATATCTCGTAATGAAAATTTTCCCATAATTCTCATTTATTAAATCTCTGTGAAACATGGAATCCAGTTAGCAAGTTTATCACTATCATTTTACTTGATCGAATTTCAAAATTGCACTTTGAGAATATTGAATCTTGATTAATAGACTAATTCTATAACTGCCCATGTTACTCACACTGGTTATTATTCATGTTGATATCAATTTAGGATGTAGAAATGAGAATGAATTCGTGAAAAATGAATGTTTTCGTATCAAACATGATTAAAATGACCAGAAGTTTAACATCTAACTTTGTGTTTCTGTAGGACGTAATATCAAGGCTTTCTGACGGTTCCCCCCGACAGGACAAAAGGAAAGGCCAGCGCCGGGATTATTACCGATCGTGGTTCACATGGGGAGTACGAGCATCAGAGCCAGGTAAAGTCAACTGTTTGGATTAAGTTTTTAAATAGTTCCATCATTCATTTTTACTATTCGGAGTTACTCTTCCACTAATTTATGGAATTTCAATATAAGAATTATCATTGCTTTTTTTTTTTTGGAGGATGAAGGTTTTTAGGAACTTTTTTCGCTGAATGAAGTCCACATAGGTCTGAGACCTGTGCGTGGGTAATGAGTTGGATGATGGTGATTGATGAGTTGGACCTACAGTTTTAGGTGGGTTCCGAACCACCGGGAAGTGATTTTACAGCAGAGAACAGTGTCTTTTTTGCTGGCCAATCTAATCGGTCACCGTTACGAACAGGACCTACGTGTTACTTGAAATTATTATGTTGAATCATTCAAATTGACAGAAGTACAACGTCCAATTCTGTGTTTCTTCAGGATGTTATATCAAGGTTCCTCTACACAGAGGAAGGCAGTTCTACACTCTTGTGTAGAAACTCTTGATGGGACTCTGATTCAATCTGTCAAAAAAGCTAAAAGAAATAAGCTCCTTAAATGAAAGAATTTTGAGACTCAGTGAGTTGTTTATATGAAATGAATAGATTATAAGATGACGTATTTATCATTTCATTCTTAAAATATGTATGATGAGTATCAACAATTCAGAAAAGTAATAAATTACGAATTGTATGATTAAAAAGTTGAACTACAATATTTAATATCTCTAATGCCCGGTTTCTGAGTTGTTCATTAAGTTTAATGGATCATTAACCCATTGCTCCAGCATTGAGTTAATGGTCCATTAAGTTAATGAACAACTCAGAAACCGGGCATCAGACATTTAAATATATTCATTAGAATGGCACTTCTCAAGATTGATAAAATGCATGACTGTCATTTTTTTAATTTATCAATTAAATTTTCCAGTTATTCCTGGTGGAAAAGATGCAATTAAAGATCAAGTTGGAAATTCTCTAGAAGGCTTGGAATCAACCAATATCGACAATAAAACTGATTCTATTCTCCCTGAGGAATCAGAAATTGCGTAAGTTGTTGGCTATATAGTATTATATTTTTTTCTCTTGTTTTTATTTTAAAGCTGATATTTTTTTATCGTATACTTAGCTATTAAAATAGGAAGTATTGCTTAAAAGTGGTGATAAATAACTCATTTTTGTTTTCAAATTTACTATAACATTTCCAATTATTACCGTAATAAAACAGCTTTACAGTTCTTCAGATGGACAGTTTAACTTGATTAGTTATTCAATCAGAATATGATAGCGTCCTAGTAGTTTGTTTTCTGTTATGGAAAGCTTCAATAATAATAATATAATTACTGTACAGTCGCCGTTCACGACTGCTATCCTTGCTAATGTTATTCAAATATTAACTATTTTTATTGGTTTTATGACTGATGATTATTGTCATTCAATTTAATACACCTAGACAAACATCCTACTAGGTGGACGAACATTTATCATATTAATCTCACAATATTGATATGGGAAGTGATAGCTGTGAGCTGTAGCAGGTATCTGTTCAATCACATAGAGATAAGCTGCGTTCTCCTGGGCCATCTTTGTAAGGGTGACTGATTAGATTGGCCAGCAAAAAGACACTGTTCCCTGCTGTAAAATCACTTCCCAGTGATTCGGAACCTACCTAAAACTGTAGGTCCAGCTCACCAATCACCATCATCCAACTCATTACCCACGCACAGGTCTCACACCTATGTGGGTTTCTTCCTCCCAAGAAATCTCAAGAATTGAAGAACGGACAAGTGTATTTTACGGTACAAGTTTGAAGAAATCAGAAATAGTGTTTATTATCACACTCTATGACGTCACAATCACATTTGCTGGGATGAATATAACAAATAAAAAATCCAGATACTATAGTCTCAGCAGCTCCAGCATTTTTTGTTTAGTGCAGTTGTGATTGCATGTGGTGTAGCTGCAGAAACTTGTTTTTTTTTCAATAAATGTGGCTGTTACATTGAGTCCTATCCATCATGCCTACATCTAATGCGTGGTTTTTTAATACAAAATAATTTTTTTTTTAGAATAGATAAAGATGTTTTTAATTTCCAGAAAATGGAATCTTCTATTTCCTTAGCTTTTTCACTAATTTTTTGAAATATCGCCAATAATCAATTTGAAACCTTTGTCTTGGTTGTGATTTTATTCCAGCATTTATAATATTTTTTATTTTGTTTGATTTTCAATTTAGCTTAGTGTTGATAATTCTTAACAAAACTTTCACTTGGCTATTTTAGAAATAAGGCTAGCGGCGTCACTGAAGTTCCTCAAGAGACAGGTTCAGATGTGATCACTGTCAACGATCAGGAGACAGCGTCGGTGAAAAGTCTGGCTACAGAACAGGCGCCTACCATTCTTTCTATCGTTGATTTGCCTGCTCAAAATCCTAGTCTCTCTATTCCGGCTGTACCCCGGTCAACCAAACCGCGTCCTGGGTAATTGCAGTCATTACTCTAAATTCTAAATTCTCTTGCACTCTTTCATACCAAACTCTAGATTCTTTTCAAATTGCACATTTTCAATTTCTAATTTATTCAGTAAACCTTATCCATACTTGCGTATTTGATATATGATCCAATGTGACCTACAGTGACCCG
This sequence comes from Conomelus anceps, assembly GCA_948455865.1. Taxonomy (NCBI): domain Eukaryota; kingdom Metazoa; phylum Arthropoda; class Insecta; order Hemiptera; family Delphacidae; genus Conomelus; species Conomelus anceps. The sequence continues at coordinate 4,978,631 of OX418217.1, read as the reverse complement.
AAAAAGTGCCTATTTTTGCACTAACTGTAGCACGCAAAATAGTTATTCCTGCACCAGTGCGGGAAAGTACTTTTCCGCACTCCAGATTTGCAACCTAAAAACACAAAATAGTGAGCATATAATAAGCAGGATCCCTGTTCTGCATTCAAAAATAGGTTGGCTACTCTGCTTCAGCTGCGCAAAAACAGTCAGCTGTAGTTGTTGTTGAAATCGATTTGATTCGAAAATAGGTTATGTGAGGAATTGTTGGCTACGTATATCCTGTTTTGTTCTGTTTAATTACTTAATACATTACTATATGAAAATTTTAATGTGTAATTCGAGCGCAAAGTATTGTTTCTGCACTTGGGAAACTTTTTCCACTCGCCTTTGGTTCGTGAAAAAACGGTTTCTCTCGGTGTAGAAAAACCCCACTTTGCACTCTAGTTACACAAATAGCTATTGTCTTTACAAATATCTGTCTGTCATTTTTTTTTCTGATGATGCCCACATGGTCCGAGACTTATGCGTGGGTAATGAGGTGAATAATAACATACATAGATGCCAGACGAAGGAGCGGAATTGGAATCCACGACCGCTTAAACGACAGCAGTCGTTGCGACGCCCCAACTAACTGCGCTAAGCGGCCCGTCGCTATCTACCTTTCTGTCTACAATATATTGTAAAAAACGGAATGTAATTTTGAAATAGATAAATTAAATTTTTGATTCAATGAATTTAAGAGCGTTATACCAATACTTAAACAAGTTATTATTTTCCCCATTTTAGAAATTGTATTGAAAAGGGTTCACTTGCTTGATGGCAACCAATAGTAAGTAACATAATTCATTTATTGAAGAAGTCTATGTGATATTCTTACGAATTTATTGCTTTGGAATTTCCAATAATTGAATTGATATAATAATCGAAAATTCTTGTTATCTCCTTTATCCTTTAAAATCTCAATCCTCTATATTTTTTGAAGAGAAAAAATTCCGTTACAGAAATTCAAAGCAAATTTCTAGCTTTTTTGTCATCCAATGAATATTGGTTAAAATTTTATTTTGTTTTTCAAGTTGTATGCTGTAATCCTATTCTGGAAATTTTAATATAAATTTTCACTGCTCATTTTTTTGCAAATTGTTCACTGATTGAACTACAAAATTTAGAGTAGATGATGAACAAGTGTGATTTTCAAGATAATAATATTTTGTATTTGTAAGGGCAATTTTGGCGGGCCGCTAAGTTGGTTGAGGCATCGCAAATTCAGCTGGCTGTCGCTTCAGCGGCCGTGGGTTCGAATCCCGCTCCTCCGTCTGGCATCTATGTGTTATCATTCACCTCATTACCCACGCACTAGTCTCGGGCAAATTTGGGAATCGTCAGCAATAAAAAAAATATTTTATTCATTGATTCTTTTGACATGAACTAGGAAAAAAGTTATCCTGTTTCTCTTCTTATCCAGTGAAATGTATAGAAAATAGTGAGTGTACAAATTACTCAATTTTTGGAAGTTTGTGATCTTTTTACTATTTAATGACTATTCAATTATTTTGAGTGTTGTATTCTCCACATGTTTTGTAAGTAATGTTGTTTTTGTTTGCAGTGATCAAATGTATTCTACATCGTCGGAATCTGAATCTGAGTTGGACCGCAGACAGAGAGTCTCCAAGACTCCCAGCCTGAGTATACCTTTAGATAGATCTCACCGCTCCCTTAGTACTGACAAATTCAAGAAAACACTGCGTCTATCATCTGACCTTATCGTAAGTGCTACGTCAGCAATAAATATTTTGCACGTAAAAAATAAATAAGACGAAATTGTCAAAACCACATTTATTAAAAATAGTGAGATACTAGGTTCGGTTGTTATACCATTATCAATCTCAAACAAACTAAAACTAAAGTACAGAGTAGCTTCATGGAATGATACTATTGGCTAAGCGAGAAAGAGGCTGACCTTCAATGAAGGTTGTGATTGGCCAAACGTCTTAACAAGTCACGCCCCCTGGTGGGAGGAGTAGAAAGCAACAAAAAAAAATTAAAAAATTGAGTTTTTATAAAAATTTAATATTATAAACTAATTTTAACAGTTTTTAGTGTTTCGTTTCAAGTGAACTTTTAAATTAATAGTGGTCAAGTGAGAAAATTCATTTTGTTATTTCTCGAGAGAATGTTTTTAGCAAATCTTAAATAACATATTCAAAATGTAACATATTCAAAATTTGTGAAGGAAGCAGTTTTGGACTAGAGTCTGTTGCGCCTTCACATTCGTTGTAAATTTGTCACAATAAATAAATAAATAACCAATAAGAGTCAAATCAAGAACCAAAAACCGTGAACATCTAGAAAGCAACAAAGAAGAACAATACACAATTAGGCTAGAATTGAATCAATTTAAAATTAAAAAAAAAAAATATTTATAAAAAATAGAATCTCACTGAAATGCAGTCAAGGTCAACCGAGAAAGACACGAACGTACCGTTGTTAAATGTAGGCTGGAATTATGATGTATTATAATGTAATATATTTATTTTTCAATTTAGTCGTTGAAATATGTAGCAATCACCCTTTATTAACTTTTTTGATAAGTATTTGCGTATTCCAGATCCCAGGATATGAACTACTCCTTACGGATCTCTTGTATTACCTCGAACTGACTATCATCAATACCACTTTAATAATAATATAATAATATTTTATTTCGCCAAAATACAAAAATACAAATATAAGAAATTCACAATATAAGTGTAAGAATTTTTCTTTTCAATTTTCATCTCATATTCATTCGTCATTACAACTATCCCATAACAAGATTCAAAAGTTATCCCGATACGAACGCCTAAACATTCATTATCGTTTGCAAGTCTCTCATATTATGGTCAAGCAAAATGGTCATGTTTGTGGTTTTTATAAATGTAAATCTTATCCACAACAATATTTCACGACATAAAATAAGCTGGTTGGAGCAAATTGTGGCGTTGCGAAGACTGCGGTGAAAAAAGCAACTGATTAATAGCGTCAGACTTGTAGATTAGCACCACGGCATGGCTAGTGTTGCCAATTCGTGCGTTGAGATTTGTAATTCTCGACGATCCGCCGCTGGCATGGTCCAATATCTGGCAACACTGCTATAATGGTTCCAGCCACCCAATTTGATGTCGTGGAGTGCACATCCGCCTTTGCTAGGAAGTGAATTAAATCAAGATTCATAGCACAACACTTGCTACAAAGTATGTATTTGAAAGTATTGTTTCATCTCATTTTAATTGTCAATTGGAAATGTTTATTTTTTTATTTTCAGGCGAAATTGAATTTGAGAGAAGGGGCGAATGAGGTGGAATTCAGTGTGACAACGGCCTATCAGGGCACTAGTCGATGTAAATGTTTCCTTTTCAAGTGGCGCTACGATGACAAAATTGTTATCTCTGATATTGATGGAACTATCACCAAGTAAGTTCAGTAAGAAGCATCTCAATAAAAGTCATTATTGTAATTTTCCAATGATTGAGACATTTATTAGAGTAATAAAGCATTGTTTAACAAAACCTAATGCTGTTGAAAAATGATTAATCGTTTGTTACTTGTTACTATTGAATCCGGCAGCTATGACTCTCTGTTTCTTATAACGTGGCTAAAGAGAGAAGAGAAACGATACGTGTCTCCTATCCAACTAAAGCTATACGCAAAGAATCACTTATTGTTTTGGAAAAAATATTGATTATATTTATTGTAATAATTTATTATAATCTTATAGTTATTACTTTTTGCGTGACATCTGTTGTTTTATTGTAAAAATACTGAATTATAAATAACTATCAAGTTCCGTAATGAACATTGTAGTCATAACTATTATTCTATTCTTAAATATAAAAATATAATTAATTAGTAATTATGTTTTTTTTGTAGATTACGTCTTGGAGACTCCAGTTAAGGAGTATAAGACAAGTCAGATTAACATTAGTCATATACACTAGATACCATAATTAATTACTATATCAATTAGATGAGGTGAGGCTTAATTTTGATGTGAAAGGAACTCTTGTACACTATAAAAAGCTTTATCAACTAAATATTTTTTCAATTGTTTTTTAAATATTTCTATATTTTCAAGACTAAATACTGCGGTAGCTTTTTGTAGAATTTCCTACCAATATAACTAGGTTTTTGTTTGAATAAGCTACTATTGTGACTCACCAAGTGATAAATCTCCTTGGCTTCTTGTATTATAATCATGTACGTCAAGATTTTGGTTAATATCATTCGTTTTTACATATAAAGTAACTTCATACACATATAAGCAGGGTACAGTTAGGAGACCAAGTCTCTTGAACAACGGCCTACATGAATCCAATCTATTTACTCTTTCTATACACCTAACTGCTTTCTTTTGGATCTTAAACACCCCATCAAGATTTTGTTTTGATGAATTACCCCATACTAAGATAGCATACCTAATATGTTGTTAGTACTGGCAGTCGTGCCAATTTCGTTAGAAGGTCATGAGAATCGCTCAGCGTTGACTTCATCAGAACTCTGTAAAGGTCATGTGACAGTAATATTAATCAGTATAATCTATAATAAATTTTGATCTTATTCTGGTGTGTATTTTTCTTTTTATTGTGTATATTACTATAATATGTCTCTGAATTTATATCTTAAGTAAGTTATTTTACAACCTAATATTAAAACTGATACTGCATTTCAATTTTAAATAATGTTTTACTCACATGTATTGGAGATGCTTGAGGAATGCATTTCACTTCTGAAAAGAAACTTCGTTAGCCTCAGAAGTGAAATGCATTCCTCAAGCATCTTCAATATATGTGAGTAAAACAATAGAAAAAAGTGAAATACAGTGTCAGTTTTGATATTAGATTGTTCATTAAGTATTTCGTCATGGAAAACATCATAGAAGTTGTTTTAATTTTTCTATTTATTGCATCTATTACTAGTGAATTTATTTCTTGAATTGCACTTGTATGGTACTTGGACAGATGAGACAGCTCCCGCTCACAGACTGACAGTCTTTGCGGGTTTTTATTCTGTAATATATGATGTACTGTACTTGTGTATTATTGTGAATAGATAAATTTTGATTGATTGGTTATGTTTGTGTGATTTGGTGAATCATGTACCTGACTTTCATTAATTGATATCTAGCTGTTCCCCAAGTTTTAATATGTCTGTTTATAAATGCCATTCTTACAATAGTATCAAATCAAATCAAATTTATTCACACATCTTGAATACAGAAAATAAATGAAAGAAATAATTTTCACTGTGAATATTCCCCACAAAGACATAAGCCTGAGTGTGGAGAATGAGTTCAACTTCACATTAGCAAAACATAAGTATACAATTGACCGTATTATAAATAAATTATAGGTTGAAGAACAATAAACAAAAATCAAGCATTCACAATTATTTATGAAGAACCTTATAAATTAATATTAACCAAAGATAATAAATAATTAGTAGGAAACTATAAACTATAAAATTAGCAGAGAGTGGCAGATTCATTTTGTTAGACATTAGATGTAGCCTACCATGAGTTCTTACAAATGAAATTCAATATCTATAGGCGGACTGAATGAGTTGTTCATATATTCATATAGTCTAAATTATAGTCCGTTATATGAAGATATGATAATAATATTTTTTTTCTTCACAGATCAGATGTTCTGGGCCACATCTTGCCAATAGTAGGAAAAGATTGGGCTCAAAGTGGTGTTGCAAAGCTATTTACCAAGATAAAGAATAATGGTTACAAGCTACTCTACCTTTCTGCAAGAGCTATTGGTGAGTTTCAAAAGTGATCGTGCTTGTTACACAGCTGATATTATAATAAATTAATTTTGTTTTAATATGCATGAATTAAATCTTAATGCTTCATGCCTCCAAGCAAACTGATATGTTTCATGGTTTTGTTGGGAAATTGCACATGCACTTTCCGCTTGAAACCCCCTTCAAGATTCTTTATTCTAAATCAGATCACAAAATATAATAAATCACAGAAGGGAAGTGATAGCCGCGAGCCGTAGCAAGTATCTGTTCAATCAGATAAGAGATAAGCTGCATTCTCGTAGGTCCTGTTTGTAACGGTGACCGATTAGATTGACCAGCAAAAAAGACACAGTTCTCTGCTGTAAAATCACTTTCCGGTGGTTCGGAACCCACTAAAACTGTTGGTCCAACTCATCAATCACCATCATCCAACTCATTACCCACGCACAGGTCTCAGACCTATGTGGGCTTTACGGTTTTGTTCTCTTTCATAGGTATCTACCATGTTAGTCTGATGAAAATCCTTTTTTTTTGTTTATCTCTCTCTTAAACCTTATTTTCCTTTGTCGTTTTGGTCTCAAAATCAACCTTCACAGGTTTTGAAAGGAAAGTATTATTTTTTATGCAAGGTCACTTGGTGATCAGAAATTTTAAATTTGATATCCTGTACAAATGAGTGAATTAAAATATATGACTCACTGCTAGCGCACAAGCTTATGCTTATGCTAGCTTTATCTCATTAAGATTGATTTAGATGTATGTTTTTGCTTTTTTGTATATTGTATTATTATCTCTCAAGATTATTGAAAAATAAAAAGATATTTAATTGTAAAATTGTTGAAAAATGAGAATAAATTGAATAGAATTGAGATCACATTTGTAAAATATAGAATAGAAAGTACAACAGAATCTTTACTGTACTATTTAAGTACTAGCACTATCAGTATATTGGACCTGCACCTCTAAATAGTTCTTCTAAATGTTTCATGGGTTTGTTAGGGAATTGCACATCCACTTTCCACTTGAAAACCCCTTCAATATTCTTTAATGTTAGACAGATAACATATTATGTAGAATATAGAATAGAAAGTACCATAGAATCTTTAATGTACTATTTAAGTACTAGCATTATCAGTATATTGGACCAGCACCTCTAAATAGTTCTTTACATTGGATTTCGATTTTGATTCTTCTTTCTTTTTTCAGGTCAAGCGCGGCTTACTAGAGACTATCTAAGGTCAATAAAGCAGGAAGATTTATCTCTTCCTGAAGGTCCTATACTACTGAATCCGACTAGTCTTTTAACTGCATTTCACACGTGAGTATCCCGTACTTACTTTGAGCATTATCATTTACACGAATAAATTATACTGTTGTATTTTTCGCTTTGTAGTTATTCAGCACTACATCGTATACAGCTATCATATAATTATTATACTTCTTAAGTCTTCATATAGTTTTCATATAACTTGGCAGCAGTTGGGCTCAGATCTAGCAAGTCCTCCCGTCTTCTACACGCTGCCAACTTATATGAATATGTAGTCTATTAATCGATTATTCTGTTTAATCAGCTTCCTAGTTTCTATCTAAGTATTGTAATAAATATTGAATATATATTTGCGCTGAAGTTGAAGGATTTTATTTGTAATTAATTTTCTTTTCGTTTGTGCCGATTTGCGAAATATCTGCTTAAATAAGCAGAGCAGTGACAACAGCGTGGTTGTGTTATACAGTGCGCACAAAATTTATATTTTATGTTAATATACTTATTGTATTGTTAGTATTTAGACGTAGCAGTCCTGCTGAGAACTACTAAACTTATTATTTGAACTGTGTAATATCAGGAAAAAATTGCTCATTAGCCTTCTTAGACTAGATTGCAATAAAAAATCTGCTTAAATAGCGATTGAATTGAGGATTTCATAATTTTCAGCTTATCATTATAATTGTTGTAATCATCGAATCATTATAAAGAGTTAACTCCACCTGAGATAACTATAGGATATGTATAGTATATAAATACTTTAATATTTCAGAGAGGTGATTGAGAAAAAACCTGAAGAATTCAAGATATCATGTCTCCGAGATATCCAAGCGTTGTTCCCTGCTAATTCCTGTCCTTTCTATGCAGGCTATGGAAATAAGATAAATGTAAGTGAAATATACGTATTAAATGCATCATTTATCGATATATCATTATTTTGATCTCATATCTGAATATTTTTGTTGGAGAAAACTGTTTTCATGTTTGTTATTGCATTTTATACATTAATAATTACGTATATTCATATATGCAGTAAGTTTTCGTAATTAAAACATGCTTTGCAACAAATAAATCCATCAAACGTCCTATCATGAGAACTATATAGCAATGAAAATAAATACCTGGATTTCTTGTTCCATGACGAACTGCGTTGTTAATATTAAATTGTTATGTGAATTCAACGACTTGCAGTCAAATATTCTCAAAGATTCGAAAGCGCTCGGCCTACAGAGTAAGTAAATTTTATTTATTCTTAATGAATATTTGACTGCAAGTCGTTGAATTCACATAAAAAGAAAATAAATAGTCTCGAGATGAGAGATAGATTTGAAAAGATTATGCTTGATTTTCATAATTTTGTCCACTAATGTCGACGTGAAGTAGTATTTTGCTAGAGTTTTATTTAGTTGAGAAAAACAGGTCGAATTGAGAATCTCCTTCTGTTTTGGAAGCCGGTTAAAATAGAAACATAAGCGCTCGCAATGTGGAATAAAATAATCATTTATTTATTCTGACAAAGTTACAATGAATGTAAAGGAGCTACAGACTCAAGTCCAAACCTGCTCACAAATTTTGAATATATTACATTGTCCAAAACATTGAGGTTAACACAGACTAAAAATTTAACCTGCTAAAATACTTTAGTCGAAAAATAACAAAATGATTACTTTTTACTTAATGACAATTAATTTAAATGTTCACTTAGCACTAAAAACAGTTATAATATTAATTTTTGATAAAAACTTTTGTGCCGAAAAATACTCTCGTTGCTATGAAAAACAAATTCAGTAAAATCATGAATATCGTGGCAGAATTTTGACTAGCCTACCAATGGTACCAGTCAATTCAAAATGTTATAGTGTAACTATGTAATCACTGCATGTGCTCATCATATCAGTTTATTTATCAGGTGTATAACAACTAATATTGCATTTCATTTTCAGGATGTCTGGGCGTATCAGGCTGTGGGAATACCAATATTCCGAATTTTCACCATTAACCATAAGGGTGAATTGAAACATGAACTCACTCAGACATTCCAATCCTCGTAAGTTTTACTTATTTGAAAATTCTTGAGTGGCATGCTTTGTGGGGGTCTATTGGTACCACAGATAGGAATGCTTTTGAAGGGGGGTGGTACATATAATAAAATGCGACATGAAAAGGAAAAATTGAATTAGGTTTCTTCCATGTAAATGCTTTATTATTTTTCCTACGCAATTAAAAGAAGAAAGGTGGGGTCTGTCATAAATCTATAAAGTTCACTTGAATTCCACTTTTCATTTAATATTTTTGTAATTAATTAAAAAATATTTATTGTTTTCAATAACTCAATCACTGTTCCGTCTTCAATTCCATAACGACTAGTATAAAACCTCTCAACATTTCGAAAAAATTCGACTATTAAAAATACTAAAAAAAACTACGTCTAATATAAAAATTTCAGGAAAAATCATTCCTTTCAAGTACTTTGTTCCTTCAACTAATTAAAAAAAGCAACAATTATGTATCCAATATGAAAATCACCCAAAATTCCTCCCTTTTAATGTACTAATTTATCCTTCAAATAACTAAAAAAAAAAACGGCAATTGTTTCTACAAGTGGCATTGTAGCGTTATCATGATGAATTGCATGAATTATACAATCATAAATTTTTTTGAAGTTATAAGAACAATTTTTGCATTAAATGTGCTTATTACAATGAAATATTGATTGTTTTTCATAATCAACACTTAATTTGTTCTGTTGAACTTTCGCATAACAGAGTTGTTTACTGATTGCAGTTACTCTGGCCAGAGTTGTATAGTGAACGACCTATTCCCACCTCAGTACCTGGTAGCCTAGTCGTGCTCACCACCCTATTTCTTAGTATCTCAATGATGCCTTCTCATACTCCTCCACAAGACTGATGATGCACTTGATGAGTCACTAGTCAATCAAATATCTAAGTCAGTCCTAGTGTTTAGGCGACCGCTGAGCTGATGTTCAACTCTTGCTGTGTCAGCATTAAAATTTGGTAAGCAGCCGTCTGAGAAGGTGGCTGTGTGCTCTTGTGACGTAAGCGGGCTAACGAACAAATCTAAATAACGCTTGACGCTTAACACTAACGCATCTCTTAGCTAAATGAATATGTGCCTGGAAACATTGGGATATTGAATCGTTTTTAGAGTGATAATCGAATTTCTCAGGGGAGTGGTGCATAACAATTGTTAATAAAATGATTATTTTGTCCATTTTTTTCTAAAATTAGTGGATTCATTCATCAGTATTCCACTTTCCATAATATCCTATTGAATTACAAGTTATCGACAATGTTGTGATCGATATCGTTAAATGAATCATTCTCTCAATGCTAATACTGTTTGCCGTGCATGTTGGTTGTTGGTCTCCAATCTACAAGCTTGTATTTCTGATAATGAAAATACGTGTTTTTATTACTTAAACTACAAAATGATTTTTATGTCATGCAGATCGAAGCCAAAGATTACAATAATTTGTTGAGTTCTTATTTTCTCGCTTGTCTTGTTTAACAATAATTTAAAATACTAAAGTAGCAACCATTAAATTTGATTGTGAGATGATTTCAAGTTTTGCCAATAATTTATACAGCTGACTTTGTAGAAGAGTGCAAAATTCACATAAACTGTGTTTGAATCAACAGCAGTGTGATTAACTTTCTCTGTAGTGGCGAAGGTGATATTGTGAAAGATATTCATAATGAATAAAAAGACTTGAAGTTGTCTCAACCACATTTATTGAAAACCGGAAGATACTAGTTTCAGTTGTTACACCATTATCAATCTCAAACTAGTGTATGTTGTAAAAACCGAAACTAGTATCTCACGGTTTTCCATAAATGTGGTTGTGACAACTTCGTCTTTTATTCATCGCAGTGTGATTAGTTCCAAGGTGTTTAGAGAACAAGCTGGTTTTTTTTTTAATTCACGCACCATGATTAGTTCTGTCGGTTTGTGTACTACTGTTGTGAATTTGGTCATAAATCAAAGATAGAAGAAAATTTTCGACGCTTCTTTCTCTTTGCTATGTCAACTATATGACTGACAAATCTGCAATCCTTTTTAACATCCCCAATTAGTTACGTAGGCATTCTTGTAAGCAAAATATTGATAATTTAAAATCACTACTGAACTGAACTTTAAATTCACCAGAATCACGATCACATTCTAATTATCAAATTTAGCTACAGTATTTTTGATGATTCAATGCAATTTTCTATTCTGAAAGACAAAAATCTTTGTCTTTATTTAAACTCATTACATGTCCCTTGATAAAATTGCTTTTTTGCTTGTGATCATTAACCTCACGTTACCAATTTATTGTCAGTTGCTACCTAAATGCTTAGGTATTGATGCAATGATTTTTGCCATGAAATACAAAATTGAATGTCTTTGAATTTTATGAACCACTCCTTTCAATATTCTAGACCCTTATCGAATCGTTTTGTACGTTTTTCTGTGACTATTTTATTATTTAGTTTATCTACGACCATGTCATAATGTATACATTACAGTTTCACAATTGATGCCAAAACAGCTGTCTTTTCGAAATGCTTTTTGAAACCCGTTGCATAATGAGCTCATTATAGTACAGGTTCTACATTATAACACGGGTTCTGGACCAACCAGAAGCATTTTTGATGAAATCAATATCGTAATTCAATATTGTGAAACTATCAGCTGATTTGATCAAACTGCTACACCAGCTGCTTTAACCTAACAATCTACTATAACTTCTCGTATTTGAGATGAGAGGTTAGGTATCTCTGACAGTCACAGGTAAAATGAAATTGTTTTAATTAAATGTATATTAGTGGTCGTAGATAAAATAGTGTATGCAACGATTTTATTTGGCCATTAAAGCACTCGTGAGATATTTATAACACTCACATTCGCTCGTGTTATAACTTACATCTAACTCGTGCCTTAATAAGGGTCAAAATAAAATCGTTGCATAAACTACTATTATGATTAGTTTAATTATTTCATGTTGTAATAAAATAGCTGTTATTGGTGTGCACACACTTTAGTAACTATATAAATCGTTTTTATTTACAGCTATTCAAATATGAGCTACATAGTTGATCAGATGTTCCCTGCAGCGCCTGTCAGAGCAACACTGGATGACTTCTCGCAGTTCGCTTTCTGGAGAGAACCGCTGCCAGATATCGATATTGAACTTGATCTTGTCAAGAAAACATCTCAGCCACAAAAATAAGAAATCTCTCTGATAGCTATTTGTGATTTTTCCTACGCATTATTACTTATGTCTCAATAAATAATGGAGAAAATCCCCTTAGTTCGGCTAAGTATTCAATATTATATATAAATTGTGAAATAACCAATATTAGTAATATTTGGTATTGTATACTATTACTACTACACTTCACTGCAGCACAACTCTTGGTTGCTGATGTTCACACCATCGTCTAGGGGAAGTAAAGTAGTATAGAAACATAGGAAGAATTCATATTTTTGGATTGTACTGAAATAAAGTTGTACCAATTGGATGATTTTATATATTTTATGTTGTTTAGTTGTTGAAATATAGTTTTTCTAATTTGTTAATTTTTATAAATCGATGTTTTTATTTATGTGATCAATGATTTTGTTAATTTCGAAATGTTAATGTTCCCAAGTATTTTGTGTATTTTATTGTGATTTGTATGGTGCAAGTAGGCGTAAAATGTCGAATTAATTTAATAATAGTGTAGTCAGAATAATTTTAAAAAATTCAAATTACTTTAAACGATTTTGTGATTGCTCTTGCTAGACCAGCTTGATTGGATGAGATCTCATTTGGGGTTTAATATTTATTTATGAAGTATCACTGTTTCTTGTAACAATAATTTATAAAACATCAACGATTCTGTAACTAATAGGATCCTACAGTAAAAATTGCTTTATCGTTTTCAAAAATATATTTTGTATGAAAGGTTTACAAAAATCTTTTTTTGTCAATAAAAAAGAAATATTTTACAAAATTACATTTTAAAAATCGATTAAATCGACAAACGATTAAATCTATCTGGTTTACTCACTGGGCTAGACATATAATCAGAGATTGAAGACATTTGGTTCAAGCTGTTTCATTTTCTTGTTCAGCTTCAAAAGAATTTCAAATGCAGTTGCCTACAAGGCCGTAAATTATATATTTTTTGCACTTTACTCTGTTGAAGTCTTGAAGAAACTCATTAAAAAATATTAGAAACTAAGGTATCCTCAATTATTTACTTGAAAACCTATAAACTTAATGCTAAAGATCTTATGATGTGTATCAGATACCACTTATTCAGAAAGTAACCTCTGATTAGTTAATAAAGGAATCAAAAGTGAATAAACAAAACCGTTTTTTTTTTTTTTTGAGGATGAAGCCCACACAGGTCTGAGACCTGTGCGTGGGTAATGAGTTGGATGATGATGATTGATGAGTTGGACCTACAGTTTTAGATGGGTTCCGAACCACCGGGAAGTGATTTTACAGCAGAGAACAGTGTCTTTTTTGCTGGCCAATCTAATCGGTCACCGTTACAAACAGGACCTACGAGAACGCAGCTTATCTCTCTGATTGAACAGATACCTGCTACGGCTCGCGGCTATCTTTGCGCTGTTACGTTTATCGTCTATTTTATCTGTCTTAGAAGGTTGCGATGCAGACGAAACGTTACACATGCAGACTAAATGTACAGCAGTGTCTAGACCAATCAACCCGTATTAAAATAACTGGTTTTTGTTTATTGTTTCACGGAAACACTCAAGCTATATAATAAATATCTGTTAGGTAGCTTTAAACATTTTCAGCATAGAATCTGCATGTTCAATTTTTATATACAATCATGGGCTAAAATCTAATGTGGGTTATACCGTCGATGTATGAATAAGTCTCTCATGCAAGAATGCTGACTGAAAACTACGAGTCTGGAAGGTGAGAAGTGGACAAAATTTGTTTACGTGAGTTACTGATGGCTGATGAAGCTTCTCTTTAGAAGTGAAATGCATCCCTCCAGAATAAGTGAGTAAAAATCATAATTGAAATATGGATCCATCCAGTATAAGTGAGTAAAAATCATAATTAATTTTTTTTTGGGGATGAAGCCCACTTAGGTCTGAGACCTGTGCGTGGGTAATGAGTTGGATGATGGTGATTGATGAGTTAGACCTACAGTTTTAGGTGGGTTCCGAACCACCGGGAAGTGATTTTCAGCAGAAAACAGTATCTTTAATAATACTTTACATAATATAATAATTGTCAGTTTTGGTATTAGATTGAGTAATATTGTGCAACCAAAACACGATACTGGACTTGCCGTACAACAGAACCTCAAGAACTTGAGAAAAGCTGTTTAAAACAAACACCATGGTGTTCTGACTGGCCGTCTGAACCGGGAGCGTTAGCCAAGCGTCATGAATAAATGAGCTGTGACAGCATAATGAAGAAGTGGCTTAGAGCTTTGATGGTGATGAGGAGCTGAAAGACGCAGTGTGATCGGCTCGTTTATACTGAATCATTTTCAAAGCTAGTTGAAAGTATAATTAATAAAACGCTTATATGTCAAATTCATTCAATCAAAACATCAGATAATGCATGCTGCATTCTTTTTTCCACTTTTTCCTTAGTGTCTTCAAATATATGTTTAATTTACATATTTGATCAGTTTTTATTAATTAGAACTGTTGTTCAACGCTATGAAAAGAGCAAATAGAAATCTGTAGAGCAACTGAAATAGAGCTGTTAAGCGTGCTCTTACTATATCATCTGTTCAGACTCGGTTGCAAAAATCCAAATCTGGAGGAGGCAGTCTCACTTCGTATAATTTAAGAAAATTCCGAGTTTGAAATGTGAGAATGATGTTTTCCACTTGAACAATCCTGTATCAAAATTGAACGGTATTTTTTTTCATCATGATTTCTCCACACTGAAACTGGAGAAACGCATTTCGTTTCTGAGAAGCTTCATCAGGCTTCCAAGTTGGTTTCCGCCATAATTGAAATTCACTTCCAATTTCTCAGAAGTGAAATGCATTCCTCCAGGTGAAGTGAGTAAAAATCATAATTCAAATAGAAATAAAGTGTCAATTATTATATTAGATTTAGGAAATGGCTTGTTAAGATACAGTATTCTGAGTTGCAAAAATGATTTCCATACATACAATGAATGACATCAATATTGTTCAGGATAAGTAAATCTACGCAAGGAAGTAAACGAATCTAATCAAATATTTATAGTGATTAAATTTACATGTTACTCCCATGTCATACACCCTCACCAGAAATACTGTAGTTCTATACAAAAAAAATAATATCAGCCATCAAAGAAAATATCTTAATTTAATAATGGATTCTATGAATGGGTGTCAGAAGTAAAAATAACTTCAAGGAACAAAACAAGAATTTTTAATAAGAAAACGATTTTCTAATACTTAACAAAGTACTGACCGTGAGTAAACCATAGTTTTGCATACCATCACAATATCAAGAAGTTGGGTAATTTAATTAGCTTTCTACGCATGCATAGAAATTTGCAAAAGTGGAATGAGCTTTGCACAGCAAAAACAGAGTTATGATAAGACATTCCAAAATTCCCCATTGTGCCTTAATTAGAATTCCATTTTTTGTGCTTTAAATGAGGATTCTCTTAGTTCATTATTATAAATACGAATTGTTGATTCTTTGTACTGAGTAGCCTATGTACACAAATGTTTCTCGCTAACAGATTGGCATTCTCTAAGATAATAAGTAACTAAGGCCAATTACCGTAATTAAAATAAATACTTAGCTTGGTCACATTTTACAAATACTGATGAATACATTTCTTCTATACCATTAATACAAATTCACAGCCCAATTGGAATGAATGAATACAAATTAGAAAATTAAATTATTGGGCAACAGAAGATGGTGAAACCCAACCTCCAAATGCTCTTTCCAACTCTTGGGCTACAGCAATGCATAAGTGATCCTTGAACGGCGCTCCCACAATCTGTGAAAAAATAAGTACAAAGCTCTGATGAATATCAAAATTTTCTTAGATTACACGTGAATAAAAGCAGTAGGTGGGAGCGCTTGTCTGAGATAAGATAAGGCTCTAGCTGGCTCTGTTTCCTGCAGCCTTGGGTTCGAATTTTATTCAGCCATAGGTGTTTCTCATCATTCACCTCATTACCCACGCACAAGTCTTCAGACTCATGTGGGTATCATCAGCAACAAAGAAATAATTATCATTCATTTCGAGCTTTTTCGATTTTAGCCTACAATATTTTGTTCAGTTGACTTTTTTTGGATGAACACAATACCAATTAAAATAACACCGAGTATTGAAAAATCTGGCTGAAAATGTTCTCTTGAGAAAATTTAAATTTAAGCAGAATACTGAAATTAAAGTGGAATACTTGATGACTATAAAATAATAGAGACAAATCCAAGACTCAAACAAAAGTATCTTTCGACTCTAGCATGTAAGATGTTACAATACCATAGTTATAATAAATATTTAACACTGTTTTCAGAGATATTGTAGAACTGTTCCATGATTGAATAATAACACAGATATTGTCAATTTCTACTAGTTTTTATTACGCAAAACCAGGTTTCAATGCTCATGGCATCATCATCAGTTGCATGTTGAGTTGAGACTAAAATTTGGCAACAGAGGTGTTTTAAAACAGCTGGTTTTGCGTAATAAAAACTATAGTCTGTTCAGCGAGACTACGGAATGGAGTAAACAAACATGTGCGTGCGTGCAAGCCGAGACTCAACGAAGCCCGATTCACACATAGCCTAGTTTTCGAAACGCATCGAACAGGTAACAGGCCTACCCATTGAAAACGACTTTCAATAATCATTTTCAAACACCTACTTGGATAATACTTATTATTTATTGTAAATGGAAATAGATACATGAGAATAATGAATTATATGAATGAGATGGCTATTTTCTTATTTTCAATGCTTAGGTAATATATCCAAACATTCAGCAATCACTGGTGTCTGGTATTACTATTATTAGAATTGTTCATAAATTTGTCGATTGAATTATTTTTACCTATACATTTGAAATGAAAATACTGACTTGATAACTGAATTTAAAATCTAATATTTTCTTGAAATAATGCAATAATAATTTATTTATTTCACAAACTGGAAGTGCGACATCAGCTGTTGAATGAACAGGAGTTGGCAATGAATGTGAATAGGCCGACCGACCGATGCCAGTACAATTCTCGGAATTCCTCACTCACACACATGCAAAGTTTGTTTACTTCATTCCGTAGACTCGCTGAACAGACTATAGTAGAAATTGACAATATCTGTGTTATTATTCAATACTAGAAATACCTTAATTTGTCCGCTTAATTCGCCATCTCCAAATAATGATGATTGAATCATTCACCGCACTCACTCACTGACAGCGTTAATACTGAGCAATAGATTTTTGAGAATTTTTCAAGCTTCTTGGGTTAGCGAGTAGAAAGTTATTGAAATTGTTAATCAAACTATTAAGTTATTTATTGTCATGAGAATTTACTATTTAGTGAAATATAGGCGCTTAAAAATATTAAATTCACTTTTTTGGGGCAGGACATCTCCCCAATACGTCAAGCCTTGACAAAAATTAATGGAAATTTTTTTTCTCATTTCAAGAAATAACACTTTAATAGTTGTAGTCACCAAAATCAGATGAAAAATTATAATGATGAACAAAAGCAAAGTGCTTATAACTTACTTGAACTCCAATCGGCAATCCAGAACTATCAAGACCCAAAGGGCACTGGGTAACTGGCAGATTCAGTACGTTAAAAATGGCCCAATAAGCAAAGTTGTATGGTCGGAAAAACGTGGCATAATGGTACGGCGCAGTATCTGGGCAACTTGGAAAGATAAGAACGCCATTGCTGTCCAGCTCTTCCTGTATAAAGAAAATTAAATCATTACATTTCATTGAAAACTTGATAAAATTCAATAACGCCGAATTAAAGAAGGCTTTTAATTACAGGTTACAGCTTACCTTTTTTTGGGAGTGAAATACATTCTCAACTTTTTATTGTAAATTTAACGACTTGCAGTCAGTTTTAAATTGTGATGACTGATGAGTGATGAAGATGAGTTTCAATAACTCGAAAAGTGTGAGTACAATTATAATATAACTTACATTCACAATTTAAAACTGACTGCAAGTCGTTAAATCCCTATATATAAAAATGTCTGTCTGTATGTATGTATGTATGTATGTATGTGTGTTCCCTATAGACTCCAAAACTACTTGACAGATCGGCATGAAACTTTGGGAATATGTTGTGTGAATATTGGGGATGGTTTCTGACCATAAATTTCAATAGGGGAGCTAATAATTATTATTAATTAAACCATTTTATAGACCTAACCTACTGAACTTGCCAGCCAAACAGCTTAAGGAACAGCTGAGCTGATATAAGTCAACAGTTTTTAATCATATGACAGGCCCCTTAGTGGCGTTATTTATGCTGTCTTTGAACAGCAAAAGACTTTGCACTTTGCATGTAGGCTACCGTGCAGTTGGAGCCTTGCAATATGTAGGAAACATACGACTGGGTATGATGAAATGTAATTATGCCAGGTTGTTGACATCTGTTAACCAATGCAGCTAGAAATTTGAAATGCAGCCTCAGCGGGAGGTGGCGAATAATAAAATAAAAAACCTAGCTTCTACCCTTATAGTCATAGGAGGTTTAAATTTGAAATGTTCATTGAGAGGTGGTGAGTAAGGTCTTACTGTGTAAGAAAACAACGAAGGAGGCCTCTCTGATCAGCTGGAAGAGCCTTAGGACTAACTTCTTCTAATAGTCCTAGAAGGTTGAAATTTGAAATGTAACCTCAGTGGGAGGTGACAAATAATAAAATCAAGAATTTTTTATGAGAACGCAGCAACGCGCGTCGGGCCAGCTATTTTACAATAAAAAGTTAAGAATTATTATATTAAAA
Organism: Conomelus anceps; assembly: GCA_948455865.1. Classification (NCBI taxonomy): domain Eukaryota; kingdom Metazoa; phylum Arthropoda; class Insecta; order Hemiptera; family Delphacidae; genus Conomelus; species Conomelus anceps. The sequence continues at coordinate 4,959,625 of OX418217.1, read as the reverse complement.
TGGCACCCGTCGCCCGGACACAGATATATTTATCACATAGAAAACACCTGTTATATAGTACACATATATTTATATACCAGGGCAACGATGGACGCCATTTGCAATGATTACTGTACGATATCTATAGAATCCTATATTGATTTTAAACTATTCCAATATAAATTATAAACTTTTAGATTGAAAATCACAGTTAAATTGAAATTGAACAAATAAATTATAAATTTTTATTTGCAGTTTTTGGAACAATTATTATTTTTCAACTGTATTTGAATTGAACGAATCATTGAGGTGGTATTGTATTGTAGCAGTCTGTATCTTCAATAAGATCCACAAAAATTATATGAAAGTTCAGACAAATACTAAAGAAAGAATTGTGTTTCAACTCTAATAGCATTCCAAATCCGTATTTCAACTACCAGTATAAGTAGAAAATACATTTGAAGGAGAAAATTAAAATATAAATTATTTAAAATATCTATCATTTTGACAGATAGCCCCCTAATATTAATGCATGATCTTCTCTGTCTGAAATTTGACTAGGTTACTGAATTGAGGCAAAATACGACAGAGAAAGATAACAATTTATGAAATACTGGAATATTATGTATAGTCTAGCCGGTTCCGGATTAATTAATGGAAACGAGAATGAGGGAAGAATCAAACCCTGTTAAATGTTGTCAATTCCACTTCTTAATTATAACAGCACTGGACCGCGGTTTCGTGGCTTCAACACTGTTGAAAATGTGACTGGTGAAGCCACGAAACCGCGGTCCAGTGCTGTTATAATTAAGAAGTGGAAATGACAACATTTAACAGGGTTTGATTCTTTTATTATGGAGTTCCACAACATCAACCAAAATTCTACAAATAAGTTGAGAATGAGGGATTTAAAAAAAACATTGTAATGAATAGTAAGGTTGATATATCAGTGGAATAACATTAGGGAGGGGGGGGGGGTTAAATATTTATTGAAAGTCGATTTAATTAAAATTATAGTGAAATATTTAAAATTAGAAGGTTAGCAAATTTTCGTAGTTTGGACATTTTCCAAACTAAAGGATGAAGCCCACATAGGTCTGAAACCTATGCATGGATAATGAATTGGATGATGGCGATTGATGAGTTGGCCTACAGTTTTAGGTGGGTTCCGAACCACGGGGAAGTGATTTTACAGGAGAGACAGTCTTTTTGCTGGCCAATCCAATCAGTAACCCTTACAAAGATGGCCCGGGAGTTTCGTAGCTTATCTCTGATTGAACAGATACCTGCTACGGCACTCGGCTATCACTTCCCTTTTAAATTCTCAATCGAGTACAGCAAGTAAGAGAAATGAGATGAACTAACCAGTAGCTGTTTCAGAAGTTTCGAGGTTTCCCTTTCCGCCCACTTCTTGTCCACTTTGGGCATTTTCATGTCGTACAGGCGCATTATCGATGGAAGTGTGAACTTTGTGCTGCCAGTAAACACAAATGGCAACTCACTCCATAGTGAAATTGTTCTCTAAGAAATGCAAAACACATTATTGTTAATTATTAACAAAAAATAACGCATCAGACAGAACATTTTCAGCTATTATCTATAACAATCCGAAGACAGATTCCTATTTTTTTATATTTTTTTTTTAATTCCTCACTTGTCCGACTAGTTCCTCAGTACACATGAAACACCTCCGAATTACACCATGTTCGCTACAGACACATACCGCAAAACACCTAAGACAATAGCACCACACACTAAATTTAGCTTTATTCAAATTGAGCATGTACCTTACAAATCTACATCAGATTTATTGAGATAAGTTGAAAAGGAAAAATAATAATAATAATTTCAATTTCCGCAAATACAAACAAGCAAAAAAATACACAGGAAAAAAAATTATACATGATAAAAAATAATAATAATTATAAAACAATCAATTATTAGGAGAGAAACCAAGAAGTTACAAAGAAAAAAATACTTCGTTCAACTTGACTATAATACTGTATGGAAATAATTTCATTGTGAATTGATGTAATAAAAAAAAATGAATAATAGAATTAAAACACTTGGAGGAAACATAGAATAATAATAGTACGGAAATGTAGGAGTAGAAACAATAAGGACTAAAAATATACCATTAATTCAATAGAATTGATAACTTGAAGCATTGAAAGCGTATTAATAGCTGGTAGAAAGTTTAAAAGAACTTAACATGAAAATTCTAGTAAAAGTTAATTCTTTTTCGATTACAATACAATACATCTTTATTGCCAATAAAAAACAAATACAAAAATCTATAAAATGAATTCTTAATATACAAAATAAAATTTATCAATTTCGCAATAAAATTGACATCACCCAGCAAGGGAGACCCCTGTCCGCTGGGTGAGAGTATCGGTTCATAAAGTACAGTTTATAAGGAAATAGTTATTGGGAAAAATAAAAAAATATAGTCATATGTTAAATAAGAAAATCAAAAGGAAAAGAAGCAAAAAAAGGAATTATTAATATACGACTGATGTTGATGAAAAAATTATATATTATACAATTATTCATCTGTTATCACTGTTATTATTTAAAGTCATCACTTTGAATTCATCAAATGTGTCTCTACTGGAAAAGGTTCTCGGTTTATTGAGGATTGACATTGACACTATTATTTCTTAATCAGAATCAAAGAAAGAAAGCACAAATATTCTTCAAAGAAACTTGAGTTTCCCAACTCAATAAAAAGAAAGTTTTGATTACAATCATGAAATTTTTCTTCAATAAATTTTACGGAACACAATATTTCTTATAATCTGTTGTGAACTACCAAGTTCTACCTTAGTAAAACCTCGATAATTCGGCCCTCGAAAATCCGGACCCTCCAGTAATCCGGCCCGATTCTAAAAGTTGTATTTTTTTAGATAATAACTGGTAAAAAATAATATATACAATTTTACACACATCTAATTAAATTACAGTACATTATATTAAGCTTTTATACACAGCGAACGACAACGACCGCCCGACGCGATATATATAAGGGGTGTAAGGGGTCACAAAACTCATTACTGTACATTTTAAATGGTCTCTCGATGGTCCGGCTTTTACGTAAATCCGGCCTATCGGCCGCCCGTTTAGGCCGAATGATCGAGGTTTTACTGTACTTTGAAAAAGACTACATTAAATTGCGTAGGCAATTTTCATGCATAAAACCATTCAACGGGCAACAGCAGAAAATCCAGCTCATGCAATTTTTAAACTTGATAAAATTTCACACAATTGCATTCATATAATATCATGTAAGTGTATAACATATGAATATGTATATTACAAATATATTGAAAATACCTTGTAAGTGTATAAAACATATTAAAAATATATTGACCTACCCACGTGACAAACTCACCTCTCGATTTCCAAGATCAAAAGCAAAATTTCCCTCCTCTTTAGTCATGGCATGGCGCCACAATAAGTAACTGTGCCTGAATCCTGGAATTGAAATTTTTCTTGGTTCAATCTGACTTAAAGTAGACAGGTGGTTGACAGCTCTACGCACAGCAGTTTTCATTGTCTCGGAAACAGGACTGACCCGAATGTCGCCTGGCTCTTCAACGTACACTACATTCAGTTTTGAAAACTCAACCTTTTTAAAAACAATAACAAAAATATAATTGCGAAATTTCAAGAGAAAAATAGAAACGAATGAACTTAAAATTGAAGTTACGAATAAGTGGGAGAGTCAAAATAAAAATAACATAAATCAAAACAACGTTTTCAACGTCCCTGCTGTAAGTTCAATATATATTTATAACACTGATCGATTATTCATTTTTCCTTATAGTGATATTTCTATCTTACGTCACGTACATTTGAAACTTCTTAAAATTATTTCATTTTTCTCGACCAATTTCGTTGAAAAGGTTAAAAAATTGTAGTATTCAAAAATATTTTGTATTAAATGTAAAAATGTCACTGCCAATGTTTATGACCTAGAAATAGCTTGTTTTATACACTTTGTATACATATTTTGATTTATACACAGAAAGCTTAGAAGCGGACCTCCAGCACAATCACCAAATTCAATCAGCAAATTTAACAAGAATATTTCCTCTAATTTTTACGTTATCTGCCAGGAAAATCATATCTTGTGAACGGGCTGGATGTTTTTCAATTAAATGACTCGTGTACTATGGAGCTTGTGTTACAGAATAAAAACATAAAGATTGATTAATATTAATATTTAGCAAAAATTGAATTGAAAAAATAATAAAATTTCAAAACCTGTTTTATTTGAAAATTGTTGATTCTATAAAAAAATGCTTATGAAAAAAATGTTGGTCTTTTAATCCTCAAAAAATTATAATGCACCAAAATCTAAAAATAGTATCAATATCAACTGTGATTTTTGGACTGTTTCAACCTTTGTAGTTTTATTGTCATAGAAATGGCCGGAAAATAAGTTTTTTGTATTAGCTCAACAACTTTGAATTGACTTTTAGCAATTGAAATGGGGGAATATACTTACAAATAAATGTAAAAAACATGGTGGGTCAAAACCGACCTCTGGGGCATACATGAGTTGAATCTTGAAACAATTTTTTTTTTTTTAGTTAAAGACTGTCGTTCATCTTCAAATAAATCTGTCTCAATATTTCTACTTTGTAGAACACAGAAATGTTTTAGTGTATTTTGACAAATTTCAAGAAAAATTCCAATCTGTTCACGAGATGAAATTATATTTCTAGAAAAAACGGATATCATGAGAACTAATGGGAAATTGATTTTTAATGATTTTTCATTTGTTCTGAATTTTATCGCATACAGAATACGATTTACGCTTTTACAGGACACAGCATAATCGGAATTATATCAAGCCAGTAAAGAATTATGATGAAATAACGAACCTGGCCCTGATCGGACAGAAAGGACGCAAAAAATGTTGAAGCAAATAGAAAATCTCAAAACCTAAATCAACTTACCTCAGAATCAAGACTCAGTTTTGAAATATTATCTGGCCCAATCAAAACTTTCAGGAAGGGGGTGATATCTTCGGCATATTTGGTCATAGTTCCGGCTGATACCATTGAGTTTTTTTCGGTTCCTTTTCTGAAAGTCATTCCCCGAGACGATGTTAAACCTAACAATGAAAAGCATACATTAAAAATCTTGACTAGCTTACATTGTATTCACCAATATTGATTGTTTATAATGTATTGAATGATATAAGCATTGTCATTTAAAATGTACCAACACAAAATATCATTCCTGGATTTCTTGTTCCATGACGAACTGCGTTGTTAATATTAACTTTTTATGTGAATTCAACGACTTGCAGTCAAATATTCATTAAGAATAAGTAGAGTTTACTTACTCTGTAGGCCGGGCGCTTTCGAATCTTTGAGATCCATTTTCAGAGCCTCTGAAAATGTATCTCAAAGATTCGAAAGCGCTTGGCCTACAGAGTAAGTAAACTCTACTTATTCTTAATGAATATTTGACTGCAAGTCGTTGAATTCACATAAAAAGTTGACAAAATATCAATAATATCTACAGAAGCTTGACTCTCCTGCAGGTAAAAGGAGATGGGACGAAAGATCAGAAATGGCGAATGTATAGCAAGGTCTCAGAGAGAATAGAGTAGAATATGTTGCAAAAGTCATCATCGATTTCTTGATTGAGCAAAAGTTAGAGTCAAGATAAGTTGGAAGAATAAAAAAAAAATATTGAATTGCTGATTTTTTCCTGCATTTTTATCATTACTCCGCTCAGATAGTACAATTCTATCAGTTTTAATAGAACCAGTAATAAGATATTAGTAATAAATTGAAAAATTACTCCTGCAAGCTGTTGAATTGAATAACTGCCTTTATTTAGATCTGGGAGGGAGAAGTTAAGGCGCAGTCGGCCCTCTCCACCACTCAACCCTCCCATACAATTCTAATTCATCAATACACATATCTTAGAAATAAAATAAAATTAAAACATCTTTTTATACGAAGGAAAACAAAAACATGTAAGTTATCTCTAACGTGTTCGTTAATGAGATTCGTAATTTGGAAGTTCAATAAAAAATAAAAACCACAACTTATACTAACTGTCCTCAAAAAGAGTGAGAAAGATTAAAAATTGGAAACCGAAATTGAATATTCGAAACCCGATTTTGATGAGACTAACATATTTGTGAAGGGAGCAGTTTTGGACTTGAGTCTGTTGCGCCCTCACATTCGTTGTAAATTTGTCACAATAAATAAATGAATAATAATTGAGTATACTATCAGTCGAAACTAATTTATTTATTTGTTTATTTAAAGTTACATTCATGTGGAAGCGACAGATACATCGATCGATTTTTCTCCCATGACACATAGATAAATGAAAATAAGACATGATTATAAAATTACTCTACCTGATGTTGGTTTATGACCAAAAATTCCACAGTAAAAAGCTGGCATCCGTGATGAGCCACCGATGTCAGTTCCAAGACCGAATGCAGTTCCGCACGATGTGATCATGCTCGACTGGAATAATCAGAAAAAATAGTACAAATTTGACTCTCAGCTAGATTTTTCAAATTTTTTCACAAATTCACTCAATATTACAAAATATTAGCTTAGGTTCACGTGGCTTTAATGGGAAATAAAAACTGAACAAGTTGGAAACAAAATTTATAAGAAATTTATAGTGAATAAGACGAAGTTGTCAACCACGTTTATTAAAACAAGTGAGATACTAGTAATGTTTCGGATGCTACTCCATTATCAATCTAAAACAAACTAAAACTAAAGTAAAAAGTAGCTTAATATATTTTTGTTTATTTGGAGTAACATCCGAAACTAGTATCTCACTTGTTTTAATAAATGTGGCTGGGACAACTTCGTTTTATTCATTATGAATATCTTCCAAAATATCACCTTCACAACTACAAAGAAAGATAAATCCATAAAGCTATTTTCCAAAACCCCTTAATGCAATAGTAAACCATCCGGGAAGTGATAGCCGCGAGGCGTAGCAGGTATCTGTTCAATCAGATAGATAAGCTGCGTTCTCGTAGGTCCTGTTTGTAACGGTGACTGATTACATTGGCCAGCAAAATATACACTGTTCTCTGCTGAAAATCACTTCCCAGTGGTTCGGAACCCACCTAAAACTGTAGATCCAACTCATAAATCACCATCATCCAACTCATTACCCACGCACAGGTCTCAGACCTATGTGGGCTTCATCCTCAAAAAAAAAAAAAAATATTAAACTGGTTAGCGTATTTCACAAGGTCCCTTTGTAGATTTTCGTCTAAATTCAGCAACATTCTTGTATAATCATTTTTATTAATTCTCATTACCAAGCCTGAGGTCATGTGGGAATTGATCGTGGTAATGAAAAAGCCACTTAAATCGTGATCAAATTCAGGAACAAATCATTAGGAAATGTAGTGAAAATGGAGAGAAAGAAGGAACAGTAGTTCTCGGTGTTATCTGCTATGTAAATGTTTACTTCTAAGCAATTAATTACTCTTCTTTTGACACTTTTATGGTGTTTACTTGGTATTTTGTAAAATGTTCTAGTTGTTTGATTAGTTAATGGAATCTTATCGAATATTGTGGAAGGTGCGAGGGTCCTTGATTGTTTATTTTAGAATTAGGTAGAAGTTGGTAGAAAAATGGAGAGATATCTTGATTACGAAAAAGTATATAAATAAGACAGAGACTTTTGTAAGTTAGTTCAGTAGTTCTGCAAAGCACCAAGTAAACACCATAAAAGTCTCAAAAGAAGAGTAATTAATTGCTTAGAAGTAAACATTTACATAGCAGATAACACCGAGAACTACTGTTCCTTCTTTCTCTCCATTTTCACTACATTTCCTAATGATGTTGTTCTACGTTGATAAGTGGCAGTTAGTGTCCGTTAATACGGACAGTGCAATCCCGTTGGCGCTATTACAAACCATGTAATGAACTTTCGTTGTCTGTAGTGATAATTCTCTTGACAGTTCTATAGTGATAATTTTTTTACCTATTATTGTATTACGGACTTGTGCTACGTAAGTTAATTGCTCTTCCTCGACGATTCTTTTTGAATATTATTGGACAGTTTATTGTACAGTTATTATTTAATATTTAAACTTTTAGTGATTGATTTTTGTACAGTAATATTGAAAACTCTTCAATAGTTGAACAATATCGATTTATCTGTTTCCGATTTCATTATTTTGTGTAAGAAATTATTGAACAGTGTGAGTTGTGTTAATAAAGTGCGAGTGATGCGGTAGCTTGCTGTAGAATATCCTATCAATATAAATGGGTTTTTGTTTGAATAAGCTACTATTATGGCTCACCAAGTGATAAATCTCCTTGGCTTCTTGTATTATAATCATGTACGTCAAAATTTTTGTTAATATCATTCGTTTTTACATATAAAGTAGCTTCATACACATATAAGCAGGGTACAGTTAGGAGACCAAGTCTCTTGAACAACGACCTACATGAATCTAATCTATTTACTCTTTCTATACACCTAACGGCTTTCTTTTGGATCTTAAACACCCTATCAAGATTTTGTTTTAATGAATTACGCCATACTAAGATAGCATACCTAATATGTGACAGTAAGAGCCCATGGTAAGCTGTAAAAAGTAATTTTTTGTCATTCAATCTAGCAAGCTGTCGCAGGACAAATACCCCAGATGAAATTTTACAACATATTTTCTCAATGTATGGAACCCAGGTCAATCGTCTATCCATCAAAACTCCTAGAAATGCAATGTTTTCTTCCTGGTCTAGTTGATTATCGTTTACAAACACGTTTATAGCCCTATCTTCATTTGAATTATGTTCGTTTATGAATTGAAGGTATTGGCATTTTTTACTATTTATTGTTAATTTCAACTGATTTAAGAATTGGACAATGGACTGCACACCTATATGGGCACTTATTTCTAAATTATCTAGAATGGAATTGCTGGAAATGAGTGATGTATCGTCTGCAAATAAGAGGGCTCTACCATTAATTAATTCTTTTGGTAAACGGTTGACATATAACAAAAAAAGCAATGGACCTAAGGCACTCCAGCTTGGACCTCTAATTTATTAGATTTATTCTTTACTATACTATTCCCAACTACTGTAGTTAGTTCTACACATTGTTTTCTCCTAATAAGATAGATGCAGACCTGGATGATACTATTTACATTTTGTTGGAAATATTATCATTGATCTAATGGATAGAGCTAATGAAATGAAATTCTGAGTGATGCATTTACATGAAAAGGCGAAGTTTGGACAAAAATTCGTCCATTCGAGCACTTAACCTTGAGAACATTTGGTCTATTTAATAAAGAAAAAATGAAATACCAATAATTTATAAGATGTTACAAAAATATGTTACAAAATTTTATCAATTGAAAATTGGATTACAAAAATTGAAAAAATTCTATATAAAAATGTGGCAAAATATTGAGAATACCTCTCCACCTGAGGAGCCTCCAACAGTTCTGCTCAAATTGTAAGGATTACTTGTTTGGCCATAGACATTGTTCCTTGTCTCAGACCAGAGATTCAATTCTGGAACATTGGTAACGCCGAGCAGGATGGCTCCAGAATCCTTTGTTTTTTTGACAATGTCAGCGTCGTCTCTCGCTTTCAAGTATTTTCTTGACAACAATCCGAAACTGAAATTGCAGCCTGCAAAAATTATATTTCATTACAACTTGTAAAATATATTTGTTATTCTTTTACAATCAAACAATCAAATTTATTTACAAAACTTTTAAATATTGTAGGGTCCTGCTAAACAGGATTACTTTCTGCTAATCACTTCCCGGTGGTTCGAAAACCACCTAAAACTGTAGGCCCAGCTCACCAATCACCATCATCCAACTCATTACCCACGCACAAGTCTCAGACCTATGTGGGCTTCATCCTCCAAAGAAAAAAACCCGTAGATTTTTCAGCAGGTGCCAATCTTCACAAATATTACAACAAAGAAACAGATTCACTTATATTTTAATATTATAAAGAAAGGACAAAACAAAGATTAGCTAACGAAGAAATCAGTTATAAAAGAATGTAGTGATACAAGTAAAAATAAACACTGTAAATACAGAACTGAGAAAGAAAGAAAAAATACACTACAATCATATCAAAGAAAATAATTAAAAAAGAAAGAAATAGAATAAGAAATGAAGAGAAAAAAGAAAAGTAATGTTATACAACTTAAAAATAAATATTGATGGTCGTTCGGGCTGGTGCAGTGATATAAGGAAAATTTAACCAGCAAAAACTGTATATAGAAATTGAAATCGGCTATATTTATCTTTAAATTATTAAGATTCAACTTTTATATCAATCTGGAATGATGTAATATTGTTGTTATTGATCATGTACATCATAATATCCATCTTTGATAACCCCGTAAGTTCATAGAAAGTTTGTTGAATAAGGAGGGAAGTATACAAAGAAAGATCTTTTTCCGTAGACATTATTAAATCTAGAAACCTGATGTATTATAGGTGATCTTGAATTATAAGGTGCAGGAGGAGCTAGAAATATATACTGTAAATTATCTTTAAAGAATATTATAATTACGTTGAATATGCTATCTCATACACAATACGTTAGCTGAAGGTGCGATAATTTATAAGGAGAGCTCAAAACTATTCGTCTTCATGAATCTGTTTACATATTTGATTAACTGTTTATGTACATATGTTTACCTGTACATAGCTTATAGTGTTCGTTTGTTTTCCAATGGTTGGAATTTTGAATTGTTTTCTTCAATGTATTTGAACTTCCAGATATAACAGATAACAAATCTGTTATTTCTTTACTATTTTATTAAACCCGAACTTTATTAATATTTAATTACCTTTGAGAGTAATTGCTAGTGATTGATTGGCATAAAAGCTAGATATCAGAAGATGGTGGAATGAAATGGATATTTTAATCTCAACCAAATTATAAAATTCATTACTCTTCAATAAAGAGAAACAATGTAAAGATTGTAGCTATAATTTGATCGGAGAAAAAAGTAGCAAATAGAGTTTTTCTTCAATGTATTTGAACTTTTTTCTCCCAGATATAACAGACAACAAATCTGTGTTTTGATTACAATTAAACCCGAACTTAATTAATAGTCAATTACCTTTGAGAGTAACTGCTAGTGATTGATTAGCATAAAAGCTAGATATCAGAAGATTGTGGAATAAAATGGATATTTTACTCTTACACTTATTAAATTCATTACATTTCAATGAAGAAAAGTGATGTACAGCTTGTAGCTACAATTTGATGAGAGGAAAATTGTTGAATAACTTTGTAGGAGGATATAAAATCTATTCCTTGGACATTTTAATTGCTCACCTTTCGCACTGGTACTTTCTTTGGAAGTGAATGGAACACCAAGAAACGGTTTTGATATTTTAAAAGCATCCAAATCACCAGCTTCTGATATAAGTTTGTCCACGTTTCGAGCTTCTTCTAAAGCTTCCTCAAATCTATCTTGAACAAGTCCATTGATGAGAGGATTCACTTCTTTGGCTCTTTCAATGAATAACTTTACAACTTGTTCAGAGGTCACCTATTGAATAATTCACAAATATCAGTATTAAATTATATTCCAATTGATAACCTATCAATCGTTGATTAATTAAATCTTGTTGGGAACGAAGCAAAGATGGAATGAAAACTGTCAATTTCAACTCAACAATTTTTTGAGATTTAGTCATAATTTTGGAACACTGATGGCCTGGAACAAGTTTTATTCTGGGCATAATCCATAAGCTGGCCAGAATAAGGGTGTTAGGGCCTTTATTTATAGCGCGTTGGAAGCTCAATAATTTATAATGGACAACGCGCGTCGTCTAGAACACAACATTTAGCGCTGGAAAAAGAATAGAACATTTTTCTCGCGGGCCAAAGCTTTGCAGAAAAGGGCTCTTAGACTCTCATTTTCAAAATGTTAACAATCACTAATAATATATTGATTGATTTTCAAGTCAGCATTAAAAGTATGAATGGAAATTCATATACAATACCAAGAAATGTTCAAACAATTGTTCGAGTTGAGTGTACAATGAGACCAAACAGATTTTTGGGTAGCAGGCACCCAACATTATTATATAGTGGTGAAACTATTATTATCTATGGCTCCGTTATAGAGTATATACAAGAGTTTGGAAGTTGATGTCAATACAGCTTACTTTATTCCATAACTTATCAAACATGTGTCATAATGAAGCTATTTCAACATTACTGACTCTTTTCTTACAGGAGCAATCCAATCCTCAGGGTTTCTTCAAAACCGTATCAAAACGGGAAGTGATAGCCGAGTGCCGTAGCAGGTATCTGCTCAATCAGGTAGAGATAAGCTACGAAACTCCTGGGCGCTCTTTGTAAGGGTGACCACTTGGATTGACCAGCCATAAAGACTCTGTTCTCTGTAAAATCACTTCCCGGTGGTTCGGAACCCCCCTAAAACTGTAGGTCCTACTCATCAATCACCATCATCATCCAATTCATTACCCACGCACAGGTCTCAGACATATGTGGGCTTCATTCTCCGAAAAAAATTGAATATTACGTCAACAATAATCACACAATGCAGGTTGTTTTAAGTTCAAGCAGCGATAGCTTTTCAACTGGGAGCCAAAGCTGAATGAAATGTTAAGAGTTCACATCGAGCACTTTTATGCTCATTTGTACAGAGAAAAATTGCTATTAAACAATTTAATTGTGCATGCTTTCAAACTGCTTAGCAATGCATAAACTGGTTCTAATGCAATACATTATAGCACTAGAAACTGCCAACTGGTGTGCATACTAAATTTGATAACTGCTTGTCCTTGATACTGCTACAATATAAACGTTTTCGATGACTACAGAAAATGAAATTTATTGAGGATTATATTTTTCATTTGCTTGATGCAAAACTGCTACAACTATACAACAGTAATGCTACAATAATGTAGTTTCCAGTTGCAGTACTTTCATTTAACCTTTTCTCAAATAATTTACTGTTAGTTATCCTAAATTGATTTTATTTGATGCAGGCTACCATGTGTTTAAGACACTGTTCTCTGCTGTAAAATCACTTCCCGGTGGTTCGGAACCCACCTAAAACAGTAGGTCCAGCTCATCACTCACCATCATCCAACTCATTACCCACGCACAGGTCTCAACCCTATGTGGGCTTCATCCTCCAAAAAATGTAATTTCACTATAATGTACAGCATAATAGCGTATGTGAAATAAGTGGCAATTTTCATAAAAATTAATCTTTATCGAGTAAATTCTGAGAGAATGCAGATGAACTCAACGAATTATAGAAACGTCTCATGTTGATTATTTAGATCAAAAATTTATAAGCTCAACTACAGTTAGATCCAGACAGTGAATTACGAAAAGTTTAACTACTGATTGTGACTAGGTGAATGATATTCAATGAGTCTACTGATAATTGATTGCATTGTTAATGCCGTTCACATTAACAGTTAAGAAATGGTAAGTCAACAATGTGATTCAACGCAGTCTATTGTATGTAAATTTTCATAACATAATAAAAATATGTGAGGCATTATTTTACAATGATATTTAGTTCAATGGAATCGTAACAATGTGTTCTGAGTTTGAAGCAATCAATAAAGCTAATGCTGCCATCCTGAACATTTCATCAAAGAGGAAAGTTTAAATAAATAGAAGCCACGGATTGTTAACACGAATTGTTCTTGAATTTTTCTATAGATATGTGAGACTTGTTCTGGTTGGGATTTTTTTTTTGAGGATGAAGCCCACATAGGTTTGAGACCTGTGCGTGGGTAATGAGTTGGATGATGGTGATTTATGAGTTGGACCTACAGTTTTAGGTGGGTTCCGAACGACCGGGAAGTGATTTTCAGCAGAGAACAGTGTCTTTTTTGCTGGCCAATCTAATCGGTCACCGTTACAAACAGGACCTACGAGAACGCAGCTTATCAATCTGATTATCTATGAGCAAGCAAACAAATTGAAGTTACCTATTGACAGGATATTATATCATATTGTTGATATTCATATCCCTTGAATAATTACTGTATTTATTTTTAATTATTCATAGATCTTCTACAAAGATATTCTTTGATAGAATAATAAATATTATTTAAACACTTTTGAATGTAAATCTAAACTCAAATAAAATAAGGGAAATTTTGTTTGATAAGCTTGTAATTAAAGCATTATTTTAATGAATATTGTCATTCAAAGATTGGATAAAACAATAGAAATTTAAACGAATGAAAAAGTAAATACATGGAAAAAAATTAAAGAGACTTACCTTTTTGTTTCTAATTTTACTAGCCAGAGACGAGGCACTTTCTGTAAGAAGTTTATCTTTAATCTGTGGGAGACGCTTCTGATCGTTTCCAAAATCACAATAGATCCATCTGAAGATGTAATCGATTGTGCTATCAAATAAATAGCGTATGAAAGCAATCATTTTGAAGAAAAAGTTACAAGAGCGTTCTGAATTTGCTTTGCTTCTTCTAGATCCCAATGATTTCCTTTTCTGCAAGCAAATACAAATATTATTTTCGTAGGAAAATGATGAATTTCACGTCAATTATTTTAAATATCAATACATTAATTAGCTTATAAATATTGGGATTGTTACTTAAAGCTTGTACTGAATCATCAAATCAATAAGTTACTTTAAAAGGATTTTTGGGAGGTGTTGAAAAAATTGTTTTACGAGCCGCTATAGCCAGGAAAAAAACACAGGGGACTGAATTAATTGCTGATGACAGAAAATATTTAAATACAATTTATTTTATAAATAACATATTTAAAAAAATTAATTTTATAGCGATACGCGTATAGTTTGATGAATGTACTTCTAATTTCAGTCTTAAAGTTCCTGCCTGCATCTAGGCGTGAAAAAACTATTATTTTAGGTCTGCCACCTATGAGTTGGACCTGAAGTTTTAGGTGTGTTCCGAAACACCGGTAAGTAGTCTCACAGCAAAGAGCAGTCTTTTTCCCTGGTCAAACCAACAGGTCAACCTTTTACAGGAAGAGGACAAGCGCTTGTCTTGTCTTATTTAATGTGACTGAACAGATACCTGGCAAAGCTCGCGGCTAACCACTTCCATTTTTCAAACCCACTAGTTTCAAAGCTACAGGAATTCCTGCAGGTTAAGTAGAAAGACGCTGATTAAATATAGAATCAAGCTAGAAAGCAGAAAAATGTTCATTTACCGTATTACATGAATAGCGCAAAACTTTCCAAGAGAATTGATATAGAAATTGGATGTTTATCAGCGTTTTTCTATGTGTTATGAGTTTTGAATAATCATATTGAATGCATTTTAACTATCAAAAACAATTTTTTAAACAAAAAATATTACAATTTATGAGAAAATTATATTCTATATTCTATCATATAAAGGAAACTTCAATAGCTTACATTATATGGATTTCAAACTATTATCTGATTTTATCATGACGTACGTTCTGTCCAATTAAAATGTACGATATATTTTATTGCTTGCCTATACCCGCCTATAGTCCCACTTGACAAATACCCTGTCAACGAGAAAATTTATCTTGCAAACTTGTTGCTGGATTCTTTTCTTCTTTAATACGCTCATGAGCAGCGGCGTTTTTTTTGTGAGACACCTGATCTCTTTTCTGCCTTCCTCTAAACAAAATATTCTCTCAGAATATTCACATCCAAGGTTACTCACTCAATAACAAGCTTTTATTTCACAATTCTCTGATAAAAAGCTCAGGCCTTTTTCATTGACAACTGCCAAATTCATTTCAATTAAAAATGGGCATTTCAGGTATCAAGTCAATAACTAATCAAGCCTGCAACCACTCTCCTTGGGCATCAATCTTCCACTGAACAAATTCCAGTCTTTATTCGAAATTAACCCCCATATTATTCAGTTTCAAATATTTTCACCTTCAAATTTGAATGAAATTAAGTTGTATTGAGATGAGGTTGTCGAATTGGGTTTTAATAAATTTATTTAGAATACGAAATTCTTACTAGTTCTAATTTGTGTTTTTTCCAAACGCAATCTTACAAAATTTTAAAAAAATAAAAGAACTAAATTCCAAACAGAAATGAAACGTCGCTAAAAAACATACTTTCTTGACTAGAAAAATAAAGTATTTTTATAGAATTATTATCTATAATAAGTTTGCATATCAACATGAATTGGTTGTGCCACTTTTACTATAGTTAATGTATTTACGCCACATATTCAGAACAAATTCACTCGACTGATCTAGCCGGATCTGCGAGATCTGATGTTGTATTCTAAAAACAAATACCTTTATTCGTTCAAAGCTCTCACTCTATGAGCCCAATGACTTCACGCAGCTTCCTACTGCAGTGAGGCTCTGTGCACACCTGCGTGTTTTCAAGCAGCGTGCACGCCGCTTGTTTTTTCTCTTCAATACACACTAGAGCGTGTTTTCAGAGGTTTCAACCTGCCAGACCGCCCGGAGTGTTGTGGAAGCTGCGTGCACGCGGCGGTTGGGCAGAAAGCTGCGTGCTCAATTTGCAAGTCGCGTGCACGCCGCTTGCAAGTCACTTGCTCCGCTCAAGTGTGTACTTCTTCACTAGAACTCATCTAATGCTGAACCACCGGCGTTCGCAACCTGCGCCGCTTGAAAAAACGCAAGTGTGCACCGAGCCTTAGCCTCCACTCGAGGAGGATCGTCTATTGCGACAAAGAACTCAGTTTTAGTTCAACTGATAAATCTCAGTTCTGGGTAGCCAAGGTATGTAAGATATCGGTCGTAAGGACTGTGCCATTTTTATAGAACGCCCGATGCTGATTTTAATGAGTTTCTGAACAGATTGGGAGACCTTCTAACATTTATTAATTCTAAATCTCATAGCTCCATTATTCTAGCAGTGATTTTAATATAGACATCCTTAAACAGAATAATTCTGAGGTTTGTCGACCCGAGACCTAATTTTTATGACTGTTTTATTTAAAGGACACAGGATTTAGTATCAGATCATGCTGAACTAATGATTTACTTTATTAACTTTTCATGTGAAATTTAACGACTTGCAGTCAAATATTTTCGGCGAGAGTTGATTGTTTGAATTTATCCATTATGTGAGACGCCGTTTGTAAGTAGAGATTTGTGATATGGAGTGCAGCCTGAAATTTTTAGGATTTTGAAGTATTGAAAGGTTAGTGAGCTTAGTTTTTTTCGTTGTTTAATGCATGAAAGAACTGAAGGTACGAGGTGGTTCCATCATAGCCTACTAGCCTTGTTAGCCACTAGGGAATGTTTGGTTAGGCGCACAGAGCGCAAATTGTGTTTGGGGGCGGTAGTATTGTGGCAGTGTTATATTCACTTGATCGATGTTGTTTAATGGTAAATTAGCTTGATTTGTGTTGTTTTATGCATTAAAGTACTAAATCTATGAGGTGGTTCAGTCACATCTAGCCTTGTTAGCCACCCAGGGAAGGTTTGGTTAGGCGCGCAGTGTTTGGGGGCGGTAGTGCTTCGGAAATGTTATATTCACTTGATTGATATCGTTTTGTGGTTCGGAGCTCCTCATATGTTTGCAAATTATGAATTATTCAAATAAAAAAAAAAAAATTCCAAATTTTTTTTTTTTGTGAAAAAAACGCGACCCCCAAAAAATTTCAACGGATTATTGCTTCGTGGGGTGTGTAGATGTCACAAAAAAAAAATTGTTGGAAAATTCGAAAAGTTTGGATACTCAATAATTACCAAATTTTCATTCGATTGTTTAGTGGGGGAAGTGCAACCGAAACTCTTTTAAATCTTTGTTCATGTCTGATTACAATTGTTTGTATTTGAAGGTCACTCCGAAACGTAAATTCATGCGTAACCGTATACGGTTCATGCAGATAATAGGAAAATTAAGCAACAAAACCTATGACAGATTGTTAAACAGAATGAGAATTTGTTATCAAGTGAAAAGTGTAGCGAAAGATACGGTATTCATTAATTACCATTTTGTAAATATTGTTTCAAACTTGGCTGAAGTTTAATCCAATTGTCATTGAATACCGCACATCACTCAAAATAATTACTATTCTGCACTGACAAAGTGACAAGACATACACTAACCACTAACCAGATAGTTGATACGCCTCCTTGAACCTGACTTGAAAGTAGTATCAAAAAGAAATAAGAAAGTTGTTGACGAATGAACATGAGGAAGAGCTGCATAGAGTAGAGAGATGTGTAGAAACTCATTTTCAAGGAAATAATTTTTTTATAAAATTGTTTTTTAAATCATTTAAAAAAGGTTTGTCATGAAAATAATATTCTATTTTGATTATAAAATATTATAAATGATATAGTGATTCATTTCATTTGGTTTTATTTTTTGATAACCAATCCTTTATACTACTTGCAACTCATCTCCTTATTTGCAAATCCACTCTATAGGCTAAAGTGTCATGTCTGATTTTGATTTCCCAGCTGATTTATCAGCTTGACGAACAAGACTTTAGCCTTGAAATTTGAGCAAGAGCGGGAATCCGCCAATCCGGGAATAACGTATGTAGTCAGTTCTGTTGGTTGTTTATATCTTGTATTTGTTGTGCATTGTAAATTTCTGTATATTTAATAATTATAGGAATGATTTCATTTTTTGGTTTACTTACTTCTAAGTTACTGAATATCTGATACCGACTAAAAGATTGAAGATTGAAAAAACTTGTAACTTAAGTGCGACTACTACTCATGACTTGAACGGTTCGTTTGTTATGATAGTGTGAATTGATGATTAATTTAGTGAGTTATAATAGTTGGAAGAAATAAGTGTGAGTTCAGAAGCTTGTTGAATACTTGGAACATCTTCATCAATTTGATATGGAAATAAACTCATTTAGTGAAATTAAGAATGAGTTGTCTTCCTATTACAAAACAATCAAAATAAGAGAGAACGAGACTGATGATGACTATCTAAAAGCTTCCTTGCGTAGAAAGTCTTCTAGTCTGATGAGACAATTACCTTGGTAAGTCACGAAATGTGTATGGTATTTTATGTTGTAAAATATACAGGGGCAGGAGTCTGATACGGTAATTTGATTAATCCATTATCAAAACTGACCCTGCATTTTTGTTTAAATTATGATTTTTACTCATTTATATGGGATCAAGTTATATCATTTAAACAGTAACAGCTAATAGTGTCACTTTTGATATTAGATTGTTCATCAAGTATTTCGGCATGGAAAACACCACAGATAACTTGATTCTTTTGAATATTTCTCATGTGTAACCTGAATCAGTTGTTATTATGGTGATTGCTCATCTAGCAAGAATTACGACTTATAATTCATGATTAATAAAAACTTGTATTCATGAAGGCATATAATTGTAGATCACAAACAGTTATAGGTCAATGATATCCACTTTATACTTCATGGGCAACTGGATAGTGCAATATTGAACTTTTGAGCTCCTCAAATCAATTATAATACTTTTTTCAGGCTATCCAATCAAGACTCATGCTTCTTGTTGGGAGATCATCTAAAACAGTATGCTGACCTTGTGGATGATAAGAAATCTATTAACAACTATGCTGAGCAAATACAAAGCTTGATAAGAGGATTAAGAGATGGTAATCACTCATACTTATGTATATCATACTTGATACTTGCCAATTTCACTTGAAATTTGTAGGCAATTTACTTGAAACATGATTTATCCTTCTTTGGTATCAAATATTTGTAAAATATTCATATAATCGTTAAAGTTTAGATTAGAGATGAATATCACGGTATTCCTCTCTTAAAAAGGTGAAAATATAGAAAACAAGAAATTATCTTGTACACTATTTACATGACTTCTTTGTTTAGGCAAAACAAAATTTTTACACACAAAAGTTTAAACCTCGTATCGGAAAAATTGGACGAATAGGGAAGTGATAGCCGTGAGCCATAGCTGTATCTGTTCAATCAGATAGAGATAAGCTGCGTTCTCCTGGGCACTCTTTGTAAGGGTGACCGATTAGATTGGCCAGCAAAAAGACACTGTTCTCTGCTGTAAAATCACTTCCCGGTGGTTGGAACCCACCTCAAACTGTAGGTCCAGCTCATCACTCACCATCATCCAACTCATTAGCCACGCACAGGTCTCAGACCTATGTGGGCTTCATCCTCCAAAAAAAACTTTAATGATTCTAAAAATGACAAAAGATGTTCAACGTAAGGAAAATCGTTTTTATACCAAATATAAATTTTGAATGATACGGTACTCATAAATAGGATATCATAGCTCTACAAAAGGATGAATTTGGATAACAGATTTAAAATTTTCATAAAGGCAAAATATTTTTCACCCGTACAATTAATTTTTAGACCTCCCAATAATAGTTTTAAAATATTCTTATTCACTATAACGACTCGTGTGACTGGTTTACAGATACCAGGTTGAAATGGAAAAGCAGCTTGGGGATCGAAACAAGTGATTCCACATTCAACGAAGAGAACAGTTGTTGTCCGGACAGTGGATGTGAAGCTACAGAAAAAGATATAGCTCTGCTTCTTCAAGCTAGAAACAAGGTGGACAGTTCAATTCAAATTGCGATGATTAATCTGATAATTATTGGCTTGCCATCAGATTTTCTGCCAATTTTAATTTCAACATTATTTTTTTCAAGCGCGTTTTAATTAAACCATAAATTTAAAGCTTCCATCTCAATTTTAAATTCAAATTTTTTAAACGATATGCAAGCTATGTAGATATTTTTTCCACTAATGACTGAAATGCAAAACAAATATTAATAAAATAGAAAAGAAAATGTTTCACATAACACAAAACATGTTTTCAGACATACTGGCAAACATAATATGAATGATTTATTTTGATAATGTGTGTTATTAAAATAAAATGCATAATTTTAGGGATACATGATGCATGTTGCTTGGATCTTGAATGAAAATCTTTCATCAACATCCAGAATTCAAACTGTTCACCTTTTTGTCAGGTAATAAAATATATAGGTAAAAAATATGGTAATAAAAATTGACTGCAAGTCGTTGAATTCACGATAAAAATTTGATATTAACAACGCAGATAGTTATGGAACAAGAAATCCAAGAATTTAATAATAATCTTCGTTAATAATTTATCCAAGAGTAAACTATATTGTAATAGATAGCTAACATCTTTTTAATTTATGCTCAAACAGGTGAAAGAAATCGAGTTGGATGGAGAAAATGATGCCAATGTAATAAATAAAGAAATTTCTAGTTATTTCCCATCAAGTGTTCCAAGCAAGAGAAAGATAGATACTACGTCTCCTAGTCACTCAAACCACACATGTAAGATGATTTTTACTCATTACTTTTTACTCATAGGTAAGATGATTGTAGATGCATTATGTAATAATAAATGTTCTGCTAGATGAATTGAATGAAATTTTCAGTTGTTTGAAATAAATGGTATATTTTTAAAGACAATAAATTATAAGAAAAGATGTAAACAAAAGTGTAAAACAACAGTGACTTTATTGCTGTAATTGAAGGTACTGATTTGGTTCTCTTGTCTTTTTTCTGCGGTATTTTATTCTGACTGTTAATGTTATTGTTTTTTTACTAATATCTAATATCCAAATCTTGATCATTGACCAGGCCTTCCTGGATAGATCGTGTCAAATTTCACTTTTAGAAACGTTAAATACCATACATACTATGGTAACTAAATAATTTAAAACTTAGATTAGATGGCAACATCGTCACAGACCAGCAAACCTATCACCAAAAAAATCATCAACACTGTAATAACTCTACTTTATCAGCCATCGTGACAAAGAGACCTAAAACGCACTCATTGGACGCACCTTCACTAAATCTGGCAAGCAGTTGGACATTTTTAATGCCAGCACTGGAAAACTATCCTTTCCTTTAGACAACCGACATCGTGGCATGTCTAAGTTTGCCCTTCCTCGAGTACTATAGGAATGCACCTGATTTCTCCTCATGAAGGCTGAACTGTTTTCCCTAACATATAGGAGTGATGCTAGTATGTAGTGTCCAAAAACTGTGTGTACGCCCAACTGCTGACAATGCGCTTTGTACTCACTGAATGTCAACACACGAAGCACCTTCTTTTGAAGCAAGAGGACGTCTCTGGCATGTGGTGAATATGGCATACTAACAGTGCCAACTAGAATGTAGGCCTATCTATCATGAATCTTGCTTGTATAGTCCGTGCAAACTTTATATTGCAGTACAAAATTTATGGCAATGCTATTACATCATTCAATAATTAAAGAGACAAATTAACCTGCTCGGCTACTATGTAGCTTGGCAACACTGTAACTTACCCCATAAGCACAATACTGCAAACTGCGGCTTGCACAGAGTTTAGAAATAACTTTTTGTTACAGTCAAAAGTAAAAAAACGTTTGAAAGCGATTTCAAGGCGAATGCATCTTTATACAACAGAGGAATTCCCGTCCAACCATCCTCGAAATCAACTAATATGATGGGCAATTCTGACGTGTTTCAAGAAACATCAAGGTTTTGCGAGCCTCAGCAAAAACCAGTGCCGAAACAAACAGGCATCTCCAGCTTTAGAACCGCTTCAGACGAATTGGTAAGCATCAAACTATAATTACTTGGGTCTTATCTAAAAATTACAGCACTGATTAAAAACTGGGGATTTTCATTTTGTTGTTATACAGAATATTTGAATTAACTTACACATTCATTCTTGATTATTCTCTTTAGATTAATACATATTCCATTTTTAAGGTCTGAAGGTATTTGACCTTCCTTATTAAAGGAGCTTTACACACTTTTGCTTTAATCTATTCTCGTATTCTATTACGTTCAACTCTCGGTATTTATTTCTTTCTAACAATAAGAAAAGTTCAATAGAGGAAGTGCTCTGCGTGTAGCTAAACATCATTCTCATGTTTCGATTCTTAAACTCAAATGCTTAATACAAAATACTGTTTAATAATCATCCGTTCAATATATTTATTTATTGTGACAAAATTACAATGAATAATATGTATTTTAATTAAATATATGATTTTTACTCACTTTTACTGGAGATTCTGGAGGGACGCATTTCACTCCTAAAGAGAAGGCGTCAGCCTGCCGCCTTTAGAAGTGAAATGCATCCCTCCAGTATCTCCAGTAAAAGCGAGTGAAAATCGTATATTTAATTGAAATACAGTGTCAGTTTTGATATTAGATTGGTCATCAAGTATTTCGGAAAGGGAAACATCACAGAATATAATAAAACTTTAAAAAACACTTTCAAGTGGAGATTGTGACTCACGTTATGGCGTGACGGCCGATGTGTACTGTGAAACGGTCTGTGTAATGTGAACAGAGTGAAACGGCCGTCACGCTATAACGTGAGTCACAATTTCCTCTTAGAAGTTTTTTTTTTAAGTTTTATTATATATTAGTGGGAACAAGATCTTCAACATCATGATCACTGAATAATATGCACCTATCTATTGTGTTTATATATTCAGTAGTTATTGATCCTTTAAATATGGTTCTATTATTAATATATTGTATGATGAAATCTTAGATTGATGATTCAAAAATTTTACGTTTTTTTCAGTGCTGTTCAATAGTTTTGAAATAGGCTAGATCTAGATAGATCTGCTTTATGTTATTATAGCTATTATAATTCAACGTTTAGAAGAGCTATACAATTACAGTATCGCAATATTTTATCGTCTGCGTTCTATTCAGACGACAAAGGCTAGAAGATTTTGTTTCATGTGATTATACAGTATGTTCTTTTTACAGAGGAAACAAGCCATAAAAAAGAATAACCCCAGTAATGGAAATATTGATTCACGACCCTCCTACAGTGCTGGAGAAGAAACTGGATTCCCGAAAAAATCTTTGGGTGGAAGGTCTCGCTCGGTTATGGGTCGGTTTGTCCCGCCTATACGAAATGAGAATAGTAAAGAGTTAGTATTACAAGTAAATCATTATTCATCTACAAACGGCCAGTTGCACGAAAGAAAATTAAATTTCACCACCGTAAGGTGACGTCATTTGACGGAACCAGTCCAATGACTTCCCTATGGAGCTCCATAAGATGACATCATCTTACGGTGGTTAAATTTAATTCTCTTTTGTACAACTGGCCGATAGCCTTTTCTGAGACATTGTGAATGCACAGAAAATTGGAGAAAAACAATAATATTACTATTATTAATACTATGTCGTACTATTATTATTCTATGTTTCCTCCAAGTGTTTTAATTCTATTATTCATTTTTTTATTACATCAATTCATGGCATCTTTGTTGGATCCTATGATGCTCCTGTATGCGGACATAATTTCACAATGAAATTATTTGCATACAGTATTATTTCTGCAGATATTTTTTTTTTTTTTGTAACATTTTATTCCTTGTACATGATAGTTAAGTTGATCTAAGTATTGTTTTTCTTTTCTTTGTAACTTCTTGGTTTCTCTCCTAATAATTGATTGTTTTATAATTATTATTATTTTCTATCATGTATAATTTTTTTTCCTGTGTATTTTTTTTTTGCTTGTTTGTATTTGCGGAAATAAAGATTATTATTATTAAAGGCTATCATCAAATATCCAGCATGGATTGGAATAAAAAAAGTAAATTCGTATGGCTTTTCGTGGTGGGGAGACCCTTACGGGTAGTTCCACCTCGCCGCTTTTTTAACGACTGCTTTTTTTTATATGCAACCGGGACCGACGGCTTAACGTGTCCTCCGAAACACGGGAGTGGCTCGAGAAAAATATCTTGTACTCAAGATTGGATTGGAATAACCAGGTATTTCTCTGTTTTCACCTGATTTTTCTTCAGATTTATTAGGAATTTCGTCTGTGGCGTTGAATTCATTATTAGTCGATTAACTCCATGATTTTTCTGTTTTTGTTATAGAATCAAAACATAATTATCACATTGTTGAGCTTATTTTTTTTCTAATTTTCAGATTGTATAATGAATCTGAACAGTCGCAGTCAGAAACTGGAGATGTTGATGAAAGATTGAAACACATTGAGCCAAAAATGATAGAAATGATAAGAAGTGAAATAATGGACTGCGGTTCACCAATAACCTGGGATGACATTGCTGGTCTACATTTCGCCAAAAAAACTATTCAAGTAAGTGTAAAATAAATTAGTTAAGTTTCTCTAATTAGCAATAAATTTGAAAAAATAATTGATTTTCTGTTATTGCTTAGTAGCGGTAGATAGGATTCTGAGTAGCTGGGGTAATGGCAAACGTCTGATGGAAGATGCACTTCTTGAAGAAGAGGATAATATTGTTATGAATAATTTCTCTCAATGTTAACCAGTCACAAAAAAATACATAAATTCTTTATTTCTTCTCCAGGAAATCGTTGTATGGCCTATGCTGAGGCCAGACATTTTCACAGGTCTTCGTCGGCCCCCAAAGGGAATTCTCTTGTTCGGACCTCCTGGCACTGGAAAAACACTTATAGGTTGGTTGTTTTTCTTCTTGACTTGCTCAATATTTTTATTTGTTTTAATTATTTTATAGTGGGGTATCATAATTAGGAATAAAATTATATTTAGTAGCAATTTTAAGAGTCGGGATTCTCTTTAATATCTGTATGTTTGTTTTCTGAATAAACTCCTCTGGATGTTTCTCAGTAACATCCACAGAAATTATTATTATTATTATTATTAATTGTTATGAAACTTCAGATTGTTTCTCATTACGAAATACAACCTGAATAACAACATTTCGCTCTCATTCTTCTTGTTCATTTTCTCTCAAAACCTTTTGAGTGTGATTTTTTAGAGATTCTTTCACCTCTCCCATATGTCTCATCTTCCCTTTGTTGAGTATTTTCCTTTTTAAAAATCTTCCTTTCAGTTTACTATCATTCCAATATGCGTAAAATATTTCATAAATTGTTGATTTTTGCAATATTTCTAAACCTTTGTGATAAATTCCGTAGAACTGGGTGGAACTTTTCCATAATCGAAAATATTGAGATCTTATCAAATTCTCAGATACTTTTTATCATTCCAGTATGTTATCAACTTATTAACATCGCGATGATTCGAACTCCCTTTGAAACTGTAAGGTTGGAAGCCGTAGATTGTGGTTTGGATTGTGAAGTTTTCTCCCATTGAAGTGAGAAAGGATAATTATATACAAGGTTCCATCATCAATAAAAGCTAGACACTGAAAAAACTAATAGTAAAACTAATACAAATAAAGCAAGAACAATCTCAATATTTATTTATTTATTCATTTAATTAATGTGAATACAACAGGCTATTGCCCAAAACTGCTTTTCACAAAATTTTAAATTAGAATCAAAATCTTAGGTTACGGTAGGTCTGTTTCACTAAAAATTTCATCTTGCACAATAATTCACGAGTCTTTTCAGAAAAATAATATTTTGATTTTACTTTTAACAAAACACCATCACAGTCCAAAAAAGATTGATAATATTATCATGATGAATATTGATGTAATGGAATATTGAATATTGTTACTCCATCATCCACCATGATACAATTTTTTTTCTGAGGATGAAGCCCACATAGGTCTTAAGTTATATCGATATGGAACAATAGATTAGTACAATAGCATAGTAAGCATTCCTTAGATTATAAAACATCTTGTAAAATTAGTTCAGTCGTCATTCTTGTTCACGTACTGTTACTATGCTGGTCAGTAGACCGATTTTGTTCTAATAAATGCTTTTTAAAAACACATTGGCGTGTTCCGTTATCTTAATTGGCGCCCGGCACAGGAACTGTGGACGTTTTCATTAAGTTCTTTTAACTTATTATTTCGCGACCAATAGTCTCGAGTAGTGAAAACGCGAGTGTTAACTCCTCATCCACATCAACAACCCTAAACGGAAGCAGCCAAGTGGTCATCCTGGCAGACAAATATAACGTCAACCGGCCGTTAATAAGCAGCCCAGCATCAACGGACAACGAAGAAGACCCGGAAGCTCATCACCACGCCACCCCAGGTGCGAGTTATTCCGTCATCCAGTCATCAAGGTTAGAAACAAATTTTTCAAATTCTAGAATGGCGGAGATAAATAAGCCTCTTCCTCATGAACTTTTAAAGTACATCCCTCGATATGATGGAACTTCATACAAACTTCCACAATTTATCTCCACTTGTGAAGATTTATTTGGAACATATTGTGCTGAAAATATAGTAGAAAGAGATGGAAATCATTGGATTCTTTTCAAGGCGGCCATGAACCACCTTGATGGACCAGCTGAAGCAGTAGCCTATAATAATTCTTGCTCTAATATCGCTGAATTAGTTAATGCCTTGAAACAAAATTTTGCTGATAATAGATCTGTACCAGAATTGATAGCAGAATTAGCTGTAATGATTAGATTAGATGAATAGATTAGATGAAAAACGCACGCATGTATTAACCATGTAATGAATAGATTAGATGAAAAACGCACGCATGTATTAACCAGATATAAGTTGGATGGTGTATCCGGAACTTTATTAGAAAATTTAACTCAACAGCTTAACGCAACTCTAGTTAATACTTTTGTTCATGGTGTACACCCAACTCTAGGATCTCATCTACAAGTATTGCAAGTACAAAACTTGGATGATGCTAGAAGTAAATTGATTAATGACTGTAGTATTATATTACAACAATTGCGCTTCAACACCACTATTGATACAATGAACAGACACGATAGTGGATTTACACAGGCAACCAATTCTTTTAGAATTCCAAATTTCGAACGAAACAATCAGAAACAATGGACCCAAGGAAAACCTTTCCAGAATTTTTCAAGAAATTTTCATAGTAGACAACAATTTTCACAACCTAGATCTCAACAAAATCAACAATTCTATCAACCAAACTTTCAACGTCAAAATTTTCAACAAAGCTTTCCGCAACAGAATTTTCAACAACAAAATTTTCCACAACAGAATTTTTCACAACAAAATTTTTCACGACAAAATTTTCCACAACAAAACTTTCAACAACAACCACTAAATAATAACAAAGCACAATGGAACTCATCCAATACTGTATCAATGCGTACACAAAGGACAGACCCTGTACAGAAAATGAGGAATTACAGATCACCATATGAAGTAAATTATCTGGAAGAAACACAACAAAATGATTCCACACAAGAGCAAATACTTAATATGCAATCTCAAATCAACTCTCTGACTGACTCAATCAATAAGCTAACCGATCATTTTTTAGAGTCAGGCCCCAGCTATGCGGAGGACCCCCCAAACAATTCGATTTGAAAATTCTAAACAAATCTCTCCCGTATTTTTGTGATAAGAAAAATCGCAAATGGCTAGTAGACACAGGCTCACTCAAAAACTACGTTAATCCGTCCTTAGTCTCACCAGATTTTACTAGGTACAGAGAAGATTTTATTGTCAAAACTCCAAATGGAGAAAGCAAAGGACAAGAGTATATTTTTTTCGAATCAGAAGACATCTTTTCGAAGCCATACAAAATAAAAATGTATCTATTTGAATTCTCACCAAAATATGACATACTTCTCGGCCATGAAACACTAAGTGCAATAAAAGCAAATGTAGATTTTAGTGAAAACGTTTTAAAATACGAGAATGGATTTAAAGAATTGCTATTCTCCTTAGATAATAAGAGCATTACTCTTCAACCAGGCTTCAATGTGATCTCGGTCCCAGTGAAGTCATCTTCAAAATTGAAGGAAGGATTAGTCAAAGCAGTAAATAACGATAAATATAGAATTGAAGAAGGACTAGTAACTATTGAAAAAAACGAATGTTTATGCTTAGTTTTCGCCGAGGAACTCATGACCATTAGTCCTGAACCTATGGAAATAGAACAAGTGGATACCATTAGTGATTGTAAAAATATTAATAAAACCTGTCAGTCAAAACGTTCAAAGCTTTTAGATGAAATTCCAAGTCTTATACGCACTGATCATATGAATGAAGAAGAACGGTCGAATATCATAAATTTAGTGAAACAGTTTCCAGAACTCATAAAACAAGAAAATGATACATCCTGTAGCACTAACCTGCTGAAGCATAGAATAGTCACAAAAGATGACACTCCAGTATATACTAAGAACTATAGATATCCTCAAGCATTTCGGGAAGATATTCAATTAGAAATAGAAAAATTATTGAAGAACAAAATTATTCAAAATTCGAATTCTCCTTACAACTCCCCAATCTGGGTAGTGCCAAAAAAACCAGATGCCTCAGGCCAACGAAAGATACGAATGGTACTGGATTACAGGAAATTAAATTCGAAGACGATTGATGAAAAATATCCCTTACCAAACATTGAAGACTTATTTGGAAAGATAGGACGTGCAACTTATTTCTCAGCAATAGACTTAGAATCCGGATTTCACCAGATTGAACTACACCCAGACTCTGTTCCAAAAACAGCATTCTCCACTGAAAATGGTCATTATGAATTTCTTCGTTTACCTTTTGGATTGAAAAACAGCCCAAATCATTTTCAAAAATGTATGGATATGATTTTTGCTAAGATGCCAAATGTTTTAGTGTATATGGATGACATAATTGTATTTTCGGATAACCTGACAGAGCACCTCAAGCATCTAAAATCTGTTTTTGAAAAATTGAGAGAGCATAACTTAAAAATCCAACTTAATAAAACAGAATTTTTCAAAAGAGAACTACTATACTTAGGACACATTATTTCAGAAAAAGGCATACAACCAAACCCTGCAAAAATAGAAGCAGTCAAAAATTTTCCACTACCACAAACAGTAAAAGAAGTTAAACAATTTTTAGGACTCACTGGATACTACAGAAAAATGATTCGAGATTATGCTAAAATCGCAAAACCTCTTACAGTAGCCCTCAGCAAAGATAAAACATTCAACCCAAATAATCGTGAATTTAAAGAAGCTTTTGAAAAACTTAAACTTATGTTGCAAAACGGACCAATCTTACAATTACCAGATTTCTCACGCCAGTTTATACTAACATCTGATGCCAGTAATTTTGCGATGGGAGCAGTACTCTCACAAGTGTTTGATGGAAAGGATTTACCCATAGCGTATGCCTCCCGAACACTTAACAAACATGAAGTCAACTTATCAACTATTGAGAAAGAATTACTAGCAATAGTTTGGTCATGTAAACATTTCCGCCCGTACCTTTATGGAAGAAAATTCTTAATACAGACTGATCACAAACCCTTACAGTGGCATTAAAGAACCGAATTCAAAGCTAATACGTTGGAAACTCTACTTAGAAGAATTTGATTTTGAAATAAAATATGTGCAAGGAAAAACAAACTATGTAGCAGATGCGCTTTCCAGGATTCCACAGCAGCCAATCAACATGGTAGACTCACCACCAGATCTTGCTCAAGACGTTCTAGACGAATTTCTTCAAGAATATGGAACAGGAAATAATGAGAATAATGAAAATCATGAAAATAATGATGAAGTAGCTAGTATCAATGTAACAATTCACTCTCAAGATAGTTCAAACAGCCAAGTTGCAATAATGGAAGAAGATAAAATCATGAATATAGAACACAATCAATTAATTTTAGAACGTGGTAACAAACCGCCCAAAATACAGAAATTTTTCGGAAAAACCAGATTGACCTTTTATATATTGGATCCGTTCGATATAGAAGAAATAAACAATAAATGTCTCGAATATCTAATTCCAAATACGACCTATGGAATATTTTGTTCTAAGAGAGGATCATTAGAATTAGATTATGAAATGATACTCCATAGCTTTTTGAATGTAATCAAGGATTCCTTCAAATCAATAAAACTAAAGTGCTATAAGAAAATCAACCTTGACGTTACAGACCAAGATGAACAGAGAGAAATTGTTGCTAACTACCATTGTGGTAAAACTTGTCACCGAGGAATAAATGAAAGTTATAATCACATTCGGAAAACCTACTATTGGCCATCAATGCTTCGAGATATTACAGACTACATCAATAAATGTCAGATATGTTTGAAAGTGAAATATGATAGGAACCCAATTCAAGTGGAATATAGGATCGCCCCTACGCCACAAAAACCTTTCGAAAAACTACAAATGGATACTTTTCAATTCAATAAAATAAAATTTTTAACAGTTATTGATTGCTTCTCGAAAAGACTGTTGGCTTATCCACTAGGAAGTTTAAATCAATTGGAAATTCAGAATCACATTTTTGACTATCTCTCATCTTTTCCCACGCCACAAATAATTCAAATGGACAATGGCAGAGAATTTGACAATGTTAGTTTGCGAGAATTTTTCAAACTATATGGAATCGAACCTTACTATGTAACACCTGGTCACCCTGACTCACAAGGCTTACTCGAACGAGCGCACTCCACACTCATAGAAATCCTTAACGCCCTTCAACTGGAGAACAAAAACCGAAAAACAGAAGAAAACATGAAATTAGCTTTAATCGCCTTCAACAACACACTCAACTCTAATCTTAAATTAACTCCAATGGAAATCACATATGGTGTATCGAAAAATCCATACATGAACGATTTGACAAATACATTAGTAACTGAAGAAAGAGCGAACGAGTACTTAGATCGACTCAAAACAGTCCACAAATTTATAAAAAGTAAATTAGTAGCTGAATAAGAGAGCAGAACTGAACGACTAGATAAAAATCGCGAAAAAGACATTGAAATCCCTGAAAACGCCTACATAAAGACGACATTTAACAAGAAAAATAAACCGAAATTCTTCAAAGTAAACTACAATCAAGATACAAATCGAGCAATGAATCTGAAAGCAATTCAAAAACGCCCCTTTAAAGTTCATCCAAATCGCGTCAAAAGACCACGAAAAGTAGTTAAAAATAAGGAATCTGTTTCAGGACAAGATGCTACTCATCATTCTAACGATAATCCACAACCTAGCACCAGCAAAGGCCTTCAGAACGACCGACTTGAGTAAAACACCAGGAATAATCCCGATTAGGATTCAAGATGCCTTCATTATCAATGGAACCTACACGTATGTACACCACATCAACACAACATCCTTACATAGTGAGTTGATGAAACTTGAACACTCAGTGAATCTATTGAATACGAAAGAAAAGGACAAAAACAAAACTAGGTTACTTAAATTGCATTTAGAACATGTAAAGCTGAAATTTTATCATATTTTACTTAATAAGTATAGAATAAAACGAGGTCTTATTAATGGGTTAGGCTCTGCTATCTCTTGGTTGACTGGTAATATGGATGCTGACGATAAAGCAAGATATGATGAAATTTTGCAAAAGGTTCACTCAAATGGATTCAATTTAGAACATGATATTAAGAATCAATTGTCAATTAATAAAAATTTGATCAGTCGATTTAACAAAGGCATTGATGTAATCCATTCAAACAATGAGAAACTCAATAACTATTTCAACTCAGTAAGCAATAAATTTGATTCAGTTGAGCTAAATGAACAGCACCATATTTTATTCAACACAATTACGCTCATTCATAATAAGATAGATGATATTGAAACAAGTTTGGAATTTTGTAAATTAAACATAATTCACTCTAGCATACTAACTTTTGAAGAATTGTCTCGTGTAATGAAATCTATTAGAGTTAGCTTAATTTCTGATGAGCCAGAAATACTATGGGAATTAGGAAATGTACATTGTTCTATTCATAATGAATTCATCTCGTATTTCATACAATTGCCTATTGAATCTCCTATGTATGAAACAATTTTTATGCTGTCGTACCCAGTTAATACAAATGACGAAATTGTAACTATTCACGTGCATCCTTCTCTCGTAATTCGAGGAAAAGAATTATTAACAGGCGATTGCACACTATTAAATAATAAATATTATTGTAAGAATGCGACAAGAATTTTAGATAAATGTATAAGAGAAGTTATAGCTGATAAGAAACTGAGTAGTTGTAGAACTTTAGTTATAAATGATTATAAGCCTTTTGTTAAATATATTCCAATTATTAATCAATATTTAATGTTTAATGTAAGTGAAATCATTGTAGTTAAAGAAATCAGGAATATTACCATTTATCCAAAATCAACACAATTGATTACTCTTGACAAAACTGAAAAAATTTTCAATTATAGCAAACCATATTCATTTTGGGAAAGTAATGTTATATTTCCAACAGAAATACCAACACATGTTAATAAAATTATTACTAATCTAACTTTTGATGAGATTCATAGAGCAAACACTGAATTAGAACCGTTAAGATTAATTGAAGACTATCCAATTAGTAGATCATTTTCAGATTATATTATGTTTGTATTAGTCATAAGTTTGATAATTATTATTTGTATTATTGTATTTCATTATATAAAAACAAAACTTAATTTTTACTTAGAGCAAAAAGAAAATAATAAACATGTTTTGGATAAATTACAAGTAAGATGGGATACAGCAGGAATTCATCTCACCCCTCAACTACCTATACCTACATGAAGGTGAGGACACCTTCATCTTGAGGAGGGAGGAGTTATATCGATATGGAACAATAGATTAGTACAATAGCATAGTAAGCATTCCTTAGATTATAAAACATCTTGTAAAATTAGTTCAGTCGTCATTCTTGTTCACGTACTGTTACTATGCTGGTCAGTAGACCGATTTTGTTCTAATAAATGCTTTTTAAAAACACATTGGCGTGTTCCGTTA
Organism: Conomelus anceps; assembly: GCA_948455865.1. Lineage (NCBI taxonomy): Eukaryota > Metazoa > Arthropoda > Insecta > Hemiptera > Delphacidae > Conomelus > Conomelus anceps. Next base: position 4,926,012 of record OX418217.1, on the reverse strand, counting down.
TCTTAATTTTAGACCTGTGCGTGGGTAATGTGTTGGATGATGGTGATTGATGAGTTGGGCCTACAGTTTTAGGAGGGTTCCGAACCACCGGATGGATGGTTGTTGATAAGGAATAATGGTCTTATTCCAGGTAAATGCATAGCTTCTCAATCCAAATCCACGTTCTTCAGCATAAGTGCATCTTCATTGACCTCTAAGTGGATCGGCGATGGAGAAAAAATGGTTCGAGCATTGTTCGCAGTAGCAAGGTACTTTTTTTAATTATCTTTAACACGTTAGTATAAATTGTGTTTTAACTACTGCTGTTTTTATTTATTTATGTTGTAATTATTGATGTATCGATGGTGAGCTATATATTCTAATATATTCCACATATTTATTGTTGATTACTACAAATAATCAAAATCCTTTTCTAGTAAAAGATTGCAAGCCTTGAAAGCACGTATGGACAGATTAATTCACTGTGCATAGTATTATAAAGCCCTATCAGAGATGCTGTCTCATCTACCCTTCTGAAAGCTCACTCCCAAAAGATGCCTTATTAGAAAACCCCATTTCAGAATTTGACAAATATCGTCAGTGGCGTAGCCAGGATTAGATTTCGGGGGGGGGGGGGGTCTTGGGGATAGGAGTGTGCGGATTTTTTTTAAATTTAGTGGTATAAAATGCTAATCAAGACAACTTGTTGGGCTCTAAAGTTCAATACAATTTTTTAAAAAATAACTACCCAAGAGCCTAGGTGGCCAGGTTTGAAATGATTAGGTTTGATCTACTAATATCTGTGGCTATTTTGAGTCAAAACCCTTGAATTGAAACTAACCATTCATAGCTTATGTACTGAATCTAAAAATTAATAGAATGATAATAAATTGCATTTCAAGTTTATAAAAATACAATTCAAATAAACATGAAGAAAGCATACTTTTGTATAAGTTTCATATAATATAATTATGTCATTAGCCTAAAACGCACCCAACCCAATATTCATGAAATCGGAATTTGTTTATCATAACACACTGATTTTACACGCTTGCATAGAACTTGCATTTATTTGTGTGTTTTCATTTATAAAATCCCGATTTCATGAACTTTGGGTGTGTTTAGGCTAGTGGGTTATACGGAATTTTAACTTCAAAACTAAATTTTCTACAAGATAAGTTTATTCAAAAAGGTGATTTATCAATAATTGACAAAATTAATCCACTTCAAACTTGAAGAATTGAGTTTTATTTAATGTAATATCTTAAAAATTACGGTAGTTACAGTTTTTAACATGTTTTATTCGATTTCGCAGCTCAATTTAAGTCAAAATAATCCATTTGAGCACCTAAATAAAGAATGTAGAAGTTTCATTAGCCTAAAACGCACCCAACCCAATATTCATGAAATCGGAATTTGTTTATCATAACACACTGATTTTACACGCTTGCATAGAACTTGCATTTATTTGTGTGTTTTCATTTATAAAATCCCGATTTCATGAACAAATTTTTCCACGAGTAAATAATGAGACAATATTTGAACAATACATTAATCTCACTATAACTGTAGCTATATTCTATTACACAATCAGGGTTTCTGTATTCTGTTCGTTATAATACAACAATACAGACAGATACCTTCGGCTTCAATAAGTCCTTATCTATTATTTGAGAATTTTTTATTTCGGGGAGGGGGGCCTGGGCCCCATGGCCCCCCCCCTGGCTATGCCACTGAATATCGTCTTGACTAATGTTCGTGTTGAGATATGCATTGGTACCTTTTTGGACTCTTTCCATTATGTTTATAGTAGTTTCATTGTTATTAATCGTCAAGTAAATTCATTTTTAAAGATTATGTTATTTAATCTTCAATCGGGAAGTGATAGTCGAGTGCCGTAGCAGGTATCTGTTCAATCAGAGATAAGCTACGAAACTCCTGGGCCATCTGTGTAAGGGTGACCGATTGGATTGGCCAGCAAAAAAGACACTGTTCTCTGCTGTAAAATCACTTCCCGGTGGTTTGGAACCCACCTAAAACTGTAGGTCCAACTCATCAATCACCATCATCCAATTCATTACCCAAGCACAGGTCTCAGACCTATGTGGGCTTCATCCTCCGAAAAAATCTAATAGTTCAAAGAGGGTTTGTCTCAACTGCCAGGTCATGAGTAGCCCCGAAGGATTTTAATAAAAACCAAAATACCGGCATCTACAGAAATATTTATTCCATTTGATTGAATGTAATGTAGTTTTGAAATCACGTTGTGGATGTCTTTTTGAAAGTTTTCAAGAAGTATGGTGTCTAAATCGTTGCAGATTCGCACTTTCAGTTGATCCAAAATCTAATATCAAAACTGACACTGTATTTCCATTAAAATATTATTTTCACTCACTTATGCTGGAGGGATGCATTTCACTTCTGAAAAGAAGCTTCGTCAGCCTTTTTTCAGAAGTGAAAAGCATCCCTCCAGCATCACCAGTAAAAGGGAGTGAAAACAATATTTTAATAGAAATACAGTGTCAGTTTTGATGCTTGATCAAGTATTTCGTCATGGAAACACCACAGATTGATCGAAAATGTTTAATTTTCCCACAACAGTTGTGAAATTCCAACTTTTATTATTTGGTTCTTTGCAGGGTGCATCAACCGTCTGTGGTTTTCATTGATGAAATTGATTCCCTGTTGAGCCGGAGAAGCGACACTGAACATGAAAGCTCAAGACGCATCAAAACTGAATTCCTTGTTCAACTAGTAAGATCAAACATTTTTATACGATAGGATAAATGTAGGCTACAACATTGCACGCATTCTTTTTAATTACATTCATCTTTATTACAGTTATTGGTGCTGTAAATAGTGTAAATTGTACCTATTACATATGTCAATATATTTTCAAAAGTATTATTATCATACTTATTTCGGAAGATGAAGCCTACATAGGTGTCAGACTTGTGCTTAGGTGATGAGTAGGATGAAGGTGATTGATGAGTTGGACCTACAGTTTTAGGTGGGTTCCTAACCACTGTAAAGTGATTTTACTACTGGGAACATAGTCTTTTTTGCTGGCCAATCCATTCTGTCAATCTTTAATGAATAATTAGACATAATTATCACATCCACATTTATTTTTAAAAATTGAGAAACTAATTTTGGTTGTTATACCATTATCAATCTTAATCAAACTAAAAACTAAAGTACAGAGAAGCTTAATATATACTGAACATGGAATGATACTATTGGCTAAGCAAGAAAGAGGCTGACCTTCATCAAAGGTTGTGATTAGCTGACAAGGCATGGTGGGAGGAGTAACAAGCAAAAATGCGAGTCAAATTTTGCTTGTTACTCCTCCCATCGGAGGGCGTGACTTGTCAGCCAATCACAACCTTCGATGAAGGTCAGCCTCTTTCTTGCTTAGCCAATAGTATCATTCCATGTTCAGTATATATTAAGCTTCTCTGTACTTTAGTTTTTAGTTTAATTGAGATTGATAATGGTATTACAACCGAAACTAGTTTGTCAATTTTTTTTAAATAAATATGGTTGTGACAATTACGTCTAATTATTCATTATGTATACCTTCCACAATATCACCTTTGCCACTACAAAGAAAGACTGTTAATCTTTCAAAGAGGGCCCAACATATCTTTATTTGACTGAACAGATACCTATCTACTTCACTACTTTTAAAATATGTATACATATAATGTATAAAATTATGTATATTCATATCTAGTTATTTGATATGTTTTTGCTAATGTCCAACAGCTTTGGGGTGACTGGAACAAAATACAAATTAAATATCAATATAGTTTAACAATTCTGTAACAGTATTAGTCATAGAGAATCTTGTTTATTCAACATAATCCGTTTAGAAACTCAACAGTATCAGTTTTAAATTATCATAGACTGCTGAATTCTCAAAAAACATTAATTACCCTAGTGGAATGTTCAGTTCCTGGATTTCTTGTTCCATAACGATATGCGTTGTTAATATTAAATTTTGTTGTAAATTGAACGACTTTCAGTCAGTTTTAAATTGTGAAATGAACTCACATTTGGCCGAACGTTTTCAAGTTATTGAATGTCATCTTCAAGGCCTGAATGTTCAGGTTCAATGTCAAATTTCGTATTTTCTTCTAACCTAGAGGAACGTAATATGTCTAATGTTTTATAAGTCTGTGTGGTGTTGTTGATATCTTGAATTGTGAAATAATTTCCAGGATGGTGCAACAACTGGTGATGAAGATCGGCTGCTCGTTGTCGGCGCCACGAATCGGCCTCAAGAACTGGACGAGGCCGCCCGTCGCAGACTAGTCAAGAGATTGTACATACCTTTGCCTGATTATGAGGTAAAATCCCTACATAGTAAACAATATTACAGTTTCCTCTCCGTATATTATCTATCTAATATCAAAACTGACACTGTATTACTTTTTTAATTATTATTTGTCTCACTTATACACATTAGTGGAGAACTGAAGGAATGCATTTCGCCTCTGAGGAGGAGCTTCATCAGTATAACCTATGATACATTGATTGAATTAAGTATCAAGGACGTAACGTACCCAAGAAAATTTAAAACCCTGGTTCAAAAATGGATAATAAATACAGGAAGACATCGAATAGAAAGCATTATTTCAAATAAAATGTGAGCTCACTTACCCAAGATATTTGTACTCTCACCCAAATACAGTATTACTCACACCTACTCCTGTAAATGGGTTACCATAGTTGAGTAGGTTAATTTCCGTCTACTTCTAATTGTGCTAGATATCTGTGTAGTTTTTTAGTTAATATTTTATACGCATGTAATTTTTTGTACTTTAATTTTTTGAAGCAAGGAAATAAAAAATGTATTTAATTTAATTGATAGCGAACAATCACTTAAATAAGCCGGATATAGAAACATTATTAACATGATCTGTTTTGAAATTCCACCAAAGCCAATTCATCTTATATAGAACATGAATAGGAAGCTGATGTTGTTTACTATCACAATTACGCCTATGTCATATTGGGCCACCATGGTGGCTCCACCCGCTGCGCGACTCTGGTGGCTCAATATTTAAAACGATCCACCAGCGTCCAGAGATGTCATGGACTGAAATGGCAGTGGTGGCGATGCCGGAAGCTGAGATTCTGACATGTCTGATAAGAAACAATGCGATCAGCTGGTGGATCAGAAAATCGGCGCCCACGGCCACCACACTTTTGGTGGAGCGTTCGGTGGCGCCACCAATGCCATGCTCCTTATGAAAAGATGGAGGCTCCTCCATGGTGGCCCAATGTGACATAGGCCTTAAACAGCTAATTTCAATATATTTTTGAAATAAATATTTTATATTCTAGGCTAGAAAAGAGATGGTAAGCAGATTGATGTCTAGTGAGAGGAACAGTCTCCAAAACAAGGATATAGATGAGATTGCACATCTCACGGACGGATACTCTGGAGCTGATGTTAAAAACGTGTGCCAGGAGGCTGCACTAGGTCCAATACGTTCAATCTCATTCTCGCAAATAGAATTCATTTCACATGATCAGGTGAGAATCAGTATCTTTCTTTGGGAATATCCTGTCCAAGTATGTCGACGTTAGCGTTAGTATGTAGTATGATTTTCATGTAGATTATGTGACAAAATCCACAAATGTAGCGTAAATTATGTGACAAAATCCACAAATGTAGCGTAAATTATGTGACAAAATCCACAAATTTAGCGTAAATTATGTGACAAAATCCACAAATTTAGCATAAATTTTTCGTTGCCTAAACTTTTAAACTTCAAGGCCCGTATATTCGAACCTACTTTAAGGCTTCCTTAACTAAAAAGCATTCATTCAAAAGGCTTTTCCAAGTCTCCCTTAATATAAAAACACCTCAAGTTAGGTTCATTGACCGAACAGAGTGAGGTCTATCTTTTAAGACGCTCGGAATTTTCTCTGTCTCACGATTACGGCGAACGCCTAGACTAATTGTCATGATTTTTCATGTGGATGTTCCTTATTCCTAGGCACAGCGATTTATATATTCTATTTTTTTTTTCAAATATAATATGGCGGCCAATTTTTTTCAAATAAAGCGAAATTGTATCAATTTGAGCTTCCTTCTTATATACAGTTATGTACAGAGAACCCTTTATTAGTCATAAGGGGGTGATTTCTAGGGGGTGTCAAAAACTTTGGTCTTTTCGAATATTGATTTTACAGTGTTTCTGTAATCAATAAAAGATTAAGGAATTAAAATCGAGTCGGAAATGTCTTCCCCTTTTGAGTGAATGAGGTCTACTGATCACAGAACTACTAGTAAATACAAACCTTGGCTTTCGCCAAGCATCAAAGTAAAAAACACATACTAGTAAATGTGACAATAACGATGATGCATGTTTTATTAAATACAGCAATATGTTATTCTTTAATGTGGTTTACGTAGAACACGCCAATGATCAGATAATGTATTGTCCTATTCACTTATTGAATAAAGCCGACTTGAAGTTAAATTTTGCATCGCTGTCATAAGTTTTTAAATGCAAGTTTTATTGCATTATTTACAAGCCTTGATGTGAGTTTTTTAATTTTCCTTGGAACACTATACATTTATTGTAGATTTATGTTCCATTATAAAAAATATTCATTCAGTTGTAAACATTAAGCCTCTGTTACAAATATTAGATCTGATTTTAAATTACTCTATCTGAACACCATTATTTTTAATTGGTTCCAGGTAAACCCAATAGCAATGGAAGATTTCAAATCAGCGCTAAGTAGAGTTCGTTCTAGTGTTTCTCCATCTGACCTTGTCAGTTACTTAGATTGGGACAAACTGTATGGATCTGGCTCTACTTAATTGCCACTTTTCACTTTCCTATTCTTTCATCTTACTGGCAAAAGAACAAACGCTGAAACAGAGCAATGCTAACAGTTTATTCCAGTTTAATTGGACCAGAAATAATTCGTTCCAAGTCGATTTAAATCTGCTGTCTATCTTTTATGATCATTTTTAGTGGAGCCAAGTACAATTTTTGAGAAAGTGAGATGAAACTATGAAAGAACGTTTTGTAAATCACTTCTTCTTCCTCCAACCCTCAGTGCCTTAGTGTCGTGTGTAATAAATTAATGGAAGTAATAAAAATGTGCAAGTGAAAAAATGATTGAATGTTCAATGATTTGTCACAGCTCATAGCAAAATCACTTTCTGCTTCTATAAACCTTGGCTGAGAACTGTATTGCTGGAAATTAGACTGAATAATAGAGTGTAGAAATGTTGAGCATGATTTTTTGTGGAAGCTACCGATGTGCTACTTACGCGTCACACCTGAACTGCAAAAACATTGACGTGATTTGATAATATTCATCCTGGAGATACATATAATGTATATAGGATTCGTCCAATTTTTTTTTTTTGAGGATGAAGCCCACATAGGTCTGAGACCTGTGCGTGGGTAATGAGTTGGATGATGGTGATTTATGAGTTGGACCTACAGTTTTAGGTGGGTTCCGAACCACCGGGAAGTGATTTTACAGTGATTTAACTTGCGAATTTGCTATTTGTGCTTTTAATGGCGTCGCCTTTACTTGTAAAAAGTTCAGAATAAGCGTTTCTTAATGGTTTGTGCATGGGACTCAAATCTCCAACAAGTCCAGGACCACGGTTCGCTCACAAACTTGCACACAATATGTTTAAGTAGTAGTGTCACAACTGTGGATACTTCACATCCTGAACGCAAAAAAGTGATGGCGATTAGTATAAATTATACAATATTTATTAGTAGGATTAGGATTTGAGTTAGTTAATTTAAGATTTGCAAAATAGAACTGAAAATGAAAAATATATCTGCCTGTTAACAGAAAATGAATGAAATAAAAAGTAAATTCATGGTTTTTATTGGTGGGTAGACTCTTATGGGTAGTTCCACCTACCCGCTTGATCCATGTTATTGAAAACATGGTAGATCTACAATTTTAGATGAGTTTCGAACCACCGGTAAGTGATTTTACAGCCGAGAACACACTCTTCTGCTGGCCAATCCAATCGGTCACCCTTACAGAGGGGCCAGGAGAGCGTTGCTTATCTCTATCTGATTGAACAGATACCTGCTACGGCTCACGGCTTTCACTCCCCTTAATGAACGAAATTCATAGATACGATTTGAATGGTGGAGGTGCAATAGATTGGAAGAGAACTTCAACTTTCTTACAGCCCAGGCCTACCCCGTTTGGTTAACAATTAAGAATTCATGATAATGCCGTTTATTGACTTTTTAGGAACTTCTATCACTTGACTAACCGTTTTTAAACAAAAGTAAGCTGTGTTATTTAAAATATGAAATCAACAACAACAATTACGGAAAACGTCAGGATATAAAATAGCTACAATAGTTTTCAATTTTTAAATTTGCCCGATATTCATAAACTTTAAATCTGAATTTTCAATGTAGATTTGAAATATGAAAATATTCATTCTAAAATGTTGTAGTTTGTATGTATGTAAGATGAGTATGGCGCAAAGTTTGTTTATTGCTGGGTATTTTTATTTTACTAGCAGTACAGTCGATACCGAAAGTAAAAATCGATCATTCAGAGTGAGACATTACTGTGCGAGGTTGACAGCCATTGGCAACTGCTTCGTTATTAAGGATACTTCTGCTCCTCGTTTGAACAATACTGAATTCTTAACGTGAATTTGACTATTAAAGCTCCATTCAGTTCTGTGATATTCCTTTAAACGAGCCACGTTAAGTCCAATGCTATAATGAAGCCATCCAATGTCAACGTCTGAAACGCAACTAAAATAGTAGCGTGAGCATGTGAGAACACTCATTCAAAACAATACTTGACCACCGGAATCGCGAGAGGTGTTGCAAAAAATGGCCCCGAGGGAAGAGGGCCTAAAACTAAGGTTTACGTCATAAAAGATTCAAGTTCAAAGTAGGCATTTTCATTTATTCAGCATTAAATTCTTTTTGATTTCACTAGTTACTACACAGTATTCAATACGTTAATTAGAAAGTTATAAAAAATTATAATTGATTACAATATAAGTTAACTATTCTTTTAAAAGTGGTTTCCTTAGTGAATACTGGTGCAAATAAATAAGTATGAATAGTTTGTTTTTTTGCATAAAATTATTAATACAATGTAAAGCTAATGTTCAACAGCATATCACTTAGATCGCGACATATCACGATATTAGATTATGAACACATAATAATATATGAAGATTCTATTGCCTAGTCGTAAGCTGCATCACCAATTTCAAACAAAAAATAATAGAGAACCGATTTAAAGCATTGCCAAAAATTAATTTAAGTTTTGATTTGAAAGTTTTCCTCCTTTTCAAACGCATTGATAGCATTTATTTATTATTTTTATACATCAGAAACAACAGTTCCGAGAGACAGTTGCACCTTCACTTGTAATTCGACTCTTTGCGGTTCTTTGTGGCCTTCAAGAGCCGCCATTGTATTCACATAGCCGTATCCCAGTACGAATCCACATTTGACTTCATCGTTTGATGAAAGAGTTTTGTCGGGAGTTATGCTGAACTTTACAGCTGCTTTATTGCTCTTTCTCCAAACTACAACCCTGTAAAAATAAAATCAATACATAAATTATATAAATAGCTATTTGTGTAACTGGAGTGCAAAGTGGGGGTTTTCTGCACCGAAACATTTTTTTTCACGACCGCAGAAACAATACTTTGCGCTCGAATTACACATTAATTCTTCCTACAGTAATGTATAAAGTAATTTAAACAGAACAAAAGAGAACATACATAACCTACCTTCGAATCAAATCGATTTCAACAACAACTACAGCTAACTATATTTCGTAGCTGAAGGAGAGCAGCCAACCTATTTTTGAATGCAGAACAAGGAGTCTGCGTATTCCATGCTCACTATTTTGTGTTGTTAGGTTGCAAATCTGGAGTGCGGAAAAGTACTTTCGCGCACTGGAATTTACTTTTCCTACAACTGCTCGTAAAGTAGTTCTTTACGTACTAAAAACTAATTGTAAAATACATCTTTACTGCTCCGCAAGTGGTAAAGTACTTTACGCTCGCCATCTGTTTTCTTTACGCTTCTGTTTTGATTTTGATGCCTTCTCATTTGGGGAATAACGGAATCCGTGAAATTCACATAACCTCAACAATGACGAACGCTAACCAAATCCGTGTATGGTCTGTGATGTTACAAACTACAAGCTTTTATTGTGTTGGAATCCAGAACTGCAGTTTTAGGAAAAATATTGTATGCAATTCGCGCGTGAAGCTTCTTTATCGCTCTCGCAAAATTACTGCGCTCCGCCACGTGTCGCGCAGTAAATGTTTTGGCTCGAGCGATAAAGTCGCGCTTCACGCTCTTAATACATAAATAACTATTTCCGCACTGGTGCTGGAATAGACTACAGTTAGTGAAAAAATAGGCACTTTTTCAGGTCACTGTGGGAAAAATGTATTTACGTTAGTTTATAGACAGAAACTGTATAATCACAGATACTAAAGTTTTTAAAATACAATAATTGCATGAGTCAGTAACAGTCCTTTTGATTTTTGATAATGTTTTCAAGGATTGTAAATTTGACCTTTTTGTCATTAAATATTTTTATAATTAGTGGAAAAAAATATTTTAATCTTATAAATTTTATCAGAAATAAGTTATAAAATGCAAATGAATGTGTCTATTCCAGAGTATTTGACTATTATAATTTATCTAAGGAATCAGTGACGCAAAAACCCTATTGCACAATGACGACATACCTCTTTTCCGCTCATTTGTGCATCAAACACTGGGTGTATGCTACACTATGTGTTATACAGTTTTTGCGCCAACGAAATATGAAGTTTACGTTGCTAGGGAATTTTAATATGATTTTTAGGCTTCTATTGTGATATGAAAACTAATTTTATGAAAAACTAAAAAACAGATCTAAATTATTCATATAATGGCGATGAATCCCACATGAGCTAATGGCTAGAACGTTGAAGATTACTGGATTCTTTTAGGATGAAGCCTACATAGGTTTGAAACCTGTGCGTGGGTAATGAGTTGGATGATTGTGATTGATGAGCTGGACCTACAGTTTTAGGTGGGTTCCGAACCACCGGGAAGTGATTTTAAAGCAAAGAACATTGTCGTTTTTGCTGGCCAATCTAATCGGTCAACATTACAAAGAGTGTTCAGGAGAACGCAGTTTAAATCTATCAGATTGAACAGTTACCTGCTACGGCTCACGACTATCACTTCCCTGGGGATTGGGTACAAAAATTTCATACATATGTCAAAACCAAATAACTCAATAATCACAGTTAATATACAGATAAGCTGGAATAATGCATTCACTTATATATTGTTTAATAAGTTTAGAAATACATCATATATACATTATGGCATGTTATATTCATATTTACTAACACAGTACTACATGGCATAATTTTGATGTTTTTTAAACACTATTTTAATATTTTTACCAACAGCAAGTACATTTTATTTATTAAGACAAAAATGCAAAGAAGCTACACACTTGAGTCCAATACTGCTCTCTTTGCAAATTTTGACTTCGCTTCATAATCCAAAACTTTGAGGCTAGTTCACAAGAAAATTTAGATTCATAGAAAACTTCACCTGAAAAAAATTGATTACTTCATTTTACGTACAAGCTATTAATTTATATCGGAACGAAACACTAACAAACGGGTTCGTAATCTTCAATTTTGATAAAAACTTGGCCGAAAATTTAAGTGTTTTTCTCAGTTATATTCAAGATCCAAAAATTGTGATTTTAACGAGTTTTGAAAAATTAATGAATTACAAACTACAGTGAGTTCAATTCATTTCTCCTACTCTGTTTTGTAGAAGTTGGACTCTTAGCCATATTATATAAAAATTCTTTGTTATGAATGAAAGCATAGTAAAAATCGCACTCACTCTGGGTCATCTTGAAAGTTATGAGTTTCTGCTGAGTCATCGTATTCTGCTGCATCATCTCGAGGAGGAAGTACAATTCCACATGATGGCAACTGGACAGAGGCAGTAACGTCGAGACATACACGGCGTGGAGGCTCGTACAGATTCAGCTGACGAGTTAGTGACGGCGGCAGAGTCAGGCTGGACCCTGCACTAGAAGAAATAGCTCCAGGCGTCAAACTGGTCCTCTGTTCAATCAAAATAATAATCATAATAATTCTAATACCATTAGAATTATGTGAAAAACCGCATCCAAACTATCTAAATATTTTTAAATACATAAAATTTTAGGTTTACACATTTTTTAGATTATATAAAGCATACAAATTGAATCTATTTTTTTAAATATTTTATTCGGAGAATGAAGTCGACATAGGTCTGAGACCTGTGCGTGGGTAATGATGGTGATAGGTGAGCTGGACCTACAGTTTTAGGTAGGTTCCGAACCACCGGGAAGTGATTTAACAGCAGAGAACATTGTCTTTTTGCTGGCCAATCTAATCGGTCACCGTTACAAACAGGACCTACAAGAACGCAGATTATCTCTATCTGATTGAACAGATACCAGCTACGGCTCTCAGCTATCACTTTCCGTGATAGCTAATGAAAGATAGCCGTGAAAGTTAATTTATTTTGCAACTTGAAATAAGAATTGGCAATTATTTTATGATCTCATTTCAAAATATCAATAAAATAATTAGAACCCATATGAACACAAAAACTAGAACCCTTATGAGTTCAGTATGAAGGCAGATACTTTGCCTTCCTTTAGGAATGCTACATAAGGCTCAATTGCAGATTAAAATGATAGTTGAAATTTAATAAAAAGTTGTCAAATGGGTTGGACAAAAATGTTCATACTTTCATTACATATACGTAATAGCAGATTGAACACGAATCACATATTTTAAAAGGACTTCAATTAGCGAATAACCTATGAAGCGAGATTATTTCAATTTTTCGTTTATTTTCATTATATAAAATATTAAATTACCGTTCTTACAAACGAGCATTCATCTTTCCTTTATTCATTGAGGCTGAACACCTCAGAGACCCCTCATGGCCAATCTCAAATCACAAGCGCAGGACTTTGCGCAAGGATGACTATGGCAGTTGCCTTTTATCATTAACCTGGTAATTCGGAATGACTTTCATAATGTGGCTTAATTTTTTTGATCTGAGACCTGTGCGTGGATAATGATTTGGATGATGGCGATTTATGAGTTGGACCTATAGTTTTAGGTGGGTTCCGAACCACCGGGAAGTGATTTTACAGCAGAGAACAGTGTCTCTTTAGCCATAGTTGTGTTGATGATAAACCGACTAGAATATAGACTAGTGAAAGACGAAAACAAAAATTATTGAAAATAAGAAATACCTGGGAGTCTTTGCGTTCGCGTTCTTCGCAAAGCTGCACCTGTCGTTCCCAGAGCAAATCTTCCTCCATTGCCGAGGGCAGAGGTCGAAAATCAACTGAAGTCAAATGCTGCGTCGGATTGCACAGCCGCACCACTATTTCACTTTGAACTCCTGCCTTCAGCTCACCAATAGACAACAGAATTATCTCTGGTATATGATAGCTGCAAGAAATAATTGAACCAGTTGTCACTGAAGTCTAATTTACAAACAGACATCGATATAATAAAAACAATAAGCAAAATACTTGAGTAGACACAACTTTGATATCGAGTTTGGCTGGAACAGTTCGCCAATTGTTTTTTTTTTTATTTGTCAAGTCCACAGACCATTACCTATGGCTAGCTAATTAAGCCATATTATGAAAATCATTCCTACACTTAAGGTAATTTCGATTCACCAGGTCAATGATAAAAGGCAACTGCCATAGTCACCCTTGTTATCAATATAAATATAACAGAAATAATTAAAAATAAGACGAAATTGTCACAACCACATTTATTAAAACTTCAAGAAACTAGTTTCGGTTGTTACACCATTATCAATCTCAATCAAACTCATGTAACTAGAGTTTGATTGTGATTGATAATGATGTAACAACCGAAACTAGTTTCTCGAAGTTTTAATAAATGTGGTTGTGACAATTTCGTCTTATTTTTTATTATGGATACCTTCCACAATATCACCTTCGCCATTACTAAGAAAGTATAACAGAAATGTTGAAAATGAATTTGAACTAGTTGCACAAATATAATTATAAACCAAATCTCAGTTGCAACTGGTAAAGTATTTGCTTTCCAAATTATTAATCCTGTAAATTCAGTTACACATCAAACCAAGTCGAAATTTTGATCATCATTAACTAAGGCATTTTTAACTTGTAAAATGAATTCCTGTATTTCTTGTTCCGTGACGAACTGCGTTGTTAATATTAACTTTCTAAGTGAATTCAACGACTTGCAATCAAATTTTCATCAAGAATAAGTAGTATTTTACTTACTCTGTAGGCCGAACGTTTTCGAGTTATTAAAACCCATCTTCAAGGCATCCTAAATATCGATGTTGGTTTGTTGGTTAGAAAAACTGTGGTTTTCGTATAATGTGGTCAAAAAGTTTGTGTGAATTAAAACTTAACTGTTCATTGAGCATGTTTTGTTTATTGTGTGTGGTGTGTTTGTAAATTTCAAATTTTTCCAAGGTGTTGAGTTCGTGTCCTTTAGATTTTATATGTAGAATGTGTAGGTTAGTAGTGATGTCAGTAAAAGTGTGTCCAGTTTGAATAATACGAATAATCAAATTAGATAAGGGATTTGGTATTGATTTTAAGGGGCGAACTTAAAAAAATATTGAATATAATATCAGCTTGCTGTGAAAATTCAATTAGATTGACAAATTTAGAGTGAAATTATTTTGATATTATTTGAAATACATAAAAAAAAATTCAGGAATGGATGAGAGTTTTAAACCAAATTAGAGTAATAAATTTACTTACAAAGCAGCCAGTTGTATTTTGAATCTTATTGAGATCGGATTATACTCTGGCTTGTACACATTGTGTTCACATTCCCGACAGCGTTGTGAGCGTTTAATGAATAGATGCTTATGGATAGGCCACATTTCACTTGTTCGTTCTGGCTGAATGTCGGGCTGAGAGAAACGTTGTGACAGAGTCGTTACTAGAAAAAAAAACATTTTTTACTTCAATATGTAAATTTGTCATAATAAATAAATAAATATTTAAACATACCTTGTTGAACCAAAATAGTAGTTTATGCAACGATTTTATTTTGACCCTTATTAAGGCACGAGTTGGATGTAAGTTATAACACGAGCGAATGCGAGTGTCATAAAT
The DNA here is from genome assembly GCA_948455865.1 of Conomelus anceps. Classification (NCBI taxonomy): domain Eukaryota; kingdom Metazoa; phylum Arthropoda; class Insecta; order Hemiptera; family Delphacidae; genus Conomelus; species Conomelus anceps. The sequence goes on along the minus strand of OX418217.1, from coordinate 4,910,802 downwards.
ATCTCACAAGTGATTTAATGGCCAAATAAAATCGTTGCATACGCTATTTTATCTACGACCACTAGTATACATTTAATTAAAACAATTTCATTTTACCTGTGACTGTCAAGAGATATCTAACCTCTCATCTCATATATGAGAAGTTATAGTAGATTGTTAGGTTAAAATAGCTGGTGTAGCAGTTTGATGAAATCAGCTGATAGTTTCACAATATTGAATTACGATATTGATTCCATCAAAAATGCTTCTGATTGGTCCAGAACCCGTGTTATAATGTAGAACCTGTACTATAATGAGCTCTTTATGCAACCGGTCTCAAAAAGCATTTCGAAAAGACAGCTGTTTTGGCATCAATTGTGAAATTGTAATGTATACATTATGACATGGTCGTAGATAAAGATTTAAAACGAACAAATTTGCTCACTCAATATACTTGTCTATGTTCATGATACTGGTTAGGGGTACTATCTCTAAAATAATGCTGGCAACACTTTAAATTAACACTCGCACTTTATTTACACCAATTACTTACAACACGCACTAATCAGTTATGTCAAAAAAATAAATCAATCAGAAACGAATAAATCAATAATGTCTAGCCAAGACTAATAATTGGCTAGCAAAAAAGACTGTTCTCTGCTGTAAATCACTTCCCGGTAGTTCGGAACCCACCTAAAACTGTACGTAGGTCCAACTCATCAATCACCATCATCCAATTTATTACCCACGCACAGGTCTCAGACCTATATGGGCTTCATTCTCCAAAAAAAAAAATGAATTTGCTGTATTACTGTTCCAAAATTAATCACCAACTGTTTATAGGCCAATCAAATATAAAATAATAATGTTCAATAATTTAAGAAGAAACGTCTAAAAATAACAATTGAAACACTTACGTAGCACAGGTCTGTCACCGTATTACAATAATAGGAATAATATTCCAGAAAGAACGAGAATTAATGGCCTTTTCGAGATTATTCTATAAAAATCTATGTACACAGATAATGTTGTTCTGGAATCCTCTGGATGAATTGCAAGGCGAGGGGAGAACAGGAGGAGTAAACAAAACTTTCAACGAAAGTAATTATTGACAGTAATTATATTTGTCTCTTCTTCCCAGCATTTCATAACAATACAATAAATTAAGTAGTAATGAATAAATAAGAATTTCAGAATATCCTTGCAAAACATGAAAAACAAAAACTTGACCAATCAAATAAGAATGACAAAATGAAACTATACATTGTTATTTGAGAACTGATGGGAATTCTGATCACCATATCAGAATTGATAATAGTTGAGTTCATGGGAGCGTTCTCATTCACCGGTAAGTGATGCCGGTGGCATCTGATTGTTCTATTAAAATTCATAGATGACTTCAAAAATAAGAATTGACCAATCAGACGCCACATCTAACATTTACCGGTAAACGGTATGGCTCCCATGAACTCAAGCAATGTTTTTTCATCTGTAATTTTACCTTTGGTTAAATCCGGTGCAGTAGTGAACATTTCAGCAGGAAGAGGTTCGACTGTTTCTGAAGCAACTGAAGGCACTATGGTGGGTAAACTGGTGAGATCTGTATCCCTACCAATAGGAAGGCTCGGAAGCCCCGATCTTTTACGCACTAGAGCTGCAGTCATGCCTAATTTCTAAGAAAAAAAAGAAGAAAATTATAGTGGATTGAGCATAAAAGCATATGAGTCAGTAAGAAACTCAATCAAAACAAAAATCATGGATATTAGTAATTTTTTTTGTTGGGATTACGTCTTGGAGACTCCAGTTAAGGAGTATAAGACAAGTAAGATCAACAATATTATACTCTTATACACTAGTTACCATGATAATTACTATATCAGTTAGTTGAGGTGAGGCTTAATTTTGATGTGAAAGGAACTCTTGTACACTATAAAAAGCTTTATCAACTAAATATTTTTTCAATTATTTTTTAAATACTTCTATATTTTCAAGACTCTTTAAAAACTGCAATAGCTTGTTGTAGAGTTTCCTACCATAACTAGGTTTTTGTTTGAAAAAGCTACTATTGTGACTCACCAAGTGATAATCACCTCTTCTTCCTTGTATTATAATCGTGTACGTCAAGATGTTGGTTAATATCACTCTTTTTTACATATAAAGTAGCTTCATACACATATAACCAGGGTACAGTTAGGAGACCTAGTCTCTTGAATAACGGCCTACATGAATATAATCTACTCTTTCCATACACCTAACCGCTTTCTTTTGGATCTTAAATACGTTATCAAGGTTTTGTTTTGATGAATTACCCCATACTAAGATAGCATACCTAATATGTGACAGTAAGAGCTCATGGTAAGCTGTAAAAGTAACTTATTGTATGTATTTACTCTTATCTTACTCTTTCCATACACCTTACATTATAGAGCATGATCATAGCATAACATGGTACTTGCGTATTGTTTGGAGGCCATTATTTAACAAGCTTGAACTAACCTCGCTAGATCGTGACGTCACGTTAATTGGAATGTTCGGAGCATTGCTTGTGTTAGAGCATTACATTATTGAATTTATCTAGGAATTCACGATCTAGCGAGGTTAGATTAAGCTTGTTAAATAGTGGCCTCCGTAAGTACCCATAACATTGATTCATAACATTACATTATTCAATACCATAACATTATTATTAAATGCCGTAACATAAGATTTATCGCCGAGACATAAAAATAATGGCATAAAGGTCAATAAAAAACAGAGAACTCTCCATAAACTGACAGAACATTCTGTAGCAGTTGGAGTGAATTTTATAAAAGTACTCTTCCTAAGGTTTAATGCATGTTTTCATCTAACCATGAAACATTCAACCTTCAACCATTCTACAGCAAGCTCATTCACCTCCTCCCATGAAAAACCTGTGAAAGTTATGATAGTATCATTCTGCAAATGAAATAATGTTTATTTTTTCTGAGAACTTCAACCGAATGTTCTGTTTGAAATCCCTGTTTCTTAATAAAAAATACACCATGTTATATCAATTTAAAAAAAAATGAAAATGCTTAAGAAAAAATGAAATGTTCAACTTACAGAGAAATGGGAAAAATTTCTTCTAGGCGTGTGAAATATTTTTTCCTTATCGATACGTTCCTTCAGAGCTAAAACCTTAAAATATTCTATTAGAGAGGCGATTGTTTCACTATTTTCATTCTCCCGCTCAGGCCAACGTCCAGTAGCTGGAATCAAAAGAATAGGAAGACAAGCTTTAATTCGATTAACCTCCACAATTATTACTGGAATTGGCAATTATTCATTTGAATAATGAATAACATGAAATTGTCACAACCACATTTAGTAAAAATATTGATAAACTAGTTTCGATTGTTATACCATTATCAATCTCAAACAAACTATGATATAACAACCGAATTGATAATGGTATAACAACCGAAACTAGTTTCTCAATATTTTTAATAAATGTGGTTGTGACAATATCGTCTTATTATTCATTATGGATACCTTCCACAATATCACCTTCGCCACTACAAAGAAAATTATTCATCTGGCCTTAAAAGGCACTAAATGTGGCGTGGTGCTGTACGCTAAATGAAAATAAAAATAATGTATAAGGAATTACAGTAGTAAGGATAAATAACTTGAAAATTAGATAAGTTTGACTAATTTTAGAGCTATCTGGATCAACTTAATTTAATCCCAACAACAAAGAACCTGTACGTTCCGTTCCCTCAATGTTGTACTGTACATTAACGTTGAAGTTTTATTGTTGTCCTTACACATTTAATACTGTTCTAGATTTATAATTAATTTTGTTCTAGATTTCTGATAACACTTCCCACAAAAGCGTACTTCCAGTATCACCACCGTATTCTCCATACGGTACATACATATTCTGCAAACAAAAAATGTTAATTTTAATCTCAAGTAATAAGTTATTTCAATCTTTAACATACCAGAAGCCTGATCGGGTATCCCAACATCACGAGATGTCCATCGACAAAAGAAGCAGGCTAAATAATAAAGTTTTGAAGCAGTTTTCGATCCATCTTCAGAGTTTCGTGTAACTGATGTTGCTCTGATGGACAATGTGTGGAAACAATGGGGACAATCATAGCAATTGGCACACCTAGGAAACAAAAAGAAACAATAGGCCTATCATTTTAGTGCAGAATATTCAATAATTGATTGTTTGGAATTATTTGAGATTGAATTTCATCTAGGTATGCAATAAAAAGTGAAGAAAGTTAGTTTCTTTTTGCTGATGATGCCCACATGAGCCCGAGACTTGTGCGTGGGTAATGAGGTGAATGATAACACATGCCAGGCGGAGGTGCGGGATTTTAACTGCGCTAAATGGCCCGCCGCTTATTTAACCTTGTCTAATTCATTTGAATGTATTGTAAGAAATACAAGAATCTTATAGGTCCATGGTACATTAGCTAATTTTATTATGGAGTGTTGCTACGCAGGGGGGTTACATTATGGGGTTTTGTTTGAAGTCTGGACCCAGATTGAGACACCACCACGTAACATCGTATTATTGTGTTTACAGTGTGGTATTGCAGGACGATGTTACGTTACTGTTATGGAGTTACATTACTCCGTGATGTTGCATGTATGGACGCAGCTTAAGAATGTATTTTTTTTTTTAGGATGAAGCCCACATAGGTCTGAGACCTGTGCGTGGGTAATGAGTTGGATGATGGTGATTGATGAGTTGGACCTACAGTTTTAGGTGGGTTCCGAACCACCGGGAAGTGATTTTACAGGGTCCGTGTGTGCACCGGTGCATGAAACTAGACGTCTGACTGTTCTCTGAACATTCATAAACCAATCGAGTTTCTGTTTAAAAATTTATACAAACTGACAAAATATTGGCACGCTCCATCACTGTTCACAATTATTTGTCTTACTTTGAATAACGCACAAGTAGTAGTAACAGAAACCACAAAACTTAACACATAAAAACATTCTCAAAATATAAATAAGATGTCATTATCACAGGTGCATGAAAATGTTTTCGTAATTCAACTAGAACGCAATTTAATCATTTTACAAGGTTTTTCAATCAAATAGAGAATTTTTTAAAAAAATATGCATCCATTTTACCTGTATTTTTTCAAACGAGCCTCCGCAGATGGCAAATTTTCCAAGCAATTTGAACAATAGTGTGAATCAACCTGCAAAAGGATAAAGCATAATTAATTTTTTATAATATTGAGTTGGAAAGAGACGATTGTTCAATGAAAATTTCCAATTGATGTTTCACTGAATTTTCTACCATTAGATTAATACTATTACTGCTCTTGGTATTATATTTGGCATAATAAAAAGAGAGAGAGGCCTCTCAGAGCTATTTCTCCTCTTTTAGATGACTTGCCCCTACTTTCCAAAACGCAGATAGTAAAATGGATAAGGGTTCTTGACAATTCGTTCTATACTATGTTTTGTCATTCGCTTTGAAGCAAATGTACACACTACTCTGTATCGAAACATCGAAAGTAGGTAAGGCCTTTGATTAGTGTGAACGACAAAACGTACGTTTTATAGCATAAGGGGTGTAAATTTATCCGGTCCTGGGAGGTAAATGTAAAGTAGAGGAAGAGGAGGAGGAGTAAAACTCTGGTCGGAGTAATATGTGGAGGTCCATGTGGGAAGGAAAGAGTAAGGGTAATTATGATTTTGTAGTAAAATATTATAATAGTTTTCACTCACCGTTACACTTGGGTTGCTCATTGCTGACGTGTGAGGGCGCCCCTCGCATCGTAATGTATTATATATAAATATATAGGAAGAGGGAGAAAGAAAGGTTTGTAGGTAAAGGAGAAGGATGTGAGAATACAAGAACGAGATCTGCGTACCTTTACACTTCTTGTCTCTAAGGAGACCCGAGCCAGACATACTGAGGACAGTTATGCCTCGATAGCGAGAGGGATAGAGATAAGGCTATCTCTAAGAATGACAGTAACAGTGTGTATATTACTTTCTTTTACAACAAAGATTGTAGTCAAATTCTCTTGTGACAGAAAGAGACACCGCAAAAAGCAAAATCAATTCCCACCGCTTATAAACTATTAGCTACATTCTACTCATTAAAATGTATACATATTTATAGTAAATATACAATAGTAAAAAATAAATAAAATAGGTGTTTACCTCATGGCACACACAGTAACCGCATCGCAATTTCAGGCAATGACGACAAAAATACATCTTAGTAATTGGTTTAAGTAAACCACATGAACAAGCATACTTGACGTAATTCGGCTGCGTTAAGTAAGCCATCTTTGCATGTAATGATAGGAATTTATTGACCACTAATGTATAAAAACAAATTGATCTGTGACCGCTATTTTAATATACACTAATACCTGAAATAACCACTATTTCCTAAAAGATATCCCAAGCATTTTCGTGATAAATTCCATAAAGACTACATCTTCATTCACAATTTCACTAAAACCTAAACACCAATTCACCGAATACGAATATTATAAATGTTAGGTTATCATGATTTCATGATATCGTTGTTGGTGGTATGGTTCAAGAAAGGTATAATAATGTAACGTCAAGCTTGAATGTATTATCTCTGACGAATGAAATGTTACTTTTCAAAAATGATTCAATCTTTGATTTAGAAAAACTAACCCACCAGTTCATAACATATCAATTCTTATTTAGCTGATATATTGATTTGGTTGTGATTTCACTTCAGTTTCAGTATCAAGATGGTCTAGAAGTTGAGAAAATTAGGAATGAGTAGAGTAGTGAGGATAACATGGAGTTTACCACTTAGGTTAACTTTTGTTATCTATTATAATGTAGAATTTTGATATAGAATTTATCTTTTGGGCATTTTGTGTGTTGCAGTTGATTTCAATCGCAGTATCTATTTTATAATCAAACTGAATACTCACTATGTTTGCTGTAAGGGGTGCATTAAGAGGTGAGATTCATCAGAATAGTCAAATTTAAATTTGTGAGTGAAGTACGTTTGCAGTTCCGTACCTTCCCCACGAAACAATCGAATGAAAATGTCGATAATCAATATCTATTCCAAACCCAAAGTTAAATTTAACGTTCCTTTCATATCGTCTATTTATTCTCTTAGTCAATTGGTTCGTGGGGAATATATGGGACTGATCGATGATCACAGACACACATAAACTAGAGATGTTTACTCGGTACTCGCTATTAAGTGATGCTTAACATACCTAACCTTTCTGGGTGGCCTGATATTTATTCTCCATTTCACTTCTGTGCAGCCTTTCTGAAGGAAAAACTTTTTTTCAGAGGATGAAGCCCACATAGGTCTGAGACCTGTGTGTGGGTAATGAATTGGATGATGTTGATTGATGAGTTGGACCTACAGTTTTAGGTGGGTTCCGAACCACCGGGAAGTGATTTTACTGCGGAGAACAGTCTTAACAAAAAAACAAGAACAAACTCTTGCATATTTCGCCATACAAAGGAAGAGATCTAACTATTCAATTGAAAAGGTCAACTTGTCATACAATCTTTAAACTCGTTCTTATGAAAGTGAAGACACCCCCCACCCCCCAAATTTTTTTTAAATAATTTCATGACACATGAATCTATCCATTTCAACGCACAAAATGGGTCCAAGTGTGCATCTCATCGTCTCATTTTTTTTTTGAAGGACCTAGCCCCCCTCCCCCCGTCACGGCTATGCCTGAGAGCTATAGGAGTACTTTATTGAAATCTGATGCTGATCCCATATGATGGCATAGCTCATCTTGAATTATTTATATTACCTATAGTAGAAGGCCTAAACCTTTCCTCTTTTTCCTTTTAATTGTACTTTGAATGCAAGCGAATACCAAAGTTCCTTACACATAAGTCTCTATGCATTCCTAAAAGGATCATCCTAGCAAAATTTATAGGAATTCGATCCACGCTTTGAGACGTAACTGCGTTACAGACAAATGCTAAACAGTCGATTTGAAACAGAGATTTCAATACGCTCGGTCAGTAACTTTCCTTTCTCTGTTTTCAGTTGCTGCGAAAAATTTTACTCTGAATGCTAGTAATTTTCGAGCTATTGGCCAGCAGATTAATCACTCATCTAAGATATTGGATATAGTGAAGCCGTTTGCTGCGTCACAGAAAAACTTCAGTTTGGTAGCAAAACCATGGGCCTCATTTGAAACTTTCTCATATTCTAATCCTTGCGGAATTTTGACAGCCAGGTAATACATCATTTTCTCGATTATTATTGTCTAAATACTGTATAATAAGCTAATTCTTTTGGAAATAAATTGAGAAAATTAATAATGTTCTAATCATGCATGGTTGGTTATGATTAGCCACTAGCACAGAGTGTTGAAATGACACTGATAATTCATTTAGAAACAGAATTTATTAATTTCGAATTCCTTCAAGTGCTATTAATTTATACTGAACACTTCCGCAATGATAGATATTGGCAACAGCATTGAATATCTGATGGAAATCGATGAATGCTACTGTACAAAAATATCAGTCGCCACCGGGAATCGAACGGTGGACCTCCCAATGGCTGGTCGGGCGCCTTAACCACTTAACTATAGTGAACCTCCTGCACAGCAGCACTCATTTTAGACTTGGCCATTTCGGCTCGTATCTCATATGAAAGTTTGAAGTAACTTGCAATTTAATTCGTTTAGCACTTCAATAAATTCACTGGTCTCCATGCAATTCACCTCGTTTAATTTCAACGCTATTTTTTATGCCGGATGAGCCTTGTGACTTGTGCGTGGGTAATGAGGTGAATGATGGCAGGGTGAAAACATACAAGCCTTGAAAAGATGAACTCGAGGAACAGCATCCATCCAGTCTTTTAAGCGCCCCAACTGACTGAGCCACCGAGTATGGTAATTTTTTGTAGATTACGTTTTGGAGACTCCAGTTAAGGAGTATAAGACAAGTCAGATCAACAATTATACTCTTATACACTAGTTACCATAATTACTATATCAATTTGTTGGGGCGAGGCTTAATTTTGATGTGAAAGGAACTCTTGTACACTATAAAAAACTTCCAACTAAATATTTTTTCAATTGTTTTTTAAATATTTCTATATTTTCAAGACTTCAAAAACTGTGGTAGCTTGTTGTAGAGTTTCCTAATAATATAATACTAGGTTTTTGTTTGAATAAGCTACTATTGTGACTCACCAAGTGATAATCTCCTCGGCTTGTATTATTATCGTTTTCGTGAAGATTTTGGTTAATATCATTCGTTTCATAGAACAGGTGAAAAATTTCAATTATCTTGGAAATGATGTAACATATGATACAGATAAGGATATTTATAATAAAGTATCAAAATTTCAGCGAATATGTGGCAATATTCATAGAAACCTCAAAAATAAAACAAGACAGGATACTAGAATCAAATTTTTCAATACCATCGCTGTACCAACTCTTCTTTACGGAAGTGAGAATTGGATCCACACCCGGAAAATGGACAGCAAGATTCAAGCAGCAGAAATGAAGTTTCTAAGAAGCGTATTTGGCTGCACTAGAGCAGATAGAATAAGAAATGAGGAGATAAGAAGAGCTTTATCTGTTACACCTTTACATGGAAAAATCATTCAAAACAGAATGAATTGGTGCAGTCATTTGAATAGAATGCCTCCTGGACGAATACCTTTGGAAGCTAAATGTTACAAACCCACTGGGAAAAGAGACGTAGGAAGGCCGAGAAAAAGATGGGTACCTGAACAGGTTCTTTAAGAAACCTAATCCTTGCAGTGAAGATGATGATGATGATGATCATTCGTTTTTACAAATAAAGTAGCTTCATACACATATAATCAGTTACAAGCTGCACTTATTTAGTACCCCTAACACTATAGAAGTGATGCGTTCCTTTGTAACACATCACTTCATCAATCACCTAGGTTTAAAATACTTCAATAAGTTGCCTTTGTACATTGAATAAAATTTTAAAAATTAGCCTACGTTTCTATTTGCGCCAATCCTGGTTCTGGTATCTATGCTACAATTATTATTGTAGCCTAGCCCAAATTGTCAGCCTTATTGAATATTTGTAACTAGAAAAAATACTTCACTATGAGTGGAATACTACTTATTTAACTTACAAAATACAGTCATACATTATGTTCCCGATTATGGATAGGTATTCAAATCAGTAGCTGTCTTTGTATTAGATATTTATTTATTTATTTATTTATTTGATGAAATTATTACAATCAAGTAAAAAACTACAGGCATTTGCCCAAAACAGTTCAAATTACAAATTTGTCACATAAATAGTCCAAATTAGATTATGTCCATAGGTTGTGTTCAAATTTCTGTTTCCATCAAATATTTCCACTAAAAAAAGTAGTCCGACAGTAAATGATCAATTTGAATGGTTGATAAAACCGAAAAACACTACATAACACAAATATTTCAAGAATATTGAAATTAAATTGATAATTTTGAGCCGGAAATTCTCACAACCTCTAGGAGCTACTACAGCTGTTTAATAACAGTATTTTGATAATAATCGGATAACTGTTTGCTTTTCAACTTTTCTGTAGGCAAGACTTGCTTAGCAAAACTCATGCTGTGTCTCTTCAGCAAAAGAGAACGGTTATCAAGTACTCTTTTACGCGTGGAAAGCGGAGAACTGTAAAAGTTGTCACGAAGAAATTCTTCAGACTGAACTGGTAAGTAATGCTTTGGAAAGCTAAAATAAGATTATTTTTATAATTTTACAAGTCTAGAAAATAGGTTTGTAAAGAAAAAAGCGAAAGAAGTCATGTGGATCTGTCTGATACTAGAACAATTTTTTTTGGAGGATGAAGCCCACCTAGGTTTGTGACCAGTGCGTGGGTAATGAATTGGATGAAGGTGATTGATGAGTTGGACCTACAGTTTTAGGTGGGTACCGAACCACCCGCAAGTGATTTTACAGCAAAGAACAGAGTCCTTTTTTCTGGCCAATCCAATCGCTCATCCTTACAAAGATGGCCCAAGATATTCCAAGTGCATTGTTATATCTATTTTTACTCAATGATTGTATAATGTTTATCGTTTTTTTCCTTCTCCAATAAAAAATAACTATTATTATTGTTTTATTTTTATTCTACATCAATGTTTCAGGAGAACCTTAAACTCCTTATAAAAATTCGGTTGACTTGATTTACTTAAAATAATTGTACCTTTATTCACTTACTTTCAATTTCTTCCTTATATCACAAAATAATTTATACGTTCTATATTTTTAAAATTCTTTCCAAATTATTAGGATATATATAGCCCATTTTTATTGATAGATAGATTCATTTTTTTGCCATCGGACACTAACGTTCATTGACAATGTCATAAGTATTCTTACTGTATGCAAAGTATAAATCTTTTATTGTACTAGCTTTATATTTTTCTTGTCATCTCATTCAGTTAGTCGTCATTGTTGGCATAAAACGGTTCAATAAATGAAAAGACTACTGTCATAAATTGTTATGAATATTTTTAAAGTTTGATAACACTCTGTCAATTGTAACCTCATAAAATTCAATTACAGTATTAATGATCAGCAGCAATATGGAATAATTTTAGGGTGGGGGACAAATTTCATGAAATGGGACAACCCGACATTCAACTGAGCTCTCTCAACGCGATGCTCAGTTATATCTGTGAACGGAATATGTCCTTGATTTCAATTATTCAATCTCAAAAATATGTGAAACTTTTAAAACTCCAGTTATTACGGTATTAAAATAGAAGATATGGTACTATGCTGACCGTATTTAATTCTTGAATAACTTTCTTGACGTGACTTTTTATCTTCAGATAAAAATTTGAGGATTGATATTTGGAATTTTCAGAATGTATAAGTGAATCCACAAAGTGATTTTGTATCTCTCACCATTTTGGTCAAATGGTGGCTTGACGATCTCATCCACAGGACTCTTATCTTTCGTCACAGTTTTTGCTCGAACACCTGGTCGGCATTTACACAAAATCGTTGCTTCGTAGTTCGCAGTTTTCCAGAAGTGAATGTACTTCTTGCACATTGAGGCATTGATGCTATATTGCATTTTCAATGCGAATCGCGCTGAATGATGGTGATTGTATGTTTCAGGGGTATATGGATAAGAACAAGGTGTGGAAGGCACAAGAGATTGTATAAGAAATCTTCAGCGCGTAAACGAAGATTGAGGCAGCACGTATTTTGTAATGCTTCTCAAAGTTATCTTCTCGATAAAATGGTCAACAGATATTGGAAGGCTCCAAAATACTACGTTGATGACCCATATGAGCCTTATCAGAAACGAGAAGAATTTTGGATAACGAGGAAATCACCAAAACCACCAACAATAGCATAATTCAAGATCAATTTCCTGTTAATATAGAAAAATATTAATTATTGTAGATTTCATTATTTAATACTCTGAATAAAATTTATTACAAAAACAATTCGTCTAATTATGACTGATCAAATTTTATCCAATTTCAACCAATCCAGAGCTTTTTTACTTGACATTATTTACTTGAAACTAATAAAATACAATTTGAATAGCAAATGCTAATAAAATAGCAAAACAAGTATACAAATAGTGAGAATTTGTAAACTGCTAAACAGAGCCAATTGCAGTTCTACTGTATGTCTATTATAGGCTTATACCTATAATTCCGTAATACTTTTACTGTTAGGTATGTCAGTTTGATACAAGTACTTATTATATTAATTTATGAGTGAAGGGTAGTGATTGAAGAATCAAAATATGTCCAATAAGTAACGAGCGAGAAGTCTTAGATCAGTACAACTTGAAGATAACAGTACAAAATTCTATTCATTAAACTCAGAGCATTATTCTATTTTTCCAATGCAGCCACCATTACTGTTTATTGTGTCATGTTTATTTATTTAGTTAGTACAAAGGATAGATGGAAGCTTACAGGCCTACGCTCAAAAAAGCTTCCTTAACACAGTTTACATAAAATCATTCAACTGTACAATCATTAATGATACATTTATACATTTTTAAGGCAGAAAATAGAAAAATACTGTAGTCATGTGAAGAATGTAGAACAATAAAAAGAGAGGAAAACTTATCATGAGATATAAGAGCCTTATTATGGTATAAATTACAGATTAATGTTAAGGTTGCAAATAGAATATACTGAAAAGTAATATAAAAAAGTAGATCAATAAAAGAGAATAAAAGGTTTTTTGAGGAGAATGAAAAAGAAAATAGTAGTTTCAGAAAACGACAGAAAAACATGAGAAAATATCACATAATTTTCAACTGAGGAAATTGAATGCTTTCACTTTGAGAGAATTCCGTTTTCTACAAATATATCAATATCATTGCCACGGCTATTTTTTTTATCAATCTGGGAATTCTATTCAGAGGAGAGGAGTATCTGTTAGAAGTCCTAGACCTGGGGATAAAAATAGCGGGTGGTATCTACGGCTTAAAACTGGAATTGAGAAAAATACTTTAGAAATAAGGTAAGGTGAGTCTATTCTATTATTGAGAATGCTAAGGAAAATCAGAATGGATTCTACCTTCAAAGATGGTATTTGGAAGAGATAGCGGAGCTCAGATGTAGGAAAATCAATTACACAGGTCTGATTAAATCTATTATAAAAATGTATATTAGAATTTATTTTGAATCCTCTCTTAACTGCGTAATTGATGTAATGTGGTGTGGATTCCAAATGGGTGCTACCTATTTATTTATTCAAATACAAATATGAATAATATTCTATTACACTTCTGACCAGAGACTTATACAAGTACAGCATAGCTTCCCAGCTCCTAAAACATGCGCATGTTCTGCATATGAACCTCATCATATGTTTACCGGTGCTCTCCATAACTGTATTTGACGCTTCTTTATTATAATCAAATAGTTAAAGCCTGTTGGGGATTGAGCAATGAGGTGTAGAATATAGAATTTTCAAATGAGGCTGTAAGACATAGGATATAAATGGAGGACCTGCGGTAAGAGGGGTAGGAAATGAGGTTGTAATAAAATAAAAAGGAATAGTTGAGTAATACCTTGTTAATGTTCCTATCACCATATGAGAAGTCGTTTCTGTAGACGCCGATGCATGTGCACACGTTGATGAGATGAGTCACTGATGATAATGCGTAGCACTCGAGGTATTTGTATGCAGTGAGGAGTGAGGTCGGTGAGGATGAATGAAGAATTATTTTAGAATAAATAGGATGGAACTAATTTCACGGCCGATATAAGATACTGGAGGTTTTGAATTAGAGTTTAAAAAACAAGAAAAATAAAGTGGTAGTTGCGGTTATAAGCGAATGAGGCTTCAATAAGCCGAATATAGAGGTTTTACAAAATAATAAATTAATAAGTAATTATTGCGTTGTAACGAATACTAATAATTGAGGTTAGAACGACGATTTGTTAATAGCGATGCGGTTTCAACAAGAATGGAAGTGGGAGTTACCATTCAAACTGCCAGTACAACTCGAGCATGCGCAGTGGCCAATAAAACTGGTTGCCATGGCAACACTATAGAAAGTCAAGTAACAGCTACACATGTTGAGCAGAGATAAAACATAAACTAACTTAGACTACACTAAATACGAAACAAAGCCTATTAACATTATGTCAATATATTATCCTGTCTTATTGTGGCTTGATGTGAATAATAATTTTATTCGCCGTGGATGCAATAATTGAAGCTACATTTAATTTGATGTTCTCCAAACTTGTCTGTTTAATACAGGGGTCTCCAAACGTTTTAGCCTTTGGGCCAAAATAATTACCCCAGTAGGTTCGGAGGGCCAGAGCCGTTTTCATTTTCTACTATCTATAGTGTTTTAGGTTGAATCCTTCTTCCCCTCCCACACCTCCACCACCTATGAGCAGGGACTTGTTCCTTATTAGAAGAGTGAGAAATTTGTACCATACATCTTTTTTTGAAAATAAATGTAATGAATTGAAAAAATTATTCCTTCATCAAAGATTACAAGAATTACATGACTAGAATATCCTTATCAATTTACCCAATCATCAATCTCCAGGGCCTTCTTTTAAGAAGTATTTTATTTTTTATTATTTTTTTGAGGATGACTTTTTTGGGGGGGCTTCACTTTCGTAAGAACGATTTTAAAGATTGCCTGAAAAGTTGACCTTTTCAATTGAACAGTTAGATCTCTTCTATTGTATGGCGAAATAAGCAAGTTTGTTTTTTTTATACCACATAGGTCTTAGACCTGTGCGTGGGTAATGAGTTGGATGATGGTGATTTATGAGTTGGAACTACAGTTTTAGGTGGGTTCCGAACCACCGGGAAGTGATTTTCAGCAAATTGAATAAGATTTATGTAAAAAGAACTGAAATATTTGATAAAACAAGTCTGTTATTGCCGTAATTATTGTGATATTTCACAATATACACAAATATGGTTCTAAAAACTGTTACTTTCAAGGTTTTAGTGAATTAACTTGGTTATTTGTTGATTAGACGATATTGTTTTTCAACTAAACTTGTAGGGAATCCTATTTTAAAAATAAGATGTTGAATTAACCAATAGCTGAGAAACCCAAAATTCATAAAATCGAGTTTTATTGGCCAAAGTACACTGAATTTGCACGGCTGCTTTTAACTTGTTTAACTTGTACATTTAGATTTATAATAAACCCTGATTTATGAACGCTGGGGTGATTTTTCACTATTAGGTGATTCGCAATTTATTGCTACTGCTAAATCTGTTAGTAAAATTATGTTAACTTTTTGTTGTAAATTTAACGCCTTGCAGTCAGTTTTACAATTCACAATTTAAAATTGACTGCAAGTCGATAAATTTACAACTAAGAAGTTAATAATATAAAAGTGTTTTTTTAAGTTTATATTACATATTAGTGGAAACAAGATGGATCTTCAACATCATAAGAAGTTAATATTAACAATGCAGATATTTATGGAACAAGATATCCAAGAATTAAATTGATGTATTGAAAAGTAGTGGAATTTTTTTTAGAAAATAATATTAAGTGACAAAACCCTATGAGCTGGTTTAATATAATAATGGTTTTGATTGGGAAGTATACCGATGTAGCCAGACTCAGTGGCGAGAATGCACTTTCAAGTGTATAGAATTTCTCAATTGTGCAGTGGGCTTTTCCTACTATCAACTCGGTGGCAGAAAAATATAGCAAACTTTTTCACTCCTCTTTTCCATAATGCTTGTACGGTAACAATAGATCGAGAGTTTGGGCAAAACTGCATTAGCAATAAAGCTAATGCTAACCCAGTGGCGTACCGATAATGGAGCGAGTGGAGCAGTCGCTCCAGGGCGCAAGGCTGTTCTTTAGAGAAAATTGCTTTCTACTTACAAAAAATGTATTAATATAATGAAGGCCAAAAAGGTAAAATGCAACACAATTTTAAAAAAATCGTATGTATACATTGCTGTGCATTACTAAAGGGAACATTCATGTCAAATTTAAAAGAAATCGGTTCACGCGTTCAGCCGTAAATGCGTTACAAACAGACAGAATGCAAAACGGTCGAGTCAAAAGAAGCAAATAGTCGAAAGTACCAAGCCAAAACAATTTAAATTGGGTGACAAATAAAGGTATAACAATTTCAAGTAATTGAATGAAGACTTTGAACTTATTCTGGAAAAATAAATCCACAAGAAGTTAAATGGTTTTAATATTAACAAGAACAGGACTGAAATACACCACTTTTGAATCCTATTTCCAAAATATAAGAAAATTGTTGTACGAACGACAAAATGATAAAAAAATAACTGCAAATGAATTTATAGAAAAGAGAAAAAATCCAAAACAAGCTGTTTGGAAATTGATAAAAGCAGAATCTGGCCTGGCAAAAAATCATTCATTGGAGATTCGCATCTCTGACAAATAAGGTGTAGTAAGAGGTGGGAAAAAGCCGCTGATTCATTAAATGACCACTATATTAATATCAGCCCAATCGGGTGGTTGAGTGTAAAGACTGATTTTGGGGGGGGGGGGGGGCATCGAAAGACCCTTCCGCTCCAGGGCGCTTGAAACCTCGGTACGCCACTGTGCTAACCTGTACACTCTATGCATCTGTCTGCTCTAAATGCAAGATGCTATAAAGCAAAATGAATGGCCATAAACGTAAGATGCCATAGAGCATGCAAATGCATGGTGTTAATGTTTGGGCAAAACTACATTAGCAATAAAGCTAATGCTAACCTGTACACTCTAAGCATCTGTCTGCTCTAAATGCAAGATGCCATGAAGCAAAAAGAATAGCTATAAACGTAAGATGTCAGAGGATGCAAATGCATAGTGTTATTATAAACTTAAAAAACACTTTTAAATGGAAATTGACTCACGTTATGGCGTGACGGCCGTTTCGCTCTGTTGTCTAGAGCATCATCAGACGACCCACAGTACACTCAATTTCCATTTAAAAGTGTTTTTCAAGTTCATAATACATATTAGTGGAAACAAGATGGATCTTCAACAGCATAGTGTTATTGTTATCGTTAGCGTAGATTTGTCAAACTCTATTAATTTAAATTAATATCATTAATCTGTTGTAAAGAGACATTTATTTCTAATCAGACTATGATGTGATTGTTTTAAAATAATTAATGTATATTTTTCTAGTGAAAATTATAAGTATAAATATTCTTGTGTGGGCGTGACCTGTGAAGATCTGGAAGTGAAGCAAGATCGCCTTCTGGGTAACGTAACCTATTCTATATGAGCTGACAAGAAAGCCAATGGTTTTACTGACCACACCGGACACTATTAGACCAACTATGAATGTGTTTTGTCGCCACACGCTAAATAATAATTTACTATATATTTACCATAATCTCAACATCATCACAGAAGCTGTTTCAGGAAGAATCTTCCTTATTGCACTAGTCCATCTCTCTCAGAATGAAAAGTAAAGTTGATAATGTGTAAACAAGGTCCAGAAACGCTTCTTTACTGAAATGAAGATGGCGGAAATTGTCAGCTCTCCTATTTACGGATCATCTTTACCTAACATTTACTTATTTCGAAATTTTTAAGCCCTGCTTTGTTGAGGCTATAATTTGGTCAGGTGTTAAGCCTATGTAAATTCAGTTGAAAATCCAACTAAACGTATTACAAGTTTATAACTTTAGTAATAAACTATTGACATAATACTTAACAAATTAAGCTAAATTGTTCTTATAGAAACAGTTTTTTTTCAAGTTTGAAGTTAATACTGGTCAATCAATTTATAACTATAAATGAATTAGACAAAGCGCGGTTACGCTGAGAAGTGTTGGTTTATTGATCACACACACAGATACATAGATCAAGTCAACATAGGCTCTATGGCGGTTAAGTTCAAAATACTCTAATACTCCTCCTCGATTTCATTTTTATGTGCTTACAAAAATAGAAAATCGTCAAGTACAATTCAAATAAAATAATGAACACAATGCAAATAGAACGATTATAGTGCAAATAGAATGATTACAATGCAAGTATAGATAATACAAAGCAAATATTGAATACAAAAAATTATTAAAAGAAATCATACAATTTTCAACTCTTGTCTCAATTTGAAAAATTTGTCATATGACAGTGCTTTAGTCAAAATGTCGCTCAAGTTTTCCTCACTTCTAACATAATCAATACTTAATATACCTTTATTTATAATGTCTTTAATGAAATGAGCCTTTATATCAATGTGTTTGCTTCTTTTGCTGTTTTCAAAATTTTTTGTCATTTGTATGGCAGATTGATTGTCTATAGATAGATAAGTTTTACAATTGTAACCTAAGTCATTAGCAATTCCCTTCAAATTCATTAATTCTGTGGCTGTGGATGCAGCAGCCAAATATTCAGCTTCTGCGGTTGACAGTGCAACGCAATTTTGTTTTCTTGAAAACCATGACACAGGATTTCCAGCAAATAGAACTAAGCAACCACTTGTACTCTTCCTATCAAGTTTATCACCTGCCCAATCTGCATCACTAAAACCCTGCAATAACTCAGGTGAATTTGATTGAAATGTGAGATTACAATTCTGAGTTTCTTTCAGATATCTTAAGATTCTTTTTCCTGCTTTCCATACTTTTTCACTAGGTTTGTCCAGAAATCTACTCAAGTAACTAACACTAAATGCTATGTCAGGTCTTGTACTAGTTGCAATATACATAAGACTTCCAATTAATTCACGAAAAGGAACATCAATCATCTCATTATTATTTGACAAATCTAATCCTTTTTCCATAGGAGTCTTCATACCTTTACATTCAATCATCTGAAATTTTCCAAGAAGTTTCTTTATGAATTTAGATTGATACAATTTCAAATCATTAATGCTCCTCCTGAATTCTATGCCTAAGAAATGTGATATTTCACCCATATACTTAGCATTGAATTTCTTTTGCAAATTTATAATTACATTCTCAGATTCACCAGCAATTAAAATGTCATCTACATAGACTAACATGTTTACACCATTACCAATATATAAACAAAAATCATGATTGGAACGTTTGAAATCAAGTTCATTAGCAAAATTGTTAAATTCATCATTCCAGCATTTAGGCGACTCTCTGAGTCCATACAAGGCTCTATTCAATTTCAAAACTTTATTTTTGTCACATTTAATTCCTTCTGGC
This sequence comes from Conomelus anceps, assembly GCA_948455865.1. Taxonomy (NCBI): domain Eukaryota; kingdom Metazoa; phylum Arthropoda; class Insecta; order Hemiptera; family Delphacidae; genus Conomelus; species Conomelus anceps. Next base: position 4,891,203 of record OX418217.1, on the reverse strand, counting down.
GGCAAAATGTAAACTTCAGAATTGAGTTTTCCATTCAGAAAAGCTGATGGAATGTCCATATGAATTATATTTTGTTTTCTCAACAAGGCTACAGTTAAAAATATCCTAATACAACTCATCTTAGCTACAGGAGCATAAATATTATTTCCTTTATCCTCAACTTGAAATCCCTTAGCTACTAATCGCGCCTTTTTAATACCATTATCTTTATTCCTAAAAACCCATTTTGTTTCTATGGTTGTCTTCCCTCTTGGCAATTCTACTGGTGTCCACGTATTCAATTTTTCTAGTCCATCAATTTCTTTTTCAATTGCCTTTTTCCATTCTACTTGTTTCATTGCTTCTGTGAACGTTATAGGTACTTCATCTGACTCTACATACAAAGCAATTGCTTCATTACACTCAGTAATGAACCTCTTTGGTTTTCTTAAAATTTCTCTTGGTCTCAGATTCAGTTTATTTCCTTCTCCTTCTTGCTCATAGCCTTGTTCATTCTCATTAGAATTGTTGTCATTAACCAAAATTTCATTATTCAACTCTTCTTCATTGTCCTCGATTTGTTCTTGATTTCTACTTACATCTTCATTACAAAATTCTCTCTCACTATCCTGTGATTTTTGTTCTTGATTTATATCAATATCTTTATTATATAATTCTCTCTCACTATCCTGTGATGTTTGTTCTTGATTTATATCAATATAAAATCTACTTTTGTCAAAATCTACATTGTCATATTCTGGGAATTCATTTTCATTAAATAATGCATCTCTAGTAACTACTATTTTGTGTGTTATGGGGTCCATTAGTCTATAATTATTTGAATTTCTGTCATAGCCAACTAGTATCATTTTCTTTGATTTAGGATCCAATTTCTTTCTTCTACAATCCGGTATCAATGCATAGGCTTCTGAACCAAATATTTTCAAGTGTTTCAATGAAGGTTTTTTACCTGTCCATACCTCAAAGGGAGTAGAGTTTGGGGTTTGACATGTCCCTGATCTATTCAAAATGTATACACTTGTATTCACTGCTTCAGCCCATAGATTTTTAGGTAAATTTTTTGACAATAACATACAACGAGTCATTTCCATAATTGTTCTGTTATCCCTTTCAACCCTAGCATTTTGTTGTGGAGTATACCTTGCTGTTCTTTCAATCTCAATACCATTTGCATGCAAGTAATTTTCAAACGTTTTATTGACATATTCAGTTCCATTGTCTGTATGCAAATACTTTGGTGTACGTCCATACATGTTCTGAAGTTTATTTACATAAGTCTTGAAAGCATCAAATGCATCAGATTTATTCTTAATAAAAAATACAACTCTGTATCCTGAGCAATCATCTTTAAGACAAATAAAATAATTGGCTCCTCCAATAGAAGGTACTGACATGGGTCCACAGACATCACTAAAAATTCTTTCACCTGGCTTGGAAGATTTCCATGAATTTCCTACAGTAAAAGGTAATCTATGTTGTTTTCCTAACGTACAGCCTTCACAGAAAAATTTCTCAGTGTCATTAATTTCAATACCGTTAATTAATCCTTTAGAAACCATTTCTTTAATTACTCTGCAATTCAAGTGTCCTAATCTTTCATGCCACAGTTTAAGATTTGCAGCAGATTTATTACTTGTTAAAAGAAGCTCAATATTTTTTGGCAATACAGTTTTAAACAACATATTATACAAATTATTTTCAGTACGAATTCCTTCAGCTACTAGTTTTTTGTCGTGATAAATTTTTGCTGTATCATTTTCCTTAATAATAGTCATACCCTTTTTAGTTAATTGACCTTCTGAAAAGAGATTTCTTTTTAAACTCGGTACATAGAGAACATTGGTAATAATGGAGTCGAACCACTCACCTTCAATCAATTTTTGGATTTTTACAGTACCTTGACCTTTAATAGGAAGGCGGAGATTACTTCCAAGTATGACTGTCTTTGCATTGTTGAACTCTTGAATTTCTTCAAAGTATTTGCCGTTCCCCGTCATGTGAGAAGAGGCTCCACTGTCGAGTATCCAAACTTCTGAGTCTAGGTTGGTTTCTTCAGTTGCATTGAATGCTGAAAAATTTCCTTCATTCTGCTTCCTTTTGTCTCCTGGGTCGTGATTTTCATGTGTAGATCGAAATCTGTAGTCTCTTTGGTCATGATTTTCACGTGTAGATCGAAATCTGCTGTCATTTTCACGCATAGATCTAAATCTGCTGTCACTTGGTTCATGATTTTCACGAGTAGATTGAAAAGTCTTAGGCTTTTTGCAGTTTCTTGCGATATGATTTGTTCCACGGCAGTTATAACAGATTAAAGTTCGTTTATCTGGAAACGGTTTCTTATTTTGAATGGAAGTTGTAAGGGCTTGATCGTTGGTCTCTTCTTCCGCTAAAGCTCGTTCTTCATCCAGAAGTCTTGAAGTTAAATTGGCAATTGTCTGTTTATCATCCGGCATAGAAAACCACGCTTGTCTTACCGTCCTGTACTTGGATGGTAGGGTGCTCAAAACTTTTGTAATTATTGAAAGTTCACTTATAGTTTCACCTATATCCCTAGCTTCCTTGGCCAGTCCTTCAATTTTGTTGATATGTGTAGCTACATTATCACAAGAGTTCATTTTATACTGATGAAATTTGTCTATTATTAGCATTTTGTTTATTTCAGATTTTTGGCAGTAAATCGAATCAAGTTTTTGTATTATTTCAAACGATGTTTCACAATTTTCAATTAACACTATTTGTTTCTGGTCCATAGCCGTTGATAGAGTAAACATTGCATTCGCGTCCTTTTTATTCCAATCCGCTAGTTCTTTATCAGCAAGTGGCTTTGTTTCCTTGCCAAAGGCAACGTCCAAACAACCTTTAGCTCTAAGAGCACACTTCATTTGGAATAACCATTGTTTGTAGTTTGTCCCGTTGAATCTCGTTATTAAGTCGGAAGAATTCATTTTGCAGGCTTAAATTGTCCGAAATAAATTGTACATTTACCAATTTCAAGTTCATTTATGTTAGCACAAAGCACATCATGTGGCACACAGCGACGTCGAATTTTCACACAGAAGTTTTCGATTGTAAATCCTTTTCCAGTCCGGTTTTCACTGAGAATAACTCACTTTGACATTTTTACACTTATAAAAAGCAACCATACTGATTAAAATCAATAAAATAACTCATTTTTAGAGCTTCCTGGGCCCAAAACCTATAAATGAAGTAGACAAAGCGCGGTTACGCTGAGAAGTGTTGGTTTATTGATCACACACACAGATACATAGATCAAGTCAACATAGGCTCTATGGCGGTTAAGTTCAAAATACTCTAATAATAACGGTCATTTTTTCAACAAAAATGTTAGAGAATTTAATTATGAGAATAAGGAAGGGGGTAGCTCAATTTCCAAAAATATACCCAATATTCATAAAATCCGCTTTTATTGGTTTAAAAACAAGAATAGAAAGTTGACAGTTACCAATGAAAAATCTGTGTGTTTTGTTTCAATAAAGCCAGATTCTATGAATTTCCACTTGAATTCTCTACAAAGTTTTGTGAAAAAAATATTGGCCTAATTCCGTGTAGAATTTATAGGCTACTCATCTAGAAAAATACAAGAATACGGCCTTATTTATTATTACTCATAAACTAGGCTACTAATTTTGAGAATTTTTATTTATTATTTTATGATTATTATTTATTAACTAGGCTATTATTTTTTGATAAAAACCTAAAAAAACACTTTCAAGTGGAAATTATGACTCACGTTATGACGTGACGGCCGTTTCACTCTGACGATGTTCTTATCATCAGAGTGAAACGGCCGTCACACCATAACGTGAGTCATAATTTCCATTAACTTTTCATGTGAAATTTAACGACATGCAGTCAAATATTTGTTAAGAATAAGTATAAGTTAATAACTCACTTAAACTGGCCGAGTACTTTCGAATCTATGAGATCCATCATCAGAGGCTCCTAGATCATCATGTCAGTTTTTTTGGTTAGAAGTGTTGTGGTTTTTGTAAAATATGATCAAAATGTTTGTGAGATTTAAAATTTAGTTGTTCATTGAGAATGTTTTGTTTATTGTGTGTGGTGTGTTTGTATATTTCAAATTGTTCCAAGGTGTTGAGTTCGTGTCCTTTAGATTTTATGTGTAGAATGTGTAGGTTGGTACTGATGTCGGTAAAAGTGTGTCCAGTTTGAATGATATGGTCGGCAAAATTCGATTCAGCTTTGGATGTCAGGGCTTGAAAGTGTTCCTTGTAACGTTGTTTGAATGTGCGGCCTGTTTGTCCTATGTAGAATTTGTTACAATCAGAGCAGTTTAGTTTGTAGATCCCTGGGAGATCGTATTTGTTTGTGTTCAGTGTGGTTTTGAGTGTAAGTGCATTTTTTATTTTGTTTTTTGTTCTGAATGAGATGGTTGGCTTTTTTGAAGATTTTTGCTAGTCTGTGTGATTGTGGATTAATGTATGTCATTGTGATGTATTTTTTGTCAGTGGTGTTGGTGTTTTGTTTTTTGTTTCTTATTTTATGATCGAGTTTGTCAATTAGGTCGTGTTTGTAGCCGTTTTCTTGTGCTAGGTATTTTATTGTATTTAGTTCAGTGTGGTAATTATTGTCGTTAACAAAATGATTATACAGAGAGTTATTGAATAGTATTCCTCAGTAATTTCTACTGCTGGAAGAAAGGAGAATCTGAATGCTTCAAGAAACGAAAGAATAAGACCAAGCTGGTTGTATTATCAATAGGCAAAGCGTTGCTCTTCAAACCATAGCAACAGCAAAGTAAATATACGGCCGGTTGCTGATTGGGTGTAGGTAAGTCAGTTCAGTTTTTATCGTCTCTTCTGAGAATAATACTAAGTTATTTTAGCATCATTTACAATACCGTATATTTTCATGGTAGGTATAGGTTTCTTTATTTTTCTGCATGGGAGTTTATTTTTTAATAATTATTAGCATGAATCTACAACTAGAAAATGTTTTGTTCCATATTAGACGAATATATATTCTAAAAACAAAATGGAATGACATATACCTACTTTCATAGTTTTTAGTAATACAGCACCGTGCTTGGTTGATATACCGCATCTAACTTAGGCTACTGTGCATCTATTCTGAATCATATCTACTGATACGTAAGGCTTTCGGTATTTAAAATTTAGAAAACCTATACGGTACCTAGGTTTTCTCAAAATTCCAGATTTGCTTGTAGACTTTCTACTCTACCTCAGCTGCAAAAGCGTTTTCATGACTTGCAGATATTGTATTTAGAGGAAACATCTCTTTTGATAATAATTTTCACATAATACCGGTATATATTAAGTCTCGCTTCACTCGCCTTAACCGTCTGGCCAAGGGGCTGCGATGTATTTGGTTTCATGTAATATAAATTAACTTTTTTATAATAAAAAACTAGTACAGTACTATTATTTTAAATTAGTTTGTGGATTTCTTTTGTATATTATTGGATTTCTGTTATTGTATTTCAATATTTTTCATTTTTTGCATGACTTGTATATGTATGTTTTGTATTCTATAAATAAATAAATAAATAAAAACCTTAAAAGAAAGGAAACAAGATATGGATCTTCAACATCATAACTTTTTGTTTCGAATACATTTCAGTCGCCAACCTCAAAATTATATTTTTCAGCAAAAAATGGGGTAACTGTTGGGCAGTCCCAAAGTGTCTTTATTTAAAGGAAAATGGCTAAAATTTTACAAAGAGCCAATACATTTCATTAGATTTGAATGTACAAAATGTATCTCCTATATATATTTAATCAATATACTCTGTATCTGTGTATCCTTAACCGTAATCCTTATGAGTATTGAAGTTTCATTCTTTAATTTTCTCGTGTCTTTCTAGCGTGTCTTTCATCAGTCATAAGTTATTTTATTCTGAAGATAGAATTCGGCTTCTCTAGACTATATTTAGGCTATAGTGTTGATATTTTATTAAATCCTCTCTTAATTATAGCCACACAAAACACAAAAGTATAAAGCTGAGGGAGAAACACATTTATTAAAGGACTTTTGTATAAGAGGCAACTATAATAAGTTATATATTAGGCCTACTTGCGCTTTCCTGCTAAATGCTACCGTACCGAAAATGTTCATATTGCCTAGTATTTACTTGTACACAACAATAAGTTAGTGTATTTATACATATTCAGCACAACTTTAGAAAAACTCTTAACTTTAAAAAACACTTGAGGGGAAATTAACTCACGTTATGGCGTGACGGCCGTTTCACTCTGTTGTCTAGAGCATCGTCAGACGACCCACAGTACACAGTAGCATCATAATCCAACTTATTATTACAATTCAGCGTGGCTACGCCCATAGTAAGACTTTTTAATTGCTATTGTTTTACGACATTCAGCTCTGAAGATAAACTTATGATAAATCGTATACTTAAATAAGTTTTTTATAATCAAATTAATCTATAACTAGATTCACAGAGAAGTTGAATCACAGAACAGAATTTATATTGTTATGAAATGCTAGGAAGGAGAAAAAAGTATAATTACTGCTGTCGTCTTCCAGTTAAAATACGTCTTCCAGTTAACGATAAGCAGCATGTTTTTGTTTACTCCCCCTGTTCCCCCTCGCCTTGCGATCCATCCAGAGAGTTCTATCTGTGTACATTAGAATTTCATGGAATAATCTCGAAAAGGCAATTATTAATTCTCGTTCTTTCTGGGATTTCATAAAAACTTATATAAAGCGGATGCTCACGTAAACCTGAGTTCAGCTGTGATTCGAACGTTTATGTGATAAAGTGACAGAGTGAACGTTCCCGTTTCCGCTCGTACAAACCTTATTACCAGTGAGCGCTAATATAAACGTTCAACGTTATATGAACGTTTAACGTGTTAAACGCAGTATTGTGACAGATTAATATTCAGGCTTCTTTAACCGTTTATAGAGTGACTCGTAAGTGCTTCGTAGTGTTTCAACTGTTATGTTTTAGACGTTTCTTTCCGAATTATTTTGAGCAATATTATTTAATATTTGATTGGCTTTTTAACAGTTAGTGATAGATTTTGTAGTGTAGCAAATTCTTTATTAGATGAACCTTATATTGATTTATTTGTTTCTGACTAATTTCTTGTTTCTATCTAATTTCTTTTGTGTAATATAATAACTGATTAGTGCGTGTTGTGGATAATTTGTGTAAATAAAGTGCGAGTGTTAATTTGAAGTGTTGCCAGCATTATTTTAGAGATAGCGCTAGCGCCACTCATCACATGATCAAATTATTATCCAGAAGAAGACTGTCAGAACGATATTGAGAAGAAAATTAATTAAATTGAACATTGCAAGCCTCTCTTTGTGGAGAGTATAGGCATAATATTTACACATTACATCAACCGACATCCTCGAAACAATAATCCTAGCCAGAAATAAAAGATCGGACTTACACAGCTGTAACACACGAAGTAAGAATAATATAAACCTCCCTCAACACAGGCTGAAAAAATTGGGGGGCCACCATCTGTCCGACTATCCATTTCTCCGAATATACCATTTGTCCGACTTTTTGTACGGTCGAAAATTCGAAAATTTGTCCGAAAAAATTTAGTAGTTCTCCGGTTTACGCATACTCGCTATTCTTTTTTTTCTTCCAGTGGAACTGAAGTCACTATAGTGAACCAACCAATGTCTATCAGAAGTCTGAAATCTGAAACAATACGGTACCGTACCTCATTACTAGACAAAATTACTCTGTTGCTGAGTACGCAGGCGAATATATTTTCCAACGCCTGACTTTATGACAGACGAACATGATAACTGATAACCCGCATGAGCTCACTACGCGTAGTGACATGTGGTAAATAAAAATGTGATGACTCCCCGATCATCTGACTGTGGGGAAGACAACGTATGGGAAATGGTAGGTTATGTGTTATGTTTATAGTTTGTCATGTTGCTGACATGCTGCTTGCTCAGTATGCAGTGGAGTCGTTTTTATCTAGATATTGTCCACAAAATAATTGTTTTTTGTTCAACTAACAGTGGAATTAGTGCTGAGGGATGGTACGTTATGAACTCTTTTTATGTAGAGCTTATGTTATTGTTAGTCTTCAGCATCTACATATTCTTCTAATTTTAAAACGTTACAATTAATATTCTTTATAACAGTTTGTGGTGCTACTATACTATTAAGCTATAACTTATATTTTAAGCTCTTCATAGTCCTACATCATACCAATTAAGCTACATCTCTTACATTTCTGGATATGAATTATTAATCTTTGCTCATGCTCATCGATTTCTAGTTCTAATAATTACCTTGTTTTGCGATTTTTCACAGGTTTCTGAAGATAGCCTTGACAAATAATAACCTTGAAAGCATATGGTGGCTCTTATAGGTTAAAAGATTGAAAAAAAATATTTTAATAATTTTTTACAATGGACAGGTAAGGTTTAACATTATAAAGTAACAGTATTAATTAAAATCTACTAAGCTTAGTTGTGCTCAGGCATGTTTGTGCTCTGCAAAGTTATGAAACGTTTTTTAAAAATTTGCTTCTTGGCGATTTTTGTTCAGTCTGAAGCAGCAAACATACGTTAAATAGGATAACGCTAGGAAAACACCCCTCTATATACCCCCACTTAATCTAAATGCATCATGCTATAGAGTGGTCACTGGTCAGATTGGCATTAGCGTTATTTTCAACTTAGTTATCCTTAAACTTGAATACGCGGTACTCGAGAAAATTAACCTTAAGTTATTGATTTTTATCGCTGTCTGAGACTTGTACAGTAGGAACAATTAGTCTGGGCGCACGGCCGTTTGGTAGTCAGCCATGGCGAGGGGAGTGTTTATCGCTCATTTCTAAAAACATGTGGCGACGCTGCAGATGTCTTCAAGGTCAACTAGTCAACTTTTAACAGGACGGCTAGTAGTGAAACCAGAGCCACGCGCCCAGACTAATTGTTCTTACTGTACGTGCTGGGTGATGAGGTGAAGAATGATCAAACAATGGTTGCTCTCTGAGCACGGTATTGGGGCAGTCGTGATGTTCAGTCACGGGCTCTCGGGACTGCACTTGGAAGGGTGACCAAAAAAAAATAATAAAAAAATAATTTGTTTTATAATATTAGCATCTGCTTTATTATCACTTACCTGGTGGTTTGGAACAATCTGGAACTGCAGGTTGATCAATAACATCATTTTCATTTACTCATCACCCACGCACAAGTCTCGGACTCATATTATGGGCATCATTAGCACAAAGAATTGCCAGATTTTTCAATAGATGCCATTTCTTGAATTTCTCAATCAGTTGTGTATTATAGTAGCTTGTATAGACTAATAAAACATTTCTACCTTCTATAATGTTGAGGAGGTAGGCTATATAGAATAATTTACAGTAAAGCTCCGCTTAATCAAACTCGGTTCAACCGGAACGGTCCAAAATATTATACAGTATCGTGTAAATAATAGGCTAGAGCGAAATACAGTATTAACAACAGCGGGCCACTGTATTAGGTGCATACAGTATTTCTAAATAAAAAGAAACAGTAATTTGTTCCTAAAGAAAACGTTTTTACTGCACACAACTCACAATTCCAGCACATCCATTTTAGTAATGTAGGCTTTTTTAGATGTTAATGGGTTAACCGAAAAATTCGTTATCCGAAACGACTGTCCCCCCCCCCCCATTTATTTCGGTTAATCGGGGCTTCACTGTATTTGTAAACTCATATTAGCTTTCATGCATTCAGAAGTGTACATTAAAAATTCGTAAAAGTTCTAATAATGATCAATGAAGTAGAATATCCAATATTCTATTTATAAAGCAGTTAATTATGTCAAATGCATGTAGGCTACACTACATAAGCCTACTATTCATGATTCGACTCTGATTAAAATAAATTCAGTTACTGTATATATATATTTTTTTTTGAGGATGAAGCCCACATAGGTCTGAGACCTGTGCGTGGGTAATGAGTTGGATGATGGTGATTGATGAGTTGGACCTACAGTTTTAGGTGGGTTCCGAACCACCGGGAAGTGATTTTACAGCAGAGAACAGTGTCTTTTTTTGCTGGCCAATCTAATCGGTCACCGTTACGAACAGGACCTACGAGAATGCAGCTTATCTCTATCTGATTGAACAGATACCTGTTACGGCTCGCGGCTATCACTTTGGGAATGAACAACAAATAATCCATTTTAACTTACTACGTTCTTGAATGAGAATGTCATCTACTATGATATGTTTCTTCAATTCTTTTGATTTGTCTGCATTTTACCTTTTTTTTCCTGCAGCCCAATGAAAGCCAAGTATGCAAAGTATGAGAGAAAAAGGATACTTCCAATTCCCAACATTCCAATTGATGATGATGAAATGACTCCGTTGATGAAACGGGCTATTGAGTGCAGCAAGTTTCCGCCATTATTCAAAGATAAATCGTGGACAAAGTCTGTACCATTCAAGGTTTGTGTAATTATTTCACTTTTCTAATAATCCGAAAAAGTGCCTATTTTTGCACTAGCTGTAGCATGCAAAATAGTCTATTCCTGCATCAGTGCGGGAAAGTAAATTCCTGAGCACGAAAATACTTTTCCGCACTCCAGATTTGTAACCTAACAACACAAAATAGTGAGCATGTAATACGCAGGTTGCCTATTCTGCATTCAAAAATAGATAGCCTACTCTGCTTCAGCTACACAAAAACAGTCTGCTGTAGTTGTTGAGATCGATTTGATTCAAAGATAGGTTACATGAGGAATTGTCAGGTTATGTATGTGCTGTTTTGTTCTGTTTAAATTACTTTATACATTTCTGTAGAAAAAATTTAATGTGTTTAAAGTTTTGTTTCTGCATACAAGAAACTTTTTTCGCAGAAAAACTGTTTCTCTCGGTGCAGAAATACCCCACTTTTCGCTCTAGCTACACAAATAGCTAATTTCTCATCAAATACATTACAGTCAAAATACCAGATTATCTTTACAGTGACATCAACTGAAATGTAAACAATGACAATACTTAAAAATACGATTTCGTGATAAATTAGGTAGGTACTCCCGATGAAACCTATGTGGGAGTTACCATCAAAATATCTGTACATTAAAAATGAACATGAGGTATAAATACAAAATAAAAAACGCTCACCAATTGTTCGGAAAGGTGAATAATGAGAGTGAGAGAATGTTAAATGATAAAAAGTGGAAAAAAGCAAATTTGAAAGTAGAAAACTAGAAAAATTTTAAGTGGTTTTAATTTAAATCTAAATGAAGAAAAGAGAAGGCATAAATTGGAAAGAAAACATATCTTATAAGAAATGCTGTAAGTGGGAATTTAAACAGTAATAAGAATAGTGAAATGTCCGTTCCGTACGTAAAGTCCATTGAACTGATTAATTCGTGTAAGACCGAGATCGAGGGGGATCAACTGAGTTTTTCCAGTATGTTTTCTATATCATCCATTTTTAATAACCAGCTCTTCAATTATTTTTTAAAATTATTATAATGTGTTTGCTGTTTGGGGCACTTTTAAACTTCATTCGAGAGCTGTCCCGTTGTGTCAAAAAGTGCCTGATTTGACAGTGAAAACTTTCATTAGAATACCTTCAAACTGTATCACTATTCAGTTACTTGGAATTATCATTTCAAAAATAATTTGGTGATTTCTTGTCTACGGTATTCATTTATTTTTAAAGGTGTTTATAGCTACTACATGTGTGTGTGTGTGTGTGTGTGTGTGTGTGTGTGTGTGTGTGTGTGTTTTGTAGATTACGTCTTGGAGACTCCAGTTGAGAAGTATAAGACAAGTCAGATCAACAATTATACAATCTTAAGGGTTGATTACATTGGGATAGTTACTCGCTAAGCGAGTAGCGAGTAGGACGCTACTGGCCGACCGTGCTACAGCAGCTCAGCATACCAAGTCAAATTATATTAAAAAAATTATTTCTAGAATCACCCCCATACTATGGAATTTTTAAGACAATAAATAATATTGCAACACAAAATTAAAAGATGAAGTTTACCAACAATTATTCAATAGAATTTCATCTAAACAATATACAATATATCTCATCTGAAGTGTTATGCTGGCAGCCTGCGTGATTAAGTATCGGCTTCGGCCACAATAATATTGTATTTTGGTGTTGGCTACTCTGCCAGCGAATATAAATGTGACCAAATTCAAAGTAGACAGGCTCTCAACTTTGAATTTGGTCACATTTGTACTCGCTGGCAGAGTAGCCAACACCAAAATACAATATTATTGTGGCCGAAGCCGATACTTAATCACGCAGGCTGCCAGCATAACACTTCGGATGAGATATATTGTATATTGTTTTGATGAAATTCTATTGAATAATTGTTGGTTAACTTCATCTTTTAATTTTGTGTTGCGATATTATTTATTGTCTTAGAATTTCCATAGTATGGGGGTGATTCTAGAAATAATTTTTTTAATATAATTTGACTTGGTATGCTGAGCTGCTGTAGCACGGTCGGTCAGTAACGTCCTACTCGCTACTCGCTTAGCGAGTAACTATCCCAATGTAATCAACCCTTTACACACTAGTTGCCATAGTTACTATATCAATTAGTTAAGGAGAGGCTTAATTTTGATGTGAAACACTATAAAAAGCTTTATCAACTAAATATATTTTCTGTTGTTTTTTAAATATTCCTATATTTTGAAGACTTGAAACTGCAGTAGCTTGTTGTAGAGTTTCCTACCAATATAAATAGATTTTTGTTTGAATAAGCTACTATTGTAAAAATAAATAAATAAATATCGAGTAACCTAGCTGGCTCAGGTCTGGTGTCAGAGTTATCAGGTCGCACCTGAATAAGTTCAGGGCCTCTGACGTGACTTAACGACTGTTTTTAGGCAGCCGGGACCTACAGCTTAACGTGTCCTCCGAAACACGGGAGTGGCCCGAGGTAAAATCTTTCGGTCAGAACTGGGATCGAACCCGGGACCTTTGGGTTAGAAAGCCAGCATTTAACCCACTCGGCTACGGCCACTCCCTACTATTGTGACTCACTAAGTGATAAGCTCCTCGGATTCTTGTATTATAATCGTATCGTCAAGATTTTGGTCAATGTCACTCTTTTTCACATATAAAGTAGCTTCATACACATATAAGCAGGTATATTGTTCAGAGGTGAACTTGAGACAGCTTTTAACTCATCAGATATTTCGTTGTTTTAGACGACACATGATTAGCAAGGATGAATGGATCACTCCTTTCTGGAGAAAAATTAGCCATTAAACTGAGATTTTTCCTTTTTGGTCGTCCGGTTTCTTTTAACCACTCCCCGATCAAGGTACAAGAAGCTCAAATAGCATAATATTGTATAATATAATATATAAAATATAATATATAATAATATAATATAATATTGCAGAAAAAAAGCTCGACATGTTCCATATTGAGATAATTTCATTTTTAAACCGATAAACTGAAGGTTTTTTTGGAGGATGAAGCCCACACAAGTCTGAGACCTGTGCGTGGGTCATGAATTGGATGATGGTGATTGATGAGTTGGACCTACAGTTTTATGTGGGTTCCGAACCACCGGGAAGTGATTTTACAGCAGAGAACAGAGTCTTTTTTGCTCGTCAATCCAATCGGTCACCGTTACAAAGAGCGCCCAGGAGTTTCGTAGCTTATGTCTGATTGAACAGATACCTGCTACGGCACTTGGCTATCACTTCCCATATTATCACTTCCCAGGTATCATTCATGAGCATAATATGTTTACGTCTCAGCCACTACTGGTGTAAAATGTTTTTCAGTGCTGTTTTGTCAACATTTTCAGGACCGATTTGAATATTTTCGTCCAATTGAGTCGATTGCAAGTTGTTTAACACCATCAGCCAACATGCTCCGCATTGTGGATTTGCCACCGCCCAAACGTAAGAAGAAGAAGCCGTCTGGTGTACTGGATGAACATGGAAGACTTCAATATCCTCCAAAAGAGCTCTTAGATAGGCTGGCAGCACGAAAGCCAGTTAAATCGGCTGCAGAAAAATACCAGCCCCAAGTTGTTAATCTAATGGTAAGTCTATTATAATCCAGTGACGTTTTATTGTCAGTGTCTGTTTGTCTCCGAGAATACCGAGTACCGCTTAAAAATGAATGAGCTTTCAACTTTCATTAGAAAATTGTTGAACACATAATTAGTCTGTGATGTTTTCCATGACGAAATACTTAATGAACAATCTAATATTAAAACTGGCACTCTATTTCACTTTTAAATAATGTTTTACTGTAGTTTTCATATAACTTGGCAGCAGTATGCTGGGTTTAGATGTAGCATGTCCCATCTGCTACACGCTGCCAAGTTATATGAAAACTACTGTACTCATATATATTGGAGATGCTTGAGGAGTGCATTTCACTTCTGAAAAGAAGCTTCGTCAGCCTCTCTTTCCAGAAGTGAAATGCATTCCTCAAGCATCTCCAATATATGTGAGTAAAACATTATTTAAAAGTGAAATACAGTGTCAGTTTTAATATTAGACATAATTAGTGGTCTATTTTATAACCAGAAAAATCTTTTGATTGTAGCAGTTATCTCTTAATTTATTATAATAAAATAGTTTAGGACGTGTATTGTATTATATTTATAAATAGTAATCTATCTATTTTATAAATATAAAATCTTTCGGTATTAGCAGTTTTACTTAATTTATTCTAATAAAATAGTTTAGGACGTATGTATATATTTATTTATTCATCTATTCATTACAAAACACAATCAAGTAAAGATACAACAGGCACAGCCCACTACTGCTTTCTTTACAAATTTCCAATTAAAAAATCTAAATGTTAGGTTATAACCAAGTTCAACTGCAAATTTCACTTTGATGTTTAATTCCTGATTCTTTCCAAAACATGAATATTAATTTAGATGTTCACTTTAAAAATGAAGCACTGAAACTGTCCAATAGTCCAAAGAAAGGGAATAAACTATAAAAATACCCAACTATTGAACAGATGGACCAAATATTTGTATTTTTAAATATTCATTCATTCATTCATTACATAAAACACAAATATTATAAATATTTACGTTGTTTCGAATAAAACAAAATCCTGGTTACATTCATCAGTGAGTAAATATTTTAAAATAGTAGCTGGAAAATTTATATTTACTTTTCTATCTTTATTACTGTATAGTTTTTCATGAGTTCTTATAAGTTTGGAGTTTAAACAAGGTGATTGTAATAAATAACTTATAAGAGCATGGAAGATGATGAATGGATGAATGGTATTTCATTCTAAGATTCAAATGTTTATTATTCATATGTATTATCTTGCTGTGCAGAACTGACCTTTTTGAGTCGCGGCGGACGCGTTTCGAACTATGTTGTTCTTCTTCGGCGCTTGGTTGCAGACTCCAAGCGCCAAGAAGAACAACATAGTTCGAAACGCGTCCGCCGCGACTCAAAAAGGTCAGTTCTGCACAGCAAGATAATACATATGAATAGTTCTACTGCAGTCCACGAAAAATGGATAACCACAACAATAATTTTGAAGCCAGCACAGCAAATGTATATTTAATTAGAGGCAATCCGCTGACAGGTCGTTTGCCAGTGAATCTCTTGTGCGAATAGATGCAAATGTGGAAATAAGAAACATCTATTTTGTTGGCCAATAGCAAGTTATGGAATATTTTTCTACATCTAAATTTAAATTTTAGTTTGATTGAGTTTAAAAGATCCTTAAAATTTACTGATGTGAAATCGGATACTGAGCTACATGGCGCCATCATTCTTTACTTTCATAAAAATAATACTTTATTATCACTTACCCGGTGGTTCGGAACCCACCTAAAATAGTAGGTTCACCATGTTCCCCGTAACATGGCACAAACGGCGAGGTGGAACTACCCGTAAGGGTCTCCCCACCATTAAAAGCCATACGCTTATTATTATTATTAATAATACTTTTATTATTGGCTCTAGCTTGATTAAACTCACATAATAATTTTGCTTTGATTGAAGGCATATTAAACTCACAACTAGATATTTAATTATTATCTCGATATTTAATTATTATCTCGGTATTTAATAAAAAATATTAAACTTACAAAATATGGAATATCACGGTATAAAATATTATTGAGTACAGTATATAATTAATTCAAACTATAAGTAACTCACATTATATAGAGTCTGATTTTAAATTAGTTTTAGCACAATATTGTATCTTTTTTCTAATTTATGTTTATTACATTTACTCTACTTTAAAATTTTATTACTACTTTTCTGATATAAAACAATTGTATTGAAATGAAAACAATTCGCCAGAAGTGGAACAGCTGCAGTTATTGCTATAAAAGAATTTTAAAAATAAGGTTATTGTACATGAGGAGTAAAATTCAATTGTAGAAATTTATATGAACTTATATCTTATTGTTGAATATTCAATTGAATTGATTCTAGAGCATGTTTTTCAGGATTTGTTGACTGGAGATTATGCAAGAAAAAATGTAGAAAAAGACGAAAAAATCAAAGAGCGTAGAAGGTTTAGAGCTGAAAGGAAAATGCAAATTGAAAAATTGGAGCAGGAACAGAAAGAGTAACAATCATTCATTTTGATTTAATTCTAATGTCAAATTTTGTAGTATCGTTGCATCTCATATCTCATACCTATTGTCTTCTGTGATGTGTGTCCATGACGAAATACTCGATGAGCAATCTAATATCAAAAACGACACTGAATTACAAATAGATTATTAACAATAATGAATATCTTCCACAATATCACCTTCACCACTACGAAGAAAAATTATTAGCAAATAGAAACGCAGTGTCAGTTAAAAAAATTATTAGGAAAGTCTGATACCAGAACTGTGCCAGTCAGATCGCTTTATAAAAGCGATTTAAATGTGTGTTGGCAATGATGCGTCACATTTAATCCCTTATACAGTATATTATTTAGAATTGTTTTATTTTTTTTCTGGAGGATGAAGCCCACATAGGTCTGAGACCTGTGCGTGGGTAATGAGTTGGATGATGGTGATTGATGAGTTGGACCTACAGTTTTAGGTGGGTTCCGAACGACCGGGAAGTGATTCTACAGCAGAGAACGTGTCTTTTTTGCTGGCCAATCTAATCGGTCACCGTTAGAAACAGGACCTACGAGAACGCAGCTTATCTATCTGATTGAACAGATACCTGCTACGGCTCGTGGCTATCACTTCCCTTTATGCTGAGGTATTTCTGTATGTAGAACCTGGTCTGAATATTCTTTGATATATTTATTAATATGTAGAATCTTGCTGTACAGAACTGACCTTTTGAATCACGCCGGACGCGTTTCGAACTATGCGGTTCTTCGGCGCTTGTTGCAGACTAGATATTTCTCTAGTCTGTTTGATCTATGTAGTGGTAGTGGTAGGGAGTGGTAGAAGTGGATGTGGTGGGGAAGTAGGTGTTGTGGAGGTGTATTCTGGGGGGGGGGGGTTTGTGATGATGTTAACGAAGGCATAATTATATTGATATTATATATTAAAAACAAATATTATTTATGTAAGCTGAGGATATAAAAAATGGGATTTTCTTGCAAATGGCTTCTATTAGTGGGCTAAGAACCTCTTGCTTGTGAATAATCTCACCATGCATCGGATAAAGGATATTAATAAAAACTCATCCAACCTTCAGTTATAGGTGAAATTCAAACCACCGCAATAACGAAATGCAGTAATAGTTTGCCGTTGTTAAAGAAAGCGAAGCTATGTAGGAATGCACAATCTGTACGAAAATATTCGTTATTAGACGACTTTCTTGATATTATTTGCCCTTGCTATTTTCCTGTGATAGAAAGTGAAATGATTTACAGTCACAATCAACTGGAACGAATGAGGCATGATTCAATATGACTTGTCTTATACTTCTTAACTGGAGTCTCCAAGACGTAATCTACAAAAAAAAAAAAAAAAAAAAAAATAGAGTTATTGCTCTTAGTGAGGTAACAACAAAACGAACAATTCCATAAAACAAAAAGTTGTGAGATTCACTCTATTAAATTGGGAAAGTTCATTAGGTTTGAACAATCAGCTAGAGTCACTGATTTTGGAAAAATTGATGAACGCACCATTTTAAATATTTAAAACTGCATAATAATTGTGGAATTAATTTTTCAGACGTCTGGAAAAATGGCAAGCGATTATTCCAATTCACCCGGACGATCAGTTGGCGTTTCTGAGAAGGAGAGTGGAAGAGGAGCAACGCAACTCGTATGTGAATCCGGGCGATGTTGAAAAAATACAATATTATCTTTTCGAGGTGAGATTTATTCCATCATCTCAATTTCTTAGTTGACTAAACAATAACAAGCTGCTCTAATGTGCCATCTACTATTCTACAGCATGCGTTTGATTTTACAATGGTGAATATTGAATGAGCATGCTGTGTAATGGCGGTATTCACACTGCTCTAATCTGTCATACACCATTCCACAGCTTGTGTTTGATATTGCAATGGTGATTATCATAAGTAAGGTTCATTATTGAAGTAAGGTTCACCAACCACTATTCCCAAAATATGACTGCATATTTTATCACTGTGCAAGCAGCCTGAGCGGCCAGAATGCCTGATTATAGATAAGGCAAAACGGGTGTATTTCGGACCGTCTAGTGTTGCAGAGCGTCTAGTATGTCACAGCGTCCAGTTTTCAAACCATCTAGTTCTCTGTGTCAGGTGGTCTAGATTGCAGACCCTCTAGTTTCTTGCGTTACGCTGTCGCAGAGCGTCTAGTTTTCAAACCGTCCAGTTCTCACTTCGTCTAGTATGCTCGGTTCCAATTAAATTGGACTCCTCTCGCTACGCCCAGCACAGTGGCGTTCAATTTCGCCATAAGATATGATTCAGTATTTCCCATCACTTCTGTCTCAATTAGCATAAAACAAGCTGATAGATTGATTTGAATTGAATTGAATTGAATTTATTGCCACATAAAAAAACAGAAACATTACAAATGTCATTGTACAAAATAATTATTTGTCAATGATTTGATTACAACTCTAATGATAAGGTCCAATATAATAAGTGTCCCAATCTCAATTAATTAATACAAGGTAGAAGATTGATTTCTTAATGAATTGTTAACAACTCTGATGATAGGGTCTAATAACAAGAATTCTCTATTGAAGTTCTTGAAATTTCTTGTATAAATTAGCCTAGTAATACACAAAATTTTATTCCAAGACCATCCTCCTGACGGAATACTCATGGCAGTTCTTTTAAAAATATAACTACAGCATATCAATAAATTGCTCAATTGATCAAACTGAACAAAATAGATTATTTTTGTAAAAATTATGAGAAACAAACTGTTTGAAAATAACTACTGCGTAGTTATTTCAATATCTGCTATTCCTTTTAACTTTGTTTCAATAAATCACAAGTATACTGAATTGTTTCTTCTGTTTATTCCTAATCAATCCAATTCACATCATCATCATTTCAATGTAGCCTAAATCACAAATCATGAGTTACAACCTACTTATTTGGAATTTTTAAAAGTTCATTGCATAAATCGAGCTTGAAACAATGAAAAAGGTTAAATTAAATGATCAATATGACTAAAACATTCATGAAATATGAATAGGTTTATCAGTGTTAAAGCTTCTACGATCTTATTTCCATCAAATGAAAGAGTTAAAACGTATTGTCAAATTGCTTTATAGAGTCCTTCAAATTTCTTTAAATGCTGTTCAATATACTTAGGCATCCGGAAAGTAATACCCGTTTTGAAATTTGAAAAAACCAAGTCTTTTTGACAAACATGCTTCACATATAAACTGAAGGACTTTTTGGCAGGATATATTTTGAAAGTGACAAAGAACTGGAAGCAGCTATCACTACACTCTACACTACCTCAACACTTGAGATGAGTGACTTCTTATCTTATACAAGGGTGGTCCCAGCTCTAAATTTGAGGGGGGGTCATGAATGAGTTTTTGCTGACCTTTTTTGCGAAAATTCCCCTCCACCCTCTCTTTCCCACCGCCCGTAAGCGTGACCAGAAATTTCTAGTGAGGGGGGTACAAACTAGCCCTCCCCCCTCACTAACAACAATGATAATGTACTACCTCAATCAGATATTATCTTTCATTCTTCATTCCAAGACTCGCCACTTAAATTCATTCTAAAAATATGTTTCTTGTTGAATTACAATGCTTTTATCAAAGTAATAAATTATCATATGAATGTATGTCACAAAAGATAAAAGAAGTGAATTCAAACACAATACTATAACTTGGTGAACGGTTCCGATAAGCCTGCCCTTAATAGTGACAGACAAACTCTATAGTCTACCTTCACAGTAGGCCCATATATCAAAGCTGTCTTTTCACAATTATGATGAAAAATATGTGGCTCTCATGCTCAAAAGGAGGTCCAGGGGCCCTCCCTCCGAAAAAGTAACCTATCTATAGCCACATTTTGATCGTTTCTAGACTTAAAATCCTCCTATTTTAACTCATTTCACGGGTTAAAGTTAATAGTGCTTGATAACTGTGAAAACTGTGCTTGAGTCATCGCCAAGGAGGTAGGGATCGGGACCGTGGAGGGATAGTGAAATGAGAGACGCTCATATTTACTAATCTATAAAATAGAATGGGGTGAAAAATGTAGTCATAGGCTTTACTGAGGTCAACTAGAATGATCAGATTATCTTACCCATCCAATGCCCTACGAATATCATCAGTGACTCTCAGAAGGGTACTAAGTCCCTCTCTAAAACCAGACTGAAAGTCACTGATCAAACCTTATCTAGCAATGAACTTACTCATCTGGTCATGAACAAGAATTTCTAAAACTTTGGTAAGCACTAGGAGATACTAATAGACCTATAATCAGAAAGAGAAATAGGATTAGGAACTTCGTTCAAGGGGATAACATTTGAGAATTTCCAATCATCAGGGAAAACAGTCGTGAGCAGGGAAGTGTTGATTTTTTTAAATCGATAACCAATTTGAAATAAATTTCAACTGGTTTTAATCGGTTTTAAACTCGATTTGATAACTTGGAAACTGTCCATCGCCAAGGGGAAAGGGATCGGGATCTGGGGAGACCAGCTTCGCCCTTATGTCTCTTCCAGTAGATAAACGCAATTTTATCCCCCCCCCCCATCCTGGGACCTTTCTTGCTCAAATTGGTTAGGGCTACCCTTGAATTGATATGAAACATTCTTATACTTACATAAAGATTCAAAATAAATATAATTACAATAGCCCATTTCGACATTTCTTGGATTGGTGGGGAAAATATTTTTGTCAATAATTCACAGACTCACAATTGCCTGCACAGCCTTATTGCTGTACTAGCAGCAGTAACTGATGCTAAATTTTGGTATGAGATTGAAAAACAGTATTTGAGAGAGAGGGGATGAACTAGACAGGAAATAAGCAATTACCGGCGCGACAGCCCGGCGACACTAAACAAATATTGCCGTATCGAGACTAGCCATTTTTATATAAATAATTCTACAAACTTTATGTATGACTCATCCTTTCCACCCGAACCTAAATCGCGCAAAAAAGGAATAAATTCAGATTCCAGATTCGTGGCCACACACTAGCCCATTTATCTAAAATACTCGAAATTGAGGAAGTTCTCTTTATTAGCTGTGAAATGTATGTGTTTCAACCTTTCACCCAATAAAAAATACATTCTAGAGTGGCAGAAAAATATTTCTAGTACTGTATTATTATAACTTAATCACATTATATATGGAAAATTTCCACCATAGAATAACATCATTATTAAATGGAAGAAATGAACCGAGCTCCGCTCAGGGAGGCTGTGTTTCAAGTGTTTCATAGAAAAACATTGGACAAAACCAATTTCATTTTGCATTTGAAATCATTTCTGACTCACAAATGTTGTGCTAATCTTAAATTTTGGATAGAAATACGGTATACAGATACAGAAATTGCTCACTTAATGTAATAGGATTTTACTCTTGCTACCTAGGTTTTTGATTCACTTGAATAAAACTACATCCTTCATTTTTTCTATCATTGAGATCCACTGAAATACTGTATCACAAACTCATAAAAAAGTTATCAAAACAGTTTGTTCCTTTTTACTTGTTCGTTACCTTTGCGCAACAGGGTCGGTGGGGGCCTTATCAACTGTCAATTTTCCATGGTCTCAATATTCAGTTCAATGAAAGTTATATAGAGCTCACTGTGATTCCGTAAAACAAATACAGTATGACTTAGTTATAACATCATTTATTGTCAATATTATTGACGCTGTATCAGAGTGAAACTGTAGAAGGGCTACCAATTCATCAATAACACAGGAGAAATAAAAAGTTACGATTTTTCATTAAATACATACTTTATTCAAATACCTTCTCAATATGTTGAATTCGATTTGAGGGTTTTCATTTCGAGTCTTTTTTCATATGAACACAATCTAGCAGAAACAGGATTCTACAAACATTTCATTTATTAAAAAATTCACCAAAACTCTTGGTACAAATCATACTGGCTTAAATTCAGACATAATAATTATGAGCTAATTATAGGCTATTGTGCTTCTATAATAATTTTTCATCATTGCACATCGCTGTACAATCCAGAAAAACATGTAGCCTACAATAGTTTTTGGATTTAGACAAAGAAGATAGGGAACTTGTGCTTGCTTGTACAGAATGATTCATCATGAATCCTTGTCCTACTTGTCTAGCCTGTGTACCGAGACTTCTCCATTCCGGGGGTCCGGTCCACTCAAAATTCCTTGAATGGTAAATGAAATAAATTCACTTGAAAACACTACCGACTCATATCAAGAACTTATTTTTGAGTAGTGGATGGTTCTATGATTGCTAACGTGTTCTACTCAACGATTTCTATGGGGCTACATAAATATTTATGTATAGAAATCGTTGGGTCTTCCTAGCAATAGAAGATAAGTCACGTAATACTCGTGACAGCGGTTAAAACGGTGACCGTTTGACTGTTTTCAACTTTTCCAGCTGCTCTGATATTGTTTACAGCCATTTACCTTTGTAGCTGAGACTGTAGGTTCTCTAATCTTTTATCAACATCAATCACATTACACACGCACAAGCTTTAAACTTTTGTGGATACTATCCTCCGCAAAAAACTGCTAAAAATCAGTTTTTGAGAGTTCATTTCCCAAAACTTTCCCCCCCAAACCCTCTCCTATTGATTGCAGTGGATACAGCGAACTCCATAACTCGAATTTGAATTTCACAAAAATGGAGTACATGTCCATAAAAAAAAACTGGACAAAATTTGCGACATTTTCCTGTTAAGACATGATATAGATATTCATTATGGCAATGATAGTAAAAACATAATTTCCAATGTCTATTGATTTTGAAATCAAATGATTTATGTACGTACAGCTTCCATAATTCGTGAAATTTTTTGAGAAGAAAACCCTGCATGTTCAAAAATAATTAAAAATGAGACTTGATAGACAAATATTCCTGCAATATGGATAGATTAATAAAAAATAAAGAGCATGAATTAGGAATTATGAAATCAATAAGAAATATCTCTTTATGTAGAGTTTATCCAAAGCTACTCGTATTTGAAAAATCTATTTGAATTTATGATTTTCAGTTAGAGCTGAAATCAACGTAATTCAATTCTGACATATGATTTAGAATATAATGTCTCTAACTGACTCTAACCAAAGGCAGGCTCAATGGAGCCTTTCCCTTAATTGTAAGTTATTATAACATAAATAGTTATTCTTATTGTAAGTTATTGAAAGTATTTGCAGTATATTTATCCAGTGTAGGCTATAGGATAGTAATTATCCACGGCATTGTATATTTCTGTTATAAATTAAGCTAAATATTGCTGTAGGCCTATATTGAAAACGTTGTATACTGTACATCAAAATGAAACTTTGTAAATATAGCACTATAGCAATTAATAACATTGAAAGAATAACAGTGAATAACTGTAGAAGAAAAACTAAATCGTTAAACAACTTGAAAGGAACTAAGTGCTTAGTTTTATTTATCCAACTTGTAAACTCTGCTCCTAATTCAAAGAGAAGAAGGTTCACCTTATAGAGATAAAAGTTTGAAATATAAACTCAAGATAAGATCTCTATCTACAACTTTCCCACTTTTAAAACTTTCCATGAAAATGGGAAAAATTCTCTATTAGAGTTTTTTTTCAGTTCACATTTCAAAATTTTTGAAACATTTTAAAAGCTGAACGACTGCTTCAAATTGATGTTTTTTTGCATTGTTGGGATCACGTAATACCATTTGTCAAGTGTACCAAAATTATTTTTTTTCGTTGGAATTCAGATAGTTAAATGGCATTGTGAAACGATATGGAATAATTAGAACGTGTGATTACAGCTGGCGGGCTCTATTTTAGTCGGTAGCTGACTGTACCGGCCTGGCTGCTATGGAACCTAGTCGATATGAAATATAGAGGAAGTGAGACGCTAGTCGATGTGAATACTAGACGATCTGAGACGATCAGCGCATGATACTTCCAGCCGTCTCACATACTCCAGATTCGTTTTAAAATAGCACCTAGACGATCTGAAATCTAGACGATGTGAGATACTCCCGGCAAAGCAATTGCACTGCTGTGTCTTGCACAACTTTTCTATTATTTTTTTACTTATTATTGAATAATTATTATATTATTATTTATTATTTATTATTTATTATTTATTATTTATTATTTATTATTTATTATTTACTATTTACTATTTACTATTTACTATTTACTATTTACTATATACTATTTACTATTTACTATTTACTATTTACTATTTATTATTTATTATTTATTATTTATTATTTATTATTTACTATTTACTATTTACTATTTACTATTTACTATTTATTATTTATTATTTATTATTTATTACTTATTACTTAACTTATCTTTTACTTTTATTTTTTCTATGGTTATCTCCATCTCTTTTTTTTCAATGCTGTTTTCATCTTACTTCTTTCTCTTTTCAGTATTTTATTTTATAAATATTCCAATTTTACCCAAGTTTATACATTTCATTTGTAGAAAGGTTTTCAAATAAAATTTAATTTATGCTTATATAGGGAATAGAGGAGAGGATGATTGAACCCTTTAATGAAAAATGGTTGGAAAAATCGTTGAAAAAGATCAACCCAAAGTTATTGCTGTGAGTATTTTATAGAAATAGCATCTCCCATTCACCAAACAGTAAGAAATTAATATTCATTTAAAACTTTACCATTATTGATTTTTATTTTAATCATAATCATACAACATTTTTAGAGAAGTTTACTTTCTCATAATAGAATGATCTTGTTTAAAATATTATTTCCAACGATTCTGCAGAAACGAACAAACTCTGCCTTTCGAACCTTCAGCTTGGACCGTGCAAATACAAAGTATTTTTAAAAATATGTTATTGATTCCACATGCCATATATTTACAAACACTTTGATTTTGTCAGCATTTACAACTGACGATATATAATAAAGCTCTATTCAACATTATAATAAACAAAAACCTTTTTGTATGAGGTAATAAAATAATAACAACTGACGATACTCTAATGCTAATTTCAAGTATTGTAATCATAACAGTATATTTAATCGACGTTGTACTCAATCATTATCTGTTAATTATTACTTATATGCACTGAAACTTCTTACTCAAATGTTCCAAAAGCATAAATGGTCCCAAGCGTATCAAGGTTAAAAATATGTTTCTTCTTTGTTCTTTAGATCTTAAGAACCAGTTCTACCATTCAACTGAATCATCTATTGTGATGTATTCATTTTCTTTCAGAAAAAAGTCAGGTCTCAATGCATGCATTGATGAACTGCATGAATTTTACTCAAATAGTATGCGAGTTGCGCTCTTGGATTATATAATGTTGGATCCAAATGAAAGAGCTAGATTGGAAATACATACCTATCCAATAAAATATCCAATTCTGAGCATTCGTTCACCTGTTCCATGGCATCAGAGCAAATCCACCTCAGCTAATTTGATGCTCTACAACTATTATTGTGGCACTCCTCTTGTGATGGCTTTAAGCAGACTTTGGGAAAGGTAAACCACTATCATTCTCTGTAGTTTTTATTACTGTACTAGTAATTCTTTTCACATTGCCAATAGAAGTGAATTTTTTAATTTTTCAAAACTAGAAGAATAAATAATTGTTTATTTCCATCAATAAATTACCATGATGAATTTTTTTTTTCAAATTTTCGAAAGTAGAGAAATAATCCTCATTTTTTCTGTCACTATATTGAAAGGTGATGGTTTCAGCGGACAAGTATATGAAATATTATAGAACAGTTTTATCTCTGTGATGTTTTCCATGACGAAATACTTGATGAACAATCTAATATCAAAACTGGCACTTTATTTCATATTATAAACTTATAAACTTAAAAAACACTTTTGAATGGAAATTGACTCACGTTATGGCGTGACGGCCGTTTCGCTCTGTTGTCTAGAGCATCATCAGACGACCCACAGTACACTGATTCAAGGCATGAGTTTGAGGGTTATGTATGTTGGAATTTGACAAAATAATCCCAATTTCAAACCTCCCGCCTACTCATCCCCCCACCCCTTCACCATTCCAACATACATAACCCTCAAACTCATGCCTTGAATCAGTGTACTGTGGGTCGTCTGATGATGCTCTAGACAACAGAGCGAAACGGCTGTCACGCCATAACGTGAGTCAATTTCCATTCAAAAGTGTTTTTTAAGTTTATAATACATATTAGTGGAAACAAGATGGATCTTCAACATCACACTTTCTTTCAATTAAATATATGATTTTCACTCACTTTTACTGGAGATACTGGAGGAATGCATTTCAATTCTAAAGAGAAGCTTCGTAACCTTCTCCTTTATAGTGTCTCTTTCAAAGGAAAACTCAAAGGAAAATTCGAAGAAGAAGGAGAAGAGAAAGAAGGAAGAGAAGAAGAAAAAGAAGACGAAGAAGGAGAAGAGGAAGAGAAAGAGGAAAACTCAAAGAAAGCCCCCCCCCCCCCCCCCCCCCAAAAAAAAGGAGAAGAACAAGAAGGAGGAGGAGGAGGAGTAGGTGAAGGAGAAGGAGGTGGGGAGGAAGAAGTGGTGGAAGAGGAGAAGGAGGAAGAGGAGAAGGAGGAAGAGGAGAAGGAGGTGGTGGATGAGATGGAGGAGGTGGGGGAGAAGCTTCGTAAGCTTCTCTTTAAAAATATAAATATATGATTAAATATAAATATATGATTCAGTCAGCTTCTCTTCAGAAGCTGAAGCTTCCAGTAAAAGTGAGTAGAAATCATATAATTTAATTGAAATATAGTGTCAGTTTTGATATTAGTTTTTATCTAATTAAAATCATCAAGTATTCTACCAATTTTATCTCGCTGTTAATCGTTCTTAATAACACTAAACTAAATATTCTTGATCGTAGTGTAACCCCGAATCACTATCCCTTCGAATCAGAGTTCTAAACTTACGTTTTGTCTGTAAATAGCCTGTAAATCACTTATTCTATTATTCAAAAATTGTGTATCTTAAATGAGTTCGAAAAGCAAGATAAATTTTCTTATATACCTATTTTTCGAGAGTACTATTTTTATTTTTTGGAAGCTTTCTGTTTAGCTTAGTCTAAGGTAATCCTTACCTTAGTTTTGCTGCAATCAAAACTTTCCAAAGTGCTTGTACATTTTTTTATAAATTGGAAATTATTGATCAATACTCTAGTTGTTATTATTTTTTTAAAGGTATAAATCCAATAAAATTTTGCCTGTGGAAGGTTTGATGAAAGCTGGGTTTCCACTCACCACTGATGATTTTGAAGAGGTTGTTGATGTATTATGTGCAGATGCAAGGAATTTACTTCTCAACGAGTAAGCTTCAGTCGATTTATTATTTGTAATTTCAACAGAAATTAAATCCTCACTACAATGCCACTAGAATAAACCGTATACAAAACTATACATTCCTTCTAGTTTTTGTGTAGTGGCTGCTTTTATCAATGGATGTATCCAATTCATGTATGTCCGGTGTTTAACTAGTGTTAATAGCTTTGATGAATGAAGCCAATTTTCCATAAATTATTTTAGCTTTGGACAACACTAAAAACAAATAATATATAATGTACATTGTCTAAATAAAATGCATCCCAATTTTTGACCGATATGGAGTTAATTTTGAAAGAACTGTTAGTTAGAACTGAGTTAGTTTTGACAATTTATCAAATGACAAATACAATGATGGCCATGGTAGTGCAATGGTTAAGACGCCTCATCGGAAATTGGGAGGTTCGTGGTTCGATTCCCGTTGGTGACTGATATTTTTGTGTAGTAGCTTTCATCGATTTCCATCAGCTATTCAATGCTGTTATCAATATCCACCATTGCGGAAGTTTTCAGTGTATTTTTTTTTTTTTTTTTTTTGAGGATGAAGCCCACATAGGTCTGAGACCTGTGCGTGGGTAATGAGTTGGATGATGGTAATTGATAGCACAGATAAATTTGAAATAAATGAAGTATGATATGGAGTCTTATCAATTGTGTGTTCAAAATATAACATTTACTTGCATATATAGAGCTTAAAAGTTATTACTCATTTCACATCTGATTTTTCATTAAAAAAGTAATTTTTTCGGAGGATGAAGCCCACA
This sequence comes from Conomelus anceps, assembly GCA_948455865.1. Classification (NCBI taxonomy): domain Eukaryota; kingdom Metazoa; phylum Arthropoda; class Insecta; order Hemiptera; family Delphacidae; genus Conomelus; species Conomelus anceps. The sequence goes on along the minus strand of OX418217.1, from coordinate 4,862,572 downwards.
TAGGTCTGAGACATGTGCATGGGTAATGAATTGGAGGGTAGTGATTGATGAGTTGGACCTACAGTTTTAGGTGGGTTCCGAACCACCGGAAAGTGATTTTACAGCAGAGAACTCAATTATTTCTTCAATTTTTATTCGTTCTATCATGATTTTATTATAATAGAATTTAATATGATTATTATTTTAAAAGGGACTAAATTATTTTTTTCAAAATCTGCAATAAATAGTGCACACTTCTAAGAAAGGTTATTACAAATTTTCTGATAAGTATTTAAGAAACCATTTATTCAATCTGAGTTTGTTATGCATTATGAAATGAACCTAACAGAATCCAAATCAATAAATTATTCGTTCAAGACGGAATATGTTTGAAAGGGGAATATTTACAATTTTTATTTCAACATTTTATTTGCAATGATTTCAGTTGGCTGATACAGTGTGGAGAAACTTTCTTGTTTCTACGATCAACATGGAGCCATCTTGTTGCTAAGGAGGAAGCTGGTGCGTCAATGTTCCTTGTTGAAAGATTATTTTCAACTGTCAATGCACTGCTCAGCCTCCAACTCAGGTCATTTGTTATTAGGTCTCTGGAACATTTTAGAGACTTTATTGTTTCCTACAAGGTAAGTCTTTTTAAACTTTTTATCAAACACGGATAATTATGATCAGTATTTAAAAAATCTCAATTGACTAACGAAAGTACTAAGGAAGAGTGGTTAATAGATTATTTTATTTATTTATTTATCCCAAAAGTTTTACAAATACAATATATAAACAACATAAAGCCACGGGTAAAACCGAAAACGACTTTCATTTGAAAAATACTTTTACAAAAAAAAAAAAAAAAAACAGCTCAAGCTTGGTAAAGAAAATTAAATTAATTACATTATCTCAATATTAAAAAAAACATTGTCTTTTAAATTCCGGTAAGGTATCTAACTTAATATCACAACAATCAAACATTTTATCATTAAATGATTGTAAAATAACTGAAAAAGAAGGATTTTTGAAGCAAACATATTTGGCCTTTCAATATAAAATGCTCTATTCACTCTAAATGCTATCGACCTTGGAACAATAATATATTGCTCTTCAAGCACATCACATAAACATAAATAAACATTTGAATACCTTAGCCTATTGAAATACAGCTGTATAACCTACAAAATTTCAACAAATTGGTTCTGTTTAATCTCTGGGGAATTTGTACCCAATGAAGTGACCTCAGCCAATTACTTCACCAACAAAAAACCACATGAATACTTCAGTGGTCACCAAAGCTTCCTTGACTGTCAAATCCCTCCAATGTCCACATCTGGACAATCCAATAAATTATTAAACAATTTAAAGGGTATGCAAAGCAGGGTAACCTTTCTTCTTACTTCTAAACTATCCAATTTATAGATATCTCTTAATAACTTTGTTAAATAGTCTTTAGGACAATTTACACCATTAGCTTTGAAATAAATATTCCTTAAAAAAATAGTTTTGAACTTTTTCAAGTTTAAGAACAAATTTTTTTGTAACTGGAAGCCAAACATAACTTCAATATTCCAATTTACTCCCAATTAAACTCTTATATAACATTGTTATTGCTTCAACACTTTTAAATGGCTTTGTAGATTATATTGCATCTGTACTATCAGGTGGCTCGGAACCCACCTAAAACTGTAGGTCCAACTCATAAATCACCATCACGCACAGGTCTCAGACCTATGTGGGCTTCATCCTCAAAAAAAAACTCATATATAAATGTCTAGTATTAACTCAATACTATTATAATTGTCATATCAGTCAGGGCTTTTGTACATTAATTTTAATGTACTTATTATTGTATCTGTATAAATTCCACGCTTTCAATCCAAATCAATCCTTAACTATTGTGTTCTGCTTATTACAAATTTCTGCTCTGAGCTTCACAGAATAATGTATTCAATTTATGGCTTTCGATTGTTAATGTTTGATATGTTGATAAATATAAATACAAGTGAGCCCAACGGGCTGGAGAACTCGCTTGCAAACAACTAATTTTGGAAAGGGAAACTCATTTGGGAAGCTTATCCTAGGGGAAGGTAGTAACGAAAAACGGCTGTTTTGAAGATACTGATTTATATAAAATTCACAAGACATCTATCACTTGAAGTTCAAGTTTATCGTTGCTCTGATACACAGACTTATTTTCCACAAAAAGACGTACCGTACTCATATACCTATATATCAGGGCAATGGGATTAGTGTATCTATAGAGTAGATATATTTACTATATAAAAAACAGTTGTATATATATTCATATTTTGTTAGGGCAATGAAATTGGTACTGTATATCAGCTGATAGAGATTCTATAAAAAGCCTGATCGCATTTATTCACCTACAGCTGATGATAACTCAAAATATATTTTGAAATCTTTTGAGAATTCCATATGGTGAAAACAACTATTTTATATATATTATAGTAATATATAGATATATTAATAAAGGGCTGAGATTCTATTGTTCTTTTATTTCGCTTCAAAAAGGATGATGGAGTCGGTTAATTTTATTGGCCAACGAATTTGACCTGTCTTTTTTTTTGTTTGTTTTGTTTTTGAAAGAATGTTAAATGCAAGAGAAAGAGACAATACACAGCTTGATAGAGAGAACGGTCACCAACAAGAATCAAAGAAAATGTGAGGGAAAAAAGTAATATATAATAAATAGATAGAAGAAGAATCGGTTGGTAAGCAAAACTGAATAGAATGTAGGCTACATTAGGAAAGAGTGAAGTCAATAGTCAAGTTCTAGGTCTGTAAACAGGGTCAAGCAAACGTTCAGCTTCACCGGGACCAGTCGCAAACAGCCAGCCACTCACCAGCTTCTTGTACACCAACATGCTCGTGTTTGGTCTTCTGAAGATATCAAGAATCTGTGTTTCAAATTTGAAGTTGATTGATAAAGGCGTTCAAAAGTTATCGTGGAACATACAAACACACAACGCCTCGAGCCTCAAGTCAAAAGGAAGAACTCGCTTCGCTCGTTCAATTATACTATCATTTATTCTGTTAAAGTCTATAAATCGTGAATTTCCAATAATTGGCATCAGCAAACATGGAAACAAATTAGTAGTTATTTAGAATCTATAATCATTCAATCATTGTTTCAGACATTGCAAGATTCTTTTATTTGTTTATATATACAGTATTATTTGTTAATTATGTTTATCCTATCCCATCATTTCCATGAAATATTATTTATCATTAAAATTCAATTCAATATTGTTTGCCTCATTTTTCGATAATATTTTTTTAGGTCATGATGAATCAAAGTTTCTAACAAGTAATATTTGTTACAGGATGGCAATTCTATGCCAGATGGCTATAAAGATATGATGTTCATCAGAAAATGTGTGCTCAGATTGGAAGTCAAACCAGTTGTTGGAACATCTACCTTACTTATCCAACCTTCTCTCGAGGACCTTCGTCTGCAAATGCTAAAGATAATTGAGAAATTAGTATTTGTCAATGAGGAAGTACCAAAAATTGAACGATATCTCTTTCCAGGTTTGTTTTGCATAATTTATTACAGACAGATTTAAAAAATGATTTCTTTTTTTTCAGTAATATTGTTGAGCAATAATTATTGTAAATGTACTGAAAAAACTAATTGTAAGCAAACTTTGGTACAAGCTGTTAATGTGCTAAATTTTATTTTTCGCTCCCCAGTAGAACAACATGAATTATAAAGATTATGACTTCAGTACCTGAGAATATTACAAAATTTTGGAATCGCCTCAATATTAGTAAAATTGTTTAGAATTAATAAGGGGAGCGCAGCAAAGATTGCAAAATGTTCATGGAAAACTGAACTTGAATCAAATTTTATTAAGGAAGTTCATTGAGTAGGTACATACTTTATAAATTTTAATGAAAAATAAACATTTTGTCCACTTTAAAGAAGACGATTGCATTAAACGTATAATATACAGCAAAAGCAGGAGCAGTAAAGAACAAGAAATATATGGAATAAAGAAATGAAAAGAAAGAAAAATATATAAACGTGTAACTTTTTCTTTTTTTTCGGAGAATGGAGCCCACATAGGTCTGAGACCTATGCGTGGGAAATGAATTGGATGATGGTGATTGATGAGTTGGACTTACAGTTTTAGTTGGGTTCCGAACCACCGGGAAGTGATTCTACAGCAGAGAATAGTATTTTTTGCTGGCCAATCTAATCGTTAACCCTTACAAAGATGGCCCAGGAGTTTCTGAGCTTATCTCTGATTGAACAGATACCTGCTACGGCACTCGGCTGTTACTTCCCTTCAACTTTTGGAGATACTCAAAGGAAAGAAAGATCCAGAATCCGAATTAACGAGAGAGTTTTTGATGATAATGTGTGGGAGATGATGGAGATGACGAGCCAAGGATGAGACGACTGTTGTGAAAGAGAGAATGATTTTGAGAGGACTGTAGATGTATATATATATATATGTGTGTGTGTGTGTGTGTGTGTGTTTATATGATTCGTATTTGTTGAGTCCTAAAAAATAATCTTGAAGTCATCAAAATAGTTTGCCAATGCTTTATAATAACATTAAATTTGATATTCATGTTCAACACTTATTGTTTTTGCATATTCATTTTTTCAATGTTTTCAGCAATGACTCTTGACCCGCCATATTTAATCAGTGTAAAAATGGAAGAGAAGCAAGTGCAGGATTTGGTTCAAGAGATCATGGCCTGTTTTGATACTAATATACCAGGGCCTGCGCAGTATCTTTCCACCTACGAGCCGTATCTTTATATTTTATCAGGTGATGCAAAAAACAGTCTGGATGAATTTTTCAAGTCAGAACCATTTCCCTACTTGAAAGTAAGCTGTTTCGTTCTTAATTGTGTAATAACTTATTAAATAATAATTATCAATTTTCACTAGTTTCACGTTAAACACACAAACTAAGCAACTCGCTAACAACTAGACCACTAACTAAAAAAACTAGCATTCTTCTCTATTTCAAAACGCATATTATTTTTGTTTGTCAGATACGTTTCAACGAATTTGCTGAATAAGCTACCAGTGTATAGACTGGCATTTAGGCAATCATAAGTTGTTCATCCAACAATTGTCATTGAGAACAATAATTCAAGATTTTTCTAAAATATGACTTCTCTTATTGATCATCATTGCCTCTACTGTCCTGTTAACATAGCCCGGGAGGAGGAGTTCTGAAAAGTTATTATTTCTATTAGTTACCTACAATTACCTTCAGCTTAAAAATATATGGATTTGATAATAAGTAATTAATTAATTCCTTAAATTATTAAGTGAAATTTATTTACATATTTTTAATAAATTTCAAGACCTACTGCAATCTTTTTTTTTGGAGGGTGAAGCCCACATAGGTCTAAGACCTGTGCGTGGGCAATGAGTTGGATGTTGGTGATTGATGAGTTGGACCTACAGTTTGAGGTGGGTTCCAAACCACCGCGAATTACTTGTTGATATAAAATTAATAACTATTATCAGTTGGCATTGTACTTTTTTCGGAGGATGAAGCCCACATAGGTCTGAGACCTGTGCGTGGGCAATAAGTTGGATGTTGGTGATTGATGAGTTGGACCTACAGTTTGAGGTGGGATCCGAACCACCGGGAATGACTTGTTGATATAAAAGTAATAACTATTATCAGTTGGCATTGTACTTTTTTCGGAGGATGAAGCCCACATAGGTCTGAGACCTGTGCGTGGGCAATGAGTTGGATGTTGGTGATTGATGAGTTGGACCTACAGTTTGAGGTGGGTTCCAAACCACCGGGAATGACTTGTTGATATAAAAGTAATAACTATTATCAGTTGGCATTGTACTTTTTTCGGAGGATGAAGCCCACATAGGTCTGAGACCTGTGCGTGGGCGATGAGTTGGATGTTGGTGATTGATGAGTTGGACCTACAGTTTGAGGTGGGATCCGAACCACCGGGAATGACTTGTTGATATAAAAGTAATAACTATTATCAGTTGGCATTGTACTTTTTTCGGAGGATGAAGCCCGCATAGGTCTGAGACCTGTGCGTGGGTAATGAGTTGGATGTAAGTGATTGATGAGCTCCACCTGCGGTTTTAGGTGGGTTCCGAACCACCGGGAACTTATTTTACTACAGAGAACAGTGTCTTTTAGCTGGCCAATCTGATCGGTCACCCGTACAAAAAGTGCCCAGTAGAATGCAGCTTATCTCTATCTGATTGAAGAGATACCTGCTATGGCTCACGGCTTACTGAAGCTGCATCTGTAGTAATGCATTCAAACTAACACCTCTCCCTGCGGGTTAAGTGGAAGAGAGGGCCGGCTGCGCTCTAACTTTGCCCTCCAAGGGAAAACAAAAGCAGTCATTCCATTTTATTATATTCTCTTCATCATTCCAGGAGGAAGAGAAAGGCTAATTTTGTTATCCATTTATTATTATTATCATTATTATTATTATTATTATTATTATTATCATTTTCGTGATTGGTCACTTAGGACCGCGATTTAACAATTTAGACATTTTTAATCTTTGATGATAATCTCGCAGCCCTTGTCCCCGTTTTTCCGTTCTTGTTCAGTCAAGTTCATTGTTCTTCTTGTTCTCATCTCCTCCAAAAACTCTCGTGAAGTATCAATCTTGAGTCTGAAACAGTTCCTATTTTGAATTTCTTCAAACGTTATGTTGAGCGTTCTAAGGTCCTTGTGACAGCCATCAAACCATGGATTATTCTTATTTGAATCAAAATATTTGAAAATCTTGTGTGTAAGTCGTGAGGGGTCCATTCTATAGAGATGTCCATAGAATTTTAGTCTTCTTTTCTTGATTTCTGAGTAGATGGGATTCATGTTTTTGTAGATTTCTTCAGAACGTTCAAGGCGGTATCCATCTTGTGTAAGTTTTGGTCCATAGATCTTTCGAAGAATTCTTTTTTCAATTTTAGTAATTTCAATTATTTTAGATTCTACATTCAAAATTAAATTTTCACTCCCATAAAGAATTCCTGATTTTACAACAGTGTTGTAATTTTTCACTTTGGTGTTCCAAGATAAGTTCTTCTTATTGTAAACATTTTTATTAATTATTATTTATTATTGTAAATATATATTTTATTCCATAATCATTCTTTTCTTGTGTGTCTATTTGGTTAGAATATCGTTAATCATTTTGCTATTATCAACCTCTTGAACTTTTTTTTGTAGAATACGTCTTGTAATATTTCAAACAGCCCATTGTACAAATAACCATCATTACCCATTTGATATTCTTATATGTTTGGTAATTTGCAGGACTTTACAAAACGTATAACAATGTACGAAGAACTAAAAGACGAGATTGCCATGCTTCGTCGCAATATTCCTTTGAATCTAATTTCCTTGGACTGCTGCGAGTTGAATGATTGCCTTTGGTCGATAGTTGACACAATTCGAACTCAAATTGTCGACTACTTTATTATAGTGAATCGAACACATAATAGAAGGTATGTATTTTGAGAAGACAATTTATGTTTTTTTTTCAAATAAGACTAATTAGCATATAGTATTTTTAATAATAAAGTTTATTGAACTGTGTGCAACTGTATTAATTTTGTGAACAGAAACTCGATTCATAATGTTTTAAATGTTTCTTAGAGTCCATTTTTCAATCTTGTAGGCACGCAACATCATTGCAAGACCATTTTAGGCTTCTAGTCCTCCAATTATTCTTTCGTAAGAGGTCTTGAAAGTCGTTTATAAGGTAAATTAAGATATCTTTCAAGTCTTTCACAGTCTTCCTTTTGAGCTCTTAGTGCCCATCACGAGAGAAAACTAAGTTGAATAAAACTAAAAGAATACAATTAAGTTATATAGAATTTTTATTTTAACTGTCATGAAAGCATGGAATGATAAGGAAGGAAGGAAGTTAGAAAGGACAATCTTCATATTATTGAAGCTTGTAATAACAACACACAGGAAAAATAAACCATGAACCTAACTCACTCACACAAAAAGATGCATCCTTGCAATAAACTAAAGCAAATCAAAGAGCATGAAGAATCAGTAAACTTCATTAAAAAACAACCCGGAGAAATTGGAAGTGATAGCCGAGTGCCGTAGCAGGTATCTGTTCAATCAGAGATAAGCTACGAAACTCCTGGGCACTATTTGTAAGGGTGTCAGATTGTATTAGCCAGCAAAAAAGACTATTCTCTGCTGTAAAATCACTTCCCGGTGGTTCGGAACCCACCTGAAACTGTAGGTCCAACTCATCAATCACCATCATCCAATTCATTACCCACGTACAGGTCTCAGACCTATGTGGGCTTCATCCTATGAAAAAAAATCTTTTTCGAAATCTTTGAAGAATAATGTGCGTTTTTTGTGTTGCAAAAATGTTGAAACTACTTTAAAAATCACGGCTAGTGTTATATTTAATTTTTTTTTTAGTTTAATACAATTTTTTGCGATTTTTATTTTTAGTTGTGTTACTGCTTTTGCTCAGTTTATTAAGAACTTTACTAGACTTTAAATCTGGTTTAATCTTATTTCGTATCTTGATTGTAATAAATGTATCTGTACTGTAATGATATCATCCACCATTTGTAATGATTGCATATAGTTAAGGACGGCGCCTCCACCAGGTAAGGATTCAGCAATGAATGGTTATGGTGTAATATTATTATTGCACCTATTTCCCTCAATTATCATATCCAACCTTACCCTATATGGGAATGTGGGAATCATGAAAGACAGGGCGCGACAATAATATTTCACTAATTCATATTTCAAGAGCTCAGCATAGGTAGAACTTATATTATTAAATATTTGATTATTATTCTAGCTTATAAAATATTTTTGTAAATCAAATAAAATACAGTAATTAAATTAATTTTTCTTTTGTTTGGTCAATATAAAATTCAGAATTTTAATTTATTTTCTAATAGTGAACAGAATAAATTTTTATTTATCTCCCTCTTTTTTTTTAATCAACATAATAATTTATTTTAATTTTATTTATTTTTCATATACTATTAATGGTGATGAAAGACGGAAATTCCGATTTAAAATGAAAACAAAAAAGTGAGAAAAGTGACGTCATGTAGTTTTAAATTATTCTTCCAGCTAACATTTTTATTTATTTTTTATAAGGATTGAAAAGATTTTTTGATTTACAAATATGAAAAATATGTTACCATACCTGATTACCAATATGGAGAAATCGGGAAATCTCAGACCATCGTTGACCGCTCGCTCCGTCAGGCACTAGGTCTGGATGAGAAGCGAAAAATCTCCTTGGTCCAGCCATTAGGAAATTGAAAATCAAATTTTTTTAAATGCTGAATATTCGATCTGATTGTTAGATTCACGGTTCTTTCTCCTTCGTACAAGTTGAGGGAGAAAGAGTGTGACTTCTCGATTCAAACGTCTTTTTATGTTTTGTAGCCGTGACTATTAAATTTCGTAATATCAGTTTTTGTCATTTATAACATCCACCTTTTTCCATAGGATTGCAACCACATTCGAAGAAATGGCATCTCGAGTCAGTCAACTACCCGAAACTACTGTCGAGCTAGTTGATCTAACAAATTACATAAATGAAAGCCGAGACTCTACAATGTTCAATTTGAAAACGCAACTCATCACGTCGGCTGAATATTTGATGTTCTTGGCCAATCATGCCTTGTTAAATGGTAATATATCCTTCTATCCTTCGCAAAAGCTGATAACTAGCCGGTAACTTACCCACGCACAGGTCTCAGACCTATGTGGGCTTCATCCTCCAAAAAAATCATGTATTTTCATCAATCGCAAATAAATTTTATGAATAACCACTATCTAATATTAAAACTGACACTGTATTTCACTTTTATATATTGTTTTACTCACTTATATTGGAGATGCTTCTCTAAGGCTGGCGAAGCTTCTATTCAAAAGTGAAATGCATCCCTGAGCATCTCCAATATAATTGGAGATGCCTTCTCTAAGGCTGACGAAGCTTCTTTTCAAAAGTGAAATGCATCCCTAAGCATCTCCAATATAAGTGTAGATGCCTTCTCTAAGGCTGACGAAGCTTCTTTTCAAAAGTGAAATGCATCCCTAAGCATCTCCAATATAAGTGGAGATGCCTTCTCCAAGGCTGACGAAGCTTCTTTTCAAAAGTGAAATGCATCCCTAAGCATCTCCAATATAAGTGGAGATGACTTCTCTAAGGCTGACGAAGCTTCTATTCAAAAGTGAAATGCATCCCTAAGCATCTCCAATATAAGTGGAGATGCCTTCTCTAAGGCTGACGAAGCTTCTTTTCAGAAGTGAAATGCATCCCAATACATCTCCAATATAAGTGGAGATGCCTTCTCTAAGGCTGACGAAGCTTCTTTTCAAAAGTGAAATGCATCCCTAAGCATCTCCAATATAAGTGGAGATGCCTTCTCTAAGGCTGACGAAGCTTCTATTCAAAAGTGAAATGCATCCCTAAGCATCTCCAATATAAGTGGAGATGCCTTCTCTAAGGCTGACGAAGCTTCTTTTCAGAAGTGAAATGCATCCCAATACATCTCCAATATAAGTGGAGATGCCTTCTCTAAGGCTGACGAAGCTTCTATTCAAAAGTGAAATGCATCCCTAAGCATCTCCAATATACGTGGAGATGCCTTCTCTAAGGCTGACGAATCTTCTTTTCAGAAGTGAAATGCATCCCAATGCATCTCCAATATAAGTGGAGATGCCTTCTCTAAGGCTGACGAAGCTTCTTTTCAGAAGTGAAATGCATCCCAATGCATCTCCAATATAAGTGGAGATGCCTTCTCTAAGGCTGACGAAGCTTCTTTTCAGATGTGAAATGCATCCCTGAGCATCTCCAATATAAGTGAGTAAAACAATACATAAAAGTGTAATACAGTGTCAGTTTTAATATTAGATTGTTCATTAAGTATTTCGTCATGGAAAACATCACAGAATAATAACTGTTTAAAAAAACCATGTCTTATTAAAATTTTGATCTAACAAAAAATTAATTAGATGATGTATATTTGGCTGTCGTTCTGGTTTGATTACAATTTTTTCATTCAATTCCTGGATTTCTTGTTCCATGACGAACTGCGTTGTTAATATTAACTTCTTATGTGAATTCAACGACTTGCAGTCAAATATTCATTAAGAATAAATAAAATTTACCTACTCTGTAGGCCGAGCGCTTTCGAATCTTTGAAATCCGTTTTCAGAGGCCAAAAATGAAGGCCTCTGAAAATGGATCTCAAAGATTCGAAAGCGCTCGGCCTACAGAGTAAGTAAATTTTATTTATTCTTAATCAATTTTTCACTCAATTATATCTCTAGTTCACTCCACCAATATTAGGCGGCTCTGAAATTTGTGATGTTGCCTGATATGGGACCATACAAGTAGAGGATCATCAACCTTTTAGAAACAATTTAAACAAACTATTTCAAGATTATTAATTACCAGAAGAACGATTATTTTCAAGAAAAGCTTTAAAAAAGGTACAAAATTTGTTTCCATTGGTGCGAAGGGTGGATAAATAAGAACATGTTGCAATACAAAATAAAATTACAGTTATTTTGAAGAATCTGGTAGTACAAAATTATCTATTTGAAAGTTTAAACGATTTAACAACTGTATCGGAGTCAAAGAGTTAGCTTTAATGCTGATGCAGTAGATATTTTTATTATATGGAATATTATCTCTGTTTTCATGTCCATCTGTGATGTGAAATACAAAATAAATAATAATTGTAAAGTATCCAATTATTATGGTCCGTTCTCATTGATTTTGCTTGCAACGAAACGTTTCCTTGTACTATTTTTTCGAATTAAATAATCATAATCATCTCTATTCCACAATAACATATAAAGTATACATACAAAATTAACTTAATATCTGAATATAGCCTAAGTAGAACACTTAACGAAAAAATTAATTACTAAACAAAATAATTAAATGAAATTTTTAGCATTTTCTCATTCTTTTGTGGAACTAGGTACCTCCTAAAGCAAAAGCTGTATTGGAAGTTACCATATCCTAATTAAATTCACAGGGAAAGAAAGAATATATACTGTTTTTTCTATTTATTTATTTATTTTTTATTCATTTACAAACAAACAGATTTGGAAACAACAGGCTTTGACAGCCCAAAACTGTTTCCTATAAAGAAATTTACAAAGTTCTTAGTAGTCTATAGTTGCATGTTATTTCTTAATCTAAAATCAAAAAGGAATTATACAGAAACTATTTTAAGAGTAAAAGAAAGAGAAAGAGGAAAAAATGAAGTCAATAAAAGACAATTAGCAAATACTCTGAAGAGAAGAGAAAAAAAAATAAGTTATAAGTTAAGAGACAGACTGGTTGCCAACTCATGCCTCACCGAACACAAAGCTATTCACTAACCCCCTACACCTCCGGACGACTGATTCTACCGAACCAACTCCATTTTGAAATGATTGAACAATAATTTTTTCCTACAGTGACCCAAAAAAGTGTCTATTTTTGCACTAACTGAAGCACGCAAAATAGTCTATTCCTGCACCAGTGCGGGAAAGTAAATTGCAGTGCGGGAATGTACTTTTCCTACAACTGCTCGTAAAGTCGTTCTTTACGTACTGAAAACTAATTGTAAAATACCTCTTTACTGCTCAGCAAGCGGTAAAGTACTTTACGCTCGCCAGCTGTTCTCTTGAAGCTTCTGTTTTGATTTTGATGTCTTCTCATTGGTGGATCGCGGAATCCGTGAATTCACATAACCTCAAAATGGCGCACGCTAACCAAATCCGCGCACGGTCTGTGATGTTACAAACTACAAGTTTTTATTGTGTTGTAATCCAGAACTGCAGTTGTAGGAAAAATATTGTATGCATTTCGCGCGTGAAGCTTCTTTATCGCTCTCGCAAAATTACTGCGCTCCGCTATGCGTCGCGCAGTAAATGTTTTGGCTCGAGCGATAAAGTCGCGCTTCACGCTCTTAATACATAAATAACTATTTCCGCACTCCAAATTTGCAACCTAACAAGACAAAATAGTGAGCATGTAATACGCAGGTTCCCTATTCTGCATTCAAAAATAGGTTGGCTACTCTGCTTCAGCTGTGAATAGTTGTTGTAGTTGTTGTTGATGAAATCGATTTGATTGGAAGATAGGTTATGTGAGGAATTTTCAGGTTATGTATGCCCTGTTTTGTTCTGTTTGAATTACTTTATACATTACTGTAGGAAAAATTTAATGTGTAATACGAGTGCAAAGTATTGTTTCTGCACTCGAGAAACTTTTTTCACTCGCCTTTGGCTCATGAAAAAAACTGTTTCTCTCGATGCAGAAAAACGGTGCTTTGCACTCTAGTTACACAAATAGCTATTCAAGTCTCCATAAACTATAGTGTAACTTATAGACCAATCTGTATAAATGCTTGATTACATAAATGTATATTCATCTGTTTATCACCGGTACCCACTATTGCAGTGTAGCCTATCATATTCCTTCTTCAGGGTACGTTTCATTGTCTATTCTGATTTCTAGCTGATGATATTGCATTGAACAGCCGAGTGTTTCTATGGCCAAAGGATATGGATCAGTGTTTAGATTTGAGTACGAAACGAATTGCACATATCAGAGAGATGGTTGAAACTTCTCTTCGCAACAAACGGGCCGAGTTTGACATCGTGTGAGTTTGAAACACTCCATAATAACAATTTCCATTTTATCAAGAAAGCTTGACTGACATTTAAAAATTAGAAACTGTTAGAAAAATTTAGAAAATTAGATGATTTTTCAATTATTGAATTATTTCATAGATATTATATACATTTTATTATACTACGATATTATATTATAATGATAATGATAATTATTATTATTATTATTATTATTATTATTATACAGTGTCCCATAAGTAAAGTGCCAAACTCTGGAAAAAGGTTATATGGGTCAAAATAAAGAAAAAATCACGAATAAATTTTTTTCCACCTCCGTTTACCAGATATCCGCCATTTTGTATTATTTACAAAATAATTGTTATCTACAAATTTTTCCAACCGATCTTTATAAAACTTGGTAAGTATGTTTAAATAAAAGAGACCTACTGTAGAAAAAAAATTCAACTTGGTCCAATTTATAATTTCAAAATGGCGGCCATTTTAAACCTTTAATCTAAAATGGCGGGAAAACGGGAAAAGTTACAAAATTTACTAGGAACAATTTTTTTTAGAAAGTTTTATTTCCAATCTGTCAACACCAAAAACATGAAAATCGAACTAAACATAACCGAGATACATTGGAATGTGTGTTAAGAGGCAGAAAAACATCCATATTTGTTGTAATTAAATACAAAATAAAATCTTAACACAAGATAGCTTTTTTAAAAGTTAAAAATTACAACAAATGTTCCATGTGTTCTCCATTCATTTCTATCACACAATCCATCCTCTTTCTCATCGACTCCCTCATTCTTTCAAATACCCCAGGCTTTTGTCTTATCACTTCACAACTTGCTATAATTCGTTCCCTTAAATCCTCAATATTGTCAACAGGGGTATGGTAAACGAAAGATTTTAAATAGCCCCATACAAAAAAATCTAGGGGATTAAGGGAGACCTGGCTGGCCATGGGATGGGCCCCCCACGCCCTATCCATTTATTTCCAAACACTTGATTTAAATGTCGCCTTACATCCAATGAAAAGTGTGGTGGTGAGAGATTAGAATAACTATGGTTCGGCATTTGAACAAACTTAGATAATTTCAATCTAACCTGATCACATTAATGATGTTTGAAGTAAATAAAACAATAATAACAACAACAACTCAACAACCGCATGTTTTTTAATCAGTTGGTTTTAATCAGCTAACCAGCTGATTGGGGCTATTTACAACAAATATGGATGTTTTTCTGCCTCTTAACACACATTTCAATGTATCTCGGTTATGTTTTGTGCGATTTTCATGTTTTTGGTGTTGACAGATTGGAAATAAAACTTTCTAAAAAAAATTGTTCCTAGTAAATTTTGTAATTTTTCCCGTTTTTTCGCCATTTTAGATTAAATGTTTAAAATGGCCGCCATTTTGAAATTTTAAATTGGACCAAGTTGAATTTTTTTCTACAGTATTTTTTCTTTTATTTAAACATACTTACCGGGTTTCATAAAGATCGGTTGAAAAAATTTGAAGATAACAATTATTTTGTAAAAAATACAAAATGACGGATATCTGGTAAACGAAGCGTTTGTGGAAAAAAAATTTATTCGTGATTTTCTCTTTATTTTGACCCATATAACCTTTTCCCAGAGTTTGGCACTTTACTTATGGGACACTCTGTATAATAATAATAATAATAATAATTATCATTATAATATAATATCGTAGTATAATAAAATGTATAATTATAATATCTATGAAATAATTCAATAATATTATTATTTGAGGAAGTTTTTGGTAGCATTAATTAAACAGAATATTTCGAATTCCTTTAAGTGCCATAAATTTATACCGTACTGAAGACTTCCGAAATGGTGGAACAGTACTAAATAGCTGATAGAAATCGATGAACGCTACTGAACAAAAATAAGTCACTAACGGGAATCGAACCACGGATCTCCCAATTGCCAGTCGGGCGTCTTAATCTAATCGATTTCCATCAGCTATTTAATACTATTGTCAATATCCGCCATTGCGGAAATAAAATTAATAAAATTTTATAAAAATAATAAATTATTTCAGTATAAATTAATAGCACTTGAAGGAATTCGAAATTAATAAATTTTGTTTCTTTATATTTGTCAGTTTGTTAAAATGTCAGTCACTACAAACTAACTTGCATTAATTAAAGCTGTAAAACTGGAGTAATCACTCATTATTTTGTTTCATCACAGCAGCTGTAAAATGCTTAATTATCTGAATAGTTTTGCTATTTCTATTATATCTTCTGGTGTATTGTTTCAATAATCGTATCCTTAAGGACAGGCTATTTCCAAGAATAAAGTAAATAATCTTGAAAAATACATACTTTTTTATAAAACTTTTGCTTGTCCAACATTTATGATCTTTTTCTACTGTATGCTTTTTTTCTAATCAGACTTCAAGATCACCAGAAAGACTTGGATCTTCTAAAGAAGAAAGATCCACCTATTTTGACCATGGATGACATGATTGATTGCGTCAATACGGTCGAAGCTCTAACAAAGTTGCTTGCAAAAGATAAACAAGTAGCTGATGTAAGTCGATTTTTCAAACTAAATATTTGGAAGTTAAAGCTGCATGTATTGCAAAATGTCTGATTACTTGTGAATAATTCTGTTTAACATCATGCTAGCAAATGTAAATAGGCTCTTGCTTGAAGTACTATTCACAGAAAAACACGTGCTGTATAACGACAATGATGATTTTTTGTAAAGTGCGTTTGATCGATTTAAAATCATTACCCCACTTTCCATCAGATTCGAGATCCTCTTTCATCTTACCTTACATTCTCCCCTTCAAAACCATCTTTTGGCAAATATGAGTCATTTTTCCAAACCATATTACAATAAGTTGTCTGCTTTTCACAGCAAGAACTTTCAAAAATTCTACTCAAATTAATTTTAAGTCGGAGGTAACATTAGAATACAACATTTTTATTGAAATTTTGAACAAAATGTAATTTGACTACATTTTTAAAATGTTTTGTTGATATAGTATTAATTTATTACTGATGCAAATACTCAAAATCCCATGCAAGAAACTCTGAGTGAAATAATCAGGATGACATATTTTCTTATTTTAAGCGTACTGTATTTTTTTTCAATCAATCAATCAATTTTTATTACATGAAAAGACATTACAAAATGGTCCCGCTAAACCTGAAAAGGTTTTACAGCAGGTGCCTATTATAAAATAAAACACAATAATAAAATGAATGCTTACAATGAATTAAACAATGGAAAGAACTGAAAGAAAACTTTTTACAAGTTTCAAAATGAACTTTAAGGTAATTGGAAGGGGAGTAATTGGGGTTGAAAAATGTTGAAAAGGAAAAGGTTAAGGGGAGAGAAAAAAAAATAAATATAATGGCCTACTATAAATTGAAAGTTAAAATTAAAAGTAAAAGAATATGCTATAAAATGAAAGATAATACTAAATATAAAGAAATAAACTACAATAATTGAATGAAAATGCTGTAATAGATTATGGTATTTATATTTAGTTTGGTCGCTCTAATGCGGCGGCGGTGTTCTATATTACATCAAAACTAATGTTTATCTTCACCAGCAATCGGTGGATTTTTATTTTTATTTATATTTTTAATGCAATAACTATCACTATTATAACAATTGACTATTGTATTTGTATTCTTTAAAAATAAAACATTTTTTATTTCATTTTTCATCTCAAAATTTGAAATAAATTGTAACACATACTTATGAAGGGACGAACAGTCTTGTGAGTATGATTTCATAATATGTAGAAAATGAAAAATGGTTTATGTATTGTGCAAATTAAATCAATAAAAAATGTGAAGTAACTTAATAAGGTATACTTAAATTCCTTCACGATATGCTAAACATTCATCTCCAGTAAGCTAAGAACAAATCAATGCATATTCCTGGATTTCTTGTTTCATGACGAACTGCGTTGTTAATATTAACTTTTCAAGTGAATTTAACGACTTTCAAATTTTCATTAAGAATAAGTAGGTACTTATTCTTAATGGAAGTTTGACTGCAAGTCGTTGAATTCACTTGAAAAGTCAATATATATATTTATTTTATAGATTACGTCTTGGAGACTCCAGTTAAGGAGTATAAGACAAGTCAGATTAATACAATTATACACTAGTTACCATAAGTACTATATCAATTAGTTGAGGCGAGGCTTAATTTTTATGTGAAAGGAACTCTTGTACACTATAAAAAGCTTTATCAACTAAATATTTTTTCAATTGTTTTTTAAATATTCCTTTATTTTCAAGACTCTTTAAGAACTGCGGTAGCTTGTTGTAGATTTTCCTACCAATATAACTAGGTTTCTGTTTGAATAAGCTACTATTGTGATTCCCCAAGTGATAATCTCCTCGGCTTCTTTTATTGTACGTCAAGAGAATAGGCTATAACCGGTAATATTTCTGTAATAATTTTATGATGTAATTTCGATGGTTATTATTTATTTCCAAGTACTTTGTTTCTCTTTACAGTCGATAAACGTGGAAGAGCAACTTCTGGATTTTGATGTCTCTCCATTTACCAATCTCCTCAACATGCTAAGTACAGTTGAGCCTTATGACCGTCTCTGGCACACTGTTCTTGAATTCCACCAGTCTTATGACACGTGGTATTTCGGTAATTATGTTTAATTGACATTTTTTCAACCAATACTCAAACATCACTTTATTGCCCTTGACCTATAATATCAAGACATCTGAGCTCTTGACAATCTATACTAGTAGTTATTGTATTCAATATTAAATAGTGTATTGGATTCAAATATTCAAATGTATGTTCTTATTCATGCTCTGCTTAGTATGGGCACACGAATGCACGCCCCAAATGCAGCCAATTTATAACAATTGGCTACATTTTACTGAAAAAAAAACTTTCTTAGTAATGGCGAAGGTGATATTGTGGAAGGTATCCATAATGAATAATAAGACGAAATTGTCACAACTACATTTATTAAAACTTCGAGAAACTAGTTTCGGTTGTTACACCATTATCAATCTCAATCAAACTGAAAACTGAAGTACAGAGAAGCCTTATATATACTGTGCATAGAATGATACTATTGGCTAAGAGGGAAAGAGGCTGACATTAATCGGACGTTGTGATTGGTTGTCAAGTCACGCCCCCTGGTGGGAGGAGTAACAAGCAAAAATACGAGTCAAATCAATAACTAAACACTGTGAAAATCAAGAAAGTAACAAAAAATTGTTATAAGGCTGGAATTTAATCAAACTAAAATTAAAAAAAATTTAAAAATTAGAAGCTCACTGAAGTGCAATCAAGGTCAACTGAGAAATACACATAAGAACTGCTTTTTAAAAATAGGCTGGAATTATAATGAAACCAAGTTAGTTGTATTGAATTGGTTAAAATAAATTTGGTCATTTAAATTAGTTATGGAATCGTTTTTTACTAACTTAGTTATCTCCAAAGCTTCTAAAATGTTCAATTGTCTGCCTTTGCCAATCAAGTGCAGAAATTCAACATTTTCTTCAGCCTTGAACTTGTGTCCATTATTAATGAGATGTTCTGCAAAATTTGAATCTCCTTTTTGGGTTTTCCAATCCCTGATATGTTCATTTACCCTACATTTGAAACTTCTACCAGTCTGACCTACATAACAAGCATTACAATCACCGCAATTCAATTTATAAACCCCACTTTGAAAAAAAAACATAAAACAAACAGTTTTTAGTGTTTCGTTTCAAGTGAACTTTTATTTAATAGGCTAGTGGTTAAGTGAGAAGATTCATTTTGGTATTTTTTGTGTAAAGGTTGTCAGCAAATCTTAAATTTTTAGTATGTGTTAACCTCAATGTTTTGGACAATGTAACATATTAAAAATTTGTGAAGGGAACAGTTTTGGATTTGAGTCTATTGCGCATTCACATTCGTTGTAAATTTGTCATAATGAATAAATAATTAATTCTTGGTTTTCTAGTTCTATAACGATCTGCGTTGTTGATATTAACTTTTTATAGTAAATTCAACGACTTTCAGTCAATTATAATTGTGAATAAATAATATTTCTACTCAAATTTTGGCCAAAAAACGTTTTCGAGTCATGGAGGCTCATTTACAAAGGTGACTCGCCTTTGAAGATGAATCTCCATGACGACTCGAAAACTTTTGGCCAAAATGTGAATAGAAATATTATTTATTCACAATTAAAATTGACTGCAAATCGTTGAATTTACTATAAAAAGTTAATACAATTATTTACATAAATTCAATCTTCTTCCAAATTATAGTTATTAATGATACCCATTTATTACTAATATCAAAATATTGTTTATTATTATAGTAATAATTATGATGACTTGTTGCTATAAAAGTAATACGGTAACTATTATCAGTTCGCATTGTACTTTTTCGGAGAATGAAGCCCACATAGGTGTGAAACCTGTGCGTGGGTAATGAATTGAATTATGGTGAGTTGGACCCACAGTTTTAGGTGGGTTTCGAACCACCGGGAAGTGATTCTAGAGCAGAGAACAGAGTCTTTTTGCTGGCCACTCCAATCGGTCACTCTAACAGAGAGAGCCCAGATGTTTTGTAGCTTATCTATGATTGAACAGATACCTGCTGCGGCTACTTTCCAATTCATAACTTTCACATAGGTTTTGTTTCGAACGAGTTGATTACAATTTCTATTGCATTTGTTATAAACAGGAGCTTTCAAAGGACTCGATGCTGAGGAAATAAAGGAAACTGTCGATAGCATGTGGAAAATCTTATACAAATTAGCGAAGACTTTGTACGATGTACCGGGGTCAAAACGTGTTGCTGAAATGGTTAGGGCCAAAGTTGAGAAGTTCAAGCAAAATGTCCCGATTCTTCAGACAATTTGCAATCCAGGAATTCGAGAGCGACACTGGCAACAGGTGATTATTATGAACGATCAGTAAATTAAAAGCTCGAGTTTCAATAGAAATCAGTGACGCACACAGACTCAGCTTTTAACTTTACGAACTTATCCTAGAGAAGTTCTCATCAATTATACCCGCTCCTCCGTCTGGCATCTATGTGTTATCATTTACCTCATTACCCATGCAAAAGTCTTGGACTCATGTGCGTATCATCAGCAATAAAAAAAATTAAGCACATTGTTAGGCTACGTCTATACGAATCGCTGGATTGTCTATCTAGACCAACCCTGAATCACAAATGAAACATCAAATTGAATTTTAAGATTTACTTTCAAGTGTTTAGAAATATGAAACATTGACTAAGCCTGCTTTTAGAATTGTTTTTGAAAACCAAAGATGCGAACGTGTTAAGATGATCTTTCTTGTACAGATTTAATTTTTGACAAAATTCTGTACATACATTTTAGCATGAAACAAAACATATTGACTTTCTTTGTAGTGGTAAGGAGGAGAATTGTGGAAGATATCCATAATGAATAATAAGACGAAGTTGTCACAACTACATTTATTGAAAATAGTGAGATACTAGTTTCGGTGTTTTAATAAATATGGTTGTGACAAATTCGTGTTATTATTCATTGAAACATATTGATTCTATAATTTGAAATTGAGCGTTTTCAGATCAGTATCAATTTGTATCAATATTAGTAATTTGAACAACATTCATACTGAAAAAATATAAGGATGAATAGTAAAAATTTCCGTAATAAGCACACATACCAGTTCAAGATAGAAAAAGATGTGAGAGCCCACCATTATAGCACAAAAAAAAAACACATGACAAAATACTTAAGTATTTAATAATGAGAGAAGATAATAGTAATGAATGAAGATGAATACTGAGTGCAAATGATAGTAATGAAAAGAGAAAGAAAGACATGATAGCCTACAAAAAATGATTAATTATTACTGAAAATTATTTATGTCACCAATAGATGGTTGAAAATAGGAAGAGGAAGAGAGGGAAACGTTCTATCTAGTTGGCTGTATTAAATTCTATTGAATTACCCATAGCACATTAGTTTGATGAGAAATCATGTCAGCCCACCACTCTGAAAAAATTTTCCAATTCTATTGGTGAATGAAGCCATAGCCAGTATCATGTCTATATCTCGTTATACAGTACTTACATTAACAGAGAATATTTTTCAAATACCTATACCGTTAATTTGTTATGTAAATTTAACGACTTGCAGTCAAATATTCATCAAGAATAAGTAAAATTTACTTACTCTGTAGGCCGAGCGCTTTCGAATCTTTGAGATCCGTTTTCAGAGGATCTCAAAGATTCGAAAGCGCTCGGCCTACAGAATAAGTAAATTTTACTTATTCTTGATGAATATTTGACTGCAAGTCGTTAAATTTACATAACAAGTTAATATTAACAACGCAGTTCGTCATGGAACAAGAAATCCAGGAACCTATACCTTTTTTATCGTTGAGCAATTGGATAGTGTTTATTACATTGTAACATCGCAATATCATCGATTTTTTTTTTCGGAGGATGAAGCCCACATAGGTCTGAGACCTGTGCGTGGGTAATGAATTGGATGATTCACCATCATCCTCCAAAAAAAGGATGATAATCCTAAGTACCTTCGAGAATTCATTTGATTTATTTTTGTGGAATATTATCCAAATTGAAGTAGGTCATTATCTATATTTTTTTAATTCTCAGTTTATTTATTGAAATTTGCGGTTCTGGCTCATCAGTAAAATTCTAGTGGATAAGCCTATTCAAATCATGTATAACTTTCAAAATCGTTTACTATTCTGTTATCAACAGCACACGTTATAAACATCTGAATAACTGTTCTCTGATACTTATCACCTAGTGAATTGAAATACAATACACTTTTTAGAATAAAATTAATTTTGCCATTTCATTTTTAAAGATTAGTGACACTGTTGGAATTAAAATTATGCCGACTGAGGAATCGACTCTCTGTGAAATGATTGATATTGGTCTAACAAAGTTCATCACTAAACTGGAAGAAATAGGAGTATCAGCTACCCGCGAGTATGCTCTAGAGAAGAATCTGCACAAGATGAAATCGGATTGGACCGATGTCAGCTTTGAAATATCCCCATACAGGTAATAATTTTAATTTACCCAATCGCCATTTTTGTTTTCAAAAAATCTTGAATTAAAAAAGAATCTCTTCTTTAACATACGGTTAAACTGCTTGGTGAATTGAATATTTATTATGATGTTGAAGATCCATCTTATTTCCACTAATATAATAGCTTGAAACAATAATACAATAGAATCGGCCTGAGGAGAAAGGGAGCATGTCAAAATTTCCAATTTTTTTTTATGGTTGTAATACGTCATTTACTGTGGAATACATCTAATGGTGTTGAAACGGAACATGTCAGCATTCTCTTATACGAGAAACAGATGTTGTAATAACCAACAGTTTTATCTGCATTCAGTTTTTTCTCTCCCCTGTAAAACACTGATTTTTGACATGTTCCCTTTCTCCTCAGGACGATTCAATAATAAAAACTTAAAAACACTTTCAAGTGGAAATTGTGACTCACGTTATGCTGATACTCCATATCGGACGGAGTGTATTGTGGGTCGTCTGACGATCCTCTTAACATCAGAGTGAAACGGCCGTCACGCCATACGTGAGTCACAATTCCCACTTAAAAGTATTAAGTTTAAGTTTTTATTAGTTATTTTTTAAATTTTCAAATCATTCTATTCTATAAATGAAAACAGACTCATTAGTTCCCACAATTCCGGTTAGTGTAATCAATAGTAAATAACTGAGTGAGCTTTATGTTATAAATTTACAGTAGAACTCTGTTATAATTGTTGAATTATGGAATATGATTGAGCAGTGGTTGAATACGGGAACATATACTTTTTTTGTAGATTACGTCTTGGAGACTCCAGTTAAGGAGTATAAGACAAGTCAGATCAACAATTATACACTCTTATACACTGGATACCATAATTACTATATCAATTAGTTGAGGCGAGGCTTAATAATTTTGATATGAAATGAACTCTTGTACACTATAAAAAGCTTTATCAACTGAATATTTTTAAATTGTTATCACAATTATGGAAGAGGAAGTAGAAGGATGAGGAAGAGCAGAGGGGTTTAAAAATAGGGATAAAAATGTAGTAGAAGGAGGAGGAGGAGAACGGTAAATTTAGGAGGAGGAGCAGGAGGAGAAGGAGTGAGTATAGTCTAAATACTACAAATACTATATTGTATAATCACAATTTTCATAATTCCTTTCAAGCCTGGACTCTCTACTTCCTCTTCCATAATTTTGATTAAAAAAATTGAGAAATTATTTAGTTGAAGCTTCTTATAGTGTACAAGAGTTCCTTTCTCATCAAAATTAAGCCTCATTTCAACTAAATTGTATAGTAATTAAGGTACCTAGTGTATAAGATTGTATACTCATTCTTTTTCATTATGCAGAATTGTTCATTTTTAATGGACTTCCTAAATTTTCATTTTAGAAATAAAATATTGGGCCACTTAGCGCAGTTGGTTGGGGCGTCGCAACTTGAACTTGCTGTCGTTTTAGCGGTCGTGGGTTCGAATTCCGCTCCTCCGTCTGGCATCTATGTGTTATCATTCACCTCATTACCCACGCACTAGTCTCGGACTTATTTGGGCATCATCAGCAATTTAAAAAATCACCTCTGCACTCTACATCTATTTCAAATTTAAATAATTTACCAAAATCTCAATTATTGAATAGAGCATTTATTTTCGTGAATTTACTGTTCCAATTGATGATTTTTAAGATTGAAATTGGTCATAATATTCATGCAGGGAAACTGGAGTCTGTATTTTGACGGCTGTAGATGACATACAAGTAATGCTTGATGATCACATTCTAAAAGCACAGACCATGAGAGGCTCGCCATACGTGAAGGCATTCGAACAAGAAATGCAAAATTGGGAGGAAAAGTTGATATCCATGCAAGATATTCTCGATAGCTGGTTATTGGTGAGTAAACTTTCAACTTGTTTTTCATAATTTTTTTTCAAATTAGCTATTGGGTATATTGAAGCGAAAAATAATTATATTAAAATGTCTAGCTGAGAAAACCTTTGCATTTCAAAGCAAATATTAATATTTGTTGTGAGTAATGATTTGTATTGAACTGCAAATGATGATAAATATTGATCGAATATTGACATGAAATAACATATTGTTATGAATTTATTTATTAATTTTATTTATTTAATGTACAAAGTAATGCATGGAAGAGAGGACTGGAATTTATTTATTTATTTAATGTACAAGTACAAAGGAATGCAAGGAAGACAGGACAGGAATGTTCAGCGTAATTACTGCAGTGTCAATATTGTCTTCCTGTTGGTGATACAAGTTTTGTTTGCTCCCCCTGTTCTCCCCTCGCTTTGCGGTTCATCTAGAGACTTCTAGAATGTTCTAATGTAATTAGAATTTTGTGGAAAAAATATAATTCTCTACTGTTTACTAGAATGTATATAACTATAAAAATGGCATTTTTACTAGAAAAATATATATAAAGCAGAAGCTCTTGTAAACATTAGTCAGTTGTGATACGAACGTAAATGTGATATGCCCGGTTTCTGAGTTGTTCATTAAGTTTAATGGATCATTAACTCACAGCTGGAGCTATGGGTTAACATTGCTCCAGCTGTGAGTTAATGATCCATTAAACTTAATGAACAACTCAGAAACCGGGCAATAAAGTGGCAGAGTGACAGTTTCCGTTTTTGCTCATACAAACCGTATTACCAGTGAGCGCTAATACAAACTGTGTTAAATGAATGCTTAATGCGTTAAGTGATAAACGCAGTATATTGTGACAGATTATTATTCAGGCGTTTACACAGTGACTCGTAAGTGCTTTGTAGTGTTTCAACTGTTATGTTTTAGACGCTTCGTCTTGAATTTTTGAACAGTTTATTTAATATTTGATCAGTTAACAGTTAGCTTTAACAGTTAGTGATTGTTTTTGGGACAGTAATATAGCAAATTCATTATTAGCTGAACATTATCGATTTATCTGTTTCTGATTGATTTGTTTTGAGTGACAACTGATTTATTAGTGCGAGTTGTAAGTAATTTGTGTGAATAAAGTGCGAGTGTTAATTTGAAGTGTTGCCAGCATTATTTTAGAGATAGAACCCGTAACAGTATCATTGTTCAAATCATGTAGGCCTATTTAGCTTTGTGGTGCCTTTACATTGAACATTGTAATTAATATGTAAATAATTATACTTATTAATATCATCATCGATTATATTTATTAAACTATTAATCTATTGAATTCTGATATTCTACTTTCTTAAAGATGCAAGCAACTTGGATGTATTTAGAACCAATATTTAGCTCTGAAGATATAATGCGTCAAATGCCAGAAGAAGCAAGAAATTTTCGTGCCGTTGATAAAGACTGGAGAGACATAATGGCCGCCGTCCAACTTGATACTCACATTCTCAAGGCAACAGACTATCCAGGAATGCTGAATATCCTCCAGGTTTCAAATAAAGTTCTCGAAGAGATACAGAAGAGTTTGAATGAATACTTGGAAAAGAAACGCTTATACTTCCCCAGGTTAGAGTTACAGAATCACCATAATTATGTTTACTCATCTACTTTTCAAATATTCTAATAAAATATGAATTTCATAATTAATGAAAATAAAATAATTGCATAATTCAGTCTTGAGGTGAGTTACTTTATTCGTGGACTGTTATACAGGGGTGCCCACAGGGGGGGGGGCTATGACGCAGACTGCGTCATTGAAATTCTTGGGGGGTTCCAAAAAACGTTTTGGGGGGGGCGTGAAGTTGATTGAAACCGTGTTTAACGTGACAACATTCAAAAATATACTACGAAGTCACCAGATAGAATGTCAATTAATGAAAATATATGAGTATGAATTAGCTAAAATAGTTATGTTTAGGATTTGTGCAGGAAGTTATTATTCAAACTTAGCAAGACGCTAAGCGAGTGCTCTGAAAGTGGTTTATACAACTTTACTCTCCTTAACAGTTACTAGTTAATCAGCAGAAAGAGCAATAAATCGATTTAAAATTATCAAAAACAGACTCAGATCAGCTACGGGAGACTCATGGTTGTCCAATCTAATGGTTCTAGCTGCAGAAAAAGATGTACTTGAGCCTATTTCTAACGAAGAAATAAATGAAAGGTTTTCTGTTTCCTCATCCCAAAGACAAAAACTTCTATGAGGGGTTTAGAGAGATAGATTTAACAAGCTTAGAAGGTGCCTAGCTAACTTGTAGATGGTCACAGCCTACAAATTAAAAATTTTTTACTTCAAACTGTTGATGTTTTTCATGTATTTTAACTACTTACTAATAAGTAAGAACTGCAAAAGCAAAACTTACTAAATACTAAACATTTTTTCAATAGAAATAAAAATCTTCTTTTAGTTTTAGAAAGAATACGGGGGGCTTTTTTCGCATTTTTTGGGGGGCCTAATTTATGCGGGGCGTTGGAGCTAAATTTAGGGGGGGTGCGTCATGAGGCTTAGGGGGGGGTGGGCACCCCTGTGTTATATATACAAAAAATACATGCATTGTTGTTGTGTCTTTTTGTGTTGTAGATTACGTCTTTGAGTCTCCGGTTAAGGACAGTCAGATCAACAATTATATATATACACAATATTACCAATCTTATACATCAGTTAACATACAATATTATTAATCTTATACCCGAGTACATTACTATATCAATTAGTTGAGGGGCAGCTTAATTTTGATGTGAAAGGAACTCTTGTACACTACCTATAAAAAGTTTTATCAACTAAATATTTTTTCAATTGTTTTTAAAATATTTATTTATTTTCAAGACTCTTTAAAAACTGCGGTAGCTTGTTGTAGAGTTTCGTACCAATATAACTAGGTTTTTGTTAAAATAAGCTAAACGTTTCCTAAGCGTTCCTCTGGGAACAAAACTATGACGCTTCAAAGAAAGAAGTAGCCCAGAAGTGTGCACCCTTGAAGTTACTTTTGTTCATGAAGCCAGACATGTTGAACACTTTGCAAAGTACTGATCTACTATTATTAATGCAAAGTAAAATTTGACATTTTTATGAATAAATGTTTTTTTCGCTATTCATTTTCTTGTTAACTATCTAATTAAAATTTCTTATATGACAATGCTTTCTTATTGAGTTATCGTTTTTCGAATTTAGCAGGGCTGCGTTAAATCATGTACCGTAATTTATATATTTCCATTGCTATATTTCCAGATTCTTCTTCCTTTCCAATGACGAATTGCTTGAGATATTGTCTGAAACAAAAGATCCTATGAGAGTGCAACCGCATTTGAAAAAATGTTTCGAAGGTATTGCAAAACTTGAGTTCACTGAGGACCAAGAAATTGTTGGAATGATCTCAGCTGAAGACGAAATTGTTCCTTTGAGTGGAACAATTGTTCCAGCAGATGCAAAGGTAATTCAAAAAATCCGGTGGTTCGGAACCCACCTAATACTGTAGGTCCAAATCATCAATCACAATCATCCAATTCATTACCCACGCACAAATCTCAATCCTATGTGGGCTTCATCCTCCCAAAAAAAGATTGTCACTCACAATTTCTTTGAGTTTTTATGTCAATTATTAGGTATCATATTATAATCATGTATCTAGTGTACCAAACAGAACCCAATTTAAATTTTTAGTCTGTTTTAACCTCAAGGTTTTGGACAATGCAACATATACAAAATTTGAGAGAACAGTTTTGGACTGAATAAATAATAAATAATAAATAATAAATAATAAATAATAAATAATAAATAATAAATAATAAATAATAAATAATAAATAATAAATAATAAATAATAAATAATAAATAATAAATAATAAATAATAAATAATAAATAATAAATAATAAATAATAAATAATAAATAATAAATAATAAATAATAAATAATAAATAATAAATAATAAATAATAAATAATAAATAATAAATAATAAATAATAAATAATAAATAATAAATAATAAATAATAAATAATAAATAATAAATAATAAATAATAAATAATAAATAATAAATAATAAATAATAAATAATAAATAATAAATAATAAATAATAAATAATAAATAATAAATAATAAATAATAAATAGTAAATAGTAAATAGTAAATAGTAAATAGTAAATAGTAAATAGTAAATAGTAAATAGTAAATAGTAAATAGTAAATAGTAAATAGTAAATAGTAAATAGTAAATAATGGATAATAGATAATAAATAATAAATAATAAATAATAAATAATAAATAATAAATAATAAATAATAAATAATAAATAATAAATAATAAATAATAAATAATAAATAATAAATAATAAATAATAAATAATAAATAATAAATAATAAATAATAAATAATAAATAATAAATAATAAATAATAAATAATAAATAATAAATATTAAATAATAAATAATAAATAATAGATAAATAATAAATAATAAATAATTAATAATTAATAATTAATAATTAATAATAAATTATAAATTATTTATTATTAATAATAGATTAGGCTATTTGAATGATAACAATAAAATTTTCACTGGAAAATTTGATTTGATTTCTTTGCTTGTAATTATTGTTGGACAAGAAATTTAAAAGACTGGATCATCTTACAACTTTGTTGACACAGTGAAGCCTGGTTAACCGAAATGAAAGGGGGACGGTAGTTGTTTTAAATAACAAATTTTTCGGTTAACCATTAACATCTAAAAATAGCCTACATTACTAAAATGGATGTGCAGGAATTGTGAGTTATGTACAGTAAAAACGATTTTTTTAGGAACAAATTACTGTTTATTTTTATTTAGAAATACTGTATTTACATAAGTAATTTACAGTATAATGCAACTTATTTTATTAAGAACTCGGTCATTTTGGATTGTTTCTTTCCTTCACACTCTGCACAGTGACGGACGAGTGGTGCAATGGCCCACTGTTCTTAATTCTGTATTTTTCTCTATTTTTTATACGATACTGTATAATTTTTTAAACCGTTCCGGTTGACCCGGATTTCAGTTGACCCGCGTTTGGTTAACCAGGGCTTTACTGCACTTGGAATTTTCAATTGAACTGCAAATTTACAATTTCGAATTCACTTTGTCCTGAACCAAGTTCAATTAGTTTATTTATTTGTAACAATTGGTTACTTTTGAATCAATGATCAATTTTTCTATTCTATACAATTCACATCTGCTTATAGAGATTTATTCAAACTATGTCTTTATTATTAAATCTTTATTAAAAACACCAAGAAAAAAACAAATGTAATTGTACATCACAATCAGATACACAAAATTGAACTATGTGTTTGCACAGTAAGTTACATATATTACAAGAAAAATATATTCTTCAAGATTTCCATCAGCAAAGCCAAGCTTGTGCGCCGGATGAAAATCAAAAAAATAACACTTATAAACAACCTTAAATATAACTTATATCCAACATTATAAGAATACAGAGCCTTTTTTAAAATATACATTTGCCTTCACCCACGTATCTATTCCAAGAGTTTTAGTTTTATTCGTGAATGGTATTAGCTGCATGGGTATCACGTTAAGAAGTTTACAGCAAATATAGAGAGTTTGATGTCTGCAAATGCGTTTATTGAGATTTGGAATCAAAACTAGATTTCTTAACGGTCTTATATTGTAATCAATCTGTCTGAATTTGAATAGTTCTCTATTGCAATTTATGTATACAATAAGTTTCTTCATAAATAATTGTCTTACAGTTAATACTTGGAATTCATCAAAGATCAGTCTACTTGTATAAAGTCTAGGTCTACCCAGTGCTGCTCGTATTATATATTTTTGAATAATGAACAACTTGTTAAAGTGTGTGTTCATTGCACCCCCCCATACCTCAATACAGTATTGCAGAATGGATTCGGCATAATCTCAATCTGTCTATTACACTCCATTTAATTATATTGTAATATTTACAGGGTTTGGTTGAAAAGTGGCTTCTTCAAGTTGAGGAGCTGATGATAGCATCAATACGTGACGTATGCTGGGGTGCAGTGGCAGCTTATATGAATCTCCCAAGAACTCAGTGGGCGCTCGATTGGCCTGGCATGGTTATATTATGCGCGAGCATTGTGCATTGGACAACCGAAGTCACAAATGCAATCGAACAGAATGAGATGAATGTAAGTAACAATTATCATTATTACAATTTGAAGTCTCTTTCTGAATACAACATCTAAATAGTAGGAGCCCTTATCAAATTTACGATTTTTTTCAACATTGTAAATCGGGGTTTGTTTGTGAATCTATCTGTAACTCTCAACTCTCAAACTCCCAGGTCAGAGACTATTCAGAATAAACAAACTTGTCAGAGAAATCCTCAAATATTGCAAACCTAATTACTTTAAAAACGATATCAATTTTGTTTCTGAAGGCAGGCAAAATAATGTATCTCATATTAGAACCGGGGATAATACGCTTAGGATACCGAACCACCGTACTACAATCTATACTAAATCATTTGTTGTAAGTGCTTGTCGGGATTGGAACGCACTTCCTAATTCCATTAGGTGCATTGAGAGTCGAGCGGGCTTCACCTCGTCATTGAAGAGGTATCTTTTGGAGAGAATGACTGCATCATCTTTTCAACCATAGAGCACATGCATGACAAACATCATCTTTCATTTTGTAAATAATATCCTATCTGTATTGTTCAAAGAATATTTAAAAAACACACAATTTCAATTACGTTCAATCACTTCTAACTTTTTCAATTTGTATTCAAATTCAATTCTATTACTAATGATATAGCCTCGCAGTTCGAAGTTATCAAGGTTAAGTTTGACAAGTTAGTTTGAAGTGACTGACAATTGAATAAACTGACAAATATACATAAACAGAATTTATTAATTTCGAATTCCATTAATTGCTATTACTTTATACTGAAGACTTCCGCAATGGCGGATATTGACAACAGCATTGAAAAGCTAATGGGAATCGATGTACAAAAATATCAGTCACCACCGGGAATCGAACCCCGGACCTCCCAATTGACGGTTGAGCGCCTTAACCACTAGACTAAGGCGCTCAACCGGCAATTGGGAGGTCCGTGGTTCGATTCCCGGTGGTGACTGATATTTTTGTACATCGATTCCCATCAGCTTTTCAATGCTGTTGTCAATATCCGCCATTGCGGAAGTCTTCAGTATAAAGTAATAGCAATTAATGGAATTCGAAATTAATAAATTCTGTTAAGTTTGAATGGACGAATTTTTGACCAGACTTCGTCCTTATTACGTAAATACTTCACATAAAATCTCATTATTAATATCCAAACTTTTTCTCATATACAACTATTTTGTTGTTAATAATATGCTTTTTAAACAGTCACAATTATATTTTGTAAATTTACGTAAATAAAGTAATTTTATCTTTATCTTATCTTATCTCTCTCAAATATCAGCTAATACTATTACATAAATAATTATTGAAAATAAACTTTACTAGTGAATTGAACACTTGCTTATTTGTGTGATGACCATTTCGCATCGATGGAATGTTTTCTTAGACACGGCTGGAGGCCTACTAGCATAGCCTACTAGAGTAGGCCTCCAGCGTGTCTGAGGCAGCATTCCATCAATGAGAAATGACCATCACACGAATAAGTAAGTGTTCAAGTCACTAGTAAAGGTTACTTTCAATAATTATTTATGTTTAAATATCACGTGAAAAAGTACCTATGGTACTACAGCATCAAATTACATTAGCCGCTGACTTGTAAGCAAATTAATGACTGTATCATTTTGTATTGAACTTGATTTTTATATCAACAAACTTGTATGACGAATATTATTGACTTATCATACATTCTGTTGCCTATTTTCAATTTCGCAGTTTCAGCTTTGTATATTGTTAAATAAATTCGTATGGCTTTTCGTGGTGGGGAGACCCTTACGGGTTGTATATTGTTAAGTTTTGATCATGCCATGTTTAGACAGAAATTGATTGGCTTCTATTCAAAATTGCACTACAATAGAGCCTCGATATTTCGGACCTCTATAACCCGGATCTCCGCATAATCCAGACTGGTTTTTGTGGTATTTTCCGACTTTTTTACTATGGTTTTTGACTCCAATATTGTACTTATTGACGCAAAAATTGTCAGTCAATCGTCAGTCAACTATCAGAGACTCAGCAGAGCGTCACGTCTTTCTTTTCAAAAAAGTAGATTTTAGTGTCGTTTATTTTTCAAATGTACAAATACATTAGAAAATATTGTAAATATGCTGTAAGTGTAAGTATGTGTGTCCAACATCGTTTGTACTACATAAAGGTGATTTTCTGTAAGTTTACGATTTATTCATCCGTTTTTTAGTCATTCTCTGGTTAATACGGATTTTTTTTAATCCGGATTGGCTCCTGTCCCAGTTATCGAGGTTCTATGTACTGTACTAGTCAAAGACCAATATGAAATAACTACAGTACAATTTAGGAATTGATGTTGTATTTATAGTTTATAGTATAGTATTAAACTGTAATCTTAATTATTATGTTATAAACATGCAAGCCAAAACAACTTCTTATTTATGTTTTAATACTTTTCCTATTCACAGAAATATTTGAATATCTGCAACTCTCAAATCGATGAAATGGTTATCTTAGTAAGAGGAGATTTGTCACCTGGAGCTAGAGTAACTATCTGCGCACTCATTGTCATTGATGTTCATGGTAATTTCATCTTAGAATGTCTTTTATTTTTGAATTGCCTCATTTATTCTCAAATATATTGTTTCGTTAAGTTACGATTTCAAAGTTGGCAGTCATTCTTTCTCTCAACTATCGATTTGATTCCGACTATCGATTATTTTTATCGACTCTCGTTGTGACTTTTCTATGAATATCATTATTTTATTTTATTATTTGTCAGAAATAACTTTTATATTACGTTTTTCTACATATTTGGGTACTGTCCTATTCCTTTAATTACGTTTCATATTCTCCATGTCCCCCTCCTGGAGTGCACAACACCTTGTGGAGGGGGGGCTTTCGTACTCCTGCGATCCTGAGAGCTATGCCGGCGGTAGTCTAACTACCGGTAGGGCCTCCCAAGCCGGACAGGCCAAAGGGTAGGAGTCAGACTAAGAAGTGCTTCAAACATGACGTCATTCGGCTAATCCGCCATATGTCGGGTAACATTGGATTCAGTGAAACACGACGAGCTTTGTAACAGGACAGGATAAACGGACTTATAAAAGGAAACGCAATATTTATCTATATTTATTCATTTAACTAGCATACAATCAATGTGAATACAACAGGCTATTGCCCAAAACTGCTTTTCACAAAATTTTAAAGTAAATATTATTAAATTTGGGACATGGAATTTGAATATTTTTTTTATTTTTTTGTTGAGGATTACGTCTTGGAGACTCCAGTTTAGGAGTATAAGACAAGTCAGATCAACAATTATACACTAGATACCATAATAACTATATCAATTAGTTGAGGTTAGACTAAATTTTGATGGGAAAGGAACTCTTGTACACTATAAAAAGCTTTATCAACTAAATATTTTTTCAAATGTTGTTATAAATATTTCTATATTTTCAAGACTATAAAAACTGCAGTAACTTGTAGAGTTTCCTACCAATATAACTAGGTTTTTGTTTGAATAAGCTACTATTGTGACTCACCAAGTGATAATCTCCTTGGCTTCTTGTATTATAATCGTATACGTCAAGATTTTGGTTAATATCATTCGTTTTTACATATAAAGTAAAATATACACATATAAGTAGTATATACACATATAAGCAGGGTACGTTTTTACATATAAAGTAAAATATACACATATAAGTAGTATATACACATATAAGCAGGGTACAGTAAGGAGTCCCAAGTCTCTTGTACAACGGTCTACATAAATCTAATCTATTTACCAGGGTGTCCACAGACCTTGAAAACCGGGAAAACCTGGAATTATGCGTGTATTTTTATTGTCATGAAAAAACCTTGGATTGTGCGTGAATTTCTTGTTGGAGTCGTGATTATTCACATCAACATAAAGTCGAAGTATAATTAATCGATATTTGTTCAAATAAAGTATCATTGAGTATTAATTTTTATATTATTAAAGGATTATTATTAAGTAGTAATATGAGATTGTTGAGATATCGGTCATTTGACATTAACGTTATGCTATTGAACAGGAATAAGTAAGCATTGAACTTAGTATGGAATACAAAACTTTGTATTTGAGTTACTCTCCATGATCATCATGTTTTCTATGCAGAAAGGTGAGTGTAATCTGTTTGGAGAATAATTTTAATAATCTGTTCAGTTTCAATTGATAGTTTTGAAATACTCTTGCTATGAATAATTTTGATAAGTCAGTAGATATTGTTTGAATCCATCAA
This sequence comes from Conomelus anceps, assembly GCA_948455865.1. NCBI lineage: Eukaryota > Metazoa > Arthropoda > Insecta > Hemiptera > Delphacidae > Conomelus > Conomelus anceps. The sequence goes on along the minus strand of OX418217.1, from coordinate 4,827,565 downwards.
TATCCCGTTATACGTCAAGTTGTACAATCCTGGGATTTTTCAAAATTATCCTTGGAAAACCTGGAATTATGCATAAATTTTATAATTTTTATTTTGTGGACACTCTGTTTACTCTTTCTATACACCTAACCACTTTCTTTTGGATCTTAAACACCCTATCAAGATTTTGTTTTGATGAATTACCCCATACTAAGATAGAATACCTAATATGTGACAGTAAGAACCCATGGTAAGCTGTAAAAAGTAACTTTTTGTCATTCAATCTAGTGAGCTGTCGCAGGACAAATACCCCAGATGAGATTTTACAACATTGAATGTAAAGGAAGTGGAGGTAGTAGACGAAATGAAAAAACACAAAATGACAGTGTTGGGAATGAGTGAAGTGGAGAAGAAGGGACATGGAAGTCAGGTGATGGATGGAAATTATGTCCTAAGATACTCTGGAGTAGCAATGAATGCCAGAGCAAATGAAGGAGTGGGATTTATTGTGACAGAGGAGAAGCATTGAAGAGTTACATCATGGAAGGCAGTAAGCTCAAGAATAACAACACTGCTTGGATCTGGAAATACCAATTACCCTCATTCAGGTGTATGAACCTACAGAAGATGCAGAGTTGGTGGAAAATTTATTCATTTAGAAACTAGCAGCTACCCGTCCTTCGTACGGACTATGTGTAGAAATAACACTAAATATGTTTCGGCTTTTTTTTATAGCAACGATCATGAAGTTGTTAGCAGCTTAGTAAACAACTTAGAACGTAAACAATTCAGTGACAGTTAGAGAAAATATTTGATAACAGCTGATTGATATATCATGCTAAATTACGTGATTTGTTCTCATGTGGTAATAATAGTGCTACCTGGCGAATTCCCAAGAGCCTAGCACAAACCGCACCTTCCTAAAATGTTAATTTTGTTTTTTTTTAACAAAGAAAAAATAATTGATGAAACATAAGATGAGCTTTGATTCACCTGTTTCCTAAAAGACTGCAATGCTCCGACTACACAAGTCTGCAGACAGCGTAAATAACGCCGCGAAGGGCCCACCATTCAGATTATATTTGAGAACAGCTGATTGATATATCATGATAAATTACGTGATTTGTTTTCATGTGGTAATAAAACTTAGAAGAAATGTATTCAAAATCGCACAATACTTGGTTTTTAAACGTTTATTATTCTGTTAAAAAAAGTTAATTTAGTTTTTTATAGCTAAAGACATTGTCAAAAAGGTTTTCAATACTGACAAATAACTTTAATCCCGATCGATGCTCTCGTTTTTCAGGAGAAGGCCGCGTAAAATGTATCCAAAATCGCAAAATACTTGGTTTTTAAACGTTTATTACTCTGTTAAAAAAAAGGTAATTCAGTTTTTTATAGCTAAAGACATTGTCAATAAAGTGTTCAATACTGTTCAATAACTAAAATCCCGATCGATGCTCTCGTTTTTGAGGAGAAGGCCGCGTAAAATGCCTTTGGGCCGTGACAGACAGACACACAGACAGACAGACAGACAGAGAGTGAGATAAGACAATTTTCGGCTTATTTAATGTATAAAACGTAAAAATAACCAAAAAATATATAATTCTGATAAATGTACAGACAAAACTCTAATTTTATTTATATAGATATTCATTCATTTATTACAATTACACGAAACACTATCAAGTAAAGATACAACAGGCATAGCCCACTACTGCTTTCTTTACAAATTTTGAACTTCTATGCAGAAATGCCAAGGCAAATTGATATTAGCGAGAGTGCAGTAAAGAGAGTGATAATCATGGGTGAGATTAATAGGAGAGTTGGTCAAGATAATCAGACAAACAAGGTAATATTTGGACCATATGGTGGAGAGGAAGTGGTTAGTACAAATGGAGAAATTTTTTTTGATCTTTGTGCCCTGGATAATATGATAATATCCAACTCCTATTATAAACATAAGAGGATACACCAAATCACTTTTGAGTCAGCTCAGCGCTCCAGCCTCGTTGATTACTTCTTGATACCAAAACCATTTTTAAAAACTCAAAACACCTCTCCTGGTATGGACACACCTCCTCAGAATAAGCGAAGAAAGGAAACCTCGTCAAAACGTGGAGGCAACGGCACAAGGCAGAAGACCGATTGGAAGGCCACGAGTGCAATGGGAGGAGACTGGTTCACGGATTGCAGCAGAAAGAGGAAAGACTGTGAATCAGCTGAAGATAATTGCTATGGATCAATGGAGAAGCTGGATCTGAGGCATACTGGGAAAGATGAAGAAGAAGAAGAAGATTCTTCATGTTACATCCATTTTTTGGACTGATTTTTTTAATTTTTTTTTGAGGATGAAGCCCACATAGGTCTGAGACCTGTGCGTGGGTAATGAGTTGGGTGATTGATGAGTTGGACGTACAGTTTTTTTAGGTGGGTTCAGAACCACCGGGAAGTGATTTTACAGCAGAGATTAGTGTCTTTTTTGCTGTCCAATCTAATCGGTCACCGTTACAAACAGGTCCTACGAGAACGCAGCTTATCTCTATCTGATTGAACAGATACCTGCTACGGCTCGTGGCTATCACTTCCCACTGATTACTCTAGTCAGTTTCTGTGTATACACATTGGTTTTTCGCTCCAATTCTCACTCTCACTCTCCTTAGCTTCTGTCAATACATCGTAATTCATGTTTTTTCAAGAGGTTTAAGAAATATACCTCTTTTTTATGTTTAGACATTTATTTTTATATACCTCCATGTATATCATCATATCTCATGTATTTTTTGTATATGGTATGTACATTGTACATGCATGTACAGGATATGTGCATGCTCATGTGATCTTATCAAATAATTTTATTGTATAGTCTGCCTAGTAATATATTGAGAAGAGATAAAAAATAAAAATACTTTTGTGATGTTGAAGATCCATCTTGTTTCCACTAATATGTAATATAAACTTAATAAAACAACTTTTGAATGGAAATTAACTCACGTTATGGCGTGACGGCAATTTCGCTCTGTTGTCTAGAGCATCGTCAGACGACCCACAGTACACTCCTGTACTGAGTGTACTGTGGGTCGTCTGACGATGCTCTAGACAACAGAGCGAAACGGCCGTCACGCCATAACTTGAGTTAATTTCTATTCAAAAGTTGTTTTATTAAGTTTATATTAAAAATACTTCTATTTTGGATCACATGAAATAAAAATTGATAAGTTTGTGAACTCACAATACCGCGAATTTAATTCTTAAAATTATAGTCTACATTGCAATACACAATACTACTATTAATTTATATAATATGAAATGGTATTAAACTTAAAAATTTTGTTATAAACTCATCATCCGTTGTAGATATAGTTTCAAACTGTTGCAACTTCACTAAATTTCAAAAAACCCTTCCACGAATATGATCAGTGGACTTTGAAATGTTTTCCAAAAATGTATTGGGTACAAAGAGAGAATCTCAATCTGACTTTGAGAGAAATATCTTAGTTCTTACATATCAGTGTCTTGAATTTCCTAATAAATTAACTAGCAAGGTTAAATATTTTTCTGTTCACCAATCATGCTTGTTTAATGTTTGCATGCATGTTAGTACTGTAGTTTTCATATAACTTGGCAGCAGTATGCTTGGTTAACATGTAGCATGTCCCATCTGCTGCACGCTGCCAAGTTATATGAATACTACAGTATGTTTTTTTAATCATGTTCATATTAGTTAGCCCACTTTATTGCGAACATTAACTTATCTAGCAATATTCTATTTCAGCCAGAGATGTTGTCAAAAGTTTGGAAGGGATGAATATTACGTCACCACTTGACTTCAATTGGACCTGTCAGTTGAGATACTATGCTAAAGATAATTGTATTTATGTATCAATGATAACAACTACTCTTGAATTTGGCTACGAATACCTTGGCAATACTCCACGACTTGTCATAACTCCATTAACAGATCGTTGCTATAGGTGGGTTGTATATAATATCCAAAACTAAAGTATAAAAAATCATCATAATGGATTTGTCAACATTTTTGAATGTGATAGAAGTACTGTACTGTTCTGATCTGTTAATTTTTTAATTATCAAACTACTTCAATTTAACGGTCAAGGACTTACACATTTAATTCTAGGCTAATAAGTGAGCACTTTCAAGGGTGTTAGCACAGTTGAGCATCCAATACTTGATGGTAATCATTTTAAAAAATGCGCTCCAATAACAAGCTTTTATAATAAATAATAAGACTGGAAGTTGTCACAACCACATATAAGGCCGATTCACACTTATCGGGCAAGGCAAGAACTCTGCAATCAAAACATGGCTGATTGGTTGAGACATTGTCCTTGCCTTGCCGTGCCCAATAAGTGTGAATCGGCCTTTATTGAAAACAGTGAGATACTAGTTTCGGTCGTTACACCGTTATCGATCTCAATCAAACTAAAACTAAAGTACAGAGTATATACTAAACACAGAATGATAGATACTTACTTGGTGGTAATCATTTCAAAAAATGCGCTCCAATAACAACCTGTTATAATGAATAATAAGACTGGAAGTTGTCACAACCACATTTATTGAAAACAGTGAGATACTAGTTTCGGTTGTTACACAATTATCAACCTCATACAAACTGAAACTAAAGCACAGAGTAGCTTAATTTATAATATCAAACACATAATGATTGGTAGAGACATTGTCCTTGCCTTGCATTGCCATGCCCAATAAGTGTGAATCAGCCTTTATTGAAAACAGTGAGATTCTAGTTTCGGTTGTTACACAGTTATCAATCTCAATCAAACTAAAACTAAAGTACAGAGTATATATACTAAACACAGAATGATACTATTGGCTGGGGGTGAAAGGGCCTTTCATAGGCTGAACTTCATTGTAATATACTAAACACGAAATGACAGTGTTGGCTAAGTGAGAAAGTGCCTCTAATAGGCTGACCGAAGGCAGAAAATTGAACATTTTAGAAGCTTTGGAGATAACTAGGTTTACAAATCGATTCCAATACTAGTTTAAATGATCAAATTTATTTCAACCAATTCAATACAACTAACTTGGTTTTATAATAATTCTAGCCTACATTTTAATAATGGCACTTTCGTATTTTTCCTGGTTGACCTTGACTGCATTTCATTCAACTTCAATTTTTTAATTTTTTTAATTCTAGCCTACTTGTGTATTTTTGTTGTTTGTTACTTCCTATGTATTCACGATTTTTTTGTTCTTTATTTTGACACATAGCTGCTCCTCCCATCGGTGGGCGTGACTTGTTTTGGCCCTCAGCCAATCACAGACCTTTAATGAAGGTCAGACTATTAAAGGCACTTTCTCTCTCAGCCAATATTATCATTATGTGTTTATTATATATTAAGCTACTCTGTACTTTAGTTTTCGTTTGTTTGAGATTGATAATGGTGTAACAACCGAAACTAGTATCTCACTGTTCTCAATAAATTGTTTGTAACTACTTCCAGTCTTATTATTCATTACGGATATCTTTCACAATATCACTTTCACCACTACAAAGGAACCTGTTATAAACTTCTATATAATATTGTTACGGGTTCTACTGGCTTAAATAAGGCTGGCAACACTAAAGTTCACACTTGTACTTTATTTACACAAATTAGTCTATTTACACACACTAATTGTAAGTTCAATTAATAAAGAAAAACAGATCAACGAATGACAAGCTAATACTTATTTTCAGTAATTATTTACAAGAATTAATGAATAATTAATTACAGGCTGATCAATAATAAAAGAAACAAGAGTCCAATAAACTGTACAATAATGTAGAAAGAAATGATAAAAAGAGCAACTAATCACTTACAAAAACACAGTCCAATTCGTTATTTGACAGTCCCAAGTAATATCACTTAACACAACGTCTTTAAGCTATTAGTAAGCTGCACAAACAGTAAACACTTGTCTCTGCACTTGACACTGGAATCGAGCACTGTTTACTCAACAGCACGAGATCTGTATCACAATCTGACATGCGAGCTTTAAGACTAACTAGCTTGTTCATGTGGACCTCTTTATATAGCTGTTATATAAGAATCTGGCAGCTTCTCGATGCTTCAAGAATGCTGTGGAAGGTCACAGAACACGACCTCGATTGTTCAGGAAGTCTGTAGAAATCTCGAGTAATTCAATTGAGTGAGAGAGTTGCACACTAGAAGAATAAGAGTGACAAAGACATGTGAAAAGCAAGAGAATGAAGATTAGGTTTCAAGTCACGTTTGACCATGAATGGAACAATCTACGTAGAACAATTGCTTAAATAACTGCTTAGTTTGCTTTCGTAAAAATATTTTAGGAACTTCTATACCTATATTATATTAACTTTTCATGTGGAATTTAACGACTTGCAGTCAAATATTTGTTAAGAATAAGTATAATAACTCACTTAATCTGGCCGAGCGCTTTCGAATCTATGAGATCCATCGGCCAGATTAAGTGAGTTATTATACTTATTCTTAACAAATATTTGACTGCAAGTCGTTAAATTTCACATGAAAAGTTAATATTAACAACGCAGTTCGTCATGGAACAAGAAATCCTATATTATATGTTTATATATTACTTCTGTGTTATTCATTTACAATTTTTTGTATTTATTTTCAGAACACTTATGGGAGCTTTGAAATTGAATCTCGGAGGTGCACCAGAAGGACCAGCTGGTACAGGAAAAACGGAAACTTGCAAAGATTTGGCTAAAGCTGTTGCGAAGCAGTGCGTAGTCTTCAACTGCTCTGATGGTTTGGATTATAAAGCTATGGGGAAATTTTTCAAGGTATGCTCAACAGATGTAATCGAATAAAAACAAAGATATATTATAGAATAGATCAATGTATTACTAGATCCAATTTATATTTCGCACATGGAGGTATAACAAAGTGTTTCTTATATCTCCATGATTTGGGTGGGCATCGGTCATTTGTTTTCGGGCAATATTGCTCTCTTAAGCAGGAAACCCATTGGCCCGGCACCGGCGGCGCCCGGCGGCGACCGTTGCTTACCGGCAACATTGCTTTGCGTTGTTTTCATTGAACAGCAACCCACTATATCTGTCTGTCACCGGCGGCGGCCGGCGGCGACAGAAGCATTCAGGCACCGGCGGCGGCCGGCGGCGACAGAAGCATTCAGGCACCGGCGGCGGCCGGCGGCGACAGAAGCATTCAGGCACCGGCGGCGGCCGGCGGCGACAGAAGCTCTTGGGGGCATTCTTGCCGGGCAGCCTGTCCGGCATTTCTCTAGTATCGCAAGTGTTCTGCGTGAACAGTACAATGAGTTCTTTATGTGTCGCAGTATGTCGCAGTGTGTGTTGAAGAAGAAAAGAGTCAGAAACGAAGGAAGCAGTTAATAAAAATAAAAATTAATTAAAAATAAAATAATAAAATAAAATAAATTAAATAAAAATAAAAATAAGATAAAGATAAAGATAAAATTAAAATAAAATAGAAATAGAATAGAATAAAAATAAGATGAAAAAAAATAAATAAAAATAAAATAAAAATGAAATAAAAATAAAATAAAATAAAATAAAAATAAAAATAGAATAAAAATAAATAAAAATAAAATAAAAATATAATAAAAATTAAAAAAAATGAAATAAAAATAAAATAAAAATTAGTTAAAAATAAATAAAATTAATTATTAATTAATAAAAATAATTTCATGTTACTTTTTCAATTTAATTTGAGCCAATAACAAAAATTTTCCATGAGATCGAAAATCTTTTGCTGGATCGCCTTTTGTGACTTCATGTCACCTTTTAATCGCCAGTTATCTCATCCAGAACTCAATAAATTTTATCACATCACAAAATCATGTTTTATTTGTTATTGGTTCAGTTAAGTATTGATTAGTAAGTAAAATAGTGACGATTAAATTATTAAATAGCTGTTTTGAAAATACTGCAGATAAATAAGTCACATTGATCTCAAATCTTACTAATCAATACTTACCTGAACCAATAACAAATTAAAACATGATTTTGTGATGTACCGTAATAAAAGTTATTGAGTTCTGGACGAGATAGCAGGCATGACAAGTGACATGAAGTCACAAAAGGCGATCCAGTGACAGAATTTCGATGTCATGGATTATTTTTGTTATTGGTTCAAATTAAATTGAAATAGTAACATGACATTATTTTTATTAATCAATAATTAATTAAATAAATTTTATTTTTAATTAATTTTTTTTATTTTTATTTAATTTTTTTTTATTTTTAACTAATTTTTATTTCAATTTTTAATTATAAAAATAGATTTTCATTTTTATTTTTAATTTATTTCAATTTTATTTTTAATTTTTATCTTAATTCAATTTTGTTTTTAATTAATTATTATTTTTATTAATTGCTTTCTCAGTTTCTGTCTCTTTTCTTCTTCAGCACACACCGCGACTATCACAAATAACTCCTCATCTGACGAACTCTCCATTGCAACTGCTGCATTTCTTCTGTCAGCTCCAGTTTCTGCCGGAGCTATGCCGGGCTAGTGGGTTATTGTTGTAAATTGCCGGCCGTCGCCGGTTATCACCGGTCGCCGCCGGGCGCCGCCGGTGCCGGGCTAGTGGGTTTCCTGCTTTACAAGCTCGGGTCTGCACTTGGATGGGTGACCGAGCGGCTATAACTATTTAATATCTGCTATATCACCAATCCGCCAATCCGTTGGTTCAAGAAATACAACTGTTTTAATACAACTTAATACTGTTTAAATACAACTTGTTTTATATATCATGGCTGAAATGGTAAGAGGAAGCAAAGTAGATGAAATTTTACAGAATCCAATTTATAGGTCCGATTGTGTCAAAAGCTACATTATCTCAACTTCATTCTGTATTATCATTTACAATTTCATTGATCTTTTCAGTATTGGTACGTTTTAAATTGATAAATGTTTAACTAATGAATTAATCTTTCAATGTCATTACAATGCCTAAGTAGGAATTATTTATTTTAGAGATGCCAATTTATATTTTTGTCATTGCAGCCTATCTTTCCTCGTTTAATTTGATTCGCCATGTGCATTGCAACTATTTATAAATATATAATTTTGAAGAAAACATTTTTTTCAGGGACTTGCTCAGTCAGGCGCCTGGGCTTGTTTTGACGAATTCAACAGAATCGACTTGGAAGTATTGTCTGTAATTGCGCAGCAAGTCCATAGCATCCAAATGGCCATTGTGCAAAAGAAGGAGAGATTCATATTTGAAGGGACCGAAATATCTTTGAATCCTACTTGCACTGTTTTCATAACTATGAATCCTGGGTAATTGAATAGAGTTCTGACTGCGTTGGCATGTTTTTTCTAATTTCAATTTTCACTGAAGTACAAACAACCATTAGCAGTTTACTTTTTAGTCAAGTGTAAACTATAGAAATAATCATATTATTAATCGCCTTATTATCATTATATATTTTTTCTTTGTGATATTATTGATAACATTTGAGTTTTTCCAATACTCGGAGCTGCCCATCCTCGAGCCCATCTTTGATCTTTTCAGTTTTGGTGCGTTTTAAATTGATAAATGCTTTGCTTTTTTCCATGGATGGAAATAAATTTATTATTTTCTATTATATTTATTATAATTGTGCTAATAAAAATAAAAATAAATTACTATATAAACTAATAGCAATTAAAGGAATTCGAAATTAATAAATGCTGTTTAAAAATAAATTGTTCAACTTATTTATTGTGAATCGATAATTTTGAAATTATATTATGGTTAAATTTGATATTATTTTTGTTAGCCTACTAGATAACTTTTACCATTCAAAGGCGACTCCAAGAACTGTACTTGATAAAGTTTCACCCCACTATAACAATCTGCAATTTCCCCAACTGAATTAATTATCAACTTATATGAGGCTTGCAACGTATGTGCGTGCATTTTGGGTCCGATTGTGCTCCAGTACTTAAATTCATTCTCTATTTTCATTTACAATTTCATTGATCTTTTCATTATTGGTGCTTTTTAAATTGATAAATGTTTATCTAATGAATCAATCTTCCATTTTCAGTTATGCGGGTAGACAAGAGCTGCCAGATAACTTGAAAGTTCTTTTTAGAACTGTGGCAATGATGGTGCCTGACTATGCTATGATTGGTGAGATATCCTTGTACTCCATGGGATTTGTGGCTGCTCGCGGGTCAGTGAGAGCTTAATAATCATATGAAAATAATCTAGTTTTATAAATATTCTTTTCCAGTAAATATTTCACATTTTTCAATTCTTAATTATGATGAACAGCATTTAAAAAATATAGCTCTTTATATATCACGTTCTACCCCCATGCTTGAAAGTTAATTTTAAATAACTTTTCATAAAAAATCTTTTTTAGGTTTTTAAATAAATTTATATTCGTTAGAATAATATAAAAATATTTCTGTAATTGCTAGAATAAGAAAAATCTTCCTAAAATTGGAAGATATTACATATAGAAGAGACTTTTTTACACAAAAATCTTTTGTTGTAAATTTAACGACTGTCATTTAGTTTAACTGACTGCAAAATGTTAAATTTTCAACAAAAAGTCAATATTAGCAACGCAGATTGTTATGGAACAAGAAATCCAAGAATACTTTTTCACCCATTATCAGAAAAAAAAGAAAAAAGCAAAAGATGCTACTACTGCATGATTGTGAATGAATGGAATAAACCCTTTTGACGGCACTGTATAAGTGCAAAGATATATACTTCAATGTTCAAGTGTTCAAGTCTAGGTTGAAAAGACCATGTGCTACTCCTTCTGGGTCAATTACTTCTTATTAAGAGTCTGTTGATTTATTTTAGAACGATGAATTCCAACCAATGAGTCATGTAGTGATTGACAATGTTGTTTACTCCAAACTTGAAAAAAATAACTTTCCTACAACTGCTCGTAAAGTAGTTCTTTACATACTGAAAACTAATTATAAAATTACCTCTTTACTGCTCCACAAGTGGTAAAGTACTTTACGTTCGCCAGCTGTTTACGCTTCTGTTTTGATTTTGATGTCTCCTCATTGGTGCATCACAGAATCTGTGAAATTCTCATAACCTCAACAATGGCGTACGCTAACCAAATCCGCGCACGGTCTGTGATGTTACAAACTGCAAGCTTTTATTGTGTGTAATCCAGAACTGCAGTTGTGGGAATAATATTGTTTGTAATTCGCGCGTGAAGCTTCTTTATCGCTCTCGCAAAATTACTGCGCTCCGTTATGTGTCGCGCAGTAACGGTTTTGGCTCGAGCGATAAAGTCGCGCTTCACGCTCTTAATACATAAATAACTATTTTTTTACTGATTGGAGCATTTTTGGTAACATACTCTTAAGGTGAAACATGACATTTTTTATCAATTTATTGAAATGTTTGAGGCTTGGTGTTCGGTTCTTTGCTTTTGTGTTCTCATAGAAACTGAAAACAAAAAATCTATTCAACCCTAGAATACTAAAATAACAGAAAAGCTGGCAGTTGATCTCCAATTCCCCTTAAACAAGAAACCCGAATAGCTGCTCACGCTGGACGCTGGAATATAACATCATTTGAGAATTTGGTATTTCTTGGGTGAATCTCAAGCTAAAAAATATATTTTGATTTTTTTCTTTGTCTTAGACAAATTTTGTTGTTTTTGCAGCCTGTCTACAAAAATAGTCGATACTTATAAACTTTGTTCAGAGCAACTGTCTTCACAAAGCCATTATGATTATGGTATGAGGGCGGTAAAAACAGTTTTAACTGCTGCAGGTAACTTGAAGTTGAAATACCCTGACCAGGATGAAGCAGTTCTAGTTCTCAGAGCAATTGTTGATGTCAACATTCCAAAATTTTTAGCTCAGGTAAGATTTACTCGGTGCTCAATTTTCATGGTCAGGTAATGTTTTCTAAATGTGCTCTTATTTATAACAGGTTCTGAATCCCTGTGAATTTTTTTTATATGTATTATTGCTTTTATAATGAAAAATAAGACGAAATTGTCACAACCACATTTATTAAAACTTCGAGAAACTAGTTTCGGTTGTTACACCATTATCAATCTCAATCAAACAGTTTGATTGAGATTGATAATGGTGTAACAACCGAAACTAGTTTCTCGAAGTTTTAATAAATGTGGTTGTGACAATTTCGTCTTATTTTTCATTATGGATACCTTCCACAATATCACCTTCGCCATTACTAAGAAAATTATTGCTTTTATTACTGTTTACAAATTAATGTTCATAAATTATTATTATTATAAGTATAATTCGATTCTCAGCATAATTATCATTATTCCAAATAAAACTGGTATCTCTGTACTTTATACTTTTTTTATAGAGGAGCAGTATTTATACATTATTTTGAAGTAATTATTTTCTGTCCATATCACATAGTATATCACACTCAATTATCCAATCGGGCTCTGGAAGAAATATCAATCATAATGCGAAAGAAATATAAATCGCAATAAATAATCTGTTAACGAAATGGCCTTACTTTTCCAGGAATTTTTCAGAGGAGACATATCTACAATAAAGTATGATTTTTGAGTAACTTTCAACAAGTGTATCATTTGATCAAAGCCGTATTGGAAGCTGTATATATCTATAGAATATCAGTATGTTTCAAGCAAGAAAATATTGATAGTCTGTGATGTTTTCGATGTCGAAATACTCGATGAACAATCTAATATCAAAACTGACACTGTATTTCTATTTAAATTATGATTTTTACTCACTTCTTCTTGGATATTCTCTTCAAAAAAGTGAAATTTCTTTAGCCTACAAAAAAAGGCTGATGAAGCTTCTCATTAGAAGTGAAATGCATCCGTCCAGTATCTCCAGTAAAGTGAGTAAAAATCATAATTTAAATAGAAATACAGTGTCTATTTTGATATAAGATATTGATAGTTATGTCAAAACATGTATATTTTTTTCTGAGATGAGCGGTGCATTATTCTTTCCAGGATCTACCTTTATTTGTTGGAATTTATAAAGATTTATTTCCGGGAGTTGATTTGCCGAAACCTGATAGAGACGAATTGATCAATACAGTGAAAACTTGCTTGGAGTCCAAAAATCTTCAGGCAACGGATTGGTACTTGGAAAAAATAATCCAGATCTATGAAATGATTCTAGTGAGGCATGGATTGATGATAGTTGGTGAATCACTTGGAGGGAAAACTTGTGCCTACCAGGTAAGTATATTGATCATTGTTGTTTGAAATATTAATATTAATTTCTTGAAATATAAATATTAATGTGTTATTCGTTGTCTTTGTTGTTGCATCATTCAATGAGGAAAATGATTTATTCATTCAACTAACATACAATCAATGTGAATACAACAGGCTATTGCCTATTACCGATTTTCTAAAAATTTCAAAGTCGGATCAAAATCTGAGGTTAGGTCTGTTTCACTAGAAATTACAACTTGAAGCACAATAATTCTCGAGTGTTTCACAGAATTAGAATGTTAATTTTTATGATTTCAGGGGCGTTACCAGGGGGGGATACACCCCTCCCCCGAAATATTGTGGTCATCATTTCCAAATTAATAACTTACAGTTTAATTATTGTTGTGGTTATCCATTTTTCGTGAACTGCAGTAGAACTATTCATATGTATTATCTTGCTGTGCAGAACTGACCTTTTTGAGTCGCGGCGGACGCGTTTCGAACTATGTTGTTCTTCTTCGGCGCTTCAAGATAATACATATGAATAGTTACAGTTTAAATTAAAACAGTTAATACAAAAAAAAACCTGAAGTAATGATAAAATCGAAAGTATTTTAGCTTGGAAAGTGGGCCAATATTTTTCAAATATAAATAGCTAACACGTAAATTACATAAAGTTTTATGATAGGCTTATATCAATTTATTCAATTTATTTAACAATTGCTTTAATTGGAATATCCAAGTAAAAATTCATTTAAAATGTTCAAAAATCATTATAAAAATAATATATATCAAACATTTTCCGGTGGAGGGCACCCGGACCCTCTATCAACTGGGGGTATAGATTCCATTCCCCCAGACCCCTGGTAACCCCCCTCGAAGTTCAATCCTGGCTATGCCACTGATTGATTTCATCATTACGCTGGAGTGGCCGTAGCTGAGTGGGTTAAGTGCTGGTTTGCTAGCCCAAAGGTCCCGGGTTCGATCCCAGTTCTGACCGAAAGATTTTACCTCGGGCCACTCCCGTGTTTCGGAGGACACGTTAAGCTGTCGGTCCCGGCTGTCTAAAAAACAGTCGTTAAGTCACGTCAGAGGCTCTGAACTTATTCAGGTGCGACCTGATAACTCTGACACCAGACCTGAGCCAGCCAGGTCACACGATATTATTATTATTTATCATTACACTATAATTATTACATAAAGTGTTCACAAGAAGCATAGCCGCCGATAAACGGACAAATGAAAACTTGATTTCTGTTAAGAGATACAAATATAATTATACCATTATTACTATACCCAGTTTTGCTTGAATAGTTCCTATTATTCTAAGAGTTCATAATTATCCTGTTAGTTATGTGTATTTGAAATTTAATGTCCTATTACAATATTCAAAATGGTGGCTAGTATGTGGGCAGAGAATATTGTTATTTATGAAGACCTATCAATAAGGAAATGTGAGTTGATTGGACTATTAGAATGTTGAAGCTTTCCAATTTCAGTTTTGTATTGAAGTGAATCATGAAGTTGTAAGAGAGGGTCGTGATAAAATAAATAGTTACCATAGCCTACATGAGATGTTAACATCTAATATTATCATAAAGGAAATTAGTATTATATTATTATTATTATTATTATTATTATTATTAATGAATAATAAGACTTGAAGTTGTCACAACCACATCTATTGAGAACAGTGAGATACTAGTTTCGGTTGTTACACCATAACCGAAACTAGTATCTCACTGTTTTCAATAAATGTGTTTGTGACGCAACTTGAAGTCTTATTCATTAGGGATATCTTCCACAATATCACCTTCGCCACTACAAAGAAAATGATGATTATTGTTATTATTATTATTATTGTTATTATTATTATTATTATTACTATTATTATTATTATTATTATTATTATTTTTATTGTTATTGTTATTGTTATTATTATTATTATTATTATTATTATTGTTATTTTTATTGTTGTTGTTGTTGTTGTTATTATTATTATTGTTGTTGTTGTTGTTATTATTATTGCTATTAATTATTATATGTATATTAGCCTATTATTAAACTATTGATTTAGTTTAGAATAACTAATTATACAATGCCGGGTTCAATGGAACATATTAAGATTTTATGTTTGGATATTGAAGCATAAATTGTTGTCTGTCGTAATTAAATGGTTAATAAATTGTTGTCTGTCGTAATTAAATGGTTAATAAATTGTCGTCTGTCGTAATTAAATGGTTAATAAATTGTTGTCTGTCGTAATTAAATGGTTAATAAATTGTTGTCTGTCGTAATTAAATGGTTAATAAATTGTTGTCTGTCGTAATTAAATGGTTAATAAATTGTTGTCTGTCGTAATTAAATGGTTAATAAATTTTTTTTTTTTTTAGGATGAAGCCCACATGGGTCTGAGACCTGTGCGTGGGTAATGAGTTGGATGATGGTGATTGATGAGTTGGACCTACAGTTTTAGGTGGGTTCCGAACCACCGGGAAGTGAATTTCAGCAGAGAACAGTGTCTTTTTTGCTGGCCAATCTAATCGGTCACCGTTACAAACAGGACCTACGAGAACGCAGCTTATCTATCTGATTGAACAGATACCTGCTACGGCTCGCGGCTATCACTTCTGTGTCAAACTTTGTCTGTCGTAATTAAATGGTTAATAAATTGTTGTCTGTCATAATTAAATGGTTAATAAATTGTTGTCTGTCATAATTAAATGGTTGATAAATTATTGATAATTATCCATCATGCTTAATAACATAGGTTAAACTACATATCAGTATAATAGCATGTAAAAATGATTTTAAATAAATTCTTTGAGATCTGGTAAAAGATGAAATTTATCTTTCAGAATTTAGCTCAAGCCTTGGGTGAAATGTGCGGTGACAAAAAAATGACTATGAAGGAATTCAAAGTGCAATACAGAATTATCAATCCCAAAGCTATAACTATGGGGCAGTTATATGGACAGTTTGATCCAGCCTCCCATGAGTGGTCTGATGGTACGTTGAGTAACAAAAATAATCATAAAAAAGTAAAAAATTTCACAATAGCTCACCGTAATTTTTCTCAATACTAGATTGCAACAACTTGTTAACTTCCTCGGTTTCTTGTTCCATGACGAACTGTGTTGTTAATATTAACGTTTTATGTGAATTTAACGACTTGCAGTCAATTTTAATTAAGAATAGTATTTTACTCACTTGTTAGGCCGAACGTTTTCGAGTTATGGAAACTCATCTTCAAGGCATCCTAGATCGGCGAATTTAAAATTAATCGGCGAATTTAACGACTTGCAGTCAATTTTAATTAAGAATAGTATTTTACTCACTCGTTAGGCCGAACGTTTCGAGTTATGGAAACACATCTTCAAGGCATCCTAGATCGGCGATGTTGGTTTGCTTTGGTTAGAATAATTGTGGTTTTTGTATAATGTGGTCAAAATGTTTGTGTGATTTAAAATTCAATTGTTCATTGAGGATGTTTTGTTTATTGTGTGTGGTGTGTTTGGGAATTTCAAATTGTTCGAAGGTCAACACATCTGCAAAAGTCGATTCGGTTTTTGTATTTAAGGCTTGTAAAAGTTCTTTGCAACGTTAAGGCAATGTAAACGTAAAAAGCCTTAAATACAAAAACCGAATCGACTTTTGAAGACCATATCATTCAAACTGGACACACTTTTACTGACATCACTTCTAGCCTACACATTCTACATATAAAATCTAAAGGGCACGAACTCAACACCTTGGAACAATTTGAAATTTACAAACACACCACACACAATAAACAAAATATCCTCAACGAGCAGTTAAATTTTAAATCACACAAACTTTTTGACCACTTTATACAAAACCACAATTCTTCTAACCAACAAACCAACATCGCCGATCTAGGATGCCTTGAAGATGAGTTTCCATAACTCGAAAACGTTCGACTTGAAGAGTGAGTGAAAAACTACCTATTCTTGATTAAAATTGACTGCAAGTCCTTGAATTCACCGAAAAAGTTGACTTATTAACAATGAAAATTAAGTTTTTCATGAACATCTACAAATACAGAAATTCTTTAATGAAATAATTATTATTAATTTTTTATGTGAACTCAACAACTTGCAGTCAAATTTGACTGCAAGTCGTTGAATTCACATAAAAAGTTAATATTAATAATGCAGTTCGTCATGGAACAAGAAATCCAGAAAATAATTATTGTTTTTGTGTAACATGTTACCATTCAGTTCTTCCCTCATTTTCCGATGAAATATTCTACTTCTCATGTGAAATTTAACGACTTGCAGTCAAATATTTGTTAAGAATAATTGTGAATTCGTTAAATTTCACATGAAAAGTTAATATTAACAACGCAGTTCGTCATGGAACAAGAAATCCAGGAATTTATTCTACTTCCTCGTTATTCAATAATTTTTATTAATTTTATTGCCCAAAACATCACACACTGCACTGAAGAAATTGAAATTATGGACTATTTATTGGACGACTTCTACCATTAAATTGGTCAAGTCTGTGTTATCAAAGTATTCAGTAATAATTTTACTTTGAAATATCCTACTTCATTCCACCGCTAATGCATTGTTACAAATACTTTTTCAGGTGTGCTTGCAAATACTTTCAGAGAATTTGCTTCAAGTATATTGCCTGATAGAAAATGGATCATGTTTGACGGACCAGTGGATGCTGTATGGATTGAAAACATGAATACGGTTTTAGATGACAATAAAAAGTTGTGCTTGATGTCTGGTGAAATTATACAGGTGAGACAGTGGCATGTAATTAATAATTAATTGAACGAGCATAGCGAGTTCTTAGTTTTGACTTGTGACTCGTGACTGGAGGCTCGCGGCTTTTTCTGCATGTTTGTGTGTTTGTATGTTCGATGATAACTTTTGAACTCTTTGACCAATCAACTTCAAATTTTAAACACATATTTTTGGAACCTTAATACAGATCAAGTTCGTTTGCCAATGAAATTGACCCACTCCTTCATCCTTTTTGAGGCGAAACAACAAGATAGGTTCTCAACCCTTCATTAATACATCTATATTTTACTATAGGCTATATAGAAAATAGTTGTTTTCGCCATATGGAATTCGCAATAGATTTCAAAATATATTTTGAATTCCTGGATTTCTTGTTCCATGACGAACTGCGTTGTTAATATTAACTTTTCATGTGAAATTTAACGACATGCAGTCAAATATTTGTTAAGAATAAGTATAATAACTCACTTAAACTGGCCGAGTACTTTCGAATCTATTAGATCCATCTTCAGAGGCTCCTAGATCATCATGTCAGTTTTTTGGTTAGAAGTGTTGTGGTTTTTGTAAAATATGATCAAAAAGTTTGTGAGATTTAAAATTTAGTTGTTCATTGAGAATGTTTTGTTTATTGTGTGTGGTGTGTTTGTATATTTCAAATTGTTCCAAGGTGTTGAGTTCGTGTCCTTCAGATTTTATGTGTAGAACGTTACAAAAGGAACACTTTCAAGCCCTGACATCCAAAGCTGAATCGAATTTTGCCGACCATCTCATTCAAACTGGACACACTTTTACCGACATCAGTACCAACCTACACATTCTACACATAAAATCTAAAGGACACGAACTCAACACCTTGGAACAATTTGAAATATACAAACACACCACACACAATAAACAAAACATTCTCAATGAACAACTAAATTTTAAATCTCACAAACTTTTTGATCATATTTTACAAAAACCACAACACTTCTAACCAAAAAACTGACATGATGATCTAGGAGCCTCTGAAGATGGATCTAATAGATTCGAAAGTACTCGGCCAGTTTAAGTGAGTTATTATACTTATTCTTAACAAATATTTGACTGCATGTCGTTAAATTTCACATGAAAAGTTAATATATTTTGAGTTATCAGCTGTAGGTGAATAAATACGATCAGGCTTTTTATAGAATCTCTATCAGCTGATATACTAATCTCATTGCCCTGATATATGGATATATAAACAGCTGTTTTTTATGTGGTAAATATATGTAGATACACTAATTCCATTGCCTTGATATAAATAAATCTGTGTATCAGAGCAACGATGAACTTTAACTTCAAGTGATGGATCTCATGTCTTGTGAATTTTATCTAAATCAGTATCTTCGAAACAGCTGTTTTTCGTTACTACCTTCCCCTACGATAAGCTGTCAAAATGAGTTTCCCTTTTCAAAATTATTTGTTTGCAAGCGAGTTCTCCAGCCCGTTGGGCTCACCAGTAATTAATAATTAACAGCCAATACTTTTTAAAGAGCTTCTCCCTTGTTTTACATAACGTATATTATAACTTTACGTATCATACTACATTTAAAATTATACAGCAAAAATAACCAATCACTTTACTGTAGTTTTCATATAACTTGGCAGCAGTTGGGTTCAGATCTAGCAAGTCTTCCCATTATCTATACGCTGCCAAGTTATATGAATATTACAGTACGTTACATGTATGCTAAAGACTAATATATTTGAGCATATGTGTGAATAAAGTAGAGTCGGTTGAATAACTCACATTTTGAATCGGCGCTTGGGATTCTTGTTATTTGATTTCAATAAGAATTGATCCAATCACAGCTATTTCTCACGCCTTTTGATCGGACTCCAATCGACTCAGGCGACTCCAGTCAATCAACAGAGTCCACTCACTAAACTTACTCAACGAACTCAACTTTATTCATACCACCCAATGTAAGAAGGGTACGGTGTAACATACATTAAAAATTCTGTATGGATATTGGGAAGTGATAGCCGTAAGCTGGTATCTGTTCAATCAGAGATAAGCTACGTTCTCCTGGGCGCTCTTTATAAGGGTGACCGATTAGATTGGCCAGTAAAAAAGACACTGTTCTCTGCTGTAATATCACTTCCCAGTGGTTCGGAACCCACCTGAAACTGTAGGTTCAGCTCATTAATCACCATCATCCAACACATTACCTACGCACAGTTCTCAGACCTATGTGGGCTTCATCTTCCAAATCCAAAAACATAAAATAATTGAGATTTGTATAAAAATATATTTTTTCCATTATCTTGAAATGAAAATTTTGGATTATATTTGATTTTATTGTTACGTTGGGCAAATATTACGCCGAGACCACATAATAAGAGTGAATGAATGAGAAAAAAAATCCACATGAAAGACCAAGGCTGTCTTATTTGTCTCAGATCATGAAATACATGTGCATCGTATGTGGACCTTAAGAGAAAGGCGGAGAATAGGATGGAATGGCGAGCTGCTGCAAACCAACCCCAGGGTTGACTAATAAAAAAGAAGAAGAATATTGTTACGTGGGTAACTGTCTTGCAATGAATGCTGTTCTAATCCCTTGCAAGAAGACTATGCAGATTGTATGACTATGAGAGTGGATGTGTATGAATATATTGTGATTTAAGGAAACTTCTGAAGTAACATTCGTTTTTACAGATGACAAATAAAATGAATATGATTTTTGAGCCTGCAGACCTTGAACAGGCTAGTCCTGCTACTGTTTCGAGATGTGGTATGATCTATTTGGAGCCTCATATGTTGGGCTGGAAAGCTTTTTACGCCTCTTACTTCACCATTCTGGAGAAGAAGATTTCACAAGAACAGCTGGAGCTTCTGGACGATATCATTCTGTGGCTGATACCAGTTTGCTTTGAGTTCATACACACTCAATGCACGATGTTTATTGAAACTTCCGAATTGCATCTTTTTCAGGTAATTTTTAATCATTATTCACATTGATTGTTGAATAATATTTGTAATTGCCTCAAATTTTCTATCATGTTTCTAGTAGACTCTTTTTACATTTCATGATTTAATTGAATACTGTCCCTACTGGAACTCTTTAAGATGCTTGCACTGTGAGTGAATGTCCCAATTCTACAGCATGTGTTTGCTTTTGCTACAGGGATTGTCATCGAGTAATGGATGTTACACTGTGCAAGCGCCCTAAAGCCGCGTCTCCACCAACCGAACATGCTCGGCGAACAGTGTTTGCTGGAATTATCTGATGTCACCGAACATTGTTTGGTGTGGACGCCTTCTCAAACATTATGATCGGTGTGGTGGGAGTAGTGTAGTAGTAGAGTAGTGGCGGGAACCTGTTGTTGGTCGTCAATGTTCGCTCACAGACCGAACATTTCAATTGAACTCACGAACATGTTTGGTGACCCATATGTTTAAAGTTTGACCATTTTTTGTATTCGCCAACAATGTTTGGCAGACATGTTCGGTTGGTGGAGACGCGGCTTAATATTTTGAATAAGAAAAAACTGATATTACAGTGATTTCAAATTTCATTTTTATATTGTTTGAGATTATTATAAAATTATGTATTACTTTCAGCATTAGGCTTAAACCTTAGACTCCCTGCTAGTACCCATCCGTTAGCAATGGTCCAAAACACGAAAAGAGAAGAAAAGTTAGGTACTCCCACTTTCTTTTCTATACTTGGTTGATAGAAATTGAAAGGTAGTAGAATAATTTTCAATTTTCATTCTTTACAATTCATTTCAGAGTTTCACAAGGTTGTTTACATGTATGTTAGAAGGAGAGGGTGAATCACGTACTGGTGTAAGCACCGTCTGGTTGCAATGCACATTCTTCGTAGCTGTGTTATGGGGTCTAGGATCAACAATGACAGGTTTGTGAAAAAATATACATGTTCACGTGTAACACCATTTTCTACACAGAATAGCATATAATACTGTAATTTGATTATTTATTTAATATTTATACATAAAATTGTTTCAAATAATATAATTAATGCAAATATTATCAAATTAAAACATTGAATATCCATTTCACAAAGTTCAATTACATTTTTCTCAATGAGGTGATCAATGAAATGTAGTTTTATTTCAACAAAAATACCCAATTCATAGAGTCAACTCGGTGCCATGAGACCAGATCGAGAACTGACTGTTTATCTTCATTGCTCCTAGAAGTCATAGTAACGCATTTCAATCAAAACAAAACAGATGATTATCCTAATACATTACACATTCTATTATTCTGTTACTATGATTGGTATATTTTAGTGGTTTATAGGATTCTTTCAACAAAGATAAATAAGTTGTTAATAACAAGCACAAAAATGTTTTATAAGAATGATGTAGATTGACTACCGGTGTTTGTAAAGAGTGACTACGAGGAATAGGGCATATTTTAAAATAATAATGCTCGGTCAATGTTGAAGTCATACATTATTTATGTTTTTAAAATGTAGTGAAATGTACGCCATTAAATTCTATTAACATGAAAATATACGCTTTTAATATGAAAATATTGTAAAATGTCCCAGAGAAAGTTTTCTCAAGAGTAGATCAAGTGTGGTGAGCAAACGAGTACCGACAAGCGGATCGATGTGGATACCGTGACAGCAATTTTATGGAGTCCTTGGGGTCCTTTAGGTCTTGCTAATGATAATAAGAACGCCAGAAAATGTGGGAAGGGGAAGAAAAACGCTGTTACAGAACCGTCACCGATCTGCCTGTCGGTACTCATTTCCTCACCACACTTGATATACTCTTGAGAAGACTTTTTCTGTGTCATTGTACAATATTTTTATATTAAAATCGTTTTATTTTCATGTTAATAGAATTTAATGACATTAAATGGATTCATATTTCACTACATCTTTACGTGGATAAATAATGTATTACTTCAACTTTGACCAAGCATTATTATTTTTAAATATGCCCTATTCCTCGTGGTCACTCTGTATAGGAGTAGCAAATTCATATTATTGTCTGTGATGTTTTCCATGACGAAATACTTAATGAGCAATCTAATATTAAAACTGACACTCTAATATTTAAAACATTATTCAAAAGTAATACGGTGTCAGTTTTAATATTAGGTTGTTCATATTATTGATAGTTGGAGAGATATTGGAGCTCAAGTATTCTGATATAAATTTACATGGAATTAGTATGATTTATACTGCAGGGGTTCTCAATCTTTTTCAAGGACAGTACCCCTTAATGAAAAATTAAAATTTAGCGTACCCCCTTGTTACCGCGAGGAGATGTTGTGGGGGGGGGGGTGACAGTTAAATTAAAAAGCCTTTTTACATAAAAAACACAATACATTTGGAAACATATTTGAAACCCATTACAAAAAATTAATGAAGGATGAGCTTGCTTCTTAACATAGTTCCTCAATGCTAGGTTCGAGGTCAAACCTTAAATCGTCCCTAACATTAACCTTGTATGTGAACTTCTACTTAATAGTTATACAAGCCTATTGCACTTGTTGGTTCCTAGTAACTCAACCATAAAGTATTCAATTTATTAGATTTCATTATTAAATAATAACCTTGCGTGATTGCGAAATGGAAAAAAGGTTTAATTTTTCATTAACCGTACCCCCTGAAATTTTTCCAGTACCCCCAAGGGGTACGCGTACCACAGTTTGAGAACCCCTGATTTATAGAATTACTTCCTTTATTATTATTATTATTATTCATAAATAGATAATGACTGATTAATTGTCTTTCGTATCATGATTGTTCCAATAAGTAATGTAAGATAGTTTTTGTTTATTTATTTATTGAAAAATTACAATCTGCGAGGGCACCAGGGAGACCCCATTATTGCCCTCATAACACAAAAGAATTGGCCAGTTAAAAATAAGACATAAGAAAATTAAAAGTAAACAGATGAAATAGATTAATGATGTTGAAGATCCATCTTGTTTCCACTAATATGTAATATAAACTTAATAAAACAACTTTTGAATGAAAATTAACTCACGTCCCTCAAACTCATACCTTAAGTCAGTGTACTGTGGGTCGTCTGACGATGCTCTAGACAACAGAGCGAAACGGCCGTCACGCCATAACGTGAGTTAATTTCCATTCAAAAGTTGTTTTATTAAGTTTATATTAAATAGATTAATGATAAATCTTTTGATATCAATTGAATAGAACCAAATGCAGTCCCCTATTTGTTCTCACTTTTCAATCTGTTCAATTTTAGTTTGTTATGAATGTAAAGTGTGGAACTTATTTCTGATTTGTTGTAGGAGACAGCAGAAAACGTTTTGATGTATTCTACAGAGCACTGTTGATTGGCGAAGACAAAGAGAACCCAAAACCGGCCAAGTTTAAGCTAACCAAACATCAGTTGTTTCCTGAAAGAGGAACTGTGTGGGATTGGATGTTTACAAAGAAAAATAATGGAACATGGTCACTTTGGATTGATACTATGGAAAAAATTCCCATCGCACAGAATGTCAAGGTATGTTGTATTCACATTGACTGTATTTCAGTTAAATGAATAAATAAATAAATAATTTCTATTGTCTTTTGTTAACTTATCTTTCCATTATGGTATTGATGCGGTTTTACATCTTCTTTTATCACTGAATCACTGACCCGGTGGCTCGGAAATAGTAGGTCCACCATGTTCCCCTTAACATGGATTAAACGGTGAGATGGAATACGTATTTATTACTGTCACTGAATATTTAAGGGTTTTAATTGTTTATCTGTTAGGGTTTAGTAGTTTGTAGTTTATCATGTACAAATGTGTACATTTTTATTTAACATTATCTACAGTTTACTGGAATAAAACAAAAGTAGTAGTATAACGTTCAAATTATTATTATTCCTCTGTCTTGTAACCCAAGAACAGAGGCATTTAATTAAACACAAAAAATATATTCAATACTACATTTTGCTTATCAATTTGAGCATCCCACTATAGAAACTATGTGTCGGGATGCAATAATGTTCGCCTTATTCAACATATCAATCAAATTTTTTTAGTTCAATGAAAGGAAAACATTTGAGATACAAGTTTTTTGTCTCTAATTTTTTTATTGCACTTCAGCTTAAAAGAATATCATTTTAATTACCTAAAATAAAACATGATGCAACCCCAATGAGATCCCTAAACTTTGACTCCAAAATATTTGGATTTTTTTTAAATTTCGCTTAAAATATGCAGGGATAATCAGTACTGCAGTTTGAGTTCAAATTGAGAGAGTGGAATCGACAGTAGGAAGCTATATCTGTTATCTGTAATTCATCATTAACTGATTTTTTGGTGTTTGAAATGGTTCAGCTCATCAACATGAAATATTATCATCTCACAACTGTTTGAGTAATTATCACTATTTATTGTATTCATTCAATACTGCTGAAGTTCATCAACCGCCATTGACTATAACCAAATCCACCCAGTGCCCATCTATACTGTACTGAATAATTAATTGATCATGAATAATAAGACGAAATTGTCACAACCAAATTTATTAAAACTTAGAGAAACTAGTTTCGGTTGTTACACCATTATCAATCTCAATCAAACACAGTTGATGAACTTCACCAGTATTGAATGAATACAATAAATAGTGATAATTACTCAAACAGTTGTGAGATGATAATATTTCATGTTTACGAGCTGAAGCATAGGTTGATTGAGATTGATAATGGTGTAACAACTGAAACTAGTTTCTCTAAGTTTTAATAAATGTGGTTGTGACAATTTCGTCTTATTATTCATTATGGATGCCTTCCACAATATCACCTTCACCACTACAAAGAAAATTAGTTGATCAATTATTTAATAATGTATTGTTAATTTCTGCTAATATTCCAGATTAGTGAATTGATTATACAAACTGATGAAACAGCCAGACAGCATTACTTTCTCAAGACATTTTTGTCGATGAATATTCCGTTACTCTTTGTTGGACCTACTGGCACTGGTAAATCAGCTATCGCTCTCAACCACATAGTACAGCTTCCGAAGGATAAATTCATGGCCAATGTCATTAACTTCTCCGCACGAACATCGGCCAATCAGACACAGGAAATGATCATGTCAAAATTGGACAGGTATTCTTTTGAATTTCTTCTGATGCATTGAATGCTTATTATATTTCATCTCAAACATATTTTCAGATTTGCCTTTTCATTTTTAGGACAGTACAGTTTTTAATTTTGTTGGAGTAGCAAGTTCTGTTGTATTGGATGAAGAAAGCGTAAGACACCCATAAAGTTGTCCAATTTGCTGTTCAGTTTGAATTAAAGGCATTGAAACTTGAATGACTTGGTGGAATAGAAAAAAATTAGTAAAACTGTATAATGTTTAAATGATTATGTTAAATAGATATTTACTTCATGATAGATTGATAGGTGAATGTATTGTTACAGGTTCTATAACTTAAATAATGCTAGCAATACTTGGAATTAACACTCGCACTTTATTTACGCAAATTACTCTTACAACACACTCACTAATCACAAGAAAACCCAATAAGAAAAAACAGATCATTAACATTCAGCTAACAACGGATTTTCGGTAGATCAAACCTTAAATCGTCCCCAACATTAACCTTGTCTCTGAACTTCTACGAAATAAGACAAGCTGCGTTCTCGTAGGTCCCGTTCGTAACGGTGACCGATTAGATTGGCCAGAAAAAAAGACACTGTTCTCTGCTGTAAAATCACTTCCCGGTGGTTCGGAACCCACCTAAAACTGTAGGTCCAGCTCATCAATCACCATCATCCAACTCATTACTCACGCACAGGTCTCAAACCTATGTGGGCTTCATCATCCAAAAAAATAACGACTATCCAATAAACTGTTTAATAAAGTAAAAATAAAACTTAAAAACTATTAGCATATCAAAACATATCTAAAACAAAGCGGGCCAATTAGAGCAGATGGTTGGGGCGTCGCAACTTCAGCTTACCGTCGTTTAAGCGGTCGTGGGTTCGAATCCCACTCCTCCGTCTGGCATCTATGTGTAATTATTCACCTCGTCACCCACGCACAAGTCTCGGACTCATGTAAGCATCATCAGCAATAAAAAAAGTTAAACTTTCAATAAATGGAACACTTATGAAGCACAGTCTGGAACATGAGCACTTGATTTTCATAGACACAATTTATTCATACTCTGTCACTCAACTGGCACTGGATAATAAAATACACTGCCACTGGATATCAACGTTGAAGAGCAAAAGACAAACTAACTCAATGCAGACAATGAGAGCCCTTTTATCTTACTGTTTTCATTCACACTAGCAATTTCTCGATGTCTCGATGGCTCTATCACACAGAAAATGTTCTAGTGGGGTCTTGATTGTGCCAGTATAGAAGATAGGAGTGAGAGAGACATTCAGGGAGAAAGAGAGAATCAAGAGTCAATTTACAATCTCTATGAAGCACGTGCCAACAATGCATGGAGCATGATTACAAAAAAATAGACTATTGTTCTTCCTTCCACCTGTCTTACATTCTTAAATATCTATAATAAGTACTCACTTTCAGCAATCCATATAATTTTTCTACGAAATAAAATGTCAATTTTTTATCACAGCTAAACTTTTTATTTTTCAGTCTAAACATGTAACAATGTACCAATTTCATTTCTGCTAATATTCCATTAATATCAGCTATGGACAATAAATATCAACAAATGTTGACTTATTCATCATCAATTCATCATTCATTGGGAGTCGCAGCTAAATTTATTCATTTATTCATTTGTCGTGGGGGGGAGGGGGGTTATAATGAATATAACATCGAGAATTGTCATGCATTAATTAACATACAAACAATTAACTACATTAAATGATCATAGTCAAACCTGACAAGTCACTAAAACAAACAATACAATACTACAGAATACTGGTATCAATAGTAACAAACTTCAATGTTCAAAAAGGCTTTGCCAACTATAATAGCAGTTATCTATCAACCATTCCTTTATTCTACTCTTGAACAAATTGAGTGATTGAGCATTTCTAACATGACACGGCAATGAATTAAATACCCTTTTACTGATGTAATTGAGGTTCAGTTCATAAAATTTGTTGCTGTTCCACTTTAATTAAATTTCTATGCGTTGTATTATGCTGATGAACGTCTGCACCCGTTGTCCAGTTATCCCTTAATCTGAATGCAAAAATTCCTAGATAGTAAATTTGAACATTACGCCCACAAACGTAACACTCCAATAAATTCTCACATGCATTTAAAAAAAAAAGTTCTGAATCCAGAAAATAGTAAACAATAATTTCTCTATTGCTATTAGTACATCATCGTCATTTTCATCAAAATGCAATTACACCAACGTATGTTTTTATTTATTATCATGAGATATTACATTATTTTTCAATATTTTTTTTTTGTTTTGTTCAGGCGACGGAAAGGTGTGTTTGGACCTGCAATGGGCAAACAATGCGTGATGTTCGTCGATGATCTGAGCATGCCACAAAAAGAAGTGTATGGCGCTCAGCCCCCTATTGAGCTATTGAGGCAGTGGATCGATCACCGCCATTGGTACGATCTGAAAACCACTGTCAGATTGGATCTTGTTGATATTGTAAGTATTAATATACTGTAGTTTTCATATAACTTGGCAGCAGTATGTTGGGTTCAGATGTAGCATGTCCCATCTGCTACACGCTGCCAAGTTATATGAATACTACAATAGTCGTTTGTGTTTTGCAGACTGCCGTTTCAAAATCAATT
Source organism: Conomelus anceps (assembly GCA_948455865.1). NCBI lineage: Eukaryota > Metazoa > Arthropoda > Insecta > Hemiptera > Delphacidae > Conomelus > Conomelus anceps. The sequence goes on along the minus strand of OX418217.1, from coordinate 4,798,897 downwards.
CAGGTTCCGCAATCATATTCCTAATCCAATTAAAAACTGTTTTCAGTTGATGTGCATCTGAAAAATGTATTCCCCTAAATTGAAAATTTGAAAAACCACTGCCATTTTGTCCATTGTCTGATAAAAATTGAATTTTTTTTGAGGATGAAGCCCACATAGGTCTGAAACCTGTGCGAGGTTAATGAGTTGGATGATGGTGATTGATGAGCTGGACTTACATTTTTAGGTGGGTTCCGAACCACCGGGAAGTGATTTGAATGTTCAGTGCATCATACAATATTATTTGTTTGCCATAGGATTAGCTAGCTTACAATCTTATACAAATCATCAACAAATAATTCAAATTTTCAGATTACAAAATGTTCTTGTGATTTAATTTTTTTTTTCAATTTATTTTTATTTTCCATACATATACAAACTTACAAGAATATTCCAATAGTAGAAGTATAGAATATAGTGTCGAATATTCTAATAGTAGAATAGTAGAAGATAAGATCCAAATCAACAATATTATTTTTTCACTAGATATACATGAAATAAAATATTCTGAAAATTACTTTTTTTGTCTTGTTAATTATACTTTTTACATAAAACATTTTTTTAAACAAATTGTGCAATACCTACATGATTGGAAGAAGAATTTAGTTGAAGCGTAACATAAGCATAAAGCTTGTTCGCTAGAAGTGAGTTGAGTTTTTTTATTTTTTACACTTACTATCTTGAAAAGTATGTTTATTTTAATTTGTTAGAAATATTACTGAGAATTGATATCTATCTAGAAACTTTATGCATCACTAATCCAAATCGGATAGCTGAAGAAGAAATAAGAAATTTTCTATAGACAAAATACTGTTACAAAATTAGGATTTTTCATCTTTTTTGTACAGTATTATATTTTGTCCTTCCCATCTCCCTTTGAAATACCTGTATTAATTGTTTAAAGAAATAATAAGATTCCATCTATAGAATTTGAGCTTTGGGTTTTTTGAATGTTCAGCATTTAATATTCAAGTCCACTCATTCAAATCTTTTTCAATATGCTTTTTTATCATTCTGTTCCTCTTTTTTTTATAGATTACGTCTTGGAGACTCCAGTTTAGGAGTATAAGACAAGTCAGATCAACAATATTATACACTAGATACCATAATTACTATATCAATTAGTTGAGGCAAGGCTTAATTTTGATGCGAAAGGAACTCTTGTACACTATAAAAAGCTTTATCAACTAAATATTGACTATCTTGACTATCAATGCTCTTTTTATTAATTCTCAATATGTGTTTGTGTTTGCAGTTATTCGTTGGAGCAATGATTCCTCCTGGTGGCGGCTCAAATAATGTCACATTCAGGTTTACTCGACATATGAATATCATTTCAATAGATTCGTTCGATGAGGCAACAATGACAAAGATTTTTTCAACTATCACTGATTGGCATTTCTCTAGAGGATTTGATGAGAAAATCTCAAGGTACAGCAAGGTAAGATGTTCCCTTGAATAGTAACTACTATATTAAGAAGAATCAACGCATTTGTTGGACTCTAATTCTGCTGCTATATATGTCAGTTGAGAGACAACACAAAGAAAGGCAATGCCTACTTGCTTTTATTCTGTTTTTATGTTTATGGATTCGGAAATACGTTTTTATACACTGTTCTGCATTGAAGTATCTTGTATTGCTAGTTCCATTTGATAGTGACTAAATATAGATGGTATGGAATTATAATTTCTCAGGTATTGTTCGGCTGAAACGTGTACTGAATTCATTCATTCAAAGTAGGCTACTACCGTTTGAAAGTAGAATGAAGTTGGCCTATTAACTGCCTAAACTGAATTATTATGTTCAATTTATACTTACTTACTTACTTATCCAGCGCTACAGCCCGAGGTGGGCCCTGGCCTCCGCCACAACTAGCCTCCATCCTTCTCTGTCGCTTGCCTTCCTCTTCCATCCTTGTACACCCATCCTTCTCAGGTCATTTGTCACCTGGTCAATCTATCTACTCCTAGGTCGACCTTTCTTCCTTCTACTATGGAGCCTGCTGTTGAAAACAATGCTTGGCATTCTAGCCTCGTTCATTCTTATTACATGCCCTAGCCACCTAATCCTTTGCGACTTTATGAACCGTACAATATTTTCTCCATGGATAAAAGACTCAAGCTCATCGTTCTTTCTTATTCTCCACTGCCCATTCACTTGTACGGGGCCATAGATTTTCCTGAGTATGGACCTTTCAAAAATGTTTAAAGCATTTTCATCACACATATTCATCACCCATGTCTCTGATGCATAGGTTGCTACCGGCCTTACCAAGGTTTTATAAATTGCCATCTTGGTACTTCTACTGATGAGTCTGCTTTTGAAAAGCTTAATGTTTGCATAGTATGCTCTATTGGCTGCTTGAATTCGATCCCGTACATGAGAGTTGTCACCTTTTGAATTTATTGGGCAACCAAGATACTTGAAATGTGTTACTCCTGCAAACCTCTTGTTGCTCACATGTATATTCCTTGGTACCCTGGACTTGACTGCTGACACACAGAGGTATTTACTTTTACATTCATTTACAACCAGTCCTACTTTTTCCGCCTCAACTTCCAGTACTTTATAAACATCCTTCAAGCAAGCCACATTTCTAGCCATTATGACTACATCGTCGGCATAAGCACACACCTGATGCATCTTATTGAAAATGCTGCCTCCTTGATCCACCTTTTCAACAGCTTTGTGCAGAGCAATGTTGAACAATACCGCTGAGAGCCCATCACCCTGCTTCACACCGGCATTGAAACTGAAACTCCTGCTCAACCTATTACCCATCTTTACCTTGGCAGTGGTATCTGACATTATCATTGTGATGAGATTAACCAGTTTACTCTGTATTCCCCAACCTTTAAGTATCTGGCACAGCTTAGGTCTGATGAGACTATCAAACGCTTGTTTGAAATCAATGAAAAGGCAGTGTACATCAATTTCATGTTCATAAAATTTCTCTATTATTTGTTTTATGACAAAAATCTGGTCCGTAGTGCCCCTATCTCTGCGAAAGCCACATTGATAATCTCCAAGTATATTTTCTGCATATGGCTCCAGTCTATTTCTTATAATTGCAGAGAAGACTTTATACACTACATTCAGTAGTGTAATACCTCTATAGTTTTGGCACTCCATTTTATCTCCTCCCTTGAATATTAGGTGAATAATACCACCTTGCCATTCCTCAGGCATGACTTCATCTCTCCATATTATGCCTAGCAGATGATGCAACCTTTCAATCAAAGATTGACCTCCTTCTTTTATCATCTCCGCCATTATGGTATCTTCACCCGGTGCCTTACCATTCTTCATGTTCCTCAACACTTGCGTTATCTCCTGCATTGATAGGGGGTCACTATCCTCATTTATTGCTTCCACTTGCACTTCATCATTTGTCTCTTCCTCATTGTTCCGGTTCAAAAGCTCCTCAAAATGCTCAGCCCATCTATCTAGCACTCTTTCTTCACTTACCACTCTTCCATCCTTTCCACGACAAACCATCATCCTTGGCTGAAAGCCTTTTCTCATTTTGTTGATTGCCAAATAGAACTTCTTGGTTTCACTCATCCTGCTCGTTTGCTCAATATACTCCAGATCTTGCTTCAACTTTTCCTTCTTCTTTCTTCTGCATATTTTATCTGCCTTCCGCCTTTCACATTTGTAAATCTCACAGTTCATTCTGGTTTCCCTTTGTATCATCCTCAAACGTGCCTCATTTTTCTTTTCTATGGCCACTCTGCACTCTTCATCAAACCATTCCGTTCTATTTGCACTATTTCTTTGGCCCAAAATTTCCTTTGCAGTCTCTTTTATTGATTCTCTGATGGTTTTCCATTCCTCCTCCACACTCTCTCTCATCACCTCATTCCCAATTTTCTCCTGCAATCTTTCTCTGTAGCTTTCCTTATATTGTTCCGACTTCAACTTTTCTATATTCCATTTCCTTGGCTGGATAGCATTCCTTCCTATGACACTTAATTTCTCTCTCAGGACAGCCTTTACCAAATAGTGATCTGAGTCACAGTTTGGCCCTCTACAAACTCTGGTGTCTATTATTGAAGAAGCATATCTCTTTCTTATCAGCACATGATCTATTTGGTTCACTGTTCTTGCATCCGGTGACTTCCATGTACCTAGATGGATTCTCTTGTGCGGGAAGTGAGTACTTTTAATATACATATTTGATCTTGCCGCAAAACTAGCCAATTTCCAACCATTTTCACTTGTTTGGTCATGTACAGTATGTCTGCCTGCAATTCCCTGTAGTTCACTTTCTTTTCCGATTTTGGCATTGAAATCTCCCAGTACCACCAGTACATCATATCTGGGAATACTATCACATACTTTTTCCAGATCATCATAAAATTGCTGCTTCTCATCCTCACTTTTTTCTTCTGTAGGAGCATGTACTGAAAGTAAAGAAATATTTCTGAATTTTCCTTTGATTCTTATTCTACAGGTTCTTTCATTCACAGGCTCAAACTCTAACAGGCTCTTTTTCACAATTTTACTTATGATAAAACCTGTGCCCATTAGTCCTGTCCTTCTTTCTGTACCACTATACATAACCGAGCATTCTTTCTTATCAATCATTCCCTTACCTTGCCATCTCATTTCCTGAAGTGCCACAATATCGATTTTTGTCTTTTCCATTTCATTTATAATCTCTTTCATCTTTCCAGGCTTGAGCATTGTCCTCACATTCCATGTGGCTATCCCAATATCCTTACTTCCAAAATCCATATCCAAATCCAAATCAGTGCGTTTTCCTTTATGTAATCCTTTATTCCGGTTATCGTTCCGAGGCAGTTGTGTTGGTTTCATAACTGTTGGTTTTTTTATGGTGCAGGGTTGTTGGCCCTGCGCCCAACCCCCAACCTGGAGGACCAGGGTTTTTCTGTTAGGGATTTCCTTCCCTTAGCCGACAGGTTCCCGTTATGAGGGGCCGGAGACTCCCCTTCACCCATCCCCATTTGGGGTAGGATTTGCTGGTTTCGTAGACAGCTTGCACTATCAACTAGAGCATTCCCTGGTATTTAATGGTAGCACCTATTCGGCATCAGCACTACCACCAGGACTCAATAACCAGCCATTCACCATCCTCCTTTCTCAACACGGGCTTGGGACCGGCTATGGCGGAGTTATGTTCAATTTATAGTTCCTGGATTTCTTGTTCCATGACGAACTGCGTTGTTAATATTAACTTTTCATGTGAAATTTAACGACTTGCAGTCAAATATTTGTTAAGAATAAGTATAACTCACTTAATCTGCAGGCCGAGCGCTTTCGAATCTATGAGATCCATCTTCAGCCTCTCATAGATTCGAAAGCGCTCGGTCTACAGATTAAGTGAGTTATACTTATTCTTAACAAATATTTGACTGCAAGTCGTTAGATTTCACATGAAAAGTCAATTTATAGAATATTAACATACAATATTACAACTGCCGATCATTGTGTAGTTTTTTCCTAATTTTTTAAGAGAATCATTTTTTATAAAACCTTGTTCAAGAGGGCCCTTGTGTTATTATATTTTTTTATAAATAAAATCGGTTGATTGAAGGTTATTACTTTCATAATATTGGCACACTTCAAGTCATGCATCTTCAAACCATGTTCATAATCAATGTGCAAATTGAGAACATATGCGCTGGTTTTTTATTAATAATTCAAAAGACATGTACCTATCACTCCCCATTCGCTGAGAATCGAGGTTGAGATCCAAGCTGCAGTAGGATTAATATGTGATGAAATAAGTGAGTGGATAAGGAGAAGCATTGACCGCCAATGCGAATGCGCCGACAGTTACCTCACCCTGCGACCCTTTCACTTAAGCCACGCCTCCCTGCGCCTAGTGTTCATCGCATATTAATTCTACTTTGCTTACAGTCAAAATCGTCTAAAGACTAACGGCCGGTTGCAAAAAAGCCAATTAAATTTAATCCCTGTACTAGATTGATGATTCCTAATCCCTAGTAGATTGATGTCATTCTACGGAGATGTGTCGGGATGCAAATATACGTATAGCAGCTAAAATAAGAATTACTCCGATCTAAATGTAACATAACTTAATGGAGAGAATTTAGTTGCACAAAGGACAATGACAAGCGATAACGCCGATTAGACTAACCGGGTTGAAAGATATTTAACGGCCTGACCACCGAGGATTAAATTTCACTAATGCCCGTTAAGTTACATTTTATAGATTATGTTTATTGTACCAGAACACAGAACTGCAAATTATGGTGTTAAAAATTTTCAAAATGAATAAAATCTATTAAGAATATAATAATATTGAGATAGTTGAAATAATTCACAATGAAATGATTCTAATTCGTATTTTTTTCTCAAATTCAGAATCAGTTGTTGATTAAATTACAGTGTAGCCAGATTGTGCCCGTTCGGTTAACGAAAAATAACTAATGGATCTTTGTGCAACAGAAACAAATCCATTACACTTACGACAGTTAGTTAACTGACATTAAACTCCTTATTTAATTGGCTTTCGAGCAACCGGCCGTATGACTATTCATACATATTAATAAAATTAATGTAGCTTACATTTGAAAACGGAATCAAAAATAATATTATCGAGTATTGAGTATGCCATTTTTGCAATGCACATTATTTAATTATTAGTAGTATTCATATGTATTATCTTGCTGTGCAGAACTGACCTTTTTGAGTCGCGGCGTATTATTAGTAGTTTTATTTATTAACTATTAGTATTATTGTTGTGGTTCTTAGTAGCTCTGAAATTTCCATGAAAGCGTAATAAATTTTTTACAGCCCATTGTGATGGCGACTCATCAGGTTTATGAGCAAGCAAGGGCAAAGTTCCTTCCAACTCCAACCAAATCGCACTACACATTCAATCTTAGAGACTTTTCTCGTGTAATACGAGGAATCTTACTAGTTCCTAGCTCTCGTGTGCCTGATGCTGATAAAGTGTTCAGACTATGGGTTCACGAAACTTTCCGGGTCTTCGGTGATCGTTTGATAGAGCAGCAGGACAGGTACAATACTCACCATAACTACTAATTTGCACTTAATAAAATTATTTCCTAGCATTTTTTTCCTTGTCATTTTTTTGAGGATGAAGCCCACATAGGTCTGAGACCTGTGCGTGGGTAATGAGTTGGATGATGGTGTTTGATGAGTTGGACCTACAGTTTTAGGTGGGTTCTGAACCACCATTAACTTGTTGAAATATTTATTTCTTATTCTATCTTTATATTATTTACAACAATCTTATTAGGTATTATTGAACGGAATGGAACAACTCGCCGCCGTACCACTCCAGTAGGCGCACCCGTCTCCGTGTCATGAGTGGTCACACATGTACACAATTTTTGTTTTGTGCGTTAAGGCGTTTATACACGATCAAATTTTTCATTCATTCAATAAAATAAAAGAGCTTCCAATCCCTTCAAAGTCCGTCAAATTGTCTCAAATCTTGTCCTAGATTTGACAACACTTTCAAAGTCGTGTCAAAGATTGGACAAGATTTATTGGATGTGATTATTTGATGGAAAATTTTATTGTGTACAAACCTTCATTCATCAATTTTGTCCAATCAAACTATTGTTTCGGCTTTTTAGATTAAAATAATTGTTACAAACATGTTTCAATGTAACATTTATTATGCTATGTGTGAGGTCCGAGAAAAATAATTGCATAAAGATTCAACTATTCAACTATACAGTAGTATTGTATGTCTGATTGGTTAAATAAAAATACATGTATTTATAATGTCGAATTATTAGCTGCTTCTAAATTCAATATTACTGAAAAGCGGTAACAATAAAATAAAGGGGGAAATCAGTCCTTCTTGTATGAGTTGGCCGCAGCGGGTTGCCCTAGACTCATTATGGGGTACATACTACTATTTCTTATATTAAGGTAATTGCGTAACAGCTGGAGATTTTTTTAAATCCAGTGCTCTAGAATTTTGACTCTTTTATGCAGGACGTTGAAGGACATTAATGTCTTGCTAGGAATTCATTAACTAGCCAGGAATTCTAATTGAGAACTCGCAATCATCTATGAGTGATTAATTCTTCAAATTCGAATAATGATTTGTTTATAGTATCGACAATACAACTGGTTACTTCTTGAGCTTGTTTAAATAAAAAAGTAGCAAATTTTATCTCTACGGAGAGTCTCAAGAAATGCAATAAAGACACGAGTAATACTAAAACAAAACTCGATATTTCTTCTAGGACTTCCTTGTGTTTTCTTCAATAAATTAGGTCAATTAATGCAACAGGAAATTTCTTATTCATCAATTAATTTATTTATTATTTATTATTAGACTTAAAACTCCCAAAGTGGAAGACGCTGAGTAAAGATGGTTCATTTTTTGGACTAGTTCTTCTTGTTTGCCAACCAGATTTTCATTTTTTGTGCGAATTCAGCTTTTCTTTCTACATTTTTATTACTTTATTATTTAATATTCAATTCATTTATTAATTCTTCAAATAGAAATTGCAAGAAAGAATTTCTGTTACAAAGCACTACATGAGCTACTGAGTTAAAATATGGAGAAATATTAAATAAAATAATGGAAGGGAGTAATAATTGGATAGCACTGATAGATTGATCATAGAATGCATTTTCTTTTTTTTTTTGAGGATGAAACCCACATAGATCTGAGACCTGTGTGTTGGTAATGAGTTGTATGATGGTAATTGATGAGCTACAATTTTAGGTGAGTTCCGAACCACCGGGAAGTGATTTTACAGCAGAGGACAGTTTCTTTTTTGCTGGCCAATCCAATCGGTCACCCTTACAACTTAAAAGAGTGCCCAGGAGAACGCAGCTTCTCTATCTGATTGAGCGTATACCTGCTACGGCTCACGGCTATCACTTCCCTTTCAATATCACTTCTATTTATCAACATTGAAACTATTTCAATCCGCAACTTCACTAAATACATTGCTCATTTTTTCATTATTTTATAATTTATAATTTGATTCTATTATATTTATAATTTTTCATTATTATTTTTCAGAGAACTTCTCTTCAACATTGCCAAGGATGCATGCCACACTCATATAAGAACAAGCATGGACAAGTTTCTTGAGAATATTGTACCAGAAGGAGTCAGTAGTCTAAATGTTGATCACATCCGTAATCTTTTCTTCGGAAATTACATGGAACCAGATGCGGATCCAAAAATCTATGATGAGGTAACTCAATTGGACTTTTAATAATTTATTATTCGTTATGATAATACTTTGTTCATTGTCTGCTGATTGACCTGCAAGCAATGAATATTTTAAAAATTATGCCAGTTGTTATAGTTTCATCCAATGTCAAAGATAGCATTTATGATTCCATGGTAGTTCTACTGTCTGGTAGTCTGATACACATCTATGCCTCATAAGAGAATCTATTACAATAAACTAATTAGACATTATGTATGTTTCTAGTTTCAAATCTAATTTTATTTTCGAAATTAAAAAATACAAAATAAGTAATGAGCTATCTTCATTATATAATTACAATAGAATAAAATAAAGCAGACAATTTCTAGACAACTAACTAAAGATAATAGATACACTCATTCTTAACGTCACCATTGTGTACTATGTAGGAATATCATATAATAATAATAATAATAATAATAATAATAATAATAATAATAATAATAATAATAATAATAATAATAATAATAATAATACTAATAATAATAATAATAATAATAATAATAATAATAAATAAATAAATAAATTTATTGAACCAATCAATGAGTACAATGCATTTGTATATAAAATCACAAAAGAACTTCAAATAAAACAATATTGACTCTTAACAATAACATATAAGCCATAAATAACAGCTTGAAATATGAAAATGTTTGTTTGTGATGAAAAATTACAATTTAAATGGTTCATCCCTCTGTAAGCAAGCGCTTGTGTTGAGGGATGAGTCTATTCAAAATAAATTTAATCCGTTATGGACTTTATGGACGTTATAAACAAAACAAAAAAATAAATATTTTTAATGATCTAAATTCTACATAACATGACTTGAGAATAACAACATAATTTGAGAGTAACATAACTTATTGTACAGTAATAGATAAAGGTAGTGTAATAAATAGATAAAGTCATTTTATCACTAATAATAGATATAATAATAACCTGAATAACTATTGTAGGATAGATAACTAAAAAGACTATTGCAAGATATATGAGTGAAATAACCATAACTTATCAGTGTAAAAGGAAAAAAGAAGAAAAAAATCTTGGTGTTTAAGGAAATAATACCTGCAAAGGTGAAACCTGAGCGCAGGTATGAGTCGCTTATTAAAGCATATGAATAGTTTATAGAAAATGTAAAAAAAACATTATGGAAAAATATTAAAAATTGAAATTGATTAAAAAGAGAGGATAATGTTTATTTATTTATTTATTTATGTTGATTTAGAAACGATAAAAGAAGTCTCGGAAAAAACAAAGAAAACAATATGATTTCCAAAAAACTACTACCGTACCTAAGTTTAAGCAGAATTTATTAATTTCGAATTCCTTTAATTGCTGTTACTTTATACTGAAGACTTCCGCAATGGCGGATTTTGACAACTAGTGGTTAAGGCGCTCAACCGGCAATTGAGAGGTCCGTGGTTCGATTCCCGGTGGTGACTGATATTTTTGGACAGTAGCATTCATCGATTCCCATCAGCTGTTCAATGCTGTTTTCAATATCCGCCATTGCGGAAGTCTTCAGTATAAAGTAATAGCAATTAAAGGAATTCGAAATTAATAAATTCTGTTTATGTATATTTGTCAGATTATTCAATTCTCAGTCACTTCAAACTAACTCCTAAGTTTAAGTTTGTTTATAAGAAAGAACTGGTTCAAAAAATAGAAAAAATCATATTGATTTTGATAGCTATTGAAACAGTCTGTCACTAAGTTTTTGTAAAAGTATCAATTTATCCAGATCATGTCTCATTCTATTTATATATATATATATATATATTATATTCAGTTTGATTGGTGTGCGCTGGTCAATGAGACTGCTTTTGAGCCAATAAAACCTTCAATTTCATTGTTTATTATTGAAATTCCAGGTGAATGATTTCAATGTTTTGACTGAGCGAATGCAGTATTATCTGAGTGAATACAACCAGCTCTCCCGTACACCTATGTCTCTGGTGATGTTTAAGTTCGCCATTGAGCATGTTTCAAGAGTCAGTCGTGTTTTGCAGCAAGATAATGGCCACGCCCTGCTTGTAGGCATTGGGGGCAGTGGAAGACAGAGTGTCACCAAGCTGGCCGCTTCAATGTCTGAAATGGCCTTGTACCAGGTGAATGCCTTTATTTCTAGTATTATACTATCAGGCTTTTAAGGTTCTCATAGATCATTGTTTACCTTCATATCAGTTTGCATTATTAAATAGAATAAAGCTTGTAGTATAAGAGTAACATTACAATTTAGTAACTGCAGACCCTACAGAATTTATTGAGATATTTGACTCGTAGGATAAACATTAAATTGATTTAATGTATAAATTGATTAAGTAAATTTGATTAAGTAAACTTCGAACTTTCTTATTAAATTGATCTTTAAATACTTTTTTCATGTTTTGAGTAGATTAAACCCGACGATTGATCAATAAACCAGTTAACCTATTAAAATGTTCATCAATTAAATTCCGAAGATGAAATACATGATAACATTTTTTTGTAGATTACGTCTTGGAGACTCCAGTTAAGGAGTATAAGACAAGTCAGAGCCCCCGAACCCGCACCCAAGTATGAAGCTGTTTTATTTTATGCAATTAAATCGCACTGATTCAAGTCCATTTCAGATTCCTGGATTTCTTGTTCCATGACGAACTGCGTTGTTAATATTAACTTTTCATGTGAAATTTAACGACTTGCAGTCAAATATTTGTTAAGAATAAGTATAATAACTCACTTAATCTGGCCGAGCGCTTTCGAATCTATGAGATCCATCTTCAGAGGCGTGGGTTCCTAGATCATGTCAGTTTTTTTGGTTAGAAGTGTTGTGGTTTTTGTAAAATGTGATCAAAAAGTGTGTGAGATTTAAAATTTAGTTGTTCATTGAGAATGTTTTGTTTATTGTGTGTGGTGTGTTTGTATATTTCAAATTGTTCCAAGGTGTTGAGTTCGTGTCCTTTAGATTTTATATGTAGAATGTGTAGGTTGGTAGCCTACTGATGTCAGTAAAAGTGTGTCCAGTTTGAAAAGTGTGTCCAGTCACAATCAGAGCAGTTCAGTTTGTAGATCCCTGGGAGATCGTATTTGTTTGTGTTCAGTGTGGTTTTGAGTGTAAGTGCATTTTTTATTTTGTTTTTTGTTCTGAATGAGATGGTGTGGCCGGCTTTTTTGAAGATTTTTGCTAGTCTGTTTGATTGTGGATTAATGTATGTCATTGTGATGTATTTTTTGTCAGTGGTGTTGGTGTTTTGTTTCTTATTTTATGATTGAGTTTGTCAATTAGGTCGTGTTTGTAGCCGTTTTCTTGTGCTAGGTATTTTATTGTATTTAGTTCAGTGTGGTAATTGTCGGTGGAAAGCGGTGTGTTGTTGAGTCTGTGTAGCATTGACCTGAATGCTGAGTGTTTGTGTTGTGTTGGATGATTGGAGGTGCTGTGTATTAGGGTATCTGTCATTGTTGGTTTTCTGTAGATGTTGAAGCTGTGTTGTTGGTTTGTGTTCTTTGTAATTGAGAGGTCTAGGAAGTTTATTGAATTGTTTTGCTCATATTCAGCTGTGTATTGAATGTTCTTATGTATTTTGTTTATGTATGATCGAAGTTGTTCACATTGTCTTTTGTTTCCTCTGTATAGCAATAGAACATCATCTACATATCTGTGCCAGTATATTATGTTCTGTGAAAATTTGTTATTAAAGAGTATATGAGTATTTTCGCAGTGTTGGAGATAGATTTCAGCAAATATGCTTGAGATTGGTGAGCCCATTGGCAGTCCATCAGGTTGTGAGTAGAATTTGTTGTTGAAGGTAAAGTAATTTTGTTGAGTGATGATTTTTAGGATGTCTATTATTTCATTTATATGTTCTGTAGCTGTGTTGTTGTGAATAAGGATGTTCTGTATTATTTCTATTGTTTCAGCACCATTTCAGAGCTTCTGTATTATAATTTGAATTGTTATTTTTTTTCGGAGGATGAAGCCCACATAGGTCTGAGACCTGTGCGTGGGTAATGAGGTGAATGATGAGAAACATCCATGGCTGAATGAGATTTGAACCCAAGGCTGCAGGAAACGAAGACATCCAGAGTATTTATTATCTTAACACAGACAAGCGCTCCAACCAACTGCGCTACCGAGCTGCCTTGAATAGTCTAGCAAACTTAATGTATGCTCGAAATTCACTTGTAACAAGTTAATAATAATAATAATTTCTCCGGATGATACTGCGATCCAGAGGAGTTTATTCAAAAAACAAACATACAGATATTAAAGAGAATCCCGACTCTTAAAATTGCTACTAAATAATATAATTTTAATCCTAATTATGATACCCCACTATAAGTTAGTGGGGTTAATGATGAAATTGTTTAGTAACAATTCAAGTTTTAAATAAGAGTTGATACTGGAAATCATCAATAACAATTTGAATAATAGCAATAATTCGTAGTCATTCTCCAGCTAGAAGAATTTAAAAATAAAAAGATATCGTTTACTGTATGTTAAGTGCAATTCTTTCTCTGAGGAATAAGTGCTTGATTTTATATGTTTTATTATCCTTCACCTCGTTGTTTGCAACCCATTTTGCATGGAACTATTGCGGGCTTTCCATCAATATAACTATATGAAATAATGAAATTTATTCCTTCAAAGCTGAACAAAATATTTTTCAAATGATATACAGGAAATAGAGTTGAACACATTATCCCGTATTCGTGGTCAACTTGAAATTTTTTCTGATATTTACTGTTACTATCTAGTCTTGAGACTAATGAGCAACTTTTTTCTAGCCTACATTACTAAATGAAAGACTTTAAACTCAAAAAATAATAATTACAAAACAAAGGTACAAATGAATTTTGAGTCCAGCAGTTATAAAAACACTCGCACTCTATGACGCCTGCGCAAGTAAAAAAAATCAGAATACAACATTACAAACAACAACACTTTGCTCCGTATGCTTTTTTTTATCATTTCCATTGGGACTTGAAAGGCACATTTTCAACTGGAAAAAGGATCAATGGTTGTATTTTAAGATTTTAAACATTTTTGTTCTTCTGAATTTTCCAGATTGAAATCGCTAAAAATTATGGAGTTGGTGAGTGGCGAGATGACTTGAAAGTACTTCTTCGACGTGCTGGATGTGAAGGAAAACTTCAAGTCTTCCTTTTCAGTGACAGCCAAATAAAGGACGAGGCATTTGTTGAGGACGTCAATCTCATTTTGAATACAGGTGACGTTCCCAATTTGTATGCGTCCGATGAAAAAGCCGACATTCTCGAAAAAATGATGAACTGTGCAAGAGATACGGTAAGTCCAATTATCACTGAACTTCAATAGCTATGCATTCCTCAGACATTCTGGTATTCTCGAATTCTATTATTATTTATGTAATCATGCGAAATTTCTCTATGAACAACAAAGTGATCAATTTTATAAATTGAAACTGTCATTGGAGAAGAAAGACTGGGAACGTGTTGTGACAAGTTTTTTTGAAGGATGAAGCCCACATAGAACATTTAGTACATTTTAAAGAAGACGATTGCATTAAATGTAGGAACAGTAAATAACAAGAAATGTATGGAATAAAAAATGGAAAGAAAGAAAAATATATAAATGTGTAACTTTTTCTTTTTTCTTCTTTTTTTTCGTAGGATGAAGCCCACATAGGTCTGAGACCTGTGCGTGGGTAATGAGTTGGATGATGGTGATTGATGAGCTGGACCTACAAGTAGTTTTAGGTGGGTTCTGAACCACCGGTAAGTGATTTTACAGCAGAGAACTGTATCTTTTTGCTGGTCAATCTAATCGGTCCCTTTTACAAAGAGTGTCCAGAAGAACTCAGCTTATCTCTATATGATTGAACAGATACCTGCTATGGATCACGGCTATTACTTCCCAATAATGTACTTTGGAATTCCTTATGACTGAATATTATTTTTCCATAGGTCTTTCTGAATACAGTTACATTATCAGCTGGTTGTCTAAGGTTCTTCTAGGATTTTATTAATCTTGGCAAAGATATTCAGAAACTGGGGAAACTTGGCTACTTACTATAGCAACAGGCTCTTACAAAGGGGACTGCGTCAAACAGGGCTGGCGACAAGCTGTGCTGGTTTTCCAGCCCACGGTGACATTGCATGCACCGCCAACCTGGCACACTTAGGAATTCAGCCCACGGTGACGGCGTGCAACTTTGACGTTAGCCCATCTTGTAATTGGCCCACCTTGACGGCAGTTCACTTTGACATCGTCCCCTAACAAACATTGCTTGATGACGAGCTGATCAGCTCAGCGTCATCACCAGATAACAACTGTATCGGGGCAGCTGCGCGAATGACATGTACTGTATTTGCATCGCCTCTAAAAAAAATATATATGTACAGGGTGTTTCGGAACTCCATACCAATACTTCTAGGCAGTGTTTCTGGACCACTAACAAAAGTAAATATTGTAATAAAATTTTTCTAAAATTCCCAGTTACTCACACAGCCGCCATTTTTTTTTTAAATCATTATTTTTTATTCGAACACCTCTGAATGTATAATTTTGAAATTTTGCAAAAAACCTTTATAACAATTAAAACAATCTTAAAAAAATTAATCAATATTTTCCGACATCAAAAATCAAAATGGCGGTCATTTAAAATCTTTGAACAGGATTAAATTAATAATGGCTGATGATATCAAAATTTGACTGTAATAACCTTTTATAGATATTTTTATTGCAAATCCAACGATACCTCATTTTTCAAGATTGGCCAACAATTAACAGAGTATGCTACTTTTTAGGGTGTGCGGTGGTTGGAAGCGAAAAACTGCAACCTGTTCTCAACCACCCCACACACTAAAAAGTAGAGTCTCACCCTGTACATCAGAGTCTGAGTTCTACTCCTAATTCAGAAATTTCTGTACTGCTGACACTATTTTATATCTGAGAGTTCAACTAATTACAAAATAATTTTCTACTCTTGTGTGAATAGAACAAAAGACGTAAAAGATAATGTGAAAATCATACATAAACATAATGAATGTATTATGACACTCATTATTTTTCTATCCGTATCTTTTCAGAACAGAAAATTGGATACTACTCCTTTGGCTCTCTACAATTTCTTCCTAGAAAGGGTGAGAAATAATCTTCACGTTTCCCTAGCAATGTCACCAGTTGGAGATCAATTCAGAAATCGTATCAGGATGTTTCCGTCCCTTATCAATTGCTGTACCATAGACTGGTGAGCTTATTTATTCCTTATTTATTCTCTTAAAATGAAAGTGAGATATCTTCATCCCTTAGGAACACTCAGAACTGGCATTCAAGATTATGGAAATATTTATTCCAGGCTACTCTTCGTCTAATTTGGAGTTGAGATTTCCTTCATATGAATGCATGGACTCCATTCTAGATTGGAGAAGCACTTTGTCGATTAATGCAATTACTTATAAAAAATACTTGAATTTAATTGTGACTTTATTCAGCATATTTTCAATTACACATTAATTATTTTATATTGTATTGACATTCCTTCAATTTTTTCGGAGGATGAAGCCCACATAGGTCTGCGACCTGTGTGCGGGTGGTAATAAGTTGGATGATTGTGATTGATAAGTTAGACCTACAGTTTTAGGTGGGTTCCGAACCACCGGAAAGTGATTTACAACAGAGCACAGTTTTTTTGCTGGCCAATCCAATCGGTCACCCTTACAAAGAGCGCCTAGGAGTTTCGTAGCTTATCTCAGATTGAACAGATACCTGCTACGGCACTCGGTTGTTACTTCCCATTTACTTCTTATATTGTGAAATTTATTTCTGCCTTTTTAACTTCTAGAGTACCGGTACCTAAAATATTCATTGTTTTATTTTACAGAACTGACATGAGAATTAAGCACTTTCAATTTTGCTAAATAGTTCATTATCATTTTCTCTTTAACCAGGTTTATGGCATGGCCAAATGATGCTTTAGAAAAGGTTGCTCAAAGTTTCTTGAAAGACATGGAAATCGATGAAATATTACGTGTCAAATCAGTTGAAATGTGCAAAGAATTCCACACGTCTGTACAAGAAAGCTCTTCAAGGTAATTACAATTCAATATCATTTTATTGTTGTATTGGTACACTTTCTGAGATCCTCTGAGAGTGTTGTAATGGATTCAGAAATTTTCCTCTAGAAGTAAAATCACAATCACAATCATGAGAATCATTGATTCCTTGAAAATCACATGAAAAACATACTTTAATATAACTATGTATTAGAATTTTAATTCTATACATCGAGTTTCATAATAAAATTCTTAGTTAATTATTCCTATTCAATCAATGATTATTGTCATATTGCTCAAACGGCGAGGTGGAACTACCCGTAAGGGTCTCCCCACCATTAAAAGCCATACGCTTATTATTATTATTATTATTATTATTATTATTATTATTGTCAAATAATTCTTTTATGCATGTCTAATTTTCTATACATTTCCCACGCAACCACAGGTATTATAAAACTCTGAAAAGACATAACTACGTCACACCAACGTCGTATTTAGAACTGATCAAAACATTTAGAAATCTTCATCAGAAGAAAGTGGATCAAATAACCAATCTGAGAATGCGTTATGAAGTTGGATTGGAAAAATTGGACTTCGCTGCAGGACAGGTACAGTTATCACAGAAGTGCACTGTCTGAAATAGTCTCATTAGATGCACAGATTTTTTTCCTTTGTAGTGGTGAAGGTGATATTGTGGAAGCTATCCATAATAAATAATAATCACAACCACATTTATTAAAAAATATTGAGAAACTAGTTTCGGTTGTTATACCATTATCAATCTTAATCAAACTAAGCTTCTCTGTACTTTAGTTTTAGTTTGATTGAGATTGATAATGGTGTAACAAGCGAAACTAGTTTCTCAATATTTTTTAATAAATGTGGTTGTGACAATTTCGACTTATTATTCATTATATACAGATTTCATTCTCATTCGATGTTTCCAATATTCAGTTTGATTTTTGTTCAATTAGAATAATTGTACTCACATTGTTGATGCAGTTCAAACTACACGCACGATCTGGTACAAAATAAAAAAATGATACTGTAATATTTGTTCTTTGATAAATTATGATTAATTATAACATGACATATGAAAAATTATGAAAAATGTATTGTTCATAAAGGGGAACTGCATTGTATTTGAGCAACCCTCAATTTTTAATTAAGTTTTTCAAATAAGTTGAAGTTTCTTAATTTCAACCTGTTTTATCCTATCTATGGTGTAAAATGAATTTGTGAAAACTATTGAGTCTCACATTTCATTTTCAGGTTGCAGTTATGCAGGATGAACTGCATAGATTACAACCACAGCTAGTGAAAACATCTGAAGCTACTGAAAAGTTGATGGTAAAAATTGAACAGGACACTGTTATCGTGGAAGCAAAGAAAGAGGTATCTATTTATATTTATTTATCCATAAATATTACAGAAACTCAATCAAGTAAAGATACAACAGGCATAGGTATCATTGGTTGTATAATTTTATTGATAGATAGTTTTACAGAATATGCATTTGAATTGACTATGTAATTTTTTCAACCTGAATGTTTGGCACAATGACAATTCAGTTTACAATTTTAGTAATTATTAGAGTAATAATAATACTCTTAATAATTGAAACGTAGTTAGAAACACTATATTTGCAACAATGAATTATTGTAATCCACAAATGACTCATTTCAATGAATATAGGCAATCACCTCACTTGATATAAGTATCATTCACAGAGTATTCATTTATCTAGTGTTATTCTACTCAGCTATTTCTTCGCAGATATCTAGTCAATAGGTATAATTGTATTGTATGATTTCAATTCAATGAATTTGTGTTATGGAACTTATACAATTATCTTCCACCAATCAAACTTTTTTTTAAAATCATTCATTTCTCATAGAAAAACATATAAAATACAATAAAAGAAAATAAACATTAACACTGTCATATTAAAAAAATCAACTGGAAATATGGGAATTACATCCTTAAAAGAGCAAGCTCAAGTTTGGGGAAGGAGCCCGCCTTACTATGGCGGGCTACAGTGAATAATACATAAAAACTTTATTCTCCTAATTAACATTGAACTTGAAGTAATAAATTACAATAATTAACAAAAATTATTTCCTATAAGTACTAAACTTAACTAGTTTATTTCGCTAGCTTTGAAACTTATACAATTATCATCCACTAATCTCTCCATTAATTTTTTTTATAAATAATTTATTCCTCATATAAAAAAACAATATAAAATACAATACAATAAAATAAACATTAATACTGTCATATTAAAAAAAATCTACTGGAAATGTGGGAATTACATCCTTAAAAGAGCAAGCTCAAGCTTGGGGAAGGAGCCAGCCTTACTATGGCGGGCTACAGTGAATAATAGATAAAAAACTTTATCCTCCTAATTAACACTGAACTTGAAGTAATAAATTACAATAATTAACTAAAAATTATTTCCTATAAGTAAGTACTAAACGTAACTAGTTTAGTTTGCTAGCTTTATATAAAGAGCATGATGTACCCATTTTTTTTTAATTTTAGTGAATATTGTGTCCGCTTATAGCTAGTCTAGCCCTGAGGTTTCACATCGGTTTGAAACGTTTTCATTTTCTGAAGCTACCTGAGAAGTGGGAAAATCCAATAATGAATGAATCAATATGGTCTGAATCAATATCTGTTTGAAACGTTTTCATTTTCTGAAGCAACGGTACCTTAAAAGTGGGAAAATCCAATAATGAATGAATCAATATGGTCTGAATCAATATCTGTTTGAAACGTTTCCATTTTCTGAAGCTACCTTAAAATGGGAAAATCCAATAATGAATGAATCAATATGGTCTGAATCAATATCTGTTTGAAACGTTTTCATTTTCTGAAGCTACCTGAGAAGTGGGAAAATCCAATAATGAATGAATCAATATGGTCTGAATCAATATCTGTTTGAAACGTTTTCATTTTCTGAAGCAACGGTACCTTAAAAGTGGGAAAATCCAATAATGAATGAATCAATATGGTCTGAATCAATATCTGTTTGAAACGTTTTCATTTTCTGAAGCTACGGTACCTTAAAAGTGGGAAAATCCAATAATGAATGAATCAATATGGTCTGAATCAATATCTGTTTGAAACTTTTTCATTTTCTGAAGCTACCTTAAAAGTGGGAAAATCCAATAATGAATGAATCAATATGGTCTGAATCAATATCTGTTTGAAACGTTTTCATTTTCTGAAGCAACGGTACCTTAAAAGTGGGAAAATCCAATAATGAATGAATCAATATGGTCTGAATCAATATCTGTTTGAAACGTTTTCATTTTCTGAAGCTACGGTACCTTAAAAGTGGGAAAATCCAATAATGAATGAATCAATATGGTGAAGAATTACGAATAAGTTATATCTTGAAAAAATTATGAATTATCACAATAAATGTTTAATGTTTTATAAATTATAGAATGTTTGAAATTTTTTTTTGTAATTGTAGATTGTAGGAGCAGATGAGGCATTGGCCAATGAGGCAGCAGCCGCAGCCCAGGCTATCAAGGATGATTGCGAGAGTGACCTGGCTGAAGCGACGCCTGCCCTCGAAGCTGCTGTTCAAGCTCTGGACACACTGAAGCCAGCTGACGTCACCATTGTGAAATCAATGAAAAATCCACCTAACATTGTCAGATTGGTACGTTGTGTACATTTCACCAATTTCCAATTCATTAAAATTGAGTCCAATATAAATACTGTAAATTAGAATCAGTGGTATGAGAGATGTTCTCACAAACTTTGTCTAATTACGAATCACTAGTTCTTAGTACAGCCACTTGGAACGCTGTGTACGCCACGTAGATAAAAAAAAATTGTTGTGTTTCTGCTTACTGCCAATAATGAATTGACAGACTAATCTGAAGTGTTGGAGAAAATGAGTTGTAGTAATGAGATGTGATTTAGTACAGTAATTGGTTGATTGATTGTATTAACGCTCACTGGTAACCCGGTTTGTATGAGCGGGAACTGTCACTGTCACTCTATCACATTAACTTACGAACCACAACTGACTAATGTTTACGAGAGTTTCTGCTTTGTATACATTTTTAACCACTCTGGAAAGAACGAGAGAATTCGATATCCTTCCATCAAATTCTAAAGTAAACAGAAAGGACATTATCCATTTTTGAGACAATTCCATAAAGTTCTGAGTAAACATGCTAAAGGTCTCCAGATAAACCGCAAGGTGAGGGGCAAACAGGGAAGAGCAAAAAAAAAATGCTGCTTATCGCAGCTAACTGGAAGACTTATTGACACACCAGTAATAATTACTTCTTTCTTCTTCCATATGGGAAGTGATAGCCACGAGCCGTAGCTGGTATCTGTTCAATCAGAGAGATAAGCTGCGTTCTCGTAGGTCCCGTTCGTAACGGTGACCGATTAGATTGGCCAGCAAAAAAGACACTGTTCTCTGCTGTAAAATCACTTCCCGGTGGTTCGGAACCCACCTAAAACTGTAGGTCCAACTCATCAATCACCATCATCCAACTCATTACCCACGCACAGGTCTCAGACCTATGTGGGCTTCATCCTCAAAAAAAAAAAAAAACAGTATTATATTTATAAACTATGTATAAATAATTGTATTATTTATTGGAATTTTTATCTAACCTACTGTCAAGATTGAAAGTGTAATATTTTAATTTTTCCCAAGTAAAAGGAATAAAACTACGATTTCAGGTTGAAAAGAATCTCTAGTGCTTAAAAAACGCACAATATTGTTTCCAAAATATTGTTTTCATAAATATTATTTTTGGAATTTATAAAAGAAAAGCGTTTTGCTCAATTTTAACCAATCGCCTGTTGTATTAAACTTGAACAAGCGACAATTCCTTAAAAAACGTTTATCAAGCTTGTTAATAATTGTGATTTTTCATTTGAATAATATGTTGACATTTTTTCCCAGGTGCTGGAAGCAGTCTGTGTCATGAAAGGAATCAAATCAGAGAGAAAGCCAGATCCTAAAGGATCAGGTAAAATGATTGAAGATTTTTGGGGGCCATCTCAGAAGCTTCTTAGTGATCTCAAATTTCTTGAAGGTTTAAAGATGTACAATAAAGATAGTATTGATCCTGCAATCATGAAGAAAGTTAGAGAAAAATATATAAGAGACAGAGATTTTGACCCTTCTGTTGTCAAAAAAGTATCCAATGCTTGTGAGGGTCTGTGCAGGTGGGTGAGGGCCATGGAGGTGTATGATAGAGTAATAAAAATTGTCGCTCCGAAAAAAGCTAAACTCGCTGAAGCAGAAACAGAATTGAGTGTTCAAATGGACAAATTGAATGAGAAGAGAGCTCAATTACAAGAAGTAACGGATAAGTTGCAAGCGTTGAATGATGAATTTGCTGCAAAAACCAAAGAGAAGAAAGAACTGGAAGATGCAATAGATCTGTGCTCTCAAAAGCTGCAACGTGCTGAAAAACTAATAGGTGGGTTGGGAGGAGAGAAACAGAGGTGGAGTGATTTGGCTCACCAGTTGAAGGACACACTGTACAATGCTATCGGCGATGTGCTCTTGTCAGCTGGTGTTGTCGCCTATTTAGGAGCATTCACTGTTGACTACAGAAGTGAACTCCTATCGAAATGGAATAAGATCTGCTTTAATGCAGGCATACCATGCTCTGAAACTTTCTCCATGATTACAACGCTAGGCGATCCTGTCCTGATTCGTAGCTGGTCCATTGATGGCCTGCCAGTTGACAACTTTTCTATTGAAAACGGTATTATTGTTTTTAGTGGACGTCGGTGGCCTCTCATGATTGATCCCCAGGGCCAGGCAAACAAGTGGGTGAAAAATATGGAGAAAAAGAATAGACTTAGTGTAATCAAACTCACCGATTCCAATTATAATAGAATAATAGAAGTAGCAATTGAACACGGCTTACCAGTTCTGCTTGAAAATATCTTGGAAGAAATTGATGCGAACTTGGAACCTTTGCTCGAACTCAATATTTTCAAGCAAGGAAACGTTAACTATTTGAAATTTGGAGAGAATATTCTTGAATATAATAGCAGTTTCCGGTTCTATATCACTACGAGGTTGAGAAACCCCCATTATTTACCCGAGTTGGCTGTCAAAGTATCTCTTCTGAATTTCATGATTACACCACAAGGACTACAAGATCAGTTGCTAGGTATTCTTGTTGCAAAAGAATGTCCAGAATTGGAAGATAAGAAAAATAAACTTATTCTCGAAGGAGCCAGCAACAAAAAGCAACTCAAAGAAATCGAAGACAAAATTCTTGAAGTTCTGTCGTCGTCGGAAGGTAATATTTTGGAAGATGAGACCGCTATCCAAATACTTTCTTCTTCAAAAATTCTATCTGAAGAAATTCAAGCCAAACAAGAAGTGGCAGCTTCCACTGAGATCGAAATTGATCATGCCAGAAATCTGTATGTGCCCGTTTCAAAACACTCTTCAGTGCTCTTCATGTGTCTTAGAGAGCTGGCTAACATTGACCCAATGTATCAATACAGTCTTGGATGGTTCATCAATCTTTATCACCAGAGTATTACCGGTAGTGAAAAGTCCGACATTCTTGAACAACGGTTGAAAAATCTCAACAACCATTTCACTTATAGTATCTATTCAAACGTGTGCAGGTCGTTATTTGAGAGGGATAAACTAGCCTTCTCTTTCATACTTTGCATTGGAATTGAACAATCTCATAAAAAGGTGGAAGATGAATTATTGTTGTTTCTTCTGACTGGAGGAGTCGCTTTGGAGAATCCTTTTCCTAACCCTTGCCCCTCATGGCTTAGTGACAAGTCCTGGAATGAAGTGGTGCGAGTTAGTGATCTAGTTGGATTGAAAGAGTTGAGGACCTCTATAACAAAAAATAAGGACGATTGGAAAGAATTTTATGATTCTACAAGTCCCCACTTATTAGAAATACCAAAGCCTTTCCAAACAGCAAAGCCCATGGAAAGGCTGTGCATCCTTCGCTGTTTGCGCCCCGATAAGCTTGTTCCTGCCACTCAGGTAAAATATTATTCACATTTTTCCATATTAGATAAGAATTATGTATTGCAATTTTTTCTCCATACAAAGTACGAAATAACATAATTACATTAATTGTACACCAATTTCAACTCGTAAACAATCAGCAAAATTTAACACTTTTTTTCGAAGGATGAAGCCCACATAGGTCTGATACCTGTGTGGGTAATGAATTGGATGATGGTGATCGATGAGTTGGACCTACAGTTCCGAACCACCGGGAAGTGATTTTACAGCAGAGAAGAGAGTCCTTTTTGCTGGCCAATCCAATCGGTCACCCTTACAAAGATCGCCCAGGAGTTTTGTAGCTTATCTCAGATTGAACAGATACCTGCTATGGCACT
Source organism: Conomelus anceps (assembly GCA_948455865.1). Classification (NCBI taxonomy): domain Eukaryota; kingdom Metazoa; phylum Arthropoda; class Insecta; order Hemiptera; family Delphacidae; genus Conomelus; species Conomelus anceps. The sequence continues at coordinate 4,774,249 of OX418217.1, read as the reverse complement.
CGGCTACATTTCATTTTAAGCCTTTAAATGAAATGTTTCATGTTATACCTTATATTACATTACATGTTGAATTATTCAACAAATGAATCCATATTACAAATTAAAAATATCAGATTGACTTCATGATGTTCAAGAGACTTGGTCTCCTAACTGTACCCTGCTTATATGTGTATGAAGCTACTTTATATGTAAAAACGAATGATATTAACCAAAATCTTGATGTACATGATTATAATACAAGAAGCCGAGGAGATTATCACTTGTTGAGTCACAATAGTAGCTTATTCAAACAAAAACCTAGTTATATTGGTAGGAAATTCTACAACAAGCTACCGCAGTTTTTGAAGAGTCTTGAAAATATAGAAATATTTAAAAAACAATTGAAGAAATATTTAGTTGATAAAGCTTTTTATAGTGTACAAGAGTTCCTTTCACATCAAAATTAAGCCTCACCTCAACTAATTGATATAGTAATTAATTATGGTATCTAGTGTATATGACTAATGTTAATCTGACTTGTCTTATACTCCTTAACTGGAGTCTCCAAGACGTAATCTACAAAAAAAAAAAATGATTCAAACGAGTAAAAACTCAGAACTGAGTTTGCATTGGATCATTGTAGTTACATAATGTGATTAATATAAAGTGTAAAACTGAATGATGGCATTGATAGCATAGACAATTGTCTGTCCGCTAGCAATGAGTTGAGCAAGTACATACATCACCAACTAATTTACTAATTGCGTATGTAGAAAATATATCAATTATGAATCAGGTATAATGCTTTCTGAATATTCTCTCATAGCCATATATTATGCCATTTTTTCTCTTTTTTTCGCAATTATATAATAATATCAAGATCATTCCTACCTCACAGATAACCTATGATTCTATGAACTGAAAGGCATAGACTCTATTTGTAGCTATTTATATCTGATAACTAACTCATCATTAGTGAGAATAGTTTGGATAAAAGAACATTTGCATGAATTATTATCGCAATTGATTACAATAATTCATGGAAGTTAACAGAAGATGATTTATGAATCTATACCTATCACAGTTACTGCGAAACAGATAACTCGTTCGTGCAAAGAATGTTGGATTTAACCACTTTTTTTCAATTTTTTATCAACGTATCTCCATTTTTACATTAATAAACTTTTTTAAAATAGCTAAATAAAACACGATTTGATTGGAAACCCATACTTATTGCTAATGTTTTTGCTTCAAGTGTCATTGAGTTTTCAACATTCTTGATTCAAGTAGTCAATGTTCGTCAATTTTTGCTGACATCAGTTGAAAGTTTTTATTTTTTTTTGAGGATGAAGCCCACATAGGTCTGAGACCTGTGCGTGGGCAATGAGTTGGATGATGGTGATTGATAAGCTTGTCCTACCTACAGTTTTAGGTGGGCTCCGAACCACCGGGAGTGATTTTACAGCAGTGAACAGTGTCGTTTTTGCTGGCCAATCTAATTAGTCACCCATACAAAGAGTGCCCAGGAGAACGCAGCTTATATCTATCTGATTGAACCTGCCACGGCTCATGTCTATCACTTCCCAAACTGGGAACGAGTTGTCTGTGTTATAATCTACAACCTACTAAATAGCATGAAATGCAATTATAGGTTAGCATTGAATTTCTATAGTATTTTCAGTTCTTCCAAAAATGGTTGAATTTCCTTCTTGACATTGACCAGTTTTTAAAGTTTGTAAACATTAGTCGCTTGATGAATTAATACTAAATAATGAATAATAAGATGACTTTGTCACAACCAAATTTATTGAAAAAAGTGAGGTACTAGTTTCGGTTGTTACAATATTATCAATCTTAAACAAACTAAAACTAAAGTACAGAGTAGCTTAATATATACTAAACACAGATTGATACTATTGGATGAGGGAGAAATTCCTCTAATAGGTTAAATTCATTGAAGGTTTGTGATTGGCTGAAGACCTAAATAAGACCCGCCCACAGGTGGGAGGAGCAACAAGCAAAAATAAGAGTCAAAACCAAGAACCAAAAAACCGTGAACATATACAATGCAACAAACAAGAACAATACACAAGTAGGCTAGAATTAAACAAATTTAAAATTAACAAATTGAAGCTCACTGAAAAACAGGAAAGTACCGCTATTAAAATGTAGGCCAGAATTATGATGAAACCAAGTTAGTTGTATCATAGATCAGGGAGATGGTTCGTCTATGGTAGTATTGAATTGGTTAAAATAAATTGATCACTTAAACTAGTATTGGAATCGTTTTTTACCAACCTAGTTATCTCCAAAGCTTCTAAAATGTTCAATTGTCTGCCTTTGCCAATCAAATTCAGAAATTCAACAGTCTCTTCAGCCTTGAACTTGTGTCCATTATTAATGAAAAGTTTGAATACTAGATATTAATATTAGTGAATATTGGTGATACATGCATCACTCACCAGAAGTGGAAAAATACCATACAAAGTACATATTGGCGGGGAAGTGATAGCCGCGAGCCGTAGCAGGTATCTGTTCAATCAGATAGATAAGCTGCGTTCTCGTAGGTCCTGTTTGTAACGGTGACCGATTAGATTGGTCAGCAAAAAGACACTGTTCTCTGCTGTAAAATCACTTCCCGGTTGTTCGGAACCCATCTAAAACTGTAGGTCCAACTCATCAATCACCATCATCCAACTCATTACCCCCGCACAGGTATCAGACCTATGTGGGCTTCATCCTAAAAAAAAATTACTAATTTCAAGTGATTCAAATTTTACAAATCTCTGCTTATTTGAAAGCATAAATTTTTTGTTACTGAATACTATTTTAATTTTTTCAGATCTATATCACTCAGAGTCTTGGACAAAGGTATATTGAACCACCTCCATTCAATCTAAAAGAATCTTATGCTGATTCCAACTGTACTACGCCTCTTGTATTTATACTATCAGCAGGTGCCGATCCTATGGCAAGTCTTCTTACTTTTGCTGACGAAATGAAAGTGAATCGAGCGAGTCTTATGACCATATCACTCGGACAGGGACAGGTACTGCCTACTACTCAGCTTTTGATTTGAGTTTAGTTAAGTTCAAGTGTAGAATTAATTTCATACCATGACCACAGCCTGTCAAGGTGCCAAAAAGATGTTTCCCGCATCTCAGGTGTCTAGGATGAATAGCATTGAATAGATGTGAATTCAGCAGAAAACTCCAATTTATTGGAGTATCTATTTATAAAGACAAATTAACAATAAATGTTATTATTGTTATACAAAATGATATACATAGGTTGCAATATACAGCTACATTTACTATTCAACAAGACTAATAAATGCAAAGATGCAACAGATCAGTGTTCAAAACTGCTCTCTTCACGAATTTTGATTTAAGCCATTTCATCCAAAACTTTTTTAGGTTAGTCCACACTAAAAAATTTAGATTCACTAAAAACTTCCATTCGAAAAAATTGTGTAGCTTTCTTTGTAGTGGTGAAGGTGATATTTTGGAAGATATCCGTAATGAATAATGAGACATGAAGTTGTCACAACCACATTTATTGAAAATAGTGAAAGAATAGGTAGTGAAAAACATTTATTGAAAGACTGTCAGTCTGTGAGCGGGAGCGGTCCTCATCTGTCCAAGTACCATACAAGTGCAATTCGAGACATAAATTCAGTTTTAGTATATACAAACAATAGAAAAATTATATTAACTTATTAGAGATATAAATTCAGAGATATATTATAGTAATATACACAATAAAAAAGATACACAACAGAACACCAGATTGTGTTTCAGTTGTTATATCATTACCAATCTCAAAAAACCCCAAACAAACGGTTTGTTTGAGATTAATAATGGACAATCTAATATTAAAACTGACACTGTATTTCACTTTTAAATAATGTTTTACTCACATATATTGGAGATGCTTGAGGAATGCATTTCACTTCTGAAAAGAAGCTTCTTTTCAGAAGTGAAATGCATTCCTCAAGCATCTCCAATATATGTGAGTAAAACATTATTCAAAAGTGAAATTCAAATTCAAATTCAAATTCAAATTTATTTATCAAAAACATTTTACAATACAATGAATGGATAATATAATATTATATATAATACAACGATAATAATTTCATGCCTCAAGTTTTTTTAAATATAAAAATGTAATTAATAAATTAATATACCCCACTATAATACTATGTGTTGGGGTTCTTCTACTTCAAATGTTTTCTATATTACTCAAGATATTAGTGTGTAAGTTTTAAAAGTGATTAATTACAATGCATTAAATAAAAGTGAAAAAGAAAATTTGTTGAAAAGTTTAAAATAAGTCATGAAAAAGAACGAAAAAAGTAGTTGCTCAACTATTTACAGTCTTACTAAGTTCTCACTAATGTCCACTCCAATGTCTATCAGCCATTGACTAAACTTCTTTTTAAAATGATATGTGTTAATTTCTTCTTTAATATTTGCAGGTATTATGTTGTAAATTTTCGGCCCTAGGTAAATGTAATTTCGTTGTCCAAAAGTTGTGTGCATCCTTGGTACTATTGAATTTGTGTTTCTTTGCCTTGTTTGGTGTATGTGATTTACCAGTCTTAATTCTTCGGTGTTTTTCTTCATTCTTGTGATGATAGCCTGGATGTAGAGTTGCCTCACACTGAGTACTTTACTGTCCTTGAAGAGAATGTTCGTGGGGAATTGATTCTCCTTGAAACCAATTATTTTTAGAATGCGTTTTTGAATTTTATAAAGTGGTTCAATATGGATGAAATGTGTAGCTCCCCAGACAATTATGACGTATCTTAGGATTGATTGGACTAATGAAAAGTAAACGGTTTTTATTGTATCATAGTTTAGGATTTTACGCAGTTGATAAAATTTATATAGAAGTTTCCTAATCCTGGTTACTGATTGATTGATGTGCTTGTCCCACTTGAGTTTGCTGTCCACTATTGTACCTAAATATTCCATCTCGTTGACCTGTTGAATTGAGGGGCAATCACATGTGTTGTTGATCCTTCCACAGTGATGCAATTTGATTGAAGAGTCAGGTGGTCGCATGCGCTCTGTCAGAGAAAAGGCCAAGAATTTTGTTTTGGTTGCATTTATTGTGAGCAAATTCTCTCTTAACCATTTATTAGCTTTCAACAATTCTTCCTCTGCCAAATGAAAAACCTCCTCCCAGGTGTTTCCCTCGAACAGTAATGCTGTATCGTCAGCAAAGGCAATACAGTGTCAGTTTTAATATTAGATTGTTCATTAAGTATTTCGTCATGGAAAACATCACAGATTAATAATGGTATAACAACCGAAACTAGTATCTCACTATTTTCAATAAATGTGGTTGTGACAACTTCATGTCTTATTATTCATAATTTATTGTGCATCAATAATGAAAAAATTCGATGACTGACACACTGACAGTCATTTTCAATTTTAATCGAACTAAAATTGACTATAGATTAGCCCCTTATTAATTTATACCCTCTTTAGACGAATAAAATCGGTGTATAGATTGGGAGCCTCTCATAGACCGAGCTCCACGTTGGTGGTCTGTCATTGGCTTAAACTTGATCCGGTTATCTACCAGATACTGAATATCTACCATAATATCAACGTTTTCAATGCAAAATAAAATCAAATAATTTAGTAATTCATTATGTTATAATTTTATATCACTCCACACTTAATCCCAAATGTAGAAATTATACTCGAATACTACTTCAAAAATATTTAACTTTCAACCGATTCATGAAATTAATGGTATCAATTTATGCTTACAACATTTTATATGTATTCTAATACTTGAAATTATTCTACTCACTATACATCCTTTTGTATATGCCTGTAATAATGAGAGAAAAATTCTTTTTTTGAGGGACCCATTGCTGCTAAAATGATCAATCAGGGTATCAAGACCGGTCAGTGGGTTGTTCTTCAGAATTGCCATCTAGCAGAAAGTTGGATGAAACAGTTGGACAAAATATGTGATGAAGTCATTGTTGCTGGCAGCGCTCACAATGATTTCCGAATTTGGCTTACCAGTTATCCCTCAAAAGCATTTCCTGTTTCAATTTTGCAAAACGGTTTGAATATTTTTAATTTCAAAAATAACGTAGATCAAGTATAGTGAAAACAAAAGCCCTTCACACGTTTTGTTTGAGTATACGCTAACAATCACATAAATTGGTTAATTTGCACAGCTTCCACTTGTAATAATAATTATTGTAGAGTAGTTATAATAACATTGAAATTCCCTACTGATCTTTGATGAACTGCATGGTGAAATCTTGTCAATTGAATAGTGTGGCGACTGGGCGACTGCAGAACAATTTCTCACTACAAAAATATGTTTCTTGTAACACAATTAGAAAATATTTATATTTTTGTAAAAATCCAATAATTATTCTAGTAATATGTGTGGCAATGTATTCACGTATCATGAGCAAACTTTTGCACAAAGTACATTTTTTAATAATATTCACTATGCCAGTTTTCCCACTTACTTCAGCAATATTTATTTATCTATTGTGGCAAATTTACAATGAATGTGAAGGTGCAACAGACTCAAGTCCTAAACTGCTCCCTTCACAAATTTTGAATATGTTACATTGTCCAAAAACATTGAGCATATCATCAATAACCATCATCCAATTCACACACTGGTCTCAGACCTATGTGGGCTTCAGCCACCAAAACAAAGAGAAAGAAAATATTGTACTGGATTTGCGGCATAATTCCAGAAATATTTTGTAAATTGGATGATTTGCCAATTTGCTAGAAGTAATCAGCTTCAACCTCCAAAAAAAAGAGAAAAAAGTACTGGATTTGCGGCATAATTCCAGAAATATTTTGGAAATTGGATGTTTTGCCAATTAGTAAGAAGTAATAATTGTTCTTCCAATTACGATTCAATATAATTCACTTAATTATTTCGTTGTATTATTTTCATTGAATTTGAAATAAAACTAATTTTCTTAATAATTGTGAAATAGAATCAAGTGGGCTGGTTATTATTGAAATCATGCTGTAAAACATTTGAGGGAACTGAAACTCAAAAATATTATTGTTGTGGATATCCATTTTTCGTGAACTGCAAAGGAACTATTCATATGTATCAACTTGCTGTGCAGAACTGACCTTTTTGAGTCGCGGCGGATGCGTTTCGAACTATGTCGTTCTTCTTCGGCGCTTGGTTGCAGACCAATAAGAAGAAAGCCAATAAGAAGAGCGACATAGTTCGAAACGCGTCCGCCGCGACTCAAAAAGGTCAGTTCTGCACAGCAAGTGTATACATATGAATAACTCAAAAATATCCTAATTCCTTAAAAAACACTTGAGTGAAAATTACGTCTGTGGGCCGTCACGCCATAACGTGAGTCATAATTTCCACTTGAAAGTGTTTTTTTTTTAAGTTTCTATTATATATTAGTGGAAACAAGATGGATCTTCAACATCATAATCCTAATTCCAATTCTTTTATAAAATATAATTGATATTGTAATGTTATTCAAACCGTGATAATAACCCATTCGATATTACAGGTGTGAAAATGACTAATGAGCCTCCAAAAGGACTGCGCTCCAATTTGTACCGATCGTATACATCTGATCCAATATGTGACCCCGATTTCTACAATGGCTGCAAGCAAACAGCAGAATGGAATAAGCTTCTATTTTCATTGTGTTTCTTCCATGCGGTTGTGCAAGAAAGACGCAAGTTTGGTCCTCTTGGCTGGAATATACCTTATGAATTCAACGAGTCTGATCTGAGAATTAGTGTTATGCAGCTTCAGGCAAGTCATCTTTAACACTCCAACTTGAAACATCGATGTAAAAAATTTGAAAATATTCAAGTACATTTTTGGTTGTCACTAAAACTGTTGTACAAGAATTTGGATGGGTGACTAGGCTGCTATCAATCAATTCTTTATTACCCCTCAAAACACAATACAAAAAATATAATACAATAAATGTTTCAAACTTAGGACCATGTTTACAGGATTAATAATTTGGTCCCAAAGTAAAAACCTGTGTGGGAACCTACACAAGAAAGTATACTTCCGCTCAAGCGGTAGGTTAAAGGTCTACGGTTTATTTACAATGCACCGTGTTTATGACAGTCATCAATTTCATGATTTCCATTTTAAACGTGCTGATACTAATAATATGCATCCACATCAATTATGGTAGTAATACAATTTATAATTGCCCTTAATCTTTCAATTTGAAACTAATAATAATATTCCGGGCGCTGAAAAATAGGAAGGGTAGATAATACTAGCAAATTATAAATACTCTTAACTCATCAATCATCAAAAACTCTTAACTCAATATATTCTAAACCTAAGCTACGAAAGTGTATTGAAAAGATTTTCAATGTCATTAAGATTCATTAGAAAAATTCTAATTAATTTGCAAAATTTACTGTTGATGACTTCTTTAAAATTATCTGGCAGATGGTTAAGAAAAGTTGGTGCTAAGAAAGTATAAAATTTTGGTGCTATGACTTGGTGTTATCAGTCTTATAATCACTTCCCGGTGGTTCGGAATCCACCTAAAATTGTAGGTCCACCATAACATATGTCTCAAATGACGAGGTAGAACTACCCATAAGAGCATCAGCCTTATGTTTATTTATTTCCATTATTATTCATAGAATGCATTAATAGTAGTAAAATTAAAAGAAACTTGTTTTGAGTAATGTAAAACAATTCTGAGTTACAAGAGTAAGGTACAAGCGTTCAAGAATAATTTTCATCCAATATACTCTTTTTGTTGTTTAAAAAGTATTGAATTTCGCATTAATAGTTGTAATATTAAAAAACTTGTTCTGAGCAATGGGAAACAATTCTGGATTACAAAAGTAAGGTTCAAGCGTTCAAGAATAATTTTCATCCAATATACCCTTTTTGTTGTTTAAACCGTCTTGAATTTTACAGATGTTCCTGAACGAGTATGAAAATGTTCCATATGATGCTCTAATGTACCTCACAGGAGAATGTAATTATGGTGGTAGAGTCACTGACGACAAAGACAGGCGTCTTCTCAACTCACTTTTGTCTACATTCTATAATTCAGATGTTCTTTTAGTTGAAAAGTGAGTCGATTCTACTATCAGTAAATTTTTATGTTCAACCAAATTTATAATTATTTGAGGAATCGTCCAAAAAGCATTTGGAATTCGACGTTCTACTATGTATCATATTATACTCTAACTTATTCTTAATCTACTTATTTTCACTATACTTTCATTATGAAGCAAGTAATGCCAATTGGTCTTATCTATTTAATCACCCCCAATAACTTCCAGATAACTTATTTTTTTTATTTTTTTGTTAATATTTACAGACCAGGTACTGGACTAATAGATCCTTCCACAATTGTCATTATGTTCATTTTAAATGACATGCAGCTCTATTGAAATGTGTAGCTGCCTCAAGAGTCTCTACCAATAAACATCTCTACGCTTATCTCATTTAATCTTAGAAGGCTATAGTCAGAAACAGAAAGGCATATCGCATCAATTTTATCAACTGCAGATATCAAGATTATTGTTGCTTCTTTGAACACTAAAAATCCAACAATGTATGTAAGTCACTTTAGCCTCTATTTCGGCTGTGAGTTACTCTTCGAATAATCAAAGATAAAATAGTTATTTTCGTACAATTATCCAACAAAGCAGCTATTTATGCACTCTTATAGTGCGCAAAAAAAAGATTCCGGTACTGTTTTACATTGTCGCACTCCAGGTATGCCAACTGCAGAAAAAATTCTATGTGTAGCTCATGCTGCACAAGAGAAATGCATTATGCACGATCTGAAGGTAAGTGCGGAATACTCGTGAGTGAGTTTCTCAAGTGCAGCAAGGATACTATAAAATACTAGGTTCAGCACGAGTCAATCACCAATCATCAATCACCATCATCCAATTCATTACCCACGCACAGGTCTCAGACCTATTTGGGCTTCATCCTCAGAAAAAAAGAGTTACATATTAAATGTCTCCTACAGTTGGTACACTAGGAGTGCGACAAAGTAAAATGAGTGCGGCAAAGTCAGCTGGAGTGCGGTAAAATAGTGCAGGAATCAGCTATTTTGCGTTCTATAATAAGTGCATATATTACCGCTTTGTTAGATAATTGTAATAAAAATATATTTAATATTTAGTCAAAGAAAAATTGAGAAAAAATTATGATACCTATTCTATTCAGAGCCCACCTAAAACTGTAGGTCCAACTCATCAATCACCATCATCCAACTCATTACCCACGCACAGGTCTCAGACATATGTGGGCTTCGTCCTCGAAAAAAAAAATAATAATACTCAGGTACCTAATACTCTGATAACTAATTTGAATACTCAAATTTTCCAGTAGTATGTGGAGCGAATGGTTGAGAACTGGATAGAAACTTGATTTGATTTGCTCTCTAGTTGCCTTCTGTACATATTCATTCAAATGTCTGAAAGACCTTCAAATTTTTTCCACAGATATGCATTTTCCCAGAGTGGTACTTACTATGTACCGCATGAAGCTGGTTACTTGAGTTGTATAGACTATATCAAATCACTGCCTCTATATTCGCTGCCCGAAGTTTTTGGACTTCACGAGAATGCAGATATTACTAAGGATAACAAGGAAACACAAACGGTAAATACTCATCATTTTAAATCCAGAATGAATTACAAATACGCTTCACTATTCGCATGGATTAATAGACGTTTGCAGTGCTAAAAAAAAAATGGTATTCGATTTAAAAAAAAAATGATTGATCTCTATCAATCGTAACAAAGGAACTCACCGTGATATTCTCACAATGATAATATCTGGCAATCTCTCCTTCTTTTAAAGGACTAAGAGTTTGCTATTCTATAATTCTGTGAAAAACACAAAATTTTGTGTTGATAATATTCATTTTTTTTTTTTATTGCTGATGATGCCCACAAGAGTCCGAGACTTGTGCGTGGGTAATGAGGTGAATGATTACATATAGATGCCAGACGGAGGAGTGGGATTCAAACCAGAAGTTGCGACGCCCCAACCAACTGCGCTAAGCAGCCTGTCACGATGCAACATTTATTGATTGATTGAAATCATCTTTATTCATTAAAAAATGTACAAATACATTTGAATAGTGTCAAAACACATGATATGATTAATTATTTTTTATGTAGAATGATGATTGATTTTTTATCTTGAATAAAATTTACTGTTGCTAGTAGTGGGTGAAACATAATTACAGTAGAGTCCTGCAATTCCGAACTAATTGGGACCGAACCCTGTCCGGAATTTGGAATAGGCGGATTTTACGTAATAATAACATCCAATTATTGACTTTTTATTAGTGTGTAAGTGTTTGCCGTAAATTATATGGTAGTATAATCACCTGTAACTTGTTATCGAACCGATCAATACATACTAGAGCGGGGATGAGCAAGCTAGGGGAAGTACTGTAATCTTCGTCTTATTTTAACGCTCTCAAACACTCGCATGTGTCGGCGGCCTTGTTTTAGAGCAAAGGGTGATCAAGCTAGGGACAGTAGCTATTTTTAAATAGCTTAAACATACTTGTGATTGGTTTAGCTTGTTTTTCTAAAAAGTAAACGTATGTTTTCACACAAAAAAATTGTTTAATTCTTCATTTTTCCTATTTTCTCAAGTTAAACAACATTTGGTAATTTTTCCAAACCGTGTTTGGAATAGGCGGATTTTCGGAATAGCGGGGTTCGGATTAGCGGGAAGAGTCAGAGTACAGTAGAGACTGTATTTAGTTTAGACCAGTGGTTCCCAAAGTGGTCCATGTGGACCCCCTGGGGTCCACAGGGACCTGCCAAGGGGTCCATGTCAGTGAAAAATAAAATTGGGGGTCCATGATATGTTAATGGGGGTCCACAATAGCGAATGTCTTTGGATCGGGGCGTGGTATATGCTATGCACAATCTAATATCAAAACTTACACTGTATTTATAAGTAAATTAGGATTTTTACTCACTTATACTGGAGATACAGGAGGTATGCATTAAATAAAGTTCTAGCTATAAAATAAAGTTCTAGCTAATAAAATAAGTTCTAGCTATAGTATTAGTGTTTAGTTTTTATTTTCCACGTTTACAAGAACTTCTAATAAGGTCTAATAAGCTTCCTTTTATTACTCTACAAATTTAATAATTTTAAATCGAACTAGGAATCTTAGTAGTCTATTCAATTCTAATAAATTTGTTATCTTTTGATTAACTTTTTTGGAGTCAATTTTTAATATTCTTGTTAGAACACTCCATTACTGTCATTGGTGTATTGACGGGGGGGGGGGGGTTCCATGTTACAACCCCTCCTTCAGCCTGTGAAAGAGGCCCCAAAAATGAGTTGGGAGGCATCAATAAAGATACGATAATATCGGTTACTGGAGGTGGAAAAAAATTTCATATGTAACTTAAATAATGTTACAGCTAGAAAAAACTATAATTTTTTTCCTTTAATTAACTTAAAAAGTACTCTAATTAAAGCCATAGAGGGGATGAGGCGAGCAATGCAAGTTTCCTTTGGCCTCAACGTCAATGGGCCACATCATTTTACAAATGTAAGCAAGTGATAAAACAAAAATAAAATAAGGGGCCCCAAATTGTACAGCTAGGGGCCTCCAGGGCCTCTTTTTCCAGTTTGGACCTCCGGAGGCCCCTTAGAAGCTGAACACCCTAGAGGCCGCGGGCCCTACGGGCCCGTTTTTATTGCCAGTATAGTCATGCGAAGTAGAGATTCAAGGAGGCTGCATTTAGAATATTTTCAAATTTCAACGTTCATACATAAGAGTCCCGTAATTGCCTCGGCTTTGGGTCTTCAAAGACCCCACGATGCTTTTAGGTCCCAATATTTTTGGAGCCCTAAACATGGGTTTGAATTTCCCCAGACCACTTGAATGAAGTTGACACAGTAGGCTTGAAAGGAGAAAAGGTCTCTTAATATTTTTGCAGACGGGATATTATTATAATATTTTTAACATTTCTGTTACTGTTCAGATCTGATACCCCAAAGAGTTCTATTGTGATCATGAAATTTGTCGCACCATGAATCAATCAACAAATAATATGAGGGTTGATATAGCCATAAAAAAAAGCTAAAAGTTGCACTTTCAAGAACTTGAGAACAATTTTTTCAGAATCCCCAATGTTTTGAGGTTCTGTCACCATCTATTTATGTAATTACAATATTACTATAAGTTGAAGTTTGGAATTGGATGTGTTATTAATTCATTCGCTCTTTGCAAGTTGAACCAATTTCCATTCAAAGTCATAATAATTTCTATAATTTTACACATTTTACATACCGGTATTCCAATATTAGAGAATAGTTCAAAAGATTACACAAAAATAGAAGAGAAGTTTATTGCTCTCTCTGTTGCCACTCAGTACCCTTTTCCCTAGCTTCCACAGCTTTTTCGACGAATGGCTTACATTCGAATTTTATCTTTAAATTGAAGAAAAAATTCAAATTAGTTACACAGATTTTTTTGAGTACAGAAGGCAACTAGGCCTTAAAGACTTGAGCAATGCTAGTTGGAAAATCGAGTCAGTAATTGAAAATTGGTGTTAAGGGTGAAGGTGTAAGGGAGCCTCCAGCCACAACTCTGTTCCGGGCCACTAAAATGTCTCTGGGTGGCCCTGATTGTAATAATAATTTGAAACCACTATAACTTGTTAAATTGGCTTTATAAAAGTAGTATTTTTTAGATTTCATACATTGAAATTTGTTCACAACTAATCAATTAACTAACAATAAACGAAAAGTAGTTTCAAGTTCTTAGGCAAACGATTCATAAAAGCAGTCATTTATCGAATTTAAGCTTTCATTTCACCCAATTTATAAACTTCATTTCAATAAATACTCGTATAAAATTACTGATTTTGAGTCTCAAATCAAGCTCTCAGCATCGAAAATTCAAAAATTTTCCCATAATATGGACTAAAATAAATGGAAAAATGTTTTTCTAGACATGAGTAGAATCTCTTAGGATAAGACGTTAGAGGGACTACTTATTAAAAATTTTCCGGGCCCCCCTTAGGGTATTCCATACCCCTAAGACCCCCAAATCTCCAATAAGCCCCCCTATTAAAAGATTTTTACTGATTACTGTATCTGTATCGCCCTTCTGTCACAAATTTGATGCAATATTCTAAAAAAGGTGAATTATTTTCATTGTTATTTTCAACCTCCTCTCCTCAATTCTCTATCACATTTCATTAACAATGAGTGTCGTGTTTGCCCACATTGAGCAGCCTTGCTGATTTTAATAGATGCGAATATTGCAATTACTTCAAAGGACTCAATGTTGATAAAAAAATACCGCCTACTATTTCACTATAACCAAAAACAATATGTCATACTATTTGATTATTTCAATTCAAATTAGAATATATTACAAAAATTTACAAAGTTTATGTGCTTTTTAATGTTTTATTTACCACAATTTGAATTTGTTAATGTGAGCAGTAGTAGACCTACTTCATCAGCTTTAAAAACACATTTCAACTTGTAGTTAAAAAAAATTAATGACATTTATGCAGGGGGTCCACCTAAAACAAAAAATCATGGCAAGGGGTCCATGAGGCAAAAAAGTTTGGGAACCACTGGTTTAGACCAATTAATATACATGATGAAGGGTTGTGAAAAAGTAATTTACACGGTTGGGAAGTTCATTGAAAATATTGAATTTAGGTTGTAAGACCATTGGAGTTTATGATAGTGTGATTGTTTAAAAATATTGTTTATAGTATGATTTAGATTTAGAGGGACTCCATCCTTTTAAAAGCAAATCTCTGTGCTTTGCAAATGACGGGTAAGTCACCTGGAAAGCAGAATGTTGTGGACTCATCGTTGTAGCCGTTCTGGCTCGCTTCATATTGCGTAGGGCACGAACTGATTTTGGGCGGTATTCGGCAGACGTTCCATGGCAACTGAAGGCTGCTCTTTAAGGCAGTGACACAAACACTGCAATATCTACTGGATTTCTTTGCTGTTAATAGAGTTGTGAGAAGTGGCGGTTCTAGGGGTTAATTTCTGGGGGGGGGGGCAAACTTCCGGGGGGTATGAAATATGAAATACCCCCCAGGTGGACGAGGGGCCCGGGAGCCCATGCCCGGAAAATTAAAAAAAAAAATAACCTCCCAAACTTAATTTTAACTTATTTCTAGCTGAAAGTTTTACCAATAGAAATGTGAAAAACAAGTTGGTTTTTACATCTTACTATACGCTATTTTGTCTTACATAATAAATCTCTAACAGCTTACTTACTCATATGGAGGGTTGTGTGGTGAACATTCTGCAGTGAGAATTAGAACTTTCTATATTTCTAGATTGTAATTTTAAGCCAAACACACAGTTTTATAAGCACAAAGCACAGTTATGTATTTAAAAAAATTTAAACCACTTTACAATACATGTTTTAGACCCTTAGTATTGAATAAAATGAGATCATTCAGGGAGTTTATTTAGTGTTCTTTATAAGTTTAATCTCCTCTGGCCAACATTTTTAAATTGATCCAGGATTGCTTGAGGATTTTTCAATAGTTTTTCACTTACCTCCTTTTCAATTGACACTATGGGCAAGTTTGAAAGTCTGTTTGTCTTCATGGTGGATCTAAGATACATTTGATTCTCTGTTCACTGTATAATTCGTCAACACAAATAATTTTCCTAAAAAAAATGTCTAATGTCTTCTCAAAAACTTAGGGACAGTTGCACCCCCCCCCCCCCTGCCGTGTACTAGAGCCGCCATTGGTTGTGAGTGGGTGATGAGATGAATGAGATACAGAGTTGAACCAAAATCGAAGTTGAGGAGTGATATCCATGTCAGAAGTTCTGACTGCCCCTGTAAGGGTGACCAAATTCCTTTGGCCAATAAAATTGACTCTGTTTTCTGCTGTGCAGGTGGTTAATCACTTCCCAGTGGTTCAGAGCTCAACTAAAACTTGAGACCCAGCATATCAATAATTATTATTATTATTACTATTTATATATTAATTATTATAATATAATATTATAATTATTATCGTCCAACTCATTACCCCCCCCCCCACACACACACACACACACACACATCTCTGACCTATGTGGGTTCATCCACCAAAAAGAACCCACAATCACCGCAGTTGCAGTCTGAGCTGCCACGGCGGCTACCAAATATATTTCTGGAAAGTAAAGGTGAGGCATAATTGATTACACAATTAAATTGTGTAATCAATTATGCCTCACCTTTACTTTTCGCGAATGAGTAGTTTTTATATACCGGTACTCAAATGATAGTACAATCCTAACGAATGATAAATGATATCAAATTACTCTTGGATGTTTTCAATAGATTTACATTATTAGAATTTGATTAATTCAAATGCAAATAATATGAAGTAATGCTACATTACTTTGAACATCACTTTACCAATCAATATTAGTCTGATAGTTTTGTCCTGTTCAGTCTCCTTTTATCAAGGCGACCAGCAGCTTTTTAATAACCTACCATTGAATTTTATAGAAACTGGTTCGATTCCCACTCCGGCTGGCATATTTTGTATCATAATTCACCCTCATTACCTACGCACAGGTCTCAGACCTATGTAGGCATCATGCAATTAAATACTCTAGTTATCAATATAAATAATACATTTTCATGTGATCAAACTGAAAACATGCTATATTACAAATACTCATAACTTTTGTTCACTTGGTACTCTTGAGCTATTGAAAGTGGTTTTATCCTGCATTGATTTCAAATCACTTGAAAATGCTTTAACATAATTTCAAAGAACTTTTCAGCTTATTATAAAGTAGTTTAAAGCATTCACAAATGATTGAACATCATTGATAGAATTACTTTACAATGATTTAAAATGCTTTAAGTTGGCAAAATCAATGATTTCAAATGATTCAGAAGAACTTCATCAAATCATTTGAAAGTGCTTTTCAAATCATTTTCAAGTAGTTTGAAAATCACAATTTTGCCAACTTAAAGCATTATAAATCATTGTAAAGTCATTTGAAACTTATTTAAACTGATTTTATAGTACTTTTTAAGTACTTCCCAACTGATTATTTTGCTGCTTGGGGGATTATTTCTATATTCTGGTGGTGATGATAGGCCTACACCTCGTCATTGGAACTTGCTGATCTGACATCAATGAATGAACGAATAAGGTGGCTATGTCATGAGGTTTATTACGGTCAATCTAATATCAAAACTGACACTGTATTTCAATTTAATACATTGTCTTTACTCACTTATATTGGAGGTGCTAGAGGGATGCATATCACGTCTGAAAAGAAGCTTTGTCAGTATTTCAAGTATTTCGTCATGGAAAACATATCAGATTTATTATGGTTTTGAATTTATTATGGTTTTGCATTTAATATGGTCTTGCATTTATTTAGTTCAAATTTATTTGGTTTGGATAGTTTGATTGGAGTACACTTGTCTTCAAGTGCTTTATTTGGAAATGTGTTGCAGTTGCTGGACAGCGTGCTAGTAACTCAGACTCAGGGTGCCGGTGAAGGAGCTGGTGGTGATGCAGATTCTATGCTGATTGACATAGCCAACGACATATCATCCAAATTACCACCTCTTTTCAATGTTGAAGCAATAGCTGTCAAATACCCTGTGCTATATGAACAATCAATGAATACGGTTCTGAAACAGGTTTGTAGCATCATAGTTCTGTAGATAACTGTATTGTTTTCAATGAATAATAAGTCGAAGTTGTTACAACCACATTTATTAAAAATACTGAGATACTAGTTTCGGTTGTTACACCATTATCAATCTCAAACAAACTTAAACTAAAGTACAGAGAAGCTTAATATAACATACTAAAGACGGAATGATAGTATCGGATAATGGATAGGCTGACCTTCATTGACGGTGTGGAGTGGCCGTAGCCGAGTGGGTTAAGTGCTGGTTTGCTAGCCCAAAGGTCCCGGGTTCGATCCCAGTTCTGACCGAAAGTTTTTACCTCGGGCCTCTCCCGTGTTTCGGAGGACACGTTAAGCTGTCGGTCCCGGCTGCCTAAAAACAGTCGTTAAGTCACGTCAGAGGCCCTGAACTTATTCAGGTGCGACCTGATAACTCTGACACCAAATCTGAGCCAGCCAGGTCACACGATATTATTATTATTTTATTGACGGTGTGTGGTTGGCTGAAGGCCAGAACAAGTTACACCCTCTGTTGGGAGGAGCAACAAGCAAAAATAAGAATCGAATCAAGAACTAAAAACCGCGAACATCTCGAAAGTAACAAAGAAGAACAATGCACAAGTAAATTAGGCTAAAATTGAATCATTTTTAAATTATAATATTGAAGCTCACTGAAATGCAGTCAAGGTCAACCGAGAAAGACACGAAAGTGTCGTTATTAAAATGTAGGCCAGAATCATGATGAAACCAAGTTGTATTGAATTCATGGACACTCATCTTCAAGGCGTCCTAAATCGGTTATGTTGGTTATTTTGGATATGAGAATTGTGATTTTTGTATAATGTGATTAAAACGTTGGTGTGATTCAAAATTTAGTTCTTCATTGAGGATGTTTTGTTTATTGTTTGTTGTGTGTTTGTAAATTTCAAATTGTTCCAAGGCGTTGAGTTCGTTTAGATTCTATATGTCAAAAAACCGACATCATTGATCTAGAACGCCTTGAAGATGAGTCTCCATGACTCGAAAACGTTTGGCCAAAAGTGAGTCGAAATATTATTTATTCACAATTAAAATTGACTGCGTTTAATTTACAATAAAAAGTTATTATCTATTTAACAGGAAACAATCAGATTCAATGCCTTATTGGCGGTTGTCAAAAGAACGTTGGTAGATGTTGTCAAAGCAGTAAAGGGACTGGTTGTCATGTCTCGCGACCTGGAAGAAGTTTATAGTTCTATGGCGATTGGCAGAGTTCCTGGCACATGGGCTAAAAAGTCATATCCCTCATTGAAGTCGTTGGGCAGCTATATAACGGATCTCATAACAAGGTACGCTACTTGCATATTTTATTGATATGTGAAATGATCTCATGAGTGTTCACAAAATGAATTTTATATGATTTTATTTAATTATATTTTATTATATTATTTATATATTTTTTATGAATCATTTTCATATGCAAGCTTAACGCTTTGTTTCAATGAGGCATGCAATAAAAAAACTTCATATCATAGATTTTTAAATTTTTTTAAGAAAGATAAACAAATTTTATTCAAATTTAAATTGTAATCAATAGATTTTTGTTTTCAAGTTTAGTAGTAGATTACAATCAAATCTTTAACAACTGTTCATCTTAAAATAATTTACTACAATTTTAAACTTTTTCAACTTAATAGCGACATGGAAAGGAAATTTTGAATTGTTCCTCAGTTGTCAATCCATATTCCCGTAGTTGATGCTTCCATGGTGCACATTACGATACCCTCAACGAAATGAAATTTTGAATTATTCCTCAGTTGTAAATCCATATTCCCGTAGTTGATGCTTCCATGGTGCACATTACAATACCCTTAACGAAAGGAAATTTTGAATTATTCCTCAGTTGTCAATTCATATTCCCGTAGTTGATGCTTCCATGGTGCACATTACGATACCCTTAACGAAAGGAAATTTTGAATTATTCCTCAGTTGTCAATCCATATTCCCGTAGTTGATGCTTCCATGGTGCACATTACAATACCCTTAACGAAAGGAAATTTTGAATTATTCCTCAGTTGTCAACCCATATTCCCGTAGTTGATGCTTCCATGGTGCACATTACGATACCCTTACGATAACGCTTTAACATATAACTACCTGCGAAGCGACAATTCGTTCGAAGCAGAAATTAGTCACATTATTATTGTAAAGCTAGGAGAAATAATTTCATGCTGTTTGTCTAATAACTTCAACATAAAGGCTTTCCCATTAAAAAAAAAATAGATTAATTTATAGCTATTGATTGAGAAAATTTTAAATTTATAAATGTGATATTTATATTTACTTTGTAAATATTCATAATCAGAATAATGATTGTAATCAAGTACGGTATTGAAGTGAACTATAATGTAATTAATTGTTGAAATATATTGCCCATGTCAATATAGTAAAAAATAAAAATCATATTATAACCAACTAGATAGATCATGCGAAAATAAATAGAATATGTAACATTGTATCATGAAATACTAACTATAAATGGAATCAAATTTCTAGTGAGCTGTTGAGATAACCTATCAAATGAAACCGTACAACATTGGGGAAGTGATAGCCGCGAGACGTAGCAGGTATCTGTTCAATCAGATGGAGACAAGCTGCGTTCTCGTAGGTCCTGTTTGTAACGGTGACCGATTAGATTGGCCAGCAAAAAAGACACTGTTCTCTGCTGTAAAATCACTTCCCGGTGGTTCGGAACCCACCTAAAACTGTAGGTCCAACTCATCAATCACCATCATCCAACTCATTATCCACGCACAGGTCTCAGACCAATGTGGGCTTCATCCTCAATAAAAACAAAAAAAAATTATTTATTATAAGTAAGGCTACAGTTAGTATATGTTTATTTCAATTTTTTTTATTTTAATTCTTTTAATTTTAATTTCTGTTGCCTATTATGTTTTGTTAGAGCGTAACGTTCTAGGATATATTCAAGTTCGTAGGGGGATAAGGTTACACATCAATCTCATTTTCAGGCTGAGATTTTTGCAAGCGTGGATTGATGACGGCATTCCAAATGTATTCTGGATTTCTGGCTTCTTTTTCACTCAATCTTTTCTCACTGGAGTTCTTCAAAACTTCGCTCGCAAACATAACATATCAATAGACCAGCTGAGCTTCGAATTTGAAGTGACGAAGTTCGAGAATCAAGTTCCTGGCGAGCCCGACTTTGGAGTTTATTGCAAGGTAGTTTGCTTTTTTGCAATGTACCGTACTCATTCAATATAGTAGACTAGTGGTATTATTCAGAAGTTTTTAGAAGTAACAAGTGTACGGCCAGAAACCTCAAGGTCCTCTACATCGAATTCAGGTTTAAGATGTCCTGAACCAGAGGGAAGTGATAGCTGAATGCCGTAGCATGTACTTGTCATAAATATTATAATTTTCTCCAATATATATCGTAAGTTCACTACTTCTAATTTTCAGTCCAAAGTAGAAAGGAATATGCTTGTGACTTTTATTGGTGGTGATATTCTTTCGGATCAAAATTAAACCCTTGCTTTAACAGTTCAGGATCATGGCTACTAAATGTATATAATCTGGGGGAAGTGATAGCCTAGTGCCGAAGCAGGTATATGTTCAATCAGAGATAAGCTGAGTTCTTCTGGACACTCTTTGTAAGGGTGAACGATTGGATTGGCCAGCGAAAAATACTTTGTTCTCTGATGTAAAATCACTCCCCGGTGGTTGGGAACCCACCTAGAACTGTAGATCCAACTCATCAATCACCATCATCCAACTCATTACCCACGCACAGGTCTCATACCTATGTGGGCTTCATCCTCTGGCAAAAAAAGAGGGATATAGGATTGCAGATATAGGAACGGGAACGCGGAATTCGCTAACTCGGAACTGGCTAAGTCTGATCAATATTCATCCATTCTTTTGTTTAGTTAATATTATAATTGGCTCAATTGTTTATGGTTTACCTCCTACAACATAGATTATTCTTGTTATCATGTTTTATAGCTTATTACGTAATATTATACTCTGAAGGTGCGTATCAATTTCAAATATCGGAAGAGAAATAAGCAACTGATATAACTCCTCAATGCAATGCTTTTAAAAATGAGTACACCTTCATAACAAAATTGTTTTACATTTTTATTAAATGTTGTTGTCAGAACTATATTGAGCCATGTAAAAGAGAAATCGCAGTTTAATATTTAAAAAAGATAGATTGTTCACTCCCTTTTCCAAGCGGTGAAATTAACAATTGTTTCTCTTAATAAAGAATGGAAATGTTATTCAACTCTCTTTTAGAGTGTTGAAGGTGATAGGCCTATTGTGGAAAATAAATGAATAATAAGACGAAGTAGTCACAACCACATTTATTAAAATAGTGAGATACTAGTTTTATGTTTTATACCATTATCAATCTCAAACAAACTGGGAAATGTTGTTAATAAAGAATGGGAATTTTGTCACGGTATGAATTTTAAAAAACCTTTGCGCTGTTAGCATCAATCATACTTTTTCTCTGGATCATATATACAATAAAACATACAATAAAAGTGTCTCCTAAAAGTTAAATCATTTTTCCGACTACGTTTTAAATTCAACTTGAAAATTAAAAATTAAAAATCAGTTGAGATTGGAGAAAAGTGGTTCATGAAATTTTAAAATGAACAAGAAACTCAGTAAAATCAAATGTGAGTTATCAAACACCCTTGATAGGGTGTTTTAAGCTCCAAACGAAAGCGGTTAGGTGTATGGAAAGAGTAAATAGATTAGATTCATGTAGGCCGTTGTTCAAGAGACTTGGTCTCATAACTGTACCCTGCTTATATGTGTATAAAGCTACTTTATATGTAAAAACGAATGATATTAACCAAAACCTTGACGTACACGATTATAATACAAGAGGCCGAGGAGATTATCACTTGGTGAGTCACAATAGTAGCTTATTCAAACAATATTGAAGGTAATATTTTGGAAGATGAGACCGCTATCCAAATACTTTCTTCTTCAAAAATTCTATCTGAAGAAATTCAAGCCAAACAAGAAGTGGCAGCTTCCACTGAGATCGAAATTGATCATGCCAGAAATCTGTATGTGCCCGTTTCAAAACACTCTTCAGTGCTCTTCATGTGTCTTAGAGAGCTTGCTAACATTGACCCAATGTATCAATACAGTCTTGGATGGTTCATCAATCTTTATCACCAGAGTATTACCGGTAGTGAAAAGTCCGACATTCTTGAACAACGGTTGAAAAATCTCAACAACCATTTCACTTATAGTATCTATTCAAACGTGTGCAGGTCGTTATTTGAGAGGGATAAACTAGCCTTCTCTTTCATACTTTGCATTGGAATTGAACAATCTCATAAAAAGGTGGAAGATGAATTATTGTTGTTTCTTCTGACTGGAGGAGTCGCTTTGGAGAATCCTTTTCCTAACCCTTGCCCCTCATGGCTTAGTGACAAGTCCTGGAATGAAGTGGTGCGAGTTAGTGATCTAGTTGGATTGAAAGAGTTGAGGACCTCTATAACAAAAAATAAGGACGATTGGAAAGAATTTTATGATTCTACAAGTCCCCACTTATTAGAAATACCAAAGCCTTTCCAAACAGCAAAGCCTATGGAAAGGCTGTGCATCCTTCGCTGTTTGCGCCCCGATAAGCTTGTTCCTGCCACTCAGGTAAAATATTATTCACATTTTTCCATATTAGATAAGAATTATGTATTGCCATTTTTTCTCCATACAAAGTACGAAAAAACATAATTACATTAATTGTACACCAATTTCAACTCGTAAACAATCAGCAAAATTTAACACTTTTTTTCGAAGGATGAAGCCCACATAGGTCTGATACCTGTGCGTGGGTAATGAATTGGATGATGGTGATCGATGAGTTGGACCTACAGCTCCGAACCACCGGGAAGTGATTTTACAGCAGAGAAGAGAGTCCTTTTTGCTGGCCAATCCAATCGGTCACCCTTACAAAGATCGCCCAGGAGTTTTGTAGCTTATCTCAGATTGAACAGATACCTGCTATGGCACTCGGCTACATTTCATTTTAAGCCTTTAAATGAAATGTTTCATGTTATACCTTATATTACATTACATGTTGAATTATTCAACAAATGAATCCATATTACAAATTAAAAATATCAGATTGACTTCATGATGTTCAAGAGACTTGGTCTCCTAACTGTACCCTGCTTATATGTGTATGAAGCTACTTTATATGTAAAAACGAATGATATTAACCAAAATCTTGATGTACATGATTATAATACAAGAAGCCGAGGAGATTATCACTTGTTGAGTCACAATAGTAGCTTATTCAAACAAAAACCTAGTTATATTGGTAGGAAACTCTTCAACAAGCTACCGCAGTTTTTAAAGAGTCTTGAAAATATAGAAATATTTAAAAAAACAGTTGAAAAAATATTTAATTGATAAAGCTTTTTATAGTGTACAAGAGTTCCTTTCACATCAAAATTAAGCCTCACCCCAACTAATTGATTTAGTAATTATGGTAACTAGTGTATAATTGTATTAATCTGACTTGTCTTATACTCCTTAACTGGAGTCTCCAAGACGTAATCTAAAATAAAAATTGTCTCCAACCAAATGCATAAATCTGCGATTTATATTAAAATATTTTCTTTTTAATCTCAAAATGCTACAAAAGGATGTGCAGCCTCAATTTGATTCTTTAGTGAAGGTAAGGTGTTTTTCAGTAATTAAAACTACTTGATAAGTTTCTTAGTAAAAACAAAATGTCATTCTTTAAAAAATAAAACTGTTCGGTCTAATTTCAATCATTAATGTATAATAAATATATATAAGCCTTGTATTATAAGCCAGTTGATCCTAATATAATAAAAAATGTCATGATTCAGAGGATCCACTGTAGCTTAGTTGGTAAGAGCATTCTCCGCGAAGAGAATGTTTTAATCCACGTAGTGGTAAGATTTTTTGGAAAATATCATTCATTGAATTTTCACATTTTTATATGTTACTGTTGTCAATATTCGTGTTTTTCGAAAGTCTCAATTGTATTTTATAGAGTTAAATTGAGAATTCAAATTCATTATCATCTGTCTACGTTTGTTCAACATTTGTTAATAATTACAATATCATTCATTATTTCTCATCGAACTGTCTCTGAAAACTGAGTGATTGTATTGTAAGTAAGATGGATTCATCTTTTACATGCAGCAAAAGCACGAGGAAGAGGAATTTAGTGTTTTTGTAGAGGTAAGGTGTCAAGACCAAAAGATAATTCAATGGCATGAAAAAAATAACATTTTATTGAAAGTAGTAGTAATTCATACTGGATTGTATAAATCAAAGTTTTATTTCCTTTGAATTTTTTAAAGATTTATTTTGTGTGAATCTCATCTCAATTATTGTTGAAAAGAAAGCATCGTATGAAAGAAAATTGAGTCTTGTTTTCGAGGATTGACTGATAGATTGTGCTATCGACACTTCTTTATCAAATGTTGGATATGCAATGTTTGCATGAATGTCAAAAGAATTTTATATTTAAAAATAACTATTTTAAAGTATTGTTCAATTAATTGAATAGCATAATTTAAAAAAGTTATTTATTGTACCGCATTGCAGTGCAACACAAGAATACAGACTACATTTTTCAAGATTCGCCCAATTTAATTAAGACCTGGAGGTGAATACAAAATTTGTGCTGGTAAATTTTAGAGGTATTCCTTTAAGTTCTAAATTGACGCTATCTTGGATTTGTTGTAATCTTGAATAAGGATACGGTATCACGAAAGAACTTCTTCAAATGATTCCTGAATAATTAAAATCAAAATTTGTGAAGAGAGCAGTTTTGGACCCTAATCTGTTGCATCTTTGTATTTATTGTTACTTTGTAACAAAATAAATAAATACATAAATAAAATAATATATAAATAAATACATTAAATTCAGCACACAGTAAACCGGGATTATGTGATTATCTCAACCGTCATAATTATTGATAAATGTAGTTCATCAGTACTTTGGTAGATACATGAGCTCATTCTTGAAAAATCTGTACTGCCAATTTATATATTTCCATTGTTCATCATTATACCCAGTCAATTTGAACAAACTATAGTCTTAAATTCTCATAACTGCTTCATTTCACTCAAAATGCTTACTACTATGTTGACAATGTTTATTAAGTATTTTTATTTTATATTTCAGGGCTTATATCTTGAGGGAGCTCGGTGGGATAGAGAACTCAACACACTCAACGAATCATTTCCGAAAATTCTGTTTGATACTATTCCAATAATTTGGTTTAAGCCTGGGAAAAAGGTGCGATATATGAATGATTTTTACTTTGATAATTCAACCGCTATGAAGTTATACTTCATAGCTTTTGAGTAAAATTGAATATTCCCATTTATAATCACTTGAGTTCACTGTTAGTTAGTTAGTTAGTTAGTTAGTTACTGTGCGTTTCATAGCTTTTGAGTAAAATTGAATATTCCCAATTCTAATCACTTGAGTTCACTGTTAGTTAGTTAGTTAGTTACTGTGCGTTTCATAGCTTTTGAGTAAAATTGAATATTCCCAATTCTAATCACTTGAGTTCACTGTTAGTTAGTTACTGTGCGTTTCATAGCTTTTGAGTAAAATTGAATATTCCCATTTCCAATCACTTGAGATCACTGTTAGTTAGTTAGTTAGTTAGTTACTGTGCGTTTCATAGCTTTTGAGTAAAATTGAATATTCCCAATTCTAATCACTTGAGTTCACTGTTAGTTAGTTACTGTGCGTTTCATAGCTTTTGAGTAAAATTGAATATTCCCATTTCCAATCACTTGAGTTCATTGTTAGTTAGTTAGTTACTGTGCGTTTCATAGCTTTTGAGTAAAATTGAATATTCCCATTTCTAATCACTTGAGTTCACTGTTAGTTGGTTAGTTAGTTAGTTACTGTGCGTTTCATAGCTTTTGAGTAAAATTGAATATTCCCATTTCCAATCACTTGAGTTCACTTCGGAAATCCAAATTACATCATATTATTCAAGTTATATTTATAGAAAACTATATTTTTGTTGATGATGCCCACATGATTCCGAGGCTTGTGCGTGGGTAATGAGGTGAATGATTACACATAGATGCCAGACGGAGGAGTGGGATTCGAACCCACGACCGCTGGAACGACAGAAGTTGCGACGCCCCAACCAACTGCGCTAAGCGGCCCATCATTATTCACTTATTACCCACCTTCAAGTCTCGGAAAGGTGGGTAATGAGTGGGCATAATCAGCACAAAAGGTTGTAGCCTAAATATTTAATTTAAATAAATACATGCAATAAATATTGTAAAGCATTAATGTCAGACATTTTTGAAAGCTCCAACATTAATTTCTAAACTAGTAGGCCTATTTAGGAAATTAAAGCTTGTATGACGTTTTCAAGCTAAAATTGAGGCTTTAAGCTTTGAAGGAGAATGAAGCTTCATTGAATTTTATAAAAAAATTTCAGAATATAAATATATAATGGCTTGGATTTCACATTTTTAGATTCCTATCTCCTGTTGCAGGCTGAGTTTATTGCATTGCCATCATACGTTTGCCCGATTTACAAGACAAGTGCAAGGAGAGGTGTTCTGTCAACTACCGGTCATTCGACGAACTTCGTGATGTTTCTCAAAATTCCTTCAGACAAGCCTGAAAAACACTGGATAAATCGTGGAGTAGCATCTCTGTGTCAACTTGATGACTGAGAGCCTGACAAGGTCACCGAAATATTCGATTATTTCAACCAGGTTTATAATATTTTGTGAAATTCTAAATTATTTTGAATGTTCACTTGTTTCATTCTGTATAAACGTGAAGTTCTCTTGAAATTTATTTCACTATACTTCTTCAGATCTTATATACGTTCTATTCAGAGAAATAAATACTTATACTAAAGATACATCTGCAATCTTCCTCATTACAACGCACCAAATGTTTTACAATATATGTTAAGCTTAATAGAGGGGCGTTTCCGCCCTCTTGCTAAAAGATACGTTTGAGATATTTAGTCACCCATAGCCGAAATCGGCTATAGTGACTATTCACATACATATTTTGATATTTGAATTCACAAGTAAGCTTACTCGTCAGCAAGAAATGTTACAAAAATTGCGGTTTTTCCCCGAAAGAATTTTATACATACTTCACTATATAATATAATTTATGAGTTTGACCATTTCTGACGTTAATTTCATACACACTAATAAAGTATGAAGCAGTTGGTGGAGTATTTATTTATTCAAAGTATACATATGAGAGCACAAGGATATGGTATCCCATCATTGCCCTCTTAACACAATTAATAATATGTATTATGTGTTATACAAATTTATAAAATAATTATGTAGTTTCTTTTAAATTATCAAATCAATAATACACCTTCTATTATAAAACTAATAAAATAATTGCGGTGTCTTATTTTTATCGTGGTAGTGTTTCAAGCTATATAGCTTATCTTTAGCGCTTTAGAGATTGTTGCGTACGATTGGTTCTTTGATAGTTCTCTAAAAATAAACTGTTTTGAGTTTTGCACAACAATAAATGTATTTAGGTAATCTTCAGAAGTTCAGTAATTTAAGTTCAGCATTACAACTGGCCGTAATCTAAACTCACTTACTTCGTCCTGAACAGTCAGTGAAGGTAAAGTTTTTTGTGTACAATAATATTAATTTTCAATATGCTTCGTTTAAAGGTTATGTGCATGATAAATAACCTGGATTTTATTGCATGCCTCGATTTTTATCAATATGCAATGAATATCCTACGATCTTTCCAAATGAATCAGCTTATCATAACAAATAAAATAAAAAGCAGTAATTAGCCTGTTGCATATTCTAAAGGCCTGTTCAGACAGCATCGTAATTCCGTAGAGTAACCCCGTTGCATAACATCACTCCATAACAGTGGTGATTGGTCATGCGGTGAGCGTGGTGTTCAAGTGGTCGTGATGTTCAGTCACGACCGCTCAAGACTGCGCTTGGATGGGTGACCGTGCTTCAATGACTTGATGTTATAAGCTTTATTATCACTTGCCCGGTGGTTCGGAACCCACCTAAAATAGTAGGTCCACCATGTTCCCCGTAGCATGGCTCAAACGGCGAGGTGGAACTACCCGTAAGGGTCTCCCCACCATTAAAAGCCATACGCTTATTATTATTACTCCATAACACAGCATCAGCTGTTCACTGTGTTATTGATTGTCCAGAAACAGCACACCATTAATGATATGTTACGCGACGGCACAATATTACCAGTGGTTCGGAACCCACCTAAAACTGTAGGTCCAACTCATCAATCACCATCATCCAATTCATTACCCACGCACAGGTCTCAGACCTATGTGGGCTTCATCCCCCGAAAAAAAAACTACAAAAAAATGGAACAATTTGATGTCAGTCCAGACAGCAAACAAAACCCCATAAAGTAGCATCACTCCGTAGCAAAGATCAGCATCGTCTTGTATTATTTTATCATGTAACATCATCGAGTGACACCGAGTTACCGTACGTGGTCTTGTTTGCTGTCTGAACTTTATGGGGTGATGTTACGGTACGGAGTTACGATGCTGTCTGGACGGGCTTTATACTGTCTGTTTTGGCCCTACTGAATAGAAGTATTCACAGATGAAACGGTCTCTAGTACTGTAAAAAATTTGATACGATTGAGAATGTGTTTACAGTTTTATTCATTATATATATGAAATTATAACAAAAATCGCAATGAAATACCTCCTTTCACTCAAGGAAATTAAAGTACAAAAACAAATTTAGATGAGGATGTTCTTATCTGCAAAGTTATGTTCATACCCTTATCAGTTGTCACTGTTTTTGTCAAAGCAGCATCCAAATTCATTTCGAACAGCCAGTTCGTCCACTTAGTGTCACTTTTCTTCCGGATTATTATTTCCTTCTTCCTGGAATTTGTAAGGGTATAAACTACAGCAAATTGTCCGTTTCGCATGTCTTCAGCTTGCAGCTCTAAACGCTCGGAAAGTTTTCTTGAAGGGTCCGTTAGTCTGATCAGTGTTTCTTCCTCTGAAATTTCATACATTTCAAACCCTCCGAAATCATTATTACAACTGTTGATTTCATTTAACGAAAATGTCATACGTGTGCTGCAGTGCTCACTGTTTTCACTTGACCAGTTGGGCGAAAAACGTTTACCCTTACATAGTTCATCATTTTCACAAACAATATTTTGCATCCACTTTGAAAATCTGAGACCTGCGATCATGGCAGCTTTATGAGTTTGTTG
The DNA here is from genome assembly GCA_948455865.1 of Conomelus anceps. Classification (NCBI taxonomy): domain Eukaryota; kingdom Metazoa; phylum Arthropoda; class Insecta; order Hemiptera; family Delphacidae; genus Conomelus; species Conomelus anceps. The sequence goes on along the minus strand of OX418217.1, from coordinate 4,744,309 downwards.
ACTAATTCCCTCAGTTTCAGTATGTCTTAGGTGCGCTAAAAATCGTTGTTCAAATAAGTGAAAAATAATATCATTGTTTTCAAACAGGTTTTCTTTTTCCGATTGGACAATATTCTGTTTCAAATTATTTAAATCATTGCCACGTTCCAGCTCAAATGAAGGTGTAGATTGTTGATGATTTTGTGTTAGGCATCTAGCCTCAACTTGGCTACGCTTTAACTCATCATATTTTTTCGGGATTTCCTTGTAATGGTTATAGTTGACACAGCTATTCGTTCCTAAATAGTCATCTGAAGTGTTTTTTTGATTATTTATCGGATTTTGTTTTGAAATTGGAGCGTACTGAATGCTATTCTTATCAAGCAAATGTGAATGGTTATTTTTTTCATTCAAGAGGTGAACCTTCTCATGCTCATTATTTATTATTGGAGTTTGACTCTTGGAAATGCTATCTGTTTCATGATGATTATTATTACAAACTATTTCTTGAACTGTATCACTTCCAATTTTTGAAATCTCAACAACTAGATGTTTATTGTCCATTGAAATAGTTTCTATTTCATCAGTGTGGGATGTCTGCGAAACCATTGAACAGGAATTTGTTTCATAAATGGATGAAGAACCATTTCTGTTTAGTTCGAATTCATCATGATATGTCGCAGTACTTTCAGTTCTCTGGTTATGGCCTTTCAACAAATCAGTCGTGTTTCCAAGCGATACCGGCGTTTGAATAGAACTTCTACAGTGTCTCTCAAAATTTGTCGAGTTTGTATACTCTATTCTTTCTTCAACCTCATTGCAGGACATAAAAGTGGTATCCACATTCCATCCCAAGCCACTTGGATTTATTCTATTGAAATAGCCTTCCTGGAGCAGTTTTCTATAAATATTGCGGAGTTCACTTGATTCTCCATCAACCGAAGATTGCTGTACATGTTCCTCCAATCCAGTTGAACCCATGTTTTCAGAATTGCAGAGTTCGCCTAATTCTTCATTGACCGAAAATTGTTGTGCAGATTTCTCCAATTCACTTGAATTCATGTTCGCAGTATTACAATTCGCATCATTTGCTGCCTCCAAAGATCTCTCCACGCCCTTCCGGTTTGCCAAGCTCTTCTTTTTCCTAAAACCTCCAAATTACAGAAAAAAATGTTTTGCTGTACCGTTGTTATTTGAAGTTTGAAATCCTCTTTTTCAGAAATATATATGCTTATGATGATGTTGAATTTCATGTTTTATGTTTTAATAACAGTTTTATGATGATGTTGATGATGTTGTCGTGTTTCCACTAATATATAATAAAAACTTGGAAACACTTTTAAGTGGAAATTATGACTCACGTTATGGCGTGACAGCCGTTTCATTCTGATGTCAAGAGCATCGTCAGACGACCCACAGTACACACACAGTACGACCCTCAGTGTACTGAGGGTCTTCTGACCATGCTCTTAACATCAGGCCGAAGTGAAACGGCCGTCACGCCATAACGTGAGTCATAATTGCCACTTGAAAGTGTTTCCAAGTTTTTATTATTTTTGCTTATGCTTAATTGGCATCTTATCTAAATGTCTAATACTGATTTTTTTCAGAAATAGAGTCTTTCATAGGCACAAAAAAACGTTCATTGATGATATCAACCCTATAGTATAACAATGCTTTCTTATTAATGAATATTTTATTTTCTGGCAAAGTAAATCTTAAATTTTATATATTATTAGAATCCTTATACAATACTGTACCTCTGGAAATTAATGTAGATTTTAAATCAAGTAGATGCTTACACAAGTGTCCCCAGAATAATTAACGAAAATAACAAATATATTGATGATAGTGTAGACATTTGTAATTTCTTTAACAGATATTTTCAACTGGTTGCTAAGAATCTTCAAAAATCTCTTAAAACGGGTATTAGTGATTCAAACATGTGGAATACTGAGGGGATTCAGAATTAATTAAAATTTCATCCAGTATCCCAAGACGAGTTGTCTAACATCATTGATAGTTTGAATAATAAAAAAACTGTAGGAAAATAATAAAAACTAGGTATCCAGTAAAATTCTGAAAGAATTTAAAGATCAATTGTTAGACTGATTAGATTGTTAGACTTAATTGATTCATCTGATCAATCATTCATAAGAACAAGATATTTTTCCAGATAATTTGAAAGAGGGGAAGATCTTGCCAATCTTCAAAAGTGGTGATAGAGAAAAGGTGGCCCATTAGTATTTTAAATGTAATAAGTAAAATTTTTGAAAGAGTAGTTCTAAATAGGTTACTTCTGCACCTTCAAGAAACTAACTTTGTATGTGATGAACAGCATAACTTCCAGAAAGGTAGATCAACAAAGACAGCCATATAGTTTCTCTAGTTGAAAAACTAATAGATATAATAGATTCAGGTGATAAAGCAACTGCAATCTTCTTGATCTATCAAAGACATTTGATTGTTTTAATCATAGAACTTTATTGGAAATACTGCAAAATGTAGGTGTAAATGGGGTTGAGCTGAAATGGTTTGAATCATATCTTATTGGGAGAAAACAATGTGTAGAACTAACTGTAGAATGGGGTTGAGCTGAAATGGTTTGAATCATATCTTATTGGGAGAAAACAATGTGTAGAACTAACTGTAGTAGTTGGAAGTAGTATAGTAAGGAATAAATCTAATAAATTAGAGGTTCAAGCTGGAGTGCCTCAGAGCACAATACTAGGTCCCTTGCTTTTTTTGTTATATGTCAACCGTTTACCTAAAGAATTAATTAGTGGTAGTCCTCTTATTTGCAGACGATACATCACTCATTTTCAGCAATTCCATTCTAGAAAATTTAGAAATAAGTGCCCATATAGGTGTGCAGTCCATTGTACAATTCTTAAATCAGTTGAAATTAACAATAAATAGTAAAAAATGCCAATACCTTCAATTCATAAACAAACTTAATTCAAATGAAGATAGGGCTATAAACGTGTTTGTAAACGTTAATCAATTAGACCAGGAAGAAAGCATTGCATTTCTAGGAGTTTTGTTGGATAGACGATTGACCTGGGCTCCATAAATTGAGAAAATATGTTTTAAAATTTTATCTGGGGTATTTGTACTGCGACAGCTCGCTAGATTGAATGACAAAAAGTTACTTTTCACAGCTTACCATGGGCTCTTACTGTCACATATTAGGCTTGCTATCTTAGTATGGGGTAATTCATCAAAACAAACCCTCGATAGGGGTTTTAAGATCCAAAAGAAAGCGGTTAGGTGTATAGAAAGAGTAAATAGATTAGATTCATGTACGCCGTTGTTCAAGAGACTTGGTCTCCTAACTGTACCCTGCTTATACGTGTATGAAGCTACTTTATATGTAAAAACGAATGATATTAACCAAAATCTTGACGTACACGATTATAATAAAAGAGATTATCACTTGGTGAGTCACAATAGTAGCTTATTCAAACAAAAACCTAGTTATATTGGTAGGAAACTCTACAACAAGCTACCACAGTTTTTTGAAGAGTCTTGAAAATATAGAAATATTTAAAAAACAATTGAAAAAATATTTAGTTGATAAAGCTTTTTATAGTGTACAAGAGTTCCTTTCACATCAAAATTAAACCTCGCCTCAACTAATTGATATAGTAATTATGGTATGTAGTGTATAGTTGTTGATCTGACTTGTCTTATACTCCTTAGCTGGAGTCTCCAAGACGTAACCTACAAAAAAACAAAAACAAAAAAAATAATACATTTGGAATACTATAGATGTTTGCGGTAGAATTTTTGCATCGGAGCAATACAATGCTTTTTAATATTATGCTCATCCGGACATAAATCTAATGATGCTCAAGTGGAACTCATTTAAAATAGCTACAAGAAGATTTTTTCAAATTCCCAGGTAAATGAGGAAAGATCATGTATAGTAAAATGGTTTTTTGTCAGTCTAGATAATTTACGCCTTAATAGGGTACTGGAACTAAGGTGAATCAGTATTTTTTAAAAGAAATATAGTTTCCGTAATCAGAGTGTTCAAGTAATCAAGGGGAGTAGCCTACCCTTTCAAATTTAATTTATTGAACCTCAAATGATGGAATGAAGTGCCTTTTCCCGCTATCCTATACGAACTATTATCAGTGTTACCTTCCAGCGAAAACCTTTCTTCAAGCACAATACTTGCGTATTTTTCTTACAAAATTATCAACACAAAGTTCACTTACGTTTTTTAATATATCTCATCATTTTTAAATTTCAAGTGATACAAACAAATTATAAATCTAGCCAAATATTTCCGAAACTTCATTCTAAATAGCTATTGAATGAGTGATATCACATGCTTACAGTAACATTTACACATATGGTTATTTGTGAAAAAGCCTTCTCTTTTTACTATCTGTCTGCTACAAAATAAATGCATAAAAAGGTAGATTTAGCCAATATTAGAACCAATGACCAATCGATTTTGTTTTCATTCATCAACTTCAAGCTCAATAATTCTGTCATAAACCAAGCATTGCCAATTGGCTAAGTGTTCAAAGTTTTCAAGTCTGCCTTGAGCTAGCCTCAAGGTGGGTTCATAAAAAAGGGGTCAAATTTAATGTTATTGAATATTATTGGTATAATTATATGAATTATTTCTGAGAGTACTATGAAAATAATACATATTATTATTATAAACTTGTTGAAGCGCACTCGCAGAAAGTGATCAAAGTATAATTCATTGTGCAAAAATACTAAGTACATGGACCATTTGTGATAACTTTTGCAATATGGGTGTGGCTACTCTATGTAACAAAACACTGTTAGACCTACTGCTTAACCATTTTGTACAACTTTTTACAAAGAAATACAGTTTCCAAAATCAGAGTCTTAATCAGATAACTAAGTTTTTTAATATATTCATATTAATAATTTTTCATTTCATTAAGGCCTAATGAAAAGTAGCCTACCTCTCATAAAAGTGCGTCTTAGGCCCATGTTATACGAGCAGCTTTGACGCGACAGATTTTACGTCGCGTACATGCCAAGCCTACCGGGCTATGGACTTCCCTCTGTGTGCAAGTTATACGAGCGTTATATCTGTCGCGTCGGATCCTGTAAAGTCCGCGTCAGCGTCGACAACACGTCCATACCGGTAAAACGGGCAGCAAAAACGCGGCAGAAATGACGCCGTTGCTATTAAAGGGACAGCTTTGATGCGGCAGATCTGCTACCTCAGCAAAACCACCAGTGTTGCCACCTCTAGTACAAGTTATTTATTTGAAGTTTGCAGTAATTATGGTGACAACACTGCTCACCACACATTTCTCTGGCGTATTCACGTGAGTTCGCAGGTTGACGTAGACAGCATAATTTTATTGTTGTGAACTTCGGGCATCCTTGGTACCGGTCGCGGCGTCTTTTCTGCTCGTATAACAGCTCCATCACCGAGCGTTTGCGTCGACGACGCGGTGTTTTTCTGCTTGTATAACAGCTCCGTTTTTTATGATCAGCGTCAGCGTTTTATCTGTCGCGTCAAAGCTGTCCGTATAACCCGTATATAATGGGCCTTACATTTTCAAAATTCACTTATGAATACCATCACTGTTTTAGAATGTGTTTAGATGCAGGAAGCTCATAGAACGGCTGATCAATGCGATCTATTACTGGTACCAAATGATGTATTGCCAAATAATAAATTTGAGGTAAATATAGTCATACCCAGTATTATTTAGTATTGAGTTTGTGACTAGTGTATACCTAAGTAGGGTATATAACAGGTATATAACGTCACTATAATGCAAATAAGCCTCAAGTCACAGGTCAAATAGCAACACAATTGCTCTGTATCAATATTGTAGCTCCTAATTCCCTTTGCAAAGCACGGGTTAGCCACTAGTAACTAATATGGAAGCTAATTACTACTGTAGTAACTAAGATGGATTGAAAGAATTAAGAACATGTGAAAATTGAACTATTCTGTAACCATATCTGGGCTCAGCAATATTGAAGCAAACAGAATTTATTACTTTCGAAGTCCTCAAAGTGCTATTAATTTATACTGAAGACTTCCGCAATGGCGGATATTGACAACAGCATTGATAGCTGATGGAAATCGATGAATGCTACTGTACAAAAAGATCAGTCACCACCGGGATGCATTCATCGATTTCCATCAGCTATTCAATGCTGTTGACAATATCCGCCACAGCGGAAGTCTTCAGAATAAATTAATAGCATTTTGATGAATTAGAAGTTAATAAATTCTGTTCCTGTATATTTGTCAGTTTGTTAAATTGTCAGTTACTTCAAACTATCTTGTGATATACAAGCCCATATAGTATAGTCTAAATGAGCGCTGCTATGCAGAAAGGTCACTATAGTCTAGTGGTTGAGGCGCCCGACCGTCAATTGGGAGGTCCGCAGGTCGATTACAGGCGGTGACTGATATTTTTGTACAGTAGCGTTCATCGATTTCCATCAGCTATTCAATGCTGTTGTCAATATCCGCCATTGTGGAAGTCTTCAGTATAAATTAATAGCACTTTGATGAATTCGAAATTAATAAATTCTGTTTCTGTATATTTTTCAGTTTGTTAAATTGCCAGTTACGTTTTTTTTGCTGATGATGCCCACATGAGTCAGAGACTTGTGCGTGGATAATGAGGTGAATGATTACACATAAATGCCTGACGGTGGAGTGGGATTCGAACCCACGACCGCTTAAACGACAGCAAGCTGAAGTTGCGACGCCCCAACCAACTGCGCTAAGTGGCCCGCCAAACTAACTTGTTACTTCAAACTAACTTGTAATATTAAAGCTTTAATTAAAAGTTTGAAAATGAGCTGATTGATAGTTTGTAATTTGATGAGAACACAAATTTGCATACCAGACCTCTTTATTGATTTCTACAGCTGAAATCTTTTGAATCAGTTATAATTCTTGTCAAATTATCCTGGAAATATGCTCCTGTTGAATATGACAATTTCTGAATTTTCATGATTCCTTTCAGACAATAATAATGCCAGGTATTATACAATTTTTATTCTCAAAACTAGAGAGTCAGTGAAAAACTGTAATTTGATGTTTTCAAATGCAGAGTGAATAAGGGGTTTCTTGCAGATTCATTGGTTGTCAATGTTGTTTTTATTGTGACATTCGGGCTGATCTCGAGAAGCCAATACTTGAATAGTGTATCATCAACCTTCTTCCTGATGATCAAGGTCTTCAGATTGGAGCTTGCTACGAAATGGCCCACCACTATTGTTTCACATTTAGAATCTTCACAATTGAATAATTCTTGCTTTGATGCGCTACTTAAGACATTTCCCAATTTCTCACAAATTTCCTGTCTTGTTGTATCTCTTATTGTTATAACATCATTAAGACAGCGATTACTTTCAAAGCCTTGAGTTGATTGCAATTTGCTTCCAAATAATTTTTTTAGCTCTTCGTTTTCAGAAACAAGGTCATCGATCCATTTTGAAAACTCATTTACTGTAGTATCTACAGCTTTGACAGATTCTTCATTCAAACATCCGGTTGTTTCCAGATCATGTTGAAGTAATTTTTTTATTGTCTGATGCATCATTCCACTCATTTCTACTCCTTTTATATTTTCTTTTGAGTTGTTGATGGTCCTCATGGCTGCCATCATATCATCTTGAGCACATTCAAAGTTTGGGATGTTTGACCTTTGGTCTCTGAATTCTGTATTCTTGTTCGCTTCTGAAATATCTTTTGGAAACCCCTCATTCTGGCTGGGCATTGTAGGGTTAAGGTTCGCTGATGCAGCAGGAGGCTGGTCTTCAATGTCTAGACTGACACCCATAGCATGCATAGCTTCGAGGAGATTGCGGATAGAATCGCTTTTGGGAAGCGGTGTCGATGTGTCATCTTCCTTATAATTCCAAGCATATGAAACGTCTCTTTTTCCCATCCCATTTCCAGTGAACTGAGATGGGTTGAAATGTTTGAAGCCTCCATATCTACTCATGATACTCTCATAAGCGCGGTCTATTTTTGAAGTACTGTTCTCTTTTGATTCTTCGTCAGATTGGCGTTTCGCTTTCTCTTCATGTGAATTATTGCAATCGTGAGTAATTTCATCTTGGCGTGATTTTTTAAAAATAGTTACCAATTGTTGCTCCATTCCCAATTCTTTATCGATGGTTGAATCGTTGCTAGAATAGCCTAGTTTTTCTAAATTTATATTCATATCACCATTGAGCTCTTTGGATTGTTGAATATTTCTTGGTAGCAAATTTTGTTGCTTTTTAACATCTTGGTAGACACACTCAGCTGAAAAATCACCACTACTAACTGATTTCACTTGATGGCCAATATGTTCAGGCCTTTGAGAATTTGATAATTCATTTTTATTTGGTAATTTAGCTGGTTGAAAATCGTTTCTCAAGAGGTTACGTTGTTTTATAATAGCATGATAGATACTCTCTGTAGCTAGATCACTGCTAATAGATGAACTCTCACTAATTTGGTGTAATTCATGGATATCTGTTGGTTCATTTCCATCGGCCAATTGACAAGGAAGTGAGTCCCTCTTCAAGATGTTTTGTTGTTTTAAGGTATCTGAAACATCCTCTGTATCTAAACTATAACTGGAAACGATACTCATTGATGTTTCTTGAGAGGAATGCTTTATTTCAGGCGATTCCATGGTCTTTCCAACAGAGAGTTTTTCTGATTCGCAAATGCTTTCAGTATGATTTTCAGATGTCATGTTCTCCACACCACCTTTAACGAAAGTGGAAAATTAAAAAGGGAATAATAAAGGAAAAAGAGAGTAGTAATAAAGAAATAATCACATCAATAAATTATTATCAACATATTTACTACCATTTTTTTATTTGGAGCTGTAAGTTCTTTAAAAATATTCAACGGAATATGAAGTTCTTCTGGGCACTCTTTGTAAGGGTGGCCGATTAGATTGGCCAGCAAAAAGACACTGTTCTCTGTTCACTGTTCAAAAAGACACTATAAAATCACTTCCCCGTGGTTCGGAACCCACCTAAAACTGTAGGTCAGCTGAATCACCATCATCCAACTCATTACCCACGCACAGATCTCAGACCTATGTGGGCTTCATTTCCAAAAAAAATTAAATGATCTGGAGTGATTCTAGTTTGCAGCAGAACAGAACGTTTGAGTTTGTGAGTTGATTAAATTATGAATATATTTATGAATATAATTTTATTATTTGAAATATTCGTAGATATATCTTTTTTTTAATATTTAAAGTTTCGATTAAAACGCCAATTTAGTAAATATATTCGATGAAAAAACTGTATTTCTCATTTTTATTTCAATAATCATTCTCGACTGTAACCACCTCAATAAAGAAGAAACCGCAATTCGAAATTGAACCCTCATGACAGGAGAACTGTGTCTGTTCCATTATTAAATGACACTGACAGCCGGCATTTTCAGCTCAATATTTTTACAGGAAATAACCTATAATTTTACATAACATCCTATGCATTCTATCTTTCAAGAATTTAATTATAAAAGATTTATGTTTCACTTTACCTTTAGTAATCGAGAAGCTAGTTTCCATTGATGTGGTTTGATATTTTTCCCAATCAATTCCAATATATTTCTTACAAGTTTTATAATTTTGCTCTAATATTCATGAATTTCGATCTGTCAATAGATGTTATTCTTCTCAAAGAAATTACATCCATCTTCGGTGAATTAAAAAGCTGATTTCAATCATTTGTGATAGAAAAACAAAGAGATCTAAATTTCTATTTGGACAAATAATAAACGGTAAAAATCAAGTAAAAACAACAGCTTTCATCAGTGAAGCACCAATTAATTTTTTTCTTTGAAATTATAATTAACTTTTTATTTTTAGAATAGTAAATTTTAAATAATAAATCAACTTATACTGATGTACAGTATTTTCCTTTTTCTGAAACCGGTTGATTAGCCTTATGGTAACATATTTTTTCACAGGTTAGTTTGAAGTGACTGATAAACAAACTGACAAATAAAACAGAATTTATTAATTTCGAATTCCTTAATTTATACTGAAGACTTCCGCAATGGCGGATATTGACAACAGTAATTTTTCAATCTATTTTTAACTTAATCTTTTGTTTCAAGATTGAAGAGGATTTATTAAGATTATCAAACTAAAAAAGTAGCGGTTATAAAATCAGGCGATTGAGAAGAACTATAGTGTTGTCATTCATTTAGCTGACGTTGCAAAAAGAAAGTAAGGCCTACTCAATACGTGGTAGAAAAAGCGCGACAAAAGCGCGTGGGTTATTTCACATCAAATCAAGACACTTTTTTCGTTCACCATGATGTCAGATTTTGATGAAATTTGGTAAACTCAAAGTGAGTGATGAGAATAACAAAAATACATAATATTAAATTTTTCCAACGTGTTAACGAGTTACGCCAATTCGAAATTTAAAAAAATCCCCATAAATTGAAATTTGGCATTTTTTTAAATTACTCTAGCAGCTGGTACAATCAAGCTAAAGGGCTGTAAGTGGTATCATTTTGCAGAATTTTTCTAGCTCTCCAGTGATATATAGCAATATAATATGTGCTGTAATTGAACAATTTTAAGCAAACCCCAAAAATATATTGATTTTTTAAAAAGTTGATCTTTGTAAACTTTTAAAAATTTTCCATAGATACGTTGTAGTTTTGTTGAACATATGCCACAATATGACAATGGGTACTTAGTTAACAAATAATTTCTAATAATAAGACTGTTTTTGTCCAGTTTAAAGGTGACAGAACTGCCACTTGTTATGTCAACGAAATACAAGCAATGAATGAAACTAATGTTTACATGAGCGTTCGCTTTATATACCTTTTTCACAATCCAGAAAGAACTAGAGGGTTCTCTTCCATAAAATTCTAATTACCCAGATAAGGACCGACCAGAATTCCCTAGATGGATTGCAAGGCGAGGGGAGAACAGAGAAAGAGTAAACAAAAACATGCCAATTATTGCTTTTGGAAGTTATCATTGACACAGGCAGATAACGCTGAAAATTCCTGTCCTTTCTTTCTAGCATTCCATAACACTATCTGAGTGTATGTGTATGTATGAGTATAAGTCTATTGTAACAGATGAACTCTAATCTTCCTACTTTCACAGTATAGGCGCATAAAGTATGAAGTTGTCCAGACTGTCCTCTCACAACTTTGACGTAATTTATGACTCATGTTCATAAGGGTAGATCCGAAAGGTTCCTCCTTCAGAAAAATTGGAAAATAATCTTCCTAAAACCACATAAGAGTGTTTCTATACATAAATATTTCTATTTTTACTCACATTATAGGTCAAAGTGAATTCTATGTCCCAAACCTCAGGGACTAACTTCGCTCAAGTTGGCTGAGACTTGACTTATTTTGAATATTGATGTCGACCATTTTTCTATTCACCTAAGATTAAAAAGGATTAGGCTACAGTCTATCCTATTTTTTATGGATTGGTGGTCACTAGGTAATTCAATTATTAAATGACATCTATTTCCATGAGAATAGCTATTTGTGTAACTAGAGTGCAAAATACCGTTTTTCTGCATCGAGAGAGAAAGTTTTTTTCACAAGCCGAAGGCGAGTGAAAAAAGTTTCTCGAGTGCAGAAACAATACTTTGCACTCGTATTACACATTAAATTTTTCCTACAGTAAGGTATAAAGTAATTTAAACAGAGAAAACAGGACATACATAACCTGACAATTCCTCACATAACCTATCTTTGAATCAAATCGATTTCAACAACAACTACAACGACTATTTCGCAGCTAAAGCAGATTAGCCAAACTATTTTTGAATGCAGAATAGGGAACCTGCATATTACATAATCACTATTTTGTGTTGTTATGTTGCAAATCTGGAGTGCGGAAAAGTACTTTCCCACACTGGTGCAAGAATAGACTATTTTGCATGCTACAGTTAGTGCAAAAATAGGCACTTTTTTAGGTCACTGTAGGAAAAAATGTTTTTGTCAATTATTTTACAGGCTATTGAATCGGGGTTGAAATTTCTCGTTTCTTTTCTTATAGCAAGTGATATTGGCTCACCTTACATAAGTAATAAGTAGATGCGTATGGCTTTTATTGGTGGGGAGACCCTTATCAACTTTACTCTAAAAAATCAACTTTATTAATTTAATTTTTTAGTTCCACCTTGCCGCTTGAGCCATGTTATTGGAAACACGGTGTAGGCTACCTACAATTGTTGGTGTGTTCCGAACCACCGGGAAGTGGTTTTATAGCAGAGAACATAGTCTTTTTCACTGGATGTAATGGGATGTCCAGAGAATAGTTGGAGGAATTGATATCCGAGTGTCGTAGCAGGTATCTGTTCAATCAAGATATAAGCTACAAAACTCCTGGGCGCTCTTTGTAAGGGTCACCGATTGGATTAGCCAGCAAAAAAGACTGTTCTCTGCTGTAAAATCACTTCCCGGTGGTTCGGGACCCACCTAAAACTGTAGGTCCAACTCATCAATCACCCATCAATTCATCACCGCCGCACAGGTTTCATCCTCCGAAAAAAGGAGAAAAAATAATATTCTCAGTATTCTTGTGGGATATCTTAAGAGCATCCTTGTGCTGTGTGGGAAGAAGCCGTTGATAAAAAAAACTACTGTAGCCTGTTTACCCATTGATAAATGCATTAATGGGATTTCCGAGCTTATTTGGGTAGGCTACTGTGCGACACTAAGCTCCGTGTCCCTGACGGCTGAAGAGGAATGACATAGTGACGTACTATGTAGTTTTCATATAACGTGGCAGCAGTATGTTGTGTTAAGATATAGCATGTCCCATCTGCTACACGCTGCCAAGTTATATGAATACTACAGTAGTGCATTCCTCCGAGGGACACGGAGCTCAGTCTCGCACTGTACTGGACTATGAAGGTTAATAGATAACTTAAAGTTTATCTATTAACCTTGTTGGACAATTTCAGATGAAGAATTTTGATAGAGGAAATTATAATATTAATAGCCTAGTAATTATTATGTTATTAATAGCCTAGTATTTTCAAGAAGCTACCGTATGTTGTAAAATGTAAAAAATGAATAATCTCAATCACATACAAAACAGTGTCTATGAAAAAATTATTTATTTTAAAAATATTAATAAAACCATTCTTGTGACTTAAAATTTTGGGAGTGAACGATTCAACGCTAAATATGTAGGTTTTATCTCAGTATTGGACCTAGTGATTTTTCTTGTGCTTGTCAAGTAAGTATCAGTGCTGAGGTGGGAGTGGAAATATTATGTCTGATCCTTTAAAATCAAATAGCTTGTCTCCAAAGGAGCCAGAAAATGTAGGGTGATAAACCGGATATTCCACAGAGAAGTCGTTGCTTGTTGTAACACACTGACGCTTCAGTATTGGAACCTTCGCGTAATAGTCTCTGCTTCCAAAAATATTTGCCATTCCATTTTCATCCAATTTGAAATCAGAATGTTTCAGAACTTCCTGCGCTTTTCCACTGACAAACGTTGTTTCCTTACCATAGCTTGAAGTTTTATCTTGAAGTCTCAAAGATTTGTAACCTGGCACATGTTTCTTTCCTGTAATAATTTCATCACAGAATACAAACGAATCAACTTAAGGCTGCTGTGCACATGGTTTTTGGTCATTTTTTCCGAAGTTCCTTGTGTTGAATATTATTAGGGCTTTAAAATATTATCTATTGATGTGAGGAAAAGTTTTTTTCTTCAGTTATTTTGTGAAATATAGGGGTTCAAAGGTGATTTTTTTTCAGTTTTGGGGGGCAATTGATCTCACCTATGATGATTTATCACCTAGGGTGATTTAAAAACTTTTGATAAATTTTCTGTAACTAAAAGACACCTTGAAGAATAAAATGACATATTTTTACTCCAATCAAACAATTAGTTTTTCAAAATACATTTATATATCTGTAAAAATTTTCTATTTTTCAAAAAATTATTTTGAAAAACTATTTCTTAGATTGAAATAAAAAATGTAATTTTATTTCTCAAGGTGTCTTTTAGTTATATAAAATTTATCAAAAGTTTAAAATCACTTATAAATGAGATCAATTGTTCCCAAAAACCGAAAAATTTCAACTTTGAACCCCCATTTTTCACAAAATAATTGAAGAAAGATTTTTTCCTCACAGCAATAGATAAAATTTCAAAGCCCTAATAATATTCAATTCAAGAAACTTCGGAAATAAATTATGATCAAAATTTTTTACAAAGTTGCCAAACTATTTGCAAATACTGGAAGATATTAAAAAATTTGGGAAAAAATTGAAGGAATATTTGGTAGCCTTATCTCTGTATTCTTTACAGGAGTTTGAAGATATTAATCATTAATTTAATTGACTTTTGTTTGTACCTACTAGTTTTACATAACTTTTGAGATTTGACACTATTCACGTGTATTTGTACATGTTAGACGAATAAAGATTTTTCAATTCAAAACCCTGCGCACAGCCTTAAACAGGAATATTACTTTTGCTGGGACTGGGAGCAGTGAATATGTGTGGTTGTAATGTATGTCTGTGTTCAGTGTTTAGCAGGTGCATCTAGATTAAAATGTTTGGGATGATCTTCAGACCTTGACTATGGTATGGTAATTTATAGCCTAATATTGTTTTGGTGCAAAGAACGAACAATGAGTGAAATGGTATGTGGTTTGTTTTATTATTAATTTGATCATATCAGTATGGCAAGCCCAATCATGACGAGCCCTAAGCACTAGCCCTATAAAAACTATAAATACAAGGACACTTGCTGGTAGCAGTTGTTTTATTTGAAAACTCATTGAGATTACATTTGTGTCTGCTCAAAGTTCTACAGACTATATCCTACACTTTTTGTACAGTGTAGTGTGACCATAAACAGTACAGTGCAGTTTGGCAATTAGTGTGAGGATAATTGTGATAAAATTATTAGTGATTATAATTGAGTTTATAGGACAAATGTCCTAAATGTCTGACAGAAATGTATTAGTTTTGGACAGTAATTAGTCTTGTTATTGATATATTCTTTGCTAGTTGAAATTTATTGACTGTTCTTTGTACTGATCTCTTGTGTAATAATTACTTATCTTATTAGTGTCTGCTGTTAATTCAATTGTGTGTAAATCAAATTTTTTATGTTTTTCAAGAGTCAGATCTCATAACACTAGATAGGCAGCATACAGAAGTCTTCAAAGGAAACTTTTTATGCGCTGTACCACTTATTTATTTAGTGTAAGATACAATACATCAATATGAAAAAAACTAATCAAAAGTTTGTTTCCAAGGCTATAGTAAACAAAAATTTTAAATATGCTATTTTGAATTCCATTGTTTTTCAGTTTTTTTTCGCTTTTCAAATTCACTTAAAATTTGAAAGCAATAATTCACTTGTTGGATTAATTTGAATTAACCCCATACTTTTTTCAAATTGCAAATTAAACTCAATTTTGATTTGCTTCTAAATTGATTGAATTATTAACTTTTTAGGTGAATTCAGCGACTTGCAGTCAATAAACAATAAGTTAACTTTTCAAGTGAATTCAACGACTTGCAGTCAAATTTTTATTTAGAATAAGTAGTATTTTACTTACTCTGTCAAGCCTTGAAGATGGGTTTTAACAACTCGAAAACGTTCGGCCTACAGAGTAAGTAAAATACTACTTATTCTTAATAAAAATTTGTCTGCAAAAGTCGTTGAATTCACTTGAAAAGTTAATATTTACAACGCAGTTCGTCATGGAACAAGAAATAATCCAGGAAAGAATAGGTAAAGTTAAGAATATTTTTATTAAGAATAAGTAGGTAATATTTTACTTACTCTCTTGGCCGAACGTTTTCGAATCGTTTTTGAATACACCTAAATTGAATTGAATTCATCTAAAATGTTAATATCAACAAAGCAGTTCGTCATGGAACAAGAAATCTTCATTTTCCAAAAAAATCCAAGAATTTGATTAAATTATGATGAATTTGAGTTCAGATCATATCTGATAAGTTATTAAATTAATTTTAGTTGTTAAATATTCCTGTGTTGGAAAATACTCCCATTAGTTATAATAGCTATTTGTGTAACTAGCAGGGGCGTATTCAAGGGGGGGATCCCCGGGTCCGGACCCCCCCCCCCCACATTTGAGATGACTGAGCACTAGATAGAATGCTTTTTTGCTGTTGGAAAGGTTCTTGAGAATAATTCTTTTCCAGTGATAATAATTCTAATGAACAAAATTTAATCTAGATGAAATTAATATTACAATATTGGAGTGTTGGGAACTGAGCATGGCGGCTGTTATTGTAGCATGCTTAGTCTATCTTTATATGATAGAGGAGAGAACTTTAATGTATGGTACATTATCGAGAAAGAGTGGGTTAGAATTTCATAACAAATCTGGGAGAAGTCATTAGTCTAGAAAAAAACGTATTTTAGTAGCATAGCTCGCAAATGTTGACATTGTGAATTCTTTTTCCATGATAAAATAACAAAATTATTTTATAGACTTCCGTTTGAGCTTTTCAACTGTCCAGAAGTGGACAGCTCAGTTACTGCGTGGATCACGGTCGAAAAATATCTTCTGTTTTTAAAAACAAAGTAAATAAAAGGATTTGATTACCGGGGGGGGGGGGGGGGGGGGGTGTAGTCAAGGAGTGTTAAATGTAACTAGAGTGTAAAGCAGCGTTTTTCTGCAATGAGAGAAACAGTTTTTTTCATGAGCCAAAGGCGAGTGAAAAAGTTTCTCGAGTGCAGAAACAATACGTTGCACTCGAATTACACATCAAATTTTTCCTACAGTACCAATGTATAAAGTAATTCAAACAGAACAAAACAGGGCATACATAACCTGAAAATTCCTCACATAACCTATCTTCGAATCAAATCAATTTCATCAACAACACTTCAACTTCACAGCTAAAGCAGAGTAGCCAACCTATTTTTGAATGCAGAATAGGGAACCTGCGTATTACATGCTCACCATTTTGTGTTGTTAGGTTGCAAATTTGGAGTGCGGAAAAGTACTTTCCCGCACTGGTGCAGGAATAGGCTATTTTGCGTGCTACAGTTAGTGCAAAAATAGGCACTTTTTCGGGTCACTGTAGGAAAAATAATTTACAGATTAATTTTACCTATACCGGATGTAGAAGTAGTGTCCTCCATAGTGCTATCATTTGAGCCAACTTCAATAAGCCAATTCGACCATCTAACATCGTTGGTCATTTCTCGAACAATTATTTCTCTTATAGTGGAGTTCGATAGAAGATGGATTACTATTTTTGGCTTGCGATCGGGACTTTCAAAATGAAACAACACATGTTTTGATGGGTCGCTCAGAGATGCTCCAAATCTATTCTCAATATCTTCGTCAGAAATTTCATTTATTCTTACGAACTCTGTTTCCGTTACACTGGTATTATTTTGCATGGGCATTGAAATTAAGTTAATCGAGTCTTCAATTCTATTTAAGGCTGCTATTTCTGTTGGCTGATTTTTCATTATTTTTTTCATTTTTTTCCGCTGTTCACACTCGTTTAGAATCTCTTCCACCCACTTAGCAAATTTTATTGCAGTGGTTTTGGCAGTTGTAGCTGAGTCTTCATTGATTTTTCCAGAAGCGACTAATTTAGCAAGCAGTTGATTCTCAAATAAATGTGAAATCATTTCACCTTTTCCTGTCAATCCGTCAACGACTTCTTTCGATTGTATTATATCTGATATTTGTTTTAAACTATCTTGTTTCATATCATTATTCTCTTTTTTATTAGAGCTTGGCTGAAACCCGTTTGTAGCCAAATTTTTACTACCGTATGTGTAGAAAGTTATATAATCATCTACATCCATTTCACGTGTTGTCATTCCAATCATGTCAGATGCTCGTGATTGAAAAGGAGGAAGGTTTTCATCTATTTCCAACACATCACCTTCAAAAGTTTTGAAAAGTTCACTTACAGAACCGTTACCTTCCATATCTCTGGAGAAGCTTTTATGTTGCAGGTCTTTATAATAATACTGAAGGTCAATGTCGGAGTTTGAAAAAATTATTTCATCATTTATTGATGATTACTATAGATTGATATGTTGTCCTCTGATCCATCCAATTTAATATATCCTTTCATGAATTTTAATATGAGTTGATGCTGAGTAACCAAAAAGTATATTGCACATGACTCCTGGAATCACAGTTGATTTGGATTGATATTATTTATCACTCTTGATAAGGCACTGTTTTCTCAGTGTTGGAATGTAGTGCTTTGATGTGTTCTTTGTATCTTGTGTTGAATGATCTGCCTGTTTGTCCTATGTAGTACTTGGGGCATGTGTTCCATTTGAGCTTATATATTCCTGGTTTGTTGAAAATTGTGCTGTCTGTTAGGTGAGCTGGTTTTTGTTGGATCTGGTGTTTCAGGTTGTTTGTTGTTCTGAATGCTGTGTTAAATCCGCATTTTTGGAAGATGTAAGCTATTTTGTGTGATTTTTTGTTGATCCGACAAAAAACCAGCTCACCTAACAGACAGCACAATTTTCAACAAACCAAGAATATATAAGCTCAAATGCAACACATGCCCCAAGTACTACATAGGACAAACAGGCAGATCATTCAACACAAGATACAAAGAACACATCAAAGCACTACATTACAACACTGACTCCACATTTGCAGATCACTTAATCAACACTGGACACTCACACAATAACATCCAAACTGACTTAGAAATTCTACACACATTCCAAAAAAGCCACAATCTAAATACACTGGAGCAATATCAAATATTCAAACACCATAAACAAGATAGAACCAACGTACTCAATGACCAAACACAATTTTTAACTACATAATGGCTGCTCATCCTAACCTCAACAGAGCATGACCCCTGGCGGCAGGCTGACGAAGCTTCTTTTCAGAAGTGAAATACATTCCTCAAACATCTCCAATATATGTGAGTAAAACATTATTTAAAAGTGAAATACAGAGTCAGTTTTAATATTAGATTGTTCAATACAATTTACTATCAGTAAATGTTCAAGATTAATTTATTTCATTCAGTCGACTTGAACATCTACCTAAATGGAAATTGAACCAATGAAACGATTAATTTATACATACCCAGAGATAAGTAATTGCTGATGAAACGCATTCATATAGCCCGCAAAGTTTATAACAATCTACCATTGCATATTCAGCAGTGCAAGTATGGAAATAAAGTTAAACAAAGGCTGAAAATGTTTATCTTTGTCACAGATTACTCAGAAACGTACTATTCAGTATCAGTGGTACATTTAGTTTCTACCTCGGGCCACTCCCGTGTTTCGGAGGACACGTTAAGCTGTCGGTCCCGGCTGCCTAAAAAACAGTCGTTAAGTCACGTCAGAGGCCTTGAACTTATGCAAGTGTGACCTGATAACGCTGACACCAGACCTGAGCCAGCCAGGTCACAAGATATTATTATTTTTATTTTATTAGTTGTAAGTACAGTAGTACGTTGTATATAGCGAAAAAGGTATGGAATGAAATACAATGAGAAGTCAAAGTGAAGCACACAAATAATTATGAGTTTCATCATTTAAGTTAAGTGTATGCCATAGAAGTTTAAAGGAAAAAAATATATAGATTCCAGCCAGCACAAAAAGCAAAACATTTGTATCAATATCACTTTTATATTGTTTTTTATCTTTTTTTCTTGAAATGTTATTTTTGAGCAGAATTTATTAATTTCGAATTCCTTTAATTGCTATTACTTTATACTGAAGACTTCCGCAATGGCGGATCTTGACAACAGCATTGAAAAGCTGATGGGAATCGATGAATGCTACTGTACAAAAATATCAGTCACCACCGGGAATCGAACCACGGATCTCTCAATTGCTGGTTGAGGGCCCTTAACCACTAGACCATGGAGACCTTTCTGCACAGCAGCATTCATTTTCAACTTGGCCATATCGGCTCGTATCTCACAAGTTAGTTTGAAGTGACTGACAATTGAATAAACTGACAAATATACATAAACAGAATTTATTAATTTCGAATTCCTTTAATTGCTATTACTTTATACTGAAGACTTCCGCAATGGCGGATATTGACAACAGCATTGAATAGCTGATCGGAATCGATGAATGGTACTGTACTATTTTTGAGGTTTACTGTTGATTTTAAGTCTCTGAATATTTCTCAAATGAATTAATCATTTCTGTTTTCAGAACGATTTTTATCAAGTACTTTTCTGATAATCTTTAGTGTTTCTTTTTGTCTTTTATTTTTCCTTGAAAATGATTGTTTGGAAAAGGAACCCCACAAAGGATTACCTTTTGGTTCTCCTATTTAGACGATGGACATGTATTGTGAATTTTTTGCTATGAATTTGGTATTAACATTTAATTTTATATTTTGCGTGTATGTCTATTTGTTTGTCGAATAAATTATTCGATTACTCAATTAAATAGAAATTAATAATAGATTTGAGTTTTAGCAGCATGATTTCCAATTTAAATGGAATTAGACACATGGTAAGGTATAGAAGCTATTCCTATAGTAGACTAATGAAGTGAGGTTAGTGAATTGTAAATTTTACAATGAGTCCAAAAAAATGTTTACAGTCTTCAGAATATCATAACAAATCGATTGAACTCATAAATTTGAAGAAAACAGACCTGGCATTTGATGTAAACTTTAGCCCATTAAAGCAATAGTACTTACTAGATGAAATATTTCACTGTAAGATGGTAAACAAGATGAAAAAACTCGAAATTTTGAACTGGAATACAGGTAGAGTTTTACAATAAATTTATCGATTTATTGATATGAGTGAAATGACAGTTATGTATGAACAACTTTTTTCTTCTTTACTATCAGCAATAACATTTTTCATCGATATATTAATAGCATAGATCCCTCACAGTTGACAAGTACGGTGGTGTAACATAATATGTGTCTCACATGTGTGAGATACATAAAGCAGCCATTTTTTTCTTACCAAAATATATCAAGATCATGATACGATATTCTGGTAAGTAAAAAAATGGCATCAAAGGCTGTTATATGTACCTAACAGCATGTGCAACTTGAAAAAATGGGGGGGTTTAACAAATTTGTAACTTTTTGATAATGGATCATTTTTCTTTCTTGATTGGAGGTAAATATTAAGAGTGGAACTGATGCTGAAAATGCATAGTAACCCTTTGTTAGTTGTAGGGGTAATTTCTAGGATGTGTCAAGAATTTTGAACTTTTCAAATATCGATGTTTTGCAGGTTCTATCATCAAGCAATGGAAGTTGAGTAGAAAGTGCTCTTGAACGTTTTTCGAAGCCATCATCCTCTTTTGAGTGAGAAGTGTTGGCGTGTAAAATCTACTAGAACTACTGCTAGCGTGTACTAATACATTATATTCTAATAAATGTTGATTATGAATAATAAGACGAAATGTTGATTAATTCATTTGCCAACTTGTTTCAGCTTGCAATGAAGCCAGGCGCACTTCATGATAATTTTGTTGTTAATGTCTGTATCAATCATTTTGGAGTTTGTTTTCTAATAAAGGAGAACATTTATTTTCCTGTCTTGGTGGTGAACCTATTCATGTACCTTGAAAATGCTCAGGTTAGCTACAGTGACGCTTGCCATGTACTGGAGTTTATATGGAGATTAAAGAAGCTTTTTTAATGGTGTGATATTGATATACTTCCAACTTTGAATACCAGTAAATCGAAAACTACCAGTTAATCATAGAACTTTAATGGAAATACTGCAAAATGTAGGTGTAAATGGGTTGATCAGCCTTTGTAAAAAATAATTATCATTGTGCTTTTCAGCGAAAAAGGCCCACACTGCTATTTGTGTTCCTGTCAGTTTAATAAAGTACGGTGTAGATGATAAGGAGATGGACTAACACCGCTCCCGTGTGGAAAATTTTAACTACAGATATGATAATAAAGACGCTAAAATATATTCAACTATTAAACGTGTTATTTTCTGTTGGATTCATTTTGTAAATAATTTCTTTGAAAAATCCGAAAATGCCTGAAAGTTAACTTAAATTTTTTGTAGTTGGTTGCAGTAATACCTATCACAACACAGGAATAATACCTATCACAATTCATTGATTGATTGAAGAATTTATTTTCTTCAGAGATAATATCGTTCATTACATTATACAGTATCAATATAGAAAAAAATTCAATGTTGTAATTATTCCAGTAAAATTATTACATTTTTCAAATAATATAACAAATTATGAAGAATCACAACCTCTTAACTAATAAAAGTATTTAATTTCAATCAAGGCTTATTAAATCTCAAATACTTGTAGAATTTAGAGTTATCACTATAATATGTAATATAAATATTTATTTTTAAGCTACAACATTACTTTCCTTTTTCCTCTTCATTTCTTATCCTATTTCCTTTCTTTTCTAATTATTTTCTTTGATAGGATTGTAGTTTTTTTTTCTTTCTTTCTCAGTTCTGTATTAACAGTGTTTATTTTTACTTTACTTTTATCACTACATTCTTTTGTAATGTATGTCTTCATTATCTAATCTCTATTTTTTCTTTATAATATTAAAATAAGTGAATTTGTTTCTTTGTTGGAAATTGTAAAGATTGGTACCTGCTGAAAAACCTACGGGTTTAGCAGGACCCTACAATGTTTGTAAATTTTGAAAATAAATTTGATTGATTGATAACTTCAACATTCTCTTATTCAAATTTTATTTTCAAATCAATTTTTTCATTCTTTTCTTCGTCTTTTAATAAAATTGTTTACAAAAATATATTAAATGTTTTTCTTTTCCTGGCCAACCTCACAAAGCAAGAGTAGAAGTATTTCTTATGTAAGAACGATTTTTTTTGCTGATGATGCCAACATGAGTCTGACACTTGTGCGTGGGTGAATGATACCACATAGATGCCAGACGGAGGAGCGGGATTCGACCGCTTAAACACATCCTAAAAACAACTAACTCGAGGAATCAGATTTTCAGGTCTGGACAGATTTCAGGCTTTTTCTAGCCAATGAAAAACATCATGTTTTTGGAGGATGAAGCCCACATAGGTCTGAGACCTGTGCGTGGGTAATGAGATGGAAGATGGTGATTGATGTGTTGGACCTACAGTTATAAGTGGGTTCCGAACCACCGGGAAGTGATTTCACAGCAGAGAACAGTCTTTTTTGCTGGCTAATCCAATCGGTCACCCTTACAATGAGCGAGTTTCGTAGCTTATCTATCTGATTGAACAGATACCTGCTACGGCACTCGGCTATCATGTTTGAACGTTATAAGTTTTTAAATATTGCACAACAAGAAGAACAGACATTTAACTCATTTCTAACAGAGCTTCAGACAGTAGCGGGAATGAGTGAATCTAGAAGAAGAGGCTATTGTTCAAGATTGGATAGAACTGGGAATCGGTGAAAAAATCTCGAGGACTCAAGTGAATCGACTTGAAGGGTTTCAAACAATTATCATTAAAAAATAATCTCACAAACTTGTTGAAATAAATAAATACTTGTTAGGAAATTCATAAACTATAGGGAAGTGATAGCCGCGAGCCGTAGCAGGTATCTGTTCAATCAGATAGATAAGCTGCGTTCTCGTAGGTCCTGTTTGTAACGGTGACCGATTAGATATTGGCCAGCAAAAAAGACACTTTTCTCTGCTGAAAATCACTTCCCGGTGGTTCGGAACCCACCTAAAACTGTAGGTCCAACTCATAAATCACCATCATCCAACTCATTACCCACGCACAGGTCTCAGACCTATGTGGGCTTCATCCTAAAAAAAAATACAGTTGTATCTTCAAAATCAAATGATGAATGCTATTGAACAGAGTTATCATTTAATAATAATTTACAGCTGAATAAAGGTGATGCAAGAAAAATGTATGCAAGGAAGTTTTCCTTTCATACTGTAGGTTGTTAGATGAAATTATACACAATTGCGTTCTTAAGATTCTACCAAGGGCTAGTTGGTCATTTGACATTTTGGTATTTTACAAGTTGGTTTATACCAATGTAAATAAAAACAAGCTTGTTCCATACCAATGTAAATAAAAACAAGCTTGTTCCATAACTCGCTCAGATTAGAAAAATAGAAAAGTCAAGATGTCACTTTGTTTAGAATAACTCCCAAATTGAAAATACAAGTACAAAAATAAAGTTTTTTTTTTGGATATCACAGATTTGACTCCATATCTTGATCAGCTGGCAATGATATGGGTAGCTAAAGGCAGTTAAACTGAAAAACGTCATCACTCCACCATTTTTCCGGTACTCAAAAAACAGAACAACATTGTTTTAATCTTGGATGTATTCGCCAATTTTCTTTCTACAATTTTTAGTAGTGGACGCAGGGAGCACAAATATATCTGAAACAAAACAAAAAATTATGTTTAGATTGAACTTAATATTCAATCGAATTAAAATAGCTATTTGTGTAACTAGAGTGCAAAGCACCGTTTACACATTAAAGCACAAAGCACTCGAATTACACATTAAATTTTTCCACAAAGCACTCGAATTACACATTAAATTTTTCCTATAGTAATGTATAAAGTAATTCAAACAGAACAAAACAGGGCACATGACCTGACAATTCCTCACATAACCTATTTTCGAATCAAATCAATTTCATCAACAACAACTACAACAACTATTCACAGCTGAAGCAGAGTAGCCAACCTATTTTTGAATGCAGAATAGGGAACCTGCGTATTACATGCTCACCTTTTTGTGTTGTTAGGTTGCAAATTTGGAGTGCGGAAAAGTACTTCCCGCACTGGTGCAGGAATAGACTATTTTGCATGCTACAGTTAGTGCAAAAATAGGCATTTTTTCGGGTCACTGTAGGAAAATAAAATTATCAAAGTGATTTGTTATTGGTGTTATAACTTTCTTAGTAAATCTTGACCTGTATACTGAATAATTGTTTTTCCAAGTCAAATCATGATTTATTTTAGAATAAAAATACTTTTTTATAATTTATTTATAAAATACAAAACACATTGAAATGTATTATGACCAGAATGCCTCCTCTAATTCCAATTTGAATAACCAAACAATTTACAAATTTTTTATACAACATTATTTCCTAAGAATTTCTATATCTATAAAATTATAATGTTTTTCAAGGATAATTTTCAATATAGGTCCCTAGCGCCTCCATCACAGTACAATTTAAGATCGCCAAACACTTATCTCGTTCCTAGATTCAGTAATGTATATGGGAAGAGATCTCTTTTCTATGTACTCTCTAGGTTATTCAACATGCTTCCAATCAACATACGTGAATATTCAAAGAGTGACGTTATGTTTTATATAATCAACAATATTGTGGTTATAAACTGAAGCATTAAATAATAGTAAAAATAATATTTGTTATGTATCTCTCTTCATATTTTACTGGTGAAATTAAAAACAATTTTCTGGTATATCACTGCCGCCAGCCAGAGCGACCATTATAATACTAAATTGTGTAAGAACCCTTTTTCTTTATTTTCTTTATTTTGCTATTACTTTTCCTTGTCTTTTATTCCATTTTTTCTTGCTTATAACTTTCTAGTTTTCTTGTAACTCTGTTTTTCACTGTAATACTTTATTACTTTCTACACTGTACAATTACTCTTATTGTTATTGGTTAATTCTTTTTGATGTAATTATTGAAAAATTTTGGTTTTTGTTGTACCAATAATTATTTTGTATGGGCACCTACTGAAAAACCTGCCGGTTTAGTGAGACCCTTGATGTATTTTATTGAATAAAAAATTGATTGATTGATTGGCTACAAATACAAGTCATGCGAAAAATGAAAAATATGAAAACACAATATTTGGATGATAATTTCGCAAACATTATACAACATTCACGTTTTCCGTCTTACAGTCCAGTCAAATTACGAAGCCTCAGACCTAAATCGTTACTCCTGCCTTTTTTCAAGAATACAAATTTTAAATAAATTGACACTAGTTACAAATCTGTAACTGTTGGAATGTTTCTAAATTTTGGTATATTTTCTGAAAAATTGATAGTTTTTAAGTTTGAATAATTGAAACGGCCTTATCTCATTTATAGCTGGACATTAACGTGTAATTCAAAATACCTCTGTATTTTACAATTTAAAACCAAGTTCACCTTCTTTACTCCAGTAGTTTCTGAGCTGCAGCTATTCAAAAACTTTCAAGCAGCCTCAAAAACCCATAAAACTTCGTTTCAAATCTCAAATAAAAAAAAAAATGGTGATCGGTGTTCATTTCTGGATTTTGCTCCTTAAACTCTTTTTTTTTTTTTTTTTTTTTGAGGATGAAGCCCACATAGGTCTGAGACCTGTGCGTGGGTAAAGAGTTGGATGATGGTGATTTATGAGTTGGACCTACAATTTTAGGTGGGTTCCGAACCACCGGGAAGTGATTTTACAGCAGAGAACAGTGTATTTTTTGCTGGCCAATCTAATCGGTCACCGTTACAAACAGGACCTACGAGAACGCAGCTTATCTCTCTGTTTGAACAGATACCTGCTACGGCTCGCGGCTATCACTTCCCTCCTCAACTATCAACTATCACTCTCAACTATCTAACTATCACTCTCAACTATCAGAAGCGTCATTTGGTCATCCAAAAATACGATGGCATTTTTTCCAAGTAGGGGGGCAGAAGCGGCTTTTCAATTTAAGTCCCCATAACTATTCAACGATTTATTGTATGTGATCAAACTACTCATCGTCCCAGCTCATTAAGGCGATTCAAAGTCATGTATCATGTGTGGTATCACACACTTGCTGTGTCGCAGAACTAAGTATGTATCAACCAAATTTTATAAAAT
The DNA here is from genome assembly GCA_948455865.1 of Conomelus anceps. Taxonomy (NCBI): domain Eukaryota; kingdom Metazoa; phylum Arthropoda; class Insecta; order Hemiptera; family Delphacidae; genus Conomelus; species Conomelus anceps. The sequence goes on along the minus strand of OX418217.1, from coordinate 4,717,549 downwards.
AAGCCAGTTGAACAACCCTTCGATTACTATAATGACATATTTTGCATATGCACAGTCAATGTTTCAGTATGGGATAAGAGTTTGGGGACGAGCTTGTAAAACCCACCTCAATAAATTATTCAATATTCAGAAACATATACTCAAAGTTGCATTGAGAAAGCCAAGGCTATATCCGACAAGTACATTATTCCAATATCCTTACAATAAGACAACTTTATATAAAGAATTTAATAGTTTACATAAACAAAAATATAAACATGTTTAAAATCCGTATAATAATACACGCCAAACAACTGTAAACTCAATTCCTGGATTTTTTGTTCCATGACGAACTGCGTTGTTGATATCAACTTTTTAAGGGAATTGAACGACTTGCAGTCAAATTTTAAAAATTTGACTGCAAGTCGTTGAATTTACTTAAAAAGTTAATGTAAACTCAAATCTGACTCCAACAAACTTAATGGTCTGCCGAAAACAGTTCAGCTACGTCAGTAACAATTTGGTAAATATCATCCCCCAATCATTCTTATTAGACAGACCTACACAGCTAAATAAAAACATCACACTCTGGCTGAAAGCAACCACAAATATCAACTAGTGATTCTTGGTTGAGGAGGACTGAAAGCGTTTCCATGGCCTTTTCTCTTTTTCTTTTCTCTACTTTGCTCGTGTTTTTCATGTTCTTGACGTGTTCTGGTATACTTAAGTTATATGGTTTATTTGCACTCGGGGGTAGTAGTTACAGTCAGGTTAGGTTAGGTTATACACTCGGGGGTAGTGGTTACGGTCATCTCTAGTAGATAAATTATGACTGACTTTTGTTTTAATCAATAATTTATATAACTACCGTATGTGTAATCTTAAAAAAAACATTTTCATTTTATTTTTTCATCCCAAAATTTCAAATTAACAGTAACTCATACTCACGAACGGACAGGAAGTCTTGTGAGTATCATTACATAAATGAAAAATGTTTTATGTATTGTGCAGATGAAATAAATAAAAAATTTGAATTTGGCTAATAATATTTTTGTTCTTACTTAGTTGCCTACCGGTAGCTATTTTTTTACATTCCTAACGCTACACAACCTAATAATACTAATGAGGATTAAATATGTGGGTTCCTTTACCATCACTTTCTTCATCACTGTCAGGTATCACGGTTTTCTTTGCCGTCCTCTTGGTCTTAGTCTTCTGTTCGCCTGTACAATTAGAAGTAATCACTAATTAGAAAAATTGAAAATAGTCATCACTAAATAATGAATTCATATTACTTCAAAAAGACAAGAAAAATGCATCGGGATAATCAGCAACACGGTTGTTGATTTGCAAAAATTTGAAGGAATGACAAACAGTTTTCACTGGCTTTTTTTGGAGGATGAAGCACACATAGGTCTGAGACATGTGCGTGGGTAATGAGTTGGATGATGGTGAAGATGAGATGGACCTACAGTTTTAGGTGGGTTCCGAACTACCGGAAGCTTTGGTGAGGATGATGAACCCCTAAACAATTTCAGCATCGATCTCAACCTTCTTAGCTCCACGACGAACCCTCCCCCATCAAATTGTGGAAGAAACTAGCATTTCCTCCACACTAAAATAGCAGTTATTAAAGTTATTACTTAATGAAACTCAACTATTCTGGTGTGCTATTATAAATGTGAAATGCTTTTATGGTCGCTCCAAGAATTGGGTACAGGATTCGCCTTATATTACTTAAAAACAATTTATATTCATGTTTCAAGCATAAATCTGCATATCAAGAAAATGTTTTTAAAAAAATGCAACAATAACAATTAGGAGTTGCAAAAGCTCAGTATGCAGAGTGCTTGTTTTAAATAAATGATTTTATAGTTTTAAATAAATGGTTTTTCTCATAAAATTGCTTAAATATTGTTTCGCCACCCCTCTACTGTTACATCAACGCGATAATTATGATGATTTAATTCATAATGATGGTATTGTATGATTATATACATTCATGTGATAGAATAATACTGTACTATAATAATAATAATAATAATAATAATAAAATTACTTTATTACCTTCACTTTCGTCATCACTGTCATTTATTATAGTTCTCTTTGCTGTCCTTTTTGTCTTCACTTGTTTTGGTTCGCCTGTAAAATGTTCAAATAATTATAAAACATAGTGATCAATTATTGGAAAATATTCATTTAGCAAGACAAATAATAGTAGTTTATGCAACGATTTTATTTTGACCCTTATTAAGGCACGAGTTAGATGTAAGTTATAACACGAGCGAATGCGAGTGTTTTAAATATCTCACGAGTGCCTTAATGGCCAAATAAAATCGTTGCATACACTATTTTATCTACAACCACTAGTATACATTTAATTAAAACAATTTCATTTTACCTGTGACTGTCAAAGATACCTAACCTCTCATCTCAAATAGGAGAAGTTATAGTAGATTGTTAGGTTAAAGCAGCCGGTGTAGCAGTTTCATCAAATCAGCTGATAGTTTCACAATATTGAATTACGATATTGATTCCATCAAAAATGCTTCTGATTGGTCCAGAACCCGTGTTATAATGTAGAATCTGTACTATAATGAGCTCTTTATGCAAAAAGCATTTCGAAAAGACAGCTGTTTTGGCATCAATTGTGAAACTGTAATGTATACATTATGACAAGGTCGTAGATAAAGTATATTATAGTCTAAACTATTAAGGATGAAGCCCACATAGGTCTGAGACCTGTGCGTGGGTAATGAGTTGGATGATGGTGATTGATGAGTTGGACCTACAGCTTTAGGAGCGTTCCGAACCACCAGGATGTGATTTTACAGCAGAGAAAAGTATTTTTGCTGACCAATCTAATCGGTCACCCTTACAAAGAGTGCTCAGGAGAACGCAGCTTATCTCCATCTGATTGAACAGATACCTGCTACGGCTCACGGCTATCACTTCACTGATAACAGATTCAAAAGAGAATCTGTCAATTTGTCCCTGCTTTGACAAAGCTTGAACATCTACATTCTACAGTACAGATACAGTAGTGTCATTATTCTATGTTTCAAATTTATATATTTTCCTACAGTAGCAATGATTATGATGTAGAGACATTTTTCAATTGGACTTAAAACACTTAATAATACTGTTTCTATAGTAGAAACTTTTTGCATGATTTTCAATCATAATGGTAATATTAAAAGATTTATTGGAGGGAACTGGAGGATTTAGCTGGATGTATTAGATGCTGAAAATGAAAAAGGTACAGTACAGGCTAAGAGACTAGTGAAGAGGTGAAGAAAACTAATGCTGACTACACAAATAAAATGAGTGGAAATTTTGGTCATACATCGAGAAGGAAGAAAATCAAGCTTCAACAGGGGAAGGATGGAGTCAAGAGAAAACCCCCAATATTTTCTTGGCTTCCGAATTCGGAATAGGTTCGAATGTTACATTTTGCAGCTATTCAAATCAACAAGCAATAGAATCCGATTTCTCTACACTAAACATCTGAATGGAGAAAGAATAAATCATGTGTAGCAATGATTTTCTTACAGAATAAAATTTTAGAAATTAAGATAACCCTATAGAGTTTTGTCCCCTTTCATTATTTGTTTTAAATTTGGATAAATCATCTAGAAACAATAATAACGAGAAAAAACATCCATCTTTCTATCACTATAACCCGTTGTTGCATGAAAGAAAATTAAATTTGACCACCGTAAGATGACGTCATTGCAACCAGTGCAACGACTTCCCTATAGAGCTCCGTAAGATGACGTCATCTTACGGTGGTTGGATTTAAAATTTAATTTTCTTTCATGCAACTCAGTGTTATAGTGATAAAAAGATGGATGCTTTCGTCATTATTCATGTTTCTAGATAATTTATCCAAATTTAAAAAAATAATGAAAGGGGACAAAACTCTATAGGGTTATCTTAATTTCTAAAATTTTATTCTGTAGGAAAATCATTGCTATGCATGATTTATTCTTTCTCCATTCAGATGTTTAGTGTAGAGAAAACTGATTTTATAGCTTGATTTCATTTGAATAGCTGCAAATTTAACATTCGAACCTATTCCTAATGTTTGACAAAACGCAAAATTATTTATGAAGCAACACTAATTAAATTAAAATTTTCTTGTTGAAAACTTCACAATGTATGTGATAAATAATAGTAAATTTACACTACCTTCGCTTTCGTCAGAGCTATCATATTTAATTGCTTTCTTGACGGTCCTTCTAGTACGAGTTTTTGAGGCACCTGTAATGATTTAAAACAAAAATTATTTTATTAATGCACAAAAATTGTATAGAAAGTATGGAACAATCCAATGACGGGACGGAAAATAGAATGAAAGAATTAATAATAAAAATATGCTAAGCGTATGTTCCCAGAACTTGGAAATCATCTGCTGAGTTACTGTCAAGCAGCTTCTAGAGGACACAGCTCCATGCCATCATTAGTCCACATTGATACTGTAAGTGCATTCTACAGTATCTAGTATCATTCTACATGTACAGTAGAATCTCGATTATCCGAGGTAATTGGGACAAAGACCACCTCGGATAATACGGAGGTCAAGTGTTACTACCAGGAAAAGTCAAATAAAAGTAAAAACCCTGACAAACTTATAAAAAAACAAGGTTAAAACGTAAAATAAACGACACACCTTATTTTAACTGAGACAACATGACATTAAAATGACATAAAAATGTATTCGATAGTTTAAATCTCTCTACAGCTTTATTTTAATTTTTTCCCCCCATCACTAGCTCAGATAACCTGGAGGCTCAGTTGACCGGGACTCGGATAATCGAGATTCTACTCTATAAATCAAATGTAAACAAATTGCATTTGAGGTTGTATGGAGGAAAATATTCCAGTCTCAAGTCCACCAAAGAATTTTTCTTTTCATTTCTTATATGCTTAAAGCCAGCCTAGACACGACCGTTGCAAAAACTGCTTTTAGTATGTTCAGTTTAGCAATTTCTGATCATGGATATCAGTTCCTTCTATTTCAAAGTGTGTTGTATATGTATATCGCAAGTAGGACTATAGTGACTTTATAGAGATAATAGAATTTGGGCAAAATACGTTAATTGTAACGGTTATGCTAACCTGCACACTATGCATCAGCCTGCTCCAAATGCAAAATGCTATAGAGCAAGGTAAGACATGGAACAGTAAGGTTAGCATTAACGTAGTTTATCCCAAACTCCCTATGGATAGAATTCAATATAAAGAACTCTTTCACCATATATTTCTTCTGTTGTGTACAGAGAATGTGTGTTTTAATAGCTTGTGTGGATGTTATGTGCGCATGCGTGGGAGACTGTGGGTGAGAAAAGCTGAAAGATTATTCACTCGCTCATGTGTGTTAGAGACTTGATATTTCAATAAATAGATACATTTTTTTTCTGAGGATGAAGCCCACATAGGTCTGAGACCTGTGCGTGGGTAATGAGTTGGATGATGGTGATTGATGAGTTGGACCTACAGTTTTAGGTGGGTTCCGAACCACCGGGAAGTGATTTTACAGAGAACAGTGTCTTTTTTGCTGGTCAATCTAATCGGTCACCGTTACAAACAGGACCTACGAGAACGCAGCTTATCTCTATCTGATTGAACAGATACCTGCTACGCCTCGCAGCTATCACTTCCCAAATCCTATACAGTCCAGTGTGTATTCATTAAACTGATCCACTCTAGATTCTGCAATTAAAAGTTGAATGACAAAGGAAAATTTACAGCCGAACAGCATGTTTACTCCCTTGAGAAAAAGTTTTTTTAATAGGCAAGTTCTCAAACTACACAGAATATGATCTTAGACTACTAAACTATTGTCATTGAAATTCAGTCAGTTCTTGTAATAAAAAAGTTCATTCAAATTAAAAAAAACTGCCAATAAAAAAATAACTTTGCCCATATCTTTGAATTTAGTTACAGAGGGCTTTAGTTACATAAAAAGGGCTTGGACAGTGGAGCATCCAATGCTCGAGAATAATCACTATCACAAATCAAACACATTCTGTGGTTTGCAACAGCGCGAGTAAAACAGTATAGGCCAGTTGCACGAAAGAAAATTAAATTTGACCACCGTAAGATGACGTCATTTGGTGGAGCCAGTGCAACAGCTTCCCTATTGAGCTCCGTAATATGATGTCATCTTACGGTGGGTTAATTCAATTTTCTTTCGTGCAACTGGCCCTATGAGTTTGATTTATGTGATGATCTTTTTGTTGAATAGTGTATGCTTCATTGCGCAAGTACCCTACATTAAGAAAAGACAAAAATCTGAGTTAAGTTCTTACCACCATCACTGTTGCTGTCGCTATCAGAAAAGTCCATCTTTTTCTTGCAGCTCCGACCTCTGACAGCTGAAATTAATATCAAATGTGAAAACTTTACATCTTTTTAGTCAGGTATTTTCAAAACTCAACATAATTAACTAAATTTCTTCAAAAGCTATTTTTTGTTCAAGTTTATAATGAATAATAAGACGAAGTTGTCATAACATTTATTAATAAATTACATTTATTAATAATTACAATTAAATAGTGAGATACTAGATTCGGATGTTACTCTAAGGTAACGTACTATTTAGTTTGAGATTAATAATGGAGTAACATCCGAAACTTGTATCTCACTATTTTTAATAAATATGTGGATGTGACAACTTCGTCTTATTATTCATTATGGATATCTTCCACAATATCACCTTCACCACTACAAAGAAAATTTTATTCAAGTCTCTATATGAGGTCGAAGCATTTTTTCGAATGATGCCCACATGAGTCTGAGACTTGTGCGTGGGTAATGAGGTCGAATGATGACAGAAAACATCCAAGGCTGAACGAAATTCGAGCTTGTGACCGCAGATAGCAGCTAGTCTTATCAGAGGCAAGCGCTCCAACTGATTACGCCACCACGGCCGCCAAGAGTATAGTTTTATGACAAGACTACATGTGTCAGTCATAAGTAATAACATATGAAAATTGTAAGTTGTTACTAACCAAGAAACTTGCAGACTGGAAATAAATTTAAAGATAATTATAAATATATCAAATTAAACGAGTACATATTCAACCTATATACTGTATTTGTAAAAAATCTTTGTATTTGTGGAGTACCATAACCTAGACGTGCCAAAGCTTTAATTTAATATAAAATAATTGAATATATTGTACTTAACTTGCTGTATTTAATATACAGCTTGCTTATTTAATATAAACAAGTAAATTGTTATTTCAATGTTCATTCATTATAATTGTTATTATGGTAAATTCATGAATCGAAAGCGTTTACCAGAAATAGAAATAAAAGATTTACCTGGATAAAGTAGTATATATGAACAAAACTATAAAAAAACATAGTGCTACAAAAGATATTTCAACAGAAAATACCAGCCACATCATAAACTTCAAACATTCACCAAATCCAATACTTTTATAATTTATACAGTACTAAAGTTACTTAATGTTCCCTAATTTTTAAATACACTAAACTAATGAATTTATTTCTTCAAAATACGAGAATATCTCTAGACAATAGAAAAATTAAATATATACATATGCATTTAAAAATTGGATTTTATGTTGTTGCAGAACATGGATCTTGCCAAACATTTCCACAAGGAATTTCGGTTTTAATTCTTATTTTAAGATCTACCTTAAGTATAACAAGGAATATATAAATTCAAATGATCTGAACTGACCTCTTTTGGTCGTCGACGGTCTGACTTTTGGTCCATTGGCGTTTCGAGGAGTTGCTTGCACCCAATTTTCTGAGCCTGTGTCCAAAACCTCGTTGATAACAGAGCTCAATTCACTAGCTGCTTCCTAAGAATTGAAAATTATGAAATAATAATTGATGGTTTAATTAATTTTTGTGAAAATTTCCTTTAAAAAATTACTAACGAATTGATATGAGCAACTAATGAAATATACTGACAGTGAAAAAGAAAGAGGGCTATGGAGAAACGATGAATAATAAGACGAAATTGTCACTACCACATTTATTAAAACTTCGAGAAACTAGTTTCGGTTGTTACACCATTATCAATCTCAATCAAACTGAAAACTGAAGTACAGAGAAGCCTTATATATACTGTACAAGTGTACATGGAATGATACTATTGGCTAAGAGGGAAAGAGGCTGACCTTAATCGGACGTTGTGATTGGTTGTCAAGTCACGCCCCCTGGTGGGAGGAGTAACAAGCAAAAATACGACTCAAATCAATAACTAAACACTGTGAACATCAAGAAAGTAACAAAAAAGCCGGCTAAAACGGTTGTACTAAGCTTTAGGTGTTCTACTTTTAGTTGAAACATTTTAGTTCAAAACTCTACTTTAGCTCTAAAACTGTAGATCCAACTCATCAATCACCATCATCCAATTCATTACCCACGCACAGGTCTCAGACCTATGTGGGCTTCATCCTCCGAAAAAAGTTATCTTTCTTCATTGAATGTTTGTGTCTCGCCTATTTTCAGTTATGTGGCTCCCAACCATTCTCACCACATGTGCAAGTCATTTAATCTGACTTGTTTTGTGCTGATGATAAAACGGGCAGAAGAATAAATTGTGACTGTTTCCGTGAAATACCCATAGTTGAAACTATGGAACAATCCTTGCGATTTTGTCCCTGTATGTATAGTCATGGTTATAAAGATTTTTTAGTTATGCATACCTTCAAACCAGGTTTCGTCGATTTGTTGGCATTTGCAATGATTCCAGTGAGACAGCTGTAGACTGGTGGATGATGAAGCTTGTCTTTGAAGCAAACAAAGTTATCGACCAGTTTTCGCACACTCCTATCTGAGTATGATAGAAGAGACAGACAAAAAGCAAGATCACTCCACTGCCTTTCAGATTGAGACTCACGAATGCGAATGCTCAGCTTTTCAACGAGATGCTCCATTTGTTTTTCTTTCTGTACAAGATCCATCAGGAACCTGCAACAGTGAAAACCAATCATCTATAAACAATTGTCTAGTGATATATCACAAATCTTGGAAATATCTATGATCCATTGAATTTTACATTAAAAAAAAAAAACATACACTGGAATACTTCCACTACATAATACAGGTAATAGCCGTGAAATGATAAGCGAGTGCCGTAGCAGGTATCTGTTCAATCAGAGACAAGCTACGAAACTCCTGGGCGCTCTTTGTAAGGGTCACCGATTGGATTGGAAAGCAAAAAAGACTCTGTTCTCTGTTGTAAAATCACTTCTCGGTGGTTCGGAACCCACCGAAAACTGTAGGTCCAACTCATCAATCACCATCATCCAATTCATTACCCACGCATAGGTCTCAGACCTATGTGGGCTTCATCCTCCGAAAAAATTAAAATATGACCGAATAAAGAATAGCAATGTAATGTTGTGTAGTCACCTGACTACCACAGTAACGAATTCGAATCCTGTTCCAGCCTGGTATTATTCGTCTCATTGACTTCAATCAAGTCTCAGACTCATAAATATTAAATTAAATACAATAAACGGTATAAAATATAATTTATGTTATCAAAAGACAAAATGTACATGGAAAAGTACCAAGATGATAAAAATTGATACCAAAAAGTTCATTATCATAGAACTTCAAATAAAACAAATCAAATATGTTGAGTACCTCCTCCAGCGATTGGAAAAACTCTTTCATAAATGAAATACGATTGAATTAGAAAGAGAGACCAATTATTAAAAGTAACACATTTTTACCTTAGTATTTTTTTGAAACTTTCTTCATCGAGTGGTTTTTCAGCATTTGGATTTGAAAGAGTTGATATAATATCAGTTAAAAGATTGTAAAGAGTATTTCCTTTTGTAGAAAGTTCATGGAACAGCCTTTGTGCAGCATCTAGAAATGGAGATTATGAAATTATGCAATATGTTATTATTAGATCTAAAATACTGTAACGACGATTAGTTTGTTTGAAGGAAGATGGCTTTGTTCATTTATAATATAAACATTGAAGCTTTACGTTGATATTTAACATTTGAATTGTTCATGTGTTTACAATTTAATAATAATAATAATTTCTCTGGATGATGTAGAACACATCCAGAGGAGTAATTGCAGCTCTCTATATCAACGCTCTCTCTCTTACTCTTATTTGTTAAATGGTTGATTCTATATAATGCTAGTGAACTTGGTTAAACAGAACAAGCTATTATGTAAAAACACTTTAGTAAAAACGCAGAATAAAATTCAATAGATTAAAATAAAATTTAATTCCATGGTTTGAAATTTTGTGATGACCTTTTATTAAAATTTTCTGTAATAATTTTTTTTAAATAATTAGCATATCAAATGCTACAAGAAAAACAGGCAAATAAAAGCCAGAGGTAGAGAATCAAGCACTTGTACTTTTTAAAGAGTTAGCGACCTTGCGCCTTCTCACGGTTGATTTCAGTATTGTGCTTAAAATAACTCAGTTGACATATCTTGTTACGATATCACTTTCAGTACAACACCAATATTACTACAAAACGTCCAATACCAACTCAATATCTCAATTCCTGGATTTCTTGTTTCATGACGAACTGCGTTGTTAATATTAACTTTATAGGCGAATTCAACAACTTGCAGTCAATTAACTTAATATTGAATTCTTTGGCCTCTGGATACCAGTATAAATATAAATAGAGGTTTAAATACCTGTGTTTTGATATCCAATAACTATTTTTTCACTACCGGTTTCAACCCTCCTATGGGGTCATCATCAGGTGGTTGTGGACGTTATTATATCATTGCCGATTTGGCAATTCGTCGTAATGTAAAACGTCGGAAAATAAAAAACACACACATCACATAACACGAAACGAATACGAGGATGACAGGACGGACAACACGCTCGCGCTGACTGACAGGTCCGGACTGCCAGTACGAAATTGTAGTACTCTGCTCGATCCCTTATCACTTCTTGAAGTAGCCCTAACACCCCTCCCCCTCATTCAAACTAATCGCAACATCGTATATGTAATTCGATGCAAATGACAATTTATCGATTAAAATATTGTGTTGGTCCAGTTTGACAGCTTTATAAATTTCAAATTCTTCCACTGTGTTCATTTTATAACGGTCTTTTGAAAAATGTAATATGTCCATGTTGCTACTGATACTGGTGTAATTATGATTTTTTTTTTTCAATTAAATGTTCTGCAAAAGTGGATGATGTTGACTTTTTAGGTATATGTTCTTGAAATCTTTTTTTGAAGGATCGTGAAGTTTGGCCGATGTAATACTGTGCACAATCATTACATTTAATCTTGTATACACCAGTTTTTTCATACATGGGTGTTGTTACGGAAGGCATTTCTTTTAATAGAACCTCAAGATTGTTTTTAGTTTTGAACGAGACAGTAATTTTGTTTTGCGCCATAACATTCTTCAAAGTACTGTTGAAAAATGTACCATAATCAGCAGATATAAATGATTTCACGTCAGTAGTGTCCTCTGAATTTTTATTTTTATGTTTAGTGATTATTTGATCAATCATGGAACTTCTGAATCCATTCGATACGGCAATGTGCTTAATTATATTGATCTCACTATCATAATCAATCTCTTCTATTCAACGGAATGGTTATCAGTCTATGGATGAAACTATTGTATGCAGCTAATTTTTGTGTGAATGGATGGTGTGAATCTGCATGTATGGTCTGATCAGTGCATGTTGGTTTCCTGTGTATTTTAAATTCCAATCAGTCATCTCCTTTCATAATAGTAAGATCGAGAAAATTTAATTTATTATCAATTTCTTCCTCTAAAGTGAACTTCATGTTTTTGTGAATATTGCCCAAGTATGTGTTCAATAAACATAACTGTCTACTATTGTCATTAAACAAAACTATGATATCGTCAACGTATCTGTAATAAAAAACAATCTTATACTTGTGCTTGTTATTTTCAGAGAACAAATTTTTGTTCTCTAGATTATTTAGGAATACTTCAGCCAAAATACTTGAAAGAGGGGAACCCATTGCCAGACCTTCTTTCTGGTGATAATATTTATTCTGAAACTGAATTGACTGCAAGTCGTTGAATTCACCTTAAAAGTCAATATCTGAATTTGATAGATAACAAAAATATATACAGTACAAAAAACCAGAACTATCAGAAAAGTTTAACTTCAGGAGAAGCAAAGTATTAAAACAGTGGAAGTATTTAAACATGAAAGAAGGTTACCTCTTACAGCCTCCTCTTCGTCGACAATACAAAGAGCAACATCCGATATTTGACCTTTAATTTTCACCAATTCATTAGTTATTAGATGTGAGAGAACATACAACGTATTGAGACGCACATCTTTGCATTCATCTCTCAATCTGTAAAAATGTAATTGTGATTTTGGTTGTTGAAATCGACAACAAAGTTTCTATAGCTATATAGCACTCATTTTGTGATGTTTCTATATCAATTTGAAGAGAAATCATTTCTCATTGAAAAATAGAAAACTGAAAATTGCATGAGTTTCAAATTTACACACAGTTACACTAGCATAATTTGGCTGTGAAATTGGGAAATACTACGAGTCATTGTAAAACTAGTAAATTTCGTATTTACTGTGGTCGGCGAATGATATTGTATTACTGTACTTCACAATACAAATGTCGAATGTATTCACAAAAGTTTTTTTCCTAAGTAATTCATGATGAAATATTGCCAATAATATACTTTTTTTGCGGATGATGCCCACATGACTTGTGCGTGGCTAATGAGGTGAATGATGAGAAACACCCATGGCTGAAAGAGATTCGAACCCAAGGCTGCAGGGAACGAAGCCAGCCAGAGCCTTATCTTATCACAGACAAGCGTTCCAACCAACTGCGCTACCGGTACCAGAGCCGCCAGCCAGAGCCTTATCTTATCACAGACAAGCGTTCCAACCAACTGCGCTACCAAAGCCGCCAGCACATAGTTTTCTCATTTGTTTAAAAAATACTTTTGATAAGTTGAGAAGCAGATTTTACCAGATAGAAAAGAAATGCCTTTCTTTGAGCTGTCAGGGGCCGATTGCATAACAATTTACAGATTACAATTATTATTGAAATATAAAAGTAGAAACTTTTATGAGAATTTGAATCAACTACAAAAAATACGAGTGCTAATTCGTTGGTGAATTACCATGCAATAGTGCCCAGAGCTACTCCAGACTATACCTTGCAGGTACTCCTACCCGGGACTATAGGCCCAGGACCTAAGTAATATTGTCAATCATATACATATTTTGGGACGGTTATTAATACGCCTTCACCAAGCATGCTATATTAAGTATTCTGTATCTTATCTTACATTGTTCAGTGCCATTTTCAAGAATTTATTGCATGCTCCACAATTTATTCAACAAACAAGCATTTCGCTTCCGTTTATTAGCTATAAGAAGTTTTCACTGATCTTTTAGTTTCAATCAAGTAGATTATCAATGAAATATTGTGCAATTATTTTTTCAAGCAGGAGAAATCAAAATACAAATCTAAGATAGACGTAAGATCCGTTTATAGCTTCCGTTTATTGACTATGAGAAGTTTCCACTGATCTTTCAAAGCTTCAATCTTCAAGTAGATTATCAATGAAATATTGCACAATTATTTTTTCAAGCAAGAGAAATCAAAATACAAATCTAAGATAGACATAGGATCCGTTTATTGGCTATGAGAAGTTTTCACTGATCTTTCAAAGCTTCAATCGTCGAGTAGATTATCAATGAAATATTGCACAATTATTTTTTCAAGCAAGATAAATAAAAATACAAACCTAAGATAGACATAGGATATCCATGGTTCAATCACATTCGGAAATCTAGGTAACAGTTCACCAAAAAGAATAATCAAGTTGAACTTTACAGATGTATTAGCCGTCTTTTCTAAAATAGTCACAAACATCTGGAAAAAATATTTAAAAATTATTTTTTCCCAAAGAAAGTGATGGAAAATTTGATTAAGTGTAAAACAATTAAAAAATATTCACAATTGATACGAATAACAAATTAATTTTTATTTTGAATTTTAAAACTATTCACCTTCAAATTCAAAATATGAGCTATAAAGTACACAATGATTACTAAACTTGAACTTTTATTCATTCTTAATGAATGAAATTAAACAAGGGAACAGTTCTGCCATTAGTCTACCTACTGTTCCTAGTGGTGGGGTTGCCGTCACAGTATTAATCCATGGCTACGTCTAACATTTTTTACTCATTTTGTCATTTTCCCTCAAAACACACGTAAATTATGAGTTTCATCAGCAATTATTGCAAAAAAGTATATTTCTCTTTTTCACTTGGTTACGCCATTCAATAAAGTATCTTCCTCTGTTAATACTGTTCCAATAGTTAATATGATGTTGAAGAAGGTGGGTCGTCTGACGATGCGCTTGACAACAGAGTGAAACGGCCGTCACGCCACAACGTGAGTCTCAGTTTCCATTTAAAAGTGTTTTCAAGTTTTATAACAGTCATTAATTACCAGACAGGGCTAGGGAATGGAAAGGCCTCCAGATTGAAATGTGACAACACCGCTTGCGAGGCTGCTCAAAATAAAAAAAATCTATACAGCTGAACAGAGCTGACATCTAAATCGGCCATATCTCCATTTAAAAGTGTTTTCAAGTTTTATAAGTCATTAATTACCAGACATGGCTAGGGAATGGAAAGGCCTCCAGATTGAAATGTGACAACACCGCTTGCGAGGCTGCTCAAAATAAAAAAAATCTATACAGCTGAACAGAGCTGACATCTAAATCGGCCATATCTCCATTTAAAAGTGTTTTCAAGTTTTATAAGTCATTAATTACCAGACAGGGCTAGGGAATGGAAAGGCCTCCAGATTGAAATGTGACAACACCGCTTGCGAGGCTGCTCAAAATAAAAAAAATCTATACAGCTGAACAGAGCTGACATCTAAATCGGCCATATCTCCATTTAAAAGTGTTTTCAAGTTTTATAAGTCATTAATTACCAGACAGGGCTAGGGAATGGAAAGGCCTCCAGATTGAAATGTGACAACACCGCTTGCGAGGCTGCTCAAAATAAAAAAAATCTATACAGCTGAACAGAGCTAACATCTTAATCGGCCATATCTCCATTTAAAAGTGTTTTCAAGTTTTATAATAGTCATTAATTACCAGACAGGGCTAGGGCATGGAAAGGCCTCCAGATTGAAAAGTGACAACACCGCTTGCGAGGCCGCTCAAAAAAAAAACCTATACAGCTGAACTGAGCTGACATCTAAATCAGCCTCATCTTATCGGTAGGTATCACGTTTACCATGGCTAGGTCCTTATATCTGAGACGCTTCATTCTTTTATAGAATGTTCCATTATGTACACAAGAAAATAAATATCAAACGAAAAACCGTAGTCTTGAAACTTGGTATACAAACGGCCCATGGAATTTATTACGCGACGGTATTTGCATGATTCATTTATCCAGACTAATAATATTCATTCATTCATTCATTCATTACTTCATAACACACAACTCAATCAAGTAAAGATACAACAGGCATAGTCCACTAATGCTTTATTTACAAATTTTTAAATGAAAAAACCCGAATTTAAGGTTATCTTCAAGTTGAACTACAAATGTCACTTTGAATAAAATGACTGATTCTTTCTAATATAAAAATATCAATTTAGGAGCTTGAATTAAAAACGTAGCACTAACACAGTACAATAGTCCACACATGATTTTTAAGATACAACAGGAGTTTAGCCCAAAACTGTTCAAGTTTACAGACAATCCAAATTGTAGGTTAGATACTTAGTTCAAGGTTTCACTGGAGCATTTCACTTTAAAAATATAACTTGAACTGTTATAATGGAATGTTAAATTAAGGCATTTATTTAGTATTTTGATATAGGTTTATCATTGTCCTTGTAAGAAACCTATCAATTTTAGACCCTAGGGGTCAAATAAAGGCAGTTGCAATACAGTTAGCATAATTTATCTCAGCTTCTAAAGAGCAGAGTGGTTCAAGGCATCAGTTCCAAGCTCTGACAGAAATCGAGATAAGCTATTTTTTTATAATTTATCTACACTGAATGAGTTGTGTAAAAAATGAGTTTAAAAATATGACAAGTCATATACCCCTTTGAGAGGCGGTCAGTGGCCGCTTTATAAATCAAACAATCTATCTATCTGATTCCCAGTTTGGCGAGGGCGTTTGAACACCACACCCCAATTTCTTGCAATTCATAAAGTTGATGATCATGAGTTCAAATAATGTTCCAAATCAATTTGGATTAAGGTATATCGGGTCCTTTGATACTCCTTTCAATTCTTTTATTATTATATTATAATTATATAATAATTACTATTTTTCTCTCATTCAATTTTGAGATTACCAAAACGGGTATTAAATATCACCTTGAAAAATACAAACCTGTATGTTTTCTCGGCAAAACTTTCTTGAAATCAGCATGAATTTCCCCAATGCAACTGAAGCAATTGAAACAGTTCTTGACGAATATTTTCCCTCATTCTGTAGAATGTATATGGGTAGATTTCTAGAAAAACAACAATAAATTGACAAATTAGTTTGGTTATCATTATAGTACTGATAAAAATTGAACTTTTGTACAGACACTCAGTAGAGAAAATGCATATAAATCGTGTTTCCAAGGGCAGTATTTATGAAGGCTCCTTCAGTGTCTCTTGACGAGCAGCTTGTGGAATGCCTGTATTAGATTTTTTCCCAAAATCCAATCCAATTTTTTTTTTGAGACTGAAGCCCACATAGGTTTAGAGACCTGTGCGTGGGTAATGAGTTGGATAATGGTGATTGATGAGTTGGACCTAGTTTTAGGTGGGTTCCGAACTACCGAGAAGTGATTTTACAGCAGAGAACAGTGTCTTTTTTGCTGGCCAATCCAATCGGCCACCCTTACAAAGATAGCCTAGGAGAACGTAGCTTATCTCTATCTGATTGAACAGATACCTGCTACGGCTCACGGCTATCACTTCCCTTGAACGTGTTCTCAAGCTGACTTGCCAGAGAGTCATGATTAAAGCCAAACCTTACCTTAGAACATGATTTCAACACCAACAAACATACATTACCATGAATAAAGATAAATATAATGTAATTTATGTATTTTACAGCTACTGTGAAGTAATTATTACTACACCAATATACTCTATACTAATATTTTTTGTTTAGATTTTTTAACAATGTTAGATTTAGTGAAGCGAGCGCTATCTGACAGCAGGCTGAAGAGCTTCATTAGCATTATTCCAGGTGAGCAGAAAATATTATAGGTTAAAAATCGAGTTATATGTAATAAACTAAATAGAAAATAGTTTCAATTGTTCAAATATACAGTGAATTACATTGCAATGGTGTAAAAATTGAATGTAATGTTCAATTTGATGTTAATGATCTGATATTACACTATGAAAATGAAGGCAAAATATGATAGAAAAAATCTGAAGAAATCGCTTCAAGGAAGCCCTCAGTCTACCTTGACTAAGAACGGATTTGAGATGCCAATTTGAAGGGACTTTCGAATTTGAATATAATAAAAATTTTTGTAATAGCAGTGTACATTAAAGTTTGTTAGGTGTTGGAAAAATAAAAATAAAATCTTACGTGTTTCGTGCCAACAGTCCATCTCCAAACAGTATTTTTTCGCATAACAATTGAATTTCTTCAGCTAATGAATCATCGTTTGCAGCATTCACATCAACAGCCATATTGAGTTCATCATCGTCCTCATCATTTTTCTGGAGCGAAAATTTAAAAGCAAATCAATACAAGTCATAAATTTATTTAATCAAATTCAATAAAACCTTTCATCAATAATTGAAGTTTTGTAAAAAGTAATTACAATGGCATTGGAAGTGGATATTAAACTGTAATACATTAAGTACATGTAGTACATAGTCAGTTCCAAATGGAATGACCGTCATTTTCTTTTGATGCGAGCATACCTTGCAGCGCGACTATGATGGTGGCTCAGTTGCCTTGGGGCTTTTGGAGTGGTAGTATTCGTCTTGAAAGGAACTCTAGTTTGGTAGTGCAGGAAACGGTAACTACAGGTTGATCGTAAAGTCGCGCAACCCAATGTTTGAAGCCGTGCAGGAATGAAGGTAAATTTGCAAAGTATGACTTCAATATGGGAATTTTTCGTTCATTTGTACAGTATGTGGCAGCACTGCTAGATCATGCCACCGGGCGACAGTGAGTCATACAGCAGTTGGTTTGTTCATTTTGAGTCGCAATGTCTTTTATGCAAGAACAGCGTATCATTCAATAATTTCTTGTGGTTTGTGGCCTCCTCGTTCACCACGTCAGTCTGAGTCCTCCTATTTTTGGGACTATTTGAAACATAACGTGTACACAACCCACATACACTTGAACTCAGATAAATATTGAAGACTGTATATCAAGTTATCACTACTGCTACATTGAAAAAGGTTGCTTGTAATGCAAGAAAATGCGTTGATGCATGCATTGCAAATCATGGTGGACATTTCCAGCTCTAATTATGAACTTGTAAGTTGTAATCATAACTTGTATCATAAACTTTGAAATTAAACAAAAAAAAAAAATATTTCAGCATTCTAAAACTATTATCATTTTGGGTTGCGCGACTTTACGATCACCCTATAAAGCAACAGCATTGCTAGACTACGCGCTAAATTTCTGCTTCTATTTGGGAAAGTCTCTTTCCAAAACGTTTTTAATATTTAAATGCTTCATCAACCATTGAAGACTGAGTATTTATCCCTATTTTTCAAGCGAAAAAATGGGACATGGGAGGACAGAAAAGAGGTTACATTAAAGCAGCTGTAAATTCTGTCCAAGCAGCTTCCTTGGAACAGGCCTAATCACATGACTTCCATGTGTAGATACACGCATGACTCATGCCATGGGAAAGTCGCCTTCTAATGATCATTGATGCAAAAAGAGTATGTAATGTAGAATAATAATGTTTTTATACTTATTCAATAAATTTGACTTTTTTAATAAAGGATCATTACTTTTGGAACGGAAATACATATAATAATAATAATAATAATAATAATAATAATAACAATAATAAGCGTATGGCTTTTATTGGTGGGGAGACCCTTACGGGTAGTTACACCTTGCCGTTTGAGCCATGTTATGGATTAACATGGTGAACCTACAGTTTTAGGTGGGCTCCAAACCACCGGGTAAGTGATAATAATGCTAATAATATCAAGTCATAGAAGCACGGTCACCCATCCAAACGCAGTCTTGAGCGTTCGTGACTGAACACCACGCTCATTGTGTGAACAATCACCACCAACTAACAAATATACAAAAACAGAATTTATTAATTTCGAATTCATTCAAGAGCTATTAATTTATATTGAAGACTTCCGCAATGGCGGATATTGACAACAGTTATGGATAACTATTACATGTTTATCCAAATCCAGTATATATTATGATAGGCTCTCATAGTATTGTTAATACAAAAAAAAATTTTTTTTCAAGAAAATTGAATTAAAGAATGATATATAAATGCTATACTTCTAAAAATAAAAATATGAACTTATTCATCTTCCACTTGTGTATCTTCTTCCTATACAATTAGATGATCTTCTGCCAAAGATTAAAAACCTAAATGTGTTAAATCCAAAAGTTGAATAAATTCTGGTTTTACCTGGTTTTTGCTATTTTCATCTGATAGAAGATTTCTCAGCCTCTTTTTCCTCTCTTCCAAGACATCATTCTCGAAATAAAAACATATCCTGAAATTTAATTTTCAACCTTAGAAACATTCAGATTAGTGTTTTATGATATTTCAAACATTGGAGACAAATTTGTCTAATACCTTAACATGAATGAACTTCTTCAAATTATGCTCATTCGTGAAAATGGAACATGACTATTTATTTACAAGCGTTAGTCAAAAATTGATAATTATTGGAACCTATAAATTAATAATTTAGTTAAAAAATATCACTAGCACTAATCTCACGACTGTATCATGCCAAATAGCGGATAACGATTTCTACATACCTCAATGCAAAATGACCAAGGATAAAAATAAGCCGGGCAAGAGCCTCCTCATGAATTCTTTTATTTCCTTTATCATTCCTCAAAGCAGATAGACCACTGATATCTAGATCAACATTTAGGTTATCTGAAAACATTTAAAGGGATGCATGTTGAGTATCAGGTGAATTCGAGTTTTGTGAACAAGTCTAGTGTAGGAAATACAGCAATTCAAAATTCGAAATCAAATTCAGCACAACCAAATAGGTTTTAAATGAAAAAAAAATTAAAAACAGAATTTATTAACTTCTAATTCCTAGAAGGGCTATTAATTTATACTGAAGACTTCCGCAATGGCGGATATTGACAACAGTATTGAGTAGCTGATGGAAATTGATTAATGCTACTGTATAAAAATATCACTCACCACCGGGATGCCTTCATCGATTTCCATCAGCTATTCAATGCTGTTGACAATATCCGCCGCAGCGGAAGTCTTCAGTATAAATTAATAGCACTTGAAGGAATTCGAAATTAATAAATTCTGTTTCTGTATATTTGTCAGTTTGTTAAATTGTCAGTTACTTCAAACTAACTTGAGAAATTTATAGCTCAATTAGAGTCCAATAATTTAGACTTTCTCTCCATTATTACAAAAGTGTAAATCGATAGAATCTCTATAAAATTACACATCATAAAAAATATCATGGTCGACGTTTAATTCTTGAAAAATAAACTAAAGTAGTAAATTAAATAAATATGTGAATTTATATATATTAAAAATAGATAAACGTGGTTTCTGAGTCCGTTTTCAATGCTCTGGTGATTAGATAAGACTCTTGTTGGCTTCATATTCCTGCAGTCTCGAGTTCGAATCACGTACAGCCATGGATGTTTCTCATCATTTACATCATTACCCACGCACAGGTCTCAAGACTCAAGTGGGCATCATTTGACTGAAAAAAGCCATCCAATTAATTTATTTTTTTGAGAATGTAGCCCACATAGGTTTAGAACCTATGCGTGGGTAATGATTGGACGATGGTGATTGATGAATTGGACCTACAATTTTAGGTGGGTTCCGAACCACCGGGAAGTGAATTTACAACAAAGAAAAGAGTACTTTTTGCTGTCCAATCCAATCGGTCACCCTTACAAAGAGGACGCAGGAGTTCGTAGTATATCTTTATCTGATTGAAAAGATACCTGCTACAGTTGGCGGCTATCACTTCCCTATAGAATATGATAATTCCAGATAAAATATTCAGTATGAATGAATGAATTAACACATTGAGCCTCATTACCCACGCACATGTTTCAAGCTCATATTATGAGAGTAGTCTCCTATTCAAAGGCGAGTGTTGGCGTTCATTATTCATAAATTAATGAATAAAATTATAATTAGAAGAAAATTACTTTTGGAATTTGATGTAATCTTACTTGAACTAGCAGAGACTGAACTAATGTCACCAGTTGAATCAGCTACGTTACTAGTATTATTCTTGGAACCGAAAGCTTTTGTTAAAACAATTTTAATGATATTCTGGCAAAGTTCGCCTGGCTTCATTGCAAGCTGAAACAAGTTGGGAAATGAATTAATCAAACATTTATTAGAATATAATGTACTAGTAGATCTGTACACGCTAGCAGTAGTTGTAGTAGATTTTACATGCCAACACTTCTCACTCAAAAGAGGATGATGGCTTCGTTCAAGAGCACTTCCTACTCAACTTCCATTGCTTGATGATAGAACCTGCAAAACATCGATATTTGAAAAGTTCAAAATTCTTGACACATCCTAGAAATTACCCCTACGCCTAACAAAGGGTTACTATGCATGTTCAGCATCAGGTCCACTCTTATTTACCTCCAATCACGAAAGAAAAATTATCCATTATCAAAAAGTTAAAAATTTGTTTAACCCCAATTTTTTCATGTTTTTTGCCCGTACCTTCAAAGGGGAAACTTTTCCCAAAATGGTTTGAATGGAGGCATCTAGAGTTTTGATTCTCTATCTGATGAGAAGAAAATTTTCTTAATAATCTCAATATTTAAGTTTTTACAAAATTTTCTCTGCCCCTGCCAATCTTGCAATTAGCATAAAGAGAGAATTACATTTCCTTCTTCTTATAGAGTTACCTTCCACTATTAATAAAAAACAACGGGAGTTCTTTTCCCTACCCTTACCGAACAGTCAATTTATCAAGAATATAGTATGCACCATATCACTCAGCTAAAAAAAAAGAAATAAACACTAAGCAACAGAAAAATAATTTTCTAACGCCCCCTTTCGGGTTTATCAATTTTTGTCAAAGTTTAAACTCCCTCTCAAATCATATTAATGTTGGTTAATTTAAAATCAACTGTACCCAAAACAGACACTCCAATAATTGGGGGTAAAGTGGGACACCTAAAAATAATGGGGAGCATTTAAAAAATCCTTATACATACATCGCTTGGCCTACGAATAATCATACAAAATTTCATGACGATCAGTCAAGGTGTTTGGCCGTAATTGCGTGACAAGACAGACGAAATGCCGAACGGTTGAATTAAAGCTGAGACCTCGCTAGGCAATAATCTGAAATAATCTACTAGCTTCAATGATAATTATTATGGTGAATGTATGCATTGGTGAGCATGGCTAAGAGCATTTATTCTTTTATATTCAATTAGATCAAAGAAATAAACTTCGTTCAAAAGTAATTAGAAACATTTCGTATTAAAAAATAATTTGTAAGTTTTGGCGTTCGAGATGTAAGAGATGATGGTATAAAGCTGACTTACTTTGAAGATGAGATCCAATGAGCTTTCAACCATTAAAAGGTAGTTATTCTCTCTGAAGTATAAAAAATTCTCTTCAATCACTTTCAATAATGTTGTGAAAATTATGTGATTATTTCTGAACCTGTAAATACATGAAAAATATGTTTGAAGTTTTAACCCCGATTTTCAGAAACATTTTTTACAAAAATTAGTAATAATTTTTTTAGAAAATACGAGTAACCTTATTGGACCTTCAAGTTACACTTGGACACTCGAAAGAACTGTACAAAATAATTTGTATAGTGCACACAATAAGTATTTTTTAGTACTCAAGTACGCATTTGATTCTCTACCATTATAAAGCTGCGTCCACACTGAGGTTACAAAACACAAATTACAGTAACTTGTTACTGTAGCTTGTTCGAACAAGTTCTGTAACATGTTCCATAACAAATGTTCTGTAACATGTTCCATAACAAATGTTCTGTAACATGTTCCATAACAAATGTTCTGTAACAGTTTCTGTCTACATACATTATGAAGTTACAAAACATTTATCCCAAAATGTCAGACGACTTATTGTTAGCTAGTGCTTGTTTTACAGTAATTTGTGCAGCAAAAAAAAACAAAGTTTTATTTATTTGATATTATTAATTTTATTTATTTTTCGTTCTATGTCCTCACTAGAGCAAAAAAGAATTGGCGCAATTTCGGAAATAGCATCTTTCTTTTTCAGAAGTTTTTTATAATCTGGATGGGTTGGATCCCATAATATGTGGTGGGAATGAAATAATTCTATCAAATTTAAAACTGTTTCTACTCTCCACTAGATCACTTCAAATCCAAAACTAAACCGAACATGAACCTAACTAAAATCATAATCGTAAACAAAGCATCAAACAAGATGACAGATGAGCTGCAAAAAAGACCAACAGCGCATGCGCAAGTTACGTGTTCTCGCTACCGGAGCGTAGGTCCATAACTTGTTACAGAACACGAAAAATGTATAAATTGTAACAGAAATTCAGAAACATGTTACAGAAACTTCCAGTAACTTGTTTCGTAACACAATGTTCTGAAACAAATGGTCAGTGTGGACGCAGAGTAAGAACTAATTCCAAAGTAAACGAATTATGATTGATAATCGTATGATATTAATTAAGAATCAAGAATTGTAGTGGAATTGTCACATGACCTATGTGTACAGCTTAAAAGAGATATTATGATGCTTTGTGATGCTTTAAATCGCTACTGAAATAGCATTATTCAGAAACAGTCAAAGTCACAATTCTTCACTGATGACTCTCCTCCAGGTCATTCTTAGGTCTTTTGAGATGAAACAGTCCACTTCAGTTTTGCTGTGCGACCTGTCACGTGCGTTCGACTGTATCTCGCATAGTATTTTGCTGAAAAAGTTTGAAAGGTATGGTCTGGAGCCTGGTCCGCTGAGAATGATTGACTCCTACCTATCAGGCAGGCAACAGGTGGTCAGTTGGAATGGCAGGATTTCATGTCCTGAAACTGTGAAGCATGGTGTGCCTCAGGGTTCCATTTTGGGCCCTTTTCTCTTCATAGTGTCAATTAATGACCTCCATTTTGAGTTATCAGGCAAAGTTCTCATGTACGCCGATGACACTACTTTGTATGCTTGTGACCCCAATGCTGAAATTGCTAGAGAACAGGTTCAAGAGATGCTGGAGGTGTCTGCTAGATGGTTTGTGGAGAATAGGTTGACTTTGAATAATGAAAAAACACAAGCTATCACGTTCAGCCTTGCTAGAGGTGCTCTTAATGGTGATGCAGATGTCAAGCTTCTGGGTTTCATTCTTGATCCAAAGTTGTGTTGGAGAAAGCATATAGATGCTCTATGCTCTAGGCTTAGTAGAGTAATCTTCCTGCTAAGGCGCCTTAAATGTGAAATGACATTGAAATTCACAATGATGGCCTACAATGCTTTTTTTCACTCCCTCATCATGTATGGTGTGAGACTATGGGGTCATTCAAGTGAGGTGAACAGAGTGTTGATCCTTCAAAAGAAGGCAGTACGTATTTTGTGTAATGCCCCATATCTTGAGCACTGTAAGCCTCTGTTTCAGCAGTGCAAAATTTTGACTGTCTGTAATGAATATGTATATCAATGCCTGGTGGCCATAAAGAATAATGAGTCTCATCTGGCCAGAAATGGGGACATACATAACTATGCGACCAGACATCGTGCAAATTTGCATATTTTTAGAGACAGACTGCAAAGGACTTCTGATTGTTTTCCTGTTTCTGGTGTTAAATTCTTCAACCACTTACCTGAGAGAGTTCGAGCTTTGCCAAGTAAAATATTTTCTAGGACCGTTAAAAACTGGCTCTTGGATTCCCCTCTATATGAAATCAGCAATTTCTTTGAATTGAGTGGCTGTGAGGGATACATTGTAAATCAGGGGGGAGGAGTGACCATTCATGATATATAAATATATATATAGTGCATATTATTGTAGTATATCCAACCTTGTATTTGATTCTATTTAGTTTTATGATTTCTGACTTAGAATTTATGATTTTCTTTTTTTATATCTTTCTATGTATGTATATAAACAATTAGTATGTACTGTATTTGACAGATTATTGTATTTTGTTTATTAATCTTGTAAAGTGACTCGGCCTATGTACCACACTGTATTTTGGCTTAAATAAAATCATTGAATCATCATTGAATCACAAGAGCCAATAATTAAATAAAGAGTTTAATGTCAGTTAACTAACTGTTGTAAGTCTAACGGGTTTATTTCTGTTACACAAAGATCCATTAGTTAATTTTCGTTAACCGAACGGGCACAATCTGGCAACACTGTAATTTGATCAACAGCTGATTCTGAGGTTGAGAAAAAAGATTAATTAGAATCATTTTATTGTGAATTATTTGAATCATTATTCAACTATCTCAATATTATTATATTCTTAATAGATTTTATTCATTTTGAAAGGCTTTCAGCACCTACAACCTAATTTCCAGTTCCGTGGTTCCAGTACAATAAACATAACCTATAAAATGTAACTTAACGGGCATTAGTGAGATTTAACCATCGGTGATCGGGCGGTTAAATATCTTTTACGCCGGTTAACTTAATCGGTGTTATCGCTTGTAATTGTCTTTTGTGCATCTAAATTCTCTCAATTAATTTTAATTTTCGTAGAATGACGTCATTTTATGGAGATTAAATTTAATTGGCTTTTGTGCAACTGGCCGTGAGTGTTGGAAGTTTGAAATGTTCATAAACTCCAACACTTAGTCCACCCTATACATAGTTTGAATCTCAGATTTAACGTAAAATCACGAATAAAATGAACATTAGACAGAAATGTCTACATTATTTAGTTTCACTAAGAAAAAACCGAATCAAGGAAACATTAATGACAGATTTACTGACAAAATAGGCAAGTAATAAGAAAAGTCTGACTTTTCACTGATATAAAAATATTCAAATAATACAGTAACAAAAAGTTTTACCTTTTAGATGTATGGGAAGACGTTGCTAACTGAAGAATCTTGCAAACCCCAGCGACTACCCTTAAATCTTTTATTTGCGATGACTTGAGACCCCTCATCAGCCCCTTATCAATAAAACTTTCCAAGTTGTCATTGACCAACTTAGGCTGACAGCTGTGAACAAGATGATAAATTATTTTACATACGTGAAAAATTCTAAACAACTACATTTCTGTGTGTTGAATTGTTAGATCAGATCTGGAAAAAGTTTAGAGAAACTATGAATAGATTTTGAACTAATAATAATAATAATAATAATAAATAATAAATAACAAATAATTAATAATAAATAATGAATAATAATAATAACAATAATAATAAGCGCATGGCTCTATTGGTGGGGGACCCTTACGGATAGTTCTACCTCGCCGTTTGAGCCATGTTATGGAGAACCTAAAATTTTAGGTGGATTCCGAACCACCGGGTAAGTGATAATAATGCTTATAACATCAGGCCATAGAAGCACGGTCACCCATCCAAACGCAGTCTTGAGCGGTCATGGCTATGAAACATCAATTATTATATCATATTGTCACAAATTATAATTAAAAATTACAGTACTTACTTTCTAGTTTTAAGTTCAGTTTAATAGACACTTGCCAGAAACACCATTATTGAAATTTGTGAAATTAGTTATAGTAACCTATCATAGTTAATATTATAATCATAATAATTATTTTTCTTTCATTGGAAATAGAATAGAATGGCAAATATTTGTACCCTCATGAAACTAAATAAGTATATCTTAAGCGGCTACATTGTATGTAGCTAAAATACATGAAACAACTTTATTTACTAATATAACAAAACATGCGTCTCCAATACCCTGGACAGATTAAAGTTTGCTAATACTTTCAAATTGCTGATTATGAGTAGACATTCTTATACCATTTCATATATTATTATAATTAAATATATTTTGTGATGAAAACCAATATTGTAAAGTATTTTTGTCAAAATAAAGAATTATTTGATTTGATTTCACAATATGTGACAGGCCTTGTACACATGGAATCGTCAGTAGCTTAAGTGTTCGTGTCTTAGCACAGCAGACCTATAAGGAGATCTCAAAATTTACTACAGGTAGACATGGTAGAGATTGTTTCAACGAATGCTTAAGACTAGTTCCTTATGAATAATAAGACATGAAGTTGTCACAACCACATTTATTGAAAATAGTGAGATACTAGTTTCGGTTGTTACACCATTATCAATCTCAAACAAATAGTTTGTTTGAGATTGATGATGTAACAACCGACACTAGTATCTCACTATTTTCAATAAATGTGGTTGTGACAACATCATATCTTATTATTCACTATGGATATCTTCCACAATATCACATTCGCCACTACAAAGAAAGTAAAACTAGCTCATGGAAAATTTTCAAAAGAATCAGAAACATATTCAACTTAATGAAAGAACGACTTAAAAATCAGCAACTCATCCTCTAAACAAAAAATAATCCCAAGCTTTACCCTAGGAGAGCAGCTGAATAAGACAAAATAATTTACAAAAAATACGGCCAGTTGCACGAAAGAAAATTAAATTCAACCGTCATAGGATGACGCCATCTTATGGAGCTCAATAGGGAAGTCGTTGCACTGGCTCCGTCAAATGACGTCATCTTACGGTGGTCAAATTTAATTTTCTTTCGTACAACTGGCCGATAGTGTTTCAACACAGCTGCGACTAGTGTCAGATTATTATACTTGCGTACATTATTGAACAAATTAATTGACTGAATAAACACATTAACAGTGCATCAATATACTTATATATCTAAAAACTTACATCACAACACAGTTAAGAAGTGTAAGCGCCAAATAACTCTCATCTGGTGTAACTGTTGGATCGTCCATTAGAAATACAGACAGCATAGCCTGGGAAAAGTAAACATGTTTGAATCATTACTTGTAGATTACGTGTTGGAGACTCCAGTTAAGGAGTATAAGACAAGTCAGATCAACAATTATACACTAGACACAATAATTACTATATCAATTAGTTGAGGTGAGGCTTAATTTTGATGTGAAAGGAACTCTTGTACACTATAAAAAGCTTTATCAACTAAATATTTTTTCAATTGTTTTTTAAATATTACTATATTTTCAAGACTCTTTAAAAACTGCGGTAGCTTATTGTAGAATTTCCTACCAATATAACTAGGTTTTTGTTTGAATAAGCTACTATTGTGACTCACCAAGTGATAATCTCCTCGGCTTCTTGTAATATAATCGTGTACGTCAAGATTTTGGTTAAAATCATTCGTTTCTACATATAAAGTAGCTTCATACACATATAAGCAGGGTACAGTTAGGAGACCAAGTCTCTTGAACAACAGCCTACATGAATCGAATCTATTTACTCTTTCTTTCCGCTTTCTTTTGTTTTCACCCTTTTCTAAACACCCTATCAAGATTTTGTTTGGATGAATTACCCCATACTAAGATAGCATACCTAATATGTGACAGTACTGTTACATATGATGACGTTATATTAAATAAACATGATGTCTGAATAAAGAATTAGTGTTCATTCATAATTTAATTTCAAGAAATACAGTTCTTATAAAATATAACATGGTTAGATAATGAGATAACGTTACTCTGTCCATTAAATCATTTCAGTGACAGCTCCAAATAAAGTCTTGAGAGAACAAGAATTTTCTTCAGAACTTTATGGACTTGGAAAGTGAAGGGAGCACGAACTCTCCTAACGCAATTTCAGTTATTATGAGAAAAACTTTAGTGATTTCTCATAAAAATCATATAACAAGTTCGTTTTCGTTTAAATTGATTATTATTCATATTGATCCAATTACTTTCCCTTCATTTTCAATTATTATTATGATTTAATTAAAAATTGACAGATTTTTTATGGTAACTCCCATATAGGTTAGCTTCAGGAGTACCTAATTTCTCACCAGATGAAACATTGTATTTTTATATGTTGTATATAGTGATAAATAAACTTATTTATTTATTTATTCATAATTACGAAAACGACGTTTACATAGAGATTTTTGTTTTTAATTGGTTTGATTTGTAGAACACTTGATTCCAACTACAAAACGTATGGTACACACATAATAGCAAAATAACTGATTTGAGAGAACAATATCTTGTGTATCGTTTTAAAATAAACTGTGACAATGTACTATTAACTATAAATTTATTTATTTATAATGACGAAAATGACGTTTTCATAGAGATTTTTTGTCATTGATTAGATTTGGAGAACACTTGATTCCAACTAGAAAACGTAATGATACACACATCATAGCAAAATAACTGGTTTGAGAGAACAATATCTTGTGTCTCATTTTAAAATAAACTGTGATAATTTACTATTAACTGACTTACCGCCACACAATATTCATTCAGAGAATCCGTTTTCATCCACTCTCCAATCAAGATTTGTAATAGCGCTGTTTGGGATAATTTCATATTATTCACCAGAGAGCAAAGATTTCTTACTACCTGGAAAGACAAATATTCCAATTGAAATATATTCTATTAAAATATAAAGAACAAAATTTGGGCTTAGAAAGTAAATTATGCGTGATTTGAAGTACAGTAGAGCCTATCACATCCGGACCTGTCATACCGGGACCTCTTCATACCCATAAGTACCGCGGAACAATTTTATTTGTAATAAATGGTTTGTAATGTAATAAAGGTTTTTACAGCTTTAAAGGTTATTGTCCCTTTGTTCGATGTACAGTACTATATTTTAGTCCTTTTTTGTAGATTACGTCTTGGAGACTCCAGTTAAAGAGAATAAGACAAGTCAGATTAACAATTATACAATTTTATACACAAGTTACCATAATTACTATATCAATTAGTTGAGGTGAGGCTTAGTTTTGATGTGAAAGGAACTCTTGTACACTATATAAAGCTTTATCAACTAAATAGTTTTTCAATTTCTTTGTAGTGGTGAAGGTGAATAGAATAGAATAGAATAGAATGGCTGCCTTTATTTATTACCTGGGAGGGCGAAGTTAGAGCGCAGCCGGCCCTCTCTTCCACTTAACCCTCCCCTACAATTCTAATTAAGATAAGCATATTAGATGAACATAATTTTCAAAATAGAAAAACAAAACAAACACAATAGTGATGTATATTGTGGAAGGTATCCATAATGAATAATAAGACAAAATTGTCACAACCAAATTTATTAAAAATATTGAGATATTCAGTATTGAGATTATCTCAATATTTTGAATGAATGTGGTTGTGACAATTTCGTTTTATTATTCATTAAATATTTTTTCAGTTTTTTTCCCAAATATTTTGAAGACTCTTTAAAAACTGCGATAGCTTGCTGTAGAGTTTCCTACCGATATAGCTAGGTTTTTGTTTGAATAAGCTACTATTGTGACTCACCAAGTGATAATCTCCTCGACTTCTTGAATTATAATCGTGTATGTCAAAATTTTGGTTAATATCACTCTTTTTTACATATAAAGTAGCTTCGTACACATTTAAGCCTAATATTATATGTCTGAAACGTTATAAACGTATTATATTTTTAAAAAAACTTCAACGTTTGCTACTTCAGGCCTTTTAGGCCGCTTTCAGACACTGCGTCAAATAATGCAGCGTCGGTTCCCAATAATGAGTTGGACGACGCTCAAACGATGCAGAGTAGAAAATTGGTCTTAGTCATTTTTAATTGGGTTAGTCCTAGTGATATCAGAATTTTCCACATTCATCTGGATATAACCGGTTTTACTGTATTTTAATTTTGAGTTTCTAATATAGAGATTGATGAAAGAAGCAGGAAAAGTTGGCTTAATGTCAAATGACTCCAAAACTAAATTCGTACATTTTACAAGGAACGTGAATGAGAGGGTGGGATCTTTGAGAATTGATGAACACGAATTTGAACAAGTTGATGAGTTCAAATATCTGGGAATTACTATCTCAAGTCATAAGTTAGAAGAATCAGAGATATCTAACAGGATAAACTCAGCAAATAGATGTCTGCCGCCTGCAACAAATTACTAAAATCAAAATCCCTGTCGCACAAAACAAAAATTAGACTCTATAAAACAATAATATTTCCGGTTTTACTCTATGGATCTGAATTATGGAGAATGAATACGAAAGAAGAGAAAAAAATTATCGCTTTTGAAAATAAAGTACTGCGAAAGATATATGGACCCACATGAGAACAAGGAGAATGGGAAAGAAATCATAATAAAGAGATCGGGGATCTATACAACAATCCAGATATTATAAGTGAAATAAAAGGTAGAAGAATCTGGTGGACTGGACATGTACTGAGAACAGGAGAGGAGTGTAGGCTGAAGAAAGTGATGAAATCAAGACTAGAAGGAAGGCGACCCCGTGGAAGACCTAGGCAGAGGTGGTGGAACCAGATTAAGATCGACATGGAGAGACTGGAGCTACCGAAAGAGATGCAGAGGACCGAAGTACCTCGATATAAATGGCCCAGCTTCGATATAGATGGCCCTGGGAGTAAGTAAGTAGGTAAGTTAGTAAGTAAGTAATGTAGAGATTGAAGTACATTATTTCATGATTACAACAATAATATTTATATTTGTTCTCAATCACATACCTGTTTAGCGACACTCTCCGGATTATCGTTCTGTTCAACTTGCAGATACAATACTTCTAATGCTCTCGTGGCAGCGGTTCTTATACTCTCCTCAGGACATTGTATCAATTTCATCATTTCAATGACACCCACTTCAGAACCAGAAACTCCAAATTGTTTTGCCATTTTAACGAACTCCACTGCTTCCACTACTTCAAATACGTTTTTGCTTTTCATTAAGCTAGTGACACGTTCAACTGCTTTGGACAATCGCTTTGCAAATTCAACACAGTTCTGAAAAGACAATAGACAATTTTTCATCAATATATAAATAGCATACTATAACCATACAAAGAAAATATCCCTTCTCTTAAAATTGTGAAACAAATATACAGAAACAGAATTTATTAATTTCGAATTCCTTTTAAGTGCTATTAATTTATACTGAAGACTTCCACAAATGAATGCTGCTATGCAGAAAGGTCACTATGGTGTAGTGGTTAAGGCGCCCGACCGGCAATTGGGAGGTCCGTGGTTCGATTCCCGGTGGTGACTGATATTTTTTAACAGTAGCATTCATCGATTTCCATCAGCTATTTGATACTGTTGTCAATATTCGCCATTGCGGAAGTCTTCAATACATATTTATAGCACTTTAAAAAAATTCGAGATTAATAAATTCTAAACTTAAAAAACACTTTTAAATGGAAATTGACTCACGTTATGGCGTGACGGCCGTTTCGCTCTGTTGTCTAGAGCATCATCAGACGACCCACAGTACACAAAAGTGTTTTTTAAGTTTATAATACATATTAGTGGAAACAAGATGGATCTTCAACATCATAATAAATTCTGTTTCTATTATTTATTCTAGCAGTAGCCATTATTTTAAAATTCACTGTGATTTTGCTACCAGAGTTAACGAATTGTTTGTTTATTATGTTTATGAGTTTATATTGTTAGATTTTATTTTATGTGATGTTGAGTAGGTTAACTTGTATGACTATAGTCAATGCTGACTGCCGTGAGCCGTAGCAGGTATCTGTTCAATCAGATAGAGATAAGCTGCCTTCTCCTGGGCACTCTTCGTAAGGGTGACCGATTGGGATTGGCCAGAAAAAAAGACACTGTTCTCTGCTGTAAAATCACTTCCCGGTGGTTCGTAACCCACCCAAAACTGTAGGTCCAACTCATCAATGACCATCATCCAACACATTACCCACGCACAGGTCTCAGACCAATGTGGGCTTCATCCTGCAAAAAACCTATAACCTATGACATGTATATGAATAAATAAAAAAGTACATTCTCTGGCTACTGAACACAAACCTTCAACTTTTGTGAGTGCATGAAAGAGAAACACAGGTTCCTGTCAAGAATATAATCTTAAATTATTAAATTATTTATTCAAACTTGAAAAATAAAAAATTCGTTACCGAATAGAATGCAACTCGAGCCTTTTGAACTTCCAACGGTGAGGGAGCTTGCGCATCTTCAGGTGGATTGTCATTCAATTCTAAAAGTTTGCGCGATGGCGGACGCTTGGAAGGAGTCAGCGGCGGCTGCTTGATTGGCGTACCAGCTGTTTTTTCCAATGGCAAGGCACTTTGATGTTCCAGAAATATCTTCTTGAAAAAATGCACATAAAACTCCACATTTCCCAATTGTAATCCTTTCCTGTAACAGAGTTTAACATAATGAGCTGATAGTTCCAGCATATCAAATTAGTTATAGAAATATAAATTCATTTATCAGGGAAGTGATAGCCGCGAGCTGTAGCAGGTATCTGTTCAATCAGATAGAGATAAGATACCTGCGTTCTCGTAGGTCCTGTTTGTAACGGTGACCGATTAGATTGGCCAGCAAAAAAGACACTGTTCTCTGCTGTAAAATCACTTCCCGGTGGTTCGGAACCCACCTAAAAATGTGGGTCCAACTCATCAATCACCATCATCCAACTCATTACCCACGCACAGGTCTCAGACCTATGTGGGCTTCATCCTCAAAAAAAAGAAGTTAATTAACATAACACTTTACAATGCATGGTCAAAGTCAAGGTGATAACAATCTATTAAGTGCTGTACACAGAAATTAGTATATGTAAATGAAAAAATGAAATTTTTTACATCAATAATGTAAGTGTGTATTGTCTGTAAAAATTCCCAAAAATGCCTGAGACTTAAGCTTTGGCAATCAAGTGACATGAATGTAACTTTAAATAAATAATGTACAAAAAAGTTGGCGGGCCGATTAGCGCAGTTGGTTAGGGCGTCACAGCTTCAGCTTGCTGTCATTTCAGCGGTGGGTTCGAATCCCGCTCCTCCGTCTGACATCTGTATGTTATCATTCACCTCATTACCCACGCACAAGTCTCGGACTAATGTGGGCATCATAAAAAATTACAAGCCTAGTTGGGAATTGGAGCCGGGACGAGCGGGATTGTAGTCAGTTGAGCTAGTCTACGACAGTTACTCTAATTAGTAACACATAGAGCTCCACACGGATCCGAACCACCGGGAAGTGATTTTACAGCAGAGAACAGTCTTTTTGCTGGCCAATCCAATCGGTCACCCTTACAAAGAGAGCCCAGGAGTTTTGTAGCTTATCTCTGATTGAACAGATACCTGCTACGGCTCTCGGCTATCATTTTCCTAATAATTTATATTAAACAACATTAATTTACAGTACATAAATGTTGCAGGAACAACTGGGTCGGCTTCTAACCTGACTTGTCAACTAGTAAACTCACCAAGTATAATCAACGCTTCATATTTAAGAACCTCACTTGAAGATCACCAAGTATAATCAAGTATAATATTCAAGAACCTCACTTGAAGATCTTTTTAGCTTAAAAGTCAAACCTTTCTTAAAATCGCAATCCCAAATCTGTTCTTGGCCAAGCTAGTTAGAGAGTTATCTTGAAGCCTTTCTTGAGATCATGCTCCATCATATTTTGGTTTCATTTTTTAGTATAGCATCAGTTCACCAAAATAAAATTAAATCATCACATTCCATTTTTGCACCATTGCAATGTAATACACTGTATATTTATAAGGCCTATTAAAACTATTTTTATTTTCTTAATCTTAATCGAATTCTAACCTATAAATTTTGAACTGGAGAAAAAATGAAGTTCTTCATGTTCATTGGTTTGCAGTTATATAGCGCTCACTAAGCTACATTAAGACACTGTTCTCTGCTGTAAAATCAATTCCCAGTGGTTCGGAACCCACCTAATAAGCTGTAGGTCCAACTCATCAATCACCATCATCCAACTCATTACCCACGCACAGGTCTAAGACCTATGTGGGCTTCATCCTCAAAATAAAATCTTTTGTCATGCGAAAAATCGAAAGTGAAATATTAATAATTGCATAACAGTAACTGTAAATTTATATACGGTACATTGTCTATATCTTTTCATCTATGTTGAATTATATTTTCTAGTGTTTGTGATACGTTTCGAGGTTAGGTCACCACGTTCAATGTAATAGAGCCTTCCCAAGTCGCTGTTAGATAAGAACGCTGCAAGTTACGTTCATAAATACGGCCTTCAATTATCAGATAATTGTTCAATCAGAGATAAGCTACGAAACTCCTGGGCGCTTTGTAAGGGTGACCGATTGCATTGGCCAGCAAAAAGACCCTATTCTCTGCTGTAAAATCACTTCCCAATGGTTCGGAACCCACCTAAAACTGTAAGTTCAATTCATTACCCACGCACAGGTCTCATACCTACGTGGGCTTCATCCTCCGAAAAAAAATACTGATAATTCTATTATTTCAAGAAAATCAAACTATTGAGATTACGTCAGGTGCAATAACAGAATTTCTAAAAAGATGTTGCTAAAAGAGTTTGCTGTTTCAACCTGAGGTCCTTGAGGCCAGGCATGGTGTTCTCCGCACGAACAAGCAGCTTGAATGCTTTCGAAAAATTCTTCTCGGTAATATATTTGTTGATAGCAGTGAAGCGAGAGCCATTTGATTTCATTGGGCTTTCTATTGAGGACGAATCTTGACTGCTGGAAAGCTCTGCGTTTCCTTCTGCAATAATAATCAACTTGTTACAAATTGAAAGCAAGAAGAAAACATAAGTGAAATAGAGAGAATTGACTTCAAATTGTCACAACACATTCATTAATTAAAAAACACTTTCAAGTGGAAATTGTAACTCACTTTATGACGTGACGGCCGTTTCACACCGTTGCTAAGAGCATCGTCAGACGACCCACAGTAATATAATTAATATACAGTCTAATTAATAATAATAATAATAATAATAATAATATCGTGTGACCTAGCAATTAATAGCAATTAAAGGAATTCGAAATTAATAAATTCTGTTTATGTATATTTGTCAGTTTATTCAATTGTCAGTCACTTCAAACTAACTTGTGAGATACAAGCCGATATGGCCAAGTTGAAAATGAATGCTGCTGTGCAGAAAGGTCTCCATGGTCTAGTGGTTAAGGCGCTCAACCGGCAATTGAGAAGTCCGTGGTTCGATTCCCGGTGGTGACTGATATTTTTGTACAGTAGCATTCATCGATTTCCATCAGCTTTTCAATGCTGTTGTCAATATCCGCCATTGCAGAAGTCTTCAGTATAAAGTAATAGCAATTAAAGGAATTCGAAATTAATAAATTCTGCTCAAAAATAACATTTCAAGAAAAAAAGATAAAAAACAATATAAAAGTGATATTGATACAAATGTTTTGCTTTTTGTGCTGGCTGGAATCTATATATTTTTTTCCTTTAAACTTCTATGGCATACACTTAAATGATGAAACTCATAATTATTTGTGTGCTTCACTTTGACTTCTCATTGTATTTCATTCCATACCTTTTTCGCTATATACAACGTACTACTGTACTTACAACTAATAAAATAAAAATAATAATATCTTGTGACCTGGCTGGCTCAGGTCTGGTGTCAGAGTTATCAGGTCACACCTGAATAAGTTCAGGGCCTCTGACGTGACTTAACGACTGTTTTTAGGCAGCCGGGACCGACAGCTTAACGTGTCCTTCGAAACACGGGAGTGGCCCGAGGTAAAATCTTTCGGTCAGAAAGTCTAATTAATATATACAGTATATTGTAACAGTTATCGTGACAGTAACCGTGACAGTTTCCATAACAGTCATCTTAAAGATGTCCGGACAGAAGCCACCATAGACATTTGCCACTATTTTGCCACCCGAGCAGGTATATTGGCAGTAGCCAGGTTAGCTAGGTTTGGTCAGCTGACATGTGTCAGCTGGCACATTTGGTGGCACTATTTTTACGAGCCAGGTTAGCTAGGTTTGGTCAACTGGCACATTTGGTGGCAAATGTCCTGCTTTTGAAGAAAGTGGCATTTGTCTATAGTGGCTTCTGTCCCAGATTCTCTTACAAGTAACTGTAACAGTAACCGTAACAGTAACCATAACAGTTACCAAAACAATAACAAGCACACATGATACTTTAATAAACTGAGAGAATTCAACTTTTTTGCTCAAGCTTATAACATTTTTTAATGTATATAAAAACAGTAACCAAAAAACAATATAAAAAGATTCATGAAAAATAGCTGCTAATAAAAATAAAGATATAGGAAATTATCTGAAAATATAAAAACATGGACAGCATTAGTTTTAGCGCCATCAATATGAATGCTTATTATAATTATACGTTACTGTACGAGTTGCAGATTGCTATTGGTATCTTGTATCAAATATATTTAATATAAAACTAGAGGTTGCCCGATTCAATTGAATTGGGATAATTGGGAACGTGACATAATCGATCACAAATTTAATTTATTCGCATCTCTTCTTCTTATTATTTTTCAAATTATCGTTCTTTTCATTTTTTTCTCCTTTTCTCATTCTCCTTCAATTCCTTATTCTTTCTTTTCTTTCTGAGGATGAAGCCCACATAGGTCTGAGACCTGTGCGTGGGTGATCAGTTGGATGATGGTGATTGATGAGTTGGACCTACAGTTTTAGGTGGGTTCCGAACCACCGGGAAGTGATTTTACAGCAGAGAACAGTGTCTTTTTTGCTGGCCAATCTAATCGGTCACCGTTACAAACAGGACCTACGAGGACCTTTATTCTCCAGGACTAAAAGTAATTGATGGTTAATAATAAACCATAAATAGAAAGCAATAGCTAATTTAAATTTGTAATAAATAACTCCAATATTAGTAATAAATAACTCAAATATTAACAACAATATTGAATGGATATTTAAATAAAAAATTATTTAGTTGTATTTCTAAATATATTATTAAAAAATAATTTTCAAAATGCAAAGAAGTTTCTGGAATAAGACGCGAGTCCATCAAAGTATGCATACTGGGAATAAAAAATAATTGAAAAAAAAATTACTCAACAATAATTATTAATAATTGATAATTAGCAATCCACAATTAAAATTTATAATAAGCAATTAATAATTAGTTTTTGAAATCATCTGTACTAATGTATCTGTTCAATCAGATAGATAAGCTGCGTTCTCGTAGGTCCTGTTCGTAACGGTGACCGATTAGATTGGCCAGCAAAAAAGACACTGTTCTCTGCTGAAAATCACTTCCCGGTGGTTCGGAACCCACATAAAACTGTAGGTCCAACTCATAAATCACCATCATCCAACTCATTACCCACGCACAGGTCTCAGACCTATGTGGGCTTCATCCTCAAAAAAAAAAAAAAAAATATTGAAAACAATAAAAAATATTATATAAATAATTATGTTATGATATTAATACTAAGTTCTAAGAGTATTGAAATATTAATAGGTGTGTGTTGCTTCATAAGCAACTAAGTGATGTACTGTGACTAAACATGACTAATCTTGTCTTGTCTTGTCTTGACTAACTGGTGTACGCCTAGCCTAATACTTTAAAAATGTAGTATCAAATGCTGTATATTTAGACCACTCTACCACGGCGGTTAATATAATGAAGACTTGGAAGGTCTATACTCGCTTATCAACAATGCACTCAGTTTATTCTGTCATCAATAGATGACAAAATACATTTAATACGTTTATTGCATAGAATATTTAAAAAAAAGGCACAACGTAGCTGATCACGTACAGTACCTATTATTTTTTAACAAGAAAACTTTCGATGGAAATTGAATTGATACATACAAGGTTAGTAGATTATACAACCTAATTTGTTTTAAACCAACAACGAATAATAAGACGAAATTGTCACAGCCACATTTATTAAAAAAATTGAGATACTAGTTTTGGATGTTACTCTATTATCAATCTCAAACCAATTTTTGTTTGAGATTGATAATGGATAAACATCCAAAACTAGTATCTCAATTTTTTAATAAATAATGTGGTTGTGACAACTTCGTCTTATTATTCATTATGGATATCTTCCACAATATCACCTTCAACACTACAAAGAAAGTTAAACAAATGTTGAGGAGGTAGATCATACAAATTTTCTGGGGCTCACAGTCGATAGTGGTTTCAGATGGGAACAACATGTTGCCAACTTAACAAGTAAACTGAATTCAGCCTGCTTCTCCATTCGGGTGTTAAGAAACAGTGTGGACCTTAAAACTCTCATTACAGTATACTATGCCTACATTTTGGGGTGGTTCAACCCACGCCAAAACAGCTTTCAAATTACAAAAGCGTGTGATGAGGTCGCTTATTGGAAAACCACCCCACCATGCATGTAGAGAGCTATTTAGGGCACTGAGAATTCTTCCACTAACCTGCTTGTATATTCTTGAGGTTAGTACCTGGACATACAAGAACTTGGACAAACTGAAGACATTAAATGAGAACCACAGGTACAATACAAGGCATGGTAGTAGATTGGCAAATAGCTATAGTAGTAGAATACAGCTTTTTGAGAGCTCTCTGACCTATGCTGGTCCAAAGGTCTTTAACCAGCTTCCCAGTAATTTAAAAAAATTGATAATTTTTAGGAGGGGACTTAAAAAATGGCTTTTAGAGAGGGCATTCTATTCAATGAATGAATTTTCAGAATAGACTCAAAATATTTATGTTCAACATTTGTATACAGGCCAATATGACTTATTGAAACTTTCGTTTTTTTTAATATTAGTGTTAATAAGTATTATACTTAGCCTATTCTTGACTTGTCCCCAGTCTGGCAATCAGATGTTTGGGATGTTAGATGATAATAATAATAATAAAACCAATAACCTTGTCTCATATGTGTAAGTGCTCTACATGATCTCAATTAGAAAATATTGCGTCTGTATTTAGTAATAATTAATTGCTATATCGAATTGATGCAATTCCACTATTTCTACAAGAAACATATCGTGATTTAACGTCTATTGATAGGCTTAACATTTCTCCGGGATTAGCCCGGTAATTCCAGGATTTATGTGTGTCTCCGGGGAAATATCCGGGATTGATTTATCTCCGGGATTTTTAATAGAGATGGTGAAACTAATTTTTCTCTATTTTTAAAAATGTCTATATTATAATGTTTTTTCATAAAGTGAAAATGTAAGTTCGCTAGCATTGTTAATATATATACTGGAGCCTACTCAAGACGGCTGGAATTCAATCTTAATTTAATTGGTGTAGGTTTCTGTTTATATTCCCTTCCTTGTTCTTGATTTTTTAGCTCAATAAAAAACCAATTTTATTTCTAATTAATTAAATATCTGAATAGTCTCATTCTGATAGGATTGATGTAGTACTATAAAATTTGTCTTGTATTTAGTTCATAGAAAATGAACTGATTTTGTTTCATAAGACAGATGATATTATTATTATTAAATACAAACAAGCACTTAAGATTGGTAAATATATTCTTGTAGAAAAGAAATATATCCAAAACAAGCTTGTTCAACATATTTCATATTCCTTTTTTACTCTCTGTAGAATACCGGGTTTGGGGTTGGAAAAATATGGTAACCCATAATAATGGTATCTATTGAGTCAAAAATATCAAAATTATGGTAACCCTATCTATTGAGCCATTTCCCATTTGAGACAGATTTGTCATTACAAAAGTTAGCTACACTACCCAAACAAAAAAGATAAATCCTACTTGACAAATTCAATTTTATGTACTTTGAAGAGCTCTTAAAGTAATTAAAAATAGTCATGTCAAAGAATTCACTTAATATCACCTTCTTTGAAATAATCCTCAAGAAATATTTTCAATTCTGGTTCAACTGCATTCCACACACATTCTTCACCAATGCTTTTATGTAGGCTGTCTTCATCTTGCTTTGTCATCTCTGCGTAAGCTATTTTTTCCTGTTCCAATGTTGTAACAAGCTCCTGCAGACTGAGCTGAAACATTCGATTTAAAATTGTTTTATAATAAGAAAGCATACACAATAAATGGTCACAGAATATGTTTTTTTTTTTAATTTTTTTTAGGATGAAGCCCACATAGGTCTGAGACCTGTGCGTGAGTAATGAATTGGATGATGGTGATTGATGAATTGGACCTACAGTTTTAGGTGGGTTCCGAACCACCGGGAAGTGATTTTACAGCAGAGAACAGTGTCTTTTTTGCTGGCCGATCTAATCGGTCACCGTTACAAACAGGACCTACGAGAACGCAGCTTATCTCTATCTGATTGAACAGATACCTGCTACGCCTCGCGGCTATCACTTCCCTGATAGATGCAACAAATTTACTCTCGACAAGACTCTTGACAATAAATAGTCATAGAATTATGCTCTCATGAAAATTCTTCCCTTCAGAAACAACAAATTGACTCTTGACTGCAAATTTACTCAAAACTATTCATCCTGACAGCCTCGCAATTGATTTAAGAAAAGCAGAAAAATTAATAATTTTCTATTTTTCAGAATAATTATACAATAGAATGTAATATCAATAGCATATTACACAGCCTACAATGAGAGCCAAGATTCTAGATTCTAGATATTAAAACCATGCAATGTTATTTTGAATTCAGATTGACTTTTGAATCAGCTGATGTGAGAATTGCATACGTTTCGACACAGTTTTGAATAAAACCTGAACTCTAATTATTATTAGTCTACACCAATACTAAAATGTTACAGTAGTGTTACAATAGATTCACTTCAACCCCACTTTGATAATCCATGGAATGAGAAAGCTGGATTGACATTGCTTTTTTAACCGATTATGTCTACGATATAACGTAGCCATAGGGAAATAAATATGAAACAGGTTACTTGCTTAGGATTATTATAATTTTTATTATCTCATCAATTTTATGACTCGAAAAAATTGTCTCAAGTCAACAGAAAATTGGATTTGGTTGGTTTACATTTCGGGACTTGCAATACTTTTTAGGCAATTCCTATTTCATTGTAATTCACTCTAACATCTATTGACAAGGAGATTCAACTTATATGTTTGAATTAAATAGTGGCCTGCCCTGCCACTACTATTGATGGAAAATCAAGAGAAATGTGAAAATTTTCAGTAACTTCGGTCTTATTTATAAAGATTTGGATGCTTCTGTTTAAATTTTGCAAAAAAAGCAACTTTGGACTGAAAATCCTGATTTTCACATTGACTTGTACATTAGTTTTGTCTAGAAGTAGGGATGAATAGAATCAATAGTACTTTGAAATTTGAAAATTATAAGAGATTAAGAAACTGTTCAAGAATTATTAATATCAATATTTATTATTGTTATTGATAATACTCTTATTAGTATTACATCGATTCAACATTGTCTTTAAATAAATGAAGTGTTTGCTTGAAGAAAAGCATACCTTAGCCGCAAATGGATTAGATTCCATCATTATTCTGACAAGATGAATAGCTTGTTTGGTCACTATACTGGATTTATCCATCATAATACCAATGTCGGCTTCCATCAAGCGTATCAACCAATCTTTTGGTAAATCGCCATACGACACAATCTTCTGCCACATTTGTAGATCCTGAAATAGATAATAACATCATCTATGTAATGTGGAATTTTCAAATTGAAGTACTTTGACACCTCATTTTTAACAGAATAAAGTAAACAATTTGCTCTTTCATATTTTTTTATGATGAAGATAGGTCTGAGACCTGTGCGAGGGTTGATGGCGATTGATGAGTTGGACCTACAGTTTTAGGTAGGTTCCGAACCACCGGGAAGTGATTTTACAGCAGAGAACAGTGACTTTTTTGCTAATCTAATCGGTCGCCCTTAAAAAGAGTGCCCAGGAGAACTCAGCTTATCTCTGATTGAACAGATACCTGCTACGGCCATTGACTCATCATTCACATGAAATAAGATATTAAAAACAGAATAAAAAGAGTTGTTGTACTTCTTCACAAAGGTAAAATAAAAACATTATGGTGTATTTCATGTCAAAAATTATCCAGAAAAACGTATTTGTTAATTTTAATTCTTAAAATTGACTGAAAGTCGTTAAATTTACAATAATAAGTTAACAATAATAATATTACGAGAGTCAAACTAAGAAAATATAATTGTAAAAGAATCTTAAGCGTGCCGAAAAATTGAACACATTCAATTTTAGAGCTAAGATTTATTTATTTAAGATTTAATATTCTCCTGATAGTTTAGCGTAGCTGCAGATATCACAGAACAGTAGAAGGAATTGATTGCCTTTATTAAGGGCGAAGTTAGGACTCTTGGTCCTCTCTTACATTAAACCCTTAAAATAGAGAGTAATAATGAGACAGGAGTAAAGCAGAACAGTAGGGAAGTCACAAAAACCAAAGACCACGCCTAACCTAAGAAATAAACAATTTTCTTCGTAGCAGAAGACAAGAGACTTTCTTCTATTCTCTCATACTCGACTAATACACACTCAACTAAGGAGAAAAACAGGTTTGAAAAGTGGAAAGGTATTGTCTACCAACCGAACAAAGAAAAATACTAATCTGTTAAGTTTTCCATGACAAAATACTTGATGAACAATCTAATATCAAAACTGACACTGTATTTCAATTAAATATATAATTTTCACTCACTTTTACTGGAGATACTGGAGGATGCATTTCACTTCTAAAGAGGCTGATGAAGCTTCTCTTTAGAAGTGAAATGCACACCTCCAGTATTTTAAATAAATAAATTTATTCCTCTCACATGTTAAAACAATCAGTATATACAAAATTCAAAAATACAAATAACTTATAAGACTACTGAA
The DNA here is from genome assembly GCA_948455865.1 of Conomelus anceps. Classification (NCBI taxonomy): domain Eukaryota; kingdom Metazoa; phylum Arthropoda; class Insecta; order Hemiptera; family Delphacidae; genus Conomelus; species Conomelus anceps. The sequence continues at coordinate 4,673,597 of OX418217.1, read as the reverse complement.
ATTTCAAATCTCTATCTATAAAAGGATGATACCCTGACTCACTCATCAACGCAGAGCCAAAACTACTAGGCCTATGAACTTGAAATTTCGTATGAACAATCAATCCTTATAGGATTTCACCGTGCAATAAGAAAGGATTTTTCAAAATTCGCAATTTTAGGGGTGTTTTTAGGGGGTTAAAGTTTTGCCTATGCAAAGCACGGGTACATGGCTAGCTAGCTTACTGGGATCTTTTAATCATATTATTATGGAAAATAATTTGAAATTTTTCGATCTGCTGTACACGCTGTTTCGATGGACAAGCTGTTTTTGTGTTTTGCAAATCATCATTCACCTAACCTACTGAGCTTGCCGGCCAAACAGCTTAAATGAACAGCTGATAGAAGTCAACAGTTTTTAATCATATGGCAGTCCCCTTGGCGACGTTATTTACGCTGTCTGGAACGCAAAAACTTTGCATGTAGGATAACGTGCAGTCGGAGCCTTGCAGTATGTAGGAAACATAAATGACTGGGTATGATGAAATGTAATTATGCCGGGTTGATGACATCTGTTAACCAATGCAGCTAGAAATTTGAAATGTATTCTCAGTAGGAGGTGGCGAATAATAAAATAAAAAACCTAGCTTCTACCCTAATAGTCGTGGAAGGTTTAAACTTGAAATGTTCATTGAGAGGTGGTGAGTAAGGTCTTACTGTGTCAGAAAACAACGAAGGAGGCCTCTCTGATCAGCTGGAAGAGCCCTAGGACTAACTTCTTCCCTAATAGTCCTAGAAGGTTGAAATTTGAAATGTAACCTCAGTGGGAGGTGACAAATAATAAAATCAAGAATTTTTTATGAGAACGCAGCAACGCGCGTCGGGCCAGCTAGTAAGTTATAAAAATAAAATTTCAACTGAATTAAACCCATAAATTCACAATAAATATTCCTCATGAATTAAACATGTAAGAAGAATTAGGTACCCTCCATAGACACTAGCCCGTTTTGAGGGTTACCATCACAATAAAAAATATCTCCAGTATCTCCAGTAAAAGTGAGTGAAAATCATATATTTAATTGAAATACAGTGTCACTTTTGATATTAGATTGAAAAAGACTAGCTTCAATATACTGTTGATAGATAAGAAACATGCATAAGGAGCTTAAGAGTGAGTAAAACTGAATTAAAATTAGTTACCTTTGCTCTAACAAACGCATTAACGTCCAGAATATGATCTTCCAACAGTTCCAAACATTCATCTCTTTTAGTTGCAGCTTCTGAACTGATGTCCTCCGAACTCAAGCACCCAAGGTATATAGCCGTCATGACGCTCAAGCCCAACATACGCAGAGATGGCAGCTGATGGAAAAGTAATGGAATGGCTGTATTTTAATTGAAGAGATGCAATGTAGTGGGATACATTGATAAGTTGAAGTATAACACATTAAATCTCACAACAAATAAAAAAGTAACATACAGTATTTAAGGATTAGCCTACAGATTACAGTTGATTGATAAACAAGGTCAAATCCATTATTAGATTGATATCACCAAAGCTCCAGAGCAAAATCCTGAGAGTATATAATCAAGTTTTATTTTATATTAGTACTTGACATACACAGAATTTGTTATAGAAAAAGAAAAAAATTGAAAAGCTTTTTGCTTGTTCACATGATTTATAAGCAATGTTAAGTATTGATGGGATTACAATAAAAACGTTTCATTAAAAATACTAGCTTATGATAATATGTATTAGTCAATTCTATACAGAGCTGACAAAAAAAGTGGATGGTTTTGAAATTAATATGATAGAAAATTCGATGAAAAGTATTGAATTGAATTTTTTATTTGTTTCTGATACAACACATGCAAATGTATAAAGCAATACAAAGCATACAAAGAAAAATCATATAGGGTCAAAATTTTGAAACAAAACTTACATGAACCTAAGGTTCAAAGTAGAATTCATTGATAGATTAAAACATTATACTGTAAGTTGCCATTAACAAATGAAGGATTTTATTCCTTATTAACTTATTATTGTAAATTTAACGACTTGTAGTCAATTTTAATTGTGAATAAATTATATTCCTACTCACTTTTGGCCGAGCGTTTTCGAGTCATGGAAACTCATCTTCAAGGCATCCTAGATCGGTGATGGTGTTTTTTTTTTTTTTTTTGTTAGAAGAATTTTGGTTTTTTGTATATTTTAGGATGCATTCATAGGTTTAGGATACATTTTAGGATTCTTCTAACCAAAAAACCAACATCGCCGATCTAGGATGCCTTGAAGATAAGTTTCGAACGTTTTCGAACTCATCTTCAAGGATTTCATTTCATAATCAAATTAGTACATAATCAAGTACGTTAATATGAAATTATATCATATTAAAATATTAATAGAATATTATTTGGATAATATACTGAAAATCTGATGGCATCTTTTGATTTTACAAACAAAAATGTAAGCACGCCGGTTTCCAGTTTGTAATTTCTGACACTTAAATTGCCTAGTACAAACCTTTAATCAGTTATATAAAAACCAACTTACCTCAGAGTCGAGAAATGGAAATATATATTCCAAAAAAGGCTCCATATCACGAGGATTTGCTTCAGTAATCTCTGTCAAGAATATGGAAAATGATTTGCCAGCATGTTGGTCACTTGTCGAACTGAGCAAATCACCAGAAGCTTCAACTATTTCTTCCAAGAAGTGTTTTATAAGAGATTTACACCCAAAATGATTGACATAATTTGTAACAGCTTCTGCTAATGTGCTGGAAACGTGCTCGAATCGCTTCATCAGCTGAAATCATACAATTAAAATTGAGAGTACATTAAATAAGAAAATTAATCAGACAAGTTCAATTCAATTCAATTTATTGCCAAACACAAGAAATAAAACTGGGAAAAAAACTGAAGAGGAATTGTTTGATTTTACCATCAAAGATTTCTATTTCAATTTTGATATTTCATTTTGTATTGAACACTTAATTCCGGTGGTTCGGAACCCACCTAAAACTGTAGGTTCAACTCATCAATCACCATCATCCAATTCATTACTCACACAAAGTCCCATGAATGGAGTGCTCAAGTAAAAATACTTTTATCAAAATTCCTAAAATAAGGATACGGGTGACTTTCATCGATCTCGTTTTCACTACTATTACAGATTGTTCCTCAGACCTACGCAGGCTTCATCCTCCGAAAAAATTGGCATTTTATATTGTAGATTCAATTCAATTCAATTTATTGCCAACAATACATAATTATAATTAATAGAACATTTATATATTCCAACAAATATTACACCACTTCTAATAATAGTAATGAATATTTACATAGAACATCATAAATGAAATAATTGTTGCACCTCAACTGCAATTCCTTGCAGTTTGGTCTCTAGGTTGTTGCTTGACCTTTTTTTGTACTATGTACAGTAATACAGACATCATGCTTCTAATGAATGAGGTTTTCAAAATTAAAGGAGCCACATACAACCACTATAGTCTTATTCTTGATCAAACATCAATGAAGTGGTGTGTTTAAAAAGTGAATATTTATCAATAATCTAATGTAATAATATTGGAAATAAATATACATATACTAACCTGTATACTTTTGACCACAAACGACAGCCCATGATTGTATTGCTTTATCAAAATTCCTAAAATAAGGATAAGGGTGGCTTTCAGCGACCTCGATTTCACTAGTGTTATAGATTGCTGTTCAAGAACTCTGTAACAGCATTCTGCTGCAGTACTGGAATCAAAAGTATGTCAAGAGCATTACAACGTATTATACGATTCATTGTAATCATTGGAATCATCATATTATGATTATACAAAATGTCCCATGAAAACATCATTTCAAAAATTAAAACATATTTCAAACGGAAACCGGAATGCTTGTCTGTTTTTTGCACCATTGCATTTTGTAAACAGGATAAGCAATTTCATAAGAGCAATCAGTGTATTATAAAAAACAATCTTTTTATTTTGAATTTGTAAATTCTTTACGAATCTGGAAAGATTACATTAAAAATGTACTTCTGCCATACCCATACTTGTGAACATCAGCTTTTTATTATCTATATAAATAAAATTAGAGTTTTGTCTGTACATTTATCAGAATTGTATATTTTTTGGTTATTTTTACGTTTTATACATTAAATAAGCCGAAAATAGTCTTATCTCACTTTCTGTCTGTCTGTCTGTCTGTCACGGCCCCAAAGGCATTTTACGCGGCCTTCCTCAAAAACGAGAGCATCGATCGGGATTTTAGTTATTGAACAGTATTGAAAACATTATTGACAATGTCTTTAGCTATAAAAAACTAAATTAACTTTTTTCTAACAGAATAATAAATGTTTAAAAACCAAGTATTGTGCGATTTTGGATACATTTCTTCTAAGTTTTATTACCACATAAGAACAAATCACGTAATTTATGTGACCAAGTCTGCAACCAAGCGCCGAAGAAGAAGAACATAGTTCGAAACGCGTCCGCCACGACTCAAAAAGGTCAGTTCTGCACAGCAAGATAATACATATGAATAGTATCAATCAGCTGTTCTCAAATATAATCTGAATGGTGGGCCCTTCACGGCGTTATTTACGTTGTCTGCAGACTTGTGTAGTCGGAGCATTGCAGTCTTTTAGGAAACATATGACTGGTGAATCAAAGCTCATCTTATGTTTCATCAATTATTTCTTTGTTGAAAAAAAAAAACAAAATTTTCTAATTTAAATTTATCAAAACAAAAATTAACATTTTAGGAAGGTGCGGTTTGTGCTAGCACTATTATTACCACATAAGAACAAATCACGTAATTTATCATGATATATCAATCAGCTGTTCTCAAATATTCTCTCTGATAACTGTCACTGAATTGTTTACGTTCAAAGTTGTTTACTAAGCTGCTAACAACTTCATGATCGTTGCTATCAAAAAGGCCGAAACATATTTAGTCATATTTCTAAACATAATCCGTACGAAGGACGGGTAGCTGCTAGTAACATATAAGACCTGAACAATAATTTCAGCCACACTAAACCGTTATTGGTTTGAATCCATACCATTCAAACATTGAATATTATAAATGAACTCTCAATCAGGAGATTGGTTCGGAGAAAAACTATTGGTTTGTCATTTTCAATCAATAAAAAGGAACTATGTATGTGGATACCAACAGCGTTGCATTAAAACCAAAATATTTATTTCCTACTCACTTGGCAAAAGTTTCTTCCACAACTGGCGGGTCCCAAAAATTGATAAGTGGTAGCTGAAGCAGCAAGCTGAGCTTGACCAAACCATCCATCTGTTTTTCTTCCCAGTCCCAGGAATGTTCCTTGGAGTGTTCATGTCCTGCTTTCTTTTTACGGCCCTGGAAAAATAAAATACAAATAATGTGAAAATGTATTGTGTTAAACCCACTTGGAATTTGTGGTACATAGATTGATCATTAGCAATCATCGTAATTTAGAGAAACAAGATAAATATCTTGAATGCATATTTATTTATTTGTAATATAAACACCGCTAACCTAAAAATTTATTAATAAAAACACATTTTCATCTGTATATGATGGAAGTAGCGTGTTCTTTCGAAATTAATCTTGTGTCAGTCGAGCTTTGGTTAATTGGAGGGCCGCTTAGCGCAGTTGGTTGGGGTGTCACAACTTCAACTTGCTGTCGTAGGTTCGAATCCCGCTCCTCCGTCTGGCATCTTTATTTTTTCTCTCTTTTTCTTTGGAGGATGAAGCCCACATGGGTCCGAGACCTGTGCGTGGGTAGTGAATTGGATGATAGTGATAGATGAGTTGGACCTACAATTTTAGGTGGATGTGTGTTATCATTCACCTCATTACCCACGCACAAGTCTCGGACTCATGTGGGCATCATCAGCAATGAGAAAAATTTAGATCAATGCATTTCTAAACATACTATTCAATAAAGTAGCTGTCTGGTAGGGTTGAAGTTTCTGTCAGAACGACTGCACTAAAATTCCCCTATACCCAGCAATACCAGATATTATCAAGTCAGATAGTTGAAAAAATCTATTGAATTCAAGTTGAATTAATTTAAATTTACGACACACTATTAAGAGTTGGAGCAAAGCTGAGCTAACGATGACGCTCGCTAAATTAAGACGCTCTCTATATTCGATAAAGAGATGGTCTTGGCTAGTAAGTTTTGCGCTTGTACCGATTACAAAAGAAGGTGGCGATTCCGAAGGGTTCTAATTACAAAACGCAGACTTTTACATAAGTTCCTGACCATTCATATGAAAACAAATTCAAAATTTTAATAAATAATCAAGAATTCCCATGAATTTCAATATTATCGCCACCATGAGCCCAAACGATAACTGCTTACCAATTCTTAAGTAAGTTATTCATCAAGATTCCCTAGAATTTATTCTATGTATTATATTGTTACGAAAGCAAATAAAGCAGTTATTCACGCACTCATTCTACGTAGATCGTTTCCATTCATAGACGAACGTGAATTGTAATCTGAATCTTCATACTCTTGCTTTTCACATGTCTTTGTCACTCTTATTTTTCAAATATGCATCTCTCTCACTTGTCTGAGAACATTCAAAACTTCTCGTTTATACACAATTCCTGATTGTTCTACTATATTTGATGACCTTCCATGGATTTCTCAAAGCTTCTAGTGGCCTCCAGTACTTAGTACTTGCAAGTATTAGCTTGTCATTTGTTGATCTGTTTTTCTTTATTAATTGAACTTGCAATTAGTGTGTGTAAATAGACTAATTTGTGTAAATAAAGTGCAAGTGTGAACTTTAGTGTTGCCAGCCTTATTAAGCTTTAGAACCCATAACAATATGTTGTTATTATTTAGCATGGTGTGCAAAAAATGTCAATTGGACAAAGCTTAGTGAAGAATCTAATAAGTTAAATTAGCCGGCAGTTGGCAGTAGCTGATGATACTGTTTCAATCGCTGCAGTTATTTGTTACTTGGACCTGATCATTAATTAGTAGTCTTCTGAATTAAAAGAGAAACACATCTTCTAGCCGGATAGCTAACATATCCACATTCACGCCTAAGTGTTCGAGAATCTTTGGATGATAAATGAGGTAGTTTCAATAGATTGGCTGCAGACAACCTGACAAAGAGGCTCTTCTCTCACCCTGAAAGAAATCTTGGCTTTTCTTATGGGTGTAGTGAAAGATGAAGTGTTTATTTCAGGCTGACGAACTCTGAGCAAGAATAACTGCAGCCATTGAAACCATAGCAGCGGACATGTTCTACTACAAGTGTGGGGAGAATTCGATTACCGCATAGATATCGCTTGGAATTCTAATTTTTGTCACATTAAACACATCTGATCATTTATGAACATTTTGAATGTGCTTTTTTATATGAATGGTCAAAGTCTCTTGTTTTGAAATTGGAGCCGTCAAAAATTGGGACATTCTTTTAAAATCACATGGAACATGGCAGACGAACAAGGTTATTTCTTATATTTACAAAAGATGAAGCTGATATTATTGCCCCAAATCTCATTGTAAACCCAAAAGAAACGGATAAAAAATCTCAAGATTTTGATATTGAATCAAGAATTCAAATTTATTACATGCCTAATCTTTGATCAGCACATCGGATCCAAGATGGGTAGTTTTATAATGTTAACTACACAAATTTGATGTGGTAAAAAAAATAAGTTATAATTTTTGTTTTCAAAATCTACTATAAACAATGATTAATTGCTCCTCATTGAAGTTTTTCAAGCAATTTGTCATGTTGTCATGTGCCCAGGTTGAATTTCAAATTTCGCGTATGGCTTGAGTTGACGTTAAAATGGCAGGGCGAAAAGTTAGCGGCGAGTTAGTTTGCTCAAACTCTTTATCAAATAATATAGTTGTTCTACAGCAAATTTAATCAGGTCTAACTGATTTACGGAGTTCTTAATCCCAAATCATAACTAAACTCCTTTATATATAAGGTGATGATTTATGGACAGGTATTCAGCTACCTCACTCCTCACCATGAGTACTAGTAATGCATTGGCAATCAGAACAATTCATATTTTTTATTCTTCAATCATGGACAAAAGTCATCATGCAGTAATAGTTATTTATGTATTAAGAGCGTGAAGCGCGACTTTATCGCTCGAGCCAAAACATTTACTGCGCGACGCATAGCGGAGCGCAGTAATTTTGCGAGAGCGATAAAGAAGCTTCACGCGCGAATTACATACAATATTTTTCCTAAAACTGCAGTTCTGGATTCTAACACAATAAAAGGTGGATTTGGTTAGCATTTGCCATTGTTGAGGTTATGTGAATTTCACGGATTCCGTGATCCACCAATGAGAAGGCATCAAAATCAAAACAGAAGCGTAAAGAAAACAGCTGGTGAGCGTAAAGTACTTTACCGCTTGCAGAGCAGTAAAGAGGTATTTTACAATTAGTTTTCAGTACGTAAAGAACTACTTTACGAGCAGTTGTAGGAAAAATATATTTTCAAAAATTAATAGAATATAAATACAGTATGTATTTAGAAAAACGCATAAAACCTTGATTTTTACAACCGCAACGTTCTCCGTTTTCTGAGAGATTTTGTTGTTGTATGCCTGAAAATACTGCGAAAAAATATAAATATTCATTTTCAAAATATTCAGCGCCTGGATTCTCTCATCATTATTATGACCATTACTACTCATCAGTTCTTCCAAAGTTCGTTCTGAATATTCATGTGCAGCTGTCAGGCCTGAAAAAAATTGAAAAAATTACAGATGACAAATCCTTCAACTAATTGACAAGAAGAGTTAATAAAGTAAACAAATAATTTTAAAAATATGGTCAAGATTATGATTATTGTGAAAGACTACAAATCACTCTATGAATTTTACCCAAATGCATGATGAATGATTGATGATGGATGATGATCGGCGATTAATGATGGATGATGGATGATAGATGATGAATGATGGATGATAAATGGTGGATAATGATCGACGATTAATGATGGATGATGGATGATGGATGATAGATGATGAATGATGGATGATGGATGGTGGATAATGATCGACGATTAATGATGGATGATGGATGATAGATGATGGATGATGGATGATGAATGATTGATGATAGATGATGGATGTAAAGAAATGTGCGGATTTTTTTGAGGTTTAAAGCTGCAAAATCTATTAAAGCAGGTGCCAGGGCTAACCAAGACTAGAAAATTGAGAAATTTAAAAAAAAGTGAAATTATAGGTCTGAATAATTGAATTTTCAGATCCAAGTTCATTAAATGTGTACCAAAACCATGCAAATTTGAAAATAAACTTGTAGAAATTCGATTATGAAAAGATCATTTATGGGAGACAAGCTGATATTGTCAAAAAACACCCTCAAACTTCATGGAATTGAATTCTTATTTAATCTACAACACCAGAAACGTATTTCAAAAATGTCCATTCAAAATCAATGTTTTAATATTATATTTAATATTAATGTTTAATGCTATGTTTTAATATTGTACTTTGAGGCATGGACTTCTAAATGAACTTCTCTAATTCTGTAGAAAGCAGATTTTAATTCCTGATTTTTTCACGTTAAACGCAGATTCTGAGATAGCGTATAATGTGCATCTCTAACGTTCTACCTCAATAATGAGCAAAATTCAATAGAATAATTCATTATATTAGCTAGCCAACAAAGCATTCGCATGATTACTTGATGTATACATCAAGTTCAAAAACCCATCATCCAATACATTACCCACGCACAGGTGTCAGACCTATGTGAGCTTCACTCTCTGGAAAAAGTACAGTATATATTTTTATATTAATATTCTAGATCTATATAAAAATTTAAAGCTCATAATTTCCAACTGATGGAAGTTTTGGTACTTACTTTTAATTATAACTTTGTCATACATGAAGTGGACATCTTGCCAGTCCAGTTCCATGAAATGTGAAAGAGCAGAATAAAGTACATCGAAATGATCCAATATAAAAGCAGCGCCATTCTTCTTCAACCGCTCTGCACATTCTGTAAAAAAATTAGGGATAAACAGTGTTGCCTACTGCTAATCAGTAAATCATAGACATTTCAATATAACCATTGTCAAATGTCTAGAAAGGCAGAGAGTAGTATTCTAAAAGATATGTTGTTTTCAGTTGTTAATAGAAATAAAAGTGTTTGGTTCAATCAAGGTTAATAAAGAAACTTTATACTAAGTCGCTTAATACCGGCAGCTTGCTTCTCGTGCTTATGAGCGCGACAAAAGCTTACGGCCGTGCACAATAAAAGCTGGTAACAAGCGCATTAAGCCAGTTCCCAGCTGTTTCAAAGATGAGCTAGTGGGCACATAAATTATTCTCTTGAAACTTGGACATGAGCTGGAATTTTGATTCTTTAGTAGTTGTGAATTTGTAAAGAAAGCAGTAGCGGGCGATAGCTTTTTGTATCATTGCATTGATTGTGTTTCATTCATTATTAAATATTTCAGAAGCAGATCCAGGGGAAAGTAAAGGTCTTTTTGAAGGAGACTGGATCAATAAGGAAAGATGGCGATTAGGATGCGAGAAGCGACAAAATTGAAGTTGCAAAAACTCGCTATATATAAAAATATAGATCCAGGGGAGACGCGCAGGGGCACGTCCCCCGGTCTGATTCATAATAGCGAACACCAGATAGACTTATTATACAACATGTAACTTATATTTCAACATGTTTTACTAACATTGTAATTGGTAGTCGGCTTTTATGCTCCTAAATATGTTATGAATGTAAGTATATGTTTTATTTCACAAGAATTCAGAAATGGAACTGGTGGTGGGGCACAGGGGCATGAGCCCTCCCCCTCCATAACAATGACAATTACACTAGATAGGCCAATCATAGAGGTACAGTACAACGTTTTTACAAGTATTTACCTCATATGATTATTAGGTACATGAAACTTTAAGCAAATGAGCATAATATTCTGCAGATTTTGGGATTAATTTATTCTTATTGACATTATATTGAAGTACTAGTCATTTTATTTGGGCCTATTAACAAATAGTCTAGATTTCGGGAGACTTGATAAGATTTGAAAGAAAACCTAATACTGTACAAATTCAAACATATAATTTGGGGAAGGTATTTTTAATTATTTCCTTTCTTTGAAAATCACTGGAAATCAATTTTATTTAACATCAGGATATTACATAAATAATGTTTCATTTTTAGTTTTTCTTCATTTCTTCTATCTCTTTCATTTAAAATAGGTTTATTTTATCGACTCCCTCCAGCGGTGAGCGGTCCACAGGTTGCATCTTGTGTGCTGGATTGTATTTTCTCTCAAGTTAAATTTTTTTTAATTTCATATTGTTTTATTTTAATTAATTATATTTTTAGATTTAACATAGCTTTTCTGTAGATAAGAAAAAAACATTGTATATTGCTATTTTTCTTTTGAGAATAAAATCTATCTATCTATCTATCTATCTATCAAATCATCAATTCCAATAATTGCCAAGAATATAACCAACTGCTCAGAATCAGCTGACCGGCTGAATGAGCACGTACAAGCGCCGATAAGAATATTTCCTTCATACTTTTTTTTGAGGATGAAGCCCACATAGGTCTGAGACCTGTGAGTGGGTAATGAGTTGGATGATGGTGATTGATGAGCTGGACCTACAGTTTTAGGTGGGATCTGAACTACCGGAACTTGTAAGCCGGTTAGCGCTGGCAGCTGACGCTTGCTGAGCCAGCATCAGCTTTTTCTGTGTATGGACACACTTGAAACCATGCAAATTTATTCTCGCGCTTCCAGCTTATTGTTTGCCAGCGCTAGAAACCAGTTTTCTTTGTGTACGCACCCATAGCTGTCTTCTGGACTGCATAGTATATAGTTTAAAATTGAAAATTCATATTTACCTTCCAATTTTTTAGACAGTGAGTCTGGATCTATAACATCTGCAACATGATATCGATCTTCAGACGCTTCAAGTAAATCTTCTCTTTTCAATGGAATCACGAATTCAATCATAGTTAATCCCTGTTAAAAAAAGTTCATTAACGACGATTAACAAACATCTGTACAATGTGTCAAAGATTATTTTTGATTGATGAAGTTGATATAGATAAGAAAACATAGAAAACAAGGTGTGGTACTTAATAACTAACAATGTTGATTATTGGATAAGATTTTCTGAAAACCAAAGTGCTGTATTAATAAAATAAAATATCAGGCGGGGGAAGGAAGAGGGGTGTTGATAGCCTATCCCTGAAAATTTTATATTACTTTTTTTAAATACAATCTGTAACTGTTTCTCCAATATCTTGTATGGCCCCCTGTCAAGAATAAATAGTTCCAGCCGTTTTATGGATGAAATTATTCAATAAAATAAACGCCCATTGAAGCGTGGCTGTAACTTATCTCGCTTCTTGTCTATGCATAGAACTATATTAATTTCCTGTTTTTTTTTTTTTACAAAATTTGTATTATATGTTTTTCAAGGTTGGAAATAAAATTCATTATTCATTCATATATGATACTAAAACTTATATAGGGGAAAAAGCTGAGAGTGCATTGTCATATGATAAATACAGGTTTTTACAGAAGTTTTTTGTTTTTCATACCATTAATAAATTTCACAAATAAATGGAAAAACCATGTTGTGCTCAGCTTTGATTCTCCAGTCATATGTTTACTGAATAACTGCAAGGCTTTTACTACATACCGTACTACACGTTGTGCACGTAAGTCCTTTCTTAAGTTCCTCACAGCGTAAAGAACGCCGCTAAGGGACCTTCCATAGGTTAAAATTAGTTGTCTTCTATCAGCTGTTCCTTTAAGGATAATTTCACCTTATTGTGTCCCTCAGTGAGTTTTTACAGGAATGAGACTAAGCGCAATTATATTTTTGCACCAAAGAGCTCCTATATAATTTTATCAAAATCGTTAAAGCTGCTTTTGAGATCCGTCGGAGATACATGCAGAAATTCTTCGTTTAACATAATAGGACATGCTTTATAGTTAAAGTGAAAGTATAAGTGAGGAGGTCATTCAAGAGTAGGCCTAATAATACTGAGGTCCGAATAATAATGTAGGAAAAGTATCCTACTGCATTAAACGAGCAATTCCTGTATGTATGTCAGATGAATCTCAAAAATGGCTAAACGATTTCGAATACAATATTGTGCTAGGTCTCATGCCAGTAAAAACTCGCTGAAGGACACAAAAAGGAGAAATCTATCCTTACAAAAACAGCTGATGGCAAACAGAAAGTTTAAATCACATGTTAGGCCCTAAGCGACATTATTTACGCTGTCAGGAACGCGAACAATTACAAGCGTACCGTAGTCGGAGCCTTGCAGTCTTGTAGAAAACACGACTGGAAAGTCAAAGCTCAGTTTAGGTTTAACCCATTATTTCTTTGGTGGAAAAACAAACTATCTAATTAAAAGGGTTCTCAAACAAAAAATAACATCTTTAATTTTTTTTAGAAGTTTAGAAATTTTGATTTTTTTAAGGATGAAGCCCACCCACATATGTCTGAAACCTGTGCGTGGGTAATGAGTTGGATGATTGTGATTGATGAGCTGCTGGACCTACAGTTTTAGGTGAGTTCCGAACCACCGGGAAGTGATTTTAAAGCAGAGAGCACTCTTTTTTGCTGGCCAATCTAATCGGTCACCCTTACAAAGAGTGCACAGGAGAACGCAACTTATCTCTATCTAAACAGATTTAACAGATACCTGCTACGGCTCACGGCTATCACTTCCCTAATTACAATAACTCTGGGTCTAGGCAAGCTAGGAAGATTCTCTTTGTGCTAGGCTCTAGGGAATTAGATGGATAGTCTTCAAGAAAATTGTCAAAATCATTTCTTGTCCGACACATAGTTTGGGAGCTGGACCTACAGTTTTAGGTGGGTTCCGAACCACCGGGAAGTGATTTTACAGCAGAGAAAAGAATCTTTTTTTGTGAGGGGTGACAAAGGGGTTTCCCCTCTACCGAACCGCCACCTATCTTGAAAATTTACAGTTCTAATAGTTGGCAAGCTCGAAATTCAGATTCAGCTACTCAAAATACTTATAAAAACTGATTAAAAGAATACTTCCATTGTTATTGATTTGCTTGGGCATAGCTTATGATGAAAAATAATGATGAGGGGGAAACCCCGTCGCTGATTCCCCACCAACAGCATTATCTTCCATCTTCAAGATACACATCATTGCCCCAGCTTCATACCTTTATAAATAAACACTGAGAAAAAACTTTCATTTTAATTTCAAATACTGCAAAATAATTTTCACATTCTATTATTTTACTGATTATTCATTACAATCCAGGACGGAATACCGGCGGTAATCATAGGGAAAATAACACTGTCCAGAAATTCCACAGTACGGACAATTAACTGATGATTTCCTACCATGAATATTTAAGTTAGTATTCATTATTCACAAAGTTTCTTCACAATATCAAAAACACATTGCTTGAATAAGAAGTCTTTTGAAGTATGTAAAATTTCTATAAGATGGTACAGTCATGAATTCATTACCTGAGTTTTATAATAGTTTGCAGTTAGAATATTAAGATTCAAAAATGTTATTTTCGATATTTACATCACGAATAATCTAAAGCTGAACAACATACATAAAGCATATTATACAGTTCATTCACTTCAGCAAAAACAATGTTCGCAATTCACATAAAAGTAAAAATCGCATAACCTAACAGAAAACAGACATCAAATTCATAATGTCTCCACTTTGAACAGCTTAAGTTATGATTTCCCGCTTTACAACTACAATCAAGACAACATTGTAGTTTTTATTTTCTTTCAGATATAAGCGTGAATTATAATTAATATCAATTAATTTATAATAGATACATACAGTAAAAATACAGTTGATGATTATATTTAACTAACTTCGGAGGATGTGACACCTTCGCGTGATAATATAAATAGGTTGGTAGCAGTCTACCGATACAGAACCATTGATATATACTACTAGATGCGTAACTCTAACGTTGAAGGCTATGGCATAGTGAAGCCACTTTTTTCTGGCGGGAAAAGGCCAAATCGGGCAAAAGTTCAAATTTAACACAGGCTCTTATGGGAAAAAGTCAATTTTCATTCAGAGATTTCTCGCAACTCCCTTGATGGATTTCAATAATTATTTTTTTGAAAATTAGCCCATTATTTTGTCTTACATATAGTAGTAATAATTTGACATTCCAGATTTTTTCTGGCTCAAGCCAATTTCAAACTCAGAGCAGTGCATAAGCAGTATCATAAGTATGTGATTTCAGGAAAAACATACAGTAATTTTTTTCTCAGCGTATTCCTATGTACTTTGATGCACTGAATCCGAATCTGAACTCTCGCACCTCAAAAAACGCTCGCTTCACGAAATATTTCCAAGATGGCGGCCAAAATTTCATAAGCAAATTTTCTCAATCTTTATGAAGAAAAAATTCTAGAGTATATTATATGTGGTCTGTGATTCCCAGATTTCGAATATATATTTTTTTTATTCTGAGAAAATCCGGGAATAGAATATATTTTAATAAAGCAAACATCAATGTCCAGCTTTTTCAAATTTTGACAAAAATAACAATAATAATAGGCTATCTTGCAGACATACTGAATTATAAAAAACATCATAAACTTGATTCAGCAGTAGGCCTCCAGTTGTGTCTGAGGTAGCATTACAACAATGCGAAATTGCCGTCACACAAATATGTAAATGTTAAACTCTCTAGTGAAGATTTTTCTAAATATCATTAACATTTGAATATCAAATGAAAAAGTAATATTATGGAACTGCAACACCTCAAACTTCTGCTAGGGTCGCTACAATAGTCTCTGTTCTTTTTTATAAGCTGCACAGAATATGTTTGCTGGTATGTTCCTCGGACAAGAAAATGGCTAAAACTAAGTGAAAGAATAAAACAACATCCTTATGAATGCCACACGCAATATTGTAGTACTTTACAATCGACCTATCTACATTTATTTAAACTGAATCTCATAAAAAGTAAACAGTTTTTTGCTAAACTTCAACTGCTATGCCAATCAATACAATGGGATTATTCAGCAGTTGTAAGTAAGTATAAGTATTCAGTTTTCAAAGTATAAACAAATTAGTAATCAGGTTGAACAAAATGATAATTTTTATTATATTTACACAAAATAATTTCTGTATAAAATATTTACACCATATTTAGAATATCTATAAGTTGTACTGAGGTAACAGCTCTGAACTGATTACAATTGATTAATAAATAAATTTAAATTACAACAATTGCGACTTGAACTCAAGTTTAATTTGTGATTTACAATGTACAACTAATGACGTAATAAACGCAAACTACTTGTAAACGGATCGTATACAGAATGTACATTAATATGGCACAATAAAACTAAAGTATGTGTGCCGCTTTATTAAGAAATGCCAAACAAATAAAATAAAAATACAAAGAAAATAAAAAATGTAAAATCTGATTTGAAATAATCCGAAGCAGATAAGCTTACCTAAAACATAAATATGCATAAACATAAAATGAATGCAAAATTAAGAGTAAACTTTTAAGTTTACATTTATGTATTCATAATGGATCCAGAAAGACAGAGACAATAAGAAATAACTAAAGAAAAGAAAATAATCAGGAATACTGTTTCTATTCAAGAATAGGGAATACACATTCAGATTGCAAAAACAAATAATTTAATTAGACCTATAGTCGATTTCAGATGATAATAATAATTATAATAATGAAAATAATCATATCAATAGATTTCACAATAAAGTGGAAACATCAATAATATATACAAGGTTTTCAGGAGGAATCAGTCAAACTGTTTCAGCTCATTCCTCTCATCAAAATAAATAAAAACGTTCATATAAACAAGGGTTCGAAAATACTTCGATACCGAAATAAAACTAATAATAACTGAAGTTTGCAACAATTCCAATCAGTTTACTCATTCAGAAATGTTTAGTATGTTCCTTCATTCTTCAACGTGCTAAGGTTTTAGGTAAAATGAGCTGAAAATCGAATGATACAATGTTGCAAGTCTTCTACTGTAGTAAGTTTTGAGATATTCAGGAAAAAGTACAAAATTGGAGTAAATTAATTTAGTTAATTGTTAATCATCCGATCACTTTCGTCCAAATAATTTATAGAGAGTTCAATTTTGAAAATAAATTGTGTATTGGGCAAAAATAGACCCGAAATTCATTATTATACAACGTAATTATGCCAGGTACATACCGGTAATTACCAGGTAATTATACCGGTTACTTGAATGCCGGGTATGTGTGAAAGAAGCCTTAGGGCCGCTACTGAATGGACGAGAGCCGTAGTAGGTATCTGTTAAGTCAGTTTAAGATAACCCTGGACATACTTTGTAAGGGTGACCGATCGGATTGTCCAGCAAAAAAGAATGTAACTTTCAACTGATAATCGTATTTTTTAGCGTTAGCAGATTTGCGCAATAATCTGTTACCTTGAATTTCACATCCAGTATAATTGAGCTTCGAATTGGAGTTGATTTTCTACATAGAGTGTTTGGATAATGTTTACATGAAATTTATTGTATATTTTGATGAAAGGAATGAGCTGAACCCGTATTCCTCCTCCAGAGAAACACCTTGTACGTTATTACATTGTAGCAAGCAACGAAATAAGTAGTAAAAATAAATAAATACAAATAACCTCAAATATTACTATGACTAGAAAACAGATTCAATCGCAGGTGACGTGACGTTTGGTTCTGGAAGAACAGTATCAACCAAATGAACTTCCATGGAGGAATTCTGGCCCGATGCAATGTCATTATTACCACTTGTAACCTTGAGTTTCACAGGCAGAGATGGACTATAAACAACTGAAGATAATTTTCCTTTTAGAAGAAAGTGTTCTGATAGATTCTTCACAATTTTAGACCGTAAATCTTCATCATTAATGTATTGATGTTCAGTGCATCCTGAAAAACCAATAAAGTTAACTTTATCCCAAGTCAGTAATTTATTTATTCATATAAGTAGAATACAAAAAAGAAACAACATGCTTTACATTCCACACCTTCAGTTTTTCATTGTTCTTGATTTTTATTTTGAATTTGATGTTTATTTTGTCAGTTGAAGCTTGAAGAAACTTTTTCAATCATTATAGGGAGTTATATAGGGAGCTATAATCATATAGGGAGCTACAAATGAAATGGTAGCTTTCACACAGTTACCACAGGAGTACAGGATATTATATTTACTATAGGATATATATTTTACTATATAATATATATATATATATATATATATATATATATATACATACAGAGTGTTTCCGGAGGAAAGGTTCAAACTTCGGCAACTGATTCTAGATCTAAAAATAAGAAAAAAATGCAAAATAAGCATATGTCCGGAAACGCTTTGTTAGCGAGTTGTACAGATCTAGAATCAGTTGCCGAAGTTTGAACCTTTCTTCCTGAAACACTATATATATATACAGGTATATTATATACCTGTTGAATTATCATAATTATAACTATAGCTCACGCCACCAAATTGCGGTGTTGCCAGATATGGAACCATGCCAGCTAGTAATAGTAGAGAATCACTAACCTCAATGCACGAATTGACAACACTGCTCGAACCATGTTACCTAGTCTACAAGTCTGACGCTAGCAGGCATATGGTTAGTTATTGCCGTCAGTTGCTTTTTGTTACACCGCAATTTCTTCGAGCCGCCTAATTCCATGGCATGAAGCATAATTATAATTGATAAACTTTTTGAAACTATCAGAGAGGTGTCAATAGAAATGAAAATATGCCAAAAACTGAATGGATCCGAGGAGGAAATAATTATAATAAGACGAAATTTTCATAAACACTTATAATAAATGTGGTTGTGACAATTTCACCCTATTATTGATTATGGATACCTTCCACAATATCACCTTCGCCTCTACAAAGAAAGGAAATAATTCCATGATCATAACCTGAATCTCGAATTTTCAAAATATTTATAATTATCATAAGCGAACAATAATTTCAAGTATCATGAAAATACATTTTTGCAACTTTTGTTCGGTGTGAGCTGAGCTCAATCAGGAACAAATAAGGTCACAGCAGTCGTTTCACTAAATTGTGTTTGCTATGATTTCATCTTCAAATATTTTTTCACAGACATCCTTGGACCATACACTGTCTGATGTTTTCTTATAGAGTTCTTTGAATGTAAAAGTTCATAAAACATTATCATACAGTTAGTTTCACGTATGTGGTTTTCGGAAAAATAAAGAAGAAATTGTGATGTTTTTTTTTTTAATTTTTTGCTGCAGCTAGAAGCAGAGTAAAGGCACAGTAATCAGAGTTGCATAAAATGACTCAATTTAAAAAAGCACCCCATGGCATGTTATGGCATCACAAGTCAAAATCAACAGCACAAAGACATTTTCGGGGAAGAACCAGACGACTACCACCGACTTGATAGCAAGAGTATCGTCGTAAAGTAGTAGATTAGAAATATGTATAACATCTTCTTCCGTCCCAATTCCTTCACATAAATTTCAAAGTTGTGATACTTGCATTCATCTTTAAATGTTATTGTATACCACATGATATTTTGGTGGATCACTACCAACCATCTTTTCTTGTATCAAAGGAAATGATCAAATTTTTAAACCTTTTATAAATTCTTGCATATTTTTTATAAAACAGTGCAAAATACTCGCAAATTACTAATAGGCCATTTTTACTTATTAAATTAAACTGTAAATTTAAATATTTGCATTTTTAATAATTTGGATTATTTAAATTGGATTTGATATTTTCACTATATATTTTCGCTTTGTTATTGATCATTTAGATGAGGTATTTTATAAATTCCCTCATTTTGGAAACTTATAAAGCCTTCGGGAAGTTCCCTGGAAATATTCCCATTTATAAATTCCCTTCCCACTGGGAATATTCCCAACTCACATCACTAATCACAATATTTGCAACTACTCCGCTTCTACCTACAACAAACAATGCAAAACCTTTTTAAAAACCTGACTCATCACCGTTTCTCAAAAAC
This sequence comes from Conomelus anceps, assembly GCA_948455865.1. Classification (NCBI taxonomy): domain Eukaryota; kingdom Metazoa; phylum Arthropoda; class Insecta; order Hemiptera; family Delphacidae; genus Conomelus; species Conomelus anceps. The sequence continues at coordinate 4,653,553 of OX418217.1, read as the reverse complement.
TACTCGACTAAATAGTTGTATCTTGTTATACATGTTCAGTCGAGGCCCTAGACGCGTGCTAAGAACGGGTATCAAAAACTTGCCAAAAAAACGTCCAAAATTAACGTTTTTTAGCATTCTCAAGAACTATTCTGTCAGAAAATTTTAAATTTGTATATACGCCAAGTTATGGATTTAGAACCATACGAGGAAAGTTTTTGAAATTTTCACAAAAGTACGTCTGAGTTTAACGTTTTCCCAGCATTGTTTAAGCGTTCCCAGGAACTAAGTGGTCAAAAAAGTTGAAATTTGTTATAAAATAAGCAGGTTCTAATATAGACATAGACGCATACTAATAGATTTTTAAAATGTTCACAAAATACGCCTAAATTTGACGTTTTTCTAGCCTATTTTTAGCGTTCTCATGTATTGCATGGTCGAAAAAGTGGAAATGTTCACTCGGCTGGTTTTATGTAAATTTGTCCCTCCGGTGGTTAATGCGAACAAAGCGAGTCAGCCGGCTAGTTATTTTTCACTAAGCTTTGTTCCAATTGACATTGAATTTTTAGCACATCATGCTAAATAATAGCATGTAATACATCGAATAAATCCTAAGGAATCTTGATTAACAACTTACCTAAGAATTGGGAAGCATGTTTAGCATGTACCAAGGCCGCATAACAGACATTTCGACTCTTATGTAGGATCAAATGAAGCTTGAATAAAAAAACCAACTGTACTTCAATCGCTTTCCCTGGAAACAAATGAGGATAAATTAAATATTTCCAATATTATATTATGGCTACAGAGCCTATAATATAATGGTTGATTCAATTAGATACGTATTTTTTTATTATGCTAAATAGACAATTTTATTTCTCTCAAATGTTGGCGGAGCCACGGTTACATCGTGCTTTCCGAAGTTGAAATTTCAATGACTACTCAAAATGGGTAGTATTTGACCAATGACTCGAATAATGTTGGCTTTCAGTGTTTCAATCAAAGCCAAATTGCTGAAAGAGGCTTTCGACATAGCCCCAAAGGAAAATGCATAAATGTGTGATGTCACAAATTATATTTAGTCGGCCGGTTCACTGGTCCTGAAAGTGATTTGAGATACTTTTTTCTCATACATATTTTCTCACATCTAGATCATACATAGCGAGGAGGGAGGTTGTTGCGATTCTTTTCTTAATGAGCTAACAGAATCAGTTTGCTAGGCCAACTGGAAACATGCTTTATCAGTAAATGTGACAATTTACTTTCACCCATGATATTTGGAGAGCCAATTCAACACTTTCTTGGAAGGATTGTAAACGTTTTAATAACCAACGAGTATGATCAATCAAAAAGGCAAACCAAATATTTAATTGAAAAAAATATACATATTTGTTGATAGTATTTCCGGAGGATGAAGCCCACATAGGTCTGGGACCTGTGCGTGGGTAATGAGTTGGATGATGGTGATTGATGAGTTGGACGTACAGTTCTAGGTGGGTTCCAAACCACCGGGAAGTGATTTTACAGCAGAGAACAGTGTCTTTTTTTGCCGGCCAATTCTCAATCGGTCACCGTTACAAACAAGGCCTACGAGAACGCAGCTTATCTCTATCTGATTGAACAGATACCTGCTACAGCTCGCGGCTATCACTTCCCTGATCAATGATATCATTTATATTTTGTTGTAATTCACATAAAATCATTGTAATATTGTGTAAAAACCACATAAGTTCCATTTGAAATTCTTTTGTATTATTAATTTTATAATTTTCTTAGTAATGGCGAAGGTGATATTGTGGAAGGTATCCATAATGAATAATAAGACGAAATTGTCACAACCACATTTATTAAAACTTCGAGAAACTAGTTTCGGTTGTTACACCATTATCAATCTCAATCAAACTCAAACTTTGAGATTGATAATGGTGTAACAACCGAAACTAGTTTCTCGAAGTTTTAATAAATGTGGTTGTGACAATTTCGTCTTATTATTCATAATTTTATAATCTTTATTTAATCTAATTAGTGCTTTGTATTAATCTTATTCGACACATGTTCCTGCCATTCCGAAATTATTGTAGTGGAGTGCATTACACGGAATCAGATTCTTTTGGTTAGTGTGATGAGAGTTAGCTTTGAATTAAGATTAGCGGAAAGAAAAGGCGATAAGCAAGCATAATAATTTAAAATTATTTAATGATACAGAATATTCTGTTACCTTCCATTTGACATCCAGGACAAATTGGCTTCGAATTGGAATTGAATTTCAATACTGAGTATCTGGAGAATGTGTCGCATGACTCCTTACAATAGCCACTAACAAAGTCCAATGGTTCATCTACGAAAAGTCAACGAAAATACTAAATTATTAACATTTATTATCAATTATTATTATTTGCAAAAAGAACATGCAGTGGACTGAGCAGGTTTGATTCAATTCAATTCTTTATTTCCAAGTAAATTAACACTTTATGTACAAAATATGATCAATGGAAAAGCCTGGTTTGATTGTTGCAGTCAGTAATAACAACACCATGCAGTTGCAAAGAAAGTGTTAAACTTTCAAATTGGTGGGGAAACTGAACAAATCAACTCAATAATACAATTTTGTCATTAAATGGGAAGCTCGAAAAATGGTTTGACTGCACAACCATATTGCAGGAGTAAGTATCCTCGTTGCAAGAAAATTGTTTTTTAATAGTTGATGATGTGGATTATATACTTGTATGTACATCACTGAAATAAATTTATATTCAACAAACACAGGTTTACAGTTCAGAAACAGGGAAAGTGAAAATAAGCGTAGCTGCTTGTGGATGAATGAATTTAGGCCATCCAAAAAGGCATATTTATTGATATAACAGAAAACAACAGTCAATGAGCTAAGATAAGTAATTGATTTTAGAGTAATTTCCTATCAAATTACAGCAAGAGGTGGACGTAATTTATTTTCAATCAGGCTTCAAGCCCATAATCTAATTATTGAAAAATGATCTGATCTACAGTATGTACAAAGTGAACCATAAAGACAATAATTTGGAAACCATTGGGAGATAGAATTTCTTAATAATTTTGTACTGATGCCCTTTTGGGAGATAGAATTCCTTAATAATTTTGTGCTGATGCCCTTTTGGGAGATAGAATTCCTTAATAATTTTGTACTGATGCCCTTTTGGGAGATAGAATTCCTTAATAATTTTGTACTGATGCCCTTTTGGGAGATAGAATTCCTTAATAATTTTGTACTGATGCCCTTTTCGGAGATAGAATTCCTTAATAATTTTGTACTGATGCCCTTTTGGGAGATAGAATTCCTTAATAATTTTGTACTGATGCCCTTTTGGGAGATAGAATTCCTTAATAATTTTGTACTGATGCCCTTTTGGGAGATAGAATTCCTTAATAATTTTGTACTGGTGCCCTTTTGGGAGATAGAATTCCTTAAAAATTTTGTACTGATGTCCTTTTGGGAGATAGAATTCCTTAATAATTTTGTACTGATGCCCTTTTGGGAGATAGAATTCCTTATTAGTTTTGTACTGATGCCCTTTTGGGAGATAGGAATCCTTAATAATTTTGGACTGATGCCCTTTTGGGAGATAGAATTCCTTAATAATTTTGTACTGATGCCCTTTTCGGAGATAGAATTCCTTAATAATTTTGTACTGATGCCTTTTTGGGAGATAGAATTCTTTAATCATTTTGTACTGATGCCCTTTTCGGAGATAGAATTCCTTAATAATTTTGTACTGATGCCCTTTTGGGAGATAGAATTCCTTAATAATTTTGTACTGATGCCCTTTTGGGAGATATAATTCCTTAATAATTTTGTACTGATGCCCTTTTCGCATGAAGTGATTCAATTTCTAGGGTACGTTAGTGTTTTAATAATAATCTGTTCACGCACAAATGAGCTTCAACCCCTGCTCAAGGGTGGCCCAGATACAGACAAATATAATACAGACAAATTTGATACAGACAAACCAACAGCCAATTGAAGTTTTTGATTTTTCATTTTAAATCGGCTCCATTTTGGATACAAGCATTAAAGAATTATTCAATGCTAGTTTTCTTATTCCAATAAGAAAAATATTGAATCACTTATGTACAAAAAACAACCAAATGATCATGCAGAGAAAAAAATTGGTAGGTCAACCACTAATCTGTCCATGCTGGTCGACTAGGAAAAGGTTTTGTAGTGAGAATGAGATGACAATATTTTAATTGAAATAAAACTGAATAACCAAACATTGAATTAATGCAAAATACATTCTGATAAGAGAGAAAACACCAATGAAATTTACCAAGAATGGATGGTTCCGAAGTTATAAGTACAGCATAATCAGATATTAGTCTTCCATGGCATGGATTATTGACATCATCTCTTGTGGTCATATATTCTGCAAAGTAATGTCAAACACTTTATATTTTTGCCTCCAAATAAATTGATTCACAAAATCAAAATAAATTATTCATTTTCAAAGCAGTTTTAGAGAGTTCAATAAATTGTCGTACAGATATGGACCCTGAATCCGGATATTGAAACTAAAATCTAGCCTTATCTAATTCTAAAAATACGGCTAGTTGGCATTAATTCAGTTTCGGAATTCAACTAATTTAAAATGGAGGTCCAATCTTTCGAAGTAATTTTGTTATCAAAAGTAAATCAAAGGAAGCTAAATAGTACGGATCTAGGTTCTGTTCCACAAGAGAATGGAATGCGGTGCCATCTAGGTTAATGGCATCACAGTCGGGCCGATTCACAAGTCAAACTGTCAATAAACTGAAATCAAGAAAAATTGAGAATAGAACAGCTGGCTGTGGGCTAAGGAATGACTGTGAGCCAGAAAGTGACACATGTGGCATGATGACCTTCCTCCTTATTGGTCACAGCAGTCCGGCCCATTTGGTGGAGCAACTATCCCTTCTCTCGTGGAACCACCATAGTAAACTTACTTTTTACACTATGGAGAGTATTACTGAGTCTAGTATTCTCTATAGTTTGTACCAAGAGAAAAAATTGAATTCGGAAAGATCTCATAAGTGGCCCAGATGTCTATATGATAATTATTTAAAAATTACAGATCTTCTGTTGGCTAGAAGAGGACATTATAAGAATCGAGCAACAGAAAATTGGTGAGCAATATGAACTTTGTAAAACTTGATTTAAATGCCTTTGAAATCGTCTAAGGCACTATACAAATTTCATTATCACTTTGAAACAAATATCACCATTTTCTGATGGAGTTTCTATTGATCCTTGATTTTCATCTCAGACAGTATTGACAAATTTAATGAAGTGAATGGTCTCATTTTGACAAAGAAAAAGAAAAATAGAATAAATCAAAAGCGATTCCAGGGAGATTTACACACTATTATTATTAAATAATAATAATAATAATAATAAATACCTGCTAAATTGTGGGATATTGGTAGGTTCTGGCTTTCATCCAACAGAGGTTCAGCGACTGGTTCTATAATTGTTGGTGCATCTGTATATTCTTCTATATCAACATTCGGATCCACTTGTTCTAACCATTTTTCCTGGAAAATATACAGTTTCCAAACCAAACTTGCATTAAAAATAATTGGAAAAATTATCGTACTAGCTAGTTCAATGTAGAAATTAAATGTTCGCAATTTCCAACATTTTTAGTGTAGGTACCTACTCCCCCCCCCCCCCCCCCCAACGTCTATGAAATGCCCTGCAATACAATGCTTTCAATTAATAGTTTGGAATATTGAGTTGTGACAATCTTCTTTTAAGCCATGCTCTGTGAAAATAACTATATCAGGAGTCTCTTGTTTCAAAAATTCTTTGATTCTATGGAAAAGGATCTGATACGCTTGAGAGTGATAAAGTGGAAGAAGTGAGCGAATCAGAGAGATTAGAGGCAAATTTTTGAGGAGGTCAAGGTCCACGCAGTAGTGCTAAATAAGCTAAAGTAAAGACTAACATATCTTATTGCTGAACTATGCAGCTGTTGCATTGAAAACAAGACCTGAAGTTATTACTACTGTTTGCAGTGGTGTAGCAATGGGCGGGCGGAGGGGGCGGACCACCCCAGGTGACAGCCCAAGGAGGGTGACAAAAAGCAGAGCCAATAGTTTGCCACTAGTGGCCGAGTCTGCCACTAGCAGTGGTCGAGTTAGGGTCGATGAGAGTTATCTAATCAGCAGCTTGCTCGTTCTGCCGACCGGCGTGTCTTTTTCTGATCAGTGAATTTTTCGTGTTCTGTTGAGTTCTGTAGTGAGAATTTATTAATGTGTATTGAACTTTCATTCGCAAATTAATACCTACATATCAAGTGATACCATACATTATTCGATTGACTTTCTTGGGTGAATTTTATTCACTATTATTTCATTCAGCTATGGCCAAGTGCAGCGCGTGTTCGGACACAAACGTGAAAGACATGATACAGTGTTCTGTTTGTTCTAATTCTTTCCATGCTACTTGTACGCGAATGGGTGATTTAGAAAAATACAAGAAAATGAGTTCTGTTAACAAAAGCTCTTGGAAATGCGATACCTGTGTTCAAAGTAAAAATAAAACTGTAAGTTCGCCCATTCCCGGCAATTCAAACACTAACATTGATTCTGCGATTCTAAATGAGATACGTGAACTTAAAAATGACATAGCTAATGTGTCTTCCATTGCCTCAGACCTCAGTCAAAAATTTGATGGTCTGCAAAAGTCGTTTGAAGAGGCATCGCGAAACTTCAGTAAAGTAGAAACTGATTGTAAGAATCTGAAAGCTGAAAACGAAAATTTGAAAAGTGTTGTGAAAAAGTTAGAGCTACAAGTGAGTGACATGCAGCAATACAGCCGTAAATGCAACGTAGAAATAGTAGGCATTCCTGAAACTAAAGGCGAGAACGTGTACGAGCTTCTATCCGCGATAGCGGAGCGCCTCAAGATCGAGTACAACGGCGATGAGATCTCAATCGCCCACAGACTTCCAAAAAATAAGAGGACAGGTCTTTCTTCAATTATTGTCAGATTCATCTCAGGACGAAAGCGAGAATCGTGGATAGCCGCAGGTAAAGTGGCCAAGTTGAAAGCATCCGATATCCACCCGTCATTTCCAAAGGACATTAAGGTATTTATGAACAATCATTTAACTCCGGAAAACAAAGCTTTACTCTATAAAGCTAAAGAAGCTGTGAAAAAAGGCGAAATTGCGGAGGCTTGGCTCTCGGGGACCATTATCCAAATAAAGGTTAACGTAGGTGACAGGAAGATGCGTGTGCTGAGCGAGAGTCACCTACAGGAATTGGTGCAGGCGAATCAAACCAAAAGTGGCTGATAACTACTGTCACAGCGATTCTCCCCTGTGGATAGTATTATTATGTTGAGAACAATTGTATTATGTGCCCTTCAAGTAATTAAGGGGGGAAATTGTTCATTTGGTCTTTATTTCAAATTGTTTCTTATTTTCTGTTTTCCGCGTTGAAGTTGTTAGGGTTATTCCTGAGAGTGGGGATGATCTATATATCTTAAAACTTTTTTATTTTTTTTTTTATTTTTTGAATCTATCCTTACTCTTAGAGTAATATGATGGGTATAACTGTATTCATAATGTCAGCAAAAATAAGATAATGATAGATAGATCTTCAATGCCTAAAGGTGGCCTGTCTGCACTATTTACAATAAAATTTACTGAATAACGTGTCTAATGAAGTGCAGTGCATCATCATCTCATATTGAAATGAAAATAAATGACATGGCCTACATCCGTGTTCTCTAATGCAAAAGATACAGTAGTTGACGTAGCATATTAGTATTATTCTGAAATATGTAATGCAGCAGAGCTATTTATTTCTATATGGCGAATTTATATAATAGATAGTAGATTATGTTGCTGGTATGAGAACAAGGCAGTTAGCTACAAATCAAAAATAAATTCTCTTAACGTTACGAGAAGAGGCTTTCATGTTTCTCTCCAGAAACAATGCGACTCTTAACATGCAACAAAGATTGACTTATTATTATTATTATCTTTTAATTTTCTATTTCAATTCAATTTTTATATATGGTCTATAATATTATATTCATGTTAGGCTATGACAAATTTTGCTTACAAACTAAACACCACTTAATCAGATGAATGTAATTATTGTACAACATACGGTAATAAAATATCTACTGTGCTAACTTAGACACTAATATTTCAGGATATTCATATTGGCACAAGTAATGTTTTTTTTTTTTTTTTCTCTCTCTCTCTTAAGACGAGGATTGGCATTGTTAGGAAGGAAAATGATACAATAATGATTAATCGGATGCAAGCAAGCATGATTATGGTTTATCTTACTGTGCATTAGATAAGTTTTTTATTCTTATTATGATGTTGTTTAATATTGTCATTGCTCCGTAATTCATTGGCACGGTCCTTGTTCATTAAGCTACTGCAAATTCAACATAATATTCATAGTCCCAAAGTCAAGTACCAACTACATACTTTATCGTATTTTTATTAATTGTTTATTATTATTCCTATATGACTTTTTTATGTTATTATAATCCTTTCTTCCCTACATGTACGTAGGCGAGCATTGTCTCTCGATTTTATTGTTCTGGAATAGCTATGAAGACTATTATCTGTCTCAGAATACCTTGAATATTCCTTAACGATGATATGGTCAATATATAGTGATTTTGATATTATATTAACTTGAGCATAAATTACTGAAGTATAAAATCATAGTAGCTTAAAGTATAAATTATTTTTTCATTGATGTTTATTCTCCACTGAAACTTAAATAGTGGTCGAGCTGACTAATATGATAACTATTGAAAAGCGATTGACTATTGACATTATCTTGCACTCATTGTTTGGCCTTATCGGTACTTATCGTCAATCACTTAGATAAATGGTCTGCTTCCACGAGTTGTATTTCTCTATCTATTTTTTTTTTTTTTCTGTTCCTCTGCTCAAAATTACGATATAAAATTCCTAGCATTGCTTGATTTAATCTTTCTACATCTTTCTTCGAATAGACACTTTTTTGTATTGGTTATACTCTAGCCCATTCTATTTTATTATTTTTATTATTAACTTAGTATTATTATTTTATAAACTTATTATTATAACATATTTTTATAATATAACTTTGTAATGAAGAAGACTCTGAATCTATCTAGCTTTTATGTAGCTCTATGTGGCTTTTGTGCGGATATTCTTATGGTATCTGTCTGCCACCATTGGCATTCCTTATTTGAGGCACTTCATTCATTACACACCATTACTATTAACGGCACGTCTGGTCGGTGGATCCGGGCAGCGAGTTTTTACTCTTCTTCCCAAAAACCAAGCAAGTTTTTTTTTTTTTCTCACTTCTCTCCTTATTGTATCTCTTTCCTTCTTCTTTTTTTCTTTCTTCTTTTTTCTTTCTTCTTTTTTTCTTTCTTCTTTGCATAGATGAACTTTGATTTAGATGATAGAGTTGAGGATCTTCTGTCTGTAGAGTCGGTGGTCTGTGGGTGCCCGCTGGAGGTGGAGAACGTTTTTCGCGACGAGTGTCCTGCCCCCTTTCTGAGAATATTCCATATGAATGTTCGATCGTACAATAGAAATTTCGATGAGACACTTATAATGCTAAGCGAATTCCATAATAAGCCAGATGTGATAGTGCTGACGGAGGCTTGGTTGAGGGATGACAATAACATAATTCCAATTGATGGGTATGAGGCTGTTTGCACAACAGTTTATTCTAATAGAAGTGATGGAGTTGTAGTCTACACTAGGAAGGATATAATGACTGATTGTAGGGATTTTGAAATTGGAGGTGCCAATTGTTTGGAGGTAAAGTTGAAATTCAATGGAAAGAATGTGGAACTTCTAACTGTTTATCGTAGCCCTAAGTCTAACTTCGGTGATTTCCTTCACAGTCTAAGAAACTACTACGAGGTTTTCGAGGAGAACACTATATATATAATGACAGGTGATATTAACCTGGACCTCATTGATAATAATACGATTTATGAACGTGATGAGTACCTTAATTTTTTGGTGGGGAGCGGTTTTGTTAACTGTATTAATTCTCCCACAAGGGTCTCTCCTACAACATGTTCTTGTCTCGATCATGCGTTTGTAAGACCGACGGAAGCTCCTGTCATTAGAGCAGCCATACTCACGTCACATATTACTGATCATTACGCAACTGTTATTGGTCTACAGTACCCTCCGGCAAATCTGGACCCTCCTCTGCTTAATATTTCTCCATCCCGCAAGGTCAATTCTAGAATTTTTGCTGACAAAATAAGAAAGGAAACATGGCAAACTGTAATCAATGAACATGATACCAATATAAGCTCTGATAACTTTATGGAAATAGTTGAAAAGAATCTAAATGAAGCAAAATACATACCTATTAATCCTACTAGTAGAACAAGAGTCATAAAACCGTGGATAACTCCAGCTCTGGTGCGTTCAATACGTGAGAGAGACAGATTGGGGAAAAGACTGAAGAATGAACCCTTTAATACAGTCTTGAAAAGACATTATAAAAATTACCGGAACAGCCTTACTAATTTAATTCATGTAACCAAAAAACAATACTATAGTAACCTTATAGCTGAAAACACAAATAACCCCAAAAACTTATGGAGAGTAGTAAATGAACTGGCAGGAAGACAGAAGAAAAGTAATGTTTTTCCAGTTTCAGGTTTCACCCAGAATTACAATGATATGGATAGCATTAAGCAAGTGGCGGACAATTTCAATAACTATTACTCCAGGGTAGGGTATAATCTGGCTGCAGCTCTGAATTCGGGAGGTGAAAGGATTGTAGCAGATGAAGATTTTTCCAATCCAAATACCTTCATTTTCCAAGCTGTAACAGAGGCGGTGATTACTTCAATAATCCATTCCATGAAGGGTGACTCTGCACCTGGATTTTGTGGTGTTGCAGCGTCCCTAGTTAAGAATAATGTTGAATGTTTTGCTAAACCTTTAGCTCACATAATCAATAATAGCATGAGACAAGGCGTTTTTCCAAGGGCCCTGAAAGTAGCAACTGTCATTCCAATACACAAGGGTGGAGATAAGAATGCATACCCAAATTTCAGACCAATATCACTCCTCTCTGTTTTCTCTAAAATCTTGGAAAGGGTGGTGAGGGTGCAGCTAAGTAACTTCCTTGAAGTTCACAAAATTATAACTCCAGAGCAGTATGGATTCAGGGAGGGGGTCGGTGTTAATGAGGCCTTATTTGACTTTGCTACATCTGCCTTCAATAGTTTGTCTCAGGGCAACTGCCTGGTCGCTGCTTTCCTTGATCTGGCTAAAGCATTTGACTCCATTGATAGAGGAAAACTGTTCAAGAAGCTGGAGCATGTCGGGGTGCGTGGCACTTCCCTGGATTGGTTCACAGATTACCTCACTAACCGCAAACAGGTGGTTAGAGTGTTGAACATTGAAAGCTCCATGGCTACTGTAGACTACGGGGTGGTACAGGGCAGCACACTGGGTCCCCTTCTGTTTCTTATTTATATAAATAATATAGTGAAGGTAGAATCCAAGGGGAAAATGTTCCTTTTTGCGGATGATGCAGCTGTACTGTTTGAAGGCAAAACATGGAATGGTGCTTATGGGAGAGCTAATGAGGGCCTGAACACCCTGAAGGGATGGTTTGATCAAAACTCCTTGACCTTAAATACAGACAAAACAAAAGTAATGCCTCTGCAACTCAGTAATCATAATGCTAATATAAGGGATGGTTTGTCTATTATTATTCACACATGTGCGGATATTACTACATGCAATTGCCAGGAGCTGGAGCAGGTTTCGGAGTATAGATACCTTGGTGTATACTTTGATAAGAACCTAAGATGGGATAAGCATACATTGCACCTAAAGCAAAAGCTTAGGAAATATATATATTTATTTAAAAAGTTGAACTCCCTGCTAGATCCTCCTATTGTGAGATTGGCATACTTTGCTTATGTTCAGTCACTGCTCCACAGTGGTATTGTTGTATGGGGGGGTGCCTTTATGAACGTCTTGAAGCCGCTGCTGATTGTGCAGAAGGCAGTTATCAAGGCTGCAACAGGCCATCCAAGACGTTATCCTACTGATCAGCTTTTCGGGGAATTTCAGGTTTTAGACATTCGACAGCTTTTTATCAAGGCACTACTTGTGCATATGCATAAGAGAAAGGAAAGTCTAATTATAATTGCATCAAATCATGACCATTTCACTCGTGCCTCTAGCATTAGCAACATAAGGACACCTAGATTGACGAGTCTGGCCTCATCCCGATGTCCCTATTATATTGCTCATCGCTTGTGTTGCAACATGCCTGTTCAGTTGTCAATCTTTGACACACACAGTAATGCCGCGTACAAGAAAATGTTGCTCTCTTGGCTGTTCCAACAGGGTAGAGAAGCATCGGAGATGCTATTGCGGTCTGCATATCATTTCTAAAAGGTTTTTTGAAAATAATAAACTGTTTTTAATTTGCTATGTCCGTCTCTGGCGTGTGCTTGCCTGGCGGCTCTGATGGATGATCCTCAACCCAAATTAAAACTTTTCTATTTTGTACTTTCTTCTTCCTGTCTCTCTCTCCCTCTCTCTCTCTCTCTCTCTCTCTCTCTCTGTCTCCCTCTTTCTATCTATCTATCTCTTTTTCACACTCTCTCTCTCTCTCTCTTCCTCTTTTTCTTCCTTCTTCCCTTTTTTTTTTCTTTTCTCGCTCTTCCATGTTGGTTTTTCCTCTTGTTTCCTCCTCTGAATTAAAATGAATATATTAGGTGATTCGGACTCTTCTTCGCACACAGGCATCATAGCCCATGTGAAGAAAATTTCCTATAATGCATTCTATAATTTTTTGTAATGTATATTTATAAAGAGGAATAAATTGATTTGATTTGATTTGATTTGATTTGATCAATAATGTTTTAAAAGGTATTTATTTATTTTTTAATAGATAATATTTTATTTTTGTAGAAAAATATTATTCTAGTTTGGGTGGCATGACAGGCGACCAAGTTGAGTACGATTGAGTAGAGGGAGAAATTTAGTCATGCAGGTGATGGTGCAGGAGGAGTGAGTGTCGAAATGTGTGACAAAGAGGTTACTTATATCAGCTACATTTATTTTCATTATTTGAAGAAATTTTTTCTGTTCTACTACTGCCACTGCCATTCACCCTCAGAGAATCAGAATCTTTTTATGCAGGTGCAGGTGTTAGGAGCGAAGCAAAGGGGCGTCCTCGGGTATGGAAGCCCTCCATTAGCAATGACTCAAGCACTCAATAGAATTTGATCCATAATGTGGATTGAAATACTGAAATACAGGGTTTACATGAACGGTTTTTTGGATGAGAGCTAATACTTTTTGGGATAATAGAGATATATATGGGTTAAAATAATGTGGGAGGATTTATACATAGAACCGCTCAAAATGCTATTTTAGAGTGGGTATTTTCACTTTTTCCGGGGGAGGACCCCTCATTCAAACAAGAGTCATATATTTCGTCAAAGTTGTGAAAAGACACTTTAATATTCTGAGTTATTGGCCTACTGTGAAGGTAGATTATGTGCAGGCCTAAGCTTATTAATTGTGCGGAGCCCAATATCAAGATAAACATCAACAAAATAACTTAAAGTCGTAAAAATAAAAAAACATTCTGGAGTGACACCCCCAGAGCCCCAAATTTTCAATATCTAAATAAAAAAAATATAATTCTAGCGTGAGTGATACAAAATAAGATTCCTGTATTTCTTGTTCCATGACAAACTGCGTTGTTAATATTAAATTTTCATGTGAATTTAACGAATTGCAGTCAAATATTCATTAAGAATAAATAAGATTTACTTACTCTTTACGGCCAAAAAGAGGCCGTAAAGAGTAAGTAACTTCACTTAAGAGTAAGTCGTTAAATTCACATAAAAAGTTAACAAAATAAGAATCAGCTACAGATAAGTTGTTGCTTGTTAACTGTGTGTGTGAGTGGGTAAGGGGGGGGGGGGTTGACAAGTTGAAAGTTCTTGCTATGCCACTGTTTGCAGTGATTCTACCAATTTAAAGGAAAAACGAAAATATGCTATTCTTTATAAAATAGCGAAAAAACTGATACCTGTTAACATTATGTGAAAAACAAACAAAACATTCATATACAGTACAGTTGAAAATGTCATTATTAGCATAAACTACATTGCATTGAGAAGTGATTTGCTACTTACGATGTTACAAGACGAATTTTCATCTTCACTGCCCTGTTGAAGCAAAACTGTTTTGTGGGGAATACTCTTCCTAGTACACACTTTTCGTTCACCAGCAGTGAAGTTATATTTCTCTGTTACTGTTGACTGAGAAGGCGATAAATGTCTTTTGGTACATCTACTTTTGTGGGGGGTCCTCTTTCTAGTACACAACTCTTTTTCTCTGGAAATGTGGAGACTCTCGTTTACTGCTGGTTGAGGAGGTTTAAATGGAGGCGATAGCACTGTTTCTGTACTTCTGCGAGGTATACTCTTTCTAGTACATATTATTTGTTCTCTGGGAGTATAGAGTATCTCTGTTTCTATTGAAGGAGATGGGGAGGTTGCGCCGTTTCTTTCTGCACCAGCATTTTGAACATCAAGATTAGTTCTTCGTAAGCTACTACTTTCAGCTGGAGAGAATTGGGTCGTGGACGGCGAAACCCTGCTTTCCCCATCCAAGTGTTGACTCTCTACATTTTGGTGTTTTGTTGGAGATTCACCCCGACATTCAGGGTACGCATTTTCCACATCACTGAAACTTTTCTCTGGAGTATGATTGAAAATATCTTCATCTGTTTTTCTATTTTCTAGAATTGACTCATCATCATCCAACACTCTACCCAGAAAATTGCAATTACTTTTATTGAAATTACTAACTCCAGGTGAACTCAAAGATGAAGGTGATTTTTTAAATTGAACAGTCTTTTTTTTAGTACAGTTTTTTTGATTACGTTTTGACATCTTCCTTTTTACGGGTGGAGAAAGGGTAGAGACTAAATGCTGATTTTCATCATCTTCAGAAGTCTCATTTCTATCAGTATGATTTTGTGTACAAGGAGGGCCACTTTCAACATTGGATGATTTTACAGAAAACAAGTTTCTTGAGGCAATATCACGTTTTGATTTGGATTGATTGAGAGAACCTGTACCTTCATCACTTGAGAATTTATTTCTATTTGTGCTTGAACAGTTGCCTTTAATTGAGTGGGAAGTATTGCCTGACACACGACTTTCAATTATCGAACACTCTTCAAAAGGCATAGTATCATGATTTGTTTGATCCATTTCTTCATCTTCAACTCTTGTAAATCTTGCACTGTGAGGCAATCTGGATGTTTTGACAGTTTCATTGAACACCGCTGAATCCAAACCTTTCTTTATAAGATATGCTTCTGCCATGAGAAGTTCTTCCCTCATGCGTGTCTCTTGCTGGTTGCTTGTTGTTGAAGAAACATCACTAAAATTATCGACATTTCTTGTTTTTGAATCAGAGTTGGGAGTTGAGCAACTGATTTCGCCATCATTTAATTTCGTCAAGTTTATAACAAGTGTTTTCTCATTTCCGACCAAACTTGAAATTCTTTGGTGAAGGTTAGACTGACGACAGTCCTGCAAAATTTAACTCAAGTTAGTATAATTATTCAAAATAAAACAAATTTTAAAACAAAAAAAAAAACCAACTTCAATAAAATGATAAAATTGTGATAAAAATGATAAATTGACAAAAACATTATCCATGATACATTAGTGAAAAAATTCATTAAAAAAGAAAGAAATTTCAATCGAATCTAAACACACAACAATTACCACTAAAAGCAAACATCTTATTTTCAAAATTAAACTCTCAACAATTTTGTTGAAAAATAATGGTGGTTTATCCATACATAATCAAGTAAATAAGCTTCAAACACTGAAACTCCCCATTTTCAAAGCCATTTTTGCGTATTTCAATAATTATCAACAAGTATCTCAATAATTATGTTGGTTACAGATTTACATAATTAATTCAACTTATTCATAAGATCTATTCATCTAAATAAAGGCCTTAGGGTATTTGATTGAGTGAATTTACAGCGATTCAACCATCTTTATTAATGTAACAAAACGTTTTTGGAGCTATGATTATATGTAGGCTAAGTTTTTATTCTATTTTGATTAGAGGAATATGCTTAAGACATTTGGAATATTCCTCCCAAAACATTCTGTATAATATCATTCATTTATTAGTGAAGTCAAAGTATTCTGGGACAGCTCTTGTCAACAATGAAAGATTACTCAGATGCGTAGGCTATTTTCGAGTTTACAAGTTTTCTAATACCAAAACTGACTGTATTTCAATTAAATATATGATTTGCACTCACTTTTACTGGAGATACTGAGGGAATGCATTTCACTTCTAAAGAGAAGCTTCGAAAGCCAAGGCTGACGAAGCTTCTCTTTAGAAGTGAAATGCATTCCTCCAGTATCTCCAGTAGAAGTGAGTGAAAATCATATATTTAATTGAAATACAGTGTCAGTTTTGATATTAGATTGTTCATCAAGTATTTCGTCATGGAAAACATCACAGATTATAAGTTTTATCTTGCAATCTATGAAGATATTGCTCAATAGGACATATTTTTGATAAATTAGTGCTGCGAGTGAATATTTTATTGCCTTATTCTAAGTTGCTTTTTCTGTCCAGTGACTCGATTCCTGATTAGAATATTTTCTGAGCAAAACTGAAGGAAAGAAGGTGATTGTTGGTGACATGACGTCACCAACGTGACGTGACATAGGGTGGGGTATTATAAAGCACAGAAATGAATAACATATTATACATCAATAATTTTCCAAAACGATACCCTGCATCACGTCACCAAGCATGCATTTTATTTGCGCCATCCCTCAATTGACTTAAACCTATGAGATAAATAAACAAAAAGCAGTTGACCATTGCAAATTCCCACGTCTACTCATACACTATTTTTCGATGGGGTAACTGCAATGGATTTTCAACATTTGGCTGAAAATAAAAACAAGGTTCCATCCACTTTAGAATAAAAATATAAGGTTGTAAAATAATTTAAGGAGCAATTACCCTTTTGCTGATTTCAGAGCAAACAGATGTGTTAGATGAAAGTTCAATGATTTCATCATCCGTTAACTTCGGTATTCTAACACTAAGTACTTTCTTCATAGCTGTTACTCTTTTCGAGGTAGAGTCTTCCTGAATATTTTTCAAAGCAGACAATTCATCACGATCAGCCTAAAAAATAATTCTTATTATTACCTAAACAACGATAGAAGGCTATATTAAGAAAGTATAAATAATACTTGCTATTGTGCCCGTCCTTCGTACGGATTATGTTTAGAAATAAGACTAAATATGTTTCGGCTTTTTTGATAGCAACGATCATGAAGTTGTTAGCAGCTTAGGCCCCCCCGTTCAAACGATACAGTTTTTTTGCGGTACGGTTTTTTTACTGTACGGCGTCAACTGTACTGTGATGTTCACACGGTCCGGCTTTGCTGCTTATTGCTGTGCTCTCCTCCTTCTTCCATTGCGCTTCCAGTTCAGATTTATTTATTCCAGTCTAGGATTTTTTTTATTTGTGTAAGATTTTTTCAAATAAGTTTCTTACTGAAGGTTTTTCTTAAATTTTGATCAAAGTACGCAAATTCTGGTTTCAATATTCCACACATTTTTCTCTCTTTATTTTTATATTAATCTTAAGTCTTGTCCCACAAGGCGGGTCTCTCATATATTAGAGAAATTAAATTTTCACAATTAATATCTTCCACTTCTGGACACTGGAATTCACTAATAAGAAGATCAATGCTGAAGAATATCAATGAAGGAGATCGATCAATGCTGACGATCTGAAGACTGCTTCCAGCATAATAAGCGTATCGTTTGAACATATCCATTACCGGTACAATACATGTGCCACCGGATACGGATAGTTATTTTGCGGTACAGCTGATTTTAGCGATACAGTTTTCGAAGACAAAACCGAATGTAGAAATCGGCTAGAACAGCTTTTTTACTGGATCCAGTCGAAACAGTATTGTGTGAACATACAATATGAAATGTACATGCAAACGAAAGCACTGCAAAATAACTGATACAGCAAATTTACTGTACCGCACAAAAACTGTATCGTGTGAACGGGCCGGGACCTTAGTAAACAACTTAAAACGTAAACAATTCAGTGATAGGTATCGGAGAGAATATTTTTTGAGAACAGCTGATTGATATATCATGATAAATTACGTGATTTTTTCTTATGTGGTAATAATAGTGCTACCTGGCGAATTCCCAAGAGCCTAGCACAAACCGCACCTTCCTAAAATGTTAATTTTTGTTTTGATAAATTGAAATTAGAAAATTTTGTTTTTTTTTTCAACAAAGAAATAATTGATAAAACATAACATGAGCTTTGATTCACCAGTCATATGTTTCCTAAAAGACTACAATGCTCCGACTACGCAAGTCTGCAGACAGCGTAAATAACGCCGCGAAGGGCCCACCATTTATATTTGAGAACAGCTGATTGATATATCATGATAAATTACGTGATTTGTTCTTATTCTTATGCGGTAATAAAACTTGGAAGAAATGTATCCAAAATCGCACAATACTTGGTTTTTAAACTTTTATTATTCTGTTGAAAAAAAAGTTAATTTAGTTTTTTATAGCTAAAGACATTGTCAATAATGTTTTCAATACTGTTCAATAACTAAAATCCCGATCGATGCTCTCGTTTTTGAGGAGAAGGCCGCGAAAAATACCTTTGCGGCCGTGACAGACAGACAGACAGACAGACAGAAAGTGAGATAAGACTATTTTCGGCTTATTTAAAGTATAAAACGTAAAAATAACCAAAAATATACAATTCTGATAAATGTACAGACAAAACTCTAATTTTATTTATATAGATTGGTAATGCATTTCAAGAGTTTCTGTTGCCTCTCCAGTTGACAGCATAAACTCAAAGCGAAAGACTTGTGTATTATGCATACACTTGATACATTACGGACTGTTAGAATAGCACAAATTTGAAAACTATAGTAATAGCAATTTTCTGGTATTCACTCGAGTTTTATGATTAATACAGTAATAGAAGGTTATAATGAATAAAATGTTTGAACAAATGTTAACGGTGACCGATTAGATTGGCCAGCAAAAACGACACTGTTCTCTGCTGTAAAATCACTTCCCGGTGGTTTAGAACCCACCTAAAACTGTAGGTCCAGCTCATCAATCACCATCATCCAACTCATTACCCACGCACAGGTCTCAAACCTATGTGGGCTTCATCCTCAAAAAAAAAAAAAAAAAAATGTAATTTAGATGGCAACCCAGCGAACGCACAGGCATATAAAGCCTGTTTGCTGATTCCATAGGACCAGCTATATTAATTTATGGAGGTACATTTCATGTTACAATTAAGTGATTCAAATGAATATTTGTACAACGTTGGTGTTATGTACTGCTTTCCAAAAATTAGGTGTGCTGACTCTTCCATCATTGGATGTTTATGTCTGTTTGGTGTACATGGAGAAGAATCTGGGCAAATATGTTGTAAATTGCAACATACATAATTATGCTACTAGAGGCAGGGAGGACGTGAGAGTGGATTTGCACCGTTATGCTGGCTCTCAAAGAAACTGGCAATATATTTCAATAAAATTATTTAATAAACTATCTCTTGAAGTCACACATTTGGAAACTAACAATTTAAAACAGATATTAAACCATTCTTTTAAATAAATGCTTGTATTCGATTGAGGAATTTTTGGTATAAAGGCAAAGTGTTTGTTATGTGTCACAGCTTTAATATTTATGAGTGTTATGACATGCAGACATGTAAATTGTTATAATTATTGATTTTGTGACGATTGTTTTAACATTTGAAAATGTTTGTGGCAATAAAAATGATTGACTGATTGATTGTAGCATGCACAATTTCTGAATGGAATAAATTTGATTTGATATTATTGATGTACAGAAGCAATTTGATGCAATATGCAACAAATATAGACATATAGACATTCGATTTACGAAATAAATTACCTTTTGTGGTGATTTCGAGCTGCTTGAACCACTCATCTTCGACATCTCACCTCTTTCTTTTGCTGAGAGTCGATCTTCAATGTTACAGAGTTGATCATTACGATCCCCAAGTTCCATTCTGTTATTTTGAATATTTACATCATTTTCATCTTCAGTTAAATTAAGAAAATCATCTGCTAATATGTTTGTGTCAGAGGTATTTGTTGGGATTAACTTCCTTCTTTTTATTTCCTTATTTTTTATACTTCTTTTACTTCTTCTTGTTTTGTCAGGAGCAGTCTCCAATATTTTCGCTTTAGACGAACGGATCTCTGCAACTACATCATCATATCCTGAAGCTTCCATTGTGTTTTTATTTGGTCGGCTCGATTCTTCACTTCTGAAAACAATAGTGTAGCGGTGAACAACTATGTGATGTTTTCCATGAAGAAATACTTGATGAACCAACAAATATCAAAACTGACACCTTATTTCTATTTTAATTGTGATTTTTAATCACTTATACTGCAGGGATGCATTTCACTTCTAAAGAGAAGCTTCATCACCAGTAAAAATAATAATTTAAATAGAAATATAGTGTAGTTTTGATATTAGATTGTGAAAATAAAAAAAATACACCGATATTGCTATCAAAATTTTTCTTTTTCTTTCTTTCTTTTCTGGAGGATGAAGCCCACATAGGTCTATGAGACCTGTGCGTGGGTAATGAATTGGATGATGGTGATTGATGAGTTGGACCTACAGTTTTAGGTGGGTTCCGAACTATATTCGAAATGATAATTTGTTTGGATAAAAAAAGCTTACTTGAAATAAGCCTTTACTAGACATAGAATGACTTGATAATCATGAAAATCAATTTAAACTATTCGGAATGATTACCAGTTCCACTTCAACAAAAGAAGAAATAAATAATTCAAGTATAAAAATGAGTAATTTTAATAAAAAATGAGTAATTTTAATAAAAAATGAGTAATTTTAATAAAAAATGAGTATCAACAATACAAAACTAATGTTTCACTAGTTCAATTTACATATGCACAAAAAAACGATTTCCACCTACTATACTACTTGAATCCATACTGTAATGAATTTTAGGAGCAACTGCAATACTCATAAAAACAGATCAAATTGGGAACCTCATTCTGTTTCGGAAGTCGGTTAAAAAAATGAATAAACAATAGGTGACTAATTTTTTTCCCGTATGATGAAGCCCACATAGACTGTAGATCTCTGTGTGGGTACTGAGCTGGATGACGATGATTCCTACAGTTTTAGGTGTGTTCCGAACCACCAAGAAATGATTTCACAAATTTGTTTCAAGTTTTTGTCAAGTTAGAATGTGTCTGAGCTTAACTTTCATGTTCACGTTTGAGTTGTTGTACGGTATTGTGTTTCTACAAAATATAAATACCATAAAAGGCACATTTTGGGCTGAATAATCTGTTTTCATATTTGGTTGACTTAAGCCTTTGCACTTCACATGGTACTTCAGAAAAGCGTCCCACAATTTGAATGGCCAGCAGATCAATTTGTTGTTTACATTAAGAATTGCTGCCCACCAATGGTTTCCCGTTAAGGTCATATGGCCAGACATTTTTTAAATAGAAGTAATTTCACTGTCGCTGTTCAGTGCTAAAACCCGTTGGAGAAGTAATCAACTATTTAAACAATCCATTTTAAAGGTTTCTGCAGACTTGGAACAACATAGAATTCAAATCCCAACGGCAAGCATTCTGTATGCTGTTGCGCACTGTGATGTCAGGTTACTGAATTTTGTAAAAATAAATTATAATTTAAAATAAAAATTCGCTACTTTTTTTCTAAGAAAATGTACTTATCTTTACATGTGTATCTATTAAATGTACATCTTAAATGTACATGTCTTTGTGCTGGACCATCACATAATGAGAAGTTTCTTCAAAAACTAGTTCCCTAAAAAAACTACTTGAAGTAGTTTCTAAAAATAACATTTTTATATTAAAATGTTTCTATTTCTTTTTCATTTAGAATTTCATTTCAACCTTTTCAAACAATTGATAATAAAAACAAATTATGTAATACATTGATGATGGAAGGACTACTTTTCTATAGACTGCATTGTCTGCAGTGACCGCACACATTAGAAGTTTAAAAACGAGAAAGGCTTACCACAAAACTTGGCTGGGTCTTTGTATTTTAATGCATTTTGAAGAACAACAAACAATGAAGAACTTGAAAAAAATGTCATCTAATAAAAAAGGTTTGAAAATAGTTGATGTGGAAGAAATTGTTTGTCAATTTTCACATCTTTATATTTATCCTATTTTTCAAACATTAAGGCCGATTCACACGTCATCATGCTTCATGACGTCATCAATGTCTTGATTGGTCGAGATATTGCCGAGTCCTTGCCGTGCCCGATAAGTGTGAATCGGCCTTAAATGTTGCCTTGTCATTTTTTTTTTTGAGGATGAAGCCCACATAGGTCTGAGACCTGTGCGTGGGTAATGAGTTGGATGATGGTGATTTATGAGTTGGACCTACAGTTTTAGGTGGGTTCCGAACCACCGGGAAGAGATTTTACAGCAGAGAACAGTGTATTTTTTCTGGCCAATCTGATCGGTCACCGTTTCTAACAGGACCTACGAGAACGCACCTTATCTATCTGATTGAACAGATTTATATCCCCCCCCCCAATAAAACATTACAAAAGTGTTATTCAAATTCAATTTATACTTCTAAATATGAAACAATCTAAATAATTTCACTATTTCTGATATAAATAGAAAATAATATGCAAGTTTCTGTAACAGGCTATGTAGGCCGATAGACAACGTGGCTGAGACGCAGCCAAGGCAAGCAGTGCTGGCCGTTTAACCGTCCGTCTGACATGAAAGGTTCAGCACTGCAAAAACAGTGACAAGCTGGCCTAGGAACACTGGGTCATTCGATTGTAAAGGGTTAGCATTGTGAATTTTCTTATATTTGTATTTTTGTATTTTGGCGAAATAAAAAAAAAATAAAATACTCACTCTGGCAATACAACTGAAGAAGAAGCTGGTTCCAGTTGATTGGTCCCGGATATTTTAGCTGTTATCATATCAATCATAAACATTAGGCCATGATTATCCTTTAGAGATACTTTTCTGACTTGTATTTCGGATATGTCAACAAAGCCACCAGTCTGAAAACAGCAGTGAAAAATAAAAGTAAACAGTGAAAAATAGCGATCTAACAGACGAATTCAGTGGAAAGTAATCAATGAAGTACAGAAACAAAATTAATGGATGTCTTATGAGATAAATGAGCTAGAAACATTCATTCCATTGCATTGTAAGTAAATATCTCGTTAGACTTTTCTACTGCATCTTAGAATTGTATCGATTATTGGCATATAATAGGTTGGTGTCCGAATTCCTTCAGATTTTCTTTTAAGAAATGGTGATTTCTTTCAATAAATTATTTTAGGAGTCAATATTATTAACTATTTTTAACTGTTTTTAGTGTTTCGTTTCGAATGAACTTTTAAATTAATAGTGGTCAAGTGAGAAAATTCATTTTATTATTTTTCGAGTGAAGGTTTTCAGCATATTTTAAATTTCTATTCTGTGTTAACCTCAATGTTTTGGACAATGTAACATATCAAAATTTGTGAAGGGAGCAGTTTTGGACCTGAGTCTGTTGCACCTTCACACTCATTGTAAATTTGTCACAATAAATAAATAAATAATTGTTATCAGAGATTTGGCAAGTTTTGGCCTGCTATGCAAAATTGGGCACCGATAATGAAAATGCATTTGTTGGCTGGCTGTAGTGGGTTGTGATGCTCAGGTTGAAAGTTGAAATGATTCTTCAAAAACAGCTTTGCGATGCACATCTATGCAAAGCGCAGCCTTGTATTATCTAGCAGTGTACCGATACCGCTCTGTAAATATATTGACACTTTCTAGATTCATTATAATGAACATCTGACTTTTTCAACCATTTTACTACTGCGTAAGACCGGCCACAAACTGGCAAGGCAAGGCAAGGCGAGGCGAGGCGACGAAGGGCGGCTTGAGCGTCAGCATATGGAGGCGCCGCCCTCTGCACATGACAGAGGTTGAGAGGAGGTGTTGATTGATTCGATGATTACAAACTATATACATGACAATTCGCATGTGCGCATGTTCGTTGCATGTAGAATTGTTGTCTTTGAAAAACATAATTTGAGGTCCATTTTTTGCATTGTCGTTTGCAGTGTGTAGCACCTCCATACTCACTAATGATATTCCTGACGCTCAAGGCACCTTTTGTGGCCTCGTCTTGCCTGCTTAGAATAGAGATGGGATAGCATGAGGCGTGAGGATAGCGTGAGGCCAGCCTTGCCATCCAATAATTTTTACAGAAGCATGTCTTGATAGCAAACATTAAGTGGCTTCCAACCAAGTCAGTTTCGTTTTCAAATAAGTTTGCTATAGCATTCTTGCTTTTTTAATAATTAAGACTTTGATGTATTTCTTTGAGAGAAGTTTCTTGCTTAGTGACTTTTCAATACATAGATCACATCTCTGATTGCAAAGGAGTTCATTGACGAAGATATCAAAGTTTTAGAAAAATGTGTGATATCTTTACTGGAACGCTATTCATCGAATACAATATTCTGCGCATGTGCAGATCATGAATCACAAGAGATTTGCATTTTTTAAAACTGTTCATTTCTCAAGTATAATAGAAACATATTTAGGAATAATACATTTCTGAAAAAGTAAGAAGAAAGAAATTCTTATATTATTAATAAGTTACCCGCAATCAGGCTTTATATGATGAAATGAGTATTTAACGATTTCCTTGAAATTGTGGCTTTGCCATTCAATTTTCGATTCCGTTACTCTGAACATGAAAACATCACAAAGGCAATTTTCTACACAACTATTGTTAATCAGATTGTCTATTTTGAGCAAGTCGTAACGCTGTCGTGAAGAAATTATTCTGAATGTAAGTTCAATGAAATTAACATTCATTAAAAATCTTTGATGGATTTGCAAGGAAACCTGAAACATTGCTGTTCAGTAATGTTTTTAAATAACATAGATTGCCAGAATTCTGCAGAGCCAGATTGCTAGAATTCTAAACTAAATTTCTGGTTTATTTCTTTCTAACATGACCCCTGGCGGCAGGCTGACAAAGCTTCTCTTTATAAGTGAAATGCATTTCTCCAGTATCTCCAGTAAAAGAGAGTGAAAATCATATATTTTATTGAAATACAGTGTCAGTTTTGATATTAGATTGTAACTAAATTTCTGCATGATACTTTCCACCATCTTTAAAAATTATTGTAATAACTTCCTTCAATTCGCAGACTCTATATTTTAGGCTTTTTTTCCTAAAAATGTAATACTGGTTCCCATAGGCATAACGAGGGGGGGGGGTTTTGGGGGTCGTAACATTGCTTGGAAGAAATTTAAAAAAAAAGTTAAAAAACAATTGGAAAAAGTAAAAATTAGAAAGGTTATTTATTTAATTTGAAGCTAGTGTAAAGGAACCTGTAGCTGACACCTCCTTACTAAATAAATTCCTGAATATTATCTATTAACTTTGGAACTATTGTCTGGATTAATACAAACATTTTCAGAATATATCTTTTTTATCCCTTTTTTCTTCATAATTATATTTTTGCATAGTATATATAACTGTCATTAGTTCATAGCAGCAGTATTTTTGTTCTATTTTATAATATATTGTTATTGTCTTTTCTTATTTACTGTATAATTTATAATGTTGAGAGACAAACCATTCCTCCACACAGGCTATAGCCTAATGAGGAATACACTTAAACATTTTATTGTACGGTATTATATGTTTTTAATATTTTTATTCAAGTGAATAAAGTATTTGAATTTGAAAAAAATTCATTCAAGTCATTTTCATGGCTAATTGCAATTGGAATAAATTTCCATACAAATTTAATTTTGATTTGATTTTAAAATCACTTGACATCTATACCACCAATAGCTGACACCCCTATTTTTGTCACCTCCAGTAGCTGATATACGTATCAGGTAAGGAATGAGCTAATTTGATTTCATATATATCAAATGGTAATCATACATATAAAACATAAGATATCAACAATAATTTAAAAAAAATTCAGACATGGTCCCTAGTGGCTGACATACCATGTCAGCTACTTGTGTATGTGTTGAAAATATACTTAATACGTTGACATCCCCCCAATTAACATAAAATATGAAAATCATCCCCTAATATGTGAACTCAGGGTATAATCAACATATATTCAAGCTCTAGCATTCTAAGCATTAGTTAATTTTAAATAATGATTATTTTGACAGTACTTTGAGATTTTCAAACACTCTTACTTCCATATTTCCTAAAGAATTCTACCTATAAAGGATTCTTGTCTGACAGCTTATACTCAAAGTATTTTTCCCCGTCAAAAATGATGCCTAGCACATGATTCAATGGTACCAGTTTATGCACAAAATACCAGTTTAATTCTCAATGGTTTGAATTTCAAAACTACCCACTATGGCCTTAATAAGAAAAAATATGAAGATGTGTCAGCTGGGCGGGGGGGGGGGGGGGGTCGTCAGCTTCTGGTTCCTTTACCCTACATGATTATTGTATAATATATATTATATCTATATTCTGAGATTTTTTTGATGAGAGTAAGAGTGGTTGACCGGGGGGGGGGGGGGGGTAAACCCCCCCATAAGTCGACTCTAGTTACGCCACTGCTGGTTCCACAACAAAGACTGGAATTTACGATCAGCTAACTAACTAACAACTGTGGGTTAAGTGGAAGAGGGGTCTATTGTTATCCCTCAACTTCGCCCACTTAATTGTAAAGTGCATTTTCAATAAAAGACAGTTATCTATATATCTTACTACAACCCCAATGAATCTTAGATCTCATTAACACTTTGAATTGCAATCTTCACACGCACTAGCCTGAGGCTCATGTAGGAATCATCCGCGTTACAAAAACCACATGCAAAGATAAAAACTCTTACCTCCGTAAGCAAATTCACAGCTTCAAAATCGAAGTTGTGAGCCATATTTTTAACCAAAATATCAATTTTTGACGACTGTGAACAATACACTTCTTCAGCTTGTACAATATCCGACCATGCATTCATTTTTTTGGGAAATTGGTAAGTCGGAGGATGACACACTGTGTTATCCACAACTGTCAAGTATGCCATTTTCACTTCAAGGAAAACCTTCACATTGACAATCTAAAAAGAAAAATATAGACTATGTAGACATGAATGCCGTATTTCAAAAACTGATTGAACAGCTCAAAATAAGAAAAATGTGTCCAAAAACGGTTTGTTGCCGAAATTAAATTGGCGAAAGACTTCAGATATTTCTATAAATTTTTACATTCTGGTAATTACATACACAGTAAAAAGTAGATAGTAGTAGAAAAGTCGACACCCGTCATTTTCAGGTTCAAAATAGTTGAACCTTAGTTAATTTATTAATAATGAAACGATACACCTTTTAAACCAACCTTGTCAAGAATTAAGTTTTGAATGAAAATGTCGGATGACATAACAGGCGGAAAGCACACTCAAACTGCAAAAAATCAGGATTTTTTTAATGAAACCTTACAAGAGTGACAAGTGAAAGCGACCGTGCAAAATCAGTGTATTCTGATTCAATAAAATCACATTCAATGCAGGAAGATAAGGTGATAAATGGAGTTAGTCATTAAAAACGTTAGTCAAAATTAAATTCTATTCCAGCTTCAAAAGGTAAGCTGCTTATCTGCAAATAAACAAAGTTAATCCCCTTCAAACATAATAGTTATTTATGTATTAAGAGCGTGAAGTGCGACTTTGTCGCTCGAGCCAAAACATTTACTGCGCGATGAATAGCGGAGCGCAGTAATTTTGCGAGAGCGATAAAGAAGCTTCACGCGCGAATTACATACAATATTTTTCCTACAACTACAGTTCTGGATTCCAAGACAATAAAATCTTGTAGTTCGTATCATCACAGACGGTACGCGGATTTGGTTAGCGTGCGCCATTGTTGAGGTTATGAGAATTTCACGGATTCCGTGTTCCACCAATGAGAAGACATCAAAATCAAAACAGAAGCGTAAAGAAAACAGCTGGCGAACGTAAAGTACTTTACCGCTTGCGGAGCAGTAAAGAGGTATTTTACAATTAGTTTTCAGTACGTAAAGAACTACTTTACGAACAGTTGTAGGAAAAAAATTAAATATACGTGGTCAGAACCAATTCGGCCAACCATCTTGAGAACTTTTATGGTAGTAATCGGACTTTTTGATTGTTTTATTATTTTCAGCTAATTTTAGGTAAGAACTCACACACTGAAAATATAAATGGAATAAAAATTCAACTGAACAAAGGCGAAAATGATGAAAAAGAGGATTAGTATAATCATCAGAATTTTTCAAGTTTGTCAAAGCAGATATTTCTATTGGCAAATAAAAAAGTAAACAGAATTTCAAAGATAATTTTTCTTCCTGGATTTCTTATTATTTAATATTTCTTAATATTTGACTGCAAGTCGTTAAATTTCACATGAAAAGTTAATAATTTTTCTGTTTGTAGCGATTTCATATTTATTCACAAAACAGTAATAGAAGGAAATGTTTGTGGAAGCTATTGTATTTCTGATTCATATCATCTCACCTTGCATTTCAATGAGAAAAATATAGTATTTTCTGTTATATCTTCCAATTTTACATGTGGGCTGTCTTTTCCATTTGGCGCGTCTGGATAGTAAGAGTTCGGCAGAGCCAGGACATTCCAACTTTTTTGGTTGAACAAAAAGGCCTTCAACTTTTTAAAAATTTGTTTGTCTTCCTCTGAAACATAGATTAATGAAGGAACTAAGTAACATTTAGAAATAATTATAAGAAAGAATAAGTTTTGAGGAAAACTTATCATTGATCAACTATTATTTATCATTGATCAACTTATCATTTATCAACTGATCATTTCAAAAAACAAAATCGTCTACTCGCTAAACCAAAAAGGTTTGTTTTCCTGGATTTCTTGTTCCATGACGAACTGCGTTGTTAATATTAACTTTTCAAGTGAATTAAACGACTTGCAGTCAAATTTTATTAAAAATAAGTAGTATTTCACTTACTTTGTAGGCCAAACGTTTTCGAGTTGTGGAAGATGGGTTTCAACAACTCGAAAACGTTTGGCCTACAAAGTAAGTGAAATACTACTTATTTTTAATAAAATTTGACTGCAAGTCGTTTAATTCACTTGAAAAGTTAAGGTTTGCTTATTTAACATCAAGTCCAAGTTGAAATCAACTGAAAGAATAAAACCGTGGATAAACATCGTGCAATATAGTAATTGATTACACACTTTGTGGGGTTTTACCATCGTGATTAATCGCAAAACCAAACGAAGTGTGAAACTATAAAGGAATTACTTACATAATAAAAATATAAAGTAAATTATAATTTATCACAAACTAGAGCAGGGGTTCCCAACCGGTGGTACTTCAGGTGGTATGCGTCACGTGGTCTAAACAATAGTGAAAATTGTTCTGTGATGGTTGACAAGATTGTCATATCTAGCTGGCATTTTCGATAGACTCAACACGCTGAACATGAGTCTTCAGAGAGCAAATACAAAACCCTCCCCAGCCAATGACGAAATCTTTCAAGAAAAAGTTGGTCCTTTTATGTTTGCAAATACAAGAGAAGAATGTCTCAGCATTTCCTACGCTGTCATCATTTTTGGAAGAAAATTATATATATCCAAGGCCAGATGTGTTTGTTGATATAATTCTGTACTTGGAAGCTCTTCAAGAATTTGAAAATAGAATTTAAAAAAAGGTTCCTTCATTTTTTTTAATAGTAATTTGACGAATGTACCTGCTGTAACCTAATGGCTATATAACTGAAATTGAATTGACGTGTCATACACCGCTAGAGCTATGCTCATCATAATGCGGTTTCATGTGACAAAATAATAATAATAATAATAATAATAATAATAAAAATAAAGTTTTCATAAATATTTCTTCAAAGATTATTCCAAACTTGACGGATAAGAAATATTTTTGCAGGAAGATCACCAAATGATTTCGAACAGTAGGAAAAATTTATCGATTTAACAGAAGACAGTTCAATGAGAGATGTTTTTAAAAAGAAATCTTCTAGATCTCTGGATAAATCCGAGTGCTTTTCCGGAAAGCTATGCTGTTTTTTATGCCATTTGTTACTAGTTACTTGTGTGAGAGTGGTATTTGTGAACTGTTGTACGCCTATATCCAAGATAAATATAGGAACAAACTAACAGGTGTTGAAGAGGACTTGAGGATAAAATTAAGTTCAATTACTCCTGCAATTAACTCTTTACTCACAGGCAAACAACAACAAGCTTCGCATTAATGAAAATACACATTGACTTTTGTTGATTTGTACTTTTTTTTGCTGTTTGTACCAATCATATAACATGTTTTATCAACTTCAAGTATGTATGTCCATTGTTTTGTTTCATTGCTAATCTTTTTTGAGCATATGGCAAATAAATTAATTTGAATGTTTATGTATTTGCATAATTGTTTCATCTTTCTTTTATTAGTGTAGTAAGAATTGAGAGAAGAAGTGGTTCTCGGTGTTATCTGCTATGTAAATGTTTACTTCTAAGCAATTAATTACTCTGCTTTTGACACTTTTATTGTGTTTACTTTGTACTTTGTAGAATGTTCTAGTTGTTTTATTAGACATTAATGGAATCTTATCGAATATTGTGGAAGGTGTGAAGGCCTTTCATTGTTTATTTTAGAAATCGGTAGAAGTAGATAGAAAAATCGAGAGATATCTCAATTATGGAAAATTATAAAAATAGAGGGAGACTTTTGTAAATTAGTTCAGTCTTGTTTGAAATTCGTCGTGATAAACAAGTGTGACAGTTCAGTAGCTCAGTTGTTGTTCTGAGTTGATAAGTGGCAGTAGTGACAGTTCCCGTTAATACAGACAGTGCAATCCTGTTGGCGCTATTACAAACCATCTAATGAACTTTCATTGTGAGTAGTGATAATTCTTTTGACAGTTCTATAGTGATAATTCTTTTGACAGTTCTATAGTGATAATTATTTTACCTAATACTGTATTACGGACTTGTGCTATGTAAGTTAATTGTTCTTCCTCAACGTTTCTTTTTTTAATATTATTGGACAGTTTATTGTACAGTTATTATTTAATATTAGATCGGCCTTTTGACATTTAGTGATTGATTTTTGTATGGTAATATTGAAAACTCGTTTATCTGTATTTTTAATTGCTTATTTTTCTGTAAGAAATTACTGAACAGTTGTTGTTGAGTTGTTGATTATTTGTGTAAATAAAGTGCAAGTGATAAATTTAAGTGTTGGCAGCGTTATTTTAGACTTAGAACCCATAAAATTATCTTGATGTTATTGAAAGCTGAAGGAAAATTGAAGGAATAATTAAATATAAAGTTTTATTACTTATTTAATAAAATTAAAATGAATAATGGACATTTTCTGATAGATGCTTTTCTAAAAAAAATAGTCTCAGGGGGCTTTCTTTCAATGTACACCCCCAAGACCGGTGATGGTGGTATGCCAAAATCTTCAAAAACCTTCAGGTGATATGCAGTTGCTAGAACGTTGGGAACCCCTGGTCTAGAGTACTTAAATAATAAGTTGAAGATGATAAGTCCCGTTAATTGTACTGATGCATCTCTACAAACTATTATTTACCTGGAAAGTCGTACGGCTTTTTACGAGACGTGACAAACTTAGGCATTCCTCTTTCATTTGGGAATGATACAAGACAGCTAGGCGTGAATATTCTTCCATTCAGTTCTCCATTAATTGACTCAATCTAAAAATATGAGCAGGAACAATATAAACCAGAAAGAGAGAACAACATCAATATCAAAAACAATTGTAGAATCAGGTTTAACTAATGTTAACAATAGTTTTAGTAAAAATAAAACAGTGATGAGCATTCATTCCATCTAAAGACTGTTGAATCTACTTGGTGAACTAAACAGATACTTACACCAAATACAGTACTAGAAATCGATTTTTAGACAAGAACTAAAAATGACTTGCTAACACTGAATATTAGCGTACAATACTGTCTTTTTGTAACCTTAAAACAATTAGGCATAAAATAGCAACCCCACAAATGAAGTAGCGAGTAAAATTCTCAATTTTTTCTAAAAAAAATCACAGTAACAAATCTTGCAACGAATGTATGCAATTATTTCTTGTTGAGCATACATTCCAAAGAAAAAATTTTAGGTACAACACTATTTTTTTTAGATTTAACGTATCTTGATTTATGGCTGTGCGCAGGGTTTTTGGTCATAATTTGTTTTCAAAGTTTCTTGAACTGTATATTATTTAAGAATAAAAAATGTTATATATTGCAATGAGAAAAGTTTTTTATCAATTATTCTGTGAAATATGGAGATTCAACGCTGAAAATTTCTTTTTTGGGGGCAGTTGATCTCAAGAGTTATTAACTTTTGATAATTTTTTTTCAACTAAAAGACACATTGGGGGATAGAATGACACATCTTTTACTTCAATACATAATTGGTTATGTAAAAATAAATACTTGAAACATTCTTAGTAATGAAAAATAAGACGAAATTGTCACAACCACATTTATTAAAACTTCGAAAAACTAGTTTCGGTTGTTACACCATTATCAATCTCAATCAAACTGAAATACTTGAAAAAATGAATTTTTTTCAGATTTTTTAAATTTTGTTTTCAATTCCATTTTTAATTCAATTTATTGCAAGAAATTGTACATTACAATTATAGCATACGTCAGATTTGATTAAAAAAAAAACACATCACATTCATCACCTTATAAAATAATAAAATTACAGTACAGTACATCAAAATTGCATTGTCACAAACACTAATATTATGAGTAAAATGATACATGAATACTACTACAGTACTTTGTCAAAAGCAACACCTATCAGTTAACATATAAGTTTTAAAGAACTAACTGTTTGATTGAAATAACAAATATGTTATTTTAGTTCTTACGGTGTCTTTTAATTATAATTTTAAATAACTTTTAGGTAAGATCCATTGCCCCCAAAACCGGAAAAAATTCAATTTTGAACCCTCATATTTGACAAAATGATTTATGAAAAAAAGAGTTTCTCTTACTTCATCCTCCGAAAAAAAGAAAATAATTCACAACATTTCTATTCCTGAATAATATCCAGTACAGGAAACTTCGAAAAAAAGTTATGATGAAATACCCCGCACACAGCCTTAAATCAAGATAACGGTAAATCTGTAAAGGTGGCAAACAGTATCTAAATAATTTTTTTTTGTCTTTGAAATGCATGCTCAACAAGAAAGAATTGCATATTTCAACGGTACATTCTAGTGTGTTTTTACTTTTAATGTAAAACAATTTCCTGTAAGAGAAAACTTATACATATTTTAAAATTGACTGTGATTTTGCTGCTCTAGTTAATGAATTGTTTGTTTAATGAGCTTATGTGTTTATAATGTAAAATTCTATTTTATGTATTGTTGATTAGGTTAACTTGTATGACTTGTATGTCTCAGGTAGACAAATTGCAGAAAATTTCAATAATATTTTTACAGGTATGGCAGCGAGCCTAAATCTTCCCAATGTTAGTGAGACAGGGATTCATGAAACTCTCAAAGAAAAACACAAAAATACTCCACCCTTAGAATTCACTATGGTGGCTGTCTCTGAAGTGAAGAATATAATTAGGTCATTGAAAAATTCTAAAGCAGTAGGATGGGACGAAATCCCAGTTAAATTATTTAAGTATGTCATTGATCTGATCGCCCACCCTCTGACATTACTGATAAATCAGTGTCTTGTACAGGGTGTGTTCCCAGACCGTCTGAAATATTCCATAGTAATCCCAGTCTTTAAGAAAGGAGAAAAGAGTTCTTATAATTATAGGCCGATCGCTCTTCAATCGAATATTGCCAAAATATTTGAAAAAGTAATAAATAAGCAATTATCCGAATTCATCATTAAAAACAATATAATACTTGACGAGCAATTCGGATTTAGAAAAGGCCTCAGCACAGAAAATGCCATCACCAAATTTGTAAACAATGTAGCAAAAGCCCTGGATGATGGTCAACATACAGCTGGTTTATTTTGTGATTTATCTAAGGCTTTCGATTGCATAAATCATTCATTACTAATTGATAAGTTGAGAGATTACAACATTACTGGTAATAGTCTTAACTTATTTGAATCATACTTGAGGAACCGAAAACAATGTACTCTTGTGTACAAAAATAATATTAAACAATACTCTAGCTGGAAAGAAATTAGCCTAGGGGTCCCCCAGGGCTCCATACTGGGCCCCGTTTTATTCACCTTGTACATAAACGACTTACCCAAAGCAATACCTGCTGACATAATTCTTTACGCTGACGATACAACTGTAATTGTAAAAGAAAAAATATTCCAAATTTATCTAACGTAATTGAGGAGCTCACAGCACATATAAAAACCTGGTTCTCTGGTAATGGATTACTGCTAAATACTGACAAGACTACTTTTATCCATTTCCAAACGGTTAATAGAGCATATTCTATTACTGGTATGAGTGGTATGCCATCTTATTTGAACAACGTAAATTGCCATAAATTCCTAGGATTACATGTTGACCCCTTTCTGAAATGGGAAACCCACATCGATAAACTCGCGGCTAAGCTCAGCTCAATAAATTATGTTTTCAGTATCCTAGCAAATTCGGTCTCCTTGGGTGTGATTAAAATGGTGTACTTCGCCTATGTGCATTCTATTATTAAATACGGCATAACTGTCTGGGGCAATTCTAGCTCGACAAATAAAATCTTTCTCCTCCAAAAAAGAATTATCCGATCGATTTTACAGATGGATAGGAGAGCTAGCTGTAGGCCTCTCTTCAAAGAACTGGGATTCCTCACAGTTACCAGCTTATACATCCTGGAATCACTCTTAACTGTACATAAAAGTAAAAGCGCTTATGAGCAAAACTCCTTCTCTCATAGCTACAGCACACGTGGCTTACAACAGCAACTGTATAGGTACCCGGTTCACAGGTTACAGGTCTACGAAAAATGCCCACACTATGCAGGTTTAAAACTTTATAATAAACTGCCTCTGGCTGTAAAAAAATTAAAATTTAACGAATTCAAGAAAGTATTAAAATCACACTTTATAGTTGAAGCCTATTATAAATTAGATGAGTATTTTGAAGACCCCCTGACCAACCTGTGAAATTATAGATAGGCTAGTTTTATTAACTTTTGTATTATGTATGTATGTAAATTGTATTGTGTGACGAGACATCTGCCTTGGCAGTCACTGCATGTACTGGCGTTTCATGTTAATAAATATATTTATTTATTTATTTATTGTCAATGCTGACTGATGTATAGCTTATGACATGTATATGAAAAATAAATAAATAAAAACTAAAACTGCGAACACAACAGAAGAAAATGCATATATGTGCTAAAAATTATAATAAGAAAAAGTGAGATGGTTTGAGTTACCTTTACATTCTTGATACGGACAATCCAACGTTTACTAATTTTTGGTTTTTCATCGGTGTAGAACAAAAGTATTTCAAATGCTTCATGAAGAGGAATACTCAAATCAATTATTTTACATCGCAACATCTTTTTCTTTCTGCCATTCTCCTGAATAATGAACATAAATTGTAATTTATAAACTACAAGTGCGTCATTGATAGATCAAAATTTTATTTTTTGAAGAGTGTAAGTCGGTCCAAACAGAGCCACGTACAGTCATAGAGCGCTCTCTTTAGATTCTAGACCCTTAATACACTCGTGTAACAAGAGACTAAAATGTTTTTTTTGTGGATTACGTCTTGGAGACTCCAGTTTAGGAGTATCAGACAAGTCAGATCAACAATTATATTCTTATACACTAGTTACCATAATTATTATATCAATTAGTTGAGGTGAGGCTTAATTTTGAAGTGAAAGGAACTCTTGTACACAATAAAAAGCTTTATCAAATAAATATTTTTTCAGTTGTTTTATTAAATATTCCTATATTTTCAAGACTTTAAAAACTGCGGTAGCTTGTTGTAGAGTTACCTACCAATATAACTAGGTTTTTGTTTGAATAAGCTACTATTGTGACTCACCAAATGATAAACTCCTCGACTTCTTGTATTATAATTGTGTACGTCAAGATTTTGATTAAATTTACATATAAAGTAGCTTCATACACAAATAAGCAGGGTACAGTTAGGAGACCAAGTCTCTTGAACAACGGCCTACATGAATCTAATCTATTTACTCTTTCTATACACCTAACCGCTTTCTTTTGGATCTTAACAACCCTATCAAGATTTTGTTTTGATGAATTAACACATACTAAGATAGCATACCTTATATGTGATAGTAAGAGCCCACGGTAAGCTGTAGAAAGTAAATTTTTGTCATTCCATCTAGCAAGCTGCCGCAGGACAAATAC
The DNA here is from genome assembly GCA_948455865.1 of Conomelus anceps. Classification (NCBI taxonomy): domain Eukaryota; kingdom Metazoa; phylum Arthropoda; class Insecta; order Hemiptera; family Delphacidae; genus Conomelus; species Conomelus anceps. The sequence goes on along the minus strand of OX418217.1, from coordinate 4,617,043 downwards.
CCCATATCTGGTGACTTGACAGCCTTGAAACACAGCCTTGTTGATGTGATACAGAGTGACTTTTTGTGAAAAACAGAGTACCGAATGAATTGAATCAAAAGTTAGGTCTGATGACTGTGTTTAATTTCGCGATAGTGATTATCATTGAGTACATTGAGTATATTCTGTAAGTAGTGCATGTGGCCCTGTCCGCTGTCCATTTAGTCCAAATCCGAGTCCTAGTAAGCCAAAGCTTAAGCTGATGAAGCTTCTCTTTGGAAGTGAAATGCTTCCCTCCCATATAAGTAAGTCATAATTTAAAAAGAAATACAGTCAGTTTTGATATTAAATGAAAATGAATAATAAAAGGCTGAGCATACGAATAATAAACTGACTGGAGTTTTTCATATTTTTTAATCGTAGGGGAGAGTGTTGTACATTGAGAATGATGCACCTTGGAACACTTCAGTTTTTCAACTAGTGAGGCCATTTAGTGGTTAATGTTATAACTACGTTATGTTTTTCAACACTAGATGTTCGTACAGTTCGAAGTTCAGCAGCATCAGATGATTATTAAAGGTATGCTAGGCAAACAAAATTTCAACTAGTCAAAAGTAAATTTTTTCAAATTTATTTTTTTGGCATTCTTATGTTGTGAGAGCTGTATATTTCAGAGCTCTATATTTTTAACTTCAAGTGACAATTGATTCTACAACTATTGGTGAGTGAAAATCCATTATTCATAATGCTATTAAACAAAACCTTTAATGGATTTATTTAAAATGGCGACCTCTTGTACCAGGGAACACAAACACATAGTGTACCTCGTAACGTGTGAAAAGGACGCATAGTAGGTCTATTCCTTCATCTTATGATTCTGAGAATGATATGGCTCCATTAGTTGACACAAATGATGAAGACAGCGCTGTAGAAGAATTTCTATTTCGTAATAAACAATATGCACTCGATCAGTCTAGAGAAAATTGGATCAGGTCTACAAGAGATGGGCACATGAAATTTGTGCAGGATGTGAGAAAAACGGATGGAGAAAATTTATTTGAGGCATTTGTAATAATTAAAAATTTTAATAAATGAGTTAAGTGTTGACCAGTATTATTATTTCTCCAAATAATATGAGAGTTCCAAGGTACTAAACTCCAAGGTACTACCTTGGAGTACTAGCAAGAATTACAAATTTTATTTATTTTCTTATTTGTTACCAAAGGATAAGGTTGAATTTATATCATATTTAATAGAAAACATGATGCAGTTGTCAAGAAAAATATTGTTTCCGTTGAAAAATGCATAGTTTTGTTGGAAGCCAAAATATAAAAGGTGTTCCAAGGTACACAAGGTACACAAAGTACTCCAATGACAAGGTACAAATGTATTATCAAAATAGAGATTATTTTCTTACTGAATATCTGATTTGTTATTTGAGATTGGTATGTAATAATTGTATTAAAAATTGTGAGTTAAGATATCGTGACGGTATGTAAAGTACTTTCTATTACACCACTTATGATGTGAATCTTTAAAGTGTATCAATGAGGTGTAAAATACTAGTCGATTTTCAGTAATTACTCACCTGGGATTGAAGAACATCTATCACTATCCCAAATAAATCTAATCTACTATTGACATGAGTTTGATTTATATCTTTCAGTTTCGTGTACTTGACTGCCCCGCAATGTTTGGCAAGACTTGGGTTGCCGCCATCTTCAATATCTGCATCTTCTTCCAAAGCAACATGTATGTATGGGGATTTTGGAGGCGAGGCTACTCTTCTTTTCTTGTTTTTGATTGGAGTTTTGTTCTGAGAATTGTGAGATGATGCAAGAGTTGAAGAGTTATTAGAGACGTTGTTGAATCTTCGCTTCTTGTTCGTGTTCGAGCACAAATCAGCACTTTTGTCAATAAGTCGAGAATCGTGTTCTTCAATTTCGGTTCTATAATTTCTTCGGGAAGAAATGAAGGCTTGATCTTCACTGCCAGGAGTATTACATCTCCGCTCCCCCAAAACCTGTTATATCATTAAAAATATTAGAATAATCATGATATTATGCAGGTAAACTTAAAAGTGTAATAATAGTTTATCTACGACCATGTCATAATGTATACATTACAGTTTCACAATTGATGCCAAAACAGCTGTCTTTTCGAAATGCTTTTTGAAACCCGTTGTATAAAGAGCTCATTATAGTACAGGTTCTACATTATAAAACGGGTTCTGGACCAATCAGAAGCATTTTTGATGGAATCAATATCGTAATTCAATATTGTGAAACTATCAGCTGATTTGATCAAACTGCTACACCAGCTGCTTTAACCTAACAATCTACTGTAAATTCTCGTATTTGAGATGAGAGGTTAGATATCTCTGACAGTCACAGGTAAAATGAAATTGTTTCAATTAAATGTATACTAGTGGTCGTAGATAAAATAGTGTATGCTACGATTTTATTTGGCCATTAAAGCACTCGTGAGATATTTATAACACTCGCATTCGCAACACTTACATCTAACTCATGCTTTAATAAGGGTCAAAATAAAATCGTTGCATAAACTACTATTATGCAACGATATTATTTTGACCCTTATTAAGGCACGAGTTAGATGTAAGTTATAACACGAGCGAATGCGAGTGTTATAAATATCTCACGAGTGCTTTAATGACCAAATAAAATCGTAGCATACACTATTTTATCTACGACCACTAGTATACATTTAATTAAAACAATTTCATTTTACCTGTGACTGTCAAGAGATATCTAACCTCTCATCTCATATATGAGAAGTTATAGTAGATTGTTAGGTTAAAGCAGCTGGTGTAGCAGTTTGATCAAATCAGCTGATAGTTTCACAATATTGAATTACGATATTGATTCCATCAAAAATGCTTCTGATTGGTCCAGAACCCGTGTTATAATGTAGAACCTGTACTATAATGAGCTCATTATGCAACGGGTTTCAAAAAGTATTTCGAAAAGACAGCTGTTTTGGCATCAATTGTGAAACTGTAATGTATACATTATGAGATGGTCGTAGATAAAATATTCATCATGATAGAGTACCTAGTTATTTCATGAAATACCGAATCCAGACTTTTCAAATGTGTACAATGAAATTGTATTCTACGATTTTCTAGTTATTTCATACAACAGAATGCAGCCAGCCAAAGTATAGCATGGAACGGCAATGATTCAGTTGGGGAAGTGATAGTCGAGAGCCGTAGCAGGTATCTGTTCAATCAGAGATAAGATACGAAACTCCTGGGCGGTCTTTGTAAGGGTGACCGATTGGATTGGCCAGCAATAAAGACTATTCTCTGCTGTAAAATCACTTCCCGGTGGTTCGGAACCCACCTAAAACTGTAGGTCCAACTCATCAATCACCATCATCCAACTTATTACCCACGCATAGGTCTCAGACCTATGTGGGCTTCATCCTACAAAAGTGCTGCCGCTATACTGAAGGTAAGTTAATGCCGGTTAGTTTTTCTCGCTGATGTTTTATAATAAATGTTTATGATCGTGAGTCTGTGACTTGTGCGTGTGTGATTGCCGCATTTGGTGACTCTGGTAGCGCAGTTGGTTGGAGCCCTTGTCTGTGATAAGATAAGAGGCTATGGCTGGCTTCGTTTCCTACAGCCTTGGGTTCGAATCTCATTCAGCCATGGATGTTTCTCATCACTCACCCATTCACCTCATTACCCACGCACAAGTCTCCGGACTCATGTGGGCTTCATCCGCAATAAAAAAATAAAATGAAGACTAGTGGTGTTATGAATGACAAACCTTTTGGGTGGATTCCGAACTACCCGGTAAGTGATAATAGCGATTTTGGATAGAACTACATTAACGATAACGATAATGCAAACTTGAACATGCTATGCATCTTGCTGCTCTATAACATCTCGCTTTAAGAGCAGACAGATGCATAGAGTGTTTAGGTTAGCATTATTGTTAATTTAGTTTTGCCGAAATTCTCTAATATGTCATCGTGATATAGATATCAGATTTCTCTTAGATATCATCATGTTAATGCTGCCATTCACCTATCCAATTGCAGTCCCGAGCATTCGACGCTTAACAACACGATCGCCCTGACAGTCTGACACCATGCTCAGAGAGCGGCCAATCACATTTCCTCAAATTGTTGATAATTATAAACCAACAACAATATAATTGATGTAAGTTGTCTGTTAGGCATTGTCGCATGAAATCAGCTCTTATTGTGTTGAATATTCAAGTGCCAGTGATAAAAAAGTAGAATTTCGTTTTCACTAGATATTTTGTTAATATTTTTCGTTAATAATAAGATTTGCTAAAAAAAATTTGATTAATTTTTTTATTTATCCTTTGTAGCTTATACAAAAAAGTATTTTCAACTCAAACCTGATAACTATCTTTTATATTCGAGACGTGTCAGATATCTGTTGTCAGATAATATAAGACACGAGCGCTTTGACTGCCCATGGAAGGATCACCGCTTTCGTGTGTCCAACAAAAATGACTGATCACTGCTGTATAGTCACTTCCCGGTGGTTCAGAACCCACCTAAAACTATAAGTCCAACTCATCAATCATCCTCATCAAACTCATTAACCACGCACAGGTCTCAGACCTACATGGGCTTCACTCTCCAAAATAAGAAAGGATTTTCTTCCTCAGGTATTTATCAGTGATTCATGGTTCTATTTCACACTCTGACAGTCAGTCGTAAGATATAATGATTAATCAAACATTGTGTGAAATGATGTAACCATTTTATACAGTGGGAATCAAACATTTACTTCCTGAAATAGCTGGGAATTCTATATATTATACAATTTAAAAGTACACCGAATTTATAACTTCACTTTTACTTGTGTGTGTTATGATACTATTTTTATTTTATTATTTTTTTTTGTTGGTGCAACCTTGTTGAATTTATAAATTAAATAAGTACTGCAATGAATTATATATTTTTATCTACGACCATGTCATAATGCATACATTACAGTTTCACAATTGATGCCAAAACAGCTGTCTTTTCGAAATGCTTTTTGAAACCCGTTGCATAATGAGCTCATTATAGTACAGGTTCTACATTATAACACGGGTTCTGGACCAATCAGAAGCATTTTTGATGGAATCAATATCGTAATTCAATATTGTGAAACTATCAGCTGATTTCATCAAACTGCTACACCAGCTACTTTAACCTAACAATCTACTATAACTTCTCATATATGAGATGAGAGGTTAGGTATCTCTGACAGTCACAGGTAAAATGAAATTGTTTCAATTAAATGTATACTAGTGGTCGTAGATAAAATAGTGTATGCAACGATTTTATTTGGCCATTAAAGCACTCGTGAGATATTTATAACACTCGCATTCGCTCGTGTTATAACTTACATCTAACTCGTGCCTTAATAAGGGTCAAAATAAAATCGTTGCATAAACTACTAATCAGTGTAAATGTAATGAATAGCCAATGTTTTTGGCTATATAGCATAGTCAAAATTTGTGAAGAGAGTAGTTTAGGACTTTGCTGTATCATCACTTCATTGTTATTCTGTCTACAAATGAATGAATGAACATAAATGAGTGGCAACATAATGTTTAACAATGAATACTCTTTTTCTATTGATAAGCGCATATTGACACAGCACTGTTCAAAACTCTCACCGTTAGATGTAGCATGCCAGATTCAATTGCCGTCCAGTATAAGTCTTAACTAATGCATACTAACTGTAAAACATTTAATCACCTTTATTAGAATGCCATATTTTGAAATGAGAATCATAAGTTGTACAAATACACCCCCGATTGTCAAGGTTGACTACGTTTGTCATTAATTGTTGCTGTAGTAGATAAATAATCAATTATGACAAGGAGTGCCAGTTAGTGTTAATACTTTACTGAATTGAGACAGTGTACAGAAGGACGTCAAAATCAATAAGTAGTTCAATCACAAGTAGTTCAGATTTTCACAATAACGAGAGAAAAAGTGTTTGAAAAAATAGAATACGTCTTTATATAAAATAGGCGAACATGTTTTTTTGTGATGACAACTCCTCCGTGATTTCTCGACCGATTTCACGTCTCATATGAAAGATCTCATCGAGTAGATGTTTGATAAGGTCTTACATCAGTGGCGGATTAATGCATTTTTATGGGGAGGGGCGACATACTGAAAAAATACTGGTGGTCCGGGGGGGGGGGGGGGTTGATATGGAATAACAATTTTGGAAATTTAGTAGCCTTTAACCGCATTTTACACCATTCTAGCACTTAAAATGGAGAAGAAATATATTTTTTCTGTTTAAGAACAATCAAATTTCCCCTAACTAGAATATGGTAGTTTATTTCTGTATATTCATCTGAAATGAATAGAAATTGTTGTATATGTCTTGAACAAAAATTGCTTTGCTAGCTTAACTTTTTATCAAAATTTACAAAGAAATGAACAGAGTCTAAGCAATTTATTCATGATCGTGATGATTTTTAGACCTATATATTATATTTAAATTACTCTCAACATTCTCTCATGCTTCATAATACCAGTTCTTCAATAAATACATACTAGGTCAAATAATACAAACAGAGATGTATATGCCCCTACCTATTCTATAAGAGATTAATCTTATTTAAAAGTATTTCACTTGATACAAGATTTCCTTCATTCTCTGTCATTTGTTAATTCTTCATTGCATTATAATTATATAGATAACAACAGTTAAAGATAAAGTACAGGTAATATAGAAAATAAGACAAGTGGGATGACATGTTATATTCCGTCTGTCATAGATGTGGCGGGACAATTAAAATTTTACCGTGTGCGTGTCGCATGTGTTTATTTATTAAAATGTGCAAGCCCTCGGAGGGGGCGGTCGCCCCCTCCGCCCCCCCTTTAATCCGCCCTTGTCTTACATTTTGAAAAAAGTCATCAAAGTGGACATGAACTATCAAAGTTTCAATTTTTGCCATTGCTTCTTTAACATAGGGATCGGTGAGCTGAAAATTTTCACATTTCAACTTATAGTTTGATGATCAGCTGTTTTGAAACAAAAAGTTTATTTTTCATTGTTCATTCAGAGAGAGAGGGTGGGAGGATAGGATAAAAAGGAAGAGAAAGAGGAAAGAGAGAGAAAAGAAGAAGAAGGGGAAGAAGAAAGAGAAGGAAGTGAAGATGAAGAAGACGAAGGAGAAGAAGAAAGAGGAGAAAAAGAAGAAGAAGAAAAAGATGAGGAACAAGAAAAAGAAGAAGAGGGAGAAAAAGAATAAGAAGAAAAAGAATAGGAAGAAGGAGAAAAAGAAGAAGAAAAAGAAGAAGAGGGAGAAAAAGAATAAGAAGAAGGAGAAAAAGAAGAAGAAGAAAAAGAAGGAGAAAAAAAAGGAGGAAGAAGAAGAAAAAGAAGAGGAAGAAGAAAAAGAAAAAGTTGAAGAAGCAGAAGAAAACGTGGAAGAAGAAGAATAAGAAAAAGATGAGGAAGAAGAGGGAGAAGAAAAAGGAGAAAAAGAAGAGGAAGAAGAAAAAGGAGAAAAAGAAGAATGCTGTCATTCAGTATGTAGAAAATCTACATTTGGAATGTATTTTAAAAAGTTTAATAAAGTCGCACATTTGTGCGACCCGGGATAACCTAGTTTTAATAATTAAATTAAATTGTTATTCAATATAGTTAAACGACAAGGAATGCCAGTTAGTGCTTATAATCCATTGAATTTAGGCAGTGCACAGAAGGACGTGAATATCAAAATTATCAACAAAAGTAGTTCAGATTTTCAAAAATAACGAATAACAGTTTGGAAAAATTGAATGCCTTTTAATTATTTGTTTCCATGATGAAGCCGAAATAGGTCTGAGACCTGTGCGTGGGTAATGAGTTGGATGATGGTGATTGCTGAGTTGGACCTACAGTTTTAGGTGGGTTCCGAACCACCGGGAAATGATTTTACAGCAGAGAACAAAGTCTTTTTTTGCTGGCATATCTAATCGGTCACCGTTACAAAGCGGACCCAGGAGAACGCAGCTTATCTCTACCTGATTGAACAGATACCTGCTACGCCTCACGGCTATCACTTCCCTTTTAATTAAATGAAATTGTTATTCAATATACAAAGGAAATTAAATGTCCGAGAGAACACCGATTAGACTTGATAATTTTATTTTATTTATGAAAGAAAATACTGACTTGAATTAATTGTAAAAACGTTAATGGGAGTGTGTTCGGATTTTTGACGTTCAACTGTAATCTGGAAGGATTGTGGAAGCTGAGATGAGTGTAAATTCAACACAAGAAATTAACATCAAACTGTATATTAACAGCAAACACAGTTATTTGGTCACAATGTATTTTGCTAAATATGATTGACGCCTCGCAATGAAAGCGTTAAACAAGAATAAGTTTTTAATCTTATTTATTCCGCACTTGAGGTTTGGACGACTCAAGTGTGTGGAGTCGTGATGATTTGCAGCGGAAACATTAATTTGAGAGGGAGAAGACCCAACGCTGCAAACGATAAAAATAGGTTAGGATTCTTTTTAGTAAAAAATTTGGATAATTGCTGATAAATATCACAGATAAAGATTATTAACTTGTTATGTGAATTTGACGACTTGCAGTCAAATATTCATTAAAAATAAGTAAAATTTACTTACTCTGTAGGCCGAGCGCTTTCGAATCTTTGAGATCCGTTTTCAGAGGCCTCTGAAAACGGATCTCAAAGATACGAAAGCGCTCGGCCTACAGAGGAAGTAAATTTTACTTATTCTTAGAATATTTGTCTGCAAGTCGTCAAATTCACATAACAAGTTAATATTAACAACGCAGTTCGTCAAGGAACAAGAAATCCAGGAAGATAAAGATTACTTTATTTATTTAATTACTATTTTACGGGTCTTCTTTACATGAAAAATCAGCAGAGATAGTTTGTAGCCTATCTGAACATTTTAATTTGGCAGTCAACTATATTGTAGCGAAATTATTTAATTTTAGGATTTCATTAATGAGCTGAATAGTGCAATGTACGACCTTCGATGATGAATTATAGCATAATACAGGGTGGGGTACAAATAACTCCACTATTAGGGAAGCGATTAACAACAAAACTAAGTGAGATGGAACCTTTTTTCTTATATAAACCAAGAACACACATGATGCCATTCTAGAAAATGCAATATTAAGCTGTTCTAAACAATGTGTGACTCAACACATAGAGTGGATAATTGGGTTAAGCAGCAACTTTCGCAATATTCTTCAAAAATTTCTTATTCAAAATGAACCAGCTGTGCAATGTTTTGATTTCCGCCAGCCAAAAATAACTTAGGACCTACAGTGGCGATCTGTTTTACGTCAAACTTATTGTTATATTCGACCCCAAACTATAAAATCAAAAGGGATCTCACCTTGGACTATGATGAAACTATATACCAAGTTTCAAGAGGCTAGAATCTTCTTTTCAAAAGCTAGAGCACAGACGGACGGACAAAGGCATGATTTCAATAAAGCCCTATCATGTCCTTAGTGTCATTTCTATTAGCTTCCTTGATAGGGGAGTTCTATGTACCCCACCCGCCCCGCACAAGGTACAATAGAAAAACTCATCTAGTTTATCATTGACAATAGTATCTGAATAAAGGTTTCAAATTATTTCAAGAAATTACAAGAATAGTCATTTACTATGGAAGTTTGTGTTGCTAATAGAATCACACTCATTAAAGTGACTATGCAATAGAGCAAGAAATTGACATTCTGGCAATCCAAAATTTGGTACACTTTTAAGATCTATTGTTTGTTTTTATTGCGTCTGGTTGGCCTGATACTGGCGTCAGACAAGTCAAAGTGCTTGACAAAGCAAGACACAAGTCTGCTGAGAAAAAAACAACATGCACTTGTCCCCCGGAAAAGATCAAGTTCTTAATGGATCACAACATTCAAAATACTCTGCCAAACTGTAAAAACATTTGCTAATTAAGAACTTTTTCAGCCTTTGTTTGAAGTCCCTCACTTCAATTGTCTCCCTCAATAGTATCAACCAGGTCTGCTTTCTATGTGATGTTAAAATATTGTATATAAGCACACATTTGAAAACAAAAATTGTAAACTTATCATGAATAAAGTAATCTAATGTAATCATATCTATTGGCAGTGCTTGGTAAATCTTTCTACCAATAAAGTTGGGGTTTTCTTCAAACAGTCAGCCTATGGTATTGAGAAAATGGTATCTATACTTTCTTCGTGCAAATTACAAGATTAGAAAGTAAATAAATACGGCGCTGTGGAGAAAAACAACATTAAAATATTCAAACATGATAAATAAGTTTGCCATTTCAGAATGCTCACCTTTTTCCCGATGACGATAGTTGTTTCATTTCCATCTAAAACAATTGGGGTTAACGCACTGACTCGCGTCGATGGATGGTACTCTGTGTTTTTTTCTATAGCAGCTAAGTTTTTTATGGCAATTCGATCACCAGCTCTAATATCAGCTTCAAGAAATTCCTGAGCAATTTCACCAGAAAATTTTATTTTGTACAATTTCCCATAGACAGCAGTTCCATTTGACACAATAACTGAAATACGAGAAGTTTTTAAAGGATTGCTTAGCCGAACATTATGTACAGTAACATAGAATATTCCATCTTCTAAATCTTAATTAATAGTTGACAAGTTCATGATGTAAATTCTCGGAGTCATGAAAGGCTCATAATACATTCTGTGAATGATTCAAGCGCTCATGCTAATCCAATTTATATATTATATTATTCATCTCATTAGAGATTATGATCAATCAGAGCTAAGATATCAATATTCAATCAGAGATGAGCTACGAACTCCAGGCGCTCTTTGTAAGGGTGACCGATTGGATTAGCCAGCATAAAAGACTCTGTTCTCTGCTGTAAAATCACTTCCGGTGGTTTGGAACCCACCTAAAACTGTAGGTCCAACTCATCAATCAAATTCATTACCCACGCACAGGTCTCAGTCCTATGTGGGCTTCATCCTCCGAAAAAAAGTATGCTACAATCAGAACAGAATTGTTAACGTTTCAGTATACAGTAAACCCTCGATTATCCATCTTTTTTTAACCGTCTCATCTAGTTATCCGTCATCGTAAAAGAGAGAATACTACAAACTTAGCATTTTTTCTTTTAAGATGAATGACAGAATGCGATGGTTAAAGAGAGAGGGAAAATCGAGGTTTTACTGTATATTGAAACGCCCCTCAACCAGGCATAATAAAATATTTGTCAATATCAATAAATTCCATAAACCAGTCACAATTGCGTCAATAAGTTACCAATCCAAAAAAAAAACTGCAGAGGTTTTTTTATAATAACTGTAAATTGAACTAATCTCCTAGAGGCAATTGTAATTGCAATGAAAGTTAGTAAATATTAGGACGAAACCAGCACGGTTACATTTTATTTATAAAATTAAAGGATCTAGATACCTTCTTTCATGATTATGAATGTCGCTGGAGTCGATGCTTTTTTAATGTCATTGCGAAGCTCATTAGATATTTTGGTTTGCAACCTTATCACTTTACCCTGGAAAAAAAAAGAAATGAAATTGTTTGCATTCACAGATATGGATCCGAGAAACGGGTTCGTTAAACATACAACAATATTAGTCCATTTTGAATTATTTCACATTGCTAGTTGCTGGAAATACTGAGATTACTTCTAAGTTATCTTCTTAATAAGAATTTATTATAAAAAATATGATCACTAACTAGCAAGTAGTCTCAAGTATGAAAAATGTTGATCATTTTACAATTCATCATTTTATTATTATATAAAATTAAATATTGTGTTAAATACTTTCAATATTAAAGCAGTTAGAATAATTTTTCAAGATGAAAAAGGGCAGTACTTAAAATCTCTTGAAAAATTACCTCTACGTGTTAAAATTATCTCGTATTTTGAGTTATTTATTTTTCATTAGATATATATTTCAATGTAGGCTATCTATCTAATTTACCTGACTTCAAATAATCGTATTTTCGATTTGAAAATCCCAAACATCTAAAGGCAGACTTTAAAGCCAATTCAAAATAATCTTTATTGTATGTATTTTATGTATTGTATGTATTTTGATTAATTTCTTTGTTAGCTTTGCGTTTAAATTTTTGTTTTGTGATTTTCTTGTTTGTTTTTAGTGAATCTAATGTTTTCAATGAGGTTTGTTTTGGAGTTAGCTGTAAGCCTTTATTGTTTGTAATTTTTTAAGAATGTATTTTATTATAAATATATAAAATAAAAATAATTTCAATTGCACAGTAAGCACCAAGTGAAGGACGAGTGAACCTTCAAGTTATTAATTGCTAATGTGATAGTGAAAATAGTGATTTTGAAATGAATATTTAAACAGAAATTATTACCGCTATCGTTATGTGCAATGTGTATATTTTTCAGTAATCATTTTATTTGATTATTCCAATGAACAATCTCACCTGGGCTTAAAACACTTATATAAAGTTGCCGTTGTGAGTAAATAGAATGAAATAAATAAATGAAAATATAATTACTTCATTCAATTGGCAGACTATTTTCCAAAAACGTATTTTCTTGGCTCTTTTCGAAAATCCTAACAAATCGAAAATCCAATCTACTTATGGTTCCAATTTTAGTTTAGATTTTTATGCTCTTAAGTGGTTTGAAAATCTTTCTTGAAGATAGACCTTGCCTCACAAAATTCTTATTGTCTGAATGCACCACAGTTTAAAGATTGGTTGATAATTCGACAGTGGTAGAGTGAGCGAGTCAGCAACATATTTTAGAATAAGAATAAGATTTATTTCCCAATCATGCAAAAATACATCAATTATAATAATAATAAGAAATTAACTAAGATTCTAGACCATTCAATTACCCATATTTCGACCCAGCAAAACATAGCTTGAGCGCCAGACTAATCAGCTTAGCAGGAGAAATGCGGTAGTAAAAGCCCCCTAGCTATTCTTTCAAGGGATCTATTTTTTCTACACTCAAACATTTACCTAAATTTTACAACGGGACCAACTGAATTTAACAGATAACTTTAGTGTGATTCAGCGATGTCCCAACGAAAAGAAAAGATTATTTTGTCAATTTATTTCAAGTTGAGAGGATCTTAATATTATTATTTTGTTTTCTTTATTATGTGCATGAAGTTGCATTATATGTAAAAAAGAGTGATATAAACCCAAATCCTACATGATAATCACTTGGCCAAGCCAAGGACATAATCACCTGGTCCTTTATTGTCCACCTATCACAAATTAGCTCCATGAGAACCCGAAATTATGCTCATACTTTGGTTACACCGCAGCACAGAACAACAATTTACAATAAATCATTCCTAGTGAGGGCAATTACATTCTGGAACTTGTTGCCAGAGGACATTAAGTCGCTTGGTGGTGGGGCTCGGTTTGTGCGTGCGGTTGCTGGTTGGGTGGCGGTGGGCTTATTTGAGTCGAAGAACCAGGGTTTATTCTCAGCAATTGTTTATGGGTATGCTAGTGAGTGTGAATGTGCGAGTGTCACGATTTTTTGATTTTTTTTTGTCTTTCAACATTTTTCTATCATCTTCCTTCCCTTTTATATTTCAAAATATTGCATTAGAGAGGTTCTTTGTTTTCCCATTGATATTCACTCTCTGGTAATATCCTCTTTTCTTTTTCTCATTCATTTTCATCTATTGATCTCTTTCCTCTTTTCTTTCAATTATATTAAATATTTCTGTCAAAGTTCCCTGTTCAGATCATTTTAACCAATTTATCTTCCTAACTCTAATATCTTTCTACTGAACAGATTCGTTCATTTCTTCAAATCATCTTTTCTTTACATTTTTTTTGGTCTTTCTCTTACAGGTTTAGTGAAGTGCTTAAATTCATATGGTTGATTAGATTCACTTTTGTTTGAAACTTAACTTATCTAAATATTTTTTAATTTTTATATTAATGTGTTCTCGACGTGGTTTAGTGGTAGAGTGGACATTACTGTCCAAACTTCGCCACGTCAACAAATAAATAAGTCATTCTATAATCACTTGGTGAGCCACAATAAACATGGAACTAACTATAGTACTAATGGAAGACAAAGATATTTTAATTCCAGGTAAATTCCTGTTCTCTGCTGTAAAATCACTTCCCAGTGCGTCGGAACCCACCTAAAATGTTAGGTCCAGCTCATCAATCACCATCATCCAACTCATTACCCACGCACAGGTCTCAGACCTATGTGGGCTTCATCCTCCCAAGAAAAATAATTTGAAATACAATGGGAGTTTATTCCAAGGTATGTTTTCACTAAGTTGTGATCAGATTTGCCTTCACTGATATTGATTTAAGGAATTTTTAGTTCATCTACGAACTCGAGGTCAATTTTAGATCTAATCTAGAAATAGTAAAAATGTATATTGATAAAGAAGCTTACCATTATAATACACGTCTTTTCTGTTTTCTTCTTGAACGCTTCTTCCACTGACACAATTAATTCTAAATAACAATTTTGTATTTCCTGGTGGAACTGGGCACATGACATCCTGTCACCAGCCAATAGAATAACACTCTTATTCGCCTGTTTATCATACCAATCGTTCAGATCCATGAATGTTTCAATATTCACCCACTTTCATACAGAATCTAATAAATATTGGAAACAAAATCTCAAATATCGATAAGATCGAGACTGCCAATTGGCAAAGTCACGATTTTTTAGCATTCAATTATTGAATTTTCCTTTTGTGAGAGTCTTGTATCGTCTGCTAATCAACCTGAAAAATGAAGCAAAAAACATAACTTTTAGTGTTGACAGAAACATTTTATAGCAGAAATAAGTCCGCTGAAAAGTACACTGATAGGTGTAGTCAAATGTTGATGGTATTCAGGGTTACAAGAATTCAATGCGATTCCTCTTACAAGAATGAAATAAGTACTGCACGAAAGAGTATTTCAAATAGGGTTTTCACAAATGTTGAATTTAAGCACAGTTAATACACCTTTGACCTGCTGGACGCAGACAGACAGAATAGAATATGTTAACATTTTTAATGCAATCTCTCAGTGGGAAAGGACAGTGGCCGGCATGATTGTAACGGGTTCTAACACTAAAATCATTAGTGTTGTATGATTTGTAACAATATTGTAACGTGTTCTAACACTAAAATAATGCTGGCAACACTTGAAAGTAAAACTCGAACTTTATTAACACAATTAACTCACAGCAGACACTAATAAGTAATTATCACACAAGAGAACCAATAAAAGAAACAAACAATTCAATAACTCCCAACTAACAATGAATATTTCTACAAGATTAATCACTGAACAGAACTAATAGGCACAAATACCTATCAATAACTCAATAATAAATATCAAATAAATTGAATTGAATCTATTTCCACACAACATATCACAATCATAATGAGAATACAAAATTAAAATAGAAAGAAATATATTTCCCCACATGGACTACAGATCAGTGTGTGAGGAAAGAATTCTTATCTATTAAGGCTGTGCGCAGGGTTTTTGGTCATAATTTTTTTTTCAAAGTTCATTGAATTGAATATTATTAAGGCATTGAAATGCTAATTATTGCCATGAGAAATTATTTTTTTCATCAAATATTTTATGGAATATGGGAGTTCAAAGTTGAAATTTTTCGGTTTTGGGGGGCAATTGAACTCACCTACAAGTTATTTTAAACATTTGATAATTTTTTTATAACTGAAAGACACCTTGGGGAAAAGAATGACACATTTTTTATTTAAAATCAACAATTGGTTTTTTCAAAATAATTTTTTGAAAACCTGAAATTTTTCGCATGTTTAAAAAAATTTATTTTGATTGTTTGATTGGAATGAAAAATATATCATTTTATTCCTCAATGTGTCTTTCATTTTAAAAAAAATTATCAAAAGTTTAAAATAACTTGTAAGGGAGACCAATTGCCCCAAAAAACCGAAAAATTTCAACTTTGAACTCCCATAAGTTATTTCATAAAATATTTGATGAAAAAAAATTCATCATGGCAATAGTCAACATTTCAATACCTTAATAATAGCCAATACAATAAACTTCGAAAAAATTTATGACCAAAAACCCTGCGCACAGCCTTAATGTAAGAGATAATTATAATATATTACACAATGAGTTATCAATAAAATTTATAAAATATACAAATTGTTTTTTTTTTTTTTAATTAGAAATGAAAAAAATGTAGCAATTTTGAATAATTAAAAATTCCATACCAGAAGAACTGAAAGTGACTAGTCCAGCAATGATCAATGTACTATAGGTAAATACAGTAATTGGCAGATTCTCAGAACTCCCGGGCAGTGACAGCTTTTGAATAATGCTCAAGAATTAAGTGTAGGGTGAGTGAATCAGTGCCTCAGCAGCCTTCCGGCCTACATCAAACAGCCAATCGACTACCCTTCTTTTATATACATAGACACTGCACCTCCCCGTATCCAGGATTGACTTCAGAAGGTTGCGATATAATATGTGCATAAGATTATCGCTATTAAGATTAAAACTATTCAATGACTCATTATCAAACTAGGCACTCACTGATCACAATAAATTATTGCCACAGTTGTTAGCACACTAAACAACTGAATCTCACTGTACTGTAAAATGCATTGAATTGTACTGTAAACAGCACTGCATTGTACTGCCATGAAAAGAACTGTCACCTACAAACTTATCAGATCTGAATAAAAATCTAATTTAGAGCAAGAGCCGCAATTCGAATTCATCCAGTGCCATCTTGATAGAGAGATGTTGCTGGTGATACAGTGCAAACCCCTAGGACAAAGTGAGCAGATCCCTATCTCTTGTGTGGATCATTTTACTTCCTGGTGCTGGACCTGAATCATCAACAGTCTTCTGGGGATGTAGAGCTAATTATCAAAAACCTCTCACCAATGGACTTTTTTACTTTTTTAGCATGCATGGATCTTGAGGGTCCATACTGATACACAAGCTTACTTTACATCAGCAACTATAATTATTCCAGTGCCTACTGGAATTAAAATGTTTAGATGAATAGCAACCATTTATGGATCTAAAATTATTTATTCATCTCAAATAATTTGATTAATAGGTTTTCTAATATTAAAACTGACACTGTATTTCACTTTAAATAATGTTTTACTCACATATTATATTGGAGATGCTTGAGGAATGCATTTCACTTCTGAAAAGAAGCTTCATCAGCCTTTATTTAAAAGTGAAATACAGTGTCAGTTTTAATATTAGATTGTTCATTAAGTAATTCGTCAAGGAAAACATCACAGATAATAGGTTTTGTTTTACTTTTCACAATTGGGGAAGTTATAATTCAAAAAATCAAATTTTTCATTTGAATTACTTACAATAAATCAGGGTCTATGCAAGCTGGGATTTATGCCAGGTTCTAGAAAATTGGATTGCCTACAAAAGAGTATTTGATTACATTTCTTGTAACATAATTTATCTTTAAAAGCGAAAAAATAAACTTGAAATGTATGAAAACTTGGCTACTTATAATATGGTTCAGCTCAACTTTAAACAGATTTGTTTCATTTCGATGTGATCGATGTAAAAAGAGGAATAACCTAAAAATTTATACTTTGCACTTTTATCCTACTAGCTTCTGAGTTGGGACTATTTATGATGAAAAATTGTCATTTTCAAGTACAGTCTAATAGGGAAAGCCTATACTGGTACTATCCTTCCAAATATTAGTATTACAAATTGTAAGTCAAATGTGACATGTTATTCATGAATCTGGTTTGCATCAATGAGCTGTAACTTGATGTAGTGTTTCCAACAATTATTGAGAGAGGTGCCCCCTTCTACTCACTTATCTTGAAAGCTTAGTTCTACGAGCTAGGAAGCTCGAATTCAGTGCCTCAAGAAATACCGATTAACAGAGAATTTTCAATTATTGATTTTGCTTGGGCAATAGCCTAAAATAACTAGTAGGACCAGTACGTGTTGGGAGGGGGGGGGGGCGTCACAGCGTAGCACGTCGCTAATCTCTATCACACAGCATCATCCTGAACCGCCGTAGGCATGCAGCTATACACATCATTGGATTCATAAAAAAACGTGCTAAAACTTTTTCCCTATAAAATTACATGAAAATAAGTTCCTCAAAAATTCGAATTTATGGGGTATTTAAATTTTTATCAGTAAAACTATTGGGTTTACCATAGAAATGAATGGGGCCATTATTGTAACCCACTATATGGCTAATATAATGGAAGAAGAATCAACTCTATCCAATGATCCGTTACTGAGTTATCAAATTTCCAGTAATCACCTACAGTCTCAAACTTAGCGGTGGGGAGGGGGGAAACAGTGAGGGGATTTTCAATTTCTTTTTTTGGAAATACACTTTTAGTAGTAGTCTAACACCTGGGAAAGAGTCAGCTTTTCAGTAATTACTTGCGACATAGAACCTGTATTGACTGGGCTACATAAATCGAACCAAAGAAACGATTTGTTGACATACCCAGAAATAATTATTGCTGGTGAAAGCTATTTCATTAAATAGAAATTAATACGGTACGGTACAAGTTTTAGCAACATGATTTTCGATGTAAGTTGGAGACAGATGATTAGGTACACTGTAAGCTGTTCTTATTGTGAATCTACAGGTAAATAAGATAAATAACAGACTACCGAAATGAGGTTTACAAATTAACATCATGTGAGCACCAAAAAATATTCACAGCTCTTTTGTCTTAACAAATTGATTGAAACAATACATTTGAAGAAAACAGACCTAGCATTTGATGTAAGCTTTAACCGATAAGGAACCTGTGCACTTCCACCAAATAGTCCAAATAAAATTCACAGCAAAAATAAATATCCCAGAAGAATAGTCAAATACCAACGAAAGCTTCTACTCATTGAAATACTTTCGAGAAGAAGTAACCTATCCAATAATCTAAAATATTCAATATTAGTACTTTAATTAATTTAAGGTTAGATAGCAATTGGCTCTACCAGAAACTTGAGTTGTATTAAATCATCATATAAAAAGATCTCTTAGAACAAATGTAGTAGCTAGAAACGTCACAAGATTAAATTTCATCAAAACGTTTGTCGAAAATATACATTTGATAAACTCATAAAGAGATAATGTACGGTATACATCAAACAGGGGATCGCTTGAGAAAATAGTAATGTTTTATCATGTTACAATTATTTTTACGATGCTTTAATAGTAGTGGACAATTATACTCACTGTTCATAATCACTGGAAATATAGGATCAAAATAAAAATAGCACATTTTTACGAATGATACGACAAACGAAGTTCCCTGGGTTCCCTCCACTTATTATTTGCGTTGCTTACTTGCTTTATGTTATGTTATGGTTATGGTTGCTAGTTGGATAGGAGGGTTACCAGTTATCCAACCTGTCAGTTGCCTGACCATACCACTACCACCAGTGAATGAAACGTCTCTGGTTGCATGTTGGATCTTGCAAAGCCAAACGAAGCGTTAAGTCTGTTGATGACATAAAAATTAAAGCAACTTAAATTTTATATGAATATTATGTAAAATGAAAATTATGAACTTTCAGTAGATAAATTAGACACAATCATTCACCAAGCAAGGAAAGAATGTTATGAGAAATATAAATATCTAGATGGCATAGAACCAGCTGATGAAAAATCAGTTGTCAATAAGGCATTTTCACTTGAATATGAATATTATATTTTAAAATAATATTATAATTAATATTTCTAGGGATCATACCATATAACCAAGTGATTATGGTCATCTTTTATTACTTAGTAATCTATTGAGTCATACGATCAGATAAAATGATGTATTCAACCAGTTACTGTCTTGAACGTTTAAATATGAAGATTTATAGTTCCTAACCCTACTTTCTTCTTATTTTGTGATGATGTGAGTAAAATTTTCAACATAATCTACTAATCTAAATGAAAGTACTATGATGTGAATATCATTTAAAAGACACCCCTTCATATTCGAGAGATCTTTATTGAGGGCTATTTAGTCAGTCTGAATCTTAACAGCTCTTTCATGCGATCAAGTGATATGTCAGTGTATGGCTGCTCTGGTAGCGCAGTTGGAGCGCTTGTCCGTAATAAGATACGGCTCTGGCTGGCTTCGTTTCCTGCAGCCTTGGGTTTGAAACTCATTCACCTATGGATGTTTCTCATTACCCTCGCAGAAGTCCCCAGACTCATGTGGGTATGATACAATAAATACTAAGAGTGAGCTTGTTTTCCTAGCGTGACTGTATTTATTTGACAGTAATTTTTTTGTATATTTCCTTTACTTTACTAGTCTTCACCAGCAGTCCATGGCTGCGGGAATCGTCCGTTTTTCTTCCCCTCACCAGGGGGCACTCGATCCTTATAATATACCTATTGTAGTTTTATTTCTATTTACCTTCATTCGAACAGGGTCATGCCTTTGTAGCGTGCCAGTAACTTTAAACAATTCTTTTTAAAATACAGTTGTACAAATAAAATCAATTCGTGAAATCAGAAAACATTTGAATAATATTTTAAAGGCATTGATCCGTAAGCGTCACTAGAACTTGAGATACCAAGACATAGGTTACCAAGATGATGATGATGATTATTATTATTATTGTACAGTGTTACTTGTAAAAAAATTAGTAATTAAGCTTTTGTATTTTCATTATGCAGAAATAAAGATATTATTTATTATTATTAGATAATAGCTATGTGATTTCGATAGCAGTCCATACATACACCTGATACTTTTAAATGCTTCGAACAGTACTTACTGAGAAACTTGAATTTTAATTTCAGATGAAGAAAAGAACGTTGAATGCTTCTCAGTCCAGGTTTGAAGCAGAGGCTACTGCCTCTGTGTGCATTTTTTGGCGCATTTACTACGGTGATGACCATTCTCGTTTGTTCGACCGATATTAAAGGTGTCCAATTTCTTGTCCATATTATAGTTTCTACTAGTTTAGACTTATATTACTACTGTTAATAGGCTGTTTTCAAGGAAAATAATATTATGCGCAATACTAACTGTAGTTGTGTGAACATTAGACCTCACTCACCCAACACTCAAAATTGGATGATATTTTCGAAAAAGTTTTTTATAGTGTACAAGAGTATCTTTCACATCACAATTAAGCCTCACCTCAACTGATTGATATAGTAATTATGGTAACTAGTGTATAAGATTGTATAACTGTTATTCTGACTTGTCCTATACTCCTTAACTGGAGTCTCCAAGATGTAATCTACGATTGGGTATAAATTTCATTTCATATAAAAGTATTAGGGTAAGTTACTGTAGTTCTAAATTGTGTGTATTCCCTTTTCTAGGAAGGAGATACGGCAGAGTGCATTTTAATCTGACCCATTCAGATCTGGAGAATGCGATGCAAGATAATCCTCAATTACTTGATTATATCAGGGAGAACTACATCAAATCTCCTCCAAAACTAGATCATAATGACATTGGTACAGAAGAGTTTCTTAGTAAACAAATGAAGTTCAATATGTTTCTTCAATCACGAGTAGCAGACATTTCAGGGAAGAAGGTTATTATATTCATACTTATATAATTATTTTTGAAACTGTTATTTCAATTCACTCCTCAAATGTACACAAATTTCTGAAGACTAAATTTTTCGAAGAAAAAAAACACTTACACTGCGCACTGGTCTCTGACCTTGCAGTGTAATTTACATATTTATGTAAAAATGAATATTTTGTATCATCAGTATTTTGTTTTTCAAGAAAAATAAATTGTTGGTTACAAGCATGAAACATTTGGCAAAAAATGGAGCAGAAATATTTTACTAGTTGGTGTTTGTAATGGAATGGTGATATTGTGGTAGTTTATTTATTTATTTGATGAAATTATTACAATCAAGTAAAAAACTACAGGCATTTGCCCAAAACAGTTCAAATTACAAATTTGTCACATAAATAGTCCAAATTAGGTTATGTCCATAGGTTGTGTTCAAATTTCTGTTTCCATCAAATATTTCCACTAAAAAAAGTAGTCCGACAGTAAATGATCAATTTGAATGGTTGATAAAACCGAAAAACACTACAAAACACAAATATTTCAAGAATATTGAAATTAAATTGATAATTTTGAGCCGGAAATTCTCACAACCTCTAGGAGCTACTACAGCTGTTTAATAATAGTTATCCATAATGAATAAGACATTGTCCAAGCGGTTTGGGCAACATCAGTCTTAATTCAGTATTAAATCGACCTTCATTTTCTAAATTCTCTGTTGATATAATGTTGTTTATAGTTAAATATTTTGTCAGTTGAAATTTGTACCTGACTCAATAGTCTCGGGTTCGATTTCTGATTAGATCTGACTTTTTTGCGTCATCCTTTTTATAAACTCAGAAACTTCCAAGTTAATGAAAATTCATCTGACATAGAAAAATGTTCTCCATAATTCCTTTTTTTACAAATAAAAGTTATGAACGTGCCGTTTTTTAAGTCAGTATCAGGTTAAGAAATGTAAAGACACGTTTATTAGCAACCTTTTAAGTATGTAACTATGTAATAATGAATTAAGTATATTGCTCAGAATAATTATCAATAAGCATACAAATGAGAATTCCCTTTCTTTCTTTTGAACCTCTTTGATTTGATTTACATAGTTGAGGCATAAAATTAAGATGAATGCAATTAAGCAAAAACAAGGCTCTGACATTACTGATAGAATTCCGAAACCGCTGAACCGATTTTTATGAAATTTTCAGGCACAATGTAGAATAGTCCCAAGATGGTTCCTGTGGAGTTTGGGAGTTCAAAAGTCCTCGCTGAAACACACAAAAAGGAGACATCTATCCTTAAAGGAACAGCTGATAGAAGTCAACAGTTTTCAATCATATAGTGGGGCCTTAGTGGCGTTATTTGCGCTGTCTGCCGACTTACGGGCGTACCGTGAAGTCTGAGCATTGCAGTCATGTAGGAAACATATGACTGGAGAATCAAAGCTCAGCTTGTTTCATACATTATTTATTTTTGGTGGAAAAACAAAATTTTCTAATTGCAGTTTAACCAAACAAAAAATATCATTTTTAGGAAAACTAGGAAGATGCGGTTTGTGCTAGGCTCTTGGGAATTCACCGGGTACCGCTACTATAACTAAAATCCAGTTGCAACGCACGGCTGAACCGCTAGTAATTGCATAACTACCAACTAAAATCAATAATTGTTCTACAACGAATATTTTCAACGTATTTGGCCGCGAGCTCAGTTAATTTTAGCTTTAGATTCGTTTTTCTTTGCATGTTATCACTGTGTCTATATTATACTTCTATGGGTATATTATTTTTCTTTCATCAAGTGTGAAGCATAAAACATTCGGTCTTTATATAAGAGATTATTAAATGTATTGACAACTTGTACAAAAATCCATTTCCAAGTTGTACATGACTAATTCATTTTTATTGTATATATATTATAAACATTTTTCACTATAATTTTTTTTAATTTGCAAGTTTACTTATTAGTTGATGTTAAAGAATATCTTGCAACTAATTCCTATTCCCGCACTTCTATTTAAAATCAAGTAGAAATTTAAGTCTATTTTCTGTTCATATAGAAAATTATTTAAGTTTCATTCCTACTTACTACATTGCAACCAAGCTTTCCGCATGTCTTATGATTAAATTATCAAAATCTGTTCTTTTTTTACAACTCACAACAGAAATGCAACGTGTAGAACTTTGTCCAAGTTTTACTTTTTCCAAAACAACCACTTTGTCACTCACTCTTGTAGCAAATATTTTCGTTTTGAAATATATGATTACTTTTACAGAGTAGAGGTGTTTTCATTGAGACTGGGGCGTACAGACATGCAGCGGAATCTCAGACCGAATGGCTGGAGTTGGACCGAGGTTGGAGCGGCCTTCTCACCCAGCCCGACCCAAATGACTACAATATTCTAGAAAAGAAAGCACTTCACCGTCCACGCTCTCACATTGCAAATGTCTGTCTCAGCCCTACTGCAAATCCTAAGCAGGTACTCATTACGAAAGTTCAGATCAACGATCATTACCCATTGTTTTTACAATTATTTATAATTGTAATACTGTATTTAGAATGACGCCGATGTTCATCATATTCTAATTATTCAATTGAGACTGGTGAAAGTCGAAGATGTTTAGTTTTGGAATCGGATGAGTGACGATTTGCATAGAGTAATTAATGTCCTAATAATTCTATTTCCTTAAAGCTGGGCATTCACGTTCCGATTTGCTGTACGACTTAGTTGGACTGCTAGTTGGATAGTCGACTCCACTCACGCTGCAACTAGGTATCCAACTTTAGTCCTAGTCTGTTTTAACAGCTATTTGAAATTTTTTTTTTTTTTTAGATTACGTCTTGGAGACTCCAGTTAAGGAGTATAAGACAAGTCAGATCAACAATATTATACACTAGATACCATAATTACTTCAATTAGTTGAGGTGAGGCTTAATTTTGATGTGAAATTAACATCGCTCTCGAGCCGAAAAATGTAACCGATGTTGCCCGAAGGTCAAGCACTGACTGAGGTAAGTTGGACGACTTTGATCCGACTCCCCCACTCACGCTCCAACACCGTCGACAGTCTGAAGTCGGACCTTCCAGTCGTCCCTCTAGATGTTCCGAGTGGTCCGCTTCCAACTATCCAACAAGCCCATTCACGTTCCAATATCGGATCCAACCTTGGAGGTTGGACAGTCGTACTGCAAATCGGAACGTGAATGCCCAGCTTAAGAGGAAAATCTACACTGAAAAATACTACACTTACCAAAAACCTATTAACAAATCTAAGAAATCAACCTGTCCCAGTATGGCAAGCCTTGTATTAAAGTAGGTGTTTTATCACCATTTTTTCTCTGTTTGTGGAAATTCTTTCTATGTTATGTCTGCCGACATTTACTAGCCAATCATGGTATCCGCTTCTTGAATTTGCTATTGATTTGTTGTCTACTCGATCTTCGGTGCTAAATGGTTGTAGAGTAGTTGAAAGAGCTTTGTTGCCACATTAGAGACTTAGAGATGTCCAATTCTGTGTCATGCTGATCGTCCCTGTTCTGGAAGGTTGGTTTGTATTGAATTTGAATTTTGTTCTTGAATTCTTGCGTATCAAAATACCTTGGCCATTGCTATTTGTATGTTAATCATCCCAGTGGTTTGGATTCAGCCTGAAACTATAATATTCAATGGATACCATTTTACCCCGAATTAGTAGGGATCATCCAAGAGGTGCTCCTCATCAATTTATTAAATTCGTATCCTAGAAATATTATGTATAATCTGTTGATATGTAAGCTTTGTTGGTCGAGTAATTACTTTTGCTAATTATTTATAGCAATTACTGGTTCACGAGTGTCAAGCTGCTTCGGCTGCATATCATTTGCTTCATCATTCATCATCTGCACCCCATAGTTTCTAATCCACATAGTCCAAACGGCGAGAGGTAGATCAACACTAATATTACATAAATCATGAGCTTGGATCAATGTAGATACTAGCTAGACTAGCAACTTTACCGCTCTCTCATTTGTAGGTCAACACTGCTCTAAGCTCTTTATCTATGCAATTCGTATAGCTCCAGCCGGGCCTTCAAGCTATTTATAGATCTGCCATGTTTTTCATAATATCTAACTTGTAAAAGCCTCCCTGCAAATAAAAACTATTTGCTAAAAAAATATTCTCATCATGTACTAGAATAAAAGACCTTTTATAAGTAAAATTTTAAATTAGTAGTGACCAAGTGAGAAGAAGATTAATTTTACTATTTTTCGCGTGAAAGTTTTCAGCATATCTTAAATTTTTAGTTTGTGTTAACCTCAACGTTTTGGACAATGTAACATATATTCAAAATTTGTGAAGGGAGCAGTTTTGCACTTGAGTCTATTGCACCTTCACACTCGTTGTAAATTTGTCACAATAAATAAATAAATAAGGCTTTATTGAACGAAGAACTCAGCATGAATGAATAGAGTATAGTGAATAAGCAGTTGAAGTGAATGAGAGGTTACTATGGCAACGCCATATGTGATCACCACACATCATGAATTAATAATAATAATATCATCATGAATTAGGCTGATGGCTATTAACGATTCAAAAAACTGCGTAAAACTTTGTTATGCTTTTATAAGTTGAAGCAATAGTTTATATTGTGATGTTGAAGATCCATCTTTTTTCCACTAGTATATAATAAAAATTTGAAAAACACTTTTGAGTGGAAATTGTGACTCACGTTATGGCGTGACGGCCGTTTCACTCTGTTGTAGAGCACGTCAAACGACCCACAGTACACTCATAAGTACACTTTTGGGTCGTCTGACGATGCTCTTTATAACAGAGCGAAACGGCCGTCACGCCATAACGTGAGTCACAATTCAAAAGTGTTTTTTATTTTTTTATCTACGACCATGTCATAATGTATACATTACAGTTTCACAATTGATGCCAAAACAGCTGTCTTTTCGAAATGCTTTTTGAAACCCGTTGCATAATGAGCTCGTTATAGTACAGGTTCTACATTATAACACGGGTTCTGGACCAATCAGAAGCATTTTTGATGGAATCAATATCGTAATTCAATATTGTGAAACTATCAGCTGATTTGATCAAACTGCTACACCAGCTGCTAACCTAACAATCTACTATAACTTCTCGTATTTGAGATGAGAGCTTAGGTATCTCTGACAGTCACAGGTAAAATGAAATTGTTTTAATTAAATGTATACTAGTGGTCGTAGATAAAATAGTGTATGCTACGATTTTATTTGGCCATTAAAGCACTCATGATATATTTATAACACTCGCATTCGCTCGTGTTATAACTTACATCTAACTTGTGCCTTAATAAGGGTCAAAATAAAATCGTTGCATAAACTACTATTAATTCATATTGAGTCTGGTTTTATTCTGTTTGCAGGTATCATTTAGGACTTCAATACAATCACCATCAGCCAACACTTCTGCTCCTATGAATCTCAAAACAGTTCAGTGCTTTCCACTGTACTCGCTTATGCTAGCTTACGGCTTAAGAGATATTGACTTTCTCAGTCTCGATGCTGAAAAAGCCGAATATGAAGTTTTGCGTACACTGCCGTTCCAAAAAGTTAGAATTAAAGTTATTCAAATACGGTTATCGAATGAAGACAGCGAGTCAGACAATTTTGAATTCTTAAGAATATCCACATTCCTCTCTCATCAAGGTTACACGTATGAAGGCACTCTGTCAAGGCCTAAAAATAAGATATTTATTTCTTCTCTCAAAAAATCAGCGCCATTCTATTTGAAAATTTGAATAGTCAGATATCAGGACAGTATTATATTACGTCATTAAAGATAATGATTATGGGTTCGTCGGCTGGTAATACAATGAAAATATGAACAAATGTTATTTTTTAATGATTGTGTATATTTAATAAGATTTTGTATTAAACCTTTTTAATTTAAGCGTAAAAACATTGAAAGTTTGAATAGATATCAGGACAGTATTATATTACGTCATTAAAGATAATGATTATGGGTTCGTCGGCTGGTAATACAATGAAAATATGAACAAATATTTTTTTAATGATTGTGTATATTTAATGAGGTTTTGTATTAAACTTTTTTAATATAAGCGTAAAAAACATTGAAAATTTGAATAGCCAGATATCAGGACAATATTATATTATGTCATTAATGATAATAATTACGAACTGGGCTCATCGGCTAGAAATACTGTGAAAAATGAACAGATATTATTTTTTAATGATTGTGTATATTTGATAAGATTTTTTATTAAACTTTTTTAATTTAAGAGTAAAAACTATTCTTATTTATTCCTTTTTTTATTCAAATTTAATACGATGCCAGTAATAAATCATTCATTGAATGTTAGGAATTTAATTTCCTTCCCTACTATTGTGTATTAGTCTTCTATGATTTAAAATAGTAGTGTGGGGTTTGTTTATAAAGAATCCAACAGAAAACAGTAATTATTTCCTTTCTACGTCTACCGTTCAACTTTCAATGTCGCAAGAGCAAAATTTGACATTGTAAAACTCAATATTAGAAAAAGTTCTGGTTTAAAACAAATAACAGAATCGTTATCTTTTCTCACATAATTGGTTCGGTATCTGTTACATACAGTGCGAGACTGAGCTCCATATCCCTCGGAGGAATGCACTACGTCATCGCAAAAACAACGCAATTGTGCGTCTCTGTGCGTGCGTTCCGCGCTGTCCAGTATAGCAATTCTTCGTCTCTCCTCTTCAGCCGTCAGGGACACGGAGCTTAGTCTCGCACAGTAAGTGTCAAACGGTTCCCTGAAAAGGTACCTACATCACAATAAAACATTGTTTGAAACCACGAAGTTGAAAGTACAGTATTTTAATTTTTTTTTTTTTTTGAGGATGAAGCCCACATGGGTCTGAGTTGGATGATGGTGACTGATGAGTTGGACCTACAGTTTTAGGTGGGTTCCGAACCACCGGGAAGTGATTTTCAGCAGAGAACATTTTATTAACATTTAACATTTTATATATATATATTATATTATATATTATTTTATATATTTAACATTTTTTCAGCAGAGAAAATTTTAAAAGTACCGTACAGTGCTTTTAATTTTAATGGTAGAAACATTCTCCAAAACAAAAATATTATACTTCCATTACAAAATAGATAACTGCACTCTGTCGCCACGTTGCCGGTTCGGCTACAAACAAGGCAGTGACTGAGGCAGAGCTGGCGGTTGTGGAAATTTGGCAACATTGCACGGTTAGCTTGAAGCTTTCAGTATTATTTTGTAATGAACTCCAGTATAGGTACTGAATGTCAGAAAAACCCCGAATTGAATAGCCTACAACATTCTAATAAATTCTTCATGTTCAACTTCAATAAATGTATTTGGATTAGGCTACACGTAATGAAGTGAAATCATGCAAAATATCCATTTATTGATTATATTACAACAGTAGATAAAATATTTTCTTACAAATTTGAGAATTTAAGTTATCTTACTTTTCACAAGAGTAAACAATAATAGTAATGTTATCACATGAATACTTAATACTGTGGCACGTGGCTCACCAACACGAAAGCTTTCTCTAAAATTCAATTTCACTGGAAAAATAGATTTCTAGGAAGTAACTTTTCTCGAAAAGTTATTTATATTTAGAAAAACTTAGGTGGAAAGATATAGTGTTCAATTGATAGCCTTGTTAGGTCTTTTACTCATTACATTCGTGTGCATGAGTATCGATTAAATCTAAAATTGCATCTTTTCAGCTTTATTAATAATATTACTAAAGAAATCTATTACAAATATTACCTTCTACTCAAAGTTATTCAGTAATTGTACAGTAAACAAACTAATAATATCTGAGAGAATGTAGATTCACAAGCTTGTTTATTCCTCTCTTCATCTAAAAAAATTAGAATATTTATTAATTTTGTGACCTACTATCAAAGTATGATCAAATAATTTTTCTACTTTACTCACAGGCCAACAAATCTTTCCTCCGTACAGTTTTAAATAAAACAATTTTCATTAAAAAACTATCATATAAAAATGAAGTATTAGGATTTAAAACATTGAACATAAATAACATAGATTATAATCACAATTAAACATGTAATTAAAAACAGTAACTATGCTATGCTTGCAATAACGGAAGTCTTTGCAAAATATTCAATTAGGTTTATTTACTCTTTCGCTAATTGTTGTTTTTATGAATAATTGTGAATTGTATTAAAAATTTAGATGATTAGGCCTTTGCAATGTAGAAAGAACAGAATAAATTGAATATTTAACGTGAGTTGACTGTTTACTAGGGATAAAAATATTCAAATAAGCAACACATAAATCAATTGTGCGTGAGAGGCAATTTACTTCAACTACCGGTATCTGCTTATGAAAAGCGAAGGAGTATATAGACATATTGTACTTCAAATGATTACAAAATAATAGCATAAATGTATTGTTTCATGCCATTGTCAAACTTCAAATACGAAAATTAATTATACTAAATACATTAAGCTGAAGTATACTTAATAGAAGTACACCATGCAACTGTAAATTGATTTCTATGAGGAAATTTTCCATAAAATCTGAGTAACACAAGACTGACTACTGTAAAAAGAGATCACCAATCTGTGTCGAGTGCAATCCATCTTTAAAACGTTCATGCTCACTTCAACACTCACAGTGAACAGCATATGAGATACAAATTATTTTTTGTAGAAATGGTAACGACGAAGTGGCATTCAACTCATGAAAGCTTGAAGGTCAATGGCTTGCTTGGAAAATCGCTGCTTTTTCACGGAATGCCATCATTTTCCTCATTTTCTCCTCTTCCTCTTTCCTCCTTTCTTCTTGTTCTTGCCTTATTTCATCTTCGAATTTACTCCCCCTTCGAATTTCTTCAATCTGGAAAAAAGTAAAATCATTTTGAATATACTGTATAGAAGAATTAAACAGACTTTTTTCTATAGTTCGTCAGAAACAATAGGCACTAGTAGTTCTGTGAACAGTAGACCTCACGCCCAAGAATAAGGGTGCTTGCACAGAGCAACATACTCGATGTAATCAATGATAATCACCAGAGCAAAATTAAACACAATCATCAGACCTAATCCTTGATTCAATTTGTGTAGTCTATTAATTTCATGTCGGTTTTTCACAAAAGGTCACTCTGTATCACATCAACAAAGCGGATAGCCTTCAGTTCACAACAGATGGGCAGCTAACCAAACCTAACCTAACCTGGCTAGATTGTTAACCAGGTTAGGTTAGGTTTGGTTAGCTGCCCATCTAATGTGAACTGAAGGCTATCCCAACAAAGCTGTGTTTTGATTTGCGAGACAGCTGATTGCTCAAATTAGATTTCAGATGTCTGAGTTTATAAAAAATATTAATTAAATTTGTATATCATTTACTTAGTCATCACTTGTTATTATACTTAATAATAATAATAATATCGTGTGACCTGGCTGCAAGGGCGGATTAAAGGGGGGGCGGAGGGGGCGACCGCCCCCCCCCCGAGGGCTTGCACATTTTAACAAATTAAAAAGGGTAACACTTGTGACATGCACACGGTTAAATTTTAATAATTTTAATTGTCCCGCCACAGACGGAATACCTCCAACTTGTCTTACCACTCCGCCTCCGCCGGCCGGGAATTAACAAATGTTGTAATACTTATTTTGCCTTATTTTCTATATTACCTTTACTTTATCTTTAACTGTTGACATAATTTTAATTCAATGACGAATTAACAAATGACAGAGAATGAAGGAAATCTTATATCAAGTGAAATTAGTTTGAATAAGATTAATCTTTTATAGAATAGGTAGGGGCATATAAATCTCTGTTTGTTTTTGACCTAATACATATTTATTGTAGTACTGGTATTATGAAACATGAAAGAATGTTGAGATTAATTTAAATATATATATAGGTCTAAAAATCATCACGATCACGAATAAATTGCTTAGACTCTGTTCATTTCTCTGTAAATTTTGATAAAAATTAAGCTAGCAAAGCAATTTTTGTTCAAGACATATTGTATTGTATGAAAAAATTTGTATTCCTAATTCCCCATGAATATACAGAAATAAACTACTCTAGCTAGGGGAAATTTTATTGTTCTTAAACACGAAAAAATTATATTTCTACTACATTTTAAGTGCTAGAATGGTGTAAAATGCGGTTAAAGGCTACTAAATTTCCAAAAAATTTATTCCATACACCCCCCCCCCCACCAACGGGTATTTTTGGGGTATGTCGCCCCCTCCCATAAAAATTCATTAATCCGCCACTGCCTGGCTGGCTCAGGTCTGGTGTCAGAGTTATCAGGTCGCACCTGAATAAGTTCAGGGCCTCTGACGTGACTTAACGACTGTTTTTTAGGCAGCCGGGACCGACAGCTTAACGTGTCCTCCGAAACACGGGAGTGGCCTGAGGTAAAATCTTTCGGTCACAACTGGGTTAATAAATTAAATATAAGAAATGAAACAAACGAATATGAATTATAACTTTATTCATATGAATAAGGCTCAACCAGATGTTACGGACCTAGGGCTATCTATGGATCTGATTAAAATTGCATAAGTGATGGAGAAGCTCATTTAAAAAATCATAAATGTTCCTATAGAAAAAGGCTTGGTTGCCTATCCCTTTTTCCTTATAATTATCCTTTAAATGAAACAAAATTTCGAAAATACACATACATCGCTGCGCATTCCTAAAAGAAACATTCATGCCAAATTTCAAAGAAATCGGTTTACGCGTTGGCCGTAAATTTGTTACAGACAAAATGGTCGACTCCTTACATAGACCTCTCTTCGCTCGGTCAATAATTATTTAAAGTTTCAAGTGAAATATGCAAGCTAAACTTGTTCTAACAGTTGTTTCATAAAGGCAATAATTTTTAGAAAATAAAAAATAGTATAAAAAATAAGTAAATAATATAAACTTTTTATGTGAATTCAACGACTTGCAGTCAAATATTCATTAAGTTAATATTAAAGTAAAGTAAAGTTAATATTAACAACGCAGTTCGTCATGGAACAAGAAATCCAGGAAAATAATATAACTCGCACTTGAAAAAAGAAAACGTACAAAATAAACGGCAAGTAACATATAAAAAGCGTATAGTAATAGTGAACAGAGTCCTCATAAGATTATATTGGTAATATTGTCTAGTAATATTGATCTATTGGTAGTTCTTCAATTTCTGAATTATTATTATTTTTTGAGGATGAAGCCCACATAGGTCTGAGGCCTGTGCGTGGGTAATGAGTTGGATGATGGTGGTTGATGAGTTGGACCTACAATTTTAGGTAGGTCCGAACCACCGGGAAGTGATTTTACAGCAGAGAACAGTGTCATTCTTGCTGGCCAATCCAATGGGTCGCCCTTACAAAGATGGCCCAGGAGTTTCCTAGCGTATCTGATTGAACAGATACTTGCTACGGCACTCGCCTATCACTTCCCTTAAATAATAATAAAAGTAAAACTTCTTCGTTTTGATTATACTAGTAATATATGTGCATTGATCTATTGGAAGTTCTTCAAGTTCTAACAATTATTAATTTATGATATCCCTATAATCTATGTAATATGCGATAAGATGCGCTGTAAAGATTTTTTACCAATTTACAACGAATTTCAAAATTCTTGGATTTCTTGTTCTATAACGATCTGCGTTATTGATTTTAACTTTTTGTTATAAATTTAAAAGTTTAAATTTTAAGATTGTGAATATATAAAAAAATGTACTCACACGTGGCCTAACGTTTTCGAGTTGTTGAAACCCATCTTCAAGGCATCCTAGATAGCGATGTTGGTTTGTTGGTTAGAAGAATTGTGGTTTTTGTATAATGTGGTAAAAAAGTTTGTGTGATTTAAAATTGAACTGTTTATTGTGAAATGTTTGAAATTTACAAACACACCACACACAATAAACAGAACATCCTCAATGAACAGTTACATTTTAAATCACACAAACTTTTTGACCACATTATACAAAAACCACAATAATTCTTCTAACCAACAAGCCAACATCGCTATCTAGGATGCCTTGAAGATGGATTTCAACAACTCGAAAACGTGTGAGTACATTTTTTATATATTCTCTCTAAAACTGAATACAAGTCGTTAAATTTGCAGCAGAAAGTTGAGAATTTCAAAAGTTTTAAAATAGTTTTAAATATAGAACACCGCCGCCGCACTAGAGCGACCAAACTAAATATAAATACCTTAATCTATTACAGAATTTTCATACAATTATTGTAGTTTATTTCTTTATATTTAGTATTATCTTTCAATTTATAGCATATTCTTTTATTTAATTTTAACTTTCAATCTATAGTAGACCTTTATCTTTATTCTTTTTTTTCTCTCCCTTTAACCTTTTCCTTTTTAACATTTTTCAACCCTATTACTCCCCTTCCAATTACCTTGAAGTGCATTTTGAAACTTGTAAAAAGTTTTCTTTCAGTTCTTTTCATTGTTTAATTTATTGTAAGCATTCATTTTATTATTGTGTTTTATTTTATTATAGGCAACTGCTGTAAAACCTTTTTCAGGTTTAGCGGGACCATTTTGTAATGTCTTTTTATGTAATAAAATTGATTGATTGATTGATTGAATAGTTTGTAGCGCCCTGTCATCTATACCATACTTAACAGTCTGATAATATTTTGGACAAAAACATAAAATTCGTCAAAATCAAAAAATCATTTCCAATCCTCAAATTACTAACCTTGGCTTCAAAAAAGCTTTTTGCGCCGTTCACTCCCACTTCTTCGACATTTATTTCTGTTCGTTTTGCCAGTTGACTCAAACCATCGTTGTCTACCAATTCACCGGCATTGGCTTTACGGAAAATCAAGAGAAACTGGAAGCAAACCAAGCAAAAATCATTAATATAGTTTAATATTTTGAGAATTTGAGTTTTTATCATGCTTATTTCGTACGCAAAAAGTAGAATAGTTCATCTATTTCTATAAGTTACATTGTAATCGTACCTTTACAACATATAGGCTACAGTAATAGTATAAGAACAATCTAATATTAAAACTGACCCTGTATTACACTTTTATATATTGTTAACTTTTCATGTGAAATTTAACGACTTGCAGTCATGAAAAGTTAATATTAATAACGCAGTTCGTCATGGAACAAGAAATCCAGGAATTATATATTGTTTTACTCACTTATATTGGAGATGCTTGAGGGATGCATTTCACTTCTGAAAAGAAGCTTCGTCAGCCTTCTTTTCAGAAGTGAAATGCATCTCTCAAGCATCTCCAATATAAGTGAGTAAAACAATACATAAAAGTGAAATACATTGTCAGTTTTAATATTAGATTGTTCATTAAGTATTTCGTCATGGAAAACATCACAGTATAAGGATTATCGTATAGGCTGCTATAATTAAACTGCAAGAGAGAATATGAAAAACTAAAGTATGAGGCTGTCTATAATATTTTTATTGCTGAACACACATGAAACTGAATTTTTGAAGTGAAATATCGGTCATATATGATCGTATAGGTGTGAGAGTTCTAAAATTTCAAGTTATCTAGGCCTGCTCTAAGAGAAATTTCCTGGAGATTTTGTAGCCAGAACACGATTTGAATCAAATATACAGAAAAGTATACAATAGCTGATTCCACATATTAGTATACGTTTGATAAGATTCTCTCATGTGATAAATACTTTCCAATAGCATAATGAATTTTTTATTGCTGATGATGTCCACATAAGTCCGAGACCTGTGCGTGGGTAATGAGTTGAATAATTACACATAGATGCCAGACGGAGGAGCGGGATTTGAACCCACGACCGCTTAAACGACAGCAAGCTGAAGTTGCTACGCCCCAACCAACTGCGCTAAGCGGCCCGCCTATTGTCTCAACCACTTTAATCTTTTATACAAGAGATACTATAGTTTTGACATTTCGACAATCGAACAGACATTTACAATGACAGTCGAAACTGTAGTATCTCGTGTGGCAATAATTGAAGAAACTAGTTGAGCAACATCAGAATTATTCACTGTTATTGATATTTACCAATTATCAGCATCACAAATACTCTTAACGTCGTCAGATTAGGCGACTGTAATAAATTGTGATGTTGCCAGATATTTATTTATTTATTTTATATGGGACCATGCCAGCAGCTAATGGCAGAGAATCACCAACCTCAACTCACGAATTGACAGCAATAACTGTGTTGTGTTGCCTAGTCTACAAGTCTGACGCTTTTTTTGTAGATTACGTCTTGGAGACTCCAGTTAAGGAGTTTAAGACAGGTCAGATTAACAATTATACTCTTATTCACTAGTTACCATAATTACAAACCAATTAGTAGGGGCGAGGCTTAATTTTGATGTGAAAGGAACTCTTGTACACTAAAAAAAGCTTTACCAAGTAAATAGTTTTTCAATGTTTTTTAAATATTTCTATATTTTTAAGACTAAATACTGCGCTAGCTTGATGTAGAGTTTCCTACCAAAATAACTAGGTTTTTGGTTGAATAAGCTACTATTGTGGCTCACCAAGTGATAATCTCCTCGGCTTCTTGTATTATAATCATGGACGTCAAGATTTTGGTTAATATCATTCGTTTTTACATATAAAGTAGCTTCATACACATATAAGCAGGGTACAGTTAGGAGACCAAGTCTCTTGAACAACGGCCTACATGAATCTAATCTATTTACTCTTTATATACACCTAACCGTTTTCTTTTGGATCTTAAACACCCTATCAAGATTTTGTTTTGATGAATCACCCCATACTAAGATAGCATACCTAATATGTGACAGTAAGATCCCATGGTAAGCTGTAAAAAGTAACTTTTTATCATTCAATCTAGCGAGCTGTCGCAGGATAAATACCCCAGATGAAACATATGTTTTACAACATATTTTCTCAATGTATGGAGACCAGGTCAATCGTCTATCCAACAATACTCTTAGAAATCCAATGTTTTCTTCCTGGTCTAGTTGATTATCGTTTACAAACACGTTTATAGCCCTATCTTCATTTGAATTATGTTCGTTTTTGAATTGAAGGTATTGGCATTTTTTACTATTTATTGTTAATATCAACTGATTTAAGAATTGTACAATGAACTGCACACCTATATTGTGTCTCTATTGTTGGTTTGTTACCGCAGTCAGTTGCAACATCGCAATTTCTTCAAGCCGCCCAATTTGATGGCGTGGGGTATAAGAAGGTTTAATATGATAGCAATATATAAATAAGCATATGCTATAGCTTTTATTGTAGGAGACTCTTCCACCTCGCTGTTTGAGCGATGTGTTGATGAAAAACACGGGAGGGACAAAATTTAGAAAGTCCTCTCACAAATATACCTATATTATTTAAAATAAATAGCCTATTATGATGGTTCGAACCAAATGTAGAGTATTTAATGTGTAAGAACGCTTTCTAAATTCATAGAAGAAATCTTTAAAACTGATGAAAAATCAAAAAGTTACATGAATGATGGGGCGAAGCGTAGATTTATGACGACTATCTTCAAGGCGAGAGGAGGATTATACCACAGTCCTTATAGGGGAGAGGCGATTAATTTCTATTCAATGTGTAATAGCCGAGAAAAGAAGGATATTATTCATTTTATAGGTAAATGTTCAATTTAGGTGAAGTTCTCAGAGAGTGGTTGGGAAAGAGTAAATTGGATAGGGGAGGGGTGGTAGACTATCTAGAGGGTAAATGTTGGAAGTCACTATAGCGGGGTATGTATGAAAGGCCTGGAAATATCGCCATCACTTGATTCAGGAATTTAATTATTAAATTGAGAATCTAGTTATTAATTCAAAGCGCATAAAGTTTACAGTGTTTGTTTTATTGTCTGTTTATTATATTTATTTAATAAGATTTATGTTAATTTTGTAAAAAAATTTATGTAGCCTAAGTTTCCCGCACATAAATATTTTCATATTATAAAGCTATTAACCCGACTGACGGTCATTGGCTAAGCCTAGTGGATTTTTAGTTGTACTCAAAGTTTAAAAATGTGTCAAGTTTCTAAAAATATTTTCTTTTTTTATTCTTCAAGTATGTATTTTTTGTTTAATAAAATTCACTTCATTTATTGAACAGTGGTCCACTTTTGTGGCCAATTTATGATAGAAGTCTGAAATAAATTCGTAGATTTAGGTATTAGAATATAAAAAATTAAAATAGCACCAGGATTGTTTTCTTCTGTTCTGCTTCCGATTTCTTCCTACTTGAAAGAAGCTTGATTAAAAGTTCTCCAAAACTTACCTCTCTGAAGCTTATTTTCTGATCT
The DNA here is from genome assembly GCA_948455865.1 of Conomelus anceps. Classification (NCBI taxonomy): domain Eukaryota; kingdom Metazoa; phylum Arthropoda; class Insecta; order Hemiptera; family Delphacidae; genus Conomelus; species Conomelus anceps. Next base: position 4,579,258 of record OX418217.1, on the reverse strand, counting down.
TGGTCTTCATCAACTTCTTTAATCATGTTTTTCAGATCGAGGTGAGTTTGTGGTGCACCCAGCTTCTCCATCATTCTTTTAAGCTCGTCCAAATCCAGATATCCATCTCGTCCCACATCGTATCTGGAAATGAAGCACAGAAATTATTAAAGCAATTAATAAGAAAATGGAAGCATAGCCTATTAGGCTCTTGATTATATATATATATAAATATTTTTGGGAGGATTAAGCCCTTATAGGTCTGAGACCTGTGTGTGGGTAATGAGTTGGATGATGGTGATTGATGAGCTGGACCTACAGTTTTAGGTGGGTTCCGAACTATCGGAAGGTGATTTTACAGCAGAGAACAGTGTTTTTTTGCTGGCCGAAAAACCGCAAAATAGCTCATAACTTCATTGAGTACCGAAGAAATTAGGCGAATGCAATCAGTACCTAAATTAAATATTTCCACTCAAAAGGCAGTGCTCGAGAATAATGTATTTTTAAGGGAGACCGTACACGGGCAGAAAAAACGTGCCGATTTTGTCTATCTATACAGGCACAGTTTTTCGGCGCATATTCTGCACAGAATTTTTACATCAGTGAGATGTTCTCACATACTTCGTCATAGCATAGGAATCAATCAAGAAATCAATTCCTTAGTTTAATGGTCATAGGTAGGATGACTAATTCTTATTACAGCCGCTTGGATCTTTTATCGGTAAGCATGAATTCTACCACTCTGCTTTTCAATGCGGCTGTCGGCGGCGAATTTCAGTGTCGCTGATAAGAGAAGAGAACCACATGTAAACAACGCAATATTGGCGTGCTTTTAAGGTCGTGCTTTTTCTGACCTTGTATTTCTTCACTTGAAATAGAGTATATTATAAATAGCATGTAATAGATTTTTTCTAGGCGAAACGCTTCACTTTCCTACTAATCACTTTATAATTTTCATAGTATACATCTAGGTCAGCTGATGATGTAGAATTAGAAGTAAGAAAAATAATAAAATCGGATGTGTGAATGCTATGAACGTTCTTGGTGTACCTATTGATAGCAAGCTCTCTTGGAAACCACATTAAGAAAAAATTAAATTCTGCAGTATATGTACTAAGAAACATGAAACATTTACTATTTACTATGCTTAAATATCTATCATATAATAACGTTCCTATCTAATTTCTATAACATAAATTATTATTGAAAAATACTTGATTTGTTCAATTTCTTGCTTAATTTTGTCTCAATCGACTTTTATCATCTTAATGAGGAATATTTTTGTTTTATTTAGTATAATCGACAGGCAATTGTGATATCTACGGCTCTGTTTAATATCGTACCTATTATCAAAAAATTATCAGTTTACTCCTGAAAATCTAGACGTTAGACCTAAAATTATTCTGTCATGTTTTCCAGGACGAAATATTTAATGAACAATCTAATATCACACTGACACTGTATTTCAATTTAATATATTGTCTTTACTCACTTATGTTGGAGAGCTAGAGGGATGCATTTCACTTCTGAAAAAAAACTTCTTCAGCCTCGGGCTGATATATTATATTAAATTGAAATACAGTGTCAGTTGTGATATTAGATTGTCTAAAATTATTGATCATAGCATATTATTCATAATTGCGCGTCTTTATCAATTGCAGGCCCATATCTAGGTCGGGACAAGATGTAAACTCGCATTCCCTACTTTTTCGAGTATATGACATTTTTTGCAAGCTTGGTCTGGGGGTCCCCCCTCTTGATTGATTGACTATAACATGATGAATTTGATCATTTTTCATCTATTTTTTTATAAATTAGTAGGCTACCCTGAAAATGTTGAGCATTGTCATTTTCTTCATAAACAGTTTTGGCTGTAAATTCAGGAAGGAAAGTATTCAAGCCTGATCTGTATGCTACGGCTACGGATTTAGTAACGGCATCCGTGATATCGAGTTAACTGTCAGTAGTAGGCAATCACACCGCCTTTGAACAATGCGCTGATATCAACATGCCAGCCATAGGCGCCGACTTGTCAAAATTATTGGGGGGGCTCTAACCGGGTGGTCCGGGGGTCCTCCCCCGGAAAAATGTTGAATTTATAAGACCTAGAAATGCTTTATTTAACTACGCAGTACATAGAACATAGGCACACAAAAAATCACATTTTACTCTTTTAGACACTATATTAAACTAAAAATGTACAAAACTAAAAATAACATAAAGACTACGGTATAAAATATTATTATTATCATTCAAAAAGTCAATTTTTTGGAAGAAAAAAGCCTACGTCTATTTATTAAAAATACAGAGAGTATGAAGAATAAATTACTGTATTTAGCCCAATATATATATATACATATTGATTGGTTGGCCAATGTCCCTAAATCATAGACAAATTTTGAATTTATAAGACCTAAAAACGCTGTATTTAACTACGCAGTATAAAGAATATAGGCACAAACAAATCACATTTTACTCTTTTACACACTAAAATAAACTAAAAATGAACAAAATTAATGAACTAAAAATAGCATAAAGAATATCTAATATTACTCAAAAAGCCAAATTTTTAGAAGATGAAAAGCCTACGTCTACTTACTTAAAATACAGAGAGTATGAAGAATAAATTACTGTATTTAATTCAGTATACATACATATTCATTGATTGACCAATGTCCTTCTCCTTAAACCATTGAAAAAGTATACCTTCTGACTTCATTGCTGCTTATAAATTCGTTTATCACCGTACGCAAGTCAACTTCGTCTAGGACATCACGGTGGGCGTGAAGGACTGCTAAATTGTTTAGCCGTTTCTGTCCCATTGTTGACCTCAGATACGTCTTCAGTCGACGGAGTACACTAAAAGAGCGTTCTGCCGTTGCTGACGAAATTGGCACTACTTGAAGAAGCTTGATCACTTTAACCACTTCTGACAGCATTTCTTTAATGGCTGGTTCTTGTGAAAGATATTTCCTTACATCACGCATTGATTTCAGTTTTGAATTATTTTGCCTATTAATATCGGCTAACATGTTTAGATGTAGTTGCAACCTTTCAACATCCAGGTCATTTTTAAAAAACTCTTTTGACTGTTCGAAACTTGAACCTTCTTTGTTCGCCACTAACACACTCAAACACTCTTTTTCGACCGCAATGAGCCGCGACAAGCCCGTGGACTCAAAGCGTTCTTTGATGCAAGATCGCACCGTTTCACACACCTCGATGTAGAGAGCTTTGAAGTAGTCCTTCGGGGTGCTGAAGTTATGTGGTGAGCTGGCTTTGTTGTTTTCATATCTTTTTGGAACGCGCTGTTTCCTTGGAATCGCAGGCTCTTCTACTTGTGAAAATTTGTTTTTTAAGCACGACTTCCAAAATTCCTCAAAGCAATCTTGCTTTTCATCTAAAATGCTAATCAATCCTTTAAACATGCCTTCCACTTCAGTTACACTTAGATGAGGGCTCTGAATGTTTCCGTTAACTTCTTCTACTACGTTCATTACATGGCAATATAAATTCAAAAATAAATAAGTCTTGAACAGTATCATAGATTCAAGAAAACCCGCACATTTATAACCTGCTTCAGTTTTGTCTGTTGAGGAAAATGCCTCAAAAAACTGTAGGAGATCTTCGTTGTTTTTCAAAATCCTCTGTATACTTGAAGCTCGCATTGTCCATCGGGTCGGGCAAAGTGGTCGAAGATTGGCTTGATCGTTTCCACTTTCAAGGCGTATGTTTCTAAATAAATTAATTCTTTTGTTAGATTCCTTAACTGTATTTATTAGATCTTTGGCTAAGGCCATAACATCCCTCATGCATGAGAGGCAAGAAAGGCTGTCCTGCACTGCTAAGTTCAAACTATGGGCTGTACAGTGCACGTAGTGTGCCTGGGGCTGAATATCCAAAAGTAACTTTTGCAGGCCTTTAAATTTTCCTCTCATGTTTGCCGCTCCGTCATAGCACTGTTCTCTCAATTTTTCAATTGGTAAATTAAGCCGCGCAAAAATTTCCTTAACAATTTTGAAAAGAGTTTGTGCCTCGGTATTAGGAGTCTCATATAAGCCAATAAAGTCTTCATTGATTATTAAATCGTCACTTACAGTTCGAACACAAAATGACACTTGCTCATGAATCGATATATCACTTGTTTCGTCCACAATAATTGAAAAGTGTTCACTGCTCTTGATTTTAGCTAGCACTGAGCGCACAACAGATTTGCCCAATATATCGATTATCTCATTTTGAACGTCATGTGAGATCCATTTATACCCGGAACGCCCCAACCAGTCTTTTAACTCAGGAACGTCTTTTTTCCTAAGTTCTAGCAATTGCAAAAAATTTGAGTTGACATCTTCATGTCCTCTAATGGCCAAACCTTGCCGGCAAAGGTACTTAACTGTTGTAAAAATAATCTCAAGAGCCAAACGGGCTTTCTTCATGTCACTGTTCAATTGATAATTTAATTGAGCGGCTACGCTTGGTTTTGCTAAAGATGAAAGTTTTAAAACTCCTTCCTTATGCACAGACATATTTTCATGAGTACGAAATTTGTCTAATCCCTTTTTCCAGTTAGAAAAGCCAACAGTAGTAAACGCATCTTCTTTCTTGGTAGTCAATTGTAGAAGGCCTTTGGCCTCTGCCTCTTTGCAGGTCTGACAAAAAACTTTATCCATTGTTGCGTCATATTGTAACCATTTATATTTACTCACACAAGACTTCTGGAACGATCTTCCTCCAGTAGGCTTGTCATTAGGTTTCGTATTTTGCTGTGAAAAGCTCACGCCTGACGTTGAAGCAGTTGTTTCGACATTTGCCGGGGTTGCAGTGTCAATGCGCGGCTTTTTAGTAATAAATTTATCCATTATACAAAAAAAATCACAAATGCAGAAGCCGACAAAATAAACACAAAATACACACTAAACACTGTGCACAATTCTAACAATTGCAGCCCTAACAACACATGAAATTAGGTTATTCGCGAACGCAGCCGTGTCATAACTCACTTGACAAGCGACTATCACAAGACAGACTAGAGTGAGTGCAGGTGCAGTGGCGCAATGCTTCAAAACTCCTCTCTCTTTGGCTAAACTTACTCAGTTTTACGACGTATTAAGTTCGTAAAAGGATAACACAGTATGACATTGTGTTGAGAGTAATTGGTTTAGTATTTTTTATTTATTTATTTTTTTTGAGGATGAAGCCCACATAGGTCTGAGACCTGTGCGTGGGTAATGAGTTGGATGATGGATGAGTTGGACCTACAGTTTTAGGTGGGTTCCGAACCACCAGGAAGTGATTTTACAGCAGAGAACAGTGTCTTTTTTGCTGGCCAATCTAATCGGTCACCGTTACGAACAGGACCTACGAGAACGCAGCTTATCTCTATCTGATTGAACCGATACCTGCTACGCCTCGCGGCTATCACTTCCCTGCTGTACTGTTTAAAGAGTTTAAAGTACCGTATCACGAAATGCTTTAAACTTACAAGCAAAATGAAATTATCCTTCTCGACAAATTATTGGGGGGGCTCCGCCCCCCCAACTGAATTTTCGGGGGGGCTCGAGCCCCTCGGGCCCCATGGAGTCGGCGCCTATGTGCCAGACTGCATGCTCTTCCAATTGACAGGAAGTAAAGACAACGATAATCGACGTTTCAAAATCAAACCGCTTCCTGCTTCTTGTCCGAGTGCCCGAGATTCTAACAATTCCATGGGTGCAAAGTATGAGCATCACCTCACCACATAGGCTTTCACTTCCCTTTTATGTCAATGTTTCACATCAGATCGACCATTAACTCTCACTGGAGATAATAGTGTTCTTGTTCCTAGCATGCTTCATGCATAAAAAATTCTCTAATCTTTTTCAGTATGTACATAAGCTAGCATTTTAGACTTCAGTATAGGTTGTATCAAGCATATACAATTATAGTATTTCGTACTCTCCAGAATATTTTCAAAGAAAGAAAGGACCTCAAATTTGAAGAAAAATATATTATTAATAAGACCGAAATTGGGAACGAAAACCTACCTACCTACTGTCTAATGATATCATTTATATTTTAACTTTCCAAGTGAATTTAACGACTTGCAGTCAAATTTTTATTAAGAATAAGTAGTATTTTACTTACTCTGTACGCCGAACGTTTTCGAGTTGTTAAAACCCATCTTCAAGGTTTTAACAACTCGAAAACGTTTGGCCTACAGAGTAAGTAAAATACTACTTATTCTTAATAAAAATTTGACTGCAAGTCGTTAAATTCACTTGGAAAGTTAATATTAACAACGCAGTTCGTCATGGAACAAGAAATCCAGGAATTTATATTTTGTTATAATTCACATAAAATCATTGTAATATTGTGTAAAAACCACATGATATAAGTTCCATTTGAAATTCTTTTGTATTATTAATTTTATAATCTTTACTTAATCTAATTGGTGTTTTGTATTAATCTTATTCGACACTAGACAACAATTTTTATTATTATTGTTATAGTTTATTATTGTTGTTGTTGTTATTGTTGCTGTTATTGTTATTGGTGTTGTTGTTGTTGTTATTGTTGGTGTTGTTATTGTTGTTGTTGTTTATTATTTATTTATTAATCCACATAGGTGACAATGCGATAGTTATTTTAGATACCGGTTATTACATAATTCATAAATGATATCAGATACTGAACGGGGTTAAAAGCAGACTTATTCAATCATTGCGCATTCGGGTGTGAAATCGGAGGCCGATGACTCTCAATCATAATTTCGTAATAATTGTATGGTAAACTAAACTCCAAATAATTGACATTCACGGAAATTACAGAATAATTGCGAAATGGCGAAATAGCGAAGGTGTTAGAATTGTGGGTCTTCGTCTTCATCGGAAGGTGGAGATTCTAATAAATTAGTGGTATGTATGTATGTATATAGTACCATAGCCGATTCGACTGTAGGTGACTCTTCAGACCTCAACGATATGTTTTAGTCCAAAGAGCGTAGGCCTACTACACAAACGAGGAGTGAGGTAGTTTGTGATTGCTTTCCCCACTGAGCTAATAGAATTGTATCAGTATGCCAAGCCCACCGAAACAAATTCTGAAGCTCTATGTTTGACAGTCCACTCCCACCTTTAAACAGGGTCTGGCTGCACAGGTGAGTGTGCATACTATCTAGCACACCGCTGAGCTACTTCCTACATCCAAGCCATCATTCGACAGAGACGTTTGGAAAGCAACACAATTGATGTAGCCTTTTTTGTATGAGATGAAAAAAATTTAATTCATCTCAAGCCACAATTAGGCATAATTCGTGGTAAACTGACATTACTAGCTGTTATTTCTTGAAAATGCAATGAACTTGCTACTTTTTAAGTGTTAATAATGGACAAATCTTTGTCTAAACTTTACCATTTCATGTAATTTCATTACTACTTAGATTGTCATCACCGTAGTTAATATCATTAATTATAGGACCATTGCACATAATTAAAAGGCTGTTGCCTTTGCAGGGACCTTCCTTGTTTATTGATAGTCAACTGCTATTTCAATTTATTTTGTTTTGAATTTTTGTTGTATGTATCTTGATTTCATCTGTATGTATCTATAAAGGATAAATAAAATTATTATCAACTATCAATCAATAATTTCTAGCAGTATAAAGATAGCATCATCTAAGTTTACTATAATATCTAAGTGATGTTGATAATGTTGTTTTCAACTACTCATAGGCAAAATTTTTAAATTTACATGAATAAAAAAAGATAATTTAGTCTCTCTCTTTACTGCTTTCTTACTCCCACTCACACCCTTGCACCATCACAACAGGCATAGCCTATATCTATAGTGGAATGCATGATTTTTTATTGTTAGCTGTGTGAACACACAGAAAACTCTTCCCAATTCTTTTTATTTGCTAAAATTCTCAACAATGTTGATACTTGTATACAGTACAACTTTCAATGAGCATGGCAATGAATAAAATTTATAAACTATTTAATAGTCTATCAATAAAAAAATCAAAGCAATGAACATAATTGTTGTCTCCAAAAATCTGCAATAATTTTAAAATTTGAAACGTATGAAACTATAATATCTCGATTCTGGATAGCAGAGAAGGCTGATTGACAGACCTCGGATATAGGTCGAAAATATTTGCTGTATGGCAAAACCTAGAGAAATTTAATAAGTAGAGGCGAAAAAAAAATCAATCTCAACAGATAGATAATTTCTGTTGACTGTAATAATACAGCGCTACAACAATCTACTTATTTAGAGAATACTTCTTTGCTTCAAGGTAATCAACTAAGCTCACACGAAAGTAACGAATCCTGTTTTAGTTGCACAAAGCTGCATTGAACTTTAAGAGCTTAGTTCTGTTGAGACAAATAATGATGACAAAACAGGTTTATTAGAATCATTCCCTTTTATTTTAAATCACAATTTTAAAAAATCTGTATGGGCTGTATTTAATCTGTATTTTAAATCACTAGGTTATTGGCCTTCAGAGAAGTGGGTGCGTTAAAATGTATTGTAGAGAGCAGTGTAGACTTTAGAGTGTAGAGTATATAGAGAGAGAGACAGACGAAAGAGTGAGAGTAATGGCGTAGAGTACCCTCGATTTAAAGAGTAGTAAACGAGGGTGCATGCTCTCATTTGAGTAAATCCATAGGCCCAGGTCTGGTCTGATGCCTGTAGCTGCAAATTAAGATCAATCAAACAGAGAGACTAGCATGGTATACAATGGAGGGAACAACACTGCTCAGATACTGAGGACTTCTTCATGTACCTCATTCACCTTTCCACATCCACATTCAGTTTATTTACATTCATCAGACATCAATATTAGAATAAATATGGAAAATCGAAAGACGGGTTAGGTTGTCACAGCTTTTAACTTTTAATTTTGGAGTGCTTGACTCTTATAGGATTTACTTAAGTATAAGAGCCGCTTTGGGTAGACCTAGACTCTACTCCAGTAGGCTCATTTTCAAGGAACTTCTGGTCTTAACTTTAAGGCAGTTGTACAAAAAAAAATATTGTTTAAAAATTGCTGTAGTGATGTATTCAGAATAAGACAATTGACTTACAATATAAGGCAGTCAAAAAATGACATCCTTATGCCTAATAGGAATAAAAGTATATGCAGGCACCAAACACATCATATTTGCTGTAAACTATTCAATATCTTACCAACTCAACTATATTCATTTAATAATAAAAAATAATCTATTTTTTAAATTGTAGAATGGGTCAAAGAGAATATCTTCTTTAAAATAGGAAATTTAATCTAGTTTCTTGTATTATTTATTATTTGTTCTTATTTTTTAATTATGCTTATTTCATTATTTCTTAAATTGTAGCCATAGTGATTTTTACTATTTTATGTTGCTTGGTCGGTCTGGCGCTCAAGCTATGCTGGGTCGAAATATGGGTACGGTAACTGAATATTCTAGAATCTTAGTTAATTTCTTATTATTTAAATGATGGATTTTTATTTAATTGGGAAATAATCTTATTATTTTTCTAGTTTTCCTCGCGGATCTAGCATTTCTTTAGAAGACTGTATTTGGAAGACCGGGGTCGTTCTATGATAGAATTTCAATTAAAAGATCATCAGATTTATAGTTGGGTGGTCCCAATTTGGAAGAGCACGCAGTCTTTGTTTCCCTCACAAATCAGTATTTCTAATATGTGATATAAAATAAATGAATATTGAAAAGTTTCTTAAATTATTATTATTTTGATTATTATCTAATATATTATAATCTAAAACAATAGCCTTGCGATTCCAGGTGCGGGGAACTGTTTTAGCCAGAAATTAGTTTTGCACAAGAGCCTGGAAAAGGCATTTCCACCCACGTGAAAAAGTTGCCTCTGTGGACTTGAACAGTTTGACGGAAATAAGATAGCATTAGAAAAATGTGACATGTTTTTGATAGAAATAATAAATAAAATCAGTTATCAGATGCGGGAATGTCGTGGCAAATCACTTCAACAATAACGACCTTTAATATCTTGATGGATTGACGACATTACTAATATCCAATGGGTTAGTTGATCAGTTATTGACATTCTCAAGGTCTCTTTATCGGTTATTCAACAAGGAAACCGATTTCCGTGACACTGACTCATTCTTTGACGACAATCGATGTTAAATCTGACACAGTAATGTGGGATGTTGATAAACACATATCATTTTTTCAACCAATAAAATATTACAGCTTTTTTATTTTCAAAACACTGCTCTAGCTATGTTACAAAAGGAAATCTATACCCAATAAACATTAGCCAACAACATACAACATTACTTAAATTTGGAATCATAAGGTAGCGCTACAAAACTTTATTTTGTTACCATTTATTCCAGATAAAATCAAGTATTGAAAGAGTTTTAATGGTGTAAGGTACTGTGGACACGTAGATATGCGATTTATCTAGCTCGTCCATTATTTCTATTATGAAACAATTTATGAAAATGTTCTCCGCAACTATGTTATTAAATGGAAAACTTATAGTTTTATTTATTTATAAATTGTGACAAAATTACAATGATGGTGACGATGCAACAGACTCAGTCCATAACTGCTCTCTTCACAAAACTCAGAGGTATTTCCAGGAATCTACCAAGTAAATGATGGAGTTAAATTATAGTAACAGAATTTATTAATTTCGAATTCTTCTAAGTGCTATTAACTAAAATATAGTGTTGAATAAGCAGCATGAAAAATATTTGAAATAGAGTTATATGGTACCCGAACATTATACCTTCAGATACTTCACAAAAATATGCTATTATTTTGTCTTGTGATGATTGTTCCAATATAATTGTTAAAAAGGTACAAAGTATCACAACTTATAACAATTACAATTTATAAAAATGATAGCTTAAAATACAACGCAAAAATATGATTCAATTTGAAATTTATTAATAATATTATTAATAATAATAATAATAATACTGTGGTAGCCTACAATATTACATCCTTTGTAACTGTCTTTGTAAAAATATGCTATTATTATAAATATGCTACCCTACAACCTTTGTAAACGTGGAGAAGGTTGATTTTGTTGATGGTGATAAAAATTATTATAAATAGAACAAAAAATCAATAAGTATCATTAAGATCGTTATAATAAGTTTTTAAATAGAGTTACACATCATAATTATATAAATTATAGTATATCGTTCACCATAAAAATAATAGGGAAGTGATAGCCGAGTGCCGTAGCAGGTATTATCTGCTCAATCAGAGATAAGCTACGAAACTCCTGGGCCATCTTTGTGAGAGTGACCGAGTGGACTGGCCGGCAAAAAAAATGTCCTCTGCTGTAAAATCACTTCCCGGTGGTTCGGAACTCACCTAAAAGTGTAGGTCCATCTCGATCTCATCAATCATTATCATCCAATTCATTACCCATGCACAGGTCTCAGACTTATGTGAGCTACATCCTCCAAAAAATCAAGGAAAGCAATGCTAAATTTCTGAAAATATTTAACTCACAGACATCTCAACTAAACCTGCAGCTTTAAAAGACTCTGTTCCCTGCTGTAAAATTACTTTCCGGTAGTGCGGAACCCACCTAAAACTGTAGGCCATCTCATCAACCATTATCATCCAATTCATTACCTACGCACAGGTCTCAGACTTGTGGGTTTCATGCTCTGAGAAAAAAATCCAGATGAATGGGCCAGATTTTCACGGTTGTTTAAAAACTGGTTTTCAGCTGGCTTTCGGAAAGAATATTGCCTGCCTACGATTCAAAACGGTATCACATCAGTTGCATAATGAATGAGTGATAATGGATATTGGACAGTCACCTGTGAATCATGCTGACGTCACAACTGAGTCATCGGCGGTTTTTCCTGTATCACCAAGTTGAATACTTGGAACTTTGAACACAGCTGACGTGACAGCAATAATATATTACTACTGAGTTGTTGCAGAAAATTATCCTTGATGGATTGGCCTCAATTCGACCCCATGTCTGTCGTTAAAGGGTTAGAGGGGATGTTTTATTTTATCAGTGTGAGGATCAGAGCACACGGCATGCTCACGCTAGGGTTGGATAACTTCGTGTCTCTGTAGAGTTGGTTTATGATCAGAGCTGTGTAACAAAAAATTACAGAAGCATTGGGGGAGAGTTCATGTGCTTCAAGCACGTGACCAAGTTGAGTAGATGGGTAACTGGGTTTTCTTTTCGTCTTCACCTGGACGGTAGTCAATATAATTAATATCATTATCTTCATAAAAAAATAGCATAAAAGTCAAAGGATGGCGGCATTGAAAATGGTGACCACTATAATGGTCTTAAGTTTTACAGTGGCGGGAATAGATTTCTTGTGGTGATTGTTCCAATCTAATTGTCAGAAAGGTACAAAGAACCTAAAAGCATTTACAGTATATACAATCCAGAAAATATCATGAATTGCCCACTAAAATTAAAATTTACCGGTTTTATAAAATAGTCTACTAGTCTGCTAGTTTCGGGGGATGAAGCCCACATAGGTCTGAGACCTGTGCGTGGGTAATGAATAGGATGATAGTGAATGATGAGTTGGACCTACAGTTTTAGGTGAGTTCCGAACCACCGGGAAATGAATTTACAGCAGAGAACAGAGTTTTTTTCTGGCCAATCCAACCGGTCACCCTTACAAAGAGCGCTCAGGAGTTTCGTAGCTTATCTCTGATTGAACAGATAACTGCTACGGCACTCGGCTATCACTTCCCTTATATGCTCATGAAAAATAAATTGAAGTTGAGTCTAGGGGTACATTATAAACACTTTTTAATTTAATAAGTAGTTAAGTTGGCATAATTTGTATAAGTATTCGATGCACTTTGGTAGGCTATTTCTGGCCTCAATTATTATATTATTTTGATTGGTACAAACACGAAATGGTTTCAACGGAAGACCACTGTCGAGTCTGAGAGTAGAAAAAAGAATCAGGAAAAGGCATCAAGCGTGATGTCACTCTTGTAGAGTTCGTGCTTGAGGAGGCAAGTTCTTTTCTGTTGTGCTCAAGCGTGTTGTGTTTAGGTGAGTTCCGAACCACCGGGAAGTGAATTTACAGCAGAGAATAGAGTCCTTTTAGCTGTTAATGAGATTCAATTTCGAAGGGATTTATTTTTGCAAAAATGCATTTATTTTGAAAAGGGTTGACTGTACACGATCATTAATTTGTGTCGGAAATATTTCTCTTTCATCTATTTATTTATTTATTTATTTATAATCTATGTACATAATCACATTGCAGTAGCCCAGCTTGTCGTCAGCCAAGCTTGACGGCGTGCAACTTTGACGGTGTGCAACTTTGACATCGTCCCCTTCCTCTTCTAAATTTCAATACAGAAATGTCCAAATAAAGGTTATGTCTAGAAGTCACAGTTTCACAATTAATTTTCACTAGAGAAAAAATATTATCCATATCTTTTACATTGTACATGAAAGTCAATAAAAACAAATTACTAAACAAGCAATACCAAAAGATTAGAGTACTGTATTTTGAATTATTCATGGAACACAACATTTTCGTTTGTCACTGATACTGTACTAAGACTGTACGTACCAAGGATGGTACAAAGGGATGACCCCACCCCTCCGAAATATTCACAAATTTAAAAAAAATGTACCTTATGTCTATTATAGGAGGTGAGGACTTTTTTAGTTGGTATCCCCCTAAATATTGAAGTATTGAAATATTAAATATGAAGATTTTTTGAGTAGACTGATACGGAAAAGATCTTCACCGCTGTTTTCAACTGCTTGACTTCACCATTGAACTCTCAATTCTGTAACATGTGATAGGTGGACAGGCTCAATATATTATCTAGCACCTCGTTTTAGCTCTATTAAAACCATTAAAAACTCATCAATCACCATCATCCAACTCATTACCCACGCACAGGTCTCAGACCTATGTAGGCTTCATACTCCAAAAAAGAATTTCTAGTTTATATCCCCCTCCCTCGAAAAAATATAATTTAGTGATTTCCCCCCTATAATTTAGGAAAATCAAGATAAATTGGTCACAATAGTTTAATATGAAGTTATATAATAAAATTAGTAGTTTAGCAACATCACTTTCATCACCTTATTTCCTTAGTATCTTATTTATTTTATAGGAGGTGAGGACGTTTTTAGTTGGTATCCCCCGAAATTTGTTATTTTATATCCCCCCCCCCCCACGAAAAAATATAATTTAGGGATTTCCCCCCTATAATTTAGGAAAATCAAGATAAATTAGTCACAATAGTTTAAAGATAGTTATAATAAAATTAGTAGTTTAGCTGTCTTTTCATCACTGTCGTCAACCATTCTTCCTATAATGATTATGTCAAAGATTTCCAGTGAATAGAGAAAGTTCCTCACACTACGTTTACCAGTTAAATATAATATAACCTAACCTAACCTAACCTCACACGACGTTTGTCAGTTAGATATAATTTAGGCAGCGGTAGTCCAAGCATAGGTATGTTTGAGATGACGTGATGTTCAGATAGGCCTAGTAAACTTACAAATGGGGTGTTTTCTACTTTGGTTTTAAAACTACTGGTAATCCAGTAGTCTATAGTTTCACTATAGACTAGTGTGAAACATGTTCAAACTAGCAGTTTTTAAAATTGATCATACACATTTATGACATCAATGAGAGTAAGCAATTGGAATAAATTTAATTTAATTATTCAAATTTAATGTAAAAAAATTAAAAACACTTTCTTGAGCTTTTGTCGTTGTCGTGGTCAATGTCATTCCCTGATACGAATTACCCTGTTGTGCTGTACTATGGTCAAGTTATGAAGCCATTAAAATATTTACTAAATTGCTAAATCAAACTATTAATAAAAACTTAGAAAACACTTTAAAGTGGAAATTATGACTCACGTTATGGCGTGACGGCCATTTCACTCTGTTGTTAACAGCATCATCAGACGACCCACAGTACACAGTGTTTTTTAAGGTTTTGTTATATTAGTAGAAACAAGATGGATCTTCAACATCACAAACTATTAATGTAATTTATAGCATTTAAAGAAATTTACTACTGAGTTGTAATAGAATAATTAGGCCTATTGTTATTTAATCCCAAAATAGGCCTATATGGAGGCTATAAAAATTTGATGAAGGTTAATATCTTGAGAATAATCTTGTATTTATACTCATTTAATCGCATATTTCTTTTAATAAAAACTAAATGGAAAGAATCGGCAAAAACCAGGCACAACAATAATTTCACGCATTTTCTTGCAAGATTGGATTTTAATTTTTTCAATTAATTGTTTTTAAATTCAATAATCCACAGGTATTTCAGGGACCTTCAAGATGATTACGCTTGAGCTCATAATAAAACTTCACAACACTCCATTGTTCTGGTCGTGAACAAAGGCAATTACAGCTTCATTATTTGAATATAAAATTATCTTGTTTCGAGATCATGCACGAAGTATAGAAGTTTCAAATTTTCATCAATCTGCCTTTTTCACCCCGCATTCGTTTTAAAAAGCTGCCAATAGGTAGAAATAAGAGTTCCAGTGAATTATATATATAAAAAGCTTCTCTACTCTTGTCAATTTTCAAGACTGTATACGTATACGCTTACCCTTATCATTTACACAAGATGAAGTTGAAGGGATTATAATACTCAAACTGTAACTTTACTGGGAATGGGTAACTGTTGAGAAAATGTGTAAAAATAATAATTTATTGTATTCCCAGAAATGTCATTTTAGAGCTTCCATAAGACAAACTGTACTTCTTTATACTGTATCTCATTATTTTTGTAAAACTTTAATGGAAATAAATTTACTGGTACTTATTTACTATAACATATAAAATATTTTTGTAAGCTAATAATAAAATCTTACGTAGGCCTAATCAAAAATTCAACTATAGGCTAATTCAATTCTTTTTTTTTTGGAGGATGAAGCCCACATTTTTTTGAGGATGAAACCCGCACACGTCTTGTTTTATATGGCCCGCCAGAAATGTATGAGCTAGATGGCATTGCATGAAAAAGGCGGTGGGTACCAACTATCAAGTCCTCAGTTTGTCAACTCACTCTCATTGTTGCTCTCTTTCATTATCCTAAATAATTCTTTATCTTAACTAATACAACATGTCTGAGACTTATTTCTGGTTAATGAGTTGGATGATGGTGATTGATGAGTTGAACCTACCGTTTTAGGTGGGTTCCGGACCACCGGTAAGTGATCTCACAGAAAAAATAGAGTATTTTTTACGGGCCAAATCCAATCGTTCACCCTTACAAAGAGGGCCCACGAGTTCGTAGCTTATCTTATCTAAAATTCATGGGAAAAACAAATAGGCTTATGAATGTAATCACTATATTGTGATGAATTCAACTATGTTTTCTCATTTCAGATAATAAGCGAACACAGGGAAATGGTTAAAACAGTCAATAACCGGCGTCTTCAAATATTATATAGGTATAGAGTTGCTCTGTGGCTCTGTGCTATTTATATACACTCAAGTCAGCTGACTGCTAGCAAATCAATACAGCCACGCGCAACACCAAAAATCAGGTTAGAAACAGTATTCGATTAAGACCGTCGTGTCAGCACATTTAAACAAATATTAATCACACTAGAAATTAGGAAACAAGTGAATTCAATTTAAAACTTTTAGTTTTTCAATCTCGATGTGTATGTTTCAGTATTCCAAATGAAACACAGTAACTAATGAAATTTCAAAATATCAACAGGACATGTTACATGCAAACCAACATGTTCTGATGAAACCTGTATAGCCTACCTACGAATAACCTGATAGGCCCTGAAAGGCTACGAAAAGTCCATACCTACAAATTGTAGCCTATACTGTACTAAATGTGGAAAAAATCTCTCAAGTTGGAGATTTTCATTTTTTGAAGCATTTTATTTGAGAAATAGAATTCGAATTTTATAAAATCTACTTTCAATGTTTCACCGCCTAGGCCTGTATCTTATGGATACATTCTTCGTGGAATATAGGACTACAATTAGGACTAGGATATACAGTATACAATATAGGATATAGGATACAATATACAATTTCACGGATTCTTTAATAATCAAATATTTTTTATCGTGATTTATATTGGGCAGTTCAGAGAGCACAAACAGTTTATTGAAATTGGAACTTTGTCAAAAAATTATATTGGGACCAAAAGCTTAATTTTCCAAAATGATGTTCCACATGTAGATTTTTAATTTCTTTGATATTCTATTAGTTGTATGGTTAAATCTAGTTTTCATATGTTCACTAATTTTCTGTAGGAAGGGTAATATTTATCACTATTTAATCCGAATTTTATAATCAAATAATCTTTTTAAAAGTGAAATCATTAGTGTAATGTACTAAAGTGATATAGCCTACTGCGTTATACAGATTGAAGGTTATGTTATTCTGGTACCAGTATTTGGTAATTTCGTCTTTTTAGTCTGTTCAATAATATTATTCACTTGTACTAAATCAATATATGGCACCTCCTGATAAAACTACTGGTTTAGAAGATTCTTTGTTGCAATGATTCTGTAAATAAATTGATTGATTGATTAATACTCCTTGGCCCTTTTCTGTACTACAATATATAGACATTGAATAATCTAACAGAACAGTTGATGAAAAATGAAAATGAAAATATGCTTTATTAGGATCTTGACAATTGATAGTTGATCTTGACAATAAACTGTAAACTATAAAAATTCGAATAAATTTCGACAGATTTTTTTAAAATTATTGTGGGGTCTACCCACTAAGACCGTCAAGCGTCAGTAAAAACCAGTGGCGGATCCAGAAAATATTTTTGGGGGTAGCTCTGCTGCTGACGATAGGAGCGGGGGGGGGGTAGAGGTGTTCAGCAGTTTGTCAAGGAACATAGTATTATTCCGGTATTACAGTCATATTATTCAATTTTTAAGAATGAAAATCAATGTGGGAGCTTCAACTAATCTTTCATCTAGTTTTAATAGATAAACTTTGTGTGAATTGCACACTGTAAAAAGAGATGTTTTTCTGAAGTTTCTATCAGACAATTAGTTTTCCTCTTATAGAAATATGGAATCTGAAGTTACTCCCCCAGAAAGTGTTTGTATAATCTCGTTGAGAAATCAGTTAAAATGCTATTAGATTCATATTATATATAAGTAAACCCAATGCAAGCGATGTACCTGGAATTTTTCCACGATATAACATAGGGTATATCAGAAGCTGGTGATCACTGGTTTGCCGACCACTGTGATAGAATGTTAAAAAAAAAATTGGTTGATATGTTAATGTGGTTTCTCATTATTTTTCATTAAAAGAAAGTTTGTACTGTCGTGATTCAATTACTGCAATTTTCTGTTGCACTACTTTTTCTATTCAGCAAGTACAAAAAACCAAACACTGAGTTGATTGGTTGCAGACAATGTAAGCGTAACTAAGACATTATACAGTATTAAAACGTTAACGGATTTCATACAATTGAAGATTCAGTAGTGGAATTAGGTAATTCTTGCTAATGAATATTTTACCCGCTTTAAATTGATTATATTGGTAAAAAATTTACACTCTTCCAAAAACATTTTGGAGGTTTTGGGGGGGCTTCAACCCGAAAGCCCCCCCCGTAAATCCGCACTGGTAAAAACATGATATACCCATCAGAAATCAATTCTGCATCGATAAAATCAGAGTACGTTCCAGAAAGTGGATTTAGAAAAAATGTAGGTACTTTTCCAACATGGTTTATCGACAATGACTTCTTATCGATTAACTGTGCCACTGTGATATAATGCATTGAGCAGGCACGAATCTCTTCATCCACTAATCAATTAATTGATCCGCTAAAGCGATGCACTTGGTTCATAAAATGAATTTGATCTTAGCTACCATAAAATTGAAAGAATGCTCTTTTCTTTCATGATGTTATCTCAAGCAAATCGAAAATCAAGCATCAAGACAAAGTTTTTTCTTTAACTAAAAGAGAAATAAGATGAGGTTCTATGCATTTTGGAAAATGGAGATTTATTCCTGAACATGAGAGATAAACGGAAAAATCAGAGTGGTTTGATTACCGGTATTGTAGTTTGAGACACTACAGACGGTACAGAAGTACAACGATCAACAATCTTTTTTGCTATGACAGCAGTAGCTGATCAACCAGCACTCTTCGATTTTTTTTTTTTGAGGATGAAGCCCACATAGGTCTGAGACCTGTGCGTGGGTAATGAGTTGGATGATGGTGATTCATGAGTTGAACCTAAAGTTTTAGGTGGGTTCCGAACCACCGGGAAGTGATTTTCAGCAGAGAAGTGTCTTTTTTGCTGGCCAATCTAATCGGTCACCGTTACAAACAGGACCTACGAGAACGCAGCCTATCTATCTGATTGAACAGATACCTGCTACGGCTCGCGGCTATCACTTCCGTTTGTTTGGCTATCACTTCACTTTATGTTTGTATTGCATTATATTATTATTAGTACTAGTTTTTTCGAAGGATAAAACCCACATATGTCTGAGACCTCTGCGTGGGTAATGAATTGGATTGGATGATGGTGATTGATGAGTTGGACCTACAGTTTTATTTGGGTTCCGAACCACCGGGAATTGAAATTTTGTCTTTTTGCTGGCCAATCCAATCATCGCCATTACAAAGATGGCTCAGAAGTTTCGTAGGTTATCTCTGATTGAACAGATACCTGCTACGGCACTCGGCTATCACTTCCCTAGTCAAAATATAATCGAGACCAGAAATAGTCAACTGAAGTGTATTTTACTAGGTCAATATACTGTAACATTATTGTTTTTTGTAATCATGGTAGTGATAGGAATCAAACAATAAGTTTTCTTATTGTGACTCATGATACAGTAGGCTAAAAAACTTGATTTGTTATAATTTATCTATTTATTTCTTTATTGTCTGCCATCTTTGTATTATCATAATTTTTCTCTTCAACTGAGAATCGAAAACATTTTGTAAATTTTTACTCCTCTCTTCAAAATCGCCACTTCGTATTGTTACTGAACTATTGAGCTTAGAAATTTTCCTACCGTTGAAATTATCCTGTTATACATTACTATATAAATATAGTAGCTTACCATAGGGTTACTTCTCCCTTAGCGAAAATTTCTGACTGTAAGCGAAATTAAACCAATACTAAAAAAATGAGAAAATTTTGTAAAAAGACATAGAACTATTGAAAGATTATTTGATTCAAATTCAATGGAGAAAATTCATTTTTACTATTATTCAATTAAATTTATTCCAATTTTTCAAGTTTCTGGCACCGAAATACACTCCAAAGATAACAAAAAGAAAGATCTTCAACAAAAGAATACACCGGCTGTATCGATTACAATGTTTTTATAACGACACCTTTTTTCTACTCGTCCACCTCACGCTTGAGCACAACAGAAAAGAACTTGCCTCCTCAAGCACGAACTCTACAAGAGTGACATCACGCTTGATGCCTTTTCCTGATTATTTTTTCTACTCTCAGACTCGACAGTGGTCTTCCGTTGAAACCATTTCGTGTTTGTACCGATCAAAATAATATAATAATTGAGGCCAGAAATAGCCTACCAAAGTGCATCCAATACTTATACAAATTATGCCAATTCTTGACTACTTATTAAATTAGAACGTGTTTATAATGTACCCCTAGACTCAACTTCAATTTATTTTTCATGAGCATATAAGGGAAGTGATAGCCGAGTGCCGTAGCAGTTATCTATTCAATTAGAGGTAAGCTACGAAACTCCTGGGCGCTCTTTGTAAGGGTGACCGGTTGGATTGGCCAGAAAAAAGACTGTTCTCTTCTGCAAAATCACTTCCCGGTGGTTCGGAACCCACCTAAAACTGTAGGTCCAACTCATTAATCACCATCATCCAATTCATTACCCAAGCACAGGCCTCAGACCTATGTGGGCTTCATCCTCCGAAAAAAAATTGATTTTCTTTTTTAGGATGAAGCCCACATGAGACCTGTGCGTGGGTAATGAGTTGGATGATGGTGATTGATGAATTCTTATAATTATTTGATGTTGCGGTTCCTACAGTGGCGGTTCTAGCCCGGGGCAGGGGAGGAAACTGCCCCCCCCCACAGTTTTTGAGAAGACAGACATTTTTTAGGAAGTACTAGACCACATGATTACTGAAAAGGAGATTTGAACCTAACGATTGTTTTATTCAAACATTTGATGCAATAAATTCTCAAAGTAAAGCGTTTTTATGTAAGGAAAACTTTTGTACTCTTGCAAATAAGTATGACATGTTTGTGAACTGTGATGAACTCTCCTATGAACTTGATTTGGCGAAACAGACACTCAACGAATTTAAGGGAAAACCAATATAGCTAATGGTAGTGGTAATGGAACAAGCCAATTTGTACCCCCAACTATCAAAACTTCGTTGACTGCTGTTCACTCTGCCAGTAACTAGTGCCAGTGCAGAAAGAAGTTTTTCTTCAATGAAGAGAATCAAAACGTATCTTAGATCTACCATGAAGACAGACTTTCTAGCTTGGCCATACTGTCAATTGAAAGGGAGGAAAGTGAAAAAGTATTGATGAAACCTCAAACAATCCTGGATCAATTTAAAAATGCGGGAGATTTGAAACTATGTAATCAAACACGGTATGT
The DNA here is from genome assembly GCA_948455865.1 of Conomelus anceps. NCBI lineage: Eukaryota > Metazoa > Arthropoda > Insecta > Hemiptera > Delphacidae > Conomelus > Conomelus anceps. The sequence continues at coordinate 4,557,679 of OX418217.1, read as the reverse complement.
GAGATAAATTGGAGTTGATCATTAAGATTGATATTGACCAAAATCTTGACGTACACGATTCTAATACAAGAAGCCGAGGAGATTATCACTTGGTGAGTCACAATAGTAGCTTATCCAAACAAAAACCTAGTTATATTGGTAGGAAATTCAACAACAAGCTACCGCAGTTTTTAAAGAGTCTTGAAAATATAGACATATTTAAAAAACAATTGAAAAAATATTTAGTTTAGCTTTTTATAGTGTACAAGAGTTCCTTTCACATCAAAATTAAGCCTCACCTCAACTAATTGATATAGTAATAATTATGGTAACTAGTGTATAATTGTTGATCTGACGTGTCTTATACTCCTTAAATGGAGTCTCCAAGACGTAATCTACAAAATAAAAAAATATTTGAGTCAGACTGTGGTTTTGTGTTTTTATTAATTTGATACTGCTCTAGTAAAGTTAGTTTTCAGCTTTTTTTAATGGAATCTATCTAAATTAGTGTTGATGTCTGTGGAGGTGTTGTTTGTTAATACCCATTCCACTTCCTGGATTTCTTGTTCCATGACGAACTGCGTTGTTAATATTAACTTTTCATGTGAAATTTAACGACTTGCAGTCAAATATTTGTTAAGAATAAGTGTAACTCACTTAATCTGTAGGCCGAGCGCTTTCGAATCTATGAGATCCATCATAGATTCATCATAGATGAGATAGATCTCATAGATTCGAAAGCGCTCGGCCTACAGATTAAGTGAGTTATACTTATTCTTAACAAATATTTGACTGCAAGTCGTTAAATTTCACATGAAAAGTTAACCCATTCCACCTTTGCAGAACACATCATTTCATCAACACTAATGAACTTGAAGCTATTGTGACTGCTACGATTGTGGGGAAAAATCGAACACTGCGAATCGAATCGTTTGGCCTTCTGGTTACGGTCACATCGAATCTGATCTGGTTCTGATCATTATTTTGTAAAATTTTGAATTTCTTTTTTCATACGAATGGTCAAAAATTATTCATATGTATTATCTTGCTGTGCAGAACTGACATTTTGAGTCGCGGCGGACGCGTTTCGAACTATGTTGTTCTGATTCGGCGCTTGGTTGAGTCTGCAACCAAGCGCCGAAGAAGAACAACATAGTTCGAAACGCGTCCACCGCGACTCAAAAAGGTCAGTTCTGCACAGCAAGATAATACATATAAATAGTTCTACTGCAGTTCACGAAAAATGGATAACCACAACAATAAGGTCAAAAATTCTTGTAAGTATCCCAACTCTATTAATTAAATTGGGACATTCTTTTGTAAACACGCGGAAATATAAAAAATTGAGTCAGGAATGCCATAATTCAGAACAGGAGAGCCTGAAGGTGAGCTCCAGAAAATTTACCTCCTATTATTTGTAGATTACATCAATGAAGAGTCTAAATAAAGTAATGGTTGGCTTCCTCTGACGAGGAGCGCTGTTGGGAGGGTCAAGAAGTAAGTTTTGTATTATCAATAGCCTAATATTGAAACAGCAATATCTGCTGCCAAAGTGTTCAAATTTTAAGGACAGTATGATAACTCCAACTATTAATCTTTAGTTAGTAATATTTCCATATTACATTTTGGCAAGACGCATATCTCGGTTTACTGTAGATAAGAATAGAATTCGGGGTTCATTATACGAGAAATATTTTGATCATTGTATTTAGAAGTACCAAGTCATTATCGATGATGATTTAATGATAAATAGGCCTACTATTTATAGCAAATGAATATCGCTGTGGTGAAACCACAACAGGCGGATGTGCTCTAAATATTTATGTTCTACTACGTTCTATCACGTGTTTCTCTTTGACACCTCTTTGTGAAAACTTTCTACCGAGACAAGGAACAATTTTATTAAGAAATTTCAATTGATAATTACGGTTTTTTTTGTTTGCTGATGATGCCCACATGAGTCAGAGACTTGTGCGTGGGTAATGAGGTGAATGATGACACCTAAATGCCTGACGGTGGAGCGGATCCTCGGATCCTCCAATGAACGAATAGTTTAAGGAATTTTTTATTTGGCTGACAAATTGAGAACTAGCTGGAAGTACTAGATCTATGAAAATTACACAATATATATTTTTTATCTTACCATTTATTGAGAATCTACGGAGAAATAATAAGTTCTATTCATTAGTTCGTTCAATCTTTAATTTTACACCACACTTTCAACCTAACCTAACCTAACCCTCTCTCAACATATGAGGGCCAATCACCTCCACCGTGCCCGCAACTGTACTGTTTTTTCCGGAGGATGAAGCAACCTTAGGTCTGAGACCTGGGCGTGGGTAATGAATTGGATGATGGTGATCGATGAGTTGGACCTAAAAATTTAGGTGGGTTCCGAACCACCGGGAAGTGATTTTACAGCAGAGTACAGTGTCTTTTTTGCTGGCCAATCCAATTGGTCACCCTTACAAAAAGCGCCCAGAAGTTTTGTAGCTTATCTCTGATTGAACAGATGCCTGCTACGGCACTCGGCTATCACTTCCCACGTCATGCGTGACAATATTCAGGTTGTACCATGTTATACGGAGTAACATATTGCTTTTCCAAATAAAAGCCTAGAAACGCAAATTGAAATAAATAATTTTAGATTTTCAATTTTTTATTGTTTTTCAAATTTTTCTCAAGTCTCCTTTTCCCAGTTGAGAAAGTTTTTAAGCGTAATGTAGCAAATAATAGGTTCTATTTTTTATATTCTTCATATTCTGTAATGTCAAATTACACAATTCTTGACTAATGACGCATCGTTCAACCGTAGCCCTAAATGTGATTTACTTATTTTATTTTCAAATTAAAGGCAAAACATTTTTATTTAAAACTGAGGTGGAATAAATTAAAAAATAATTATGCAGCAATGTTAGAGAAATGAGTAATAGTTTTGTGAAATTTAAAATGCTAAAAAGTACTTTTAGCCTATCTAGAATTGGGATTGAAGCTAGAGAACGAAGCAGGCCCAAGTGTGTTGAAGAGGCTGTAATTGTACAGAATAGAATTATTATCTAGATGGGTTCCACCGTAGCTCTATATTATCGATTCTCATCCGATGGTTCAAGCTAAATAAAAGCTTTCTAAGATAAGACAGGTCAGTGGACCCATCAGCAAGTATTGCTCCTATCAAAGAGGTAGTAGCAGACTGCCTAGTGCCTACACTGTTTACTGTTTCGGTATGCATCAAGTACCTCCGATGATACAGTAGAAACAATTAGTCTGGGCGCGCGGCCGTTTGGTAGTCAGCAATGGCGCGGGGAGGAGGGGAGTGTTTATCGCTCATTTCTAAAAACATTTGGCCCGTGCAACGCTGCAGATGTCTTCAAGGTCAACTAGCTAACTTTTACAGGACGGCTAGTAGTGAAACCAGAGCCACGCGCCCAGACTCGTGGCTCAAAACCGGGAAGGGAAACTAGTTTCAGATGATAAATTCATATCTTCAATTGTATTAAAAGACGTTAATCGATCAAAAAATCAGGATAGCATTAGTGGAAGGAACTCTTGTAGCAATCTGATAGGCTCTCAAGATTCTAAGAGATTAAGTAAATCTACTTCAATATGCAAAAGCAACGATAAAGTAATAAGGGATGATAGGGAAGTACCGGTACTCACTGTGTTCCATCAGAATATTCAATACATTCGTAACAAAATAGATAGAATCGAAGTATTTTTTAAAGAAGAGGCTCCTGATATAGCTATTTTCACAGAGCATGGTTTAAAAGAAGATGAATTGTCACAACTTAATATTCCAAACTATTCATTGAAAACGTCGTATTGCAGGACATCTCATCGAAGTGGGGGAGTAGCTATCTTCACTAAAAATGCTAAGAATATGCAAACATTTAATTTAGAATATGTAGAGAAATTTTCTGTGGAAATGGATTTAGAAGTTACTGGTTTGAGAGTAAAAATCGACAATAATTTCGAAGTAGCGGTGTTAGGTATTTACAGGTCACCAAATGGGGAATGGAACAATTTTTGTGAACTATTCAATAGGCTTTTAGAGATTACTACTACTCGTTTTACAAACGTTATTGTAGCGGGAGATTTCAATACAGACTTTGCAACACAGAATAAAATGACAGAAGATTTAAAGGATATTATATGCATGAATAACTTGGAAATAAAAGTTCATGAATATACCAGAGTCACAAGAACATCACAAACAATAATTGATAACATCCTTACTAATATAGATTACTCTAAAACAAGATTAGGCGGCTCGGAACTATCTGATCATGACTATCAAATCTTAGAGGTGGGGTTGCAAGGTCATAAATCAATTAAAAAGAGTAGAGTAATGAAAGAAATTCAACAATGTGAACAGGGGAATATCGATTGTTTGAAGCAGAATCTGCTACAAGAAAACTGGAGTAGGGTTTACAATAGCAATAGTTTAAATGACAAATATGATAGTTTCATTAATATTTTAAGGTTTCATATTACTATGAGTTGTCCAGTTAAAAAAGTCCCTGTAAAGAACAAATTAGACAAGATTGAAGAGTGGATAACTGATGATATCCTTGCAGAAAGAAATAGGGTTAAAGATGCATATGATGAATTCAAACTATCTAGAAATATGTTAAGTGAAGATAATTACAAAGCTCTAAAGAAAAACTATATGAAAGAAGTGAAAAGAGCGAAATGTAAGAAAACAGCTGAAATTTTGAATAATAGTGTGTACTTTAACACAGCAGTGTGGGATGTAATAAACAAAAATAGGCAAGTAGCTCATGTAGATGCTTATACTAGTGTCCCCAGAATAATTAACGAAAATAAAAAATATATTGATGATAGTGTAGACATTTGTAATTTCTTTAACAGATATTATCAACTGGTTGCTAAGGATCTTCAAAAATCTCTTAATACAGGTATTAGTGATGCAAACATGAGGAATACTGAGGGGATTCAGAACGAATTAAAATTCCACCCAGTATGCCAAGACGAGTTGTCAAATATCATTGATAGTTTAAATAATAAAAAAACTGTAGGAATGGATGGGGTATCCAGTAAAATTCTGAAAGAATGTAAAGATCAATTGTTAGACCCTTTGATTCATCTGATCAATCATTCATTAGAACAAGGTGTTTTTCCAGATAATTTAAAAGAGGGGAAGATCTTGCCAATCTTCAAAAGTGGCGATAGAGAAAAGGTAGAAAACTATAGGCCCATTAGTATTTTAAATGTAATAAGTAAAATTTTTGAAAGAGTAGTTCTAAATAGGTTACTTCTGCACCTTCAAGAAGCTAACTTTATCTGTGATGAACAGCATGGCTTCCAGAAAGGGAGATCAACAAAAACAGCCATAGTTTCTCTAGTTGAAAAACTAATAGATATAATAGATTCAGGTGATAAAGCTACTGCAATCTTCTTAGATCTGTCAAAGGCATTTGATTGTGTTAATCATAGAACTTTATTGGAAATACTGCAAAATGTAGGTGTAAATGGGATTGAACTGAAATGGTTTGAATCATATCTTATTGGGAGAAAACAATGTGTAGAACTAACTACAGTAGTTGGTAATAGTATAGTAAAGAATAAATCTAATAAATTAGAGGTGCAAGCTGGAGTGCCTCAGGGGTCAATACTAGGTCCATTGCTTTTTTTGTTATATGTCAACCGTTTACCTAAAGAATTAATTAGTGGTAGAGCCCTCTTATTTGCTGATGATACATCACTCATTTTCAGCAATTCCATTCTAGATAATTTAGAAATAAGTGCCCATATAGGTGTGCAGTCCATTGTCCAATTTTTAAACCAGTTGAAATTAACTATAAATAGTAAAAAATGCCAATACCTTCAATTCAAAAACAAACATAATTTAAATGAAAATAGGGCTATAAACGTGTTTGTAAACGATAATCAATTAGACCAGGAAGAAAAAATTGCATTTCTAGGAGTTACGTTGGATAGACGATTGACCTGGACTCCATACATTGAGAAAATATGTAGTAAAATTTCATCTGGGGTATTTGTCCTGCGACAGCTCGCTAGATTGAATGACAAAAAGTTACTTTTTACAGCTTACCATGGGCTGTTACTGTCACATATTAGGTATGCTATCTTAGTATGGGGTAATTCATCAAAACAAAATCTTGATAGGGTGTTTAAGATCCAAAAGAAAGCGGTTAGGTGTATAGAAAGAGTAAATAGATTAGATTCATGTAGGCCGTTGTTCAAGAGACTTGGTCTCCTAACTGTACCCTGCTTATATGTGTATGAAGCTACTTTATATGTAAAAACGAATGATATTAACCAAAATCTTGATGTACATGATTATAATACAAGAAGCCGAGGAGATTATCACTTGGTGAGTCACAATAGTAGCCTATTCAAACAAAAACCTAGTTATATTGGTAGGAAATTCTACAACAAGCTACCGCAGTTTTTGAAGAGTCTTGAAAATATAGAAATATTTAAAAATCAATTGAAGAAATATTTAGTTGATAAAGCTTTTTATAGTGTACAAGAGTTCCTTTCACATCAAAATTAAGCCTCACCTCAACTAATTGAAGTAATTATGGTATCTAGTGTATAATATTGTTGATCTGACTTGTCTTATACTCCTTAACTGGAGTCTCCAAGACGTAATCTACAAAAAAAAAAAAAAAAAAAAAAGACTAATTGTTTCTACTGTACATGCAGGCTGCAAAGAGCAGAACCGAATTCGAATGGAGCAACCTCCAACCTTACTATTCAAGTCTACAGATGAAAAACTCTCACTTCAAAACACCCAGACCTCAAAATACACTAATATTCTCCACTCATTCAAGTGCAAAAGTATTTTAGATACAAATTAATATCAATAATAATTCCAATACATCCAATTTCAGATGATTTAAATAATGGATTCACCATTTTTGTTGAGGTTAGGATGACCATTATATATTTTAAAATTGCGTTGGATTTGAATTGTGTTTGGTCATTGATTAAGTTGGTTCTATCTTGTTTATGATGTATGAATATTTATTTTATTTCCAGTAAATTTAGTTTGAGACCTTTTTGGAATGTGTGTAGAATTTCTAAGTCAGTTTGGTTGTTATTGTGTGAATGTCCAGTGTTGATTGAGTGATCTGCAAATGTTGAGTCAGAGTTGGAATGCAGTGCTTTGATGTGTTCTTTGTATCTTGTGCTGAATGATCTGCCTGTTTGTCCTTTGTAGTACTTGGGGCACGTGTTGCATTTGAGCTTATATATTCCTGGTTTGTTGAATTTATGAATTGTGCTGTTTGTTAGGTGAGCTGTTTTTTGTTGGAGCTGGTGCTTCAAGTTGTTTGTTGTTCTGAATGCTGTGTTAAATCCGGATTTTTGGAAGATGTAAGCTATTTTGTGTGATTTTTTGTTGAAATACGTGAGTTTGACAAATCTGTTTTGGTTTGCAGGTTTTGGATTTTTATTTTTCATTTTATTCAGGATTTTGTCTACTAGATTGGTGTTGTATCCGTTTTGTTGTGCTAAATATTTGATTGTATTGATTTCTTTTTGGTGGTCAGCTTGTGATAGTGACACATTTAAAAGTATGGATCATGGAGTTAAAAGCAGCAAGTTTGTGTTAATGTGGATGGTTGGATGAGTTCTGAATGAGTGTGTCTGAGACAGTTGGTTTCCTGTTGATTTTGAATTTGTGTATTTTAAAAATAAATTGGCTAATCTGATAAATTATTCGAGTAAACTATTCACCAACAATAGAATATATGCCAATACCACTTTATAAGAAGTTTATACTTGAAATCACAGAATCCCATCAAATGTGATAGGATGAAAATTATTTTGATATTCACTTCGATCTGTAAGATTATTATCAACATTAAAGTTTTGGTTTCCACAAACCTTAGACCTAAATTTTACATGTAACAAACTTTGCATGTGTCTAATGACAGTGAGTTGTGAGTACGTATCACAATAGATTAACCAATATTCTATTGTATCACAGCACACAGACCGAGGTCATAATGAAAAATAAAACTCAATAATCAAACTACCGGAATCTCTCACAAATTTTCTTTGCCAGTGTTTTATATTCTAGCACGTTATTCATCTTAGCATTTATATCAACAATAAATAAATAAATTTTTTATTTCCTTCCTTAGAAAAAATGAGTAACCAAAAATCACATGCGTATAAAATAATATTAACCACATCTACAAAACTAAAAAAACTACACAGATATCTAGCAGAGTAAGAAGTAGATGGAAATTAACCTTCTCAACTATGGTAGGCTAACCCATGCACTAGAGAAAGTGTGAGCAAAATTTGGGTGAGATTGCAATATCATGGGTAAGTGAGCTCACATATTGTTTGAAATAATGTTCTCTATTCGATTTCTTCCTGTATGCTATTTAATTTCAAATAATTTACGCTAAAAATTCCACGTACAACTTTATAATAATACACGTGTTCGCTCATTTTACATTATTTTGGAAAGGTACATTATTATTTAAGTTACTGAATAATAAGATGAAATTGTCACAACCACATTTATTAAAACTTTGAAAACTAGTTTCGGTTGTTACACCATTATCAATCTCAATCAAACTAGTCAAACAATCAAATTAGTTTGATTGAGATTGATAATGGTGTAGCATTATTGCTAGATTGAATGACAAAAAGTTACTTTTTACAGCTTACCATGGGTTCTTACTGTCACATATTAGGTATTCTATCTGAGTATGGGGTAATTCATCAAAATAAAGTTTTGATAGGGTGTTTAAGATCCAAAAGAAAGCGGTTAGGTGAAAAGAAAGAGTAAATGGATTAGATTCATGTGGGCCGTTGCCGTTGTTCAAGAGACTTGGTCTCCTAACTGTACCCTGCTTGTGTATGAAGCTACTTTATATGTAAAAACGAATGATATTAACCAAAATCTTGACGTACATGATTATAATACAAGAAGCCGAGGAGATTATCACTTGGTGAGTCACAATAGTAGTTTATTCAAACAAAAACCTAGTTATATTGGTAGGAAATTCTACAATAAGCCACCGCATTTTTTAAAGAGTCTTGAAAATATAGAAATATTTAAAAAACAATTGAAAAAATATTTAGTTGATAAAGCTTTTTATAGTGTACAAGAGTTCCTTTCACATCAAAATTAAGCCTCACCTCAACTAATTGATGTAGTAATTATGGTATCTAGTGTATAGTTGTTGATCTGACTTGTCTTATACTACTTAACTGGAGTCTCCAAGACGTAATCTACAAAAAAAACAACCGAAACTAGTTTCTTAAAGTTTTAATAGATGTGGTTGTGACAATTTCGTCTTATTATTCATTATGGATACCTTCCACAATATCACCTTCGCCACAACAAAGAAAGTATTTAAGTTGCATTATTATTTTAGAGGTACAAGAAACATTTTTCATTGTGTATTTGATATGATAATTGTGTGGTGTGATATAATATGTTTTTTATGTGAACAAAAATTTGAATTTGAAAAAAAAAATTGAAAATTTTATCACAGATAGTATAGTTCACTGTTGATTCACAGGCCAACAGAAGACTTTTATTTGTGGTGGTGTGTTGCAATCGAATAACTGACTATATAACTAACTCACTTGGAGTGCAGGACTCGGTCGATATGTCGACCCACATGGATGCCATTTCAATTTCATTAGAGCCTACTTTCACCTACCTAAGCTGAGCAGCCCAGCAACAGTTGGTCTCAAGGTCTGTGCCAAGCACTCATGTAAAGTATTAGCACTTATGAGCACTATTACGCACAGCACAAAAGCATGGAACCGCACAGGTCATCGCGTCCTAAACCTGCCTTTTGCCTACCGCATTCATTCCATAATCCTACAATTCCACACCCTATCAGATCCTGGACATAAAATATGAGTTTCTACTAATTGTGTAATATAATGACTGTAAATTGAGGTGTGTTCAAGGAATTGGTGTATTGGGTATTGAGGTATAAGGTGTATTTGTGACTGTAATGGTGTAATTGAGGTGTATAGTTAAGGTGGCCAGACGTCCCGTTTTTGATAGGCACGTCCCCCATTTTTGAGAGGCACGGCCCCCGTTTTTGAGAGGCACGTCCCTCGTTTTTTAGAGGCACGTACCCCGTTTTTGAGAGGCACGGCCCCCGTTTTTGAGAGGCACGTCACTCGTTTTTGAGAGGCATGTCCCCCGTTTTTGAGAGGCACGTCCCCCAATTTTCATAGGCCACAATCCTTGCCGGGACACCCATTTGTCCCGTTTTGGCAATATTAGTTACTAATATTCTACTTCACGAATAGGTTTTTTTCATTTATTGATCATTGATTTAAAAACTAAACTTGAGTACTATTTACAATTGAAACTTAGCACCAAAATCCCTCGTTATTATGAGCGGACTTTTATTATTCTTCGGTCGTCTTCGGATGGTGATCATCGATGACATTAAAAACGTTGGTCTCGTTTTAATATAAGATGTGTGAGATTGACTACAAAAATATCTTTGTATAGAGAAGAAATAAAGTTTTTTCCTATTTTCTGATCAATTTTCAAACAACCCCCCCCCCCCCCCCCCCCCGGTCTATACGTCCAGTTTCCCGTTTTGGGATTTCAAAAATCTGGTCATCTTAATTATGGTAGACCCATTTATAACAATACCTGAAAATCTACGAGCTTCTATTATAATTTTAACGGTAAATTGGAGTGTAGTTCTATTTATGTAACAGTTTCTAATCGTATCAATACGAGTCTCTATTTTAATTTCAACTGTAAATTGACGTATAGACCAAAGTTTGTATAACCATGGATCTGCAATGAGGGAAGTCTGCCTCTAGAAGCCTGGGAAATGAAGTGAATGAATAATTCTCTGAACTTGCAACGGTCAGTGCATCAAGTGAGTTAATTAACTGAACTTTTGTTTGTCAATTCATAATTTGAAATAATATGGCTCAATCGGCAGCGTGTAGCTACTTTTGTTCTCTTCCCCAAATGTTTTCAGGCTTGAATGAAATGAATTATCATTCATTCTTGTTGAGATTGAGATTGTCGAATTTATAATATTCTCAGATGAACATTTTTCAAACAAATGCCTCAAGCAACAATTTTTTACAGTCTGAGTGGTTCAAACGCTTCCTGAAGTTTTCAATATTTTTCTAGACTATCTAATAAAAAGAAGATGGAGGTTTGTGAATGAAGCCCAAGATACAGTTAAAAATAAGAATTTATTCTCAATAAACATTGACTGCAAGTCATTGAATTCACCTAAAAAGTTAAAAATAAGAACTTAAAATTTTATATTACTCTTATTCGAATGTGGCTTCTCCCAGTTTGAATGACTTTCAGGGCTAAACTAGCTTACATAAGTACTGGAATAAAACAAAGATTGATTTTCAACTTTCACTGGAAGTTATTAGGTGAAGGAATGTTCCGGAGAAAGAAGAGGAAGCAATCCTGCAAGGATGTCTTTTAACTCTCAACTAATTGTTCAATAAATTCGATCGACCTTCGGATAAGCCTTTTATAGGCGTGGGCTTTGTGTGGTGTCAATAAGAGATTGGACACGGGCTGGCTGGTGGCCGGATTGAGGTGTTGTAGCCTGGAGATGCGGCTGACACGGATTAACCGCAATTCGAAATGGAACTAAAGTTACTGGCCAGTTATATGAGTTGGGTTTCCATTTCATGGATAATCCAAGGTTATTGCACAAAACTAAGCAAACCACCCACAATAAGAGAAATCTGTTACAGTAATAACACAAATTACTCTCCACCAATGAAGAGTGGAAACGTTTGTGTGATGTAATTGCCTAGTAAAAGTAATAATTCTGAAACCAATTCCAGTCTGTTCCATGAAAATTAGAAATAAAAAAAGACTAGAATCGATTATGTTCACTGTAATTGGAGCATGGACTAGGAAGAAAGCATTGAAATTGAATTGGTGGACACTGCTCATTTGAGTTTCGATACGGTACGAGTGATTATTTTTGTTTTCCATCTTATGCAAAATTAAGTAGCCTAAATTGCAGCTAAAACAGCACATTGTACATTTGCAGGAAATCTGGAATGATTAGTAGGCTGTTTGTGATCACTTTCAATAAAAGATAGCCTAATTTCATAATCAACTGGTTTAAATATAATTACATAATTTAGAACGGTAAAAAAGTGTCCCGTATAATATACGCCAAATAAATAAATTATATCCTTATAAGTTCTTCTGATTAGATCATAATTTTGTTTCTCAACATTACCACTACAGAGTACAGAAATAGACTACATTAATGTTTAAATTAATGGACTTAAAATAGTCTATATTAATGGAAATAAAGACGTTTTTGCTGACAGTTTGACAGAATTCATACAGCAAATTAATGTTTTGTTAGTGCAGTCTTGATTATACATAGAAACCCTATTATGTTGCTATTTTTATATTTATTGTCCAAGTATTTTTGTTCCCCCTCTATTTTCAATCTTCAATAATTAATTAGTTCTAACACTAAATGAATTTATTATAATTGTGTCAAGGAAACAGCTTTGGGCGTATGCTTGTATGCTTCCATATACTTTGTATTGAATAGAGTTATTCGTTGAATCCTCCCAGTTACCATAAGATCATGAATTGAGTGAAAAAATGTGTAATCTATAACAATCTAATATTCAAAATTATTAGACTAGATAACAAACAACACACTCAATCAGTGGCGTAGCCAGAATTAGATTTCGGGGTGGGGGGCTCCCCAAAAGGGGGGTCTGGTTTATAGGAGGGTCCGGATTTTTTTTTAAATTTAGTGATGTAAAAAGCTAATCTAGACAACTTTTTGGGCTCTACAGTTCAAAAGAAATTTTTGAAAAATTACTGCCCAAGAACCTAGGTGGCCAGGTTTGAGATGATAAGGTTTGATATTCTAATATCTGTGACTATTTTGAGTCAAAACCCTTGAATTGGAACTAGCCATAATTAACTTATGTACTGAATCTCAAAATGAATGATAACAATGATAATTTATTGCATTTCAAGTTTATAAAAATACAACTCAAATATACATGAAGATAGCATACATTTTTATAAGTTTCATATAATTTATGTCATTAGCCTAAACCTCACCCAACCCAAAGTTCATGAAATCGGAATATTATACGCTTGCATAGAACTTGCATTTGTTTGTGTATTTTCATTTATAAAATCCCGATTTCATGAACTTTGGGTGCGTTTAGGCTAGTGGGTTATACTGAATTTTAACTTCAAAACTAAATTTTCTACAAGATGAGTTTATTCAAAAAGGTGATTAATCAATAATTAACTAAGTTAATCCACTTCGAACTTGAAAAAATTAGTTTTATTTAATGTAATATTTCAATAATTATTATGATAGTCACAGTTTCTAAAATGTTTTATTCCATTTCGTAGCTCATTTTAAATCAAAATTATCCATTTGAGCACCTAACAAATTTCTATATGAGTAAATATTGAGGAAATATTTGAACAATGCATTAATCTGACTATAACTGTAGCTATATTCTATTACACAATCAGGGTTTCTGTATTCTGTTCGTTATAATACTACAAAACAGATAGAACCCTTCGGCTTTGATAAGTCCTTATCTATTAGTTATTAGAGAATTTTTTATTTCTGAAATTTCGGGGGGGGGCCTGGTCCCCATGCCCCCCCCTGGCTACGCCACTGCACTCAATAACGGAATTATTGATAGTTGGCTTACTTAAGCTCAATTTATAGCAATCTATTAGTCAAAATGTATATAGGAATAAACACACCAAATCAATGCATTAGAATACAAAAAATATTAGTTTTTGAGCTCGAGGAATCTCTCGGTCTTGAGTGGTTATGGATATTCTACTACTAAAGTATTACAGACTTGTATAACTGCACTCAATGTAGGAGAAAAGTTGATCCGGCGATAAAAAGCAGCACAAGTCTTCCTGTAAAAAGTAAGAGCTGGGATTATCAGGCCCTTGTCCCGCGTGAGTCGTTTGAGCATTCCGATCAAATAAGCTCATTCGCGTTTTCTTTCAGGTGCGGTGCGGATGTAATAGTAGCCGATGAAGTTATAAAATCGTAAGTAGCATTATATTGTCCAGATATTGAAATTGAAAGCGACAATTCCACAACATTCGACGTTCGTTATTTTCTTCCTGGTCTCAAGCAGCAGTGGCTGCCTGATTGCGGCCTGTCTATCTACAAACGATAGCTAATGTTTCGTTGTTACTGGTGAATGGTGAGAGGAATAAACGAGCATTTCTTGAGTAGCCATCCTTATAATATGAAGAACTTGCTTCTCTGTCGGCATTCATATGACCCCATGACCATGCCAATGCCATATTTGGAGAATGCAAAACGTGCTGTTCCTATCCTGCCAGCACGTCTAGACTCTGACAATCAGTCTGCAAATTGAGTTTCCCGCCAACGAAAGCAGACGTTCAAACGCAGCGCGGCTTTTAAACAGTAACTTGTTACATAAATTTCATTATTATGCATTCCACTTTCATTCAATCGGTTAAATGAATCTTGACCGAAACATTCTAAACAACATTTTTCCATAACCGTTTTTTTGCATTGGTGAAGTCATTTCATAATGAATAATAAGACGAAATTGTCACAACCACATTTATTAAAACTTCAAGAAACTAGTTTCGGTTGTTACACCATTATCAATCTCAATCAAACTGAAAACTAAAGTACAGAGAAGCCTTATATATACTGTACATGGAATGATACTATTGGTTAAGAGGGAAAGTAATTTCATTTTATTGTCATCGCCTAATCGGTAAGCGTTTAGAACAATTTCAAAACTATACATTATGAACTTGAATTATTGTTAGAGAGCCCCTCCTTCTCCTCTTATGGTGTAGGCCTAGTCTTGAGAAGTGATAGCATAGTGCGTAGCAGGTATCTGTTCAATCAGGGATAAGCTATGAAACTCCTGGGCGCTCTTTGAAAGGGTGACCGATTGGGTAGGCCAGCAAAAAAGACTCTGTTCTCTGCTGTAAAATCATTTCCCCGTTGGTTCGGAACCCACCTGAAACTGTAGGCCCAACTCATCAATCACCATCATCCAAGTCATTACCCACGCACAGGTCTCAGACCTATGTGAGCTTCATCCTCCGAAAATTTTTTTTTGAGTCGGTTACTATTTGAAGAAAATTAAATCTTTGAAATCGTTGCATGATATTTGAGTGTTATACATAGGATAACTTTTAATATCTTCCACTAGTGGACTCCTCACTGAAGCACTGACTCCTCCACACGGCCGCTTAGCGCAGTTGGTTGGGGCGTCGCAACTTCAACTTGTTGTCGTTTCAGCGGTCGTGGGTTCGAATCCCGCTCCACCATTAGGCATTTATGTGTAATCATTCACCTCATTACCCACGCACAAGTCTCGGACTCATGTGGGCATTATCAACAATAAAAAATAAAAAACATATTTTGGATTTGTTTTCAGCTAAGTCTTCTTTTAAATAAAATTTATGCATGTAGAGATACACAAATAATTTTATGTAAGAATGTGAGTTTAGTGGTAATTGATTAGGCCTGAATACTGTATATTCCGTGTGCACTATTGAAATAGGTGTGAACGACACTATAATAGATGTCGACTAAATCAACCACAATCAATCAATCAAAATTTATTTTCAAAATTTACAAACATTGTAGGGTCCTGCTAAACCCGTAGGTTTTTCAGCACGTGCCAATCTTCACAATTATTCGAACAAAGATACAAGTTCACTTATATTTTAATATTATGAAGAAAAAATAGAGATTACTTAATGAAGACATACATTACAAAAGAATGTAGTGATAAAAGAAAGTAAAAAATAATTACTGGAAATACAGAACTGAGAAAAAAAGAAAAAAACTACAATCCTATCAAAGAAAATAATTAGAAAAGAAAGAAATAGGATAAAAAATGAAGAGGAAAGTAATGTTGTAACTTATAAATACATATTTATTGTCGTTCGGGCTGGCGGCAGTGATATAAGGAAGATTTAACCAGCAAAACTGTCTAAAGAAATTGAAGTAGGCTATGTTTATGTTTCAAATTTTTAGATTTAACTTTTATATAGATCTGGAATTATTGCGTAATATTGTTTCTATTGATTATGTACATCTATTGATTATATCCATCTTTGAATAATCACGTATGTTCATCAAGAGAATTAAATTGCTGTTTTTTTTTTAAATCAATCAAAAGTATTCATTAGTTAATAGATAATGGACATTAATGTATTAATCCCACAGCAGCATTAATTTGAAAATGTTACTCCATAGACCACAATCAATCAATCAAATTTATTTTCAAAATTTAAAAGCCATACGCTTCTTATTATTATTAATTGGGGAAGTGATAACCGAGTGCCGTAGCAGGTATCTGTTCAATCAGAGATAAGCTACGAAACTCCTGGACGCTCATTGTAAGGGTGAGCTTGTTGAATAAGGAAGGAAGTATATAAAGGAGGGATCTTTCTCCGTAGACATTATTAAATCTTGGAACCGGATATATCATAGGTGATCTTAAATTATAAGGTACAGGAGGAGCTAGAAATCTATACTGGAAATTATCTTCAAAGAATAGTATAATTTTGTATACTAGAATTTTATTTTAGTCTTTAGGATAACTGTTGCTGAATGATTCTCTAGCACAACTCTTGAAACACTGCGAGACAATAGGAATAGTAATCCTGGCAATAATCTTTTTAAAGGGTTGCAGACAGTGGGAAACTAATAAACACACAAGCATTATATATATATATATATATTATTACATATAAGAGCTCACCTAAATGGAAACCAGTCTAGCTATCAGTTAAATCATTTAACAAGATGAACAGCAACACACCATTAAATTATAAAATACTGTTTAGAACGGAGAAAACCAATAATAAATTAGCAAATTTGTTATAGCCAAGCTCAAAAGCTATAAAAGTATCAAATAATGCAAATAGCTTTCAGCTCAGGATTTAGGACCGTCCACATTTATAGCTTTTTATAAGATTGATAGCTTCTCACATTTCCAACAATAAGTTACCGATTAAAGAGATTTTATCTGTCTTTGGATTCCACTTGAATGATTTGACTGCCGTTTTTAGTTGCTGATTAATTTATTTTAAACTACCATATGCAGTGTCTACAGTAGATAATTTTTTTTTTGAAGGATGAAGCCCACATAGGTCTGAGACCTGTGGGTGGGTAATGAATTGGATGATGGCGATTGATGAGTTGGACCTATAGTTTAAGGTGGGTTCCGAACCACCGGGGAAGTGATTTTACAGCAGAGAACAGAGTATTTTTTGCTGGTTAATCCAATCGGTCACCCTTACAATGAGCGTCCAGGAGTTTCGTAGCTTATCTCTGATTGAACAGATACCTGCTACGGCACTCGGTTATCACTTCCCCAATTAATAATAATAATAAGCGTATGGCTTTTAATGGTGGGGAGACCCTTACGGGTAGTTCCACCTCGCCGTTTGTGCCATGTTACGGGGAACATGGTGGACCTACTATTTTAGGTGGGTTCCGAACCACCGGGTAAGTGATAATTAATTGGTGCTATTATGAAGTGAAAATATTAGTTAGATTTTAGAACTACTGTTAGAGCAGAGCATATTTACTCCCACCAACAATTTTTGTGTTCATTTTAAGATTTCCGCATTTGTATGATATTTACATAAAAAATAAATAGGAATAAAAACTCTCAGTTCAGTCTTTAAGGCTGTGCGCAGGGTTTTTGGTCATAATTTTTTTTCGACGTTTATTGTATTGGTTATTATTAAGGTATTGAAATGTTGACTATTGCCATGAGAAATTATTTTTTTCATCAAATATTTCATGGAATATGGGAGTTCAAAGTTAAAATTTTTCGGTTTTAGGGGGCAATTGATCTCTCCTACAAGTTATTTTAAACTTTTGATATTTTTTTAATATACCTTGGGGAAAAGAATGACACATTTTTTATTTCAATTCAACAATTTGTTTTTTCGAAATAATTTTTTGAAAAACTGAAATTTTTCGCATGTTTTAAAAAATTTATTTTGAGAACTAATTGTATGATAGGAATGAAAAATATGTCATTTTATTCCTCAATGTGTCTTTCATTTAAAAAAAATTCTCAAAAGTTTAAAAGAACTTGTAGGAGAGATCAATTGCCCCCAAAAACCGAAAAATTTTAACTTTGAACTCCCATATTTCATAAAATATTTGATGAAAAAAATAATTTATCATGGCAATAGTCAACATTTCAATACCTTAATAATAAACAATACAATAAACTTCGAAAAAAAATTATGACCAAAAACCCTGCGCACAGCCTTAAAGAGAGAAAGAAGAAATGTAATCGGGTAATTAGTAATAAGTCTAATCGTCCAATCACTAACCAATATTATATAGTCTGCGACGGCCTCCACTCAGATCTGAGGTGTGTTAATTAATTGTTTGATCGAGCTCTGATAACATCGTTACATTGTCATGCTAATAAATACGTGAGAACTTCTGGAAACAACAGCTTTTCATAGAACTTTCTATCAATTACGCTACAAATAAAATCTGGTCAATAGACAGACATTCCAGGAGATTTCCATGCAACAGGATCATCTGGTTTGGGCGGAGGCGAAAGTACCGTGAAAATAATTGAACAGAGATTAGTGTAAGCAATCAGTATTCATTGCTATACACTCTCATTCATTATTATTGGACAGTAAACGGTCCCGGTTCCTGGTTTTAATGAGAATTCTTCATTTGATTGTCAGGTCTAGTTGACGGAGAACGTATATTCTCACTTTAGAAGGACGTTTATTCTTCACTTTAGAAAGATTCAACATTGCAAATAATTATTATTGGACTTAATCATTATTTGTAACGTGTTTGCAAAACAAATATCCTGCAAAGCAGTAGGCCTAAATTGAACATGAACACAATGCAGTATTATTCAGCAGTGCAACTGCCATCATCAGTCCTGGATTGGTAATATTAAATATATTATAAAAACGTACGTCTCCAATCCTTGTACTTTGTCTCCACGACCGATTTCGACGCTCAAAGCGTCATCTTCAGGTGGAAATGCTCAGTCAGAGTTGACTGTCGTCATATTAATACACGCACTATATTAATACACATATTAGTACACGCAACACACACACACGGAAAAACATCGTCAAATAATTAAAATTTCTTGAAAAACAACCAAAAAATATTTATTTTTTGGCTATTGTTCAAGAAATTTGATTTATTCGGCGATGTTTTTCCGTGTGCATGTGTGTGTGTTCTGTGTTGCGTGTAATAGTGGTTAATATGAGGACAGTCAACTCAGACTGAGGATTTCCACCTGAAGATGGCGCTTCGGGCGTCTAAACCGGTCGTGGAGACAAAGTACAAGGATTGGAGACGTAAGTTTTTATAAATATGCATTGAAGTACACCAACTTATGTGCTTACATACAACACTCGTTTGTACGAAGTGTCTTTTCATTTTAATATGCGCTGGTATTTTAATATTTTAAAACAAGCATGGAAAAAAGTCGTGAAACGTTTAAATATTTATTTCGATTTTTAGAAATTTGTTGATGTTTTTATTCTTCTTGTTGACAACGTTTAGGCAATACTGCCTGTTCCGAACCCCTTCATAACTGTAGACTCCTCCCCCATTTTTAACAAACCCAGAGAAACAACAATTTTTTACAAAACAGTCAAAAAGACGTATTGAATCGCTAAGAATGTGGTTTTAGTGGAACTGTTTTTAAAAATTTCTCGCGGTAGTACCCCCGAACTCCCTTATTGGATAAAAACATAAAAGCTATAAATTTTTTCTTGAATTATTGTTAGAGAGCCCCTTTCCTCTTATGGTGTAGTGCCTGGAGCCTAACACCCTCGACCCCCCCCCCCCCCCCCCCCAGACTAACCCTCTGTACTAAGACACTTAGTACCAGACTAAGCCACTGTATACAGTACATTCATATGAAGAAATTTACATTTATTTAATATAAACCAAATCTGAAACTGCCCTGAAAAGTAGTAATGCCTATGAGCTGGATGCCAGCGTCATATTCATCTCGGGCAAGACGCAATGATTAATGAATGTATTAGTAGTGGTGGAACGTGGAGTACCACCAGGAGCCACTACCAGATAGAGTGCAACACTATGATCGAAGAATATTATATTATTTGTAATAGAAGTAGTAGGTATCAAATAATTTAATAGTAATGGAGCGCTATCGAAAATAAATTTTCTATTCATATGCTCGTTCTCTCTATGTAGTATAATAATTGAATACCAGTCCATAAATTTTTTATACTTAAATTTAAAAATGTTTACTATAAACGCCAGACGTATACTACGTAGTAGCATTATGCTATCTATGGATTACACTGACTCATTTCTCGGCATTCCACTATTGACCTCGTTTATTTATAAAAAATAGATGAGTAAACACTTGAAAAAAATTGTCACAATAAATTTCTTGAGGTCATCAAACCGCATAACTTATGTGAACACAGAAGATTACAAATTTATTGTGAATTTAACAGCAAATCATTAGCCAGCGTCATGTTATCCTTTCACATGTCGTTATTATTATTGATAACATGCACTGTATTAACTATTTAAAAAATTTAAATTCATGTTTAATGTACTTGATATAATGTAGCTTACGTTGTATTTGTATTTTTCAATAGAAAATATTTCCATAATGCTGAGTAATAATGTAAAAAGTGGTATAAAATTGAATCACAAGGTTCAACTATTGTAAAGAAGCAAAACTTCAAATAAAAAATTCAATCGAGGGGTTTTTCAACACTATAATAAACCATTTAATAATAGTAATAATCGTTCTGAAGATATAATATAGAGTGCAATGTGTTTGAAGGATTTCAAGGCTATTCTTATTCCTGAAATCAATATTCCGATTATTAGATCTTGAGTATTTAAAAAAATGATAATACCTATAGAAACTTAAATATCGTATATTATCCTTTCCCATACCGTTATACCTCGTATTATGATTGATAATAAATGCAATGTATTAATTATTTTAGAGATTCGTTATTCATCCAACTTTTCAATGTATATGTTAAATGTATCCAGCATTGATAGGCCAACTATAAAATAAAGTGAGAACATTTTCTTCGTCGAATGAATGCTCATATTTTGTTGATTAAATTCAATCTAATTCCAAATTTATTCAATTTTGTTCCAGAGTTTATTTAATTTCAACAGGATTTTTTTTGAGGATGAAGCCCACATAGGTCTGAGACCCGTGCGTGGGTAAAGAGTTGGATGATGGTGATTGATGAGCTGGACTTACAGTTTTAGGTGGGTTTTGAACCACCGGGAAGTGATTTTACAGCAAAGAACAGAGTCTTTTTTGCTGGCCAATCTAATCGGTAACCGTTACAAACAGGACCTACGAGAACGCAGCTTATCTATCTGATTGAACAGATACCTGCTACGGCTCGCGGCTATCACTTCCCTGAGTTTGTTCCAGAGTTTATTTAATTTAATTGAAACAGGAATTTTTTTGAGGATGAAACCCACATATGTCTGAGACCTGTGCTTAGGTAAAGAGTTGGATGATGGGGATTGATAAGCTGGACCTACAGTTTTAGGTGAGTTCCGAACCACAGGTTATAGATTTTACAGCTGAGAACACTATTTATTTCTGTTGAATACAGAAGTTGTATAGATAATAGATAAATATATTCTGTACATCAATATTTTTAGAAATAGGCACTGTGAATTAAATAGTTATTGTAGTATCACTAAGAAAACGATTATTCACAAAAGTGGATAAACTAATCTTTCTTTCTACAATTTATTCATCCAGAGGATCACGGCAGAAAGAACTCATTGGAATAGCCTTGTTCGACCTTGACTTTGCATTATACAGCAATTTGACAGCGGAAACATGGGACCGAATTGACTATTATTACCTTGGAAGGAAAGAATGCAACATGCCAACATAGTTTTCACGCAAACATTACAGTTTATGAGTATGAAAATGCTTGACTAATGCCAAAATTTTCCTACGTAGAAAGCATGAAGAGATATTGTAGACCTATCAAATCATTAAAAAAAATTGTTAAACCTATATTTTTGTGGCATTTTTTAATATTACAATTTGCTTAGTTGTTCTGTTTATAATGAATACACGTTGCGTTCAATAGCCATCCATCAACTATTGAACGGAGTGGAGAATCAATAACTGAGAGGTAGGATGAAAAGTCAATTTTTTCAATAAACTTTTTATTCAATACTTTTGCGAATTATTGCTTCTCGTTTTTAATCCATGAATACTATCATTCATTTTTAATTTTACTATTTTTATTCAGTTCCGTTCACCCGTCCCATGCTTCTTTAGCGTCTGAGGGATAAAAATATTCAGTTTTGCTGTACATTAAACCTGAAACTTTCAGCGTTTGGCCGCCCTTCCTTGTCTTTACTTATATAATGTAAGGATTGATTTATCCACCCTTGCATATCTCTCACATGCGAATTCTAACACACATATTTTTATCAGAGTTCAATGATTTTTTCCCATTTTTTTTTTTAGGATGAGACCTGTGCGTGGGTAATGAGTTGGATGATGATTGATGAGTTGGACCTACAGTTTTAGGTGGGTTCCGAACCACCGGGAAGTGATTTTACAGCATAGAACAGTGTATTTTTTGCTGGCCAATCTAATCGGTCACCGTTACAAACAGGACGACCTACGAGGACCTTTATTCTGGACCTTTATACTCCAGGACTAAAAGTAGTTGATGGTTAATAATAAACAATTAAGAGTAAGCAATAACTAATTTAAATTAGTAATAAATAACTCCACCTAACAATACTTGTATATACAATATTTAATGGATATTTAAATAAAAAATTATTCAGTTGTATTTCTAAATATATTATTAAAAAATAATTTTCAAAATGGAAAGAAGTTGCTGGAACAAGACGCGAGTCCATCATAAGTAGGCCTATGCAATGTGAGTATAAAAAATAATTGAAAAATATTATTAATCAACAATAATTATTAATAACGAATAATAAGGGTAATAAGGTGAATGATGATGAAGCCCACATAGGTCTGAGACCTGTGCGTTGGATGATGGTGATTGATGAGTTTTAGGTGGGTTTCGAATCTCCGGGAAGTGATTTCACAGCAGAGAACAGTGTCTTTTTTGCTGGATAATCTAATCGTTCACCCTTACAAAGATGGCCCAGGAGAAAGCAGCTTATCTCTGATTGAACAGATACCTGCTACGGCTCACGGCTATCACTTTCCTTATTCAACTACATAAGTAAATCTAATTTTTTTTTAAAGTGGAATACCTACCATTCATAGATACACAAATAAGACTCAAAGATATATTCAATGAGAATATATTACAATAAACAAATATTTTATTTCCATTTAAAACTAAATCGAAACAAATACATATACATATAAGACTACATGATTAAAACTACCAAAGGTTACATTTTTTAAAACATTTTTTGCGTGCAAATTAACCTACTCTACTATGGCATGCCATGTTCTAGAGCAGGTTTGCAATTTACAATGAAATCACTATTCAAAAATGATTTTATTGGTATGCAAGAATGCAAGAGATAAATTTCTTCAATTAAAATAGTTCCTGCTTCAAACTATTGATCAACGACAAGAAAATGAACCCAATGTTGAATTAACGGTTAACAATGATTTGACGGTGATTAAAAAGTCTCGATGAATAACCATCTAGCAAGCAGTGAATGTAAATGCACAGATGGGTGTGACGATACAGCTGATATTGTCGGAAACAAAGAGCTGTCTATTTAATAAAGTTCAAAATAGTTATTCAAGCCCACATTACAAAAGCTAGAGTAGAGAAAGTTTAGCATCCATCCTATCAAGGGATTGTATCGACTGAAGTATTGTATAGGTACAGCCCACATAATACAGTGCTTTGAAAAGATAGTACGGTGATTTAGAATTTAGAAACAAAGAATATCCACTTTGCTGCTTCCATCCAAGTATAAATTTATTTATACCATTGTAAAGTATTTAAATGCCTAATGTCAACTCATTTTGACTGCGGTTAAATAACATTATCATTTACTCTACAATGAATAATTAGACGAAGTTGTCACAACCACATTTTTTTGTAGATTAAGTCTTGAAGACTCCAGTTAAGAAGTATAAGACAAGTCAAATTAACAATTATACTATCTTATACACTAGTTACCATAATTTACTATATCAATTAGTAGTTAGGTGAGGCTTAATTTTGATGTGAAAGGAACTCTTGTACACTATAAAAAGCTTTATCAACTAAATATTTTTTCAATTGTTTTTTTAAATATTTCTATATTTTCAAAACTCTTTAAAAACTGCGGTAGATTGTTGTAGAGTTTCCTACCAATATAACTAGGGTTTTGTTTGAATAAGCTACTATTGTGACTCACCAAGTGATATTCTCCTCGGCTTCTTGTATTATAATCGTGTACGTCAACATTTGGTTAATATCACTCTTTTTTTACATATAAAGAACTTCATACACATATAAGCAGGGTACAGTTAGGAGACCATGTCTCTTGAACAACGGCCTACATGAATCTAATCTATTTACTATTTCTGTACACCTTAACGCTTTCTTTTGGATCTTAAACACCCTACCAAGGTTTTGCTTTGATGAATTGCCCCATACTAAGATAGTAAACCTAATATGTGACATTAAGAGCCCATGGTAAGCTGTAAAAAGTAACTTTTTGTCATTCAATCTAGCGAGCTGTCGCAGGACAAATACCCCAGATGAAATTTTACAACATATTATTATCTCAATGTATGGAGCCCAGGTCAATCGTCTATCCAACAAAACTGCTAGAAATGCAATATTTTCTACCTGGTCTAGTTGATTATCGTTTAAAAACACGTTTATAGCCCTATCTTCATTTGAATTATGTTTGATTTTGAATTAAAGGAATTGGCATTTTTTACTATTTATTGTTAATTTCACCTATAAGGGCACTTATTTCTTATTTCTAGATTTATCTAGATTATCTTTATTAAAAATAGTGAGATACTAGTTTCGGTTCTTACATTATCAATCACAAACAAACTGGAATAAAATGCTCAATAGGGAGTTTTTTGAGATAGATAATGGTGTAACAACCGGAACTATTATCTCACTATTTTTAATAAATGTGGTTTTGACAACTTCGTCTTACTATTCATTATGGATATCTGCCACAATATCACCTTCGCCACTACAAAGAGATTTATTCTACAATCAGTCTACATATAGTACAAAACGTGATAAGCCAACTAGATTAGTTATATAATGCAAGTCATTCTGGTCAGTCAGAAGGTGTCCAAAACTTTTTTTTCGGAGGATGAAGCCCACATAGGACGGAAACCTGTGCGTGGGTAATGAATTGAATGATGGTGGTTGATGAGTTGGACCTACAGTTTTAGGTGGGTTCCGAACCACCGGGAAGTGATTTTACAGCAGAGAACAGTCTTTTTTCCTGGTCAATCCAATCGGAACTAAATTCTGATCGTAAATTTATTCCGCGCATTTCTATCCAAGGCTATACTTTGACTGTCTTCTATACATCAAGATGTTACAACAGCGAACAGTGTGATTAAAATGAATATTATCAAATATTTCCAAGATTTAGGCTATATACTACTTACTACATCCTTCTGAAAACAGTCTGTCTGCATGGCAAACATAATAACATCATTATCATTCATCTCCTTTCCCACGCACAAGTCTCAAACTCTTGTGGACTTCATAAACAAAATTATGATAAAATTTGTTGTAAGGCTGACCGATTAAATTGGTCAGAAAAAGACATTGTTCTCTTCTGAAAAATCCCTTCCCGGTGGTTCGTAACCCACCTAAAACTGTAGGTCCAACTCATCAGTCGTATGTGGGCTTCATCCTCAAAAAAAAAAAAAAATGGGAAAAACATTGAACTCTGATAAAAATATGTTTGTTAGAATTCGTATGTGAGAGATATGCAAGGTGGATGGATCAATACTCACATCATACAAGTAAAAACAAGAAAGGGTGGCCAAACGCTATAAATTTCAGGTTTAATGGACAGCAAAACTGAATTATTATCCCTCAGACGCTAAAGAAGCATGGGACGATTTTTTTTATTTGATTTATAAAAGAAAAATTGTTTCACTTTCGCAGTTGCATAAGAAACCCCTCGTCATGCGACACCATACCGGTATGATTAAAGCTTGTCTCTTGAGAGGTTGCTCAACTTCACCTGAGGCAACAAAAAAGTTGAAATCGAAAGTGAATCAACAAGCTTATTGACAAGCAAAAATAAGATGTTCACAAAAAATAGACTCGGAGAAAGTGACTTCCTTAAAGTTTTAACAACAATGAGAACCAGCAAGGTCACTTTTACAAATGTAAAAAGAGTTGTCTGAAAAGTAGATGACACTTCCGAATTTAGCTTTAGAGTGGCCATTCCGGGACAGGGATTACCTGTGCAAAAGTAGAACTAATTTCCGGCTGGAAAACAGAAAGGTGAGATTGCACTCACAATGAACTTGAATGACAACACCTTATCACTAAAACAACAACAACAACAACCTTCCAAATCTTCTACCCAATGCAAAATAAGCATTAGCTACAAGATAATGATAATAAGATAAGTCAACACAGAACAACAGAAAACATCTTGAAATTTGGTATCCATGACTAACTGCACGTTTCACTAGTAACTTACAAGTAATTGCACAACTATGCAGTCAAATATTTCAGGAGAAAATTAAAATATTTCACTCGCTGAGCAGATGGCCATTTCGGACCGCTCGGAGCACCGATGATGGACCCATGTGGTCCGAAATGGCCATCGGCTCAGTGGGTAAAATATATCAATTTTCTTCTCAAATATTTGACTGCACAGTGGTGCAAGTAAGTTACTAACAACGTACAATACAATAATAATATACTTTATTATTATTTATTTTATTATTATTTCTATTATTATTATATTACATTATATTATATATTATTATTATTATTATTATTATTATTATTATAGGCGAATTCTCCCAAGAGGGAAGACGATAAGCAAAAGACTCAGTCATGTTATCCTTTTGTTTTTCTTATTACCCCCATAGGCTTTCATCGTTTCTGAAAAGGCTTTTTTGCGTTCTTCCGACCACTTAGGTCTGAATTACTTTTATTTCGGCTGTTTTTTAATTTTCCAATTGTCTACCTTGAATCTAAATGTGTTTTTTCAAAAATCTATGTGTTATGTTGGCGTTTGTCATGTCCTTACGAATTCCGTCTAACCAAGGTGTTGAAATTTTGAGTTTTGTTGCATATTCAATTATCCGTTTTGTTAGTCTGTTATTAGGTAATCTATTGAGATGTCCGAAGAACTTCATACGCCTTTTCCGAATGTCAATTCAATTCAATTTTTTATTTCCAAAAAAAAATAGAACAGATATAATACAATACAGCATAAAATCAATGGAAATTTATTTCCCCGCATGGACTGTTGATCCGTGTACATAATCTGGAAGTCTCACAGTCAACTTCAATGTTTGAAAAACGTTCAGTTGTTTCTATTGTTTGCAGCCTAATTGTTTGCTCCTAAAATTTTCCTGATAATTTTTCGTTCTTACTTTTTATTTCTTCAATTTCTTTCTTTGTGTTAAGTACCAGAATTATCACTTGCATATAGAATCGTTGGTTTTATAACAGTGATGTAGTGCCGGATTTTTTCTGTTATAATAATTATTATTATTATAACAATATACAATACAACAATAATTATAGCACAACTGTATAACAGAAACTATATTCAATTTGGCCTCAGTAATATATAACAACTGTACCTTTTTGACGATTTTCAAATAGGTACTCATCAAAGCTCAAGGAACTTCACATACAGAGAAGAACATTGAAATAATTGATTTTACATACAATATAGTACGTATAATTTTAAATAAATTTGTGGGTTTGAGACTTACCCCCTTGATTCAAGTACTTTTCAATCTGTTGGGAATTCATATTGAACGACTTAGCTTTCCCTACTTGTACCTTATATTATCCCGAAATCCGCATTATATGTACTGTTTAGATTCACCAACTAAAATACGACGGAATTTATTATTTTCAGTATGTGAACCGCTTCTTTAGGAAAGACATACTTGACTTACCGTGCGTGAAATAATAAAAGCCAATGTTTTAAAAGATCGTTAGCAATGTAGCTAAGCAGGTCAGCTGTCTAACAAGGACTTGACGTCAAGAGCAAGTTAATCTCATTATTAAAAATGCTTGAAAATGGATTTTAAAAAGCTTAGAAATTAGAAGACCTTAATTAGGTCTAAAGAGCCAAATGAAAATCAATTAGAAATGTTATTGTAATAGGAATAGGAAAATAGTATTCAGTTTTGAGAGACATTATTTACGATACCATACCACATAAATGGAAAAATAAATAAATAAATTTGAACACAGTCTAAATGCCAGTTTCGACTCATCAGTAGCAATTGAAAATGTCACTTGATCACTATTTGGCTGTTTTTATTTATTTCCTTATTATTTACTCAAAAAAATCATATACGTAATAACACAAAGTAGGCTATTTAATGCCAAAATATGTAAGCGCATTTCATAAATACTTTTACACTTTATATATAACGATGTAAATTTATTGCCACTGTTTGTGTTGGGGGGGGGGGGAAGGGCAAGATTAAAATTCAAATTCCTGGATTTCTTGTTCCATAACAATTTGCGTTGTTAATGTTAACTTTTTATGGTAAATTCAACGACTTGCAGATTCTCAATAAGTCGTTGAATTTACCATAAAACGTTAATTAAAAATGAAACTGATTTATGGAAAAAGAATTTGTATTTCTCTGTTTTTTTCTAGGAAGTCTCCTCTCCTATAATATGCATCGTTGCTTTTTCGCTTTCACGCAATTTCTTACAAAATACCCTGTCTTTTCCGATACATTTCAATTACCGGCGCTTTGGAAAATCATTCAAAATTTCAACCCACATTCAAACTCCAATTAACAACAATAGGGCCTAGTAGGGGATAGGAAAGTAGAAAAGTACCGGGCGTTTATAAAAGAATATCAGAGTTTTAACACTTCGTAGTATTTGTTATATACAGAATACAATTAAAATGATTACATCAAATAAAAGAATAACTCAGTTTTGTTTTGTTTGTTAGCTCTTGTGAGCACGCAATGTATCCTCATCCTCCCCTAAATTGAATGTTGTTTTTTTGCCATATGTCAGCGAAAAGTTTATGGGCCTTTCTTTTTTGGAGAAGCGACTGTTCTAACAAGTAAGTGGTACTTCCTATCGTAATGCTCTAGATTCTAGAACTTTGGCTATCTCCTCAACTGGAAAAAAAATAAACCACAGAACAGCAAGATGCACCAGTGGCGGATTTCAGGGGGCTTCCAGACTAAAGCTCCCCTAAATTCTTGAGTTTTCTTCAAGTTTCCAATCATTATGAAAAATAAGACGAAATTGTCACAACCACATTTATAAATGTGGTTGTGACAATTTCGTCTTATTTTTCATTATGGATACCTTCCACAATATCACCTTCGCCATTACTAAGAAAGTTTTCCAATCATTATTTGATACTGTACCTGATAAATGGGAATATAAAAGTAATTGTAATTGATATTATAGTTGTATAAGTGGTAAATTAAAGCAACATAAAAGTAGTTGAGTCACGACAGTACCAACTGTCTTTTGAATGAAAAGTATTCATTTTATTAAGTACCAATTCATCAACCAAAGTGCAACGTTGGTCGGAACATCAGTGATTGGGACAGTGGTCGGAAAAACAGCGATAGCTATGTATAATAATAGGATAAATATTGTATTGGATAATCTGAAAACGTTATAGCCTTTTCATACAGTTCAATTCAATTCTTTGGTACCGATTCGCATTCCAGTGTGAATCGGTACAGAAGAATTTCCTACTACTGTAGTTTTCATATAACTTGGCAGCAGTATGCTGGGTTCAGATGTAGCATGTCCCATCTGCTACACGCTGCCAAGTTATATGAATACTACAGTAGTAACATAGAATTTCCTACTAGCGTCATGCAATGTTTTGGGGGAAAAACTATCCCAGCCGCATTTTTACTCGCTAAATATCTGTTCCTAACTCACTTCTCAATATGGGTATGAACAGATTAAAATGATGTCTTGGAGAGTTTATTTTACAAAACTATTTTGAGGGTCTTCCGTACCCCATACAAGAGTAGGCCCAACATTCTATCTTAAGATAAAAACTAGAGGAATGTCTCTCTTGACGGTGTGGAATTCTCACAGAGTTTATTATGAGAATTTTGATTTATTTTGATTTGAAACTAGATAAAACATAAGTTTATTGGATTCTTGGGATTCAGCACCCTACTCCCTACCGCCATCCCGGTCAGCTAATGGTCAAGCCACCCCCAAATTTTTCTCTGAATGCGCCACTGTGGTAGTCCCCTGACAAAGATTAAATCTTCAACAACCATAACACAGTAGGCCTACGCGATTGGTTGAACGTCACTGTACCCAATCGCTGCATTGGTCGCAAAGACCAATGACAAGTTTGTTTCGCATGGCCTCCACGTTCACCCCACGTGACGTATCTATGAGACATCAATTATAGCCGGATGAGACCATGATTCTTGGATGAAAAGTACATAACCAAAGTGGTGAAGCATTGGTTAACTGTTGTCAGATTGATTTTTCAATAATAAATGATGGAACCCCCTTTCGAAAAGCTAATTGGTGTATCTAGACATCTAAACATTGGTTGTTTTAAGGCTAGGTATCAGAAGTATAAGGCTGAACAACAGAAGTATGGTCTTTTAGAATAATGTTCCACAGAGATTCCAAATCTTCAACAATCAAAATACGTACAGGTAATAATATGGTGTGGCCTGGCCTGATTTTCCTCAAATAATGTGAATGGATTTCAAATTGTTTATTGTAATTATTATTGAGTGGACAATTTTAGAGAAGATTTTTAATCTTAAATAAAATGAACAGCAGGTCCGGAAAAAGAAACTTGTTTCCTTGTTTGATAAGATTCTCATAATTTTATATCAGCAACGATAAGGGTAGAGATAAGACTCGTAATTCTCATTCAAATTGAATCGAAATTGAATAAATTTCAACATTCTCGAGCTCATTATGAATCTCCCAACCCGTGGATGCGTTGACACGTTTATTGATCACAATAAATAATTTTTAATTAATTAATAATTACTATTAAATTGTACAAAAAATAATTTGAAAGCTTGATACACAGCATTCCTAACTAGTGCCTAATGTAATCTGTGAGTATGAAAAATAAATTTGTAAGAGAAATAAATTCTTCATCAACCGCAATAAATTTTGAATGAGGAATGCATATCAATGCATTTCTAGTGTAATTCTGATTCAGGTGCCTACTTATAATAGGGGTCTTGAAATTCCATTCTAGCCTCCAGCCCCTATAAGACTGAACACATTTTGCCACTGTCTTAAGTCACAACCAATCACCAAAATAATAACATAAATTCCGTTTTCAATAGAAGTTCTTCAACCAAATGATATATTGAGATTGCTGATAGCTAAATAAGATATAAAAAGGCCTAAAATTAAGAAAAGATTAAAAAGCTTCGTTACAGAACGCAATATCTCGTCTGCGTAATGACACTCAAGTTGTTGTGGTATCGATTTGAGAGATTTTCTGAGAGAATAATAAGAGGAATAAGCGAATAAGTTCGAATTTCAAAAGCTGAATTTTCATTTGGGAATTCCAAATGAGTTACGATTTAAGTTAGGTAACGTAATTGTAGTAATTTAGTAAATTAAATTTGATGGTTTATTAATATGTACACACAGGATTGTTGCCATGAAGCATGTTTCATTTAAGCTAATTCAATTTAATGGTAATAATTGCATTATAATAAAAGCAGCAGTCTAAGTTACCAGGGTCCATTTTCTGAGTGGATTTCTGAGTTAAGTAGAAGGAAAAATACAAATAATCTTCAAGTGTGTAAAACGTTGCCTCCAAGTATACTTCAGTTAACATTATCATCAACGGTTTCGGTACAACAATATCCGGTGTGGGAGGCAAACTAGGAACATAAACTACGTTATAGCAGTAGACCTGCTGTTGATTTTTTTACAGCATGATCTTATGTTATATCTGTGAAGAAATTTCCTCTGTTCTATTTTAAGTTGTAATTATGCTAGTAAAAGAGAACTGCTAGAGGTAATAATAATAATAACTGCTAGAGGTAGGAGGGTTCTAAGAAACATTGTCTACCCCCTGGAACGATTGAGGTTATAAAAATAGCACCTACTTGTTAAATGCCTTTTCGTACTCCTTTATCTGTTTCCTGGAGAATTCGTGGAACTCAGTATAGATGTTTCCAGTTTTTTTGAAAACAGGCGTCACTGGTTTGCCCTCTTCCATGGCAGAATTGATGGCCTGACGCCTGTTCAGAATGGAGCTGAGTTCCTCATCGGCCGGCATGTCTGGATCTGGACTGTCGTCTGCTTTGCTGGGATGGAACACGAAACAACGCGCAACAAGCAACGCTCACAACTGATCTGCGACTGAAGACTGAATCGAAAGAGCGCGTGAGCGTCTGAAATAGATAAATGCGCATGCGCGGGCCTCTAGCAGCGTGGGGACCAGCCTTATCACTTATCACAAGCCGGATAAACATTGAATCACCCATTCTGTTTTAATATGCCTTGTTTAAAATGCTTCATGTATTTAATGCTTCATTATTGATCTTTCCCGCGGAATTCTAATCGGCTAAACTAACAAAGTTACGATACCGTAAGTTGTAGGCCTATAATTATAATCTGTATAATCTGTGTTTAGTCTACTAAAGTATTAATTGAAATCCTTTGCTTGTGTTTTGTATTTATTTAATTAAATCCCTACATGAATAAAATGTTATTGCATGAAGCCTACTAAAGTATTAATTGAAACCATTTGCTTGTGTTTTGTATTTATTTAATTAAATCCCTACATGAATCAAATGTTCTTGCATGAATACCTCTACAACAACAACGTATAGAAGCCAGCGTTCAATTTAAATTAAAATAATTTAGCAAATAGTGATGCAATTTTTTTAAATAAACTGTAACAATTGCTCTTGGAATTCTGGTTCCATAACGATTTGCGTTGTTAATATTAACTTTTTATTGTAGATTTAACGACTTGCAGTCAGTTTTAAATTGTGAATATATCATAAATGTACTCACATTTGGCCGAACGTTATTCAATCTCGTTATCTTCAAGGCCTTGAAAATGAGATTCAATAACTCGAAAACGTTCGGCCAAATGTGAGTACATTTATTATATATATTCACAATTTAAAACTGACTGCAAGTCGTTAAATCTACAACAAAAGGTTAATAACAATTGCTCTTGTAACTTTTAAAAGATACATATGATACACGGAGTATGAAGGGAAGTCCTCTCATGAAAAAAATCTAACAAAATAATACCACTATCAATTTTAGAAATATTCTTTATTATAATTTTTCATGCAAGCAAATAACTATTGTTTTAAGAACTTTGGTGGCCGCATACAACGTGTATTATAATATATTGTTATGGGTTCTAATTGCTAAAATAAGGCTGGCAACACTAAAGATCACACTTGCACTTTATTTACACAAATTAGTATATTTACACACACTAATTGTAAGTTCAATTAATAAAGAAAAACAGATCAACAAATGACAAGCTAATACTTATTTTAAGTAATTATTTACAAGAATTAATGGATAAGTAATTACAGGCTGATCAATAATAAAAGAAGCAAGAGTCCAATAAACTGTACAATAATGTAGAAAGAAATTATAAAAAGAGCAATTAATCACTTATAAAACACAGTCCAATTCGTTATTTGACAGTCCCAAATATCATCACAACGTCTTTAAACTATTAGTAAGCTGCACAAACAGTAAACACTTGTCTCTGCACTTGACACTGGAATCAACACCGTTTACACCACTGGCATTGGATTGTCTCTCTCACGAGATCTGTAACACAATCTGACACGCAGGTTTGTAAAACTAACTAGCTTGTTCACGTGGTCTTCTTTATATAGTTGTTGTAGTTGTATAATTCCAAGAATCTCGAAGCTTCAAGAATGATTGGAATATAGACCTTGATTGTTCAGGAAGTCTGAAGAAATCTCGAGAAATTCAGTTGAGTGAGAGAGTTGCAGACTTAAAGAATAAGAGTGACAAAGACATGTGAAAAGCAAGAGAACGCAGATTGGGTTTCAAGTCACATACGACCATGAATGGAATGATCTACGTAGAACAACGTCGTTCTATGTGCGTAAATAACTGCTTTGCTTGCTTTTGTAACAATATGTTAAATAAGATGGATGCCCGTTGTGTTTGAGCCCCATAGCGCCTGCCTGCTACCCTATGTTTACAATCATGGGCTCGATCCCCGTTAATGACTAGCATTTTTGTATCATCCATCACCTCAATACTCATTACTCACTCACTAGTCTCAAAAGCATATGTGGACATCTTCCGTAAAAAGTGTAGTCTATTATTTGCATGGCGTTGAAGATCTGTCTTGTTTCCACTAGCCTTCTATATAAATAAAATTAGAGTTTTGTTGTACATTTAACAGAATTATATATTTTTTGGTTGTTTTTACGTTTTATACATTAAAGAAGCCGAAACAAGTCTTATCTCAATTTCTGTCTGTCTGTCATGGCCTCGAAGGCATTTTCAAAAACGAGAGCATCGATCGGGATTTAAGTTATTTATCAGTATTGAAAACCTTTTTGACAATGTCTTTAGCTATAAAAAACTAAATTAACTTTTTTTAAACAGAATAATAAACGTCTAAAAACCAAGTAAAGTAAATTCGTATGGCTTTTCGTGGTGGGGAGACCCTTACGGGTAGTTCCACCTCACCGTTTTTTTAACGACTGCTTTTTTTATATGCAACCGGGACCGACGGCTTAACGTGTCCTCCGAAGCACGGGAGTATTGTGCGATTTTGGATACATTTCTTCTAAGTTTTATTACCACATAAGAACAAAACACGTAACTTAATTTATCATGATATACCAATCAGCTGTTCTCAAATATTCTCTCTGATAACTGTCACTGAATTGTTTACATTCTAAGTTGTTTACTATGCTGCTAACAACTTCATGATCGTTGCTATAAAAAAAGCCGAAACATATTTAGTCTTATTTCTAAACATAATCCGTACGAAGGACGGGCACAATAGCTAGTATATAATAAAAACTTAACACTTTTAAGTGGAAATTATGACTCACGTTATGGTGTGACGGCCGTTTCACTCTGTTGTCAAGAGCATCGTCAGACGACCCACAGTACACAGTCCTTACAACGTCCTTATCGTGAGTCATAATTCCCACTTAAAAGTGTTTTTAACTTTTTATTATTATTTGCAGTTAAGATTAAAGGCCAAGGACCCAGTTTTAGGTGAGCAGAACTGATCAGTTCTATTCATTGAACTTTCTGCTTTTCTACATTGAAACCCTAGTTTGAGTTTAATCAATCGCGACTGTATTTTTGTGTGGACCTCCTGTCAAACTTCGTTTAAGTCCCTGGTGCAAGTTCCAGTCGAGGGTTCCAAAATCCCCCGCCCGATCAATGTTTGAGAGGTCCCTATTTAGAAGCACAAGCTATCTACCGCAACACGGGCCTGTTATCACTGCCACTGACAATCGCAATTACAACAATTATTCTGCAAATTATTTCAAATTAGCTCAGAGACGAATGACGTCAAGTTGTAGTCTAAAAGTGCTCATGTAACAGCCGGAAATCTAGTCTTGCCAAGTACGGTCCTACTTTAAATGTGTGAGACACTAGTAAAAGCACGTGCCTCGTTCACTTTCTCGTTTACACAGCTACTTCTACATGCCACAGCTCTACCAGCATACTAATAAAGGCACTCTTATAACTAACTGAAGACTATACTTTCCATAACCAAGTGCCCACTCACGATTCACCTTGCGGGCTCTGAGGTGCGAGCTTTTAGTTGATTTCGGTTTCAAGGTTCAAATGATAGAGAAAGAACGATTTGCTCATCAGCAGACATGATCATTTAAAGCACAATGGTCATTTAATTTGCTGATATTTCTATTGAACCTTCCTACAACTTTCAACTAATAAATTTAATTGAAGTAAAAGTGGTTCCTAGACACGGTCATGCTAAATCGGAGAAATTGTTTCCGCAATATATGAATGTTTGTTTTGTTTTAACTTCTCCTGTGTTACGTAGGATTTCGAAAAGGGTGTGTCCATCATTACAATATTGTACTAGAAACTGGAATGTTCACGTTTTTTTTTTGAGGATGAAGCCCACATAGGTCTGAGACCTGTGCGAATTGGATGATGGTGATTGATGAGTTGTACCTACAGTTTTAGGTGGGTTCCGAACCACCGGGAAGTGATGCATCTTTTTGTGTGAGTGAGTTAGGTTCGTGGTTTATTTTTCCTGTGTGTTGTTATTACACGCTTTAATAATATGAATATTGTCCTTTTTAACTTCCTTCCTTCCTTATCATTCCATTATCATTATCATCATCACAGTTAAAAAAGTTGGAAACTGGAATGTTCACATTTTTTTTTTTTTGAGGATGAAGCCCACATAGGCCTGAGACCTGTGCGTGGGTAATGAGTTGGATGATGGTGATTTATGAGTTGGATCAACAGTTTTAGGTGGGTTGCGAACCACCGGGAAGTGATTTTCAGCAGAGAACAGTGTCTTTTTTGCTGGTCAATCTAATCGCGGTCACCGTTACATACAGGACCTACGAGAACGCAGCTTATCTCTCTGATTGACTTATATTACTTCCTTATTTAGTGAAAAATTGAAAAAATAACTGAATGATAAAAATATAATATCTTAGTGTAGTGAATTTGAAGTGGTTCATAAAATAAGAGATAACGAGATAACCAATATGAAGAAGAAACGGATTTCCTGTTTTGATCTGTCTATTAATTCACATGGTCAAAATAACTAGAAATATTACAATAGTAGGAAAGGTAGCGCAAATTATCTTTCTAATGTCTTGGACTTCTGACACAAGAAATCTTAATCTAAGTTAGTTTGAAGTGACTGACAATTGAATAAACTGACAAATATACATAAACAGAATTTATGTTTATAAAATAATTTATCAGATACGAGCCGATATGGCCAAGTTAAAAATGAATGCTGCTGTGCAGAAAGGTCTCCATGGTCTAGTGGTTAAGGCGCCCGACCGGCAATTGGGAGGTCCGTGGTTCGATTCCCGGTGGTGACTGATATTTTTGTACAGTAGCATTCATCGATTTCCATCCGCTATTCAATACTGTTGTCAATATTCGCCATTGCGGAAGTCTTCAGTATAAACTAATAGCAATTAAAGGAATTCGAAATTAATAAAATCTTAATCTTTACAAAATACAGAACAAACGAATAATTAAATGAATGGAGTCTTGGAGTGCGATTGAGAAAACAACCATTTATTTTTTTCAACAATAATTTATCAAAATACACCAACAATGCACAAGGGAGGAAATCTATTCAACGCAGTTGTCAAGCTACGGTACTTCTTTGAAGTAGTGGACCTTTCGAATAATGCCACTGTCACACTCAAAGTGCCGCCGTGATGTGTCCACATCCACATGCGTCCAAGAATCTGAAACAAATGTAATTATACACTATGTCACTTTTTAATGGATGAAGTCTAAATATTGACATTTTTGAGTAAAGAGTAGGGGAAATATGCGTGAACTTGAACGATCCAGAGCTGTTCGAGAATTTATTTTTTGTCTAGGGAACGTAATATTGCACTACAGGTACTTCATTGTCATAAAAATAGAGATTTGAGAAGAGAGTGATTAATAATAAGTTCTTTTACAAGAGCCGATTTGAAAATAAAACTTATTTGAATAAAACTTGATTTGATTTTGAAACCAAGTTTGATGGATTGTACTTGTTTTATAAAATATAGTTCGCAACATATTTACGTCTGTGATGTCTTCCATGACGAAATACTTGAACAATCTAATATCAAAACTGACACTGTATTTCAATTAAATATATGATTTTCTAATATAAACTTGAAAAAAACACTTTTAAATGGAAATTAACTCACGTTATGGCGTGACGGCCGTTTCGCTCTGTTGTCTAGAGCATCGTCAGACGACCCACAGTACACTCAGTGTACGCAGTGTTCTGTGGGTCGTCTGACGATGCTCTAGACAACAGAGCGAAACGGCCGTCACGCCATAACGTGAGTTAATTTCCATTTAAAAGTGTTTTTTCAATTTTGTGGAAACAAGATGGATCTTCAACATCATATGATTTTCACTCACTTTCACTGCAGATAATGGAGGAATACATTTTACTTCTGGAAAGAAGCTTCGTCAGCCTCTTTCTTTTCAGAAGTGAAATGCATTCCTCCAGTATATCCAGTAAAAGTGAGCGAAAATCATATATTTAATTGAAATACAGTGTCAGTTTTGATATTAGATTGTTCAAGTATTTCGTCATGGAAGACATCACAGACGTAAATAAGTTGCGAACTATATTTTATAAAAAAAAGTACAATCCATCAAACGCACTTGGTTTCAAAATCAAATCAAGTTTTATTCAATGACTCATTGCTTACGAAATAAATACTCTTTTCAATTATTATCCAAAAGCAAGCTATTTGATAGTAGTTTATGCAACGATTTTATTTTGACCCTTATTAAGGCACGAGTTAGATGTAAGTTATAACACGAGCGAATGCGAAATGGCCAAATAAAATCGTTGCATACACTATTTTATCTACGACCACTAGTATACATTTAATTAAAACAATTTCATTTTACCTGTGACTGTCAGAGATACCTAACCTCTCATACGAGAAGTTATAGTAGATTGTTATAGTAGCTGGTGTAGCAGTTTGATGAAATCAGCTGATAGTTTCACAATATTGAATTACGATATTGATTCCATCAAAAATGCTTCTGATTGGTCCAGAACCCGTGTTATAATGTAGAACCTGTACTATAATGAGCTCTTTATGCAACGGGTCTCAAAAAGCATTTCGAAAAGACAGCTGTTTTGGCATCAATTGTGAAACTGTAATGTATACATTATGACATGGTCGTAGATAAAATAATTATATTGTACACTAAATCATAATCACTTCAAAATAAAACTGATATTGTATTTCTCTCTTATATTAAAACTGACACTGTATTTCACTTTTATATAATGCTTTTATATTAACGCTCACTTTTACATATATTGGAGATGCTTGAGGAATGCATTTCACTTCTGAAAAGAAGCTTCATCAGCCTTCTTTTCAGAAGTGAAATGCATTCCTCAAACATATCCAATATACAGGGTGTTTCAGGAGGAAAGGTTCAAACTTCGGCAACTGATTCTAGTACTAAAAATAAGAAAAAAATTCATAATAAACATATGTCCAGAAACGCTTCGTTAGCGAGTTATACAGAGTGAAAGATTTCGCCCAGAACTCAGTACCCTCGGTAAAAGAAAGTCATATTAAATTTCCGGGAAGGTAAATTAAGGACCAAATAGAGTTATCTCTTATGGCTTTTGATCTGAAAAAACGAATAAAATAGGTCTCAGAACTCTATCTTCAGTAGTTTTTATGTTATTCTGATGTAAACAGAAAATTCTGTGCCTAAAGACACGTTTTTTCAGCTCTGAAGAACAATAACTTTGTTAAATGAATAATTAATGCATGAAATTTGGATACAAAACTTGTAGAGAATTTAATTCTGAAAAATCTGATGTAAATAAATCCAACAACAAACAAATACATATTTCAAATATTCGTCTCTAATGAAAACTAAACAAAGGTTAATTGAACTGAAAACTTCTGTTTTGAAGCAACGTTCAACAGAGACGGAATTGCCAACTCCTGTAACTTCCATGAATGGTCAAAAGAGAATCCATTTTCTATTGTGGAAAGTAATTTTCAGAATCGCTCTTCGGTAAATGTTTGGTTTGGCCTCATTGATGATATTTTAATTGGCCCATTTATTTTAGAAAACCGTGTTAATGCAGAAAGCTATTTAAACTTTTTACAAAACAATTTGTTTGTTCAATTGTTGGAAGACGTCTCACTTCCAAAACGTATGACAATGTTCTCTCAGCATGACGGAGCTCCAACCCACTGTGCGAATCGTGTAATAGAATTCTTAAATGAGAAGTTTGATAACAGATGGATTGGTCGAAGATGGCCTGTTAGTTGTCTACCAAGGTATCTGGATCTCACCCCCGTGGACTATTTCTTGTGGGGTGGATGAAAAATGAAGTATACATGCTAAAAGTTAATTCAAGAGACGAATTATTGATAGATCGTATTTTCATTGCTGCTACCGTAATAAAGAACGGAAAGATGATGTTCGTAGGGCAACTACAGCAATTCAGGAAAGAGTTTTATAGTGCATGGAATATAATTTAGGGATTTTTGAACACACGCTTTAAAAAGAAATTAACATTTATTATTGTGCTTCAAACCACTTGAGTGCATTTTGAATTAAATATAAGTAAAAGTTGCTATTTTTTATTGTCTCAATTTACATTTTGATTATTCTGACAGAAGTTTTCAGTTCAATTAACCATTGTTTAGTTTTCATTGGAGACGAATATTTGAAAGATGGATTTGTTTGTTGTTGGGTTCATTCACATCAAATTTTTAGAATTATTTCATGCATTTATTATTCATTTAACAAAGTTATTGTTCTTCAAAGCTGAAAAACGTGTTTTTAGTCACAGAATTTTCTGTTTTACATCATAATATCATGAAAACTACTGAAGATAGAGTTCTGGGACCTATTTCATTTGTTTTTTTAGATCAAAAACCCTTCAGACCTGTATGTGAGTAAAACATTATATAAAAGTGAAATACAGTGTCAGTTTTAGTATTAGATTGTTCATTAAGTATTTCGTCATGGAAAACATCACAGATTGTATTTCTATTACGTTTCTACTCACTTGAAACTGGAGCGATGCACTTTGTTTTGCTTAAGGAAGGGAAATTGAAGGTAAAAGTACCAATGCTTGATCCACATCAACCATTCAGCGCATCACACAGAACGCATCACCATAAAGTACAAATAAATATATATTTTCTTTAAATAATTGACCTTCTACAATCTTAATACATTCTTAACAAAATAATGCATTACCAGACCTTTCTAATGATTCTAATCTTTCAACCTCTCGTGAAATTCGCTGAAGGTGATCCCAGCGTAGCTTTTTCAGATGTTGAAGATAATCTGGCTCATCTGAAAAGAAAATACTCTGAGAAAGTGAAATAAATTCAGAAATGTTATTTTAAAACTAAGATAAGTTTCCATAGAAAACAATCTTTAATAATAGTTCCAAAAGTTCAGGAAAATGATCAAGGTATGAGGGCCATACAATGCTATGACCATGTTTAGGCTACTATAGAGGCATTTGTAGGATTGGGAAAATTCTATGGTGGATCGTTATTTTGATTAGCTGCATGTTATATTTTTATTCATACAATTCAATTGTATAAGTACCGTAATATAAAACGTTTTTAATAATAAATTTCTATTCTAATTGTCCTGAATGAAATATCACAAACTTTATGAAATGGTGTTTCTACTATTTGGAAAAACTATTGAAGTACTATATAATTGTAAATTTGATTTGTATATCATCACTATCTCCTCTTTCTACAACTAAATCACGCTGCCATGTCACTAGTTCATGCGATTTTGTTTTCATTTAGCTTAATAGAGTGAATAGAATTCTCCTACTGTGTACTATAAAATGCTGTATTCCAAAACTGTAGCCCAATAATAAGACCACTGTAGCAGGGCGATAGAATTATTACAATCTAATATCAAAACTGACACTGTATTTCTATTTAAATTATTATTTTTGCACACTTATACTGTAGAAACTAAAGGGATGCTTTTCAATCTAATATCAAAACTGACACTTTATTTCTATCAAAATTTTCACTCACACTGGAGATGCTGGAGGGATGCATTTCACTTCTGAAAAGAAGCTTCGTCAGCCTCCTTCTAAAGAGAAGCTTCATTAGCCAGGCTCCAGAAGTCTCTGGCTCCAGCATCCCAAGCTTTTCAATATCTACAGTCTAAGAGAGTAAAAATAATAATTTAAATATAAATAATTTCTATAATTTCTCTGGATGATACTACGAAACATCCAGAGGAGTTTATTAAAAAAACAAACATACAGATATTAAAGAGAATCGCGACTCTTAAAATTTCTACTAATATAATTTTATTCCTAATTGCGATACCCCACCATAATAATATGTGTCAGGGTGATCATAATAATATATTATTCTGCAAAATTTCTTAACCAATTAGTAACTACAGTGTCAGTTTCGATACCAGACTGTTCATCAAGTATTTCATAATGGAAAACATCACAGATTATTACATCTCACAACTACTTATCTTTCATCTTAGGCTATGAGTTTTTTATTATGAAGATCACCCAATTAAACTAGTCATTCCAAAATACGTATTATAAGAGTACCTACGCTCTTTAAATACGTATTTGCAGTTTTCTGAAATATATATTTCTACATATGTAGAGTGGTATTATCAACAAAAAATTAAGTTTGGTCGCTCTCTTAGTGAAACAAAATGAGAAACCCCCACTCTTCTGTTATAAACTTGTGTTGAGAGTTCAAGAGTATTCAGTCTTATTAGTGAAACGCGGGGTTAGCTGCATACCTAAAGAAACAAACTGAGATAACGACATTCCTCTATTGGCTTGATCGGAACAGTTTGTCGAATAATTCTTGATTGCAAAGTTTGTTTGATAGTCTGGGTTGGAAGCAGATTTATTCATTTCACTGTCCACTTCACACGTTGCATTTCGAAGAGTAGATCCCTGGAAAAAGCAGTTACAAAAGCCGAAAATTATAAAGTTCAAATTCATTAAGAAAACAAGAGGAGCTGATGAAGTTTCTAAGCAGAGAATATTCATTCATAATACAAGTGAAATCATAACAACTTTTTAAGAAAGATAAGGCCAGATTTTATAGAAGATTTTTAAAAATTGAATAAAAAATTAAAAGTAATGAATCAAATTACTATATGCAATATTAAAGCTTTCTCCCTATGGATCTACGGGCTGAAGCCCAGCTAAAACCTCCAAAACTTTTTTGTAAGAATGTAAATTTTTTACCAATATAATCAGTTTAAAGCTTGTAAAATATTCGTTAGCAAGAATTACCTAGTTCTACTACTAAGTCTTCAATTGTATGATATCCATTAACTTTAGTCTTAGTTTCATTTGCCTGCAACCAATCAACACAAAGTGTCTTATGCAATCATAACAACGTTTTAAGAAAGATAGGGTCAGATTTTATAGAAGATTTTTAAAAATGCAAAGCGACTAGCAATGAAGACAATGACAGTGTTGATTCTCGGACCATCACTACCAGTATCCAAACTAAAATTCTGTGTCCCCATCATTATTCATTCATCTCTCGCCAGTAGAACTACTATGCAACATTAGATGTACCATGTACACTTAAAAATATTCAGAGGCCCTACATTTATTTAAATTTATTTATTATGATGATCAAAATGTCATGTTTTAGCATGTATTTTCCAAGAGAATAAAAATATATTCTATTCTATTCCAAAGTAAATACCTTCCAAATTTTTAATCTGCCTTTTATCGACTTTTCATTAGTGAATTAGTAAACAAAATATCCTGAAAATTTAAATGTAAAACACGTTTTTACTAGGTATAAAACAACAACGTTGAAATAGTGTTTCGTCGCTTCATTATAATATGAAAGTCATTTCAGAAAATCACCCCCCCCCCCCTCAGCAAATAAAATTCTAGATCCGCCACTGGCTGCTTCACATGAAACAGTTAACAATTTGAGGAGTTGAAAACGATTAAGTTATTTGAAACTATTCACCTTTTTTGAGTCGCGGCGGACGCTTTTCGAACTATGTAGGTCTTCTTCGGCGCTTGGTTGCAGACTGACTGGTTTTCTAGTATGTAAGGTCTGGTGTTCGTAGGAAGTTAGTGGGAGGAGTGGATGTGGTGGGGGAAGTAGGTGTGGTGGAGGTGTTTTTAGGATGGGTTTATGTTGAAGAGGGTATGAGATTTAAAATTAAGATGGTCATTGAGTATGAGTTGAGGATGTGAAATGGAATGTTTGTAAATTTCGAATTGTTCAAGAGTATTGAGTTTATGACTTTTGGGGGCAATGTGAAGGATGTGGAGGTTTTGATCAATGTTGGTGAATGAATGATTTTTTGTGAGTAGATGTTCAGCATAATTTGATTTTGTCTGTGGTTGGGTGAGGGCTTTTATGTGTTCTTTGAATCTGGTTGTGAAAGATCTGCCAGTTTGTCCAATATAGAAGCTGTCACATTCGTTGCATGTCAGTTTGTGATGATCATGAATGTTGGAGGTGGTGGTGGTGTAGTTGGTGGTGAGTTTTCTTAAGGTGTTGTTGGTTTTGAATGCGACTGTGTAGTTGAGCTTTCTGAAGGTATTTGCTATAATGACCATCTTAATTTCAAATCTCATACCCTCTTCAACATCATCATAAACCCCTCCTAAAAACAATTCCCCCACACCTACTTCCCCCACCATATCCACTC
Source organism: Conomelus anceps (assembly GCA_948455865.1). Classification (NCBI taxonomy): domain Eukaryota; kingdom Metazoa; phylum Arthropoda; class Insecta; order Hemiptera; family Delphacidae; genus Conomelus; species Conomelus anceps. Next base: position 4,513,077 of record OX418217.1, on the reverse strand, counting down.
CTCCCACTACCTTCCTACGACCACCAGACCTTACACACTAGAAAACCAGACAGTCTGCAACCAAGCGCCGAAGAAGAACGACATAGTTCGAAACGCGTCCTCCGCGACTCAAAAAAGGTCAGTTCTGCACAGCAAGATTATACATATGAATAGTTCTACTGTAGTTCACGAAAAATGGATATCTACAACAATAATTATTTGAAACGTTCTTTGTAATTGCAAGCTGAAAGCTGAGTTTGACTTTATTTGACAAATACCAAACAAACGTACTGAAATTTGTCATAACAATGTGGAAATTCATTCATAAATGTAAGGTGTTCTCTTCTTTGAATTCATTTACTAAAAATAATAAACTTTTCAATGATAATTGCGGTGCTGTTTCATTATATCAATATGCAGAGTATTATTTTCCCTTTCAACGGTAATATTAGTAGTAAGAGTATATTAGGGAAGTGATAGCCGAGTGCCGTAGCAGGTACGTATCTGTTCAATCAGAGATAAGCTTCGAAACTCCTAGGCGCTTTTTGTAAGGGTGACCGATTGGATTGGCCAGCAAAAACGACACTGTTCTCTGCTGTAAAATCACATCCCGGTGGTTCGGAACCCACATAAAACTGTAGGTACAACTCATCAATCACCATCATCCAATTCATTACTCACGCACTGGTCTCAGACCTACGTAGGCTTCATCCTCAAAAAAAAATAAAATATATATATATATATACATTCATATCCGGTGGTTCAGAACCCATGTAAAACTGCAGGTCCAACTCACCAACCATCATCATGACCCATGCACAGGTTAAAAATATATAGCCTATATATAATAAAATATAAGTTGAATCTATTATTTGACCTACCTTATTTGATATTACTGTTGGATTGTAGGTGAGACCTGCTGATGGGTGTTTGGAGTTCCTGGAGCATGTACAACTTTCAATTGGTTGTTTACGACTGTCAACTTCGTTATTTGAAATCCTGCTGTTTTGGACATCGTAATGGCTGTGATGGCATTTGAAAAACAAAGTAATTCAGCAAAATAATTAAAAATATCAACGAATACGTGATGGAGTTTGATACTCTTACAAAACTTGGACTCATAAATAGGTAGCTTTTTAATACAATGCCTCTAGTCTATATCAACTAAACTAAATTTCCAACGTTTGCATGAATGTATTAAAAAAATACTAATTGTTTGCCCAAGTGAAGCTTCTGTTGTACATACATCATTATTCTCTCTTAGACTACCTCATCCTTTTTTCGCATCATGAAAATAATATTAAGAATATGGTAGTTTTGTGAAAGGGAATAATTTCAATCTTAATATGTTGTAAGTGATTAACAGTAGCCTGAGTTGATAAGAACTTCATCGAAAAACATCTGCCCTTTTAATTGAAGAATATAGTAGTTTCAATTAATTTATAATTGATTTGTCAGTTTGTTCAATTGTCAGTAACTTCGAACTAACTTGTGAGATACAAGCCGATATGGCCAAGTTAAAAATGAATGCTGCTGTGCAGAAAGGTCTCCATAGTCTAGTGGTTAAGGCGCCCGACCGGCAATTGGGAGGTCCGTGGTTCGATTCCCGGTGGTGACTGATATTTTTGTACAGTAGCATTCATCGATTTCCATCAGCTATTAAATACTGTTGTCAATATCCGCCATTGCGGAAGTCTTCAGTATAAACTGATAGCAATTAAAGGAATTCGAAATTAATAAATTCTGTTTAAGTAAATTTGTCAGTTTGTTCAATTGTCAGTAACTTCGAACTAACTTGTAATTTATAATTATTTAAGTATTGCTAGATACAATTTCCCAACAAATAATTTTAAAATTATAATTGAAATATAATTATAATGTATTGCATACCAATAACTTATTTTTAGCTAGAATTAATGAACAACTTAGTATTGAATTTAGTTATAGATTAGGAGAATACGGTACCGTACTCAATTTGTAAAATCATTCTTATTAAAAGATTTGGATTTTATTGTAAAATTTTGAAAAGAGAGCAGTTTTGCTTTAAGCATGTAATGTCTTCACATTTCAGCGATATATTTAGTCTTGATAAATGAATAAATTCTTGGTTTTCTTGTTCCATAACGATCTTTGTTGTTAATATTAACTTATTATTGTACAAGTTAGTTTTAAGTGACTGACAATTGAATAAACTGACAAATATACATAGACAGAATTTATTAATTTCGAATTCCTTTAATTGCTATTACTATATACTGAAGACTTCCGCAATGGCGGATATTGACAACAGCATTGAACAGCTGATGGGAATCGATGAATGCTACTGTTCAAAAATATCAGTCACCACCGGGAATCGAACCACGGACCTCTCAATTGCCGGTTGAGCGCCCTTAAGGTCTCCATGGTCTAGTGGTTAAGGGCGCTCAACCGGCAATTGAGAGGTCCGTGGTTCGATTCCCGGTGGTGACTGATATTTTTGTACAGTAGCATTCATCGATTCCCATCAGCTGTTCAATGCTGTTGTCAATATCCGCCATTGCGGAAGTCTTCAGTATAAAGTAATAGCAATTAAAGGAATTCGAAATTAATAAATTTTGTTTATTATTGTAAATTTAAATTAACTTATTATTGTTAACTTTTTGATCACATTATACAAAAGCCACAATTATTCTAACCAAAAAACCAACATCACCAATCTAGGATGCCTTGAAGATGAGTTTCCAAGACTCGGAAACGTTCGGCCAAGAGTGAGTAGGAGCATTATTTATTCACAATTAAAATTGACTACAAATCGTTAAATTTACCATAAAAATTTAATAAATATGAATAAATAAATTTTCTCTTCAATTTTGCAAGATGGTTTTCAAGAAATCAAATGGAGATTCTCAGTTATTTGACAGGACAGTATCCACTTTACAACCCCATATCTTTTTATTGAACGAGCGAAGCGAGTTCTTCCTTTTGACTTGAGGCTCGAGGCGTTGTGTGTGTTTGTGGGTATGTTCCACGATAACTTTCGAACGCCTATATCAATAAACTTCAAATTTGAAACACAAATTCTTGGTATCTTTAGACAGGTCAAGTTCGTTGGCCAATAGAATTAACCGACTCCTTCATCCTTTTTGAGGCGAATCAAATAGGCCCTTCATTGATATATGTATATAGAAAATAGTTGTTTCTACGATTCTACCATATGATGGCATTTGCAATAGATTTCAAAATATATTTTGGGTTATTATCAGCTGTAGGTGAATATAAATGTGATCAGGTTTTTTATAGAATCTCTATCTGATATACTAATTTCATTGCCCTGATATTTGGATATAATTATGAACAGCTGTTTTTTATGTGGTAAATATATCTACTAAATGTATTCCATTGCCCTGATATATAGGTATATGATTACGGTAGGTCTTTTTTGTGGAAAATAAATCTGTGTATCAGAGCAACGATGTACTTGAACTTAAAGTGATATGTCTTGTGAATTTTTAAATAAGTATCTTCAAAGCAACCGTTTTTCGTTACTACCTTACCCCTACGATAAGCTTTCCAAATGAGTTTCCCTGTCAAAAATTAATTGTTTGCAAGCGAGTTCTCCAGCCCGTTGGGCTCACCAGTATAAATTCTGTTTCTGTATATTTGTCAGTTTGTTAAATTGTCAGTTACTTCAAACTAACTTGCCTCAAAAGAACATTTTTGAAACTCACCTTAATTTGGAAAAAGAAGCTTCTTTTGTACATACATCATTATTCTCTCTTCGATTGCAATTACTGTCAATCGTTTTACAACATTTCTCGTTGTAAAGATAATCATCACATCTTGAATCATCATAGTATTCACGTATTTTGTTTTGCATCTTAGAATCAATCTCATTTTCAATTTTTGAAGTTTGATAGAACTCCAATGTTTCGTTCTCCTGGTTTTTATTGATACCGGTAGCTTCCAATCCGGAAGTCAAGTTATCGGAACTGCAGTTGACTTCCGACTTGTCCTGGACTGAGGGAACTAATTTCGTCTTTGAAATATTTTGATTGTTATTCATGGATTTTTCCGTTTCTGGATTTTGTAAATTGGATGGAATGTTATTAGTGACACCACAAAAGTAAACACTCTGATCAATCAAACTACTTGGAGGTGGGAAAGAACTAGATGTCCTCTCTAAGAGAAAACTCAATTGTGGATTGAAGCCTAATTCATTGTTCATTGACCTTGGCACTTGATCATTATTCACGATATTGGTTCGATTCAAACTGTCAGAAAAGTCAGTATAATAATAGTTATTATTCTTCATTTGCTTCATATTTGGACTCTCATTTTCTTTGCCGACCACTGCATCTACTGACACTTGATTACTACTGCTGTCTTTTCTATTGGCTGTTGGGCCCTCACTAGGAAAGTCTTTGTAATTGACTGCTATATCTTGATTGCATATAGCCTGTTCAACGGAGCTCCTTTGCTCATCCCCCACCCGATCAGCTGATGTTGCGCGCTTGTCAAAATTCGTCATATCAGCTGATATCTTTGATTTTGATCGGCGATTATTGCTGGTGCAATTGCAGTGATTATTGTTGGGATAGAAATTATCATTGGAAACAGATAATTTAGTAAACGTAGACTGTGTTGGCTCCAATAAGGAATACTCATTTTCCAATTGCTGTACTCGTTCTGAATCAGTTGTTTTGCTCTGTTTTTTCACTTTATCAAACCCGAAAAATGCATCAAGGAATTCTTTCTTTTTTTTTCTATCAATTTTGGTGAATGATTCGTTTTTGAGTTTAGTATGAGATCTATTGAAGCTGTTTGTATCAAGCATGCATCGATCTACTGAGTCTGCACTTTCTCGCATGGCATTCTGCAATGAGTTCATCTTCTGGTCTGACTGTTCCCTGACATCACTATTTCTTATGTCATCATTATTTTTGTCAGATGTTTTGGAGCTTGTACTCGATTGAAAAAGCTCATGATTGAATAATCTTTGGTTCGATGGTTCAATGTTCACGCAGTTATCTTCATTATATAGGCAGTCGTTGTTAGCTGAAGATGAGTTCAACTGTTTGTCTATAGTGCTCATGAGACCATTGAACAAATTGTTACTGTCGGTTAGGGATTGGTTCAAATCATCTTTCCTTGACTGGCGTTCTTCATTCAATCCCCTTGATCCAATATTGTGATTTGAATGCTGATTAATTGAGAATGATTCCAAACTATTATTATTCTGACATCGTCTGATTGAAATTGAAGATTTTGTTGATATGCGATCAACCAGGTACGGAAATCGCAAGATACTTTCTCTTTTGGTGCTGGTGAATTTTTCAAATTCGGTAGTATACTTTTCGCATTCATTATTTAAATGGGATTTTTGTTCGTCCTCTTTTTGGCCAAAAACGTCAAGAATCAAATTTTGTAATTGTTCCTGTATTTTTGGATCATTTAAGAGAGAACATTCTTTCTTATCTGACATTTTATCACCCTAGAAAAAGGCAATTCAATGAATCAATCATTTATTTATTTACAAGTTCCAAATAAAGGTCCCGCTGAACCATGTGCGTTTTTCAGCAGGTGCCAATATAATACAAATATTACAAGATTATTACAAAATGGAAATCAATTATAATGCAAATTACAAAAAAGAAGAAATTATGATGTTTTTTTTTTTTTTTTTTTTTTTTTGAGGATGAAGCCCACATAGGTCTGAGACCTGAGCGTGGGTAATGAGTTGGATGATAATGATTTATTTATTAAGAACGTACTGAGCAAAGGTATTTTTTATCATATTGTAATGCCAGAGAGTGATACAAGTGTACAAAAAGCGGAAAGGGATGTCCTTGTATCAAAGATGAATCAGTAAAAAAGCTAATTGTCAAAAATGACATTTAATAGGCTACAATAATCCCAAATAAACAACACAATAAGTAATAATCCAGGTTGTATAGTTTATGTTCTAAAAGAAGTACAGCCGTGGCTGAATCAGATAAGGAATATCAAAGTTTAAAAACATATAAAATCCACATTACTTAATACTTAATTCAAAAGAAACATGACAAAGCCATATGAAATTCTGGGTAATTCTCATGTAGGATTAACGTTGATAATAGTAATATTATTATAATCATGGTATAGAGAAAATGTTGTTGTGCTAAGACTTGCAGCTTTTCAACTGAGTAGGTACTCAGCTACAAGTTTATTGCTCCTTTTAATTCTTTGAGCAAATGGGACCCTGGATTATACTTTTTATGATTATTTTTATTGTATACTGAGACACCTTTTCAACTTTTACTGGTTTTTCTATTAACATCATGCTTATTTTGGCTGTATATTGTTTCTAAGATATGTTACACAAAGCCGTGAGCCGTAGCAGGTATCTGTTCAATCGGATGGAGATAAGCTGCGTTCTCCTGGGCACTCTTAGTAAGGGTGACCGATTAGATTTGCCAGCAGAAAAGACACTGTTCTCTGCTATAAAATCGCTTCCCGGTGGTTCAGAACCCACCTAAAACTGTAGGTCCAACTCATCAAACACCAACATCCAACTCAATATCCACGCACAGGTCTCAGACCTATGTGGGCTTAACCTAAAAAAAATCTGATGTAACTCAAGGAGTCTCTTGTCTCCACTGTTTTTATGCAACGAGAGATGAATGATTTTTCATCCCATGAACTAATCGTTTGCAGCATTAATTAAATTTGAATGATATTCAACCCCACGAGTTTTGGTCTAGAGATCGACAGTAATATTAGTAATACCATCAGATTTATATCAAAATGTTCATCACACTGTAACCACGTTGAATCTCTAAATTTGAGTCTACATCATCTTGAGAAGTGCAGAACTTATAGGAATTCGATGTACAATTTGATGCACGTGTTTAAATAAAAATAATTCTCATGAATGAAAAATATGCCTATACTGTAAGTTATATATGAAATTGGTTTAAAGTTTTTCTCACACTGGGCACATGTTTCTCGCTCTGAGGCTTCACGTTCTGAGGCTTCACGCTCTGAGGCTTCCTTGGTTTGATCTGAAGGAGGTTAAACTTTGAACATATCGGCTCAATTTTATCAAAAGGCGTTTTCCTCATCGCATCAGCTCCGTTATCAAAAAGTGTCCCTTTTGAGTGTTCAAACTCATTGGGAACTTCAATTGGCAGGCGAACGCTGAAATGTATGATAATATGGCCAAACAATAAGTACCATGACAATTTTATAATTATAACGATAGATATACTAATATATTAAGTTTTAAACTGTATGAAAAGAATGATTAAAAGTCAGTAGGGTATATCAATTCCTGTGGTTATTGAACTCATGCAAAATACCTATCAGCACAGCAAGTTTTAAGCTAAGAACTGTACAAGAAGACTGTTCTCGTAGCAGTAAATTAACTATGAAGAAACCAATCTGTCAAAACAAAACAATTCCAATTCAAAACTACAGAGAAGCTAACTTTCCATATTTTAACTATGTCCTTGAATTTATTTTAGTTTATTTTAACTAGGAAAACTGACGAGTCTCAAAAATGCTGTATTAATATGTCTGACAAAAATAAAAAATTTCAAACCAAAGTAACAAACTATTTGTTCGACAGTAAATAACTTACCTCATTGTCACTTATTTTCTAATATTCACCAATACAATATAAATTAACTCAACTCTCCATTACAAAAGGAATTTTCTAGCAGGTTTATGTATAAATTTTGGCATATTTAGATCTGAATAAGAGAAACGAAACGAGACTGAACTACATTCTGTCCCTCGAACTTGTGAACTGCGCGTAAATAAACACTTGGCACTATGCATGCGGAACAGCTGTTGTTAAAATTTAGTTGATAACCAGAAACTAATGTTGTCATTACTTCAAGACGTTTACAGACCCAACAGGGTCTTATTGAAGTCATGACGTTGTCCGTCAAGTCCTGTTCATATTATGTAGGCATCAGTGTTTTCCCAGATGCATATTTATCAACTTGTTGTAAATTTAACGACTTGCAGTCAGTTTTAAATTGTGAATATATAATGATTGTACTCACACAGTGCAAGTCGTTAAATTTACAACAAAAAGTTAATATTAACAACGCAGATTGTTATGGAACAAGAAATCCAAGAATATATTTATCTGTGATGTTTTCCATGACGAAATACTTGAACAATCTGTTACCGTATCAAAACTGACTGCATTATGATTTTTACTCACTTATACTGAAGGGATCCATTTCAATTCTACAGGGCAGCTTTAGAGAGTGACTGACGAAGCTTCTCTTTAGAAATGAAATGCTTCCCTCCAGGGTGAATAAAAATCACAATTTAAATAGAAATACAGACAGTTTTGATAATAGATATTTTTAAAAACAGAATCATTAATTTAGAATTTCTCAAAGTTCTATTAATACCGGGTGTTTCATAAGTCAATTTACCGAGTAAGTGTATTTGTTAGAAGCAATTAATAAATCAATTTTATTTATAGTGTAATTTAATTACCATTAGACTATTTTCTATTTGGGGGAATCATTAAAAATAAAGCTATTGCCGAACGACCCCTAGATGTTCTGTAATTGAGAGCAGCCATTGCAAGAGAATTTGAAGCCCTAAGCAACAATAAAAATCTATGCAAACACATTGTTACAAGTGTAAAAAACGCTGTGAAAAATGCATTGAAGTTAGTGGAAAGCATTTTGAACAATTCTTTTAAGTTAACATCCTATGTGTAGTGTAAATTCAGTCTCAATTAAATTACAATATAAATAAAATTGATTTATTAATTACTTCTAACAAATACACTTACTCGGTAAACTGACTTATGAAACACCCGGTATATCTATGCGTTTTTTATGTTCATCAGTTTTCAATTCGTCTCAAATTATATTACTGTAATAGCATTTACTTATTTGATGATGTTCAGATGGAAACTCCATTGTATAGGTTTATTGTAAACGCCTGGTCACATTTATTACTTTGATGCATTGCATTCCGCCACGTCTAGCTACTAGTTAGTTAAAAGTTATCTAGCTACTAGTGTCAGTCGCCAACTAGAAATTTTCATGCGACATGATTCTGCTTACGCTCACTAAACGAGAGTAGTTGCGAACTAACAAGATCATGCTTGAATGAACTTGAAACTAACGGATTTCAAGACTATACTTGTACACATTGAGAAAAAAGATTGAGTTAAAACACAGCAATATGGACAAAGTTAATGATTTTGGGGGTCTTTTGCACTATAACCCCGCATTTCTTAAAAATTGTCATTGAACAATAGATTCCTAACCTAATCTAAGACCCAGTTAGGTTAGGTTAGGAATCTACTGTTGAATGACACTTTTGTAAAAATGCGGGGTTATATTGCAAAAGACCTGGATTTGGGTTCTCAATACACAATACATGTAGGCCTACCACATATACTTTGAAAATAAACTTCATCAGATAGTTGGTTTGCTCAATGTTAATGTTTTTCATACATTAAAATTCAAGATGGAGGGAGTTTTTGCATGCCGTCATAATATTTTAACAAGACGCTGTTAAAGATGTGAGCATTAGGGCGGCCAGACACAAAAAACGGTGCTGTGCTGTACTAACCTGCGTTGCAGGAGGTTGGCTAACAAAAGCGTAGCAGACATGAGCTGCTCGGCATTCTTAGTGCAGTGAGGTGAGGTGAGCGGCATGAAGCTACGAAACCGGACTTCGGTCGGTTCGAAGTTGTGCAGTGCTACACAGTTAGTACAGTTAACGGTCGCCAGTCGCCCCAAGACTGCCATAAGAATCACGTTATTATATTGTGACTGCAAGGAAAAACTATCTAATAGGTCATCCTGTTCTAAAGATTCAACCAGGAACGAAAGAAGGTGATTCTTGTTCCTTGATAATTCGACCAAACAACCTTAGCTCAACATGTCATGACAATAATAGATAACATGATACTACAAAAGGCATAAAAGGAAAAATTCTATCACATATTCACAGTAATGTAATATGATTTATTTACAAAATAAACAGCAACAATGAACTTATCTTACAAAGTAACAAATCTGTAGAATTTTCTTCTCAAAAACATATTTTGCTACAAAATAACAATCAACTTAAAAAAGGAAAAATCTTCAACCTTTCAAACTCTAGTTAAATACAACAGTTAATACTATATGATTTACAATAGTTATATTGGACAGTTATGTATCCTTACTTCATCTTGCAATACACAGTATTGTACTATACAATTGCCTTCAGATCATTAGCCAAGAAAATATTCAACATTTCACTTGGCATATATCTATCATCACAGCTTGATACAACATATTGATTGAACATTTTCAATTATTCTTGATAACCAGGTTGAACAGCATAAATCTAGAAACCTCAAAGTAAGTAATTTTAGGTTCTATTTTCGTACATATTGCTAATACAAATAAACAACTCAAGTTGGTAAATATGGTATTTCAAGTGTTGTCATGATTAAGTTATATTTTAGAATCTTAAGAAGTTTCTGATAAAACTACACAAGTACTGTAGACTTATGTTGTACCAATGTGGTTCAAGGCAATTCACAAACTAAATACATGGAAGGTGTATGGCCCATTGGGAATAATAAGAGGTTTCAATTACCAACTTAAATGATTTTTCTATTAAGTAGTCCATTAAAATAAAAATATACATTACACGAATAATTCTTGAATCATTTTCAAATTGAATAGAAAAAATGTTCAAAATCAACTTGGAAAATGAGTCTTACAGAATGCGAAAATGCCATCAATGGGAATTCAATGGTGTATTAGTTGCATGTTAAAATATCCAAGTTAGTAGATATAGAACGGAATAATGCTGCATGCAATAACCTATGGAATGATGAAAACATTCATGTTTTGTGAACGCAGATTGAACTAATTCAAGCAGCAAACATCAAAGTTTTGTTTTCTTTACATTTTTCTCACGTTTTTCAATAAAAATGTTATATGATTGCAATAGAATCAACGTAAAATTAAAAAATCCATACAAGAAAAATAATTCTTAAATAAATATTAATTCTTGATTAGCTCACGTTGAGTCAGTAAGTAAAGACCATTTTCATTCAGTTGATTTTGTTCCAACACAAAAGTCGCATTTCAGTAACCATCATTGAAAAAAGACGATTAAGCCATCAACTTGTTTGGTACAAACTTAAAAACACGTCTGAATTCAGCAGTTACACAAAATTAATACCAGTAAAATGACATTTGACACTGAAGAATGTGAGAATTAAACTAATTTGTTCGAAATTGTTCGAACTGATTTCCATCTTATCACCAATCAACCATACAAAACAGAATTTTTCATTTTTATAAAATTATTGATCATTTTTGTGCACAACACATTATACATAATACTATAAAGTTTGATCGTAGTCCATAGTTGTCAGTTGATTCATTTGGAATGAACATGAATCCTGCACCAAAACATAACTAGAGTACTTATTTAATACAATTCGACCTCATTCATTTTGAAATGACTTCGTTTCTAATAAATTGCTATCAAATACAGGATAGTTTCGATAGGATTGTATTTGAATCGGGTTCTCTAAAGGTCTTCTCATTCCCACATTGAAATAAAGGCAGCGTTAATATTTTGTGAGAGCTTAAGCAAAGATACATAGTATCCAAATATTTGCTCAATGGTTCACTTACGATAATAACCAATGTCAGAGCACATCAGCAAACTTTGAAATGTTATTATTGTAGTAGAATATTTCTGTACATAGAAATGAGGGTACTAATCTTCAATATGAAGACAATACCTGATTTACAAATATATTGAAGCAATTCATATTTACGGTCGATCAGGAAATTATGGAAAAATGAAATAACTATATTAAAATTACGGAATGATACCCCTGGAGAACCCAATAAACAATGGGTTTTTCATCTAATTTGGAAAATAAATTGAGAAATTAATATTTCTATGAGAGTTGATAGTTGAAAAACTTGGAAAGAGTTTGTTCATTTAGAGATAGAAATAAAATTCATGCTCAGTTTAATGAAGTTGAGGCGATGAGAAACTAGTGACAAGATTTTTAAATATTTATTTATAGAGTTAACAGCATGCAACGGTCTAGCTCATCCTTCTAGTTTTCCAAATACTTCATATAACTAAGAAGTTGTCAAGAGTTCAACAAATATTTCAATAAAAACTTCTGAAGAATGTACATTTTTAAAACATGTAAGAATAACAATGGGACAATTACTATCGTTTCAACAATACTATATAGTTTAATTACACAATAGAATAAATTCTTCTACAAAGAATAACAAGTCAAACGAAGATAGTTCGTAAGCTTTATAACAGTCATGTTCAGAGAAAAAATAAGAAAATATACTCCTAAAAGTTGTCAAGTCATGCTACTGCCTGCTATGAAGTATTAAATGCATAATTTATCACATCGACAATCTAATGCAATGAGTTACGAGTTATTAAAGGCGAATAGAAAATAGTAATGAAAGTTTTTTTCGTATTTCAGATGTCGATTCATTGTTCACTTCAATGCATTTAATATTTGAATTAATTGCAAGAGTTGAAAATGGGTAAACTCAGCTACTGGAAAGATCGGCACGTTTTTTTGATATCCTTACTTCTAATATTATTCAATTGTTAAATCAATTTAGAACAAATTTCTTCCAGAGTAAGAAAAAATGGTTAGGGCACAATGATTGACAAAGCATGTACTTAAATAAATTCTAATAGTACATTTGAAGTGACAAAGGTCAGTAGATTTACAATTCAAAAAAATCTACTGAAACCTAGGTTTTGTGACAATTTTAATTTAATTTTACGAATCCAATGTTTAGGCTCTTCTCATAAGCCATCAGTCTCTTCTTGGAGTAAACGGAGTTGTCAATTTGGCAATATGAGGGTAGAAAATGAATGAATACCTTGTTAGAAGTCTAGAGAAGATAGATTGCTTCATGAAAAAATAGTGCAAAACTATAAAACTAACATGGATGTCACTTAATGCTATACACTAGACTACTGGAAGAAATAGAATTGAACATAAGAATTGTCATGGCTAGCACCTGAGTTACATAGTAGTGTATTAAAATTAATGTCGACCCGTATTTATGAACCTATCTTGATACCTTATCACAACGATAAATAGAAAATCATGAAGTGGCTTTTCAAGATTTCCTTTAGGAAGCCTCAAGGTTAGGATCATAGATATAGTGTCCTTACTTTCGATGGAAGAGTTCCGAGAAATGAAATAAATAGAAAGTAGGATACCGTTCGGAATGAGAAGAATACTGGAATTCATCATCCAAGAGGCTGATTGGTGGTAGGAAACATGGCTAAAATGGCGGCACAAATTTTCTGCGGGTTCGTCTCGTTGGGATAGAGCTGCAAGACGGTTTGCACCTGTTCCTCGGGGAAGAGGGAGGCGAGGTGGTAGTGGAGGCGGCGGCGAGCCTCTTCAGTGCTGCTGGCGGCTGGGTAGGCTGCTGCTGTCGAAGGGAGGTGGGGAGGGGGAACCGACCACGCGCTGGGCAGGGGGAGGGGCGGCGCAGACAGATTGAGCTGGGGGTCGGAGGCGGAAGACAGGGATCGCGAGGGCGGCATGAGGGGGGTTGGATGAGCGGGCGGCGCCGACGCAATGCGCGTCACGTTGGGATGCGGCGGTGTCACGTGCACCTGTTGCTCGGGCGGCAGACACTGCTGCGACATGTAGCGCTGCATCTGATAGAGGCGTGGGTCGCACACCGGATTCAGTGTCAGCTGCCTCTGCAGCTTGCGATGCAGACCACCGGCTGAATCGGCCCTTGAAGGCGGCTGCTGCGGCTGTGCAGCTTGCATCCATGGCGCTGCTCCTGCCGCTGTAGTCGCATACATTGGATAGCCAGGGGGAGGACTTCGGTAGGTTTCCAGACCCTGAGAGTCGCCCACACAAACATTCGACTTTGTTCTTGACAGAGGCGTTTTGCGAACTTCGGCGGGGGCACACTCCGGTGTCATCAGTCCTGCTGGTCCAGCTGAACTGCTGTTTGACAACGGTAGACTCAGCGATTTGCCTTTTATTTGGTTTGCTGTGAATAAACCCCATTACAGCATAAGTATCGGAATTAGTAAATACTTCTAAAATTTATCCATTATTGTAGTGAAAATGGAGAGAGAGAAAGAAGGAACAATGGTTCTCGGTGTTATCTCCTATGTAAATATTTACTTCTAAGCAATTAATTACTCTTCTTTTGACACTCTTATGGTGTTTACATGGTAATTTGTAAAATGTTCTAGTTGTTTGATTAGAAATTAATGGAATCTTATCGAATATTGTGGAAGGTGCGAGGGTCCTTGATTGTTCATTTTACAATTCGGTAGAAGTTGATAGATAAATCGAGAGATATCTCGATTATGGAAAATTATACAAATAGAGGGAGACTTTTGTAAATTAGTTCAGTCTTCTTTGAAATTTGTCGAGATAACGTATGTCAGTAGTGATAATCAATTACAGTTTTCTGTGTCTACTATAGTGATAATTCTTTTTCCTATTTAATTCATACCAGTGGACTACTAATGGTTTTTATTGTATTACGGACTTGTGCTACGCAAGTTAATTGTTCTTTTTAGACGTTTCTTTTTGAATATTATTGGACAGTTCATTGTACAGTTATTATTTAATATTAGATCGGCCTTTTAATTTTAAAGTGATTGATTTTTGTACAGTAATATTGAAAACTCTATCAGTTGAACAATATCGATTTATCTGTTTTTAATTGCTTATTTTGTGTAAGACATTACTGATCAGTAAGTATTGTGGATTATATGTGTAAATAAAGTGCGAGTGATAAATTCAAGTGTTGCCAGCGTTATTTTAGGCATAGAACCTGTAACAGTATATTTTTAATAAACAGACCAGCAGGTCCATGTGAGTGTTGTTTCATTAATATTATGATTTGTACACAATAATGTATTTGCTACTTTTCTTTTTCATTGTATTTGTAATAATTTTCGTAATATTATGCTGGAAACAAATAAATAAATACAAATTTAATATTCAATTTGGACTAAGATTGATCTGATTAAGAATAGTCCATAGTTTTGATGTGAGTCTCCTTTCTTCTTTACAATACTTATTTTACAAATCACTCTTATTATTTGTAGATTCTATTCTCTGTCCATTAGTAGCGTGTAAAGGCTTCTTTCTAATGATCTGCCAGCAACAACACAGTAACAAGTCTATAGGCTAGTTGCAAGAAAGAAAATTATATTTGACCACTGTAAGATGACGTCATTTGACGGAGCCAGTGCAACAACATCCCTATTGAGCTCCGTACGATAACGCCATCTTACGAAGGATGAATTTAATTTTCTTTCGTACAACTGGCCAATAGTCTTTCAATTTTCCTGTACAAAATTAGCCGTACAAGAATAAACTAAAGGTCAAATTGGTGCATTAACGGCTTCAGAATAAATATTATCCTTCATTTTTTATATGAAAGGGAATTATCAAGAAATTCTTAAAGCCTTATATTTCACGTTAATAATGCAATGATGAAAATACCCCATATGAGATTCGCAATAAGAATACTCACAATAACCAAATTCGTGAAATCTTTAATGGAAGCAACAGAATTATTCATAGAACGGAATAATTTTGAAACAAAAAACAGTACATTCTGGAATATCAGTAATTTGTTTATCCATAAACAACAGTATTAAAAAATGATGAAATTGAGAACTTGGATGAAAAGTTTAAATAATTTAAACAAAAACCTGGAATATCAGGAATTTGTTAATCCATAAACAACAGTATTAAAAAATGATGAAATTGAGAACTTGGATGAAAAGTTTAAATAATTCTTCATTGCAGTAACAGTAACATAGCCGGTCGGGCTATTCATTTAACATGTAACTGCACTAAAAATCTTACACACTTCCCAGAACTAAAAAATTTCTAGACTCCAGGAAAAATACAGTGCTTGAGCAAAGCGAAACTGAACCATAGAACAGTCCGTCACCCATTAGATAAATATATGTTTGGTTTGTTTTATTGTTCATGTTAAATTCAATATTTTAGGGATGTTTTATTTATTTTTTTAATGAATGATTTGAAAAGGGCAATTAGTTTTCAGGTGCATTTACTGTGAGTAATTAAGTATTCAAGTTATTAAGAATAACTTATACCGCATTGAATGAATTCCTTTTAATATTAATTACGTACAACTCTGTCAAGAAAATCCAATCTATTAGCTCTCAGCTCAAAAAGACTCTATCATCTAATACGGCGAGCCAAACTCACAATTAGCATTATTATACTCTCTTCGTCATTTTTGACATTTTTATCAGAATCAAATTAATTACAATCAACTTTAACAAGAATTTACACTGATGTGAATGCATAAACTGAATTAGAATAAATCAATTTACCTGGACTCTGATCTCTGCCTCTGGCTTGTAACTGTCTTTGAGCATGTTCCACTAGACGCTCTGTAACAGACTTGTGCGGCAATGGTCCTCTTTCAGGATGATGGAATTTACATTTGTTTCCATATGTACACTTTTTTCCATAAGGACATGGTGGCGGAGGATGAGGTTGAAAACGCAGAAAATTGTCTAGTGTAGGACCGGATCGGCCCAAAGGATCATCCGGTGGCATGAATCTGTTAACAGAAAACATAAAATTTTAAAATATTATTTAATTATTCAACAAAATAATACTTATTTTTTTGTTTAGATTTTTTTGGGAGGATGAAGTCCACATAGGTCTGAGACCTGTGCTTGGGTAATGAGTTGGATAATGTTGAATGATGCATTGGACCAACAGTTTTAGGTGGGTTCCGAACCACTGGGAAGTGATTTTACAGCAGAGAACAGTGTCGTTTTTGCTGGCCAATCTAATCGGTCACCCTTACAAAGAGTGCCAAGGAGAACGCAGCTTACCTCTATCTGACTGAACAGAAACCTGCTACGGCTCAAGCTATCACTTCCCATACAGCTACATACAGTTCTTATAGATATCCCCCCCACAGTGTCTAGTCAATGGGCATCTGGCAGTATTGTTATCCATTGTTTGCACCACCCCATATTCAGACAAGTCCCACTGATACAATATGAATTGTTGTATTGAAATTTGAAATAAAAATCATTACAATCGTACACTGATTTATGGACATCACACAATGATGTAAATACAGTTAAATATAGTTTTAGTGTCTTGTCAATGGGCATCTGGCAGTATTGTTATCCATTGTTTGCACCACCCCATATTCAGACAAGTCCCACTGATACAATACGAATAGTTGTATTGAAATCAAAATCATTAAAATCGTATATTGAGTTAAGAACATCACACAATGATGTAATAGTATATTACGTTACAAGTGCAGAAAATGGTGTTTAACATACGAGTATGATAAGTTAACGCACGAGACGAAGTCGAGTGCGGTATTATCATACGAGTATGGTAAACATCTTCCCGGACGAGTTACGTACGATATTTTTCGTCATACAA
This sequence comes from Conomelus anceps, assembly GCA_948455865.1. NCBI lineage: Eukaryota > Metazoa > Arthropoda > Insecta > Hemiptera > Delphacidae > Conomelus > Conomelus anceps. The sequence continues at coordinate 4,495,643 of OX418217.1, read as the reverse complement.
GTCTAAAATAGCAGATAAGTTGAAATAAGAAACTATAAATCATTGTTATACAAACATAACCTCCACACACCAACTCAAGGTGAAATGTGGCAATAATGGTTCTAGATCAGCTGATCTAGCTTTCGACCAAATGGTTTTTCAGTGAAGTGGTAGCCACAACCACCCATAGAGAGTGCGGTAATAATAAATTGATGAGTTTTACCACACAGTGTACGGTAATAATCATCAAATTACATCAGCTGTTTTTGATTTCTGTAAACAGCTGTTTACCACATTGATTGATTGACTGGTAAACTGTCCATAACCTACAAGTATGACGAAAATATAGTTAAATATAGTTTTTAGAATTCAATGAGTGCAAATCTCAATATTGACAAATGATGACTTACAACATTGAATTCTATTTTTTTGTGAGGATAAACATAATAAAATGATAACTTTCAAAGAACAGAAGATAAAGAGTTGAAATAATTTCGATGAAAACTCACCTATCATTGACAAATGAGTACATAAGAATTCTTTCCTCAACGACTTTCCTGAATTCAGGACTTTCCTGGGCAAGATCCCTGTAGTTGTCATTTGAAACAACGATACCATCATTTTCAGCCGCCAGCCTCAGTATGTACCGATCATCGTAGCAAATCATTCTCTTGCCACCGACCAGCCGAGATGGTGTGAAAACTAGCAGTCTGTCTCTTTCCAGTTCATTTAAAATTTCCTGATCTGAAAGAGAAAAGAATCTTTGTTATTTCAATGTCTTTATTAAAAATAAAGTCACTTTGCGAAGTGATAGTCGAGTGCCGTAGCAGATATCTGTTCAATCAGAGATGAGCTAAGAAACTCCTGGGCCATCTTTGTAATGGTGACCGATTGGATAAGCCAGCAAAAAAGACTGTTCTCTGCTGTAAAATCATTTGCGGGTGGTTCGGAACCCACCTAAAACTGTAGGTCCAACTCCTCATCCAATTCATTACCCACGCACAGGTTTCAGACCTATGTAGGCTTCACCCTCCGAAAAAAATGAAATTTAATAAAAGAAACTCCTGGGCCATCTTTGTTATGGTGACCGATTGGATTGGCCAGCAAAAAAGACTCTGTTCTCTGCTGTAAAATCACTTCCCGGTGGTTCGGAACCCACCTAAAACTGTTGGTCCAACTCATCAATCAACATCATCCAATTCATTACCCACGCACAGGTTTCAGGCTTCACCCTCCGAAAAAAATGAAATTTAAAAATATACGAATGCTCAAAGAAAATAATTACATAAATGAATTTTATAATCATTATAAATTTAAGGCACTGTTTAAATAATGGCACAGGACTAGAATTTGCATTTTGAACTAGGCGCCTTGACAGCATTACATTAGTAGCGTAGTTACGTTGTTGGTTAACTGTTTATTGTGTTCTATAGACAGGATTTAGGTTATAATTGTGACCTGGTTTTGGTTATAGGGACCTGGGAATTGGTTATAAAAACGGGGAATTTGAAGGGTGAAAAGATGAGTTCTAGTGTTGTGACCAGGGTAGACATCCTCAAGACGTACGAAAGCTTCTGTCAAATAACTAGGGCCCTTCTTCAGGATTAGAATCTTATACACCAGACAGAGGAGGAAATACCGTCAACGCTTACACAACTTCAGTCAACCTAGATCAATAAAGAATGGAGTTATATGAGAATACCGCCTTGCATCAGAGCAATTCAACAGTAGTTAAAAAACGGTATTATTAAAGCGTTGACAAGAGTAATACGTAATTTATTTTATAATTAGTACCGTAGTTACGTTGTTGGTAAACTGTTTATTGTGTTCTATAGACTGAATTTTGGTTACGATTGGGGCAAGCTAAGCTGTACTACTGACTCTCATCATTTTTCGTTTTTTAGTCGAACAAGAATCGTTTACATCGATTTTTGTGGTAACCAGTGTTTTGTGTAGTATTGTGAGTACATTTGAGATGTACACAAATATGGAGAGTTGAGTTTCGGCAGTCGATCGGAACAGACGTTGTTTTTGTTGCTCTGTTATCACAAAGATAAATTTCGGTCGTTCGGAAAGTTTGGTTAGAACAAGGGAATTTTCAAACGTTATATGAACTGAGAGAAAGTTTTACCGAGTGCTCATTTTTAGTAATAATCAGTTGCAATGGACAAATTTATTTCAACGCAATCGAGAGGTGAAAAACGTGAGCGTGAGTCGCCGGATTCCGAAAAATAAACTTCAAAAAAAAGGATGTGATTTTCGGAATGACGAATTAGTGTTAAATATCGAGGCTACAATAAAAAAACTGTTCGACGAAAAATTTAGTGCTCTGGCAACCAAGGACGATATTTTAGGGATTACTTCACTAATTACTGGGCTTAAAGAGGAAAATAATCAGCTCAAAAAAGACATTCAACGCTTGAAGGAGGTGAATAGTCAAATCACTAGTAGACTGGACAATTATGAAGATCGTTCTCGCCGTAATAATCTGATATTTAGGGGTCTCAAATTCCAAGGTGATACTGACTGCCGTGTTGAAGTAATGAGCTTTTGCTCAGATGTACTTAAATGTGACAGAGAAGTGAAAGTGAATAGAGCTCATATTCTTGGCCCAAAAAAGGACAATGCGCCAATTATCGCTCATATCCCTTCAGACCAGGATTTGGAAAATATATTTAAACATGTTAACAAGTTGAAAGGTACTAGGTTCAGTGTTCAAAAGGACTTTTCTCTAGCAACCAGAAAGAAAAGAAGCAAGCTTCTCGCGTTGAGAAAGGAACTACTGAGGAATAACAGTCAACTGAAGTGCCTCCTGAAAGGTGACCAGCTGTGGGTGGAAGGGCGGTCATTCTGGTGGTCGTTGGAAGAAGGACTCCGCCGCGGAAAAGAAGACGGTGCCGGGGAGCTGAGCGAACTGGTGAAGCATAATTTCAAGCCAATTATTAAGAAGATTTTCGAGAGCGGAGAAGAAAATGCATAGCGGGGGGCCCGCTGTCAGCGTTCGAGCGAAGCCGTGCCGGGTGGACGGGAGAGCAGCACTCGCACGCAGGTGACGGAAATTTTGTATTATAATATTTGTGGTCTCAAATCAAAGATTAATGAATCAGGTTCTTTGAACTTTTTGAGTAGATTTGATGTGATTTTTCTGGCTGAGACTTTTATTGAAGATAAAGATGTTAGTTATTATGAAAATGTTTTCCATAACTTTTGGTGTCCTCCCGAAACAAGCTACAGTATGAATGTTTCACTCAAAACCATTGTTCCTTATATTAATTATTATTATTTACTGGAATATCTAGTTTGATTTTATATTGGAAATATTCCATCCGTAATGTAGATTCGACAAAGAAAAATAAGATTAGGTTTACCTGTAATGGGGGTGTCAGGACGCGAAGATTCTTTTCTCCACTTTGGCACAAATACAGTTATTTCTTTGTGTCCTCTTGATCTGAACCAGTCAACACAAAGTTTAATTCCTCGACATGAAAATACTTCCTTGTTGCCGTGGCTGCAAGGAATAAAATTTAAAAAATAAACAAAAAGAACAATTGATAATCTACTTTGCGTAAACCAATTCTAACCAATATGTTAAATCAAATCAAAAATCTTTCATTCAGATTATTCTAAACAATATTCTATATAACAATTCAATATTTTAAAATCAAGATGCTAATGGGGTCTGCATGAAAACTGCCCTACATTCTACCATTGTTTATGTTACAATCAATATGCAGTTGGAGACTTTTCTAAGTATATATAAAATGAAATTAGAATGTACCAGAAAATAGCTACAGATTGGCACTATGATAAATTGAAAGAGGAATATAAACATTGTTTTTGAAGGAGCTGATAATTTATCAAACTTACAAAAATAATAGCAACTTATAGAAAATAACAAATAATAGCACTTTGATGAATTCGAAATTAAAAAATCATGATAAACATTGTGCCTCCTCAGACACAGTCTCAACCCGTACCTCCAGTTCTCAATCCTGTTTACGTAGACGATCAACCGTGTCTATGGAAGCACAATACCAGTGCGAAACGACCATTACAAAAAAGTGACTGTTTGTAGTACACTTGAAAAATTATCTAGTATCAAACCCGAGTTTGAAGGAACACAAGATATTGCAACTACACCAAACTAACTAATTGTAACTAATGAATAAAAAGACGAAATTGTCACAACCACATTTATTAAAACTTAGAGAAACTAGTTTCGGTTGTTACACCATTATCAATCTCAATCTAACTTGAGTTTTAATTGAGATTGATAATGGTGTAACAACCGAAACTAGTTTCTCTAACTTGAGTTTTAATTGAGATTGATAATGGTGTAACAACCGAAACTAGTTTCTCTAAGTTTTAATAAATGTGGTTGTCACAATTTCGTCTTTTTATTCATTATGGATACCTTCCACAATATCACCTTCGCCACTACAAAGAAAGTTAATTGTAACTAATTTATTCTACTGTTACTGATATAGTTTTTGAAACACTGTAGTACGGAATTTGTTGAATAAAAAATCTCACAATCAATGCAGTTTACACTACAACATGCGCTGTATGGAGCCGTTGCATATGTGAACACGGTAGTTACTCTACAACAATGTTAAGTCATTTCAAATCGCACGTCACTCCCGAGAACGCAAATTCCCCTTCGAGTACAAACTATTTTCTAAAAAAGCAGCACCAAAACAAATTAATGATTGAAATTAATGTGTTTATAATTTTCAGAATATGTTTTCATAATTTAATTGTTTCATCCAATATATTGGGAATAGAAAAACATACCTCATGGCGACATTGCTGCCATCTATGACTACAGGACGAAATCTCAATTGCTCTACGTTGTGTTCGCTAGTAACACTGGTTATAGACGGATGCTCGGGTACACTAGATGATGATGATGATGGCAAAGAACCCAGACTGTCACTGACACTGTCATCCGGAGAGTTGAGAAGTGTACATCCCAGATCACTCTCTGACCCTCCAAGTCGAGCACCAGATGTCTGTGCTCCTAGTTTGATAAGCTCCTGAAAAAGAAGAGTTTAGTTTAAACATTGCATTTAATATGTTACACCAATGTGTTAATTTTTTTTTTAAGATACAAATCAACAAATTTATTTGTTCACTAGAAATACATAAGAATGTATTTGAATACATGAAATAAAATATTTAATTTAATATGTTAATAATAATAATAATAATAATACTAATAATAATAATTGTTATTATTATTATTAATACTGTTAATGAATACCGGTACTCAAAAAATGTGTGTTGTATCGAACGTCCTGTTTCAAAGCACGGGTAAACGACTAGTAAATTTTTGTAGTTAGATTATGAAGTTTCTAAGTGAGAACCAATTTTTCTCGGGATGCTCCGTGTAATTCCAGTTTTTCGTAACTCGAGGTAACTTACTACTGCCATTCAACTCGAACTACCGAGACTCTACTGAATAAATAAATGTTATCCAACAACAAATAACTTTAACAATACACTCAAATAAGGATACAAATTAAATTCTTAACACTAAACAGGTAATTTATTATTATTATTATTATTAGCGTATGACCATTCAAGGGTAGTTCCAAACTTCCACCTCGCCGTCTAGCCATGTTATGGGTACACATTGCGATCCATTTTAACAGATATTTTTTTAAATAAAATTTTTCAAATTCAGGCTATGTTATCATTCAAAACTGAGCACTCGTCTATTTATAAATGGTAACGAACAGGTAGTTCAAAATTGTCAATTAGCGACCCACTATACAAATATGTGTTGGTGTGCCACATGATTAGTCAAAAACTAGCTATTGTGCCCTTCCTTCGTACGGATTATGTTTAGAAATAGACTAAATATGTTTCGGCTTTTTTGATAGCAACGATCATGAAGTTGTTAGCAGCTTAGTAAACAACTTAGAACGTAAACAATTCAGTGACAGTTATCAGAGAGAATATTTGAGAACAGCTCATTGATATATCATGATAAATTACGTGACTTGCTCTTATGTGGTAATAAAACTTGGAAGAAATGTATCCAAAATCGCACAATACTTGGTTTTTAAACGTTTATTATTCTGTTAAAAAAAAGTTGATTTAGTTTTTTATAGCTAAAGACATTGTCAAAAAGGTTTTCAATACTGATAAATAACTTTATTCCCGATCGATGCTCTCGTTTTTCAGGAGAAGGCCGCGTAAAATGTATCCCAAATCGCATAATACTTGGTTTTTAAACGTTTATTACTCTGTTAAAAAAAAGTTAATTTAGTTTTTTATAGCTAAAGACATTGTCAATAAAGTTTTCAATACTGTTCAATAACTCAAATCCCGATCGATGCTCTCGTTTTTGAGGAGAAGGCCGCGTAAAATGCCTTTGGGGCCGTGACAGACAGACAGACAGAAATTGAGATAAGACTATTTTCGACTTATTCAGTGTATAAAACGTAAAAATAACCAAAAAAATATACAATTCTGATAAATGTACAGACAAAACTGTAATTTTCTTTATATAGATAGATATAGGTTTACATTATGGAAATAAAACTTTCTTTTTAGTGGTGAACAGCATTTTTGCGTCTTTTTAGGTTGACATTGACTGCATTTCAGTGAGTTTCAATTTTTTAAGTTAAATTGATTCAATTCTATCCTAATTTATTTGTGTATTGTTCTTTCTTGTTACTTTCTAGATGTTTACGGTTTTTAGTGTTCTTGATTTGATTCTTATTTTTGCTTGTTGCTCCTCGCACCAGAGGGCTTGTGACCTGTTATGGCCTTCAGCCAATCATAAACCGTCAATGGAGGTCAGTCTATCCCTTAGCCAATAGTATCATTTCGTGTATAGTAATTATATTAAGCTACTCTGTACTTTAGTTTTAGTTTGTCTGAGATTGATAATGGAGTAACATCCGAAACTAGTATCTCAATATTTTTAATAAATGTGGTTGTGACAACTTCATGTCTTAATGGAAATAAAAGTTTCATTGAGCGAAACTCAAAAATGTAAATGATACCAATAAATTAGCAAAAGTGAGCGGTGTAGTGATCGATCAGTACTTACAGCGAGCAGTTCGTTTTGTCCGGGATTGGGGCCGAGCTTCTGTAGAGCAGCCTGCACTTGGCGCTCGGTGTAGCCGAGCTTGAGGGCGAACTCGACTTTGGCTGTGTAGTTGGCGTGCGGGTGCGGGTGGGCGGGGGGCGGATGCGAAAGGGCAGCACTCGAGGCGGAGGAGGCGACGGATGAGACGTAGTCGGCGTACTCTGCGGCCAGAGTGTCGGAGGCGGTGCGGCTGACGTCGTGGTGCTGGTGACCGCCACCGTCCAGCTCGGCATCCGAGTCATAGCTCGAGTCCTCACCCTCCACCTCCACCTCCTCTCCACCTTTCCCACTACCGCCACTGTAAACCTGGTCCACATAGTTCTGTAACATCAACAAAATTTACCACGTTAAAATCGTTTAAACAAGTTTATAGTATAACAGAATCATTTGCAAAATCAGAAGGATTACTGTTAATGGATTCGGTCACAGAGTAAGGGCAGCAATACAGAATCCTATCAGAGAAATCTTTCACGAATCCACTATGCCTTGTAAACAGCTAAAATTTTCCGAGTTGCAAAGTACTAAAGAGCTCAATTTGTAAAGCCATGAATCCATTATATTAATAGAAACAATTGAAAGCAGGCTATTCTTTTTCAAATGAAACCGTACCATGATTTCACACCCTACAATCATTTAAGAGTGGAAATATTTATTCATTTATTCTGACAAATTTACAACGAATGTGAAGGTGCAACAGACTCAAGTCCAAAACTGCTCCCTTCACAAATTTTGAATATTTTACATTGTCCAAAACATTGAGGTTAACACAGACTAAAAATTTAAGATATGCTGAAAACCACTCGAAAAATAATTAAATGAATCTTCTCACTTTACCACTATCAATTTAAAAGTTCACTATATATGTGGTGTCAGTATTGAATTTGGAAACTCCAATTCAACTTAAAATTCCTGATAATTATTTTAAAAAATTCTTCATTCTTCTTACAACTTGCCTTACTCGTGTGGAGTTCAACTATATTCCTATTATATAAAAATAATATTAATTAGTAACTTACACTCTTCTCTTAAGTCATCAATATTCAAGACAGTTGAGACTTTCTGTTATTAAGAGTTAAAAAGCACTTCGGAAATTTTATGATTGTTTTCATTGACATGGAAATGATCAGTAATCATCACAGTTGAGCATGATGACAGATGTAATTGCTAGTTTTACAATGACCTATGTCAAATTATCTGGTTCAATTAAACAAATTGTGACTGATTGGTAATTATGTAGCCCAAAGGAAAGAATTATGATCACCTGATACTTTCTATCTTCTGACACCTTCGGTTTGGATAGAGTCCAGAGTGAGAGCTTCCTTACTACAATAGAAATATGGAGACAATAAAAACCAGACGATCAAGTTGCAGTTAAAGTCAACTTGTTTCACTTCTGAACAGCTGGTCTGCTTGAAAGTCACAAAAGTGTGACATACAGAATTCGATTTAAGATAGAAAGAATTGGTATGATTATGGTTAATGATTTTGAATACTAAACAGTGTTTGTGGTGTTAAGACAATAGTTCAGTTATGCATGGAACCATATTTATTTATTTTTTATATTCTGCACATAGCTTCTCTAGATGGAAAAATGAAGTTTCAATAGTGATTTAAAATAAAAACCTAATGAAATGTCAACATTTTGTATTTAGATTGCTACCATGTATCGAGATATGTATATGAGAAAGTAAGGACTTCAAAATATTTGAAACTTGCCTTACCAATAAATAATGAATGTACCATACATAAAAACAGTAGTATTAGTGAGTATGTTCCACGTAGATTAAAAATCAGGGGAATAAATTATCATGAGGGGATATCAAGGGAATAATTATCTGGGGGGATTTTATCGTAGATAAATCAGGGGAATAAAGTAAAAAAATATTTTTAAGCCGTTAATTCAAATTTTGACCATCAGACAGCAATATTTTTGACAAGTTTAACAGTGCACAACAGTGGCGTACCGATAATGGAGCGAGTGGAGCAGTCGCTCCAGGGCGCAAGGCTCTGAGGGGCGCACCGTTCTTGAGAGAAAATTAACTTTTACTTACAAAAAAATGTATTACTATAATGAAGGCCAAAAGGGTGAAATGCAACACTTTTAAAAAACCGTATGTAAACATCGCTGCGCATGACTAAAAGGAAAATTCATGTCAAATTTAAAATAAATCGGTTCATGCGGTCAGCCGTAAATGCGTTACAACCAGACAGAATGCAAAACGGTCGAGTCAAAATTAGCAAATAGTCGAAAGTAGCAAAGCCAAAACAATTTAAATTGGGTGGCAAAAGGTATAACAAATTCAAGTAATTGAATGAATACTTTGAATTTATTCTGAAAATGGTTTTTATATTAAGAACAGGACTGAAATACTTCACTTTTGAATCCTATTTCCAAAATATAAAAAAAATTTCATAAGGATGACTTGCAAAATGCGAAAAAATAACTGCAAATAAATTTATATTTATTTAAATTTAATTTTTAAATTAATTTAAATTATTTAATTTAATTAATTTAATTTAATTTATTTAAATTTAATTTAATTTAATTTAATTTATTTAAATTTAATTTTATTTATTTATTTGAATTTAAAGTGAAAAAATCCAAAACAAGCTGTTTGGAAATTGATAAAAGCAGAATTTGGCCTGGCGAAAAATCATTCTTTGGAGATTCGCATCTCTAACAAATACGGCATAGTTAGAGGCGGAAAAAATAGCCGCTGGTTCATTAAATGACCACTATATTAATATCAGCCCAATCGGGTGGTTGAGTGTAAGACTGATCGTTAGACACTTCCGCTCCAGGGCGCTTAAAACCTCGGTACGCCACTGGTGCACAAGACAAAAAAAATGTTTTGACTTTCTTGATCATGACGAATTTCTGAGTCATTTCTATCATGAAACAGACTTATCAACCCTAACATATTATTTACATACCTATGTAGTCTAAATAGACTACAACATTTAGTTTTGAGTGATATGCAAAATCCTCACAAAAATAACAAAAACGGGACTTGAGCAAGAGGTTTTGTAGCATCATTTCGAAGCGAAATCACTGTTCAAAAATAGACTCTATTCACTATGTAAATAGCATTCTGTTATGAAATGTACTGCCATCGCTGATAACAGCCAACTTCATTGTTGGCACTGATGATTTCATAATAACTCATTCCGGTTCAATTTCTCTTTGTTCGTGTCCGTGTTCGTGGCGTTGTCACTTCACGTGTGCTGATCCACAATCGGCGATGAAGAAAATCTGATAACGTAGCAACAAGGACGTTAAAGCTTGAACCATAGACGAACCATCAAGTTTAACCTTACTCCCTAATCTATGCTTAAACCCTGTACACTGAACCTATTTCTCAGCCAGGGTATCTGACAGACACCGACGCCCTATAATCAACAATTAAACTGACATACCTTGATATAGTAAAAAGGGAACAAGATATAACTGTAAAAAACTAGAAAAAAAAATATTTTTAACAATACCTTTCACGATCTATACATCAATCAAAAGTAAAAGAGACAATTTACATGGGAGTCCACAAAACGTCCCTCTCACCCAAAATATTAGTGATAAAGTAGCATAAAAAATGTTCCAATTTCTATTATTCCCACTTTTTCAATACAATACGTTGGATCAATTACACTATAAATTAGGTATGTCACCTAATCCTTCAAAAATGTATTCATGTGAATATTCACTTAACTTTTTTCTGTCAGCATATCTGTTGGAAGTATAACACAGAGCCCATATTTTTAAAATACGCCCTGAGGGGTTATATTTACCTCAGGTGGAGTAGTGTTGTAACTTACCTCTACAGGTTCGAGTAAACAAGGAAAGGGTTGGGTAATTTTCTTCACTATCACAAATACAATACGATATACTTCATTTATTCATATTATACTTATATAATTACTATAATCATCCTCTTTGCAATCAAAATTATTGTCAGTTGTATCCAGGCAAGGGCAATTAACTCCACGGGGAATTGGAATTTTTTTGGCGAAGGGGTAGGAAGGAGAAGGGGCAATCATGTAAGAAAGGTCAGAAAATCCCATCTGGAATCCCCCCAAACTTTCCAACGGCTTTTTAAATATTTCTATATTTTCAAGACTCTTTAAAAACTGCGGTAGCTTGTTGTAGAATTTCCTACCAATATAACTAGGTTTTTGTTCGAATAAGCTACTATTGTGACTCACCAAGTGATAATCTCCTCGGCTTCTTGTATTATAATCATGTACGTCACGATTTTGGTTAATATCATTCGTTTTTACATATAAAGTAGCTTCATACACATATAAGCAGGGTACAATTAGAAGACCAAGTCTCTTGAACAACGGCCTACATGGTCGGTCAACTGACGGGTAGGGAAACTGGTAAATCGTAAAAAATGCGTCAATATGAAGATTGTTATATCGAGTAGAGCTGAACACTTGCCATCCGTGTGAAACCTAAGCACTGCGTTGGTTGCAGCACACACATGATAGAATTAATTACCATAAGTGAGTGTGGAAGATTCGAGGGAAATTCCTGGCAAGATGAGTGAAAATCAGTGCAGACTTGAATACTCACTCATCAATATTCATGAGTGTGTGTGATGGCGCTGATCGTGAGTGCAAGGGAGAGATGCAAGTGCGTCACAAGCGATCGACAACTGATAGGCATCCAATCACCTCTCCACTCCTCACTCGGCGCGTCCTTCTCCGTTTCTGTTTCTCCCCAGTAGATCGGCCGGGAATCGCTGAAAAGCAAAGCGGTAATAGCACTAGCAGCGGGGGAGAAAGAGCGAAAAGAGAAAACAGGACCTGAAAGCGCCTCGCTCTCGGCCGTGGACAACACAACAGAACTGCTTCGACGACTTGAGGTCATCTCCCACACGGATCTCCGCTCTCTTTTCTCACTCGACTAACTACCAACAGCCGACAATTGAAGCCGAAATAATCTCAGCACAAACAATGAATAACACCTGGATTGCGCTTTTCGCACACGTGTGACAATGGAACAACTACTCCTAGACACATTCATCATCCGTCTCCCACCGAAAACCCACTTTCCTTATCCATCGACCAGACTTCACTTTTTATCAACTGCCAACTAGGGAAAACTTAATTTATTTCAGAAACGCCCCATCTGTATTCCATGAAACAAGCTACTATTGAAAGAAATAAGTAGATATAAAAATTCTATAGTCGGTTTACGAGGGTCTAAGACGTCGATTCCTTATTAAATATACTCACAATGTAGTTCAAAATCGGGATAAAATAATGGTTTTGTTGTCCAATCTATCAGCAGAAAAAATCAATAACGTTTATTATATACGTGAGAAATGTTTTGTTTTTAAGGTCTATGCTCATGGATTTATGATTCATGACAATTTTAAGTAGGAAGTATAGTTGAAGATGAATATAAGAATAAATAAATATGCGATAGTGGATTGGTGATAATACAAATTGTAGGTTACTAATCAAAATTTTATGATTGCGAATACTGTCATATTTACATATTGTTATATTTCTAAATTATATTTCTACATCGTTATACTATTGTTATGCTATTCAAAACTTTATTATTGCGAATATCGTCATATTTACATATTGTTATATTTCTAAATTATATTTCTATATCGTTATATTTTCTATATTGTTATAATTATTTTCTATATTGATAAATTTTGTTAATGTAATATCGTTCAATGCTAGTCAATACTCGTCTTTCTAATTTCCTGTATGCTCTCTTTTGTAAAGTTTTTATTGTAATGTGGATAGCAACTTCTATTTGTATGAGTGTATTCTCGATAACAAATAAAAATTATTTGATTGATTTGATTTAGTAATTTTATTGATTTGATTTAGTAATTTTATTGTGAACGATTAAATCAACTGTAGAACTTCTAGAAATAGCGACACCAAAGCGATTGATTTGATTGATGAGATACAGTGTCAAAATAGAAAAGTATGTAACTCCAAAGGGAGAACCCCCGGAAAAAGGAATATACTCCTAACTCCTTTCTCCCTTTCCGCCCCTCCTGTAAGCAAGTCAACAAGGATTTAGAACAGAATTCGAAATTTCTTGAATTCAACTACGGAGTCTTTCATTTTATAATGTGTACATATCAGTATAGTATACAGATTTATGATAAGTTTTATTTAAATTACAGTAAAACCTGTGTAAGGCGGAACTCCATCGGACTGAAAAAAATTTCCGTTTCAGCAGGTTTCCGTCTTACAAGGGGTCCGTCTTAGACAGGTTTTATTATATATTTTTTCTATATATTAAAGCAGGTTCTGTGTACCTAATAAATATAAAATTTTGAACATTTTGATATTGTACACAAGAAATAAGTTTTGTTATGTGATGGAAATTTTTTTTTTTTGTTTAGTCTGTATAAAATGAAAATGAAAGTAATTAAATATTGTATAAATATTGTAGACTAGTATAGTATTATTTAATTTGTTTTGTACCACTACGGGTCTCATCAGACCCAGTGGAAATCATCAACTTGTAAATAAAGAAATAAAGGGCTATACTGTATTAAGAGGTTATCGTAAGAAAAAAAGGCGTATTTATGTAGTGTAGTCAGGAGCCAACGCTGAGCCCAAACCAACTCAAGGAAAGCTTGAACTAATTGATTGAAAGTGCTTTTTAAGTCTCCCTTGGCTCAAGGAAATCTCAAGGTGAGTTCGAAAATCAGTCACAAGACATCAAATTCAACACACAACAGCTGTACTGATCAGATCATGTTGATCAAGAGTGCATTCGAACCCTATTGATTGAATAAGAGAGGAATTGCCCATCAATAAGATATTGAAATAGCGAAATATAAGATATGATAATCATTGTTTAAATACAAGGTGTTTGAAAAACAGATATTGAGATGACATAACTTGAATGGACTTAAAGACAGTTGAAAAATTATTATTAATTTGTAAATTATAAATTTTCTATTTTTTTCTATTTACAAAATTTAATTTATTGCCACAACTTTACAAACAAAACAAATTGAAGTTTCATTAACTTAATGTTAATAAATTAATAGATGAAATAAAATAACTTCGTAAATAAATAATGTTTTTTTTGGCACCAACCAGCTGAAGGAAAAAACCTTGTTCGCTGGTGGGAGTAATAATTCAATTCAGTCCAGATTATTTAGTTTCAAAATACAGTCCTTTAAATTAAATTATTTATAAATTATAATTTGTTCAGTAAGGCACATTATGCTCAGTCATAATTAGATTATTGACAATTATTCAATTCCTAACTTTGGTCATTAGCAGATGCCTAATAAATTATTCTGCAGTGTTAGTAACTTGAACTAATAGTCTATAAAAATCTTAAATCATTACTTTTGGGTAATATAATAATGATAATAAAGATGTTTTTAATTTTTAGAACTCTGAAAATTCTTTAAAAAATACTGAATAAGGGTTTGTTGGTGCAATCAACTGAACACAATATATTAAAATACATAAACGTTCATAATAAGCACCAAAGATAAATATGTACTTCGTTGAATATACGTTTTATAGACCTACATTATGTTTGTTTCCTCATATATAGGCTATAATACATTACATAGGGGAGTGATAGTCGCGAGCCGTAGCAGGTATCTGTTCAATCAGAGAGATAAGCTGCGTTCTCGTAGGTCCTGTTCGTAACGGTGACCGATCAGATTGGTCAGCAAAAAAGACACTGTTCTCTGCTGTAAAATCACTTCCCGGTGGTTCGGAACCCACCTAAAACTGTAGGTCCAACTCATCAATCACCATCATCCAACTCATTACCCACGCACAGGTCTCAGACCTATGTGGGCTTCATCCTCAAAATAGACAAAAAAAAACGAAAAATTAGGATACCCTAAGGTTTAATACCTGTTTTGGGTTAACCGTAAGTCAAATGCTCATACACAGGAACTTTTAGCTACAATTGCATCCCTAAATGCATCATCATCAATGCGCTATCTGTTTAGTTAGCCTCTTCGATCGTACAAAATCCAAGGGTAGGATCACTATCAAAAAACGTATTGGCCGACACGGAACTACTGTTAAAACTTGTTCACCAGCATTATTATTAGAAGCGTACTTTGAGCGGCTTTTATTTGTGTACCTCTATTATTTTACAGATTGATAATTTTTTTACTGAAGGTAGAAACCAATGACCACTTTCGACCAACTCTACAGGATTAAAAGATTCTAGAAGATAAGGTGACAGGCCAGACCTTGAGAGGAGGGGTGGAGTTGGTTCTGTGGGCAGAGCAGGACCGGTTGCGCGATTAGAGCCGCGTAGGCAGATCCAATAAGTCACGGTGCAAGTTGGGTCTAAATCTGTACACCACACAGACCTTGCTGGTTGCTGGTGGAGCACACTTCTAGGAAATGATACGAGCTGACGTTGACGGCCACGCGGTAGCTCACAGCTCAGGCCGGGTTCACACATTCACAATCACAATGACAACATTAACGGCCTCCTATTTGGCGGCACTACGCTGCACCGACACGCCTCCAGATTTAGAATTATACAAGCCCAACTATACAGACTCTTTGTCCACTTTCATCGAATACAGATCACGACAAAGCAATCAAACGATTTGCAACATCCGAATAATTTTCAACATACAACTGAGCGTGACATATTCAAACTTAAAACAGTCAGTTTTTATTAAGAATGGATTGATCAGATTGATGTGAATAGACATTGAGATGGCCAACCTTCTCAAGAACCTAACCTATAGGTTCCGGGTTTTTTCTTCTTTTTTTCGGAGGATGAAGCCCACATAGGTCTGAGACCTGTGCGTGGGCAATGAATAGGATGATGGTGATTGATGAGTTGAACCCACAGTTTTAGGTGGGTCCCAAAGTGATTTTACAGCAGAGAACAGAGTATTTTTTGCTGGCCAATCCAATCGGTCACACTTACAAAGATGGCCCAGGAGTTTCGTAGCTTATCTCTGATTGAACAGATACCTGTTACGGCACTCGGCTATCACTTTCCAAAAATATATTCCCACTTGTATCTTCCTCATAAATATTAAAGTTGCATCATTAATGTCATTAGTTAATACGTAGAATTTCATGGAAAAAAGGTTTATTTTTGAATTAAAGTAAATTTAAATTAGTACAATTTTTTGGGATTAAAATCAGTATAAGTTTTAGGAACAGCGTTTCACAATGTTCATCAGAAAAAGCAAAAGAAAATAACGGATTTTCATTGGTTTTCAAGTACGGTAATATGTGTAATCCTATAATAAATATTCAGTTTGTATTGTACAGTACATACAGTAATGTGTTTAATATATAATGAATAATAAGACGAAGTAGTCACATCCACAATTATTAAAATTTCACATTTATTTAAATAAATGTTGTTGTGACAACTTCGTCTTATTATTCATTATGGATATCTTCCAAAATATCACCTTCGCCACTACAAAGAAAGGAATGTGTTTTTCTGTTCAGTTTAATCCACCTCGTGGAGTAAACGGTATTGACTTAGTAATATGTGTTACAAAAACGTATCTCGCAACATGACAATTCAACAAAGAGATATCAAAAGCTTCTCTTTGGTAAGTTCATAATGTTTAAACAACGATTTTTGTTGATTTTAAGACGTAAATAATGCATTCAATAGGGTTATTTTAAACTTTGATAACAACTCCGGTTAGTCCGGCCGGTGTTCCGGTCACGAGGTGGCTGAACTAGAGGGAACCTACTGTATCAGTAATTCAAATTTTTTATACATCATGCTTACTCAAAATGGCACACATCAATGCTCCCCAGTTCAAGTCAATCTGAATTAGTCAATGAATAATAAGACGAAGTTGTCACAAATTATGACAACTTCGTCTTATTCAATATGGATATCTTCCACAATATCACCTTCACAACTACAAAGAAAAAAAACTGAAATAGTTCATTCAAATTTAGAAGATGATTTTTTATACAGACGAAGATGATGAGGACATAATGTTTATACAGACGAATCAAGACTGGTGTTCAACCTTTTAGGTCAGACCTCTAGCGTAAACCGACGGCTATCAGATAGGCTTTATCGTGGGGACTGCCAACTCCTTTTCAGTAAACAAACAACCCCTATTCCATTTTATATGTTATTTGGGGTACGACAATCTCCAAGCGTGCACAAAATTGGATTTTATGGTGTGCATTAGGCAACTAGAAGCTAGGCTCATTTTAAATACACTTGAAAGAGCAATAATTTACGAATATAATACTGAATTCCATGCTAATTTGGTAGCCAAATTAATCAATGTTGATCTGTGAAGCACAGCGCACAAATATTTATTTATTGTGACAAATTTACAACGAATGTGAAGGTGCAACAGACTCAAGTCCAAAACTGCTTCCTTCACAAATTTGGAATATTTTACATTGTCCAAAACATTGAGGTTAACACAGACTAAAAATTTAAGATATGCTGAAAACCACTCGAAAAATAATGAAATGAATCTTCTCACTTTACCACTATTAATTTAAAAGTTCACTTGAAACACTAAAAACAGTTAAAAATAGTTTATAATATTAAATTTTTATAAAAACCTTTGAGCCGAAAAACATTACCTGGTTGCCATGGTAAACAACAATATATTAAAATGGTTTTAATATTCATTTACAAAATGTGTTTCAACATGTGCAAATATTTTCGAAATAAATAAAAATATTTTCGAAATTGATAGAACTTGAAAAGAAACAGTGTTTAAAAGTGTTGAAGTAAAACATTATTATTTACAAGTGACCGAAAATAGAAATCTTTATGTTTAATCCAGTGGAACGGTCGTTCCACCACCCGTCCCCCCCGACACGAATGAAAGACCGACGCCACTGTATATTCTGTAACCAACTTCCCTTTGATGTGCGCATGCCGCCATCTCAATTTACGCGGAAGGTAGTGAAAATTTTAAAATGTTGTAATAACATTATTTTTTTAGATTTTTGAGCGCTTTCATTTAAGACCAGAACGAAATTTCTACGATATAAATTCGCGAAGATACCATATGCGTGTATTTTGTCATTTTATTAATTTTGGGACTTTTTATTTCCACACAGCTAATGACAAAACTATCCAACAGATTTCGATGAAACTTGGGATATAGGTTCTGTTCATCGAGTAGACGCCCGCAATTGAATGAAATTTTGAAAATTTTGAAAATTGCCCCTTCACCCCTCCATTTGGGGCCCCAAAATTTTGAAGTTTTGAAATTTTTTTCCAAAAATGAAATCGATGGACTTGATAGTATAGGTATAGAAAATTTGAAAAAAATCGGATAATTAGGGAAGACTGGGGAAATTTTAAAATTTTCGTGAATTTTCAAATTTTGGTCAACTTTGAGCACTTGATGTGAAAAATCTGTAATGAGTTGAGATTTCGGACTACAAAAAGCGATTGAAGACATGTTTAAACTATTTACATTTAAAATTTCAAATCATTTAATGTCCGATTAAGCTCTGTAGCTCTGTCTGAATAATAACTGAAAGTTGAAAGTTGCAATATTTTGAATTTAACATTTTATCGAATGTAAATGTCGCGATCCTAGCGGTTAAAAATTGAAAGTGATTCACACTGTTGCCACCGCCAAATTCGACATTTTCAATAAGCAGCGTAACCAGTGTGCTCACTCGTAGTCGGTTATTTAGCAACCGTTCTACGGATGTCAAATACTTAATACAGTTTGATAAATGTTCGTTTTGTGAAAAATTAGACTGTTTCACCTCGCTGTCAGAGTGCTCTCAATGCAACGACGTTTGTCGTCATAATTGTTCTTTGGTATGTATTTAAACTTAGCAATTTATTGCAATTTTTGAAATCTTGTGAAAAATTCTCAAATTAGGTATCTATCTAATTTCTTTATCCTCTTCAGTCCCAAATTGTTAATATGATTGATTTCACGTTTTCTCTTGTTTTATCCTGCTATACTGATTGATTATTCAAAGTCAATGATATTGGAATAAATTTCAATAATCTAAATAACTCAAATTGAAAATAACAGATTAGGTTATGTTTACATTTATCTGGGCCCAGGCCGTGTGTCCAGCATACTGGACTCAATATTTATGTCATCACAAAGTCTCTTCTCAATCTCAATCTAATTTAACAAACTTTGTTGTTAACTGCTTATACATAAATTAATGTTGCTACAGTGATATGACGTGAAAGTCTGGATAGTAAATGTTAAGGTGTGGTGCAACAGACACAGTCACAACGTCATGTTTGTTCATTCAGTATTAACCATAACTGGCTCACTTATAGCTGGAATAATTTTGTAGCAACCAGTGAGGATAAATATCTTTTATCAAATAACATAGCATTTCACTGCTTTAAAAAAATTGACTCTCTCCCCATCCATTGTGTTTGCAGTGTTTTACCTCTATAACAAGTAGGTAATTAAAAAAAAAACTGATATCCTCTCCAAAAAATAATTCGTCACCCGTCCTCTACCCCGACCCTATTGAAAACTCTGGTGTAGAAACTAAAATTTGTGTACCAAAAAAAAGTCAAACAAAATTTTATATAAGCTTTCTGTAAGAAAATGTTTTGATATAAATAAGAAACCCGTCTCCTTTTGCAATATACATATGTAAAAATTTGGAAGAAATTTTGGGGGAGGGCGAGGGCGCTCAATAATTTAGAAAATTCATAAACACTTGTTAGCTCAAACACTGAAAGTTTACCATATTTCCAATTCGTGATTTTTAAGTAAGAATAATTTCAAAAATTCATAAACACTTGTTAGCTCAAACACTGAAAGTTTGATTTCTGAAAGTTTACCATCTTTCCAATTCGTGATTTTTAAGTGGGTGAGATTGAGCGCCCTCGCCCTCCCCCAAAATTTCTTCCAAATTTTTACATATGTATATTGCAAAAGGAGACGGGTTTCTTATTTATATCAAAACATTTTCTTACAGAAAGCTTATATAAAATTTTGTTTGACTTTTTTTGGTACACAAATTTTAGTTTCCACACCAGAGTTTTCAATAGGGTCGGGGTAGAGGACGGGTGACGAATTCTTTTTTGGAGAATTTTTTGGAGAGGATTATTGAATTATTGTACTAACAAAAAAATACTGGATGAAATTTCATACTGGCTTTGTACTGAAGCCGCGCTTGAAAAAGCAAGATGTTCGTTTAAAATGTTTTCAATATGATTATTTCAATTTATGTAATTAAAGCCTAATGTTCACTTGTATCTTTCTCAAAATATAAAAGTAGCATAATTAATGTCATTAATTAATACATAGAATTCCAATGGAAAAAAGGTTTATTTTTGAATTAAAGTAAATTTAAATTAATACAATTTTGGGCTTAGAATCAGTATAAGTTTTAGGAACTGCGTTTCACAATACGAGATTTTCATAATATAAAATAATAAGAAATTTCAAGTGCTACTAAGAGGGAGATGTGTTAGTACAAACTACAAACTATTCTTTTCCAAAGTATGAAGTATCTCTCAGGTAACAGATAAGAAAAACATTTTTCCAACATCAAATCTAGAGTCTTTCAACTGTTAGAACAATACACAAAATCTTAATCCAAAACGGATTATTTTTTAATAGCAGATTGTTACACCAACCGATGAGATATTGCTGTTGGTATAAATTGCAATATTTTGAAAAATAAATTATTCATTCCACTTGGTCTACCTCCTCAAATACATAGTTACTTCAAATACCAATGAAGCAGTAGACCTTGAACGACGCATGATGATCAGTTTGGGTGTTATGCTCAATTTGCGCCGCCATGTGTTTTTCTCTGGCGCACGTAAGATACAATTTTCACCAAGGGCTGGGATTTTCCATGGGAACTACGACGTCAACAATGAATGAATCACTACGCAAAGTCTAGAAAGCTGTTTCTATACAGTATTGTATACAACTTCCCCTCTTAACAAGCTTATTAGAATAATATTCGCCATGCATTCTATGCTAAGTTCTGGAAGTCATCTTAGCACAAAACTGATTCTTTCCAAGTTATTTTGAAATAATACAAATACAAAATTCTGCAATAAGGTTACAAGAAAATTTTTGGAGAAAAACCATCAAAAACATCCTCTAACTTATTACTATCTGAGTAATATGATGAGTAATAACCTATATCAATAGATTCCTATCAAATAGCTTCGTATCCAGTGCGTACATCTATCGAATTAGTAGCTTCTTTTCAATTTCATTAAAATTCTGTAAACTCTTTGAATGTACCGGAATGGAGAATTCAATTTTTTGAAATATTCATAAAGACTCATTCAAGAACAACATTTATTACTATCATACTAGTTTAGGAATTTATTAAAGGCTGTGTACACAACACATTAGGGAAGTGATAGCCACGAGCCGTAGCTGGTATCTGTTCAATCAGAGAGATAAGCTGCGTTCTCGTAGGTCTCGTTCGTAACGGTGACCGATTAGATTGGCCAGCAAAAAAGACACTGTTCTCTGCTGTAAAATCACTTCCCGGTGGTTCGGAACCCACCTAAAACTGTAGGTCCAACTCATCAATCAATCAATCACATTAACTTATTTCAGTTTAGCACACAGTTTTCTTCTTTTTTCTTTGCTGATGATGCTTACATGAGTCAGAGACTAGCGCGTGGGTATTAATATATAAAGAAAAAACGGTGTTATATCTTAAAATATGCTCTATCATCATCCTCCTCCTTTGATCTTAACAAATCAGAATATATTCTTATAGATTAGATAAGATCCATTAGAAGTTTCCCTCTATCTGGTATAAAATTCTTCAATATGTTACCACAAAAAGTTTAAGAATTACCCCTGGTAAGTTTTTAAAACCCAAATAAAATCATGGCTTGTTTCCAACCCTTTTTACTCTATAAGTGAGTTTGAGGAATCCAATATCAACTCCATAATAGCATAGAAATATTTATAAATAATTATCATAGATATTGATGTAGGCCTTTGCCTTTTGCCTATGTGTCATTTTATTGTTAATATAATGTGACAGCTTTATATAGGTATATCTGAAAGCTTTAGCTTATGCTCTTTTATTGTTGTGTATTTATGATTTTGTGACTTATCATATGTATAATATTGTGATATTTGTAATTTTACTTGGCCTGTTTACTGTAATAGTGTATCTTTGGCTCACATAAATCATTGAATCATTAAAACAATCAAAGACAGATCTAGCCTCCTTCCCAAACAAAGAAGTATGAGAATCAGCCCGTGACCATATATTAGGAATAGCATTTAGAATCCTAAGGGAGAAAAGAGCTCCAACCGACTGCACCAATCGATGAAATACTTTATTTAGGCTCAGGTGAGACTGTAAATAGCCCCATATCCAAACCCATTATATAAAATCAACAATACGGTTGTTGAAAATCATCAATAATTGAATTACAACACATGAGTATCTAGAATATCAGGGGAATAGGCAATTTCAGAAGAGATTAACCAAGAGCAAAGCGTATCCTTCTGTATAAAATATGAATCGCATATCAATCAATCAATCAAATACATCTTTATTTCAAACAAAAAATAATGTGTAGAACAAACTAAAAAATAAAAGGATCACTCACATAAAAAATAAATATATACTACCACTAAAAGATGAAAAAGATACGAAATAGTCAATTCCTACATAGGCATTACTGCCTGTGCGCGGGAATGAGTCAACAGGAAGGTCACACTTGATCAATAATATACAATTACTAAGTGTAATGAAAGCATGTCAATAAAAAATAATAAATAAAATGCTTTAAATTCATCCAGCCCCCCTCCCACTCTGATCTACAGATTCTCCCCATTGAAATTCCAGTTCCCCTCCCACTGAAACCCATGTACAACTCCCCCCCCCCCCATTAAAATCCAAAAAACCCCTGAACCAAACCCCTAACTGTGAAACCCCCACAAACCCCACTAACAAAGTAGAACAAAGTAGCATAAATCGGTTACTCGAGGAGTTTCGATGGAAATTCGTTGTCGCGCCAGATAAAGGCTACAAATAAGTAGAACTATGCCGACATCACAGGGTCAGGGTGAGGGGACAGTAGGCGAAAAATGGAAGCGCTTCCTGGTAGAAGGAGGATGAGGGTGGTGAGGAGCGAGAATAAGGAGCAGGAAGCCAGACTCGACCACCACAAGTCCGGGTCAGGGCGCTGGAGAGAACATAGGCTGCTGGCAACTGGCAACACAACACGCCACCAACAGTGCACCAGCGCACCTCAACCACCTACGGACTGT
Organism: Conomelus anceps; assembly: GCA_948455865.1. NCBI lineage: Eukaryota > Metazoa > Arthropoda > Insecta > Hemiptera > Delphacidae > Conomelus > Conomelus anceps. The sequence continues at coordinate 4,472,354 of OX418217.1, read as the reverse complement.
GGAGCACACACACATACACACAGATAATCAAACGAGGTCTCTGCTCTCTGTGTTATCACCGTTCAGGTCCGGCTTAAATCCCCCCTCCCCCCCTTCCGATCACACAACGAGGGTCAACCTAACGGCTGTGCTACCGATTCAGACATTCACTATTTACAGCTGCACGCTGCAACTGCACTCAGATGCATCTCACTGCACGGGATGACGTCGGCCTATTTTCAGTCGCTCATCATCATTATATGTTCCTTCTTACCAGTTATTTTTTATTTTTATTTTATATTTTATTGCTGATGATGCCCACATGATTCCGAGACTTGTGCGTGAGTAATGAGGTGAATGATTACACATTGATGCCAAACGGAGGACTTTTTATTATTATTGGATGGGTCGTGGCTGGCAAATCGTGAACCTCATATCAAGCGAATGCATGCAGCGTGCGTTGCAAACATGCTTATGCGGCCCAACATAAGGTTTCACAAATTTACTAACTAGTTAGAATTACGAGTGCAACGATAGAGTTCCAAACATGAAAATAATAAAATGAAAATATAGTTGGAGATAACAATAGATAAATTAATATAATAACCCCCTCCCACCACGATTCTGCATTAATAAATTCTACGATTCTGTATAACAAGCAGCTTGATTTTGCACATGCATTTTTCTTGACTCAAGAATTTAGAAAATTCAGTATTGTGAAATATATTCAACCAGCTACTTCTAAATTTCACATAACACCTTGTGTTGAAACCTTTAACTATTTAAACGTGAAATAGCGATGACAAATGGCGAATAAACAGAAATAAATTGCATAATTTACAACAACAAACAACATTGTTGTCATAAATCAAATAATTCACTACAACCGGGCCGCTTAGCGCAGTTGGTTGGGGCGTCGCAGCTTCAGCTTGCTGACGTTTAAGCGGTCGTGGGTTCGAATCTCACTCCTCCGTCTGGCATCTATGTTCCGGTGGTTCGGAACCCACCTAAAACTGTAGGTCCAACTCATAAATCACCAACATCCAACTCATTACCCACGCACAGGTCTCAGACCTATGTGGGCTTCATCCTCAAAAAAAAAACCCACCTTATTACCCACGCACAAGTCTCGGACTCATGTGGGCATCACCAGCAATAAAAAAATAATAATGTCGTTGTAACAATAATTTGTTGATAGCAAACAATATCCAACGCTAAATATTGATGCAGTTGTGAAGTCCAGTGAAGGAAGTGTCAGGTAGGAAAACACAGTAGTTTTTAGTATAAAATAAAAAAGCTAGCATGCTAACATAAAGTAAAATGAAAACTTTACTGTAGATGTTAACGTGAATAGTTTACTCAGGCAAATACCAAGTAATAAAGACTTGAGGTTCCAGGCTGTGCAATGAAAAACCGCTACACATAACCAAAATGGAGTCAAAATGGACGCCTCAGTTAGAATGAAGAAATATTGGGAAGAGGGAAGCATGAAAGAGAAGTCATGAAAGTTAAGCATGTTTCAAAGATGGACAATGATTCGTAAAAAAACTAGCATGCAAATGGCAAATTTGAAAGCTCTGAAAATACTGGAAAGTTCCATGTCAACATGATTTTCAAAATAATCATTGTTACCAGAAGTTATTTTTTAGTTATTTCAACTTAATATAAAAATATTGTTCTCTTTAATATCATCTGAGCTTACGATTGCAATAATCTGACCACGCCTCAATTAATTCAGATAATGGGGAGGGAGAAACTGTAAAATGAAAAGGAACATCCCATTCAAGAATGTCTCTAAAGAATTTCAATTCAAAGCAGAAAGATTTCGGAAAAGTAAAGACAAGCTAACCTCCCCACTGAACAAGATCGTAGACTACGAGCTTCATAGCAAGACTTGAAACTTTCAAAACTTTCTCCCTCAACGTCTGCTTACTTTCACCCTTCTCTATTTGGCCAATAAAGCAATTCAAATTCATAGCAGATTCTGATACCGATGTTGTAAAAATTTTTTTCTGAGGATGAAGCCCACATAGGTCTGAGACCTGTGCGTGGGTAATGAGTTGGATGATGGTGATTGATGAGTTGGACCTACAGTTTTAGGGGGTTTTCGAACCACCGGGAAGTGATTTTACATCAGAGAACAGAGTCTTTTTTGCTGGCCAATCCAATCGGTCACCCTCATAAAGAGCGCCCAGGAGTTTCGTAGCTTATCTCTGATTGAACAGATACCTGCTACGGCACTCGACTATCACTTCCCTAAATGCAAGTTCAATATACTAAGGTGGAACTACTAAATCATAATCAGGATTGAGAAACCAATAAAATATTAGTTTAGGGTGCTTCGCGAGGATAATAAATGATGTAATTTTGTTTTAATGAATAAATAAATAATTACAATCGCTAAAAGCACATGCTGTGTAATGGATAAGACCTGTAGACCTATGACACCATAGCATTTGATAGAGATGGAGATTTTCCTCGTGCATTGGTTGCTCCCCTGTGCAAGCACCCAAAGTAAGACTCTTAATGGAATATTAAGACAATTATTACTGACTTGCTTCTTTGAACTGCAACCCGTTGTATAAAAATCCCATGGTAAGAGTTAAGAGCTCAATGAGTAATAGATATAGGATGTGCCTATCAGTGACGTAACTAGAGTTGATTTACGGGGGGGGGGGGGAAAGGTTTACCCCCACCAGTCAAGCGCTCTTACATATTACTCCCTTCAAAAAAATATTTATCATAATGAAGGTATAATATATATTATACAATATTCATGTAGCTTCAAATTAAATAAATAATTTTTAAAATTTTTATTTTTTCAAATTGTTACATTTTTTAAATTTTTTCTAAGCAATGTGAGTGGGGTTACGTCCCTCCTCATCACGCCTACGGTGCGTATCCCATGTGAGAATGTTCTACGAATATCGTGTATAAGTATATCCATCCAGTCTAGTATGAATCTCAAAGTCAAAGTAAAAAAATCGTTTATTCATTAATGCTTCACACATTCACTAAACCTAAATCACAATCTAAAAATATAATAGTCAAGTTACAGCCCACAAAAATTAGAATAAAAAATCGTCAAAAAGGATAAAATCATAAGCAACTTGAAATACAACACGAAATTATACATAAAAATCAAACACTGAAAGTGAACATTTAAATGAACATTATAAGGCACATAGAAGAAAACTACTTTAAACATGTCTGGACTGTATGTACTCCTCTAATGTGTATGGGCTCAAATCAACTAGGTATTTTTCAGTTTTCTTTTAAACTCGGGCATTTGTGAATCCAAAATTGTGAATCCAATTTGTGAATCTCATTTTTAAGAACGGAAACGAAAACCAATACTATTTCAAAGTCTGTTATATAACTTCTCCCATTTTTGACCAGCTCACTTAAATCTAGATGTGAGTGAATTTATGTGATTGATTAATGTTAAATAATAAAAGTGAATTCCAGAATGTTATTATGATGTTTATATTTCTCGTTTATATTATAGCAACAGAGACATTAGAGACTGGCAGAAAATCGTCAAGAGTGGAGAACTGCTATGCGAGGACCTGCTTACGAGCAGAAAACCAATCATCATCACTTAAATACTCATGAATGAGTATTATATTTACTCAGGAAAATGAGTTCATTTTTTTCCAAATATAGAATTCTACGGTAGCTGGTATCTACAAATAGATTATGGGTATCAACAAATAGATATGGGTCTTTACTAATTCAAAACAAAAGAGGACGAATTTTCAAACGGTGATGAACTGAGACAGATAACAAAAATAACAAAATTAATAATAGTGCGGAATAGCAGTGAAATGACAAACGAAACAACAACTTGCTAATAGCCCATCGTTAATTGCTAATGAATGCATCACTAGGTGGTAATAAACAGAAATAAACGAGCGGGGCGGGGCCTAAATACCTTTTAAGCACATTTTGGATATTAAATTATCCCAAACCAAATAGCCTATCCCAAACAAAAACAATAACTTACACCTCACTTCCAGCTTACTTTATTACAGCTCAGCCTCAATCAACCAGTTATGTGAAATTTGATACTTTTGCACAAGAAAAATTGACTCACAATATTCAAGATCGATAGCTGATTTCAAAATAACCTATGGCTTTCTTTTCAACATTTCTAATAATTCGGTAATACTGTAGCAGTAATAGAATAATAACTGAATAATAAATAACACTTACTATAATTTTCATATCGATTCAGAAAATATAAATTTATTTATTATTATCATTAGATAGTTGTAATTTATAACTAGTATACAATCTAATTTTTGGATAGATACTATAGATTATGCAATTAGAAATTTATGTTTCTAAATCTCAAAACCCCTGATAATTTAGGGTAACCATAGACACGTGATTCGCCACCATTACTTGATAAGCTAAAGAATACTCTACTCTTGATAAGTATTTGACTCAACATGGAGCCCAATAAATAAGTTGGACACTGATCGATCGTATACTGTATTCAGAAATGAGAGGTGCAGTATATGCTACAATAAACACTCAAGACAATCAGTAAATTTTATCCAATTAATTTGAGAATTTTTCAGCAGTTCAGGACAAAAAAGGCGGCTAAATAGAATGAAAAATTGTTGGAACATTGTGATCAAACGGTGCACTAACAGAATTGTTAAATAATAATATATAATAATAATTTCTCTGGATGATGGAGAACACATCCAGAGAAGTTTATTGATATAGCTCAAACATGACAATATTATTAAATATAAAACACAGTGATTTCATTGCTAAATTTGAAAAAAATATGATTCCCCACTATAAAACTATGTGTCGGGGTGACCATCAATGGTTTAGAATGTGTATTATACAGTATCTGTATGGATACAGAATTGTTTGTATCTACTATCAAAGATTGATAACTAAATTCTAAATTTATTTGTTGTCTTTGCCTGAATATTGGAAATATGCGACTAGAATATCTCTCTAAATTTACATTATTCACTCCTGTTCACCCTAAAAATCTTATAACAGTCTTTCACCAAAAAGTGACTCCAGTAACTTTGCTGTTCTAAATACACACACTCACTGTCTCTGTCTGAATATTGGATATATGTGACTAGAATATCTCTCTAAATATACACTATTTACCCGAAAAATCTTTAAAAAACTGTCTTTCGCCAAAAGTGACTCCAGTAAATTTGCTGTTCTAAATACATACACTCTGTTGTTCAATGTTCTGTCTGAACATTGGATATATGTGACTAGAATATCTCTCTAAATATACACTATTTACCCGAAAAATCTTTAAAAAACTGCCTTTTGCCAAAAAAGTGGCTCTTACGATTGATTATTTTCTAAATACACACCAATAAAGCACAAAGACAATGAGTGATAACACTATCAACAACCAACAATTAGCTACTAACTACACACTGAACTGTGGGACAATAATTTTCTTGTTAACAAGATATTGATTAAAATAGATGTAAAGTTATTCAACAAAATCCCGATAGTGCTTACCTGGGCGATGACAGTATCCAGCCCCATGAAGGGACGACGGTGGTTGAAAGGGCGACGACCAAGCAACTAGTCGCGAACAGAGAAGATCAAGCACTCGAAAATAATAGTAAACCTAAAAGTGAGGTTATATTTTAATAGTATGTGGTGTGCCAGCTGCGAGCACGAACACGATCACGCGGAGAAGCGTCTAGCAGCGGGACAAGCGGACTAGCGACGGATGCGACGCAGAAGACATGGCCATCGCGTCGGGATCCGGGAAGCCAGGCGTCTACTAGGACACTGACCTGGTTACTGCCAGCGATGCTCGCTGCTTCCGCCTCGCAAGGCCATTCCGATCGCCCCCCCCCCCTCCTCATAACACCCTTCACCCCTCCAACAGACCGTCCATCATGCGCGCAACAATGAAACGGTAATTACGAAACACGGATGGATGGATGGCTTGATGGATGGTGCACCCACTACACCAAGAGGGCATCTTAAACAATACATTGGTACAGATCCGCCATCGTTTCACTAAGCCTTTCAATAGCTTACCGAGATCCAACCTAATATTATAAAACCAGCTTATTGACATCAAATACTAACACGGTAAAACCTCCTCTTCTCCTGCCTACACCCCTACACACCACAACTCAGTTTGCAAATTGCGGACAATCTGAACCACGCAAATGAGGCAGAAATTGGGATGTTCCCAATATATTCCGTTTCTGAGGGGTATACTATGGTCTATTTTATATAATAATAATAATATTTTATTTCGCCAAAATACAAAAATACAAATATAAGAAATTCACAATATAAAGTGTATAACACATTTTTGGCACAGCCAGCAAAGTAAATACTTGAGCGCTAGCTGTGAGTTCATTCAGATTCAATAATATTACTAGTAAACAGAAAGATCGTGAAATGAGAGAAATCAATAATGAATTAAAAGGTAAAGTAATAAAGATCTTAAAGTATCTCCATGACGTGACAAAACTAAAAACACACAATTCTCATCCTTTCATTGTAAAACAATCGAAAAACATACCAAAAAAATATATATTCACCGAAATACAATTCAATAACATACTCTTTAAAAATATATAAAAACAAAATAAACAGCTATAATTCTTTCATAACTTAAGAACAGAAACAATCACAATATTAAAACAATACCCATAATTACAAAAAGGACAATGTTAATTACAGGTTTTTGTTTAGTTCAAACCCTGTATTATTATACCGTGAAATAACCAAAAAAATTAGCTTTTGCCTTTACATACCTTTTAAATAGCGAAACGTAATAGACTTTATAGGTGCCGAAGTAACAAGTTGCAAGGGATGCCAGACACAGCGACTAGGAAAATCAACTTACGAAGTACACCATTAACCTGTGATATTATGACCTATATTGAAGCACATTAGTACCATTACCAACTTTTTTCGACTTGAGAAGCAATAGCAGAAGCAACCGAATTAGATGGAGAAGTAGACAACAATAGGTACTTCACGAGACCGAAAATTTTGTGTAATTTGTATAAAAGTTAAGCTGTTCCCTGTTGCTTAACAATTTACGATTGCACTCTACAAATAAAAACTTCCAGAAGACTTCGCAGTAGCTAAAAGTACAAGTACTAATTAAACTAGCTTGTAAATTGTTACCAAATAAGCCTCAGATGGTTAAGGTTCCCTACAGATCGGCAAACGTTGTTTTGGGCCTATGTCACATTGGGCTGCGCGACTCTGGTGGCTCAATATTTAAAACGATCCACTAGTACAGCCACCAGCGTCCAGAGATGTCATGGACTGAAATGGCAGTGGTGGCGATGCCGGAAGCTGAGAGTGTCATGTCCGATAAGAAACAATGCGATCAGCTGGTGGATCAGAAAATCAGCACCCACGGCCACCACACTTTTGGTGGAGCGTTTGGTGGCGCCATCAATGCCTAGTGTGTCATGCTCCATATAATACCACGTAGTGGCTTCACCATGGTGGCCCAATGTGACGTAGGCCTGCGGTCCGAAAAATGACACCAAAAATTTAATTACTGTGCCTATCTTAAATTTTACTGTCGTTCAATAGTCATAAAATATTTCAAGCGCAAGATCAGCTGACTAAAACTCATTAGATTTTACAATTGACGGACTCAAGAACTCAGATAATGAATCTCTTACATATTATAACAGGCGATGTGTGTATGTATGTATGTATGTTCCCAGTAAACTCCAAAACCACAGAACCGATTTTTATGAAATTTTCAGGCACAATGTAGAATAGTCCCGAGATGGTTACTGTACAGTTTAGGAGTTCAAAACTCCTCGCTGAAGGACACAAAACGGAGAAATCTATCCTCAAAGGAACAGCTGATAGAAGTCAACAGTTTTTAATCATATGGTGGGCCCTTAGCGGCGTTAATTACGCTGTCTGCAGACTACCGTGTAGTCGGGGCATTGCAGTCATGTAGGAAACATAGGACTGGAGAATCAAAGCTCAGCTTATGTATTTCTTTGGTGGAAAAACAAAATTTTCTAATTGCAATTTAACCAAACAAAAAATAACAATTTAGGAAAGCTATGAAGTTGCGGTTTGTGCTAGGCTCTTGGGAATTCGCTGGGCAACGCTACTATAACTAAACTCCCGTTGCAACGCACGGGTGAACCGCTAGTGTGAAATATTATTACTATTAATATTCTATAAATAAGTATTTAAGAGGGTATTTGACAATATCACAGAATAGGCACGAAGTATTTAGTATCTATTCAATACATAAGCTAATTAACCAACGCTGACTAATGGATTTATTATTGACGTTTCCTGCTATTGCAAGTCTGCCGTTATATTTCACTTTAGATAGAGCCTCTATTTTTGCTTAGGCATTTCGAAAGCAAACTGACAACCACCGAGATAACTGCCTTCTAGCACAGACCAACCATCTTGATTTCCTTATTCTACCGCTTCTATATAGTCAGTCCCGCTAGACCCGGGTTCAATAGTTTCAATTAATTGCAACAAGCCTCAATCTCTGCTGCGTCGATGAATGTTAATCTAGTTTTCTGTTATTTATTTATATATATATATATATATATATATATATATATATATATATCTTATCTTGCCGAATTATTTATTGTTATTTTTGTGTATATTTGTATTTTTTGAGTCAATAAAGTTTTGTCAGAAAAACGTTGATTTCATTTATTCCTAAATCTCTTCAAAGAATCGTTGTACCCTTCCAAATAGTTCGGAACCCACCTAAACCTGTAGGTCCGCAGCAGAGATTGAGGCTTGCTGCAATTAATTGAAACTATTGAACCCGGGTCTAGCGGGACTGACTATATAGAAGCGGTAGAATAAGGAAATCAAGATGGTTGGTCTGTGCTAGAAGGCAGTTATCGCTCATCAATCACCATCATCCAACTCATTACCCACGCACAGGTCTCAGACCTATGTACACTGCATTCTTAAAAAAATCAAGGCCTATGAATATTGGAAGAAGCTACAGGGTAGTAACAGCTCTGGTGTAGGAGCGCTTGTCTGTGATAGGATAAGACTCTGGCTGCCTGCGTTCGTTTCCTGCAGCCTTGGGTTCGAATTTCATTCACCTCATTACCCAAGTCTCCCGATTCATGTGAGCATCATCCGCTGTCCACCATAAAAAAACTTATAAAAAACTACAACTATCAACTACATAACAGTACTATACAGTAACTCTTGGATTGAGAAGAATAATACTAACAAAATAATAAGGTACGAGAAGTTTTTAGACAAAGAACGATCTATATTTTTTTTTCAAAAAATTTCAAAATATCCATCAAATCTTTCAATAAAAAAATTAATGACATCAATTCAATATTCATTTCTTTGATCATGGTCTTAATGATTATGATCAACGTCACCTAGGAATAGTTTAACAAATGGGTGGCGTTGATACGATGATAAATCTCTTTTTTGGTACCTCATATAGACATAAGTTCTCTCTTAATTATCTTTTAAATGAAGAAATCAGAGGCCTTTTTTGAGGATGAAGCCTACATAGGTCTGAGACTTGTACGTGGATGATGGTGATTGATGAGTTGGACCTACAGTTTTAGGTTTGTTTCCGAACCAGGTGGAAGTGATTGTACAGCAGAGAACAGTGTCTTTTTTTGTCTGTTACATAACAATTTTCATACAAATTTTACTAGAAAACGTATTATTGTAGTTTCTGCAAAATAAAATTTAAGTGTAGGAACTTCCATTAGATTTTGCAGAAACTACAAATACGTGTTATAGTATGAAAATTGTAATGTAACAGGCAAAAACTACACTGTTCTCTGTTGTACAATCACTTCCCGGTGGTTCGGAACCCACCTAAAACTGTAGGTCCAACTCATCAATCACCATCATCCAAGTTGCAAGTTGTTATGGGACAGGGCCAAAACATTTCTAATTTGGTCTTTAATATAAGACTAATGGCCGGTTGTAGAGCGCTTTCAAAGTTTGATCGCTGATCGCGAATAAGAATTCTTGAGAGAGATCGACGATCAAACTCTGATCAACGTTTGTGAAACCACTCAAAAACATTATTTCAGAAAGCTTGATCTATTCTAAAGACTTGTACAATAACTTTAATGTTGTTTTTTATTTTAACATACTAAAGGAGTGTTATTCAGTATGATTTTAATTTCGATCGCAAAATAATACTCAGTATATACTAATGAACGCATATAGATGAAAATAAAACATGAACGTTTTTAAATTATTGTACTGCAATAAAATAAACAATATTGCTCGCCTCCAATTGTTTGATTGGGGTTTGTTACAATAAAAAAAATTATAGGCCTAATGGTAGAATCGTACATAACATAGGGTACTGCATAGTCGGTGTCATACCATTAAGAATAAACAATCCACTCTAATAAATGGCCTCGTTCCGAATCAATTGACTGCGCGATGCATAGCTACGACAGACCCAATACACAAGACTAAAGATAATTCAACTCGTAAACAATTATCAAGGATGACAATCTTTATTGCCATAGAAAAAATAGTTGAGCAAGGACTGGGGACTAGATACAGTACCGCTACGTGTATACAATAGAGTCGCAATTCTCTAAGACAATGTTTATCACAGGTGGCGTCACCCAAACATATTGATTCTCCTTATGATAGTGGCCTACAATGAAACAAAAATTGCCGATAACATACTTTCTATGAGCTTAGCCCAATAAATTGCTATTAAAATGGCCCCCAATGTAGTAAGCCTACTAGATAACATTATTTATGACCACCCAAAGCACAGAGACTTTCTACAAGCATTATGCATTGTGATTATGAATAAGGGGCTCCTGAGAAATAGTGCTAATACAGTCTAAATCTTTGAAATAATGGAAGATTAAAACTACCCCAAAAAATTTCATGGCCATCATACCGTACCGGATTGTTTCAAAAGAGGCAATGCTTAAAAATATTTTGTATCATTCACTGATAGATTGAAAAAAAAGAGAGCTAACTGAAGTAACTGGTGCATGACAGTCTTCACACTCACAGCCATGAATTCCCTGGAAGCAAATTTAGAAAAAAAAGATGAGTAAAGTATCTTCTCTTATATAAAAGTCGATGTGTGTATGCATGTATGTAAGTATGTTCCCAGTAAACTCCGAAACCGCTGAGCCAATTTTAATGAAATTTTTAGGCACAATGTAGAATAGTCCCGAGATGGTTCCTGTGAAGTTTGGAAGTTCAAAAGTACTCGCTGAAGGATAAAAAAAGGAGAAATCTATCCTTAAGCCGCGTCTCCACCAACCGAACATGTTTGGCAACAGTGTTTGCTAGAATTATCTGATGTCGCCGAACATTTTTTGGAGTTGGTTTGGTGTGGACGCCTTCTCGAACATTATAATCGGTGTGGTGGGAACCTGTTGTTGGTCGTCAATGTTCGCTCACACACCGAACATTTCAATTGAACTCACGAACATGTTCGGTGACCCATATATTTAATGTTTGCCCGTTTTTTGTATTCGCCAACAATGTTCGGCAGACATGTTCGGTTGGTGGAGACGCGGCTTTAGAGGTACAGCTGATAGAATTCAACAGTTTTTAATCATATGGCAGGTCCCTTAGCGACGTTATTTACGCTGTCTGGAATGCTAAGACTTTGCATGTACCGTGTACTCGGAACCTTGCAGTCATGTAGGAAATAATTATATGACTGGGTATGATGAAAAAATGTAATTATGCCGGGTTGACGACATCTGTTACCCAATGCGGCTAGAAATTTGAAATGTAGCGTCACTGAGAGGTGGCGAATAGTAAAATAAAAAACCTAGCTTCTACCCTCTAGTCGTAGGAGGTTTAAATTTGAAATGTTCCATCATTCGGTGCTGCTGAGGAAAGAAAACAACGAAGGAGGCCTCTCTGATCAGCTGGAAGAGCCCTAGGACTAACTTCTTCCCTGATAGTCCTAGAGGGTTAAAATTTGAAATGTAACCTCAGTGGGAGGTGGCGAATAATAAAATCAAGGAGAATTTTATATGAGATCGCAGCAACGCGCGTCGGGCCAGCTAGTTATTATTATTTTTCTATTTTTCTGACTCTACAGCCCAATATGGGCTTCGGTCTCCTCCACTACAGCCCTCCAAACTTCTCTATCCTCAACTAACCTTCTCCATCCACTATATCCCATTTCTAGGAAATCGTCCTGACTTATTCCCTGCCTTTCTTCCTTCTCGAGTGAAGTTTTTCTTTGTAGATTATTTTGGGCATTCTGGTTTCATCAATTCTGTAGATATGCCCAAGCCACCTAAGTCTCTGTGCCTTTATAAATCGTACACTATTACGACCATGTATAAAATATTCAAGCTCTGAATTTGTTCTTCTTCTCCTTCTTTTATTGGCCCATAAATCTTCCTAAGAATCTTAGGCATTATTAAACAAAGGAGTAAATTATTATCAGTAACACACGAAGAGTAAAGGGAAATCAGGACAAAAATGAAAAGCACAACGGAGTGTGGAGTAGGTGAGAAGATAATGTTCTGTAAGCTTGACTTATTGCAGTATAATATAGTTTATTACCTATTACACTTTTGAATTATTATTTAGTTTGTTTTTTTCAAAAATTAAACCTACATAATCTCAGTATCCCCCCCGAAGAAATTGCCTATTTCAACGGGGAATTTTGCTCAAAACCAACGAGTTAATAGACTAATAAGCTACGTACACTGTCCCGACGATAAAAGCATAAACTGAATAAAATAGAAACAAAGTGGAATGAATCCAAGGTTATTAAAGCAAGGTTGTTCCATTTTTTACAGTAAATCTAAAGGGGACGCTCTCACTGTCCCGACCGCACTTTTTAAAAAACATTTAAAGGAAAATCGATTTTATTCTATAGGAAAACAGCTGATACAGATAAATTCCAATCAACTGTATTTGAAACTGTACAAACTAGAATCTTCTCAATAATATTGATCCCTATCTTACAAATTTAGAACTCACTGAGACGACCCTGAGAAAGTGCATTCAATTTTTATAATAGCAGTCCCTCACTGAAAATGTTCAATTTTCATAAAATTCAGGTTTCAGCGTCAAAACTGAGAGAAGGCATGCCTCAAAGCGTGACTTAAAGCCGTGCTCCAAAAAACTTTTAACTTCTATCAGCTGTTCCTTTAAGGATAGATTTTTCCTTTTTATGTCCTTCAGTAAGGACCGACGAACTCAATTTTAATTTCTTTTTTCTTCTTATAAGGAGCCTAATACCTCCTGAAAATTTGGTGACTCTACCCCCTAGTGCTCTGAAGTTTTATTCGTACAGCCAGACGGACGGACAGAGCATTAAGCCTCCGCATAATACTCTCCCCCTATGCACTTCATACAGTGAGAGCTAAAAGTATATCTCTGTCGACAGGTATTCACTGTACAAAGAGAACCAGCATCAAGAGATGTGCTTTTTTTGTGGATTACGTCTTGGAGACTCCAGTTAAGGAGTATAAGTCAAATTAACAATTATACAATCTTATACACTAGTTACCGTAATTACTACATCAATTTGTTGTGGTGAGGCTTAATTTTGATATGAAAGGAACTATTGTACAAACTTTATCAACTAAATATTTTTTAAATAATTCTATATTTTCAAGACTCTTCAAAAACTGCGGTAGCTTGTTGTAGAATTTCCTACGAATATAACTAGGTTTTTGTTTGAATAAGCTACTATTGTGACTCACCAAGTGATAATCTCCTCAGCTTCTTGTATTATAATCATGTACGTCAAGATTTTGGTTAATATCATTCGTTTTTACATATAAAGTAGCTTTATACACATATAAGCAGGGTACAATTAGGAGACCAAGTCTCTTGAACAACGGCCTACATGAATCTAATCTATTTACTCTTTCCATACACCTAACCGCTTTCTATTGGATCTTAAAAACGCCCTATCAAGGTTTTGTTTTGATGATTTACCCCCTACTAAGATAGCATACCTAATATGTGACAGTAGAAGCCCATGGAAAGCTGTAAAAAGTGACGTTTTGTCATTTAATCTAACAAGCTGTCGCAGGACAAATACCCCAGATGATATTTTACAACTTATTTTCTCAATGTATGAAGCCCAGGTCAATCGATTATCCAACAAAACTCCTAGTAATGCAATGTTATCTTCCTCTGGTCTAATTGATTATCGTTTACAAACACGATTATAGCCCTATCTTCATTTGAATTATGCTTGTTTCTGAATTGAAGGTATTGGAATTTTTTACCCTTAACTCTTTTTCAATTGAATATTGAAGGTAAATAATATTGATACACAAGCTAGTTGATTATCGTTTACAAACACGTTTATAGTCCTATCTTCATTTAAATGTTTGTTTCTGAATTGAAGGTATTGGCATATTTCACCCTTCGCTATTTTCAATTGAATATTGAAGGTAAATAGTATTGATATACAAGATAGGCACACTGTTAAATCTTGGTGGAAATCAGCATGAGATTTGAACTGGAGGGATCAGAAGCTCGTACGAATTTATTTGGGCTGGTTTGAAATAGAAAGTGGGCAAGATAACGACAGATAGTCTAATTAGAGTAGCCTGAGCCGCGCGTCTGCTGGTGGAAAGGAGAGGCCCGCTCGCTCATTGTCCTGTTCCCACTGCAAGCGGCCAACTGTTCACTTCAACGTGGTCTAGACTGTTTTAAGGTAAAACGAGAGAAAATAGTCAAGTACGAATGAACGGGTTAGCGTTGCCGCGAGTACAAGCCGAGTTGCCAGAACGTGAATGTAATGAGAACAGGACGTGAAATACTGTCTCTGCTCCACCGACACAAAACACTTTCTCCTCCTCGACTCAACAAAGTCAACAACAATATCCACCATCCCGGATAGAAAGAGAAAACAAAATATCCCACCAAATAAATAGCCAAATTAAATACACGCCCTCAACGCACAGATTAGCCTTTATAAAGCAACGCATGTTTCATACAAAAAACCTATTCAAACAAAAACCTAGTTATATTTGTAGGAAATTCTACAACAAGCTACCGCAGTTTTTAAAGAGTCTTCAAAATATAGAAATATTTAAAAAACAATTGAAAAAATATTTAGTTGATAAAGCTTTTTATAGTGTACAAGAGTTCCTTTCACATCAAAATTAAGCCTCACCTCAACTAATTGATATAGTAATTATGGTATCTAGTGTATAATATTGTTGATCTGACTCCTCAACTGGAGTCTCCAAGACGTAATCTACAAAAAAATAAATACTTTTCTATCGATGTTGCAAACCAGTTCGTCCCAGTGACGAAATCCCGGTATCGTGATATAATCATAAATCTTGGTAGTTGAAAAGATATGCCCTGGCCTATATGCTGTGCGACAAATGTCCAATGCATGCAGTATTTAAACAATGTAGCCTAAAAAAGTCAGAATAATCTGGACTAATTTATATAAATCACTAAAAACCATATATATTCAACTAGTAGCTTGTAGTCTAAAAATATTATTGTTATATAATCAGTATTCTTGTTAATTAATGTTTCTACTTTTCGAACGTTTCCTCTCAATTTGATATTCAATTAGTAACATGTAAATTTGTAAAACTAATGTAATAATGTTTCGCATGTTCTAATACTTATATAAAGAAATAGACGAAATAGTGACATACCGACACATATTTATATAGTGGGAGCCACAAAATTCAGTATTGCAATACTTTATATTAGATTTAAGACTTTATACGTACAGTATTTTCTGTAATGTAATTTTTTTTATTGTGAACATACTCCTCTGGGAGTGCTTTTTTTTTGAGGATGAAGCACACATAGATCTGAGACCTGTGCGTGGGTTATGAGTTGGATGATGGTGATTGATGAGTTGGACCTACAGTTTTAGGTGGGTTCCGAACCACCGGGAAGTGATTTTACAGCAGAGAACAGTGTCTTTTTTGCTGGCCAATCTAATCGGTCACCGTTACAAACAGGACCTACGAGAACGCAGCTTATCTCTCTGATTGAACAGATACTTGCTACGGCTCGCGGCTATCACTTCCCTTATTATTATCATTATCATTATATAATGAAATCAATATATCACGCACTAATACATTCTCTTCTGGTTATGGACTTTGTATGTACGGCAGTAAAACCAAGAGGAACCTTGACAAAATTCTTATACAGCAGAAAAGGGCCATACGAATAATGCTAATCTTAATGGAATAGACTTAATAGCTTGGAATCTTGAAAATTCATGGGCAATATGTGTTTGATGTTATTGTGCTTTTCAGGAAATACTTAGGATTAGAATTGAGAAACCAAACTCACAACTACAATACTCGCTTTGGTAGAATTGTGGAAAGCCATAGATTAGGCTTTCTAAGAAAAAAAACAATTTACAGGGGAAGAAAATATTTCCCAAAATTACCAATGAATTTACAATTTACGATTCTAGAAAAAACTGAGAAAAAACTTAAAGGAATATTATTTGGTTGGCGTATCTTTATACTCCGTACAAAAGTTCGACAATTAATTATTGAATTTATAATTGTTTTCTTTTTTTAGCTTATAAATTAAAAATTTATTTTTTAGTTCATTTTATGACAATGTGCGAATGCACTTAAACGTGAATTTGATGAAAAAAGATTATTTCAATTATTCAATTCAATGATTTATGATTATGAGTTATGATTAATGATTTGTAAACACATTCTTGTATTTATTTTTATGTTTTAATTCTAAGTTGCAGATATTTCTGCTTGTATGTACTATTCATTTTGGCAATAAATAAATTCAATCTGCATTAATCATGAACACACACCTTAGGGATTGATCACAGATGCAGATTGATAAATCATAATAAAGCGCCCCGTAAAAGTTATCACATTTACCGGTTTAGTTTTCTACAGACTATCAAATATGTCATTAAAATAGAAGCTAATTTTCTCTTTGATCCCCCTTCCCTTTCTATTTCCCTTATGTTTAAAAAAGAGGATGCCATGTTTTTCATGAACGAATTCCGTTGAAAATTGTTAGGTTACTAATATTTAAATTCACATTACAATATAAAAACTTGCAATTTGTAATATTCCATATTTTACAAAAATTGTGGCCAATTGGTAAGCAATTATAGCCGCGAGCCGTAGCAGGTATCTGTTCAATCAGATAGATAAGCTGCGTTCTCGTAGGTCCTGTTTGTAACGGTGACCGATTAGATTGGCCAGCTAAAAAGACTCTGTTCTCTGCTGAAAATCACTTCCCGGTGGTTCGGAACCCACCTAAAACTGTAGGTCCAACTCATCAATCACCATCATCCAACTCATTACCCACGCACAGGTCTCAGACCTATGTGGGCTTCATCCTCAAAAAAAAAAAAAATTAGCATGTCTAATACCTCTTTGGAGATACTTTTCATCACAGCTACTGCTGATAAAATAATGTTTGTAAAAAGTTGTGGCCATATCTGTCAAAATGAAATAGTTCTGCTCAAGCCAGATCAGACGATAGAAGCAATTTCTGAATGTGAAGACGGGGAGTCGCAGTCGCAGTCACTGGGCGCCACAATCTTACTTTCTACTAGCAACACTTTCTACAATTCGTCTGCATTTGCCTGTAAGCCGGTTGAACAGCCACACTAAAGTGGGAAAGCAGACATGCAGCAAGAACTGCCCAATCAATATACCCTACTGCTGGACAATGTAGGAACCGAAACAAGTTTACTACAAAATGTATTTATTCCTAGTATTATAAAAATAATTTAGGATAAATTGTTTTTCCATTCCTAATTTAAATTGCATTTGGCAAATACCTCATGCTTCAAGTCTTGTCCGTTCACGCTGTACGTTAACGTGTTCTTGCAAATTGTAATAAAGCACAAAAATTGCCTAATTTTGAATGTTAAGGCTATTCTCGAGAATAAGACCCATTATTAAGACCCATCCAAATTGCGAGATCGCTAGAGTGACACTAATTCACAGATCATAGAATTATAATTCTATTATCTGAGAAATATTTTCATACATCAAATGCTTAAAGCAGTGTAGACGATCAACGAGAGCTAGAGAGTTGCAAATTTATTCATTTATTTATTGTGACAAAATTACAACGAATGTGAAGGTGCAACAGACTCATTCCAAAACTGCTCCCTTCACAAATTTTGAATATTTTACATTGTCCAAAACATTGAGGTTAACAGACTAAAAATTTAAGATATGCTGAAAACCACTCGAAAAATAATGAAATGAATCTTCTCACTTTACCACTATTAATTTAAAAGTTTACTTGAAACACTAAAAACTGTTAAAAATAGTTCATAATATTAAATTTTTATAAAAACGTTTGAGCCGAAAAACATTATCTGTTCAAAAACATTATTACATTAAATTAAAGAAGAATACAATATTAATATATTTAAAAAAAGAGTACGGGATTGGTTGCATGATATAGGAGTCCATCAGAGCGAGGGGCTTATAGTAAATAGAGTTTGAAAAAATGCACCTCATTAATAATACGGTAGTATCTTAGAAGTCATGGTGGATGGTGGTAACATTAGTTGTATCGAATAATTATTGCACTTTGCGTTCTTGTATGTTATCCTTTATAAGAATATTTGTAATGTTAGTAGTCTTTGTAATTAGTTAGCAGTAGGCTAGTATTAAGTTGTTAATTTTTTAAACTATTTCACTGCATGTTTATATAATAAGAATTTTCTTTTAATTTTGTGATCACCCCGACACATAGTATTATAGTGGGGTATCATAATTTTTTTTTGAGGATGAAGCCCACATAGGTCTTAGACCTGTGCGTGGGTAATGAGTTGGATGATGGTGATTGATGAGTTGGACCTACAGTTTTAGGTGGGTTCCGAACCACCGGGAAGTGATTGTACAACAGAGAACAGTGTCTTTTTTGCTGGCCAATCTAATCGGTCACCGTTACAAACAGGTCCTACGAGAACGCAGCTTATCTCTCTGATTAAACAGATACCTGCTACGGCTCACGGCTCACAATTGAAAAAAGACTTTTCATAACAGTTTCTTGAGTAAGGATTCTCTTAAAATATCTACAAAATTATATTTATGTATTTGTGTGTTTATATATAAATACAGCTCATCCAACTGGAGCCGCTCTACAGTAGAGAAATCTGCTCTAAGCTCTCGATTTATACAATTACTGTCGCTCTAGATATGGTCGTTTGGATAGGTCTTAGCAGAAGAGTAGTTGCCACAATGAAGCAAACAACAAAAAACTATCTAAGCTAAGGGAAGTGATAGCAGGTATCTGTTCAATCAGAGATAAGCTGCGGTCTCCTAAGCACTCTTTGTAAGGGTGACCGATTAGATTGGCCAGCAAAAAATACACTGTTCTCCGCTGTAAAATCAGTTCCCGGTGGTTCGGAACCCACCTAAAACTGCAGATCCAATGCATCATTTACAATCATCCAACTCATTACCCACGCACAGGTGTCAGACCTATGTGGGCTTCATCCTAAAAAAAACAAGACAATTACTTAGCTATCAACCCCTACGCTCTAATGACAGAAGGGATAATGAAAAAGAATCAAAACATAGCACAATTGACTTTTTTCTTTTCTTTTTTTTGAAGATTACGTCTTGGAGACTCCAGTTAAGGAGTATAAGACAAGTCAGATTAACATTAGTCGTATACACTAGATACCATAATTAATTACTATATCAATTAGTTGAGGTGAGGCTTAATTTTGATGTGAAAGGAACTCTTGTACACTATAAAAAGCTTCAACTAAATATTTTTTCAATTGTTTTTCAAATATTTCTATATTTTCAAGACTCTTTAAAAACTGCGGTAGCTTATTGTAGAATTTCCTACCAATATAACTAGGTTTTTGTTTGAATAAGCTACTATTGTGACTCACCAAGTGATAATCTCCTCGGCTTCTTGTATTATAATCATACTAAGCTAGCACATACATTTTGCAATCGTTAAGAACTATACTGGACCAGCACTACTGATAAATTCAACGATCAAGATTGCATCATTCAATTTTAATCCGTAGTACCGCAATAAAAACGACATTATCATTTATGACAATGGATTCAAACAGTCAAAATAGTAATATGATTCAATAGTTGAAACGCAACATTGTACTGTATAAGGATATGAAAGAAGTAGGCCTCTGCTCGACTACAGCGCTGATATAACAAAGAATCAACTGGGCGTAGTTTGTTAACATAGCAACTAATAAACGTAGATTTAAATTTAGCCTTGACGATGACAATAGTTAGTACAGCAGCCGTAACAATATTGATAATATATAATAAACAATGCCTAATGCTATTAAGCATTACGTAGTTTTGTATTAATTGATTTTTAACGTTTAATATTTTATGTCTGTGCAACTAAACAAATTTCCTTGTACGGGAAATGAATAACAGATATGCTAAAGCTGAACGAACACAAAGATCAGTTAAGAGGCGAGAGAGCGCTCAGGTCGGGATGCTACAGTAAGTGAAGTCTCAATTAAAAAAAAAAAAAAAAAAAAGGTATTAATTGTGTGTGATTGATTGTTATTTACAAGAGTTTGGCAATAAAGAATTTTGAATTTTTTAATTTGAATTTTACTATTCCACAACAAACCTCTTGGAATAATGTTTGTTCAACATACACCCCGATTACGAAATTTGAAAACTACTGTATAATCTAATATTAAAACTGACACTGTATTTCACTTTTAAATAATGTTTTACTCACATATATTGGAGATGCTTGAGGAATGCATTTCACTTCTGAAAAGAAGCTTAGAAATTCTACACACATTCCAAAAAAGCCACAAACTAAATACACTGGAGCAATATGAAATATTCAAACACCATAAACAAGATAGAACCAACGTACTCAATGACCAAATACAATTCAAATCAAACGCAATTTTTAACTACATAATGGCTGCTCATCCTAACCTCAACAAGGCATGACGCCTGGCGGCAGGCTGACGAAGCTTCTTTTCAGAAGTGAAATGCATTCCTGAAGCATCTTCAATATATGTGAGTAAAACATTATTTAAAAGTGAAATACAGTGTCAGTTTTAATATTAGATTGTTCATTAAGTATTTCGTCATGGAAAACATCACAGAAACTACTGTATGTTGAAAAAATCATACAATGCTTTATGTTTCCCTTCTATATTTCTCTACAGTGGAAATTTTCTCCTATACTTCTCATCAAATTCTTACAATAATATAATAATTTTTTAACATTTGAAAAATCACACTCCTAATACTGATATATGATACTCAATATTGCCATAATTACATTTATTGTAGAAAACGTGATGGTAGACGGGTGATAAGTTTTGGGTGTAACCCGATTCCCTCCTGATTACTAAGTAGATGATAATTATATAAATCTAATTATTATTTAATTATAAATTCATTCATCAGACATGTGAATTCTAATCTGATTTGAACAATCAGCTGTCTGGAAAATAGAAACAGCCTTAGTGATGCGATACAGAGTGACTCTTTGGGGAAAACAGACATGACATAGAATTTGCAACTTGAATCAAGGTGTGTAGCCCGATTCCCTCATAGGTGAAAGATTGTCCCTCGGTTTTCCACAGGTAGAAAGTTGGACATAGCCCGATTCCCTCCCAGCCACCGTTCTATTGTTACTGAACATTTTTTTTTTCTCTTTATTATTTCTCTTTATATTATTTTTTCTCTCTTCATTATAATACTAATTATTTTGTTCCTTGTCACAATGATTGTAATATGCTTTTGTTTTATTTTGTTGCAATAGCTTAAGCCTGGCAACAGTCATCAATAAAAACAATCAATCAATCAACAGTATTATTGCAACCTGTCCACTGCGCTATTACCTATCATACTGTTAAAATGTCTCACTAGTGTAAAATTGTGTCTAGTTTCAATAGAATAAGATATTTATTATCAATGAATAGTTATGTTTTCCTTCCAAAAATATTAATAAGAAAATTTTAATACTTTCGAGGACCGACTTACTCTCACCCCATACAGTCTTTGCACTGTTTATTAGCTGCGTCAGTATTTCAAATGTCAGTATTTGTTAAAGTTGCCTTTGTATAATAAAATAAAAAATGAGCTCAAATTTCACATTTCAAATGTGAAGTACCTACTTATAATAAATGCTAGATTTTCGCTTCAAATATGTGTTAAATCATTCCACCAACGGGAGGGAATTGGGCTATGATTTTTACCTAGCTGAGGTCCTGGGAGGGAATCGGGCATAGCCCATGAGTTTTATCTCACGAAATGGAAAATCCAGTAACTGCCAAGACTAAGATACTGTATATAAATCTTATGTGCGTCACTGAACTCCTCCTCAACGGCTGGGTCGATTTTGTTAATAATAATAATAATACGATTTTGTTGAAATTTTGTGAGAGTTCAAATGGATTCGAGAATGGTTTAGATTCGCAAATCAGGACACAAAAAGGACAAATGTATACTTAAAGGAAAAACTGATAGAAGTTAACAGTTAGTTCTCAATCATATGGCAGGCCACTTAGCGGCGTTATTTACGCTGTCTGGAATGCAAAGACTTTGCATGTACCGTGTAGTCGGAGCCTTGCAATCATGTAGGAACATAAATAATGGGTATGATGCAATGTAATAATAATAAGCGTATGGCTTTTAATGGTGGGGAGACCCTTACGGGTAGTTCCACCTCGCCGTTTGAGCCATGTTACGGGGAACATGGTGGACCTACTATTTTAGGTGGGTTCCGAACCACCGGGTAAGTGCAATGTAATTATGCCGAGTTGTTACCCAAATGCAGCTAGAAATTTTAAATGTAGCCTCAATGGGAGGTGGCGAATAATAAAATCAAGGAGAATTTTTATGAGAACGCAGCAACGCGCGTCGAGGCAGCTAGTCGATTATAGAATACGTATGATGTAACAAAATAAACTATTCTATTTCCTCCTGCATTCAATGTTTTAACTAATATAATAATATTAATTAGAAGAGAGGTCTCTTAGATTAAAAAAAATTTTTTATGAGATCGCTGCAACGCGCCAGCTAGTAGTGTAAGACATAAGGGTGCTTGCAATACTCATTGATAATCACCATCGCGAATCAAACTCATTTTGTTGAATGGTGGAATTTACGCTACGGTACTCCAATCTACGGTACAAAATGGGTTTGATTTTGTGATGCTGATTATCATTGAATATTGCATGCTTTAAAGGTATTACTTAAACGAGTAAAGCAAAGTAAAGGTATTACTTATGAGGTATTAGGTATGAGGTATAAGGTATTACTTATACATTGCAAACTCCTGCATCTAGTTCCCTCAATGTAATTAAGGAAAATATGCCAATTATTGGCCCTCTACCAAATATCGGTCCCTTAGTCTTCGATAGTAGTGACAAACCTAAAAAAATAAGCGTCTTTAACAGCTTTTAGTGCGTTTTCAACAGATGATTAACACGAAATTATTGATTGGTTATTTGCCTTTCAAATAATATAAATATGAATTTTGAAAATCTATGAGAAATTACGGATTTAGTAGGCAGTGATCTCTCGCAAAGTATAAAACTTTGTAATTTTCTCTAGGATTCTGGTTTTTGAGAGACTGCTAGTTTAAAGGACATTGGGGGCCGATATTAGAAAGCTCATCTATAACAGCAAACGTTTAAAAAATAAGTAATAAGATAAATTTCCGAAGGTTTTCTTAGTTGCAAATAGTGAGAATATGTTGAGAAGACTGATATTCCCTTTAATGGCTTAGATAATGTTTTATACATACCTAAAAAATAAATATTGGAACATAGTTAAACTTGCCCTTGAAGGGACGATAATTGGAAGGATAAAATAAATCAATTTGATTTGAAAAGATGGAGTTTTAAAGCTGCCATTAGTCTGTTGCCCTAGACTAGGAAAGACACGAAAAGGTAAAAATAGTGTTCAAAAAACTCCTAACTGAAGTAGAAAACGAATTTCTCCAAATTTTTGGTTCTAAACGAGTCGTCATGTTGTTATTCTGAGTATAAATCGGCCAAAAAAACCCGTTCACCTACAGTTAATTTTCAAATTAAATTTAAAGTTTCATTAACCAATTTTCGTGATCCATTGTGTTAAATTTATGCTTAACAATAAAAATATCATATTATACTGTACCTAATATGCTGTCTGATTGACTTTATATTAAATATTATGAAGTTATAACTGAAATTCATAATTTATTACTATTTCTTCTGCATAATTTTCAGTCATACCATGATTATTCCATTGCTGCATTATTCATGCTGTCTGTCATGTTTTTGTTTATTATTTGAAGATCGACAATCGCCGTTCAATGAAAATTTCTTGCTCGATTCGTGATTACATGAAGAACACAGAAAAATAAGTTTCGCAAATTGCGGGAAGAGGGCTCACCCATATGCTAGCCCCGTTAACCTAGGAAGGTAAGGTTAGTTAAGCATCATGCATTGCTGCCTGAACCTCTAGCTTATTAGTGTATATGATCATGAACATTAGAATATCGATACTCTATTCCTTCGACTCATTGATATAACTTAAATGTAATTGAAGCCGAAAAATATGTTCTTAGTATCTAAATTCACGGGATTTGGCTGCACTTATTTAGGTAGTCGTGTGAAATAATGGACTAAGAGAATCAATATTCGATAGGATAGGTTTAAATTCGGCTTTGGAACAGTATCGAATATCGATTCTCTACATCGATTATTTCACTAGACTACATAGGAAGTGCAACCACGTATTTTTAATACAATTTATCAATTAAGATAACTACAGGAGAGCCGAAGTTTTTTTGACTGATTTATACCCAGAATAACATGACAAATCATATAAAACCTGAAATAAGATCCGGCTGCTATTCTTCCGATACAGCAAGAAAACTTTACCTCAATAACCTGATGAAAAATTAAGCTACTTCACGGTTCATCTCTTGATTAACCGAAAAAATGAAGGTTAAGTTAACCTAAAAGTTGTACAGTGGTAGCCTACAGTAAATGAATAGTTCAAAGCCGAGAGATAAGACGAGTTATTGAAAAGATTACTTTCCAAAATGATAATTACAAATACATTCCGAATTCAACAAGTTCATGTACGACATCACAAGAAGATGAATCAAAGTACATAAACAAATCAGCTCAAGTTGCATATTGTTAATTGATTAGATAATACTTTTATTACATTTACCTGGATTTTGGTTACAAAGACGGCATCCAAGTTAACAGCAGCATCCTTTGATTTCAATTCAACATTAAAAGTCACAAATTGTTCATTTTTATCCGAAATTTCATTAAGACTAATTGAAAATAGCTCGCATATCTTGTCTATGTTTTCATACACTTTCGAAGCCTTTTTTCGTTCAATACGTATGACATTATAACTGTGTTTCAATTCATCCATATCTTGAGGAAATTTCCTCCATATCTTAACTACATTGTCGTTTATTCCCGAACCACTACTAAACAATAAACAAGTTGTAATATCACATCCTTATTCACCTGATACTTGTGACATCGGACATATTGGGTGCAGGCGCTGAACTGCTGTTTGTAGTCACTGTCACTGGTCATGTAGAGTGCTGTTGCTGTTGTCTAAATAATGATGAGGATGAAAATACAAGAGTGTGAAAGCTCTTTACAAACTTTTAATTTTCAGAAACATCAATCCTTTATTTCTTGTGACTTTTCAATTAATGGGACGATTCTCGAAGTTTCCAGATGTACGTTCAATATATAAAACGAGACAATATTTCCCACCATCTTATGGTCCAGAGCGCGCTTTTCGAAATCAAGAGAAAAAACTTGATAGCCTATTATACCTAATGTATAATGATTATCTAGCAGCGTACCGTATTAAAATATTTATTATAAACGCAAATAGAACTGGCAGGTGATTAAGGCGCCATCTGTTGATCTGTTGCGGGGGGGGGGCATTAGAAAATAATTAAGCTATATTTTTTTATAGAATAATGGAACCTATATTACGCAGGGAAAAGGAGAGCGTTAGGGCTACTTCAAATACAGGTACTTTTCACGTTCTATTGTTTTTAGTGGTATTTATTTTGAAAACAAAAAATGTTTTTTCACCCACATTTTTTTAAATATTTGTTGTTTATATGGACACATATTTCATTTCACCTACTTGAAAATAGGCATTTGGACTGATTGTTGGTAATTAATAAATATATTATATTTTACAGTATAGTGTTTTAATTATTATTTAAATATTGTCAGTAAAGAAGTATTCCAAGGCCGATGCGAGTGCATAAAATTTTGAACGAAGGAAAAATTAATTGTTAATATTATTAGGCTACTTAAAATGATGATTACCTTATATAAAATTTAATTGGTTGTAAGGTAGAAGTGGCAAGAGGAAATCTTTCCAAGGTTTTGTGCACTATCATTCACTTTTCTAGCTTTAGTAAGATTCTTCTATTTTAACTTTTAATCACAAATACGAAAATATTTTCAATCAATCATATTTTTATTCAACACAGTACAACACTTACAAAATGGAGTTATACAGAAGTTGAGCATCGTCATTTATAATACATAAGAAAACTACACAATGATAATAAACAAAGCTTAGGCTGGAAATAGAACTACTTATTAATGCTTAAGGCTGCTTCATAAATGGAGACCATCACATTCTAGATTTAAGCCAACCATCTTAAAATTATTAAAAGCTAGTCTCCGAAAGTGTTCTGAAATGCTGTTTTCCCAAGGCACTTATATACAGAGCCACTTCAGTCACGGTCACAAGCCACACTTGAGGATAAATTACATTAACCGGGTAAATTCGATTAAAAAAAATCAGCTGCTGGTTCTTAACATATTAATGCCATTGTTGAGCTCGGTCAGACGCTCAGCTGATGTAAATTAGCCTAAATTGTGGCTCGCGACCGCGACTGCAGTGGCTCTGTATAATAAGGGCCTAACAAATCTTAAACCAGTAAAATGGAATAGATTGCCATGAATAACACAACAAAGATTTAAGCCGTAAAAAAGGTTTATTCTCGAGTAAATCATTTTTTATAAATGTTGCAATAAAAGTCTGATTTCTAGAGATAAAGGTATGTGGATAATAAACTCTAATATCACACTAAAGGTTTGATTATATAATAATGTATTAACTAAACGTCTATAATACTAGCTGAAGAAGTAAGTAGAATTTAACACATTTTCTAATTTGAAGTCACCGGTGTGTGGAAGTTGCTGAAGAACTGAATTCACTCTCACTTTGGTTGCTTTTACCTTATTTCTAGCACTTGTCAACTCTCTGAAAATAGATAAACATGTCATGATAGTAGATAGGACACAAAGGATGCTTCTACTTACATGTTAATTTCATATGCAAGCTCAACTACATATTCGAAGCATTAATCCATTTTTTTTAAAACGTAGAACAAGACAAATAAAGATTAAAAGAGAACAAGAGAACATTTTTGTTTAACTAAGTTAGAAAATAATATTTGTATGAATTTTTCTTCTGCCATTTTCTACATATTTCAAATGCAGAATTGATTTTTTGCAATATTATACATAACCTGAATCTTGCAGTCACATAATTTCTTCGAAATGAACCAATATTAAGTAGAATTGGGGAGTGATTTGACAAAAATAAATTCATAATTTTTTGACAGAAAGTTATGGAAGAGAGAAGTGTAGTTCAAAGTACTTAATTTAGGTTGTTAAAGCTGTATTCTTTGCTTAATTTTTAACTTTACCCTTGCCAAACTCAAATACTGTAACTTTAATACTATTATGAAACTTTTCATAGTTTTTGAAATGCTTCTATGTGTTATAATTAATTGTTTGTAATTAATTTATTGTATCTTTATTACTGATATGTCACGGTTTGGTAAACAATTGATTTATGCAAACATAATGAACAAAATAAAAATATATGCGTCCTGTAGACTCATTCCCGCGCACAGGCAACAATGCCTATGCGGGAATTTATATTTCATATGAATAGAAGTGAAAGGATTTAATGTATGCTTATTATTTTTTCTTATGTTCTGGTACTATATTGATTATTTTCTTTCCGCATATTGTACAGTGCATATTTTAAGGAAATAAAGATGTTTTGATTTGATTTGATAATACCGTATGTTTGCATAAATACAATACAATTGTTTACCAAATGTGATGAATAAAGATCTAATCTACAAAAAAATCTAATCTTAAGTTGTCTAGAAAAAGATGATTGATTACTCGACCAGAATGTATGAATGAAAATCGACATTTTTCAGACAAACAGTAGAATATCGTTCACACTTAACTTTACTTAACACAGATTTATACCTTTCGAATTGAATTTTTTCAATTCAACTCCTGTAGCAATGAATATAGTCATAGACAAACAAAAAATCCGTGATTAAGTGATTCTTCTTAAAAAAAAGTAAAGCATGAGACTTTTAATGAGTAATACTATTAAAAATTAATTTTTATACATAAATCACCAGAATTAGTGAACCGTCTGTTACATAATTGCCTGTAGTTGAGGATATATTTGTATTAAACCAAGTACTTACTTGTCAGAATATCCAAATTTATCCATCATAAAATTAGAAAGATCTTCAAGAATTGGTTCCGAATGTAGGGCAACAAATTGCTCCCTACAAATCTGCGAACAAAATATTCATAGACTACATGTAAACATTTATTGAAACAAAGCAAAATACTTTAGTCCATGATGCAACATTCTTCTTTAAATACCTTGCTGACTTTGTTCAATGTTAAAGACATTTGTCACTATAACAGGTGTTTCAAAAAGGACTTTACAACTTTGAAAACTCATAAAAATGTATTCAAAGAAGGTACAGTACTGGTTTTAGTGTTGTTTGAAAGGAAAACACATCAAATTTTTTGTGTGTTAACCTTGCCACTCGAGTGAAAATTCGACTTGTCAGAAAAGATTATGTTGTTCATCCTCATCCACTCAATTTAACATAACCGCACAGAAGTTCTTACTGGCAATGTTATCAGTGTCTACAATTACTTGTAAAATCGTAAATTTGCA
This sequence comes from Conomelus anceps, assembly GCA_948455865.1. Classification (NCBI taxonomy): domain Eukaryota; kingdom Metazoa; phylum Arthropoda; class Insecta; order Hemiptera; family Delphacidae; genus Conomelus; species Conomelus anceps. The sequence continues at coordinate 4,443,393 of OX418217.1, read as the reverse complement.
TGGTTTTAAATGCAAACGTTTCTTCAACACACGCCAAACAGTCATGTGTGGGACTTGCAGCTCGCGAGATGCACGCCAGGTCGATTTTGTAGGGCTGTTCACAAAACTTGTCTCACTTGTTCAACAACTTCATCAGATGTGCTTGGATGACCTGACGTTTTCTTATGTCTTACCGAACAGCCTGTTTCTACAAAACATTTATGACACTCATAAATTGTAGGCCTACTAGGAGCATCTTTAGCGTTCTTGGTACGGAAATTATGCTGAACTTTTGTCGCCGACTTTGATTCTTCAAACCGAAATCACAGCAAGCACGCTCGAGTCCAGTGAAGGCAGCCATCTTTGACACAAGTACCACTAGCGCTTGTGACAGTGCGATTCTGCACTAGCTGACAAAACTTGATGCGTTTCCCTTTCAAACAACACTAAAACCAGCACTGTGCCTTTATTGAATAAATTTATATAAATTATTAAAGTTGTAAAGACCGTTTTGAAACACCTGGTATTTGTGGTAGTGGTCGCAAAACCATTTGACACTATATTTATGGTAGTGGTCACAAAATTACGAAGGGTAATTGAAATACTATACATTGTCTATACTATACAGCTCATCTGTTTGAAAAGAGAAGTTCATAAATAAACTGTTTTTACACTTATGTGTTTTTTAACTACCTTTTCAACAACTTTGCAGCTCTACCCATCTGCATAGTTTTGTGTTTAGTTCTTTAGATTAAAGTATTACAGGAAAGGCTATATATATACCCAATAAGTAAGCTCGTATGTCGCTGGGTAATTAGCAGTTGTAATATTGATACAGATCTGTTGCTTTGGCTTAAGAGACATCGGCGTATCACCTATATTATCAACATAGTGACGTATCATGTTATCAGCTGTTCTATGAGCTTCCTGCATCAAAACACATTTTGAACCAGTAATGCTGCTCATAAATGTAATTTTTAAACATTAGTTTTGAAAAGTCTGAAAGAAAAATAAAAAAATCGGGCTTTGGGGTGCACTGAATCTAGCTAAGAAGCTTTGTGTCAAATTTAGTGTTCAAAATCGTTGGCGTTTTTGTGAAATCCGTAAGAGAAAAAACACACACCCCTACTCTCTCGATTCTATTTATACACTTGTATAAATACAAATGTAGTTACAAATACGCTTGTACAAATGTATTTTTTTTTGTAAATCACAGATTTGACATCTTGATTAGCTTATAATTTAAGGGTTCCCCAATGCTATTGAACTGAAAAACGTCATGCTCCCCCCATTTTTACAGTTCTCAAAAAACAGAACAACCTTGGTTCGAAAACAAGCTCATTAGTAGATTTTTTTTTTTTTTAGGATGAAGCCCACATAGGTCTGAGACCTGTGCGTGGGTAATGAGTTGGATGATGGTGATTGATGAGTTGGACCTACAGTTTTAGGTGGGTTCCGAACCACCGGGAAGTGATTTTACAGCAGAGAACAGTGTCTTTTTTGCTGGCCGATCTAATCGGTCACCGTTACAAACAGGACCTACGAGAACGCAGCTTATCTCTCTGATTGAACAGATACCTGCTACAGCTCGCGGCTATCATGCATTGTATAGTAATAGTAAAGTATTGTATTGGACGAGTGCGAGCAAGTGTTCTTTGAATCTTATATTAAAAAATTGTCCGATTTGCCATACATAAAATTCAGTTGAATGCAAACACCTAATCTCTAAACTTTTAATTGACACTTTTCGCTGTATTAAGAGGTGACTGGAATTTAAAATCATTCAATATAACAACTATAACGATATTTTACCTTATTCATTATGTGAACTGTACATGGATGCGTCCAGAAACAATCGTGAACTGATACATAGGTTATTCCACTCTGCTCACAGTGCAATGAAGTCAGCATCATGTGACTAGAATCTAGTGAATGAATGAAATTTGGAGGAAACGCGTTTTTCTGCTTCATTACATTTGGTCTCCTGTAAATCAGAAAAATGTAGTCTGTGATGTTTTCCATGACGAAATACTTAATGAACAATCTAATATAAAAACTGACACAGCATTTCACTTTTATATATTCTTTTACTCACTTATATTGGACATGCTAGAGGGATACCCAGCACATTAAATGGTTTTCTCTTTGAGCGTAGATTGAGGATAGGGCAGCAATTAAATAATTGGATTTCGGAAAATTTCTTCTTCGAAATAAGTGATTTATTATGATTTTTCTTTTTTTCCCTTTGTGTTTTTTGAGTTTGAAGAGTTTATTGTGAGTTGTGATTTGATTATTTATTGTAATGGAATTTGGAACTGGTACTCTCGCCTAGCGGTCAGGATTTTTCCTATGCTGGGTGATGCCAAGAGATTTTTATTTTCTTGTAAATTCTTAAATTTGTAATAATTATTATTATAGCAAAGAAATATTTATTGTAATGCTTATATATTCTTTGGCAAATAAAATAAATTGAATTGAATTGAATGTATTTCACTTCTGAAAAGGCTAACGAAGCTTCTTTTCAGAAGTGAAATGCATCCCTCAAGCATCTCCAATATTAGTGAGTAAAACAATATATAAAAGTGAAATACAGTGTCAGTTTTAATATTAGATTATAAAAAATGTAGATTGGTAACCAGTATTAGAAAGAAGTGAGTATTGTATTGAATGATACAAGCAACGAAAACTATAGTTTTCAATTGAAGTATTTTCAATAAAAAATGAATGTATTTAGAAACTCAACACATATCCAAGGGACTAATAAAAAAAACTTCAATTATTGTCCAACGATAAAGTAAATCTTTATGAATATGAAACAATGAACGAGTTCTACAGTTAGTACATCACAATACATGTATACAGAAATGTAAAAACTAATAAATTAAAGCCAGATAAGATCGCTTGTTGATGGAACAGCACTAGGAATAGGTTAATAATGGGTGGCGTTGATATGATATGATATGATAGATCTTTTATGAGGTAACTCATAGACACAAGTTCTCTATTAATTATTTTTTAAATGAAGAAATCAGAGGCCTTTATGAGGATGCAGCCCACATAGGTCTGAGACATGTGCATTGGTATAGAGTTGATGAGCTGGACCTACATTTTTAGGTGGGTTCCGAACCACCGGGAAGTGATTTTACAGCAACAGTGTCTTTTTTGCTGGCCAATCTAATCGGTCACCAACAAGAGTAAAAATTCAACACTTCTTAATCTTGTGATGGCCAATTTGCATTACTTGAGATTAGTTAGACATGATTAATCAACGCTGTAAAAATTGAAGGATTCTTATTGGGCTCATATTCATATTAAACTCACATGAGAATTCTCAAATATTAATATTTACAACATGTAAAAATCAGAACGGAAACAGTAAATGATTGTTCAATTTATAGTTGCTGTAAATGGCACAAAGGAAACAGTATACATTTAAAACAACAAACTTACTCGAATTTATCAACGGTGAAATGTTCATTAGCAGTATCCAGTCTTTTAAGTAGATTCACATTTCCAATCTTTTTGTGCTTTGTGTATGGCTGCACCACCGGCAGACCCAACGGTGTCACGTACTCAACATTCTGTCCACGAATTTGAGAAACTAGTCTTGCACATTCAGTAAACCAATCCTAAAAAAACACATAAAACTTGGAATTAACAATTCAAAGATTTGAGCAGTAGAGACCTGATATTAATCCAGAAGTAAAGTGTTTATACTAAGGTAAAGTAAATGACGACAGAACAGTAATGACGACTCCGGGCCTTTTTCATCTTGGCCACTCTGTATCAAATTGAGAAAATTTTTCAAATTTCTCTGAGCAAATGAAAATTGCTCAGAGTTGTTGATTAATAAACAAGTGATCACATCAGAAAATTCAAAGATAAGATTTCTATTAATTGATAAAGTACCAATATATTATGAACATATAATTAATCACAATATTTAAATGAACGAAATCGAGTCTTGGTATTCCTCGAATCTGTCACTAAAATATAGGCTTGACAGAAGTTTTATACTGGTCTACGGTACTCGCAATGGGAATACATTGATAATAATTGTGCTACTAAATACATGTAATTTTAGTTAACACAAAAACAAATGATAAATAAGCGCTGCCAGAGAAAGAGGAAGTTGATGGAGATTTAAAAATAATTATTTATTAAGAGCATAAAGCGCGACTTAAGCCAAAACAGTAATTTAGAGAAAGCGATAAAGAAGCTTCACGCACCAATTACATACAACATTTTTCCTACAACTGCAGTTCTGGATTCCAACAAAATAAACGCATGTTGTTTGTAACATCACAGATTGTAGCTTGCGCGGATTTGGTTAGCGTGCGCCATTGTTAAGGTTATAAGAATTTCATGGATTTCGTGATCCACCAATGAGAAGACATCAAAATCAAAACAGAAGCGTAAAGAAAACAGTTGGCGAGCGTAATAGTAATCTATGTTACGTTACTAGGATGGAAGGAACCGTTTTGCCAGTCGAGCATATGATAGTTATGCAAAAGGCGATACCCGACTGCAGAAACGTGAATATGCGAGAACCGGCAAAAGTTTACAGCCGTGTAATATGCGATATTATTTGTTACACTACTTGATAGAAAGAATTGAATTTTATTTCCACACAACATATTACAATCATAATGAGAATACAATTAAAATATAAAGAAATATATTTCCCCACATGGACTACAGATCCGTGTGTGAGGAAAGAATTCTTATCTATTAATGTAAGAGATAATTTTAATATATTGCACAATGAGTTATCAATAAAATTTAGAAAATATACAAAATGTTTTTTTTTAATTACAAATGAAAAAAAAGAAGAAAATTTAGTAATTTTGAATAATTAAAAATTCCATACCAGAAGAACTGAAGGTGACTAGTCTAGCAATGATCAATCTACCATAAGTAAATACAGTAATTGGCAGATTCTCAAAACACCCAGGCAGTGACAGCTTTTGAATAATGCTCAGGAATCAAGTGTAGGGTGAGTGAATCAGTGCCTCAGCAGCCTCACGGCCTACCTCAAACAGCCAATCGACCACCCTTCTTTTATATACATAGACACTGCACCTCCCCGCATCCAGGATTGACTTTGGAAGGTTGCGATATAATATGTGCACAAGATGAAATGGGTTATTATTTAATGAACTTAAGGTTGATCTAGGTGTGTCAAAGCCAAGATTGAGTCTGTGTCTAGTCGGATAATTGTGCTGTACTTCAGTAAAAATTTCTGTTTTGTAGTTTTTGGCAAAAGTAAGGAGTGTTTTCACGTAAATTTGCCTAACATCAAGAACGCGAAAAACCAAGAAAAGCTGTTCTGTAGGAAATCTGATAGGTTTGTTCAAAATGATCTTAATTAGTGTTCTCTGAGTAACAGCTAGAGGCTGCAGAACCGCGGCCGAGGCACCGCCCCACGCCAGCACTCCATACTGCAACAGTGACTGTATGTAGGCAAAGTAAACAGTCCTGCTTTGACTCATGGTCAGCACCCTTCCGAGCTGTGAAAAGGCGTACATAAATTTTCTCAACCTCTGTTTCACTCCCTGAATATGTGGAGTCCAGCATAATTTGTGGTCGATGGTAACTCCTAGATATTTGTATTTTTCTACACGTTCAATCTGTCCACAGCTACAGGTCGCCGACCGCAGGTTGTTACAGACATGCAGAACCAATCGTCTCGGACCAGGGCCACTGTCACTCTTGAAAAATATTGGCATGTACATGGTTTTAGTAACATTTAAAGTCAGCGTATTCTGGTCCAGCCAACGCTTGATTCTAACCATGTCTGCCTCTGTCCGCTCGTTGACCTCATCCCACGTGCAGCCGGATGACACTACAGCCGTGTCATCAGCAAAAAGAAATAGTTTACCATTAGTCTTAACTCTTCTCAAGTTATTTATGTAGATAAGGAACAGGAGGGGTCCCAATGTACTACCCTCTACTACTCTATAGTCAATCTTAGTTTTATCACTATTAACACCATTAATTGATACAAATTGTGAGCGGTCTTCTAAGTAGCTAATGAACCAGTCCAGTGATTTAAGGGTCAATTGTACCCTAGCAGTTTCTCGATTTCGAGACTATTAGTTCGGAATTCTGCCGGCTGATAGCGCTGTCGCCGCTTCAGTGGAAGCCGGCGGGGAAGTGTTAGGTTTGTCCCCACCTCAGACCGACCGACCGACCGACACGTCTACGGCAAGTACCCCTCCCTTTCCAACTCTCACCCATTCAAAGCGAATTCACAACATTTTAGATTTTACAATAGGCTGGCTACTAGCTTGACTCTTCTGCCTCACAGAAGACAGCCTACATTTGTGTTTCCACAGCGGTCCGATCAAATGTATAAGCATGCACACCGCAAAGTTGTCAAACATCAATAATAAAAATTAATTTTTAATTTGATATTTCAAGTACCTAATAATGTATTCAAAATATTCTATTCATCGGGATATGAAAAATAAAATTTTCTCAGCTGCCACCAAAAAAAAGTTTTATTTTCTTTCTAAACGCTGCTAAGAAAAGAGAATTCGCTTATATTATAGTGTAGTATGATATAATACATAATATAGTGAGACAAATAATCTTTTCATCTTAGCAGCGTTCAGATCAAAACCAAATGCAGTTTTTATAGTAATATTATAACTATCTATATAAATAAAATTAGAGTTTTGTCTGTACATTTATCAGAATTGTATATTTTTTGGTTATTTTTACGTTTTATACATTAAATAAGCCGAAAATAGTCTTATCTCACTTTCTGTCTGTCTGTCTGTCTATCTGTCTGTCTGTCTGTCTATCTGTCTGTCTGTCTGTCTGTCACGGCCCCAAAGGCATTTTACGCGGCCTTCTCCTCAAAAACGAAAGCATCAATCAGGATTTTAGTTATTGAACAGTATTGAACACTTTATTGACAATGTCTTTAGTTATAAAAAACTAAATTAACTTTTTTTTTAACAGAGTAATAAACGTTTAAAAACCAAGTACTGTGCGATTTTGGATACATTTTACGCGGCCTTCTCCTCAAAAACGAGAGCATCGATCGGGATTTTAGTTATTGAACAGTATTGAAAACATTATTGACAATGTCTTTAGCTATAAAAAACTAAATTAACTTTTTTTTAACAGAATAATAAACGTTTAAAAACCAATTATTGTGCGATTTTGGATACATTTCTTCCAAGTTTTATTACCACATAAGAATAAGAACAAATCTCGTAATTTATCATGATATATCAATCAGCTGTTCTCAAATATAAATGGTGGGCCCTTCGCGGCGTTATTTACGCTGTCTGCAGACTTGTGTAGTCGGAGCATTGCAGTATTTTAGGAAACACTAGCTATTGTGCCCGTCCTTCGTACGGATTATGTTTAGAATAAGACTAAATATGTTTCGGCTTTTTTGATAGCAACGATCATGAAGTTGTTAGCAGCTTAGGCCCCCCCGTTCAGACGATACAGTTTTTTTGCGGTACGGTTTTTTTACTGTACGGCGTCAACTGTACTGTGATGTTCACACGGTCCGGCTTTGCTGCTTATTGCTGTGCTCTCCTCCTTCTTCCATTGAGCTTCCAGTTCAGATTTATTTATTCCAGTCCAGGATTTTTTTTATTTGTGTAAGATTTTTTCAAATAAGTTTCTTACTGAAGGTTTCTCTTACATTTTGATCAAAGTACACAAATTCTGGTTTCAATATTCTACACATTTTTCTCTCTTTATTTTTATATTAATCTTAAGTCTTGTCCCACAAGGCGGGTCTCTCATATATTGGAGAAATTAAATTTTCGCAATTAATATCTTCCACTTCTGGACACTGGAATTCGCTAATAAGAAGATCAATGCTGAAGAATATCAATGAAGAAGATCATTGCTGACGATCTACTTTCGGCTTATTTAATGTATAAAACATGAAAATAACCAAAAAATATACAATTCTGATAAATGTACAGACAAAACTCTAATTTTATTTATATAGATATGTCTGGTGAATCAAAGCTCATCTTATGTTTTATCAATTATTTCTTTGTTGAAAAAAAAACAAAATTTTCTAATTTCAATAATTTATCAAAACAAAAATTAACATTTTAGGAAGGTGCGGTTTGTGCTAGGCTCTTGGGAATTCGCCAGGTAGCACTATTATTACAACATAAGAACAACAACAAATCACGTAATTTATGATGATATATCAATCAGCTGTTCTCAAATATTCTCTCTGATAACTACTGTCACTGAATTGTTTACGTCCTAAGTTGTTAACTAAGCTGCTAACAACTTTATGATCATTGCTATCAAAAAAGCCGAAACATATTTAGTCGTATTTCTAAACATAATCCGTACGAAGGACGGGTAGCTGCTAGTTCATTTACTAATATACTATATTCTATATTATTTTTTGTGTAGTTCAACGATATTATAAGAAATAATATTTAATATTACTACGATCAGATTTGTCATTTATGAGAAAATATGTCTTTGTTTTATAACGGAGAACACTTTATGGAATTGATAGCATATGACCTAATAAAACTAGTAACAATCCTTACCAATTTAGTAATATGCCGGCTCTAGTAATATTTAGGGGTTTCCGTTTATTCATATTGATAATCACCACCGTATGGGATAGGAGAATTTGGTACGTATACTGACCACCAGTATGAAACACTCTTTATCTCCTGTCCCATAAAATATCAATCATCACGGTGTTGCATGGATCCAATGGCAATTAAATATTTACACATGCCCAGTAAGTGATCAAACACAGGTACAAATGAAATAGTATTTGATGAAATACTAATAGTATGGTTTTTTATACAAGATGAGTATAAGATTGATCAGTCAATCATGGGAATCATAGAATAATTAATTAATAAATAAATTTGAAATTGACCACTCTTGTCTGAATAAGAAATTTTGAATAAGTTCATGAATGAGCTTCCTTCAAGGATAGATTCTACGATAAAATCTCGAAATCTCTATCTACGAAAGATAGAGAGAGCGAGCGAGTAAGTGAGAGAGATTGTGTGAGGGAGAATGTATGAAGAGTGAGAGAAACAGCATATTGTTTTGTTTTTCGCAATAGATTGAATTGAATCACTTGTTTGGACTGGCGAATAATTAGCCAATTATTGTGAAGCTATAAAAGCGTGATGATTCTAAAAATAGCAACCTAAAATATGCTATGGTTATTATGCGAATCAGTGGCGTAACGTACACCCCCGAAACCCCGCGGTCAATGTTTATTGTTTACTTTATCAATTCGCAGATAGCTTTAGTGAAGGAATTCAGAAGCAGGATGTTGTGACTTCAGGAATGGAGACATACCGAGGACAAAACACTCTTCAAACAAACTTATCTAGATTGTTATAAATCATGTCTCCAAAGTGCAAATATTAGAGGTAATTAATATTATTTTCGCATCGTATTCCTCAATGTATATTAGCATATACGAAGTATATGGGGGGTTGTGTAGAGATCAAAGTCAATATTTTTTTTCATATAGTATTTTGAATTCAGTATCTTTTGAATCGTCCAGTTACATGCATGTAGGTCTACACTTGTCCGGTAAATTGGCCTAGAGTAAACCGTATGTATATCAATTGAGTTCGTGATCGTGAGTTTTATTACTTGGAGTGCCATTTTTTTTTCATTGCTATTCCATTTTTCAACATGCTGCGTTTATGGTATTGTGATGTTGTACGGTCATGTTTTAGTTATTTCTTTTTTTATCGACTAGTACATTTTTAAACGATGTTGAGAAGGAATATTTGTACCCTTGATTTATCGGATAAATTACGTGATTATTGTATAAGTATATAAATAATAGTTTTGGTATTGTGTCAGTTCTCCCAACGCAGTTGAATCTTTTTCTTATAATAGGATCAAGTTCTGTATGAGTAGTTTACGTATTCTCTCTTCTGCCTCCTAACAATAAATTTGTTCGTCTTTCGACGAGCTTTCCATTCTTCAATAACTGACAACTGACAGTAAGAACAAGAGACAGAACATGGAAATTTGTTGGGTGAGAGGATGTGTTGTCAGTCCAAAGCCGAAGAGCGGGGAAGAGTTTGGATAGTGTAGTAGAGGGGGTAGCAGTGAAGCAGCAGCGCGCCTACCGAGAGACCGGGCCAACTATCAAATTCAAAAGATAGCCGTTGGTCTTGCATTTTTAGCATGACGTCACAAATTGTTTCTCAACAGTTTTACATGAAACTATACTCATTTTTTCAAAACAATTGATGAATTCAGATTCGTGTTATTATTTTAAACAGGTTTACCTTTTCAACTGTGCTGATTGATGCTCAATTACCAAATTGGCACAATTTTGTTTAAATCAAATTTGAGAAAAAAATAATAGAATAAATTAAGATTTTCAAAGCAACAACTGTTTTAAATTGTGTAAAGAATGTGTACAGGAAATTTCAAAGTGATATGTAGTTTCATACTTGAGATATGAGCAGAGAAAGTTGAAAGAAATATGCGTTTTTCTACCTTGTATTTCTAGAGTACAATTGACCCTTAACGCCAATATGTCGAAGTTTTTCTACTAACTTATGCCGGTCTATGGAGTCAAACGCTTTTGCCAAATCAAGGAAAGTCACGAGTACTCGCTTTTTATCGCAAATTTGACTAGATATGAATTTAGTGATTTCAAAAAAGGCATGAGATGTATTTTTGTCTTGTCTAAATCCAAACTGCATATCTGATATTATTTTTTCACGCTCTAGATAATCCGCAAGCTGGAGTTTAACACATTTTTCCAGTATTTTTGATAAGATGCAAAGTAAAGAGATAGGTCTGTAATTTGATGTCAGATTTTTATGGCCTGATTTATAGATAGGAACAACTTTAGCTATTTTGTATGACTTAGGAAATTTACCTGACTTAATACTAAGATTGACAATATGTAATAAAGGCATGATCAATATATCCACGTTGCTTTTGATCAGTTTAGATGGTATACTATCCCACCCCGGTGCGGAATTACCTTTAATACTTCTCACCACATCTATAAGCTCTCCCTGCGAAACGGGTCGCAGCAGGAACGCTGAGTCAGTGGCGTGGGCACTGTCGTCAACCTCGAGCGGACCGGCGGGGTCCAGTGCCTCAGCCAATCGGCTACCAACAGATGCAAAGTAGTTGTTGAAATCATTACTAATTTGTTTTATATCGCTGGGAGAGGGAGGTGCATTGTCACTGTGCCCACCAAACGCATAAAGCGGAAATTTTGAATTGCCCACCGAACGACCTGCAACTTCATTAACGATGTTCCAAAATTTCCTTGGGTCTCCCCGGGCTTCGTCTATTCTGTTTTTATAATAATTGAATTTTGCACATTTTATGATTGATTTAAGTTTATTTCTATATCTTTTGTATTTTGAGCTAAGTTGAGTATTAAAGGGGTTTTTTCTAACCTCTCGACTTAACTTATCGCGATGTCGTATAGATTCTAGGAGACTAGATGTTATCCAAGGTTTCAACTTTGAGTTTTTCGCTTTTATTTCATTGGTTATTGTATTTTGAATTAGTATTTCCTGTAGAATAATATCAAAATTTTCAGTAGCGCTATCGATCTCAGAAGAGTCGAGGACCCGTTGCCAGGTTTCATGAAGCAGGTCATCTCTGATCTTCTGCCAATTTATCTTATGATAATAACATTTATCTGAATTTAAAATTTTAGGTAGGCTGCTATTTATCTCCAGGCATATAAGAAAGTGATCAGTGATGCTGGTTTGCAGGATTGAGGAAGAGACATGGAATTTGTTTGGAAGTTTTATAAAAAAATGGTCAATGCATGTGTTACTCATGGGCCGAGTTACTTTTTCTATGCATGCTAGAAACCCGTGTTCATCTAATATATCAAGATATCGATCTACCTCCGTATCAGAGTTGGGACGGAGAATGTCACAATTTATATCGCCTGCTATGAGTCTCAAGCGCGAACGATTACTATCTAATGAATTTAATAAATCCTGTAAACCATTATTAAACAAAGAAAGAGATGACGATGGGCTGCGATAAATGCAGAAGAGTTCGCAAGGAATATTGGCCCAGTTGAAGGTCAAGGATAGACACGTTGCGACTCCCCCGATAGATAATTGATTACAGGACACCGATAAAGTCTCATCAATATACACCACAATTCCGTCGCATTGATTCAAGCTGTTGTAACTTCTAAAAAGGTGGTATCCCTCAAGACTCAGAAGATTACTTTCGTCACTAAGCCAGGCCTCTGTTAAGATTATACAATTATACTTTGTTTTGATACCCTGCCACATAATTAAAAATTCATCAAAGTTACTACTATAACTACGTATATTTAGATGCAGAACTTTAAAACTCGTTAACTTACTATTCTCTACATTGGCACTTAAGCCACTATTCAGCTCCTCTAGACTAGAAAATTCTTTACATTGTATTATAGGTTGATTATGATAATAATCATCATCACCATCAATCATGACGCGCCTTTTTATAAACGTACATCGGCGCGTCATCCGGTTTTTCTAAAAGTATGAATGTTGATGGTTACAAAAAGACAGTAGACAACAAAGCGGATGAAAAAAATCAATCTGGCACCTTAAGTCGAGCTATACAAGCAACATAATAAGGAAATTTTCCTTGCTTTCTGTAAGCTACAAACTATCACAGAGAAAATAATCTCAACTTCGCATTGAACACTGTATACAAAACAATTTAATTATGCGGTAAGCTTCACAACAAAAAATTAGAAAAATTTTTTATTATAGAAGAAAATTAATGTTTATTCACTTCCCAATACTGTATTCCGAAATCTACTCCCTTAACAGTCAGCGTAGACTTCTCTTTATTATCTAAACAGTTTTCAGAGAAAAATTTTAGCGTGATTTTGTTAATGCAAACGGTGATGTTAAACGACAGTGAAAAGGAGGAATCATATTTATATATTTTGAAGTCACAGTATACCAGCAACAAAAATGTATAGCAGAAGAAGCAATTCGTAGTATGATAAATATTTGTACAGGGCTTTGTATCCGATTGAAGGACCGTAATTACGATAATATTGATAATATAGTTATGTGTTATATTGATAATATATCAAATTAATTATCTGAATGTGCTTTAATTTCCTACTAAATCTCTGGTATCTGATTTCTCAGTGGTACAGGTTAGTTCACACTTCCATCATATCTAGACATCTTTATTAAATCTGCGATAGCACTTCAGAGAGATAAAATTAATAAAATATTACTTAATGTCTGATTATATTCGTAATATAAGTATCTGACTTTTTATGAGCGAAAATATACTATTCCTTCTAATTATTTATGGGGCTTCATAGCATTCATTATCTTTAATAGCCAATCATGGGATTTATAGTCTAAATAATTAAAATGTAAGGAAATAGTATGAGCTAACATAATGAAATAACATTAGTTTCGCATTACAGAAAGATATACAGTCGGAGCATACATAATATATATTCCCAAAACTGTAAATTGAGACACTGATATCCATCAATGATGGAAGAGTGAGAAAAATACTATCAATAACGTGCTTGTCGTTGAAATACATATTTTAGAAATTAAATTTAAATGTTGAAGAAAAAAGGAGATAAAGAGTTTCGTTAGTGAGACACTGTTATCCGTCAATAATGGTAAAGTCAGAAAAATACTATCAATAACATACTTGTCGTTGAAATACATATTTTAAAAATGAAATTTAAATGTTGAAGAAAAACAGATTAAGAGTTTCGTTAGTTACACTATTATTAGTTATATTACATAATTAATCCTTATAATTATGGGACTTCACTGAATTCATTTCGTTTATTAGCCAAACGTGAGATTTATAGCCTAAACAAATCAAATCAAAGGAAATAGTATGAGTTTTAGCATGAAGAAATAACACTGGTTTCGCATTACAGGAAGATATATACAATTGGAGCTTACATAATATGCATTCACAAAATGTAGAACTGAGATACCGATATCCATCAGTAATGGAAAAGTGAGAAAATACTATCAATACATAAATTAGTTCATTAAATATTCGTAAATTAGTTGCAATAGATCATCAGTAATAGAGACTTTAACACTAGAGTTCAATTTAAAGTGTCTTAAGTAGGCTACAGAAAAAAATATTTATTGAGAAGAATGATAATATAAGAAGAAGAAATACTAAAATAACTTTACTGTCTCGAAAAAAGAAAAAAAAAACTTTGTTACCTTGACGGAAGCTCAAGCTTACTTTCACACATTTCTCACTGCGTAGTGACTTGGGAAGGTGATTTGGCGGTGGGTTCCCGGTTGACCGTCGTATGTGTAGAATCAACAGTGGAGGCGGCGTCGTCCGCTGGAGGTCCTGGAGGCAGTTTACTCGAGCTGGTCGTGCAGTTTGGTTCCATTTCACCAGCACTCGGCCATCGTTTGTCCACACAGATGTCAGCTTCTCCTCCTTCATCATGCTCCTTGCCTCATTGAATAGCATGCGTGTTTGTAGCGTTAACTGTTCATTCAAGTAAATCTGTGTTTCTGGAAAAGCGCTATCTATTTCTTTAGCTGTTAAGTTACGTTTGTGGCGTATCGCGAGGATCCATTCGTTTTTTATCAGTCTAGACACGAACGATACAACAATCGGCTGAGATTTTTTAGATTCGCCCTTACGTACAGGTAGCCAGTGCGCAGCGTTAATGTCCGTTTTGTAGTATGTCAACTCTAGTAGTTTGGCTATCTTTTGGATGATAGGGAATACGTCGGCCCCTTTAGGTAGAACAGGAATTCCAGAGATAACAATATTGTTCTTCCTTGTTTGTTGTTGGAGGAGGTGAATTTCATCTTTGGCAGCTACTAGTTCTTGTTTCAATTTGAAATTATCTGTCTCCAACTGTTGCACCTTTGCATCCGTCTCGCTAGCGTTTTCACTAATATTGACGATTTTTTCTTTCAAACACGAAATGTCACTGAATATAAGGTTCATGTTTTCCTGCATACTATCCAGTTTTCGATCGTTGGCGTCCCACCGTTTGTTGATCTCGGAACGTAACGCAGCAATTGCCTCCAGCACGCACACATTTGTCTGATTGTTGCTACTCACTGTTTTTTCCGATAATTTTGTCGGCTCACAGGAGCATATCTCGCACTTCCAGTTTTTCTTTTGCGATCCACGAGTCAGAATTTCAGGCACACATGACAAGTGGTACTGAGTCTGACATTCGACACACTTACACACATCCTTCGCAATCGTGATATCTATTGAACACTTTCTGCACTTAACCATCTTCGATGCAGTATAATTCCACAGACATGATGCAAAAAGCTGGATAATATGCGAGACATTCAAAAGTATGCAAGACAATTGAATCAGCTGGTTTATTTAGATTCAGAATTTGATGGGCGAATTCCCATATTTATATAAACCATAATAATGATAGCCTAGTGCAATCAGCTGGATAATATTGAGTCATAGGTATTGAGTAATGTAATGAGTTGACTATATCTATACATATAATATATATGTGTTGACGGATAAATTTTTGCCGCATGCCATCTGTTTTTTCCTATCTTGTACGGCTATATGGCCCTATTTGTCAGCTGATTTTTCCGATCTAGTACGGAAAAGAGGCACTTTCCATAAGTGACAAATCTATGGAAAGAAGCTACTTTCTATCAAGTGTAACAAAAAAAGGTTTTACCGCTCGCCGAGCAGTAAAGAGGAATTTTACAATCAGTTTTCAGTACATAAGGAAGTACTTTACGAGCAGTTGTAGGAAAAATACTTTGTTTCTATATTGGATCAAATAGTGGCATAACTGAGACCTCACACATGATGTTAAGAAGCATTATTTATAGGACTTGAGATTTTTGGGGAAGACTAGAATGGACTGTCATTCTATTAGAAGAAATGAGGCGCTTGATTATAATATCAGAGAGTTGGCAAGTTTCTTGGAGATGGCATGTACAGTGCAAGTCAAGAGTTATAGCAATGGCATTACCTGAATTTCTCTGGTAGATGTGAACATTTCCCTCAAACTTTCAAAAGTCTTAGAAGCCAAATAAATTGACGCAATCCAAATATAGTCCTTGGGGAATGAATCAATATCTGGAAAAGAAATGAAGTGGCTTAATTTTAATGGGCATTAATTAATACTATTTAGAATAGTCTTTTAGAGAACAAACGTATAAATTGGGGAAAATATTTGGAAACTTTGATTAACGCTACTTGAACACTAGTAAAATGGTTGAGTTCTTGGGAACCAGTAACTGGTACAACCGAACATGCTCGGCGAACAGTGTTCGCTGAAATTATCAGATGTCGCCGAACATTGTTTGATGTTGGTTTGGTGTGGACGCCTTCTCGAACATTATGATCGGTGTGGTGGGAGTAGTGTCGGGAACCTGTTGTTGGTCGTCACTGTTCGCTCACAGACCGAACATTTCAATTGGACTCACGAACATGTTCGGTGACCCATATGTTTAATGTTTGTCTATTTTTTGTGTTCGCCAACAATGTTCGGCAGACATGTTCGGTTGGTGGAGACGTAGCTTAAGAAGAGCAATTTTTAGGGTTTTTTTTAAATTGTACCGTACGTTTTTTTATAAAAAAAATATATATTGAATTTAAAAAAATATTCCTTTCATCAAAAATGGCAAAGGTTACAAAAATAAAGATGACTAAAATTGGCAGCTATCCCTATCAATTTACTCAATCATTAATCTCCAGGGCCTTCTTGGAGATCCCCTTCTTCGAGGATGAAAAGCCTACATTGGTCTGAGACCTGTGCGTGGGTAATGAGTTGGATGATGGTGATTGATGAGTTGGACCTACAGTTTTAGGTGGGTTCCGAACCACCGGGAAGTGATTTTCAGCAGAGAACAGTGTCTTTTTTGCTGGCCAATCTAATCGGTCACCGTTACAAACAGGACCTACGAGAACGCAGCTTATCTATCTGATTTAAGTGGTAAATTGAATAGGATTTATGTAAAAAGAGCTGAAAAATTTTATAAAACATTTTACAAGTCATATTGCCGTAATTATTGTGATAGTTCATAATATACACAAAAATTGTTATAAAAGAAGGAGCTTTCAAGTTTTTACTGAATTAACCTGGTTAAAAGTCAGCCGGTTAGGGCGAGCAAAGCGAGCCTGCAGACCACTAATTTATAACTTCTAATCTAAAGTCGTCAAGTATGCGCCTTCAGCAAACATAAAAATGCTTAATCTGATAGTAGAATGATATATTGATAATTAGTACAATCAAGTGGTTCGGAACCCACCTAAAACTGTAGGTCCAACTCATAAATCACCATCATCCAACTCACTACCCACGCACAGGTCTCAGACCTATGTGGGCTTCATACTAAAAAAAAAGTAATTGAGTAGAGGAATTACTAGTAGAAAATAATATTAAGTGGCATAACCCAATGAGCTGTGACGGGCCGGATTGCTCAAACTGTCGCAGGCCGGATTGCTCACTGTCGCGGGCCGGATTGCTCACTGTCGCGGGCCAGATTTGGCCCACGGGCCGTAGTTTGGAGACCCCTGATAGTGCAAATCTCGCACACTGTAATGTCGATCTATGTCAAAATTATCAAATTTTGTGTCAATGCCATTCATCACCAGTTTTAACTTGCCTTACCACTATTTAGCTCATTTGAATAGGTTTAAGATAACTTTATTCTTAATTTACCTATCTAGTGATTTACCTTTCAGTTGTTTGGCGATTTGGAGCTTGGCACCAAACCTAGTTACGCCATAAACAGTTGTCATCACAGTTTGCTTAATAACTTTCCGCTGAATAAACCCTTCCAGAACCTTTGCCACTTCGACGCCTTTTGCTGCATCTTTGGCTCGTTCTCGTTCAACCTGCAATTCGGACGATATAGTTTCTTATTCCGTACATTCTTTTCACAGACAGATAATAAAGAAATAAAGATGAATATAGTGTAAAAGTTTTATTATCACTTACCCAGTGGTACGAAACCCATCCACCATTCATCATTTTATCATCGTCAACCTCATTATCAACGCACAAGTCTCAGACTCATGTGGGTTCCCTCAGCAAGAAAAATGTTGATGTCACTGACTGTTTGATTGAGGTTGAGAATGGAGTGACTGCCGAGACTATTGAATCGCGTTTATTCATTTGTTCAATATGAGTTTAATCTGTATGTCTTTTAGTGGCTCTACACACTGGTGTCTTAAGAAATGTGTCTTACGACATCTGTCGTGTCGTACGGAATTGAATAAGACATGGATGTTTTATGCATGTCTTATGTCTTACGTGCGTTGCAGACGGCTAATTGTTGAGCTCAGTTGTTGACGGCTCACAGCTTCATTGCTCGGGCGACGCGCGCTAGTGCGCATGCGCCAGGGCGGTTTGTCGTAAGTCATGACTTACCAAACACCGACCCGTGCGACACATGTCTGAAGCGGGGATGTCGCGTCGCACTGATGTCTCAAGCAGTGTGTAAGTCCTCCATTTAATAACATGGGTTGGTTTTCGATAAAAATGCATCAGACACGACAGATGTCATAAGACACATGTCTTGAGACACCAGTGTGTAGAGCCACTTATTATTATTATTATTATTATTGTTTTGTCACATGGAACCTCATTATGATGAACATAGCTCAAGCAGTGTATGACACGTCAATGTTTTTTTTTAAATTTCAGTAACATAGCCATAGCAATAGCTGTAGCAGAGTGAGTAGAGGGGTGGCTTGTTAAAGATTATTAACCTTTAGACCCATCTCACCTAAAGATATTGTACCTCATTTAGGCCGCTTTCAAAAGAAATTGCTAAGCTTCCTTAAATAAACTCTTGTTACATATCTAAGACGAAATTTCATGTTCAACTATAATATCTACAATATAACATTGGTGGAAATATATTTTTGATATTGCTATTAATACTAAAAAAGTATCAACGTTCATATAACTGTAATTTAGGAAAGACACGCTTTGTGAGAATATTACATAAACACAAGAGTATGAAGTTTTGACAGAGTTTTAAGCTGATCAACATCCCACTTCTGTTTAGAAATATCATAAATATAGAGTTTAAGCCGGGTTTTCCGAGCTCCGCACTTTTGGGCAACGCGCTGCACACCAGTATTGCCCAGACGCAAACTAAAGAATTGTGGGGATTTGTCTCAAAATTGCGTACGTTTCATTGCGTACAATAATTTCGAGCCGAATCCCCACAATTCTTCAGTTTTCTGGCAATGCTGGTGCGCACTGCACTACACAAAACGTGCGGAGCTAGAAAAACCCAGCTTTTTTTTCTGAGGGTGAAGCCCACATAGGTCTGAGACCTGTGCGTGGGTAATGAGTTGGATGATGGTGATTGATGAGTTGGACCTACAGTTTTAGGTGGGTTTCGAACCACCGGGTAGTGATTTTACAGCAGAGAACAGTGTCTTTTTTGCTGGCCAATCTAATCGGTCACCGTTACAAACAGGTCCTACGAGAACGCAGCTTATCTCTATCTTTGGCTAAGACTTCGCCTCTTTGTGTAATTCATCTCTCAGATCCAAGCTCTATTTTTGTTATGTTTTTTATTTTTTAAACAATCGCATCCATAATTTCTGCTGTACTATACCTTAAAATATATATTTTTTGAATTTATAATCTTTACTACTCAAACTATTCAATCATTACGTTTACTTTTCAAAAACAACTGTACTTAACTTCAACTAGGGGATCTGAGAGTTGCTAATATTAATAATACTTTTATCATTCATATACATTGTAAATTTACACAAATAAAGTCATCTGAATCTGATTGAACAGATTCGTGCTACGCCTCGCGGCTATCACTTCCCTAAAGCTTTATGAGAACAAACAAAAATTTACAAATTTTTAAATTGACAAAATTAATTAGAAAAAACTTACAATAACTGCAACACAACTATAGACATCTTGAGGCACTGCTGAAGATGACAGATTAACACTCTCGGCTCCGGCCCGATCACGACCTAGAGCCGCATAGTGCTGGAGACCATTGCATGAGCCATCCTGATGTACGGGAAAGTGAGACACGTAGGACGAAGGCCCATCTGGGTGTTCAATTGCATTGCGAATCTCCATACAACAAGCCAACGTCTGCCAAGGCACTTCTGATTCCGCCCACCACATTCGACCCTGAACAACAATTGTAATATTATAAATATTATATTGAAAGATATATAAAAAGTTAATCATATGGAAGAGAAGAAGAAGCTTGCCTAGTAACTTGAAATAAATAACGAATACAAAACATCAGTTGAAAAATGAGATTCAATTTGTGAGTGAAGACCTAAGAAGAAAAGTATTTTCATAATTTTTATTGTAAATGTAAGAATAATAGTTATTTATGTATTAAAAGCGTGAAGCGCGACTTTATCGCTCGAGCCAAAACATTTACTGCGCGAAGCATAGTGGAGCGCAGTAATTTTGCGAGAGCGATAAAGAAGCTTCACGCGCGAATTGAATACAATATTTTTCCTAAAACTGCAGTTCTGGATTCCAACACAATAAAAGCTTGTAGTTTGTAACATCACAGACCATGTACGGATTTGGTTAGCGTTCGCCATTGTTGAGGTTATGTGAATTTCACGGATTCCGTGATCCACCAATGAAAAGGCATCAAAATAAAAACAGAAGCGTAATGTAAACAGCTGGCGAGCGCAATAGTTATTTATGTATTAAGAGCGTGAAGCGCGACTTTATCGCTCGAGCCAAAACATTTACTGCGCGAAGCATAGTGGAGCGCAGTAATTTTGCGAGAGCGATAAAGAAGCTTCACGCGCGAATTGCATACAATATTTTTCCTACAACTGCAGTTCTGGATTACAACACAATAAAAACTTGTAGTTTGTAACATCACAGACCGTGCGCGGATTTGGTTAGCGTGCGCCATTTTGAGGTTATGTGAATTCACGGATTCCGCGATCCACCAATGAGAAGACATCAAAATCAAAACAGAAGCGTAAAGAAAACAGCTGGCGAGCGTAAAGTACTTTACCGCTTGCTGAGCAGTAAAGAGGCATTTTACAATTAGTTTTCAGTACGTAAAGAACTACTTTACGAGCAGTTGTAGGAAAAGTACTTTTCATCATACTTGTAGGTTATGGACAGTTTACCAGTCAAGGAATCAATGTGGTAAACAGCTGTTTAGAGAAATCAAAAACAGCTGATGTCATTTAATGATTATTACCGTACACTGTGTGGTAAAAATCATCAAATGATTATTACCGCACTCTTATGGGTGGCTACTGGCTACCACTTCACTGAAAAACCATTTGGTCGAAAGCTAGATTAGCTGATCTAGAACCATTATTGCCCATTTCACCTTGAGTTGCTGCGTTGAGGTTTTGTTTGTATAACAATGATTTATAGTTTCTTATTTCAACTTATCTGCTATTTTAGACTTGTATGACGAAAAATATCGTACGTAACTCGCCCGGGAAGATGTTTACCATACTCGTATGATAATACCGCACTCGACTTCGTCTCGTGCGTTAACGTATCATACTCGTATGTTGAACACCATTTCCCGCACTTGTAACGTAATATACTATTACCGCTTGCAGAGCAGTAGAGGTATTTTACAATTCGTTTTCAGTACGTAAAGAACTACTTTAGAAGCAGTTGTAGGAAAAAATATTAATGACCCTGAGATCAAGACTAAAGTAATTAGTAACATTACACAATAATACACAAAACAATTGAAAAACATTCTTTATATAGTTCCATCTTCTTCCCACAAATGAATTAAACGGAGAAAAAACAATTTCAAGTGGAAATAAACACTGATATTTACAAGTGTCACAAATGTTGAACATCATCAGACACTGCTGGTGCCTGACAATGTGTGTACCATATTAAATTGGGGTTTTTCAGTTCAATAAACGAGCAAACTAAATAATCCAGTATTAAACAATCTAATATCAAAACTGACTATTAAATATATGATTTTCACTAACTTTTACGGACTGGAGGAATGAATTTCACTTCTGAAAAGAAGCTTCGTCAGTCTGCCGCCAGTATTAAACATCAAATTTTATTACAGTTAATAAATAGAGGTTAAATTCGGATTGAGAGTTGAATAAAATTATGGCAACCAGAAAATATAAAATCGATGAAGCTGTTACACAGAAATAGTTTACTTGTAAATTTTCAACACATGGACAGTAGTAAGTCGACTACCGAATGAGAATAGAATAGAATGACTGCCTTTATTTGTTATACTTGGAGGGCGAAGTTAGGGCGCAGCCGGCCCTCTCTGCCACTTAACCCTCGAAAAACTGGAGACTGATTCAGGAAGGAAAGTGGTGAAGACAGTTACAGACAAACAACTAGCATGATTCATGAAATTTGGAGTAACAAATTAATATACAGCTTGTCATGTGTATGGGTAAACGCTAAATAATTCAAGCATATAACACAAATATGTTTGTCTTACGATGATGTGACTCAATTATTTATTACCATTCTGCAATAGGAATATGATGTGAAATATTTATTCCCAATCCACAATTTCTACAATTCTTTTAGCCCTAAAGGGAGGAATACATCCTAATTCTTTATCTAATGAGAACACGAACTCACCTATGAGAAATGATGATGGGAAATTCAAAATATTCTTTTCTTTTTTTCTGAGGATGAAGCCCACATAGGTCTGAGACCTGTGCGTGGGTAATGAGTTGGATGATGGTGATTGATGAGTTGGACCTACAGTTTTAGGTGGGTTCCGAACCACCGGGAAGTGATAAGTATTATTATAAGTATAATATAAATTATATATGCGCTTACAGAAAGAGGATGGTTTGCAGAGTCAATTATTTCATCTATAATCTCATTAGCATAAGCTAATCTGCTATCTACTGATTCCTTTTTCTTCAGACCAGTAAGGTTAACAAGATGAATCTGGAACAAATTAAAAATACATTAAAAAACTGAGAAACCTATTTTGAAACTAGTCACTATTAACAGATACCAACAATAAAAACTTAAAAGTACTGTAACGAACCTTCGTTTAATTATCATGCATTTTCTACAATATTATATCATTTCAAAAGATTTGAGAATTGGAAAATTTCCAATTGTTTTTCATGAAATGTCATTTGATTGCTTTGATTCATATTCAATTGCAGCAAAAATTCAATCAATTCCAATACATACATGTAAACCATTTCTTTAGAAATTTTGGGCTTACATTTCTTTATAGAAGTAGTTCGTTGACATGTGTATATATGTAGTGTATATATTTGAGTCTATCTTAATACAATCATTATAGACACATTTCTATGTTTTACCTTATTTCTTTAATAAAGACTTCATTTACATATTTCAAATAAAAGCTACACCAAATTTTTTACATACAAAGTGTTTGGGAAAGTGCGGCCTATAAACACTTATACATACGTAATTAATAATAATAAAATAATAATATATATTTTTTCTTTTTATTATCTCACTTTTACATGACAACATCAATAATAAAGTACAGTATACAGATACAAGCATAATAAATTTATACATATATTGTGAGAACAGTAGTAGAATAGTAAATTCAATCATCTTTATTCTGGTGGCTACCCTAATTTTAGCTTTTATCAGGGGTTTTTATCAAATTATTTTTCTGTTTATTTTGTTTTTCTAGACTTATTACAATAATAATTATTATACCACAGTATTGTTTTATGAGGTTCAGTTGTACTTATGGCTACATTTAATCATAATAATAATAATTCTTTATTTCACGCTATGTATAAAAAACCAATAAAAAAGTACAAGTATCAAAATACTATGCACATATACAATACATGATTACAACAAATCGAAACTGTGAAAATAGGTACTCTCGAGGGTATCCTGTGTGGGAGTTACTATCTTATGTAAAATGTACTGTATTACAATAAGAAGTTCTAAAATTTATATTAAAATATAATTTAAAAACAATTAGAAAGAATAAAAATAAAGTTAACAGAAAATTTAATAAATAAATGTTTTTGAAAACAATTCATTATCATTCTGTGCTCTCTCTAATAAATTGCTACCTAATGTTTCTTAGACTACACCACTCTATGCCATCTAAATACCCATCTGAGACTAGTTCACTTCCTCACCTAAATTTCCATTAATAATTTGTCATTAATTAATCATTTGTAATGCTTCTGATATGCAATTTCAAAATAATCCCGACTAGCTAGCATATTTTAAAAAACAACTAGACTTTTTGAAATAATAATTTGTTCAATGTATCAGTTCATAATATTAAGTAACTAATTTTAGAAGTAGAGCGGATACAGCAGTTTAATGCAATACCTTCAACCAATCCACACCATTGGATCCAAGAGGTTTTCCTTTAGCAAAACACAATAGAGATCGAGCCATATCAGAGCCGAGGTGATTCAAATGTGGTGGACAGGGATAGACTCTCCCCCGAAAGTCCATATTATGTGGCAGCCAGAAGATTCTGTCCCGAAACTGAAATATAAAACAAAATAACCATTAAGATGAAATTAATAAAAGCCCATAAACGAGCAGATAATTTCCGCCCAATTATTTTACGAGGGTAATTTGATGATATTCACCAGTAATTCATGAATTGATAAATCAAAAAGTCAATTATTTTATTTCAGTGTATCAAGTTCTGAAGCTGCACTTCTTTGAAATGTAACTTTTTAGCTTCTCGGTTACTGTAACTATTAAATTGAACAAAGGGAGATCGGTAGCTGATTGGGAAGTGATAGCCAAGTGCTGTAGCAGGTATCTGTTCAATCAGAGATAAGCTATGAAACTCTTGGGCCATCTTTGCAACGGTGACCCATTGGATTGGCCAGCAAAAAAGACTGTTCTCTGCTGTAAAATAACTTCTCTGTAGTTTGGAACCCACCTAAAACTGTAGGTCCAACTCATCAATCACCCTCATCATATTCATTACTCACGCACAGGTCTCAGATCTATGTGAACTTCATCCTCCGAAAAAAATTCAACGCAAAGGCTGATCTAGGAGGACTCCTAACTATATTCGCCAAGTTTTCTGTTTATGGCATTACTAAATAATAATAAGCGTATAGTTTTATTGGTGGGGAAACCCTTACAAGTAGTTCCACCTCGCCGTTTGAGCTATGTTACAGAGAACATGGTGGACCTACAGGTTTAGGTGGGTTCCGAACCACCGGGTAAGTGATAATAATGCTTATAAAAGCATTGGCTATGCACAAATTATTGTTGTCAAGGAGAATGATTGGTTCAACTAAAATCGGGTTTTGTGTATTCCTATTGAAGAGACCTAATCGTTCATACTCGAAACCATAAAGAAAATGATTGTAACATTGAATAGCTAGCACTACAGAAAATTATTTAGGTAGAGACTCACAAGTGACATTTGAATCGAATAGGATTTCCATTGGAGAGTTTAAATGTATGTCCTCTGTTCAGATGTTCAGAAATTACTTAGTACCTTACAAAATCGAGGGCTTCATTTCAAAGTCGTGTAGCGTTAAGACGGGAAGCAAATTGATTATAAAAATTCGATTTAATGGAGATTCGACATAAAATTAATTGAAGTTGAAAATTGTTAACACATTTTATTTCTGCTGGGAATCTAAGAGCATTCAGTTGGTAAAAATGGGCTATTATAAAACGTTGTAATGTGCATTCGGACTAATTTAACAATGGCGGGCAATTTTAAAGGATTAAGGATTAAAAGATGGTGACAATGATGGCCAAGCACACATACACCTGGAAAGTTCTCCACTCCCAGCAGTCCATCAATTCAAATATTTAGGCTCAATTATCAGCAATGTTGGAAGTATAGATGATGACATCTCAAGCCGGATAATCACTGGATGGATGAAATGGAGAGAACTAACCGGTGTACTTTGTGACAAAAGAATGCCTGTGCACATCAAGGGTAAAGTGTACAAAGCTGCAGTGCGTCCAGCAATGCTGTATGGCCTCTGAAAAAAGAAACAAGCAGATAAACTCCATGCTGCAGTGATGAGAATGCTGAGATGGGCAGGAGGAGTCAGCAGGCTGGACCACATTAAAACCATTCATGTCCGTGGAAGTTTTAAAGTGACACCCATTGGAGAGAAAATCATAGAGGGAAGACTGCGCTGGTACGGCCATGTTAACAGACGCCCACCCAACCACATGACCAGAAAAGTGCTGGAGATAGAGGCACAGCCAATGACCGGAGGCAGACATCGCCTCACATGGTTCATAGAGATATGAAGCTATCAGAGCTTTTAACCGAGACGACCCAGGATCGTGCACACTGGCGACTAAGATCTAGGAGAGCCGACCCCAAATAATGGGAAAAAGGCAAGGGAGGAGAAGAAGAAGGGCAATTTTAAAGGATTCAGATCGCTGATACTTCTCACACTATTTTATTGTATAAATTGTTTTGAAGTAAGAAAGGACAAACTCACGTGATTGGCAAGTGATAACCGGTACAAAGCATCACACCATAGACTGTACATTTCAGCCTTTTTCCTCTTCACAGCAATTCTTTGCCTGTAAGCCTTAAAGCGTTCAAAACTGGACATTTCAAGAGTAATTGGCTCTGGTGCCGGGCAGGAGGAAGAAGGTTCCGGAATATCTAGTTTTGAAGAACCTCCATTATTGAAAATCTCAATTATAACATCGAGCATCTGAAAGAGATGAAAGCTTTTTATAAAAAAGTATATTAAATGATCAAGTAAGTGAATATATAAATTAAAAGATCCTAACAATAAAATATGCTATATTTTAAGCAGTTTCTATTCACATAAGTATTTGAAGATGGGAGATTAGTACTCTATGCTTTTTTAAATGCATTTAATAAATTCCACGTGTCTTACTAGAAGATATCATAATTTTCTGAATTTGAAATTATTCTTCATCCGGCTATAATATGACAATGCAAATTAATTGTTTTGAATAAATCCAGTAATCTATATATATATATAATCGAAATACCACTGACTGACTCACTCATTCATCACAGTTTCTCAGGAACCACTCGACCAAAAACGATAAAATTTGGTACAAGTATTCAGTAGGGGGACTAGACGCGTGCTAAGAAAGGATTTTTCAAAATTCGCAATTTTAGGGGTGTTTTTAGGGGGTTAAAGTTTTGCCTATGCAAAGCACGGGTACATGGCTAGCTAGCTTACTGGGATCTTTTAATCATATGGAAAATATTTTGAAATTTGTACTTAACAGATGTCATCAACCTGGCATAATAACATTTCATCATACCCAGTCATATGTTTCCCACATATTGCAAGGCTCCGACTGTATGGTAGCCTACATGCAAAGTGCAAAGTCTTTTGCTGTTCAAAGACAGTGTAAATAACGCTGCTAAGGGGTCTGCCATATGATTAAAAACGGTTGACTTCTATCAGCTGTTCCTTTAAGCTGTTTGGCTGGCAAGTTCAGTAGGTTAGGTCTATTAATGAATAATAATTTGTTTCAAACAAAGCTAAAAGCCAACGTTTATGAAAAGTATATGTT
Organism: Conomelus anceps; assembly: GCA_948455865.1. Taxonomy (NCBI): domain Eukaryota; kingdom Metazoa; phylum Arthropoda; class Insecta; order Hemiptera; family Delphacidae; genus Conomelus; species Conomelus anceps. The sequence continues at coordinate 4,415,936 of OX418217.1, read as the reverse complement.
TGATTAAGACCCTAGATGCATACTAAGTAATGGTATCAAAATTCTCCCCAAAATCACCTATTTCTGTAAATTTATCTAATCACAATAGAAATTAGTTGGACCCCCCCCCCCCGGGGGTCCAGGGGGCGGAGCCCCCTGGCTAGACGGTTAAGGCGAGCGAAGCGAGTCTGCCGGCTAGTAACTTATATGTTCGAATTTGACAACATAATTAGGTCAGGCATTTCAATCAACCATTTATTTATTTACAAGTTCCAAATAAAGGTCCCGCTGAACCTTGGTAGTTTTTCAGCAGGTGCCAACATAATATAAATATTACAAGATTACAAAATGGAAATCAATTATATAATGCAAATTACAAAAAAGAAGAAATTATGAAAAGAATAATAGTGAAAATGGAGGTTATGGTGGAAATTGAAGATTAGTCTAGTGTATGTATTTACAATCCTAACCTGACTTCCATTTCGAAGTGTGGAAACATGTTGCTTCTCTTTCAGAATTCTCATTTATTACTATAAATGAAATAATGAAATTTATACAATCAATAGTATTACGCAGAAATTGTTTTGTTTTCTAGAAATAGATTATTTATTGAGTGGACCATAACGACAGAAATGATATTCTCAAGTTCACATAACGTAGAATTTCAACTTTGAAATCGAACATTATTAAATTAGGATTGATATTATACTCACAGGTGAGTTGACTCTCCAAGGGGTGTTTGCCAACTGGTTAAGGGCATCGAACGATGGATATAACTGACTTGGTGGAGCCTCCCGCATTCTTCCATTTTGTTGTAAAGCTTGAAATGGTAGTCTGTAAGACAAAAATATATCTATTTTATAACAAACAAAAACCGTTTCACTAAAGGCGAAGAAGCATGAGTTACTGTATCATGGAATGGAGATATTGTTTTACGTGCACAAGTAATTTGTTTACAATATAAAATTTCAATTTTTTTATGAAAACTTCTATCTTCAGTTTTATTATTCAGAAAATATTTTTTCTACCATCCTACACAGACAAGACATCGGGATGATTTCTTCTTTGAAGTAATTCAAATTTTCAACTTCCAAATTCCTTTATTGCCACAATTTTTTTTTAATACAACAGAAATTGATACAACTCATTTATTAGAGTAATTACCGAATAAAAATGTTTCCTTTCAAATATTTGGCACCAACCAGCAGAAGGATAAACCTTGTTCGCTGGTGGGAGTAATACAGTTCAAACCTAATAAAAAAGTATTTCCCTTACAAGCCAACGTCTCGTATCAAGCAAAAAGCGAGAGAAAAAATAAAATAAACAAAAGAAAGAAAATCAAACCACAGACCATTCTATCATTCCAAATTTTCCAATTTAAAAAAATATTTATATTTTATACAAGACCTCTGTTTACAATAAAGATAATACTTTCTATTATTCAAGTTATGAAAAAATTCAGATGGCAACAAGTTTATTAATCTGCTGCTAATGAATAATAGAAGCTCGAAACTTCAATAAAGGTGCTTTCTACAGTGTTCATTGAGTCGCGCACATCAAAAAGGTCGTGAAGTAATGTATTTTATTTGGTATTATTCATTTGTTATTGTTATAACTTTTATAAACATATAAACTTATATAATAACATATAAACTTATTTCCAACATTTTATGTCTTATGACATATATTCAAAATGGCTGCCTTGTTCATTAATACACGCACGAATTCGTTTTAGCATGTTTGTTAACATTTTGTGGAGTATGCCTACACTAATATTGTTAATCTCCCTTGTAATGTTCATTTTCAGTTCATTCAGTGTTTGAGGCCTATTTTTATAAGCCATTCCTTTAAGATAAACCCCACAGGAAAATAATCTGGAGGCATTAAATACGGCAAAGAGAAGGAACACTCGTTGCTCTTGGGAAAACGACATGTTTACCTTATCGTAATCTAAACAATACTGCAGACCTGTTGTAACCTGTACTCACAATAATGAGCTTTACATTGTTTATATTACCAGTGGTGCTACCTTGCCATTAAACTAATATTAAAAACTCGTTTATTTGGATAAGCGCGACTTAATGAACGAACTGTACTTCACCACTAATTACACTATACATTATGTGTTCTATGCATATTTGATATTTTATTTAAATCTTTAATAACAATACCAATAATTGGTAAATTATGCTCCCCTTATATATATACATTATAAATTCATTTATATTTTTGTTACTATTAATTGAACTTAAAACAATTTACAAACGAATATTTCTCAATCAGAATAAATTGGCTGAATAGGATAATGTGAATCATTTAGTAGAAATTACATCAACGTATCTAAAAGAATGTGTTTCCTTATTTGAAGGGAAGTGATAGCCGATTGCCGTAGCAGGTATCTGTTCAATCAGAGATAAGCTACGAAACTCCTGGGCGCTCTTTGTAAGGGTGACCGATTGGATTGGTCAGCAAAAAGAATCTGTTCTCTGCTGTAAAATCACTTCCCGGTGTTTCGGAACCCACCTAAAACTGTAGGTCCAACTCATCAATCACCATCATCCAATTCATTATCCACGCACAGGTCTCAAAACCTATGTGAGCTTCATCCTCAGAAAAAATTCTTCCTTCCATTTATCTATTTTATAAATGCAAAACAGTATTTTTTAAATTTATTTTACAAACATACAGTTAGTGTCAGTGAATATAATTTGCATAGTTACCTGATCATGTCAGATTTAACGACAAGGTATCCACCGCTGTCCACAGACGTCCAAGGCATAGGAGGACAAACCATGGGAACCAAATTCACATCGAATTTCAGCTCTTCTTGTTGTGTGGTGTGCAGCAACCTGAAACACAATAAGAATGGAGTCATGATATTTCATTCAGTTTCAACCTGAAATTAATTAATTTAACCACAGCGTACAAAAAAGACTCATCACTGTACATGACTACATTAGCTACATTTGCAGATGACACAGCAATTCTTTCAGTTGCAGATAAAGTTTAAGAGTCTACAGAAAAACTACAAAGAGCAGTTAATGAAGTGAACACATGGACAAATCATTGGCTCCTTAAACTCAATGATACAAAGTCTGTGCATGTGAATTTCACTAACAAGAAAATCCAATATATTCCAGTTTACATTAATGAAAAAGTCATTCCTCATGCAAATACTGCCAAATATTTGGGTATGACGCTGGATGTCAAGCTCAAATGGAAAGCACATGTCAAGAAGAAAAGGGATGAACTAGGAATCAAATTCAGGAAAATGTATTGGTTGCTGGGAAGAGGATCCAAGCTGTCTGTATACAACAAAATTCTTCTGTACAAACAGCTACTGAAGCCTGTATGGACCTATGGTATTCAACTTTGGGGCTGTACCAAACCATCTAATGTACAAATAATACAACGTTTTCAAAACAAAGTACTGAGGAATATAGTAAATGCTCCTTGGTACATCAGGAATGCTGATCTTCACCGTGATCTTCAAGTGGAGACAGTCACTACAGCGATAGAGAGGTTTGCAGCTAAGCATGAAGAGAGACTCCACCAACATGACAACATTGAGGCAATCCAGCTGCTTGACGTTTGTGATCTGGTCCGGAGGCTCGACAGAATAAAACCACATGAGCTAGAGAAGTGAAGTGTGCTTATGTGTTTAGTGTACAAAAGAAGGTGATAGTGTTCAATTTCAAGCCTTGAAATGTGATCGAATAGTAACCAAACCCAAGTATTATATAAGTTTGGTAATGTCTCTACTTAGTAAAATTAGGATAGAATAAATAGCTTATTAGTTTCTAACTAGGTGCTAATTCAAATAATAGGGGAAAAAACTGTACATGACTAATTAAACTTCAATTATGAAAATTAATCATGGGCTTGATTGTAAGACAGATAAGCTTCACGAAAAACATTCCTTCTCAATGTCAAGAAGTATCAACATTGTAAGGAATTGCAGGATTGCAAAGGTAGCCTATGCCATTTGCTAAATCGCTGGTAGTCATAGTTTTATGGGCGTGCGGGCGATAGAGGGGATCACGAACACAAAAACAATTGATTGTATTCTACTGTTTTGGTTGCTGCTTGTCTTCCGCTTGTCTTCCCATAAACAAGAAAATCATATCACATTGTGCAAAATTCAACCATCTACATTATTCAAATTTAAATTTTCACGTCGTTTTATTTCACCAAATTACAACTTCAAAAACGCAGAATAAAATACTCGTAAGCAAACAAAAATAATAGACTATCGTGAGCAAAATAAATAACAATTATACTCACAAAAATTGAACAACTCTATTTTGTCTGTGAGTAAGAGTTCTACCAAACCAATTTACGGAAAAGCCTTCAACGAATAGCGCATGAAACTATGCTTACTTACTTTGAGAGGAGCGGATGAGGTTTGACCTCTTCTACTGAGCGATTGCTCTGCCTCCTAAATATCAGGTAGAAAGCTGGTAGATAGTGCCTGGAATAAATAACTTTGTAAACATAACACAAAGATAAATGATACTTTTTTTTAGATTTTAAATGTATGTTTCTTCAAGGATATCTTTTAGCATTATTATTATTACTAACTTTTCATGTGAAATTTAACGACTTGCAGTCAAATATTTGTTAAGAATAAGTATAACTCACTTAATCTGTAGGCCGAGCGCTTTCGAATCTATGAGATCCATCTTCAGAGCCCTTCTTCTGAAGATGGATCTCATAGATTCGAAAGCGCTCGGCCTACAGATTAAGTGAGTTATACTTATTCTTAACAAATATTTGACTGCAAGTGGTTAAATTTCACATGAAAAGTTAATATTAACAACGCAGTTCGTCATGGAACAAGAAATCCAGGAATTGTTACTACCATTATTATTACGTTGAGCCACAGGTCTGAGCAGTGCTCAAGTGGCATGTAACATGTCATAAATAAAAAGAGAAGAAAACAAAGAAATTATAAATGCATTTGTGTAAAACAAAAATGACAAGCCAAGCCGTAAAGGCACTACAACATTCCTCTACAGTATAGGGACACACATCCACCAGCACATCAGTAATAAATGACACGAATAGCCTATGAGCACCACATAACCTTATTCCTTCAGGAAGACAATTGAAAAGCTTGAGCTCAGAATAATACGGTCCCCCATCCAGAAGACTAAGCAATAGCAATGATGAGTTATAGCAATGATTATAGCAATGATGAGTGGCATTAGGCAATAGAATATGGCCTACTAATCAATTGTTCTATTCATCTTTTCTGCATCAAGTTCTTATACATAAAGAACAAGAGAGAAAATTTCCAGCAGAGTTCTTATTTCCTCTACAATCATGACCAAATTTGTTATTCATAGTAAATCACAAAAGAGAATGAGTCTTATGATTGTAGATTTATGATTTACTTGATTTTAATCATAGATCTTAAACTAGTAAAGCCTCTTTGCTTGCCTCTCATCTTAACCCTAGTTGTAATACTTTCTTTCAAATTAGAAAATAATGAATACTAAACAACAGCACAACTATTTAAAATCAAAAATTAAATAGGGTTTTTATGAGCTCTCTGAAGTATGCTGAAAGTAATCACATTTACAGTACCAAATGTAATAATAATAGCGAATAGCAAGGTAATTAGAAGACACTCTTGATAAATAGTATTTACAATTAACAGTACCAAGAAACTCGACAACTATTATACACAACTACTGATAGAAAATAACCGTTCTTTCAACTTACTCATTTTTCTTATTTTCTCCAAGTTTGAAACAGTTAACATCTATCTTGATATCGTGTAAAATTATGTTGTACAAGAACTTTCCAATTCCTATGAGTACTGCATTCGGCCAATTTTTCTCGTCAACAAACTGTAAAAAATATCAAAAGGTTTAAACAAATTGTTCATTTACAAAAGAATAAGAACTGACAATAAAAAACAGAATAATAAATAAACAAGAATAAAAATATGAGAAATAGAATAGCAATAAAAAACATTGATTTATTCTATAATACACCGTATTGTTATAAATGGGTTGTGAGGTTTTTGTCACATATAAATTAACACGACAAATGAAAGCAACTAGCATCGGAATCAAAATCAGTATTTATCACGTATGATTACTTCGTTTTTTTTTTTTAATTTATCTTACAACAGATTTGGAAACAACAGGTTTTGACAGTACAAAGCTGTTTCCTATAATGAAATTTTCAAAGTTCATAGTATAGTAACATGGTATTTCTTAATCTAAAACCAGAAACGAAATATACAGATACAACATGTTTGTTGACTAGACTTAGTTTTTTTTTTTTGCAGATGTTTGCTTGCTTTTTCAAAAGATTATTCTAATTCTTGCGGAAAATGCCCATTGTGTTTACAAAGTTGGACTACATAGGTTGGAAAACATACATTTTTGAGGCTCATTATCAGTTCTGGAACTCATCAATAAGACAATATTTATTTATAATTGAATGTTACAATTTTTTCCACGAACCAATTTTCTTATTGAGATTACAATAAAGATAAAACAGAAAATCTTCTAAACTGATGTAAAGATGGAAGAGATAGCCGTGTGCCGTAGCAGGTATCTGTTCAATCAGAGATAATGAAATAATGATGAAATAATGAAATAAATTTATTCATCCACAACAATTTACAATAAACAGAAAAACATTCTCATCACAATAAAAAAGATCTATATACCATATAGATAACACATAAAACTATGCTATGAAAAAAAGCTACATAATACATTAAAAAAAAAACAATAAAAATCGTAATAACGACAAGATTCTTTTCCTTAGATGAATAAAAGAAAAACATCCCGAGGCCTAGCCTGTGTGGGATAGTATGTAAATTCATACTTATAGTAGAGAACTATATATAGATGGTGCGACCGATAAGATACGAAACTCCTGGGCGCTCTTTGAAAGGGTGACCAGCAAAAAGACTCTGTTCTCTGCTGTAAAATCACTTCCCGGTGGTTCGGAACCCGCCTAAAACTGTAGGTCCAACTCATCAATCACCATCATCCAATTCATGACCCAAACACAGGTCCCAGACCTATGTGGGCTTCATTCTCCGAAAAAAGAGAGAAAAAATGTTAATGAGAAGCGTAATGGATAGAAACTTACCACAGATGCACCTTGCTGATTCAAATAAACTTGCTGCTGCCATTCTTGTCTCGAATTATTACTTAGATATTCTCTACAATTCGGATTCACATACCAATCACAGTAGCTACGATATATTAACTGGGACTTCTCCAACACACCTCGCTGTTGCTTGAACTTGACTACGTACCTAAAATAAACGTGGAGGAAAATTGAAAGTCTAATTATTAGAAGAATTTCATAAAAATAATACAAATAGTAAAATAGTAGTTTATGCAACGATTTTATTTTGACCCTTATTAAGGCACGAGTTAGATGTAAGTTATAACACGAGCGAATGCGAGTGTTATAAATATCTCCCGAGTGCCTTAATGGCCAAATAAAATCGTTGCATACACTATTTTATCTACGACCACTAGTATACATTTAATTAAAACAATTTCATTTTACCTGTGACTGTCAGAGATACCTAACCTCTCATCTCAAATATGAGAAGTTATAGTAGATTGTTAGGTTAAAGTAGCTGGTGTAGCAGTTTGATGAAATCAGCTGATAGTTTCACAATATTGAATTACGATATTGATTCCATCAAAAATGCTTCTGATTGCTCCAGAACCCGTGTTATAAAGTAGAACCTGTACTATAATGAGCTCTTTATGCAACGGGTCTCAAAAAGCATTTCGAAAAGACAGCTGTTTTGGCATCAATTGTGAAACTGTCATGTATACATTATGACATGGTCGTAGATAAAATTTGAATACAAACTTGGTTTAAACATAATAATATCACAGGAAGTGATAACTCTCACCCTCAACCATCCAGTTAAGTCTTAGATAGATAGACAATTGTCTTTTATTGAAGCACTTCAAAAGTGCTGTGGGCGAAGTTGAGGCATAAGAGCCCCCTCTTCCACTTAACCCACATTATTAAAAAAAATAATAACTTTACAATAAAAAAGTAGATGAATATAATAATAATTTTACAATGCAAGTACTGTGAATTAAGTTGACAATATTGATAAATTGAATTGAAGACTTACCTCGACCTAACTTTCTTTCCTAAATCACGATAAAGCTGCACTGTAGTTGGACTAAAAGCTTCTGATCCTTCAGCAAGCTTGATAATTTCCTGTAGGAAGAACCAGCATCATGAGAATTTCACATAAAAAATGGTTAGATATGGTTGGGCTACATAACAGTTACGCGTAAGGGATTTTTTTAAATAAGTCAGCAATATTAGGGAAGTGATAGCCGTGAGCCGGAATCTGTCAATCAGATAGAGATAAGCTGCGTTCTCCTGGACACTCTTCGTAAGGGTGACCGATTAGATTGGCCAGCAAAAAAACACGGTTCTCTGCTGTAAAATCACTTCCCGGTGGTTCGGGAACCAACCTAAAACTGTAATTCAGCTCATCAATCATAATCATCCAACTCATTACCCTCGCACAGGTCTGACCTATGTGGGCTTCATCCTCCAAAAAAATTAGTTACAACAACTTCATTGCAACATTTGATGAGTTATTAATCATGAGCTCGAATTATGGAGTTTTTGCTTTATGTGTGATAAATTGGAATATAGTGTGGCCGAATCAGCAGTTCCTCTTTAGGCACCTCTACAGATTACAATTGTTTGAGTGTGTATGATACATAGGCAAATGTATTAATTTATGCTTCATGATAATTTCAATTATGTAATTGGTGAAAAAGAAGCAAAATGGGGAGTAAGAATAAATATATTCATTTATATGAACAAATTAACAATAAATGCAAATTAGCAACAGACCAGAGTCCAAAACTGCTCTCTTCACAAATTTTGATCGAGCTATTTCATGACCTGACATACAGAAGTCAGGAAACATAAATTATACAACCTGCCAGCCCGCAGTTGACCAACTGTTAATAATTTCATATAAAGATTTCAGATTGATGAATGCTAACCCAGATGAGTAACATCGACTCAATCAAGTTTAACAATCAATCCACAACTAATGAATATTATTTCCAAGATTAATTATTGTCAACATGTTCACAGTAAACTAAAAAACAACTTACTTCATATTCAAAAACATCAACAATTTCTATTCACCAATAAATAAATTTCTCATCATTTCTCCTATTGAGATATGTTTAAAAGAAATATCGCAACTGACTTGAACTTACTTGCATAATGATATCCTTATACTCCTCTGGGTCTAATACTTTCAAGTAAGGAAATAACGTGGCATACTTATTAGTTTTCATATTAGTTTGAGCAGAGTTCAATGCACTGATATCTCGTTCCATTCCTTTCATAATAGACTTTTCCCACAACTTCTTCATATTGTCAAGTTTTTTTCGCTGAAAATATTGTCAAAGTTATAGTTCATAATTCATTTATGTGCAGCCAATATACAATTAGTAATGCAGGCTAAGTCATGATCAAAGTCATATTTCAATATTCACTAATAACAATAATTACTTTAAATATTTTCTAAACAGTTTTTTAAATATATACTTATTTATACAAATATATAATGACTCAAAATTTTAAACAGATACATTACAGGATGTTGCAAATAGAACATTAAAATGAATTAATGTTACTTAAACAGAATTTATTAATTTCGAATTCCTTTAATTGCTATTACTTTATACTGAAGACTTCCGCAATGGCGGATATTGACAACAGCATTGAACAGCTATAAAGTAATAGCAATTAAAGGAATTCGAAATTAATAAATTCTGTTTATGTATATTTGTCAGTTTATTCAATTGTCAGTCACTTGAAACTAACTAATGTTACTTGATAACATCTCGTCAACAGAGTAAAACGCCTTCTCCTTGAACCATTTCGTAATTGTGTCCCTGAAATTTTTACATTCTTCGTCACATATAGCTACTGGCAGCGTATTGAATAATTTTATCCCAGTATACAAATACATTTATATGCAAAGTTACATTTATATAAGCTTTTGAAAAAAATTACTGGGTGTGACATGCCAGATTCCTACAAAATAAGGGTTGAGATTTGAGAGTTGCTGGAAACGTAGCAGTGTAAACAAGATTTAATTGTGTTGATACCTTTAACTGTACTATTTTAATACAAACATTATTTTCAAGCTACCGTATTGAATAAAATAAATCAAGGAAATCACACCGATTATGCATTCACTATCCATAAAGCACATGAGAAAGCAACCACGTAGCTAGTGACTGTCATTTTATTGTTAACTAAAACTGAACTATGGACAGCTTGGATAGAAAGTTATGACAACGCATCAACAATGAAAATAAGCATAATATATTGGTAGTTCGGAACTCACTTAAAACTCATCAATCACCATCATCCAATTCATTACCCACGCACAGGTATCAGACCTATGTGGGCTTCAGCCTCCGAAAAAAAACATTGAAGATAAAGATTGGTAATATTTTATGAACTTGATCAATAATGAAACGACTCTTCACGCAAATATTTCTTCAGATAATACTTATTGATTATTTATTATAATTTTGCGTTTTTCTTTTCAATTACAAGTTACCAAGTCAATAATTTCAACACAAAATAGATAAAATTGAATATTTTAGTTAATTTTACGAAGTTATAAGGGTTTGCGAGTTCAGGTAGACACCTTAAGATAGTCGATAAAACTTAACTTCTTTGATTTCTTGTTCCATAACGATCTGCGTTGTTAATATTAACTTTTTATTCGGCCAAATGTGAATACATTTATTATATATTCACAATATAAAACTCACTGAAAGTTGTTAGATTTACAACAAAAAGAACTTAACTCACTAACTGTTACTCACATAGGCTAAAACATGAGTTGTGGGCTCAGCACGTTTCTCAACTGATTTCACCACAACAGTTCCCTGTATTTCGTTTCGAAGTTGCTCAAGGGCAAGCTCTCTGATGTTTTCAGCATCCATTATGCCTTCAATCGCAGACACTAGATTCGAAGAATTTTTCTGAAATCATAACAGTTTTCCTATAAAAGTTGAACAAGGTAGTACAAAAGTTGATACAAGTAACGTATCCCTCAAGCGATACAAGTAACATATTGTAAAATTGAAATTGACGTCAATTTTACTTATGTTGTGAAACTTCATAATAAAATTGAGCAAGAATAAATATTTGTCACGCGAAATGGGACAAGTCAAGGCATGAAACCAATCCAGTGCTCTAGTAATAATTGTAATTGACACATTTTCATGCTTAATTTTTTCTATTAGATTGGAAGAATCATTAAAAAACATACACGAAGAAAACATAAAATTAGTTTGCGGTCATCAAATTAGGCGACTGACTAGCATGTTGCATTGTTGTCACTTCGGCAACTGACTTCAAAGAGAGAAGGGCGATATTCATAACAGTGGTGCACAAATCGACAGAAAATATTGACCACTGCCTAAAAGACAACACTGCACCTCTAGCCAGCCACTAGTTTCAATGATCAATTCATAAATTTATTGACCGCTGAACAGTGTTTGTCCCTAAATGTTTATAATGCTTTATGCATTCTTCTGAGATGGTATACAAATAAATCATCGTCATCATCATCATCATCAATAATGAACAAAATGGACAATGCCAATTCCACTATTTTTGAACCATAAAATCCATTTCAATATACATTTTATACGTATCATGGATGTTACATGTTACAGGAATTTATATTTCATATATGTACGTACATATATATATATATATATACATACAAGTGAAAGGATCTAATGTCTGTTTATGATGTTTTCTTCATGTTCTGGTACTTTATTGATTACTTTCTTTTCGCATATTTTCGCATACAGTGTATATTTTATGGAAATAAAGATGATTTGATTTGATGTAAGTCATCTTCAATTATGACTCACAGTCGCAGTCAGTTGTAAATTACAAATAAGGATGTTAACCATGTTTAATGAAATGCATTGGTAAAATACTATTTACTATATGCATTTATGTCTTCGTGTTAATTTTATCCATCATTTTTTATATTCTCCGGTATCATGGTTTTCGTAGTTATGCTTCAACTGTTATTAATTTTATCCAGCAGTGCAACTGCCATCCTCAGTGTTATTAATTTAGGATGTAGTATTTAAAAAAATTTTTTTTCCTACAGTGACCTGAAAAAGTGCCTATTTTTGCACTAACTGTAGCATGCAAAATAGTCTATTCCTGCACCAGTGCGGGAAATTACTTTTCCGCACTCCAGATTTGCAACCTAACAACACAAAATAGTGTGCATGTAAAACGCAGGTTCCCTATTCTGCATTCAAAAATAGGTTGGCTACTCTGCTTCAGCACCGAAATAGTTGTTGTAGTTGGTGTTGTTAAAATCGATTTGATTTGAAGATAGGTTATGTGAGGAATTGTCAGGTTATGTAGGTCCTGTTTTGTTCTGTTTAAATTACTTTATACACTACTGTAGGAAAAATTTAATGTGTAATACGAGCGCAAAGTACTGTTTCTGCACTCGAGAAACTGTTTCTCTAGATGCAGAAAAACGCTATTTTGCACTCTAGTTACATAAATAGCTATTAATTTTGCAGTGCGCCAAAATGCAATACTAATAGTAATAGCTTTCGGTGCCACGCACGGGTTTTTAACCAATATGGTACCTAATTTTCTTTCATTTTAGTTTGTAATTTTTCAAAAAATTCAGATTTCTAGTAAAATTTCATAAATTTATTGCCTTGTAAACACTTTTTCGTATTTTGTTTCATCTGATTCCCTAAAACCCAGAACTTACTCAATGCATGGAATAAGGAAGTTATAATAATAAATAGAAATGATTACCTCATTCAAATGCTTCAATAAATCGCATGAGTAACATATGTCTGTGGGTAATACAGTTGGCTTGTAATTCGGGTCCACAAGATGAATTGCTTCCAAGACTAGATTTCGTTGATCATCGAGGAAAGAACTGTTTTCAAAGAGGCCATCCAAACTATAACCCTGGAAAATAATTGCAAATTAATGATAGTATGGAACAGGGTTTCTCAAAGTGTGGTCCGTGGACCCCTGAAGATATTTGAATTGTTATTTTAAAAAGCACAATAACACCTATAAAACATGTGTACAAAAACTATTCGCTTTTTCCATCCCAAATAATATTCCCTCTATTTTAAATGAATATCTTTCAATGGTTATTACGACTAAATTAATAAAAATTGTAAAGGGTAATTTTTTAGGGGTTCGCAATGACATTGGTAATTCAGGAGGTCCAGGAAAAGCAAGTTTGAGAACCCCAGTATGGAGCATCAGAAGAAAATAATTACCAATTGGAACCATTATTTATTGTAGGCCTACAAGCGTGAAAAATAATATAGAATTGAATGAAAAAATATCATTAATCATTCAATGTTTTCCGTTATTACAGAAATCTGAATCGTATATCTCAAAGGATATTGGTGTTTTCATATTCAATTCTTCATACAAATAAAAATGATGAAATGTACAATGTTATTGTAAAAAAGGAGGAATAAATCATTTAATCATCCTTTGAGCCGCCTAATTTCGTGACGTGAAGTATAGGTGATTTTTATTTTAAAATAACTCTAGTTTGTTTAGAAAGGGCACTGGAATGATCTATTCTATCTATTCTTACTAGTAGTTCTGTGAACAGTAGACCTCACTCGCTCAACACTCACACATAAGGGGATGACATTTTCGACAAAAGTTGAAGAGCGTTTTCAACTCGATTTTGATTCCTTAATCTTTTATTGAGGACAGAAACTGTAAAAATCAATATTTGAAAAGACCAAAGTTTATGACGCCGCCTAGAAATCACCCCTCGTTTGAGAGACAGTGAGAAAAATGAAGGGTTCTCATGCATTTTTAGCAGCTTTTAATATCAATAAATCTCCAATAATAAAAAACAGAAATTATTCATCAAATAAATGATGAATTTATTTATTTACTTTTTCTCATCCATCTTCCATTCCCAATTTTCATCAACTAAAATTTTGTTGTTTTTTTACCTGTGATGATCAACATAATATCACTATCATCATTATACTATCTGGTTTTTCTTTGCAGCTATACGTTATATTTTTTTATCATAATATTTTCTGACCTAAAAAATATTGAGGAACATTGAAAGACAAAAAATTGAATAACATGTGGAGACGATGACTGAGAGATAGGCAGTCCAAGACTATAAAGAATGTGTTGTGTAAACACACTGCTTAGGACCAAGCATGCATGCACACACACACACACGCACGCGCACTTGCCAGTTACAATCTACTAAACTGGATTCTACTAAGCCTAGCTGGCCCGACGCGCGTTCTCAAAAATTCTCCTTCATTTTATTATTCGTCACCTCCCGCTGAGGTTACATTTCAAATTAGGAAAGAAGTTAGTCCTAGGGCTCTTCCAGCTGATCATAGAGGCCTCCTTCGTTGTTTTATTAATCACCACCTCTGAATGAAGAAACGTTTCAAATTTAAACCTACGACTATAAGGGTAGAAGCTAGGTTTTTGATTTTATTATTCGCCACCTCCCGCTGAGGCTGCATATCAAATTTCTAGCTGCATTGATTAACAGATGTCATCAACCTGGCATAATTACATTTCATCACACCCATTCATATGTTTCCTACATATTGCAAGGCTCTGACTGTATGGTAGCTTACATGCAAAGTGCAAAGTCTTTTGCTGTTCGAAGACAGCGTAAATAACGCTGCTAAGGGGCCTGCAATATGATTAAAAACTGTTGACTTCTATCAGCTGTTCCTCTAAGCTGTTTGGCCGGCAAGTTCAGTAGGTTAGGTCTATAAAATGGATTAATTAATAATAATTATTAGCTCCCGTATTAAAATTTGAAAAAATATATACATCGCTGGGCCTAGGAATAAGGAACATCCATATGAAAAATCATAGCAATTGGTCTAGGCGTTCGTCTGTAATCGTGAGACAGAGAGACAGAGGAAATGTCGATCGTCTGAAAGGATAGACCTCACTATCGTTCGGTCAATCAACAATAATAATACAGTATTACTCATAATTTCAATCAATATCAAAATATTGATACTGTATGGCTAAATATAGAAGGTTTACATCAATAAACACACTTACAAGTTTTTGCATGTCACATATTGTATTTCTTATATCCTCCAGCAGAGAATTTGGTTTGGAACGGATGAGGCACTCTAAACGCGCAGTGAAAGAGTTGTAGGATGGCGTCAGATTGAGTCCTTTGGCTATTCCCCACACCTCTTCAAATTTTTCCAATTTTCCCTGAAAATTCAATAATTAATTAAGAACATAGATGTGGGCAAAACTGACATTTTTTTAGAATGAAGCCCACATAGGTCTTAGACCTGTGAGCAGGTAATAAGTTGGATGATGGTGATTTATGAGTTGGACCTACAGTTTTAGGTGGGTTCCGAACCACCGGGAAGTGATTTTACAGCAGAGAACAGTGTCTTTTTTGCTGGCCAATCTAATCGGACACCGTTACAAACAGGACCTAAGAGAACGCAGCTTATCTTAATCTGATTGAACAGATACCAGCTACGGCTCACGGCTATCACTTCCCTACTTTACAACATGCACAATAGTAGTGATTTAGCCAAATTTTGTTTTATATTAAACATAATTATTCTAATAAATCTCTTTGAGATCCTAGTAAAGATCGAGTATGCATTTCAGGTTTAATCACGGCAATATCGATTAGATATTGTGACAGTTTGAAAAAGATAGAAAAATGAAACATTATTCATAAGAAAGAATCTATTTATATTATTATAAATATTATTTTATTTATATTACTGTATATTTATATATTTTTCACAGATTGAATAGCCTATTGTTTAAAAATAGGACAATAACATATACGTTTATTAATATTAGAACTCAAATCATTATTCATACGCAGGAAAAAGTGGAAATTATTCATTCATAGGGTGGTGATTGGTCATGCGGTGAGCGTGGTGTTCAAGTGATCGTGATGTTCAGTCACGGCCGCTCAAGACTGCGCTTGGATGGGTGACCGTGCTTCAATGACTTGATGTTACAAGCTTTATTATCACTTACCCGGTGGTTCGGAACCCACCTAAAAGAGTAGGTCCACCATGTTCCCCGTAACATGGCTCAAACGGCGAGGTGGAACTACCCGTAAGGGTCTCCCCACCATTAAAAAAAGCCATACGCTTATTATTATAGGTAATAGGTAGTTCCACTTCAATGGAAGGCTGTTCATGTTCATCCCAGACCCTTGAAATATGATCATTTAGATTGTTCCAAGTGACTAGTTCGCACTTTTGATTTTTTCTATTGCTGATGATACCCACATGAGTCCGAGACTTGTGCGTGGGTAATGAGGTGAATGATAACACATAGATGCTCCGCCAGACGGAGGAGCGAGATTCGAACCCACGACCGCTTAAACGACAGCAACCCCAACCGGGGCGTCAATTTGTCAATTTTGAATTGGGACAATTTTTTTGGAGGATGAAACCCACATAGGTCTGAGACCTGTGCGTGGGTAATGAATTGGATGATAGTGATTGATGAGTTGGACCTACAGTTTTAGATGGATTCCGAACCACCGGGAAGTGATTTTACAGCAGAGAACAGTCTTTTTGCTGGCCAATCCAGTCGGTCACCCTTACAAAGAGCGCCCAGGAGTTTCGTAACTTATCTCTGATTGAACAGATACCTGTTACGGCATTATTGTTATGGTAAATTCAATAATAGGGGTTCAGAACATATTCCTTCAAAAATCTAGGATCATGAATGAGTGACAATATCTAAATATCGGAGCTCAATCACAGGATGTTATTCTATTGAAAAACATAAATTTATACAGAAATGAAAAGGTTTCGATAAGATTTTAGTTTGAATGATCATAAGCTAGTGCGAAATATTCCATAAAAATTCTTAGTAAGGGGTCAATCTATTCATTATGGATGAGAAGAGTTAAGGTGAAGGTGTACTTTACCTTGGATGCAAAGCCGGAGAGAAGGGTGTCTGTTATTCTAACGTCACTTGGCTTCAAAGAAGATCGATGACTTCCACGCTTTACATAAAAATGTAACGTTGCCAATGCACGATTAAGAAAGCCACAGCTCACCTGAAACGAAAGTTTTCAATTAAAAGTAATTTAACTGAATTGTATTAACTAAATTTCGTTTTTATTCGATAGGGAATGTAATAAATTTTATATTCAAGCCCAGAAGTGAATTGATGTGTTTTGGAGGATCTGTACCTACAATATTAGGTCTTTACTATTGACTAATATAGCCTACTAATATATTGACAAATTTACCAAATTTTAACATGAAAGTACACAAACACAACATCTGGCAGTTATTCCTTTAAATTTTTAAAGCCCATAAAATGGTTCTAGCTAACCCTAAATTGAGGTCTCAATTAGTTGTTACCCAAAAGATATTAAAAAATATTAATTTTAGGTGGACCAATGAAATCAAAATGATCTAATTTATTAGTTAATTTCACTGAATAATATATACAAGAATGAATTTATTGGAACCAATGATAAATCAACAATTAATAATAATAATAATAATAATAATAATAATAATAGTACATTTTTCAATCCTCGAAAATTACATAATAAAAAACACATCACATTTCATTGTACAATTTTTAAGAGTTTGACACATGAAAAATGACCAAGAGAAGAATAACTTATAAATCATAAATAATACATAACTTGAGAAATAATAACACAAAATTAGAAATATAGATTTACAAAGTATTGCCATTGATGAAAAAAAGAAATGCAAGTAAAGCCAACCAAGAAAAAAATGATAGCAATATACAAACTCAAAGCAGGTGAGACAGAAAGCCTACCTTATACATGAGCGGGAGTTCAACATAAAATAATTTTGTAATGATAATGCAAACGATTTGACAGAAAGATATATGAAAAGATGAGTAATGTATGGAGAAGAATGACAATGAGTTAGTGAAAGGAGGCGAAAGGATGAACAGAGAAGACAGCAAAACTAAAGAGAAGAAAAATTCAACTAAGCATAAATAGTTGACATACGAGCGCTTTTTAATATTCTTCGAAGTAAAGTAATCTTTATTAGGCAATACTCAAGTATTGAACAATGTATAAGCATTGTGCTGCATGAGAAAAATAACAAATCTCAATAATATAAGAGGATGTAGGATGACCCTCAGAAAAAGGCATTTTTCCTAAAATTGCTGATCGCAGATTACTTCAGATAAGTTTAAAAGGTAGATAACATTTCTTACACAAGCATCTATGTACGCCAAAAGCACTGAATTTAAACTCTCAAGTTTTCCAGATTGCTGAAGCTCTTTCAGTTTAACCTTTGCGAGTTCCTCTCTCACAATATCTCTGAAATAGAATTTAGAATTATATCAGACAAAAAAATAATAATAAATAAAACTACACAAAATGAGAGATATTGGATTTTAGAATATTTTTTATATTGCATGTGATCTCGTAAATCTTTGTCAATATCTGTAAATTAGTGTAGTAGAAATAAGGTTTGAGGTAGAACAAATTGGAACACAAATTCCTGGCGGAAATGGTATTTTGAAAATTGCCTTTCTACTGAAGGATTAAAGGTAGAAACTTGGTCTCAAATTGTAGATAATTATGTATAGTTTAACAAACGTTCGAATATAGTTTTCGTTCCGACTAACAGTTTGCGAGATATTTCGAAAACAACTGAAAAATATACTACAACTTCCAAGATGGCGGCCGAAAAAACAACATTCTAGCGCAGCAGTTAGGATGTATACTTTTAGTATGTTGATTAGTAGCCAACAACTACCATTTCCACCAGGAAACATTTATTTTTCAATCAGCTCTACGTCAAATTGTGCTAATTTCACAAACTACACTAAATGGGAACACAAAAATTATTTTCAGTTAAAAACTAAAAGGTTGATAAAATTTTAAAATGCTCAGTATCATTAGGTTGAGAAATCCAATGGCAAGTTTTCATTTTTTTAACGCAAATACTTAGATGACAAGATATCTAAACTACATAGGAATGTTGAAATGTGTAGTTGGTTGATTGATTCTCAAAAACAGATAGGAATACAGAGTAGATGCATACTGTTTGTAACCAAATCCCAACCATAATTCCATCAAGATTACTTCCCACACATATACGCTTTTTCAGTTTTCACGAGAGATTTTTGACCGGAATTAAACCTGAATATGATACCACAACTTTTAACAGCCTATTCTTATAACATAAAATACCTTTTAAAACAATGACGAGATACAACATTAATAGGGCCAGTGTAAAATATCATAAGTTATCATTATTTTTCACCGTTAAATACAGGCCAGGTCCACTATTTATTCTAATGCAATTATAAGTACTATTAATAATAGTCAGCCCATAATGTGAGACGATTTAATCAGTCAAATAATAATTAATAATAATAATAATAATAATAATTAATAATAATAATAATAATAATTAATAATAATAATAATAATAATTAATAATAATAATAATAATAATAATAATAATAATAATAATTAATAATAATAATAATAATAATTAATAATAATAATAATAATAATAATTAATAATAATAATAATAATAATAATTAATAATAATAATAATAATAATAATAATAATAATTAATAATAATAATAATAATTAATAATAATAATAATAATAATTAATAATAATAATAATAATAATAATAATAATAATAATAATAATTTTTTTTTTTTTTTTTTTTTTTATTAAGGCGTTTTGCCATTTGACATGTACATGAGCATGAACTATTGGCTGAAACCACCTCATGACATGGGGCTGGTGATGGGTTTGTCTGGATTAGTTGTGGAGAAGTTACGTTCTAATAATAATAATAATTAATAATAATAATAATAATAATAATTAATAATAATAATAATAATAATAATAATAATAATTAATAATAATAATAATAATTAATAATAATAATAATAATAATTAATAATAATAATAATAATAATAATAATAATAATAATAATAATTTTTTTTTTTTTTTTTTTTTTTATTAAGGCGTTTTGCCATTTGACATGTACATGAGCATGAACTATTGGCTGAAACCACCTCATGACATGGGGCTGGTGATGGGTTTGTCTGGATTAGTTGTGGAGAAGTTACGTTCTAATAATAATAATAATTAATAATAATAATAATAATAATAATTAATAATAATAATAATAATTAATAATAATAATAATAATAATAATTAATAATAATAATAATAATAATTAATAATAATAATAATAATAATAATAATAATTAATAATAATAATAATAATTAATAATAATAATAATAATTAATAATAATAATAATAATAATTTCTCTGGATGATACTGCGAAACATCCAGAGGAGTTTATTCAAAAAACAAACATACAGATATTAAAGAGAATCCCGACTCTTAAAATTGCTACTAAATATAATTTTATTCCTAGTTATGATACCCCACTATAATAATATGTGTTGGGGTGATCATATTAATATATTATTCTGCAAAATCCTAGCAATGTTGCTTCGCCGCTTGAATGGTTGATTCTTATGGGGGAACAAATTATTAGAGAGACTCGATCTCTTGTGAACTCCAATGTTTTAAAAATTAAATTTTAAATTTTTGTCTAGAAAAATATTGAACTCTTCAATTTACTAAAAGGAAATATACTATGTTCAAGCCGTTATATTTGCACTTAACGAAATTAAATATATGAGTAAAATTTTATTCAGTAATTATTGAACGCTATTATAGCTAAACAATACTGAATATATTCTATATATTGTGATAGGATGTAGGACAAACCAGTTGTATTGATAATAATTTATTAGAGTTTTGCCGATTGGACTATTTCTGGACTGTTTTCTGCAGTAAAATCACTTCCCGGTGGTTCGGAACCCACCTAAAAATGTAGGTCAAGCTCATCAATCACCATCATCCAACTCATTACCCACGCACAGGTCTCAGAACTATGTGGGCTTCATCCTCAAAAAAGCGTAAAAATAAATCTAAATCCACCAGAATTTTCATTTAACTTACTTCTGTTTCTTTTTTGCTCGTTTCTTGTCTTTTTTGTCACTAGTATCAACTGACGATTCATTATGATCGTCCACGGAAAGCAAAATTTTTTCCATTTCATTTTCTGCCACCGTCTCACCAAACTCATGTTCTTCGGCAACAATATCGCTTTCATTGATAGCTCCAACGGCTGGAAAAGTCTCTTCTGGGAAATGATTTTTGCCGGCGTGGATGACTGAGCTATTCCTTTTCAATTCGTGCAACTGCTCCAAGGTTATATTTGGATTTTCAGCAAGAAGAGAAACATCTTTGGCCTTCAGATTTTTAACTCTTGCTTTTGTCTCGCTATGACTTCCATTTAAAACTGAAAGCAAAAGAAGAGGAATATCATTCAAAATGAACGTGAACACTGATTCAACAAATTATTAGTTACTAAAAATGTTTGTTCACACAACGAGCTTTAATTCCATGTCCAAACTAATCGCTTGTGATCCGAAACAAGAGTGGTGAAGAGGAACAGATCATACATACTTCAGAAACAGATGTCACAGCTCAAATTATGACATAAACTGTGAAACCGATGGCTGTCCACAAATGTTTCGTTACAGGAATAAAGGTGACAGAAGCTTCCAGATACACATTCTGAAATTTGTGGTACCTCTCTTCTGGTTGTAAAGCTTTTATATAAAGAGCTTCAAATTGAAGGCAGTAACTTTTTAGAAAGTTGACAAAGTCAATAAAATTATAATAAAAATTTCATTATTTCAGGTCTAGTGCAATAACATTTCAATGAGTAAATTCAACATAAGTCTAAAAATAATCTGTATACTTAATTATTTCAGGTTTGAGCATTTTTAATTGTTCAATAACAAAGTTTTTTCTAACAAAGTTTGTGTTTTTAATGCGATAAAATTTCAAATAGCATAAAACCATTCTGAAACTTAATAAAATAAGGATTTCCTCACTAAAATAGCAAACTAAATGCGACTTTGATTGTGTATTAATTTAATAAAACTTTTCAAATTTTAATTACACAAAAATAATAACTGTAATTGTTTGTAACGAACAGTATGTAATGAATTAAAGCAGATTATTAAAAAATCTTTCAGATCAATTAAAAAAAAACATTTCAATTAAACAAAATTGATAAGAAATATAGAATGAGTAATCTATAGAAAGCTTCCACCGTCTTTATTCATCAATGAAGAGTTTCTTTATCAGAACCTTTCCACTTTTTGAGCTGTAGTATCCATTCTTAACACTCTGTATATGAGATAGAATCTGTAACAAATCTACTAAGAAGACTAGGAGATAAAACGAGAAGACTAAATATACTGTGATTTACTTTTCATAGAATAAGAAAAAAATTTAAATGGAAATTGGTAGTGCACAAGCATGCAATTGAGATTTTTTATTAGCAACGGCCGTTAACTTCCTTATCATTAAACAGTTCGTCAACTCCTAATTAGTCTCATTAAACTTTAGATAATAAAAAATGTATATTCAATCTACTAGAATTAATTTTTCTTCTAGCGTTCCCAGGAAATGCGACAAAAGTATTGATCTCTGATAATAAATATTGTATTATAAGATAATACTGCTGGGAGAGAATTTATCAACTCATAAAACTTACTAAATAAATTAGGACTTTAAATAATTTCCAAATTTTGAAAAATGATCTTGATAACGACGAAAGTTTTTCAAGAAATGTCAAAGCTTCAGTCAGTTGAATGCATTATATATGTATATGCTTCATATAGTATTGAACTGCAATACTTTAGATTTAAGACTTTAATTTATTTTCTGAAATGTTAATTTTTTTAAATTTATTGTGAATAAACTCATTATTGTCATGGTGGTTGTACAACCTGAAACCACAGACGTTGAATGCACAAAGCTCCTGTATATTCATTTGATTTGGTGGATATATTTACTGGAGAAAGTCAAAAGGTGTTACGAATCATCACTAGATACATCGTAAAGCACTAAATTTAACTTAATTCATTTTTTAATTCAGTATATGGGGTTATTTATACATTTAAAGAAAATAACCTAACCTAACATCTTTTCTTTTGTAGAACAATTCTATTTTGCTTGAGGATTGTGGAAGACATAATTGCCGATCTTTTAAAAACGTTTTTGTATATGAGTTGGAGAAAAAAGTACAGAGCGATAATTCTTTACTTACTTTCAAGAAGTTCTGCATACTTTTTCTTTTGCTGTCTGAAGCGTCTCCGTTTATTCAATTCACTGGTGATTGATGCCAAGTTATAGCTTGTAGAATGATGTCGTACACTATTTGTTAGAATATTAACAGAGTCTGCAATGAAGAATTATTCAAGATAATTAATTATCTTGTCAACATTTAGCAATTCAATAAAAATTGTAACATCTCCCTAAAACTTTAGGTCCAACTCATTACCCACCCACAGGTTTCCGACCTATGGGTGCTTTCCGAAGAAAATTGCAGCCGTATTTTGTACTCAATTTATTAAGGACCCGACAGGGTCTTATTAAGATCTAATCGTTGTCCGGCCGGCCGTCTGTGCCCTAGCGCTTGAAAGGAATTTTCAAGACTCTTGAAACTTGATATTTAGCTTCCTCATAGTCCAAGTGAGATCGCTATTTATTATAGAGTTTGGAGAATATAAAATAATTATGATGTTTTGACTAGTGAAAATCAAAACATTGGGCAGCTGAGGCTGTCGCTGTTCACATTAGAAAATCAAGGCATTGGGCATCACGAAGGCTGATGCTTAGCCCAATTATCCACTTAATTTTTTACAGTACAAGCGTTGACGTTTTTATTTTTGTTTGTGTTGAAATCTTTTTTTTTTATATTTTAAATCATTGAATTGAAAAAAAAAAACAGAGTAGATATTCAGGCATAATATATCTTCAATCTGTTGAACAAGAAGTAACGAAAGTCTTTTGCAAGAACTGCCGAAGCCCGATGTGCATTTTATGTGAATTGGGAAGCGTATGATATTCATAGAAATCGAAGCAGTTAAATGGTGCTTATGCCTATCAGAACAACTGATAATAATTTTATGTGAACTTGTCGGGTCCTTAGATACTCCGTTGTATTGGCTTATTAATTAACTACAGCTAAGCGTACGGTTTTTTTTTATTGATTTATCCTCCGAATAAACCGATACAAGTATCCCAGGCCCGACGAATTTACAGAAAACAATCAACACACTTGGACTATGAAGAAGCTAAATACCAAGTTTCATGAGTCTAGAATCTTCCTTTCAAGCGATAGGGCAAAGACGGACGGACAACGGCACGATCTAAATATGGCCCTGTCGGGTCCTTAATAACATGACAAATAATATAAAACCAAAAATTTGAAGAAATCAGACCCGGCCGCTACTTATCATTTACAACAAATAAAGACTATGGTAAGAGTTCATGGGAGCCCTACCCTAAATGTTAATTGGTCTATTCAAATTTTCTATGATAGCTTTAAAAATTTGAATAGATCGATCAGACGCAACTGGTAACATTTACCAGTTATACTCTCATGAACTCAACCTATGATACTAGAGTTGATGCTATTCAATATAAAATAGTATAATATTAACATAATACAATACACTCACGTTTTCCATCAGTAAAAATTGCCTGTTCTAGTTTCATGTAAAGTTTGTTGGGATCTTCAATGAATACTGCCTAGCATAGAATAGAATGCATTGAACGTAATGATTTACAGAAAAATTAAATTAGAAATAAGATAAATCAAACTAAATTGTCTCCTACAAACCTGAAACTGTAGGTACTTTTTTTGAGGTTATACACTTGCAGAATGTACATGACCTTAGAGGTAAGGCAGTAGAAGTCTTCGGAACAAAGCTATGACAGTAGTATCTTAAACTTCGCAATCTTGAAATATTGTACATTGTTTACAAATCAAACTGAACTACATTTTACAGCTAGTATCCATTGGAAGTTGACGTAATAACAAACAGAAAATCAAGAAACAATCGTCTCCATGTAGCAAATGCTACCATGCCGATGGGCAAGAAGCAACCAAGATCGCAATATGCAAGATACCGTCTGCCGTGTGCTGACTGTGTCGCTGAACAACTAGAGTGGTCCGTTTTTCTCTGAGTTAGGAATATAAACGTAGGCGCTAGTGTAGCGTTCATATTATAGCATGAATGTCACGATGTCAAAGAGAGCTGCCGTCAAGCGCAGCTAACGTCAAAGTGCACGCCGTCACCTGTGCTGAATTCTCAAGTGTACCAGGTTGGCGGTGCATGCAACGACAAACTGGCACTCACCCAGCGCCAAAGTTTGTAAAGTGCAGAATGCATAGTCATTTACATCAACCTTGAAGAAATAGGCAACATAGTGTTAATTTTACAAAGTATTATCAGGATTCACAATATTCTACTCACCCGTCTAGTTTCATGGCCACTACTTTGGTGTCAAGGACCATAACAATTGCTGTTTGACTTTATTCTAATTATGAACATTTTCAACCAGTTATTTGAAGAACTCAGTTGAGTGTTGTTTTTGATGATATCCAGACTACATTTTCAACAAATCTATGCTATTTATTGATAGTCTCATTATTGAAAACCTCATTAATGTAAATAAAACACTGTTGAATGATGTTTCACTTAAAGAACACTTACAATTTACTGAGAAATTGTAGGTTTCTATTTGTACTGTGTTAGTTTTCTATTAAAAGGTGAGGTTTGTACAAAATATTCAGTGAGTTATGGTGCTTGCACAGTGGAGCATCCAATACTCGATGATAGTCACCACTATGAAATCAAACACGTCATGCTGTGGGTTGATGGTACTCACACAGCTCGAATACGCCAAACACCATTCCACAGCATATGTTTGATTTTGCAGCAGTGACTATCATCAAGTACTGAGTGCTCCAATGTGCAAGCACCGTTACTCACTAGAATATTTTGTTAATGTTAAAAGTTCAATAATCACTCAATTTTTTTCTTATTTTTTCTATAAATATGTAGACAATTGAAACGGTTCACGCCACAAAATTAGGCTGCTGAAAAATTGCAGTGTTGCCAGCAGATGATATTAGAGAATCACCAACCTCAATGCTCGAACTGATAACACTAATTGTACCACACTTGCTTAGACTATAAGGCTAGCAGTCATACAATTATATGGTTTGTCACCACAGTCAGTTGTTGTTTTTGCTACACTGCAATTTATTTGAGCCGCCTAAATTCGTGGCATGAAGTATAAGTTATTGTATAGTTGAAGCTTTCAAAAATTCAAAGTTATAGCTTAAAATAAATTTA
Organism: Conomelus anceps; assembly: GCA_948455865.1. NCBI lineage: Eukaryota > Metazoa > Arthropoda > Insecta > Hemiptera > Delphacidae > Conomelus > Conomelus anceps. Next base: position 4,389,579 of record OX418217.1, on the reverse strand, counting down.
TTTCACACTTTATCTTCACAGTTTTATTAAACACAATCGTCAAAAACAAGAAATAATAAAAAATCAAAGGAGCTAGGAATGAGAGAACTACTGAGGAGCAAAAAGCCCTCATGAAAAACTGTGTTTGATTCAAATGCTAATTACTTTTTTTTTTTTTAGGATGAAGCCCACATAGGTCTGAGACCTGTGCGTGGGTACGGTAATGAGTTGGATGATGGTGATTTATGAGTTGGACCTACAGTTTTAGGTGGGTTCCGAACCACCGGGAAGTGATTTTCAGCAGAGAACAGTGTCTTTTTTGCTGGCCAATCAATAAGATATATGAACTGTATTTTTGGCAACTGCAGACCAATGAATGTGGAGATAGCTCTCTATCTGCTCTTCTGAAAAGTAGCATTTGTTAAAGAAACCCACATACAATTAAAAATATTTAAGGAAAACTAGGCAGTAGGCACAATATTACTATAGCAATGTTTTTTTTTTTTGAGTTACAAGTTGGTAAAATTCACTTTTAAACAGGTGATCACTGTTTTGTATTTCAGAATGCAATAAGCACAATACAAAATATGCATCAACCCCATATGAAGAACAGGCAGGCTAATTAATTTAATATTTTTATATGTAAGGGTAGAAATGAATAAGTACAGTATCTGAATAACCAATTCATCTATCACTGTCATCTGTGATGAAGTTGGAATGTTATGTTAGTCCAATATAGAGTTAAATCATCTAATAATATACTAAAATCTTTATTGATTAGCGCCTTTAAATTTTCTGTCAAATAGATCAATAAAAATTGGGCAATGATCAGTTCAAATAACTTAACATGCAACTGAATTGCTTCTATTATAGGAAATAGATGTACAACAAGTCATTAGTACTTAATTAGTACAAAATTGCAACTTTGTACTTGAAAATTAATCAGCCAAAAATGTTTGTGTTTAATTTAACAAGCTTTATTAACTTAATATCACTTGAAACTAGAGAACAATAACATAACCTATGCATGTAGTACAAACCTGATTGCAGCTATCCAGCTTTTCTTTTTGTTGGGATCTTTTGGAAATCTATAAAAACTACAAACCTTAAACTCGCTGTAATGTTTGCAATCAGGGACAAAGCACATAAACATTTTGTTTGATTATAAATCGCAACTAAAAATTGGTCCCATGCATTTTAAATGAACTTATAAAGTTGTTTGGAAACATGTAATGGCAGATTGGGGCTTGTGATGTCACACTAACAGCATCCATTCTCAGAATTCCTCACTCACACACATGCAAAGTTTGTTTACTTCACTCAGTAGGCTTGCTGAACAGACTATAGTGAAGAAGTACATAATAATAATAAGCGTATGGCTTTTAATGGTGGGGAGACCCTTATGGGTAGTTCCACCTCACCGTTTGTGCCGTTACAGGGAACATGGTGGACCTACTATTTTAGGTGGGTTCCAAACCACCGGGTAAGTGATAATAAAGAAGTACATGCTTGAGCAGAGCAAGTGACTTGCATTCAACTTGCAAATTTAGCATGCAGCTTTCTGCCCCACTGCAACGTGCACACAGCTTCCACTTCCCATAAATGCAAAATAAATATTGAATTTACAGATACTTTTTACAGATGTTTACTAACAGATGTTTGTTATTTAGAACAGGAGAAAGTTATTAAAAATAAAAAAAAAGTTTTGTTGGATAGTTTATTAGTTTTGAGTCTATAGTCTTTTATTATTTTTAGAACTATATTAGTGGTATGTTTGTGTAGATGAAATCGTTTAAAAACTCAATTTCATCCCATTTGAAAAAAATGATCTATCCTCATACAAATATTTTGTGGCCATCACCTTTCTATCATCCATAAATTCTTATTCTTCCACCTATTCAAAAATTTTCATAAAATTTCCATAGCAATATGCCTATACATCAAACACTTCCAATATATTAGAAAAGTCAATTCTAGTCATTGGTTGTTAAACTTTATTTGATTCACCATATCCACTTGATATCCACCATATCATGTGATATGTGAAACAATATTGATAAAATTTATCAATATTATTAAGTAATTATTTAATAATTACTTCACTTTGCTTGGTACCAGAAACTTAGTTTAGGAGTATAATCACTTATTAAGCATCTCTTGCTGGTTTAAACCACCAAATCTGGGCGTTTATGCTAAACTGAGTTTAAACTAGGTTGAAAAGTAAAGATCATGTTGAGTATAAAAATCTATATTTTAAACAAAGTTTAAACTATCTACATGCTCAACTCAGTTTAAATGCTTATTGTGCATATGGGCCTTAAATTATTGAATTTGATATCTAAGATTTCATGATCTAGTGAGGGAAACTTGTTAAATAGTGGCCTTTGTATAATATGTAAGTAACTTAATTTTTTAATCTGTAAAATACTTAATGAACAATCTATATTAAAACAGGTTATGGCAGCCAGAAGGGGCAACGCTACCTGTCCTCTTAGTATTTTTCTATAAAGGTTCGAAAAGGTCCCTACAATTTCTCTTCACTACTCTACTCCATTGTTCTTGGATTCCACTTGACTTCACTCATTAGTGGACCCTTCTCCTATACTGAGGGCATGTTTAGTTAGTAGCACTATACTTGAATAGATATTACTTTCGTATTGGTGTAGCACATATAAAATACAATGTATTTCGATTTGTAAGTTACATATTCAAGTACAGTATTAATCAAGTGTTTTATGTGCACTTTACATCTTTAAATTGCTACATCTGCATGTAACTTATGTTTGTTTTACTGTATACTCTAAAACTGTGTTTATATTACTCCAGTAGTTCTTTTGAGAAAAGTTAAAATATGAGTAACTCAAAATAAGGTTCAAGTAGTTTCCAATCACAGTTAATATGGGAAGATTGAGTGATAGGTATTGCTTATTATTACCTACATAACCTAACCTAACCTAACTTTACCTGATTATTGTTACAAGTAATTATTTCTAATTTGAGCTGTTAATACAAAGTATGTGGTCTGAGTATAACTAAATTTGCAATTTATCTGTACACTAATCTATTTGCTGAGCTGCAAAAGTGCCCTTAGACCATCAGAGTTGTCCACCAATAGTGTCGGTCCATTTGGGAAAATTGTAATTCAATAACAATAGGTAACCAAAAGGTTGAAATTCTACAACAATAGGCGGTCGCAGAGGGTGTAGCACAACATCTACCTGTCCATTGTTGTTGGTGGTACATTGTGGCTGCTTTTACCCATTAAAACTGATACTGTATTTCACTTTTATATATTGTTTTACTCACTTATGTTGGAGATGCTAGAGTGATGCATTTCACTTCAGGCTGACAAAGCTTCTTTTCAGACATGAAATGCATTCCTCTAGCATCTCCAAAATATAAGTGAGTAAAAAAAATATATAAGTGAAATACAGTGTCAGTTTTAATATTACATTGTTAATTTTTCATTTTCTTCAATTAAGGATGTTAAAGAATGTGTTGGGCATCAGGGAGAAGTAGGCTTGGAAGAGCAAATCAGTTAAAAAAATGAAAACAATCCTGTTAAAACAAAACTAATAAATTAATTGTATTTTTTGAAGCAAACATCTATACAATAAAATAAGATCATAGACTAAACTATAAATAATACTATTCCATATACTCATCAAATTATATTATAAGAAAAAAGGAATACTAAATTTACTACATACTATAGTTATAATATACTACATACAAGAGAAGAAAATATATTCTGATAATAATTATATAAAAATTATAATTTTTATCGATTCATAAACTTCTATAATATAACCAAGTATTATGGAATTCAATAATACTATACATGTAAACACATACATAACATCAATAAATTCAACTCATCTACTTAATATCTATATAACAGAATGCTGGAAAGAAATTCCATGTTTTAGTTTAAACTATGGTAGGGGAAGGAAGGATAATGTGGAATGGTAGGGTAAAGTGGAATAGCTTTTCAAATTAATGTTACAAATATGCATGGGTTTAAATATACTGTAAAAATACCTACTAGAGTAGCTGAAACATGTGAATCAGCAATTGACAGTTTCATCGCCACCCTAAACAAAAATTCAATTAGACTAGAGTGTTTAATAACAGCACTGTCAGACCATGATGGGCAAATTTTTAATATTTTGAATATAAACAATACATGTGAAAATAAAAGGATTACAGTAATGGATAGAAGGTATGGAAGGCAACAAATTAACTGCTTTAAAAATGACTTTGCTAAACATGACTGGAAAGAACTGTATCAGAGTCCGGTGAACAAGAAGTTTTCTTATTTTTACAACTTGCTCAAGTATAAATTTGATTGGCACTTTCCTTTAGGTAAAATTGTAAACCGAAACCATAATAATGAGTGGGTTGATGATGAGATTGTCAATGAGCATGATAAACTTATTAAAATGCATCAGCAGTACAGGATAGATAAAACTAATATGAATCTAAAGAAAAATATAAAAGAGCATAAGAAGCATCTTAGAAAAACTATTCTATGTCAAAAAAGAATTACTTTGATTCAAAATTAAAAAAGTCCACAAATGTAAACAAAACAATCTGGCAAATTGTAAACAATGAAACAAAAAACAAAAGGGATAAGTCTTTTGCTAATATTGTTCTTAAAAAGAATGGTGTAGATATAGATGATCCATATCAGGTTTCAAAATGCTCAAAACAACAATCTTGTAGAAATGGTTGACACTCATGTTATCCCTAATCTAAGCACAACTGGTGTACCAACTGATAGGGGGAAAGCAGTTAAGGCAACCAAGTTAATTTGTAATACAATTGATGAAAAGGCACTAAGCAAAATAATTGATTCAATCAAACCGAAGTGGTCAGCAGGTTATGACAAAATACCAATGAAAATTATCAAGGAGGCTAAATTATCACTAATTAAACCTCTTTTACATGTAATCAATGCATCACTGATAACTGGAGAGTACCCTAATGAATTTATCAAAAGTTATACCAGTTTATAAGAAAGGAGATCCATCTGACCCTCTTAATTATAGACCATTGGCTATTCAACCTTCCTTATCAAAAATTTTTGAAAAGTGTGTGCTAGTCCAATGAATTGAATATTTCGAAAAGAATAACTTGCTTGATACTGAACAACATGTATACAGAAAAGACAGGTCTACTATAACTGCTTTAATAGATTACATGGAACACATTTTAGAAAACTTAGATGGGGGATACAATATTGTTGGTGCCTTCCTAGATTTGACCAAAGCATTTGACAGTGTAGATCATGAAATATTGTTGGGTAAGCTCACAACTCATGGTATTTGGGGTAGAGAGCTTAGCTGGATAAAGTCATACTTGGAAGGGCAGTATGTAAATATTAAGTACTTAATAAGGAACAATAATCTATAATGAATAATAAGACGAAATTGTCACAACCACATTTATTAAAACTTCAGTTATATGCTTATTAATAAAAATATACAAAATACTTGGGTACATAGTGTGTTGAAGTTGATTTGGAGAACTAATTCTTTGATGTAGGAGGAGGCAATACTGTGCAGTTTCCCATAAAAAGCCTCAATGTAAGCATGATCAATATAATTAATTTATTATAATTTACTAGCTGCTGTATACCCAGCTATGCTGGTATACATATAATACATGAGGGGGTCAGAAGCAAAACCGGACATATCCACTTTTGGTCAAAATGGAGTATTATATATCTATTTAAACTGTGTGTTGAACTACATACAATATTTTGGAGTATCAGTTGCAAAACTGGACGTTTACATATATTTTCTTGTATCAAAAATCAGTGTTGGATGCAAAATCGGACATAATATTTCATAACTCAGAAGCAAATGCGGACATTTCAATTTAGCCAATGAATTCGCTCTATTTCTGTGTTGCCATGGTAATGATGACGTCAATGGCTGTACGCTGAAAGTCGCGTGGTTAAAAATTAACCTAAAACTAACAATATTTTTTCTGCTGCAGTTTTCAAATCTGTACTTTTAGAATATAATATAATTGTTTTTGAATGGAAGAAATATCAATTTGCGCTGCTCCTGAAGGAAAAACCAGGAAACGATCAAGAAACCCAGAAAATTGGAAACGTGAAAAAGAAAAAAGAGAAAGGTATGTGAATGAGAATCAGTATGATTACTTTAGTTCATTAGCCTATAATGCCAATATTATCATTACATTGGCTTAATTACTTTCAATATTCACTATTCACAAGTAATAAACTGCATTAGTTTTGGTAATTTTTAGTAACTAGCTATTATTTATAACCAAGTTTGTTCTATCTAGCCTAACCTATTTCAGAACTTCGTGAAACCTTGGTTGACAGATTGATTTTGTAAAGCTTTGTATCATAAATTACTAGGAGGGACCATAAATCAATTATTGCTGTTGGTATTACACCAACCACTGTACTAAATAAATGTCATAATAAAATTTTGTTTTTGAAGTAGGCTACCTAGCCTAATATTATATCTGACTGTTACCGTACCTAAAAACAGAAAAGCATGAAACCTGAGGGTTTTATTAAATGATTACACACACCTATCTAATAATGAATAAAAACTCATCATTTTGTTCAATACTCAATTTAACCTCTATAATCCCAGATGGCTAATGAATATTGTTTATTTTACTTTGTTTCAGGTACTCAGCAAAATGTTTACCTCGCTATCCTGTCTGCATCCATCGAGGGAAGCCATACCAGGCTCACCAATGCCTCAACTTGAATATGCGTGATATTAAAAACTTTCATGAAAACTTCTATGAAACTAAAAGCAAGGACATCCAGGATGCATTCATTTTAAAGCATTGTGAGTCTCATCAGCCAAGGCGACATAGAAATGATCAAAATGTAAAACCTAAGACTGTGAGTATAAACTATTTTGTGTACAGTCTTTCTCAGAGAAGAAGGCTGCCAGTTTGCAGGGAAGCCTTTATAGGAATTTTAAATATCACAAAACATCGAATTCTTAGTATTTTAAAAAGATATGAAGCATGTGGTGGTATGCCAAAAGAGAATAGGGGAGGTGATAGGGTGTCATCAAAAAAAGAAGAGCATAGACTGAAGATTCAAGACTTCATAGAATCTTTCAAATGTGATTTGCCACATTACTGCAGATCAGCAAGTGGACGTTTCTATTTAAGTGCAGATTTAAATGTGAAAAAAATGTGGCGAATTTACAACAAAACTGTTGATCAGAAACTCAAAGTTAGAGAATGTTTTTTTCGTAACATTTTTATTACAAAGTACAACATCGGTTTTGGAAGTCCAGCCACCGATGTCTGTTCAACTTGTTTGAGATTCAAGGAAAGCATTAAGAGAGCTGGCACCAATGAAGAAAAAGCAAAACTAATTAATGAGTATAGAGTTCATAAATTGAGAGCCAAAGCTTTTTTTGATTTGCTTAGGGATGACAATACTGATGTCATGACATTCAGTTATGACTGTCAAAAAAACATGCCTATCCCGAAGGTTCCTGATCAAGCATGTTATTACTCAAGGCAGTTATATACATACAACTTCACTATTGTTCAGGGGAACTCTAAATCTAAGCTTACAAGTGATAATGTTTTCATGTATGTTTGGACTGAGCTTGATAGACCGAAAGGATCAAGTGAAATTGCATCTTTTGTACATCATCGACTCAAAAATACAAATTTCTCCCCCAACATAAATAAAATCAGGTTGATAGCTGATGGATGTGGGGGGCAGAACAAAAATTCGGCAATGATAATGATGGTACAGAAGTGGTTGACTACTGCACCCACTAATATTAGTGTAGTTGAACTGGTATTTCCTATTACAGGGCACAGTTACATCCCTCCTGACCGTGTTTTTGGGCAAATAGAGAAAGTGGCAAAAAAAACTGCTACTATTATAAAACCAGATGAGTATATTAATATTTTCAAAGAATTTGGAACAGTAATTTTGAGTGAGAAAGTTGAGGACTGGAAGGAAGCAGCATCTGAAAATTTGAAGGCACCTGGAAGTTGGCATTTTCAACTTAATAAATCAAAAAGGGTGATTATAACTCGTGAGTCCAATAAGAAAATTCTGGTTAGGGGTGAGACATTTTATAAGACAGATATTGGTGTTGCCAAGTCTCTCTTCAAAAGACAGAAGAACATTCTTGCAGTACATGCAAAGAATCTGTTGTCTGGAGTAAATGTTAAACCTGAGAAAATGAAAGATGTAAATAATTTATTGGAGAAACATTTTGGAGTTGATTGGTGACAAATCCCTGATTTGGATTTCTACAAAAAAGCGTTTGATCTCAATAATAACATTTTTACAGAAAATGAACTAATAAATATTTGTGAAGAAGCACCGCAAGAAGATAGTGATCTCCGAGTTTAATGAACAAGAAAACTTGATAACTTGTTTTTTTTTCAATGAAAAGGCTTAATCGTTTCTAATTATTTTGAAGTATTCTCTTAAGTGTTTAATAATTAAATATTCTTTTTCTGATTATTTTTATTTCTGATTTTTATTATTACAATCTTAGTTGTTTAAAGAAAACAAGGAAGCTTGATAACTTGTTGTTTTTTCCAATAAAAAAGCTTAATTGTTTCTATTTTGTAGTACTGTATTTTGAAGAGTTTTCTTGAGTGATTAATAAAAACCTATTTTTATGCTTTGATAACCTGTTTTTTTTTCCAATGGAAGGACTCAATCTTCTCTATTTTGCAGTAATCAACAAAATACAATGTAGCATTCCCAGCAATGATACTTTGTATTAAAAAACTGTCAACATGTCCAGTTCTAGGTGCAAAACTGGACATTTCCAGTTTCAGGTGCATAACTGGACATTTCCAAATTTTGACCTCTTATATCTCTTGATTGTAATGGATTTCAAGTAATATTCCATTGTGAAATAGTTCTCAGCCATATTATCATGTATTTTGAAAAATTTCTAGGCTCTGTTGTTAAAAATAAAGTAGTATTGTGTTTTTGTGGATTAACGCAATTTTACCAAAAGTGGAAATGTCCGGTTTTGCTTCTGACCTCCTCACATATGTATAACCTCAGTATAAATGTGAGACTCAAAACTTGGCCAGCTGTCCCAGTTTTTCTTTTAGTAAGCTCACATGCAGATAATACAGCCTACAGCCTTGATGACTTTTCTAAGCTCTCAGATGAATCTATGCTTGCCTGCTGACACCTATTGCTGAAATTCCAATTGTTAAATTAATACAGAAAGAAAAAGATAAAACAACTATTCACCTACCCCTCCTCCTTCTATTCCTCCACCTCCTCCTCCTCCCGAATTGTGTTACATGTTTTCTAATGTTTTGCTATTATTTTCAGATGCCACAAAAGTATAAAAGTGTTAAGAAAGGTTTGCAATTAATGACCGAAGGACCGCGGAAGAATACTATTTTGATGTAAAAAGTTGAAGAATTACCTTAGAACGTTGTTGACGATGACACATAGCGGAGTAGAACAATAGCAACATAGACAAGGCAAATTGAGGAGAGGTGGGAGGCATGGTTGAAGTTCGTAACTAGAATGTGCTGCGGTGTTCAAATACTGTCATTACCATTCCCGCCCACATAAAATGACTTGTCATTTTAACGAAAAATGGTAGATAAATATAGCACTGAATATATACGTAGAAAATAATGGGGTGAAGCACAAATATGTGAATAATGCGTAGAAGCAAAAAAATAATACCGAATCAAAGCACAAATATGAATAAAAAATGCATAGAAAACTGTACAAAAGTTGATTACCTCTTAATGAACAGGTAATACTATCAGGCGATTGACGCCGCGTTTCAAATCGCCATATGCAGTACGAACAGTGACGACTCGGACAACACCGTCAGTTCCCGGATGAAGTGCTACAATTTTAGCCAGAGGCCACACAGTAGGTGAAGTATTTAAATTTTGAATGAGTACTAATTGGTCGAGCTTAATCAGTTCTGAATCTTTTCTCCACTTATTCCTTTGCATAAGTGTATGCAGATATTCTGTGGACCACTTATGCCAGAAACCTTGAACGATTTGTTGGAGATGTTTCCAACGTTGACCAATGTTACCTTTTTTGATCTCTATCGGCACTTCTGGTGCTTGAAGTATGTTACGACCAATAACGAAGTGACCAGGTGTTAAGAAATTCAGATTCTCGATTGGATCTGGAGATGAATCAAGAAGAGGTCGGCTATTGAGAATAGCTTCTATTCGACAAAAAATTGTAAAATATTCTTCCATTGTGAGATATTTTTCGCCAATTTGATTTTTCAGAAGTATTTTGGCTGATTTTATATTGCTTTCCCACATGCCGCCAAAGGTGGGACTGCCAGGCGGTGAAAAATGCCATGTTATTTCATGTTTGATGAACAAAACATTGATTTCAGATTGATTATCTGTCAGAAATTTGGATACCTCAGAGAGATGACGAGAGGCTCCAATGAAGTTTGTGCCATTATCGGAATATACATGTGCTGGACACCCTTTCCTACTGATGAATCTATCGAAAGCAGCAAGAAAAGCGGAGGTAGTTAACTCAGATGCGAATTCTAGATGTACAGCCTTGACAGTCAAACATATGAAAAGTACTAGATAACCCTTGAAAACTTTGGCGTTGCGTAGTGGGCTGGCTTTAGTATTAAATGGTCCAGCAAAATCGACACCTACGTGAGTGAATATGTGCGATTGATTTACTCTGAATTCCGGTAAGTCTGCCATAATTGGTTGACGAGGATTACTTCTCAAGCGTGCGCAGTTGACACATTTATGAATACAAGATTTGATTAGATTGCGAGCAGCAATGATCCAATATTTATGTAAAATTAATGCATGTGTTGCGCGAGGACCAACATGAAGGTTTTCAACATGAGTTTGATGGCAAATGAGTGTACTAAGATGACAGTTCTTAGGTAATAGTATGGGATGCTTACTGCTATATTGAAGCTGAGATTGTCGCAGGCGACCGCCCACCCTGATGAGACCATTTTCGTCTACAAATGGTGACAGAGATAGGAGATTTGATGGTGGTGGCTTGTTTTGTGAAAGATCGGCGGCCACATTGTGAAAGTAGAAGTCTTGATTAAGTTTCACAATACAATTTGTAGATTTACGAAGCTCCAATACTGAAGGAGTAGCACACATTGCTGTTGAACGGCAGGATTGTAGAGTAGTACGTCGCAAATTATAACGGCGTTGTTGTTTACAATTTTCAATGAATCTAATGCAGTATGCCACAATGCGGGTCGCCTTACGTAGATTAGAGTATTTTTTGATACACTCAAGAAAATAAGACTTCTGCGGTGTTACTGTTAGTAAGATTGATGTTTGTGGTTTAAATTCACTCTTATCTTCTATAAGAGTCACTTTGGAAATCGGAAAATTATTTGGTAGAACATGAAATGAAGATGGTCCTTTCCACCACAGCTCGTTATTAACAATGTCTTTAGAGGATAATCCTCGCAAAGCTAGATCAGCTGGATTAATTTCGGTTGAGACATGAAACCAATTTTGCGGAGATGTCATCTCTAGAATTTGAGTGACTCGATTACTTACATAGATTTTCAACTTGTGTGCTGGAGTTCTCAGCCAATTTAGAACAATCTTTGCGTCAGAATACAGTTGCAAACGCGTCATACACCTTTCAAAGATTGGTATTACATTTTTACATAATTTTGCTAACAGTAGTGCAGCGCATAATTCCAGTCTAGGGATGGTGTGCGTTTTGACTGGTGCTACTCTAGTTTTAGAAGTAATAAGGTTCATAGAAACAAAATGATTTTCAGATGATACATGAATGTATATACATGCGCCATAGCCTTTTTCGGATGCATCACAGAATCCGACGATTGAGATATTTGCAAAAGTAGTGTCAATGTGATGAGGTATTTTTATTGCGGACAGTGACATGATTGAGTTTGTGATACTACTCCATTGCGCGAATAGTTCAGCACTAAGAGGTTCATCCCAGCTAAGATTAGCTAGCCACAATATTTTCAAAAAATATTTGAACGAGAAAATCACTGGTGATAGATAACCAATTGGATCAAATAGTTTTGCGGTATATGCAAGAATAGAACGTTTAGTAGCAATTCCATCAAAAGTTGAAATACTGTAGAAAAATGAATCAGATGAAGGGCACCATCGTAGGCCAAGAACCTTTATACATTGAGATGAATCGGAGAACAGCAATGGATTTTCAAGTAAATCGTCTGAGAATTCATTGATAGCTTCTTGTACATTAGAAGACCACTTACGGAGTTGTAATTCACCCTTTGCCATGAGTGAATTCAATTGAACAATGAGAGTTTTAGCTTCTTCTAGGCTATTAGCACCAGTGAGAATGTCATCGACATACATATGTTCCTTTACAGATTGAGAAGCATGTGGAAATTCATTTTCATAGTCATTTGCCAATTGCAGGACTGTTTTTTGAGCGAGAAAACTACTACAAGATAATCCGTACGTAACACGACTCAATTCATATTCCTTTATATCATTTTTCGGGGAAGAACGGTAAAATATATGCTGATATTTACGATCTTCGGGTCTCACAGATATTTGGCGGTACATCATTTTGATATCAGAAGTAATAACGACTTTATGAGTTCGGAAAATTATGAGGATATGAATAAGATCATTTTGGAGTTTATAACCTTTGTGTAAGACTTCATTGAGAATTTGACCATTCTGACACGGGGCTGATGCGTTGAAAACAACTCTTAATTTTGTAGTTGAACTATCATCCTTTTTTACACAATGATGTGGAATGACATAATTAGCAGGAATTGTAGCTTCGTACATGTGGTTCAGATCAATAAATTCTTGCATGAATTTGTGGTATTGATCAAGCTTGATTTTGTCTTGATCTAGACGTTTTTCGAGTGCTATGTACTTTTTCATGGAGGCAATGCGATTGTTGCCTAAACTTACTTTTTCAGTATTGAACGGGAGTGCTACTTCGTAGCGTCCTGACGGCAATCTGACAGTTGTTTCAGAAAACAATTTATCACAATATTCTACAACCGGATCTTGAATTTTATTTACTGAGACGACTTCTTCTGTTTCCCAGAATTTTTGAATCAATGCATCGAATGGTTCAGCGTAGGTTAATAGACTTGTGCTTATGTTACAAGCAGAATCTGGCGAATTAGTATTGATCTTACCAATAATGACATAACCGAATTTCGTATTAAGAGCGCCGGGAGAATTATCAAATTTGATAAAGGAGGCTTCAGATTGATCACTCAATACTTCGAAGAATGAATCTGCACCAATCAACATATCGATTTTATCAGATTTATAAAAGTGTTCATCAGCTAATTTTAGATTAGCAAGATATTGAAAATCATTTGCATTCAGATTGATAGTTGGTTGATTGCATGTTATGTTTGATAACACTGTGGCCGTGGTATTTACCTTGAATTGGGGTTGTATTTTTGAAGAAATGCAAATATTGACTTCGCCGAGGCAATTGGTGATTTTTGATCCAATTCCAATTAATTTTCTGTTGGATAACATTGGCTTGAGACTTAGACGATCCACTAACTCTTTAGTTACTGCAGTTAATTGCGAAGCGGAATCAATAATTGATCGCACAATATGAGGTCGTTGAAACGCATCAAAAACTATTACATTTGCGGTACCTAGTAGGCAGGTATTATTACTAGATGTGAATAGGCTGCTGCTTGAACTTTGTACAGGTGTATTAGATTTATGAGACTTATTATCTGAATGAGATGAGTTATCAGGGGAAGATACACTATGCTCTTGATGTAGTAAAGTATGATGTTTACGAGATTTACAAATCTTACATGAGTTCTTGCTTTTACACTGCATTTTGTTATGATTTCCAAAGCAATTGAAACATAATTTGTGAGTCTTGAGGAGATTGTACTTCTCGTCAATTGTCAATTTAAAGAACTGTTCACACGCATAGATAGAGTGATCTTTAGCTTGACACATGAAGCATGAAAACCTTGATAGTGAATGATTATAGGATTTCTTATCATTCTCAAAATTAGAAGAATTACTAGCAATTATCGAAATTGCCTCACCCAGCTGATCGGGATAGCGGATCTAGCGATGCTGGTAATAAGCGGGAGGATAGTAAGAGCGCCCAGGCTACCAATGCCCCGGCCGAGGAGAGTGGGCATCATTTGGAGAAGAGATCGCCTACTTTGGGAGCTGTTCCTGCAGTTCTAGGTGCCAGTGCAGTTGCAATAGCAGACCTCATTACTGAGGGTGGTGCTATTCCAGAGGACATAGCCATTTTTGAGGCCGTTTCTGAAGGGGTCGAGGCCTTATTGGAAGGTGCGGCCATGGAGGAGATCGCTGTGGCAGAAGATGTCGCTAGTGGGATACCCCCCGCCAGCCTGGCTCTGCCTATCGGGCCCGCGATTTCGGGATTTGCCCCTGCCAAACAACCTGCCGCGCCTGGCAGCGTGCTCATCGACCCAGCAACTGATATGGGGCGCGAACTAGTGCCACCCAGGCCACACAGACCAAATGGTTCATGTGGCAAGAGCCAGGGACACAGCCCTTGCCCCCCAGACCGAGTGAGGTTCGGGGACAACACCATTGAGACTACGTGCGTTAGTGCAGTAGAGATTGTCAATTTGGAGACACTGAAGGGTGTAGCTCCTGATTTCATAGCACGGGGGGGGGGCTTTTGTCCAATTGAGCCCTGACCTGTTCAATGTAGACAACCATACCGTCCAAGTCCAGAGCATAGTCAACTCTATGGAGACACAGAACGCCACAGCGGCTGGCGTCATCAGGGCTATGGACGTGTTTGACCACAATGCCGCTCCCCTTGCAGCGCGCGACACTCGCAAACACAAGATCGTGTTTACCACCCCTTTGCACAAAGGGTATGTCGTGCCATCTGATTTGGCACCTCTGTCGAATGGCAACGTGCCGAGTTCGAGGTACGTCGCCTCCATGCTACAGCCGGCGCTAAGGCCGGCCAGTCAATCTTGGCTGTATAGCATTAGTGGGGCAATCCGTGACCAGCTGGTCTTCTCTGACAACCGCGCTTTGTACGCGAAGATAATCACAGCTGCTCTTCAACAGGAGATAGCTGCCTATGCCGGAGTGGTACCCATTGCCACAGCCTGGCCTGCTGGCAATAATGTGACATTCATCAACCTCGATGACCCTAATTTGGCGGCAACAACGATGCTAGCTCAGATGAAAAAAAGGGGCCTTTGTATTCGTGGAAGATGAAGACTGGGATGATAACGACCTGCTAGCCACACACTGGCTATCTGCAGCCGGTTGCCGAATGACGTCAGCTGCGAATACGCCTTCCTTAGACGCGTTTTACATAGTCTGGCCCAGTATTGACGTGTGCGTCTTGCGACATGGCAATGCACTGGCCCGACCCGCTGCAGCATTGTGTACCGCACCCGTTCTGTACGCATTCGCAGAAAAGATGGCAACGTATCGTCATGAGCTAGATGCCCTGGTCGCGGGCATATATATGGCGATGGAGGCGGTAGGCATCCGCTACTACACCCACGAGGATGTGCACTACCCTCTCACAAGCAATTTCAACAGTTGCCCGACGTATATGCCTGCTCCAGGCGAATACAACTTCATGTTGAGGATAGCTCAAATTTTCCCAACGCAAAGTGAGCTGCTTATTCCTGAGGTTGATGCTTTCAATGCCCTCTCACCAGCTGGGAGGGTACGCATTGCAGCTTTGTTCAATGCTGCCATTGGCACATTCACGACTACAGTCCTGTATGCCTGTTCCATCCAGACGATCAACCTGGTACACTGGTGTACCGGCGATGATCCACAGGCGTTTGTCAACACCATATTGATGGAGGGGTTCTGCCAGCCACCTCAGACTGATTATAGGGAGTGTATCCCCTATTTCGTCCCCAAACTGGCCATACGTCAGTACATGGGTTTCACGCCCATGATCAATTTGTACCCAGGCTGTCCCTGGAATGGCTCACAAAACAGCAATCCGGATGCAGCGTCCAGTTTTCACCCACACGACAACGACCAATCGCCCCGGTTGTACTCTGTGTTGGCCATAGACAACTTCCTGCTGGAAAGGCCTCAAGAGTGGGCCGTGCTAGGGCCACACACGAAGGTCGACATCCGACATGAATCGAGGGTCCTTGGTGTCAACGCGAACAAGATGGGCGTCTACACCTACCAAGGCTCGAGTGAGTACATGACTAACCTGACAAGTGGCCTGCCTTACAAGTTCGTGCCCTACGGCAACGAATTGCGTGGACTGTATATCCATAGGTCGCTGGTTCATATCCGGCCCGGAGGACCAAATGTTAAGAAAGGTTTGCAATTAATGACCGAAGGACCGCGGAAGAATACTATTTTGATGTAAAAAGTTGAAGAATTACCTTAGAACGTTGTTGACGATGACACATAGCGGAGTAGACTGAGCGTAGAACAATAGCAACATAGACAAGGCAAATTGAGGAGAGGTGGGAGGCATGGTTGAAGTTCGTAACTAGAATGTGCTGCGGTGTCATTACCAAAAAGAATACCTGGATCTAGGAGGTATGCTGATTACTCCAAGGACCATATAGAAAATTGCCTGAACAGCATTTGGTCTGGAAAACTAACTCAAAGACAGGCTGCAGAACAATTTAAAATGCCACACAGAACAATTGTCAATAAGTTGAAAAGTGATGGAAATCGACCAGGTTTTCCACAAATTTTTTCTGCTGATGAGGAAAAACATTTTGTAAAGTGCATCTTGCAATTCAGTGATTATGGCTTTCCACTTGATCAGTTGGACCTTTGCATGGTTGTTAAAACATATCTTACAAGAACTGGACATAAAGTAAGTCGTTTCAAGAACAACATTCCTGGGATAAAGTGGGTAAGGACCTTCCTGAAGCGCCACTCTGAGCTTACAACACAGTTTGCAGCAAACATCAAGCATGTTCAAGCCTCTGTAAATGCAGAAGTTCTACAAAATTATATAAGCAGTCTTGGAGAAAGTTTTAAAGACATTTCTCCAGAAAACATCTGGAACTTTGATGAGTCAAACTTAATGGACAATCCAGGACAAAAGAGAGTAATTGTCAAAAGAGGATCACAATATCCAGAAAAAATTTGCAACTCATCTAAGATGTTTTGTGGCAGTGCAGCTGGCGAATTTCGGCCACCATATGTTGCATATAAATCTGCTCATCTGTGGAATACATGGACAGAGAATGGACCTTGAGTGTAGATACAGCATTACATCAAGTTGATGGTTTGAATCAAGCACTTTAGAAGATTGGTTTGTAAGTCTCCTGCTGCCTAGACTGAAAAAGCTTCAAGGAATGAAAGTGGTCATTTATGACAATTTATCCTCTCATTTTTCAGTGAGAATACTACAACTTTGCCAAGAAAACTATGTTTCCTTCATTTGTATCCCTGCTAATAGCACACATATAACCCAGCCATTGGATGTTACTTTCTTTTGTCCTATGAAACAAGCTTGGCGTAAAATCCTGATGGACTTCAAGGAGACTGCTTGGGGTGCAGATGTGTCTAGTAAAACAGTACTTCCCATTGATGCTGAAAAAACTTCTAGAAGAAATTGAGCCTAATCAGAAAGCAAATCTCATTTCAGGGTTTAAAAAGTGTGGTATCTATCCTCTTTATGTGTCTCCCTTACTAGAAAGAGTGCCTAAGACATCAGTAACACCTACAACAGATATAGATGAGTCATTCTTAGAGTCTGCATGCTAAGAGAAATGACCTTACACAGCCAAAGATCTCAAAAAGGAAAAAGGTGGATATTGTGCCAAGTAAAAGTGTTGCTGTTGAAGACCTTGCTGATCAACAAAAACCATCATCATCATCAGGATATTCTGGAAGAATTAATAAGGTTAATACCGGTAACAAAAGGGAGCACAATTGTAATGCTGTTAAGCTGAAGCTAAAGAGAAAGCCTTCTCCTTTGGATGCAATGCTATCTGAAGATGAAGATGGTGATTTAATGGAGTTTGAGATAGTAGAGGCTGAGAAAGATGAAGAAGATGAAAATAACCTGGAATTATCAAGTTCAGGGAAAAAGACATTTGAAGATTTACTGTCACTGGACAAAGTAAAAAAGAAAATTGGCAAATATGTTATATTTATTTATGAAGGAGAATACTTTCCAGGGAAAATGATTGAGTTTGATGATGAAAATGTTAAAATATCTGCAATGCAGAGATCTTTAAAATCATGGAAGTGGCCTGATAAGCCTGATGTACATAAGTATGACTGGGTGGATGTCATAGGTCATTGCAAAGAGCCAAAACTTGTATCCAAAAGAGGATTTTTTAATGTTCCTGAGCTGAGTAGTGTTTGGGAAATCATTTAAAATAAATTACAAACTAAGTTTCCACATTATTACCATAAATTTATATATATTGCAACATTCAGCCATGAATTTATCATTAAAGTTTTTCAGGTCTCACTGACTCCATAATGATCTAGATTACAATTTGTTATGGCAATTATTAAACTTATTAAATAACATTTCTGCTATACAATGATTCTATTAAAACATTTTTATGTACTGAAATACATATTGTGGTCTTACTTTGCCCCAGCCTTCATTTAACATCAGTTTTGAATGGATTGGAGCAAGTGGAGCAAAGTATCCTCCTCCTATGGGAAACTTTGCTCAAACTTTAAAAAAATAAAATAAAATAGGTTACCATGAAAATTTATTGAAAATAACAATGAATGTCAACAACCCATACTGTATATTATGATATATGTCAAACATAACATGAAAAAAAATCATAACTAAAATAACAAAAAACTTAAAAATCAAGGAAAAAGTGGAGCAAAGTAACCCCATCTTACAGTACCAGGAAAAATTTGGAATTGTGATGAGACTAATATGTCTATTGTCCATGTTCCAAGTAAAGTAATCTGTCAGAATGGTTTGAAACAAGTTGGACAGTTAACATCTAGAGAAAGAGGTGAACTTGTTACAATGTTGTGCTTTATAAATGCAGTTGGGAATACAGTCCCACCTGCATTTGTTTTTCCCATATTCCAAAACAAACAGGAGAGACAGAGAGGAGCCGATCCATGTTTTACTTTGATGTTGACCTTGAAAGCAAGTTCCCAATGCTGCAATGATTCATTTTTCTTCAAAAACCATCTATATGATTTTAAAAATCCAATTTCTAATGACATTCATTCACATAATTTTAATATTAATTACGCTGCAACAGTATTATTGAAATAACTTACATCTATATGACTAGATAAATAATCTAACCTTCAATTCAAACCTACTCTTTTACAATTGTAACTTTATAATAAAACATTCCATTTTTAGCTATATACATTATTCACAAATAAACACTATTATGGAAGCTTTGTCAATAATAAATATATCATTTTATGGAATGTAAAAATTCATTAAGGGCAAGAGGTTGGAGCTATTTCATCAGCAGAGCATGGTGTTCTGATAATTGTCAAAGTTGCCATGAGTGGGCAACTAGGAATTTTGTACCACCTCTTCTAGTGTTTCCTCATGTGAGGCATAATCCATTATTTAATATTGGGTTGCCAGCAAATGGATAGATGCAAATTGAAATATTTGATAAATTTATTGACCATTTCATTGAGCATACAAAACCCCCAGGATGACTAGTGTTACTTATCCTTGACAGACATGCAACACATACCAAGAATGTCAATTTATTGCAGAAGTGCACAGAAAATCACATGCTAGTAATTTCACCACACACCAACCACAAACTTCAACCCCTTGATGTTGGATTCATGTTTTCAATCAGTACGTTTCAAAACCCAGGAAGAAAGTGTTGGTTGAGAAACAATCCTGGGAAAGTTGTCACTTTAAATGATGTTAGTCCTCTCTTTGGAAAGGCATTTTTAAAAGCTGCTAAACAAAAAAACGCAGTACCATCATTTAAAGCTACAAGAATTTGGCCCTTTGATTGTCATATCTTCAAGGATGAAGATTTTCTGCTGATGTCACTGATATGGAGCAAACAGCACTATCACAGGAAAAGAATCTGCCAGAAGTGCCTTCCAATTCATGTTCTTCCCAGCCATCTACTGAAATGTGACAGCAACAGCTGTGAAAGCCTTACAGCAAAGCAGTTACTTGACAAGTTGTAGTTGAAAAATGAAAAAGTAGTTGATGATGAGAAGGAAGGAAAACTACTAAAAAGTTTAGAAGGCTTTTATCAACCCAGAATAAGCTACTTAAAAGAGGTATATATAACTCTATATATCACATAAAATTTTTTCTACAATATTTGAGACCCTTAGACCCATTTCTTGACCATCAATAGTTTGAACATGAGAGGGTTAACTAAAGTTGACTTATATTTCAGTTTATAGCTTACTTGCTTGAAAATAACATGCCTTGGACCTGTGTGTGGGGGGAGGGAAGGGTAAATATTCAAGTAATACTTATGTGGGTTTGTTTTAATTATTTGTTACAGGGGACCTCTTCATTATGGTGAGACATTACCAGCAAAAGACTGGTAGAGGAGCTGGCTCAATTACATATTTTACTGAAGACCTTGAACACTTATGACCTTGACCATAGATGACCATTAAGATGTAAAAGATGAGAATAAGATGACCAAAGGAGCATCAGAGCATTATGGTTATTCCAAGGACAACTCTCAAACATTATGTAGCCTACATGGAAAAAGAGGTAAAGGGAAACAAACAATTAATGGGCAAGGAGGGGGAGGGGTTATCTCTTACCTAAGCCCAAAAGAAGAACAGGAAATAGCTAACTGTCTGATATTAGATAAAAAAAATGGTTATGGGGCTTTTCATGAGCAGAAGTATTAGATTTGGTTGGAAACTACATAGCTTGTAATAACCTCAAAACTAGATTCAAGAACAATCATCAAGGCAATGATTGGTTTCTAGGTTTTAAATGATGACATGGTTTGAATTTTTACCCTAAAAAGAGCATAGAGCACAACAGAGCTAACCAAACCTATCCATGGGTAATTTATAAGTATTTTGAATTGCTATATAAGACAATGACTGAATTAAATTTGATGGGAAAACCAGGGCAGATATACAATTGTGACAAAACTGATTTTGCCATGATCTATCAAAAACTAGGGTGGCCAGTAAAGTAGACTTTAGCCTATTATGCATATCAAAGGAGTCAGAAGGAAATCATTTGAAACCTTTACGAAAGTCTGCAAGAAAATACTTCCAACATGGAATAGGGGAAGCAATCTTCCACACTTATGGTGGATGCTCTGTATCATAGTCAGAAGGATTGGAGGAAGAGAGGAGAGTCAGACCTGTGCACAGTAGAATGCACATTGTCACTTTTCTGTGTTTTTGTGAGAAATGGAGTGAATGCTGCTATGTGGTGGGGATGAATTGTGAGGGATAGAGAACTGGACCTCTCTCTCACTCATTCTCTCTCTCTCTCTCTCTCTGCTGTCTTGGTCTGTGTTGGAAGTATTTTCTTGCAGACTTTGAATTGTTGTATTGTGTCTCCTATTAATGATTTTCAATTACCCATTCAAATCATTAAAACAGACCAAATTTAAAAAAGGTTGCTCAAGGATGAAATTCATTTTACACCCGATTCTATTGTTGATGTGATCAAATAATAGATTTACTTTAAAATGCTCAAACTACATAATTTTAATGTCAAATTTTAAAAAAAATTGCCATACCCCCTAGCCCAGTTTCTGAAACTGTTATTCCAGAGCCTGAGAAAAGTAATGAAGTTCCTGGACCAGTGTTGGAAGATGTGGCAAGTTCATCTTCAAAAGTCAGGTTCCCAACTCTGGGAAACAGATCCCAACTCTGTGGTTATATGTACAGCTGAGCAATAGCCACAATGCAGGTGGGACAGGAAAATATGTGCAGAATGAACAAAATTATTAAATGCATGAAAGAAATACACTACTTACAAAGAAATAAAGGTAGCTGCAAGAAAATGTAAACCTCTGAAACATTGCAGAAATTGCTGAAGATTTCTAGAAGAGGAAACCTTGAGTGGAAATTCATACCAAGAAATTATTTTTGAAGATTATTGGTCACTTTGTAACAGTGTAACAGAAGTGCTGAGGAGTCTGCATGATGGCAAATCTGGAGGACATCTTGGTCAGCCCTTTAGGCCCACCCTTGTGATGGAGGACCCGGTAAGTAGGCTATCTACCAAAAATTCAAGTTATTTTTCTGACTTCAATTTATTGATCCAAATTATGCATTGTTTTTATACGAGATATGAACTAAATCATCAAGTAGATTAGATGGGAGGTGGATGATTCAGCTTTGTCACCAACACAAGAGCAATCACTGCAATCCATATACCATTGGCATCAGTGGGAGCTATGCCAAGCTAAGCAGCAGCTTAATCAACTTCCAATGCCAAGTACAAGCATTGAGATGTTCTATGCACAAAGGTGCACCATTTTTGGAGAGGTGTCCTCTTCACCAGAAGGCAACAGAGAGTCTAATGTGGAATCAGCTAAGAAGCGACTGTCAGCTCAAACAAGAAGCCAAACCAAGCAAAGAGCTGAAAAAGCAGCTGCAGCAGCAGCAGCAGAAGCATCTGCTGCAAAATGAGCAGAAATGACAAGAAAAAGTTGCAGATCACCGGCCTGGAAGACCAGCCTGGCAAGACATGACACCTCTTTCACCAAGTGTAAAGACATATTGGGCCCAGTGGAGCTCAATTGTTGAAGATGAGGTAGTACTCAAAAGGGAGATTGAGAATGCAGCAGGGATCAGAAGAGACAACAGGTAACTGTCCCAGTCAATTGTGTAACAGAAGTGCTGAGGAGTCTGCAGGATGGCAAATCTGGAGGTTATCTTGGTCAGCCCTTTTGGCCCACCCTTGTGATGGAGGACCCGGTCAGTAGGCTATCTACCAAAACTTCAAGTTGTTTTTCTGACTTCAATTTATTGATCCAATTTTTGCATTGTTTTTATTTAGAGATATGAACTAAATCATCAAGTAGATTAGATGGGAGGTGGACGATTTAGCTTTGTCACCATCACAAGAGCAATCACTGTAATCCATATACCATTGGCATCAGTGGGAGCTATGCCAAGCTCAGCAGCAGCTTCATCAACATCCACTGCCAAGTACAAGCATTGAGATGATCTATGCACAAAGGTGCACCATTTTTGGAGAGGTGTCCTCTTCACCAGAGGGCAACAGGGAGTCAAGTGTGGAATCAGCTGAGGAGCCAACATCAGCTCAAACAAGATCAGCCCTTCTGGCCCACCCTTTCAATGAAGGACCTAGTAAGCAGGCTATCTACCAAAACTCCAAGTTGTTTTTCTGACTTCAAATCAATGATCTAATTTTTACATCGTTTTTATTAAAGATATGAACCAGATCATGAAATGGATTGGTGGGTGGTGGACAATACAGCTTCATCACCATCACTGGAACAATCCCCACCAACCACATACCAGCAGCAAAAGTGGGAGTTATGCCAAGCTAAGCAGCAGCTAAATCGCTTCCAATGCCTAGTACAAGCATCAAGATGTTCTATGCACAAAGGTGCACCATTTTCGGGGAGGTGTCCTCTTCACCAGAAGGCAATAGAGAGTCTAATATGGAATCAGCTTAGAAGCCAACATCAGCTCAAACCAATCAAAGAGTTGAAGAAGCTGCAACAGCAGTAGTGGCTGAAGCAGCAACTGCTGCAAAATGAGCAAAAATGACAAGAAAACATTGCAGATCACCAGCCTGGAAGACCAGCCTGGCAAGAAGTGGCACCTCTTTCACCAAGTGTGAAGACATATTGGGCCCAGTGTTGAATATTAGGAAGTACTCAAAGGGAGATTGAGAATGCAGCAGGGATCAGAAAAGACAACAGGTAATTATCCCAGTCAATTGTGTAACAGAAGTGCTGAGGAGTCTGCATGATGGCAAATCTGGTGGACATCTTGGTCAGCCCTTTAGGCCCACCCTTGTGATGGAGGACCTGGTAAGTACGTTTTTATTTTTCTTTTTCTTGTTATGTTCATGGCTTGAGGACAAGCCACTTGTCAGAATGGCCGAATGTAGGGTAGGAAATTTCAGTAAACATTCAAACATGTGAATGTGTTATTACATATGAGTTAGTTTCCATTGTTAAAGTTGGGGCTTATTTTCTTTGTTCAAAGAGAAAAAGCATCAACTTAGTTGTTTTTCTGACTTCAATTTATTGATCCAATTTTTGCATAATTTTTATAAAAGATATGAACCCGATCATGAAGTGGATTACAGGGGTGGTGGATGATTCAGCATTGTCACCATCACTGGAGCAATCACTGCAATCCATATACCATTGGCGTCAGTGGGAGCTATGCCAAGCTCAGCAGCAGCTAAATCGCTCCCAATGCCTAGTACAAGCATCAAGATGTTCTATGCACAAAGGTGCACCATTTTTTGGCACCTGCCACAAAACAGCCAAAAAAGCAATAACAACAACAACAACAATGGGAACAACAACTAAACACTTGAACAAACAAAGAGCTGAAGAAGCTGCTGCAGCAGCAGTAGCAGGACCTGCTGCAAAATGGGAAAAAATGACAAGAAAATGTTGCAGATCACCAGCAGCAACTGCCACAAAACAACCAAAAAAGCAACAACAACAATATGAACAACAACAACAACAGGAATTTAGGATTCAGCTTTGTCGCCATCAGCAGAGCAATCACTGCAATCCACATACCAGCAGCATCAGTGGGAGCTATGCCAGGTTCAGCAGCAGCTGAATCACTTCTAATGCCTAGTACAAGCATCAAGATGTTCTATGAATGATGGTGCAACATTTTTGAAAAGGTGTCCTCTTCACCAGAAGGCAATAGAGAGTCAAGTGTTGAATCAGCTGAGGAGCAACCATCAGCTGAAACAAGAAGCCAAACCAAACAAAGAGCTGAAGAAGCTGCAGCAGAAGAAGAAGAAGAAGCAGCACCTGCTGCAAAATGGGCAAAAATGGAAAAAAAATATTGCAGATCACCATCAGCAGCAGCACCTTCCACAAAATGGGCAAAAATAACAAGGAACTGTTGCAGATCACCAGCAGCAGAAGCAGCAGCAGTACCTGCCCCAAACAGCCAAAAAAGCAACAACAACATCAACAATAGGAATAACAAGAACCGGAACAAAAACTAAACATTTTACCAAAAAAAAAAAACAGCTGAAGAAGCTGCAGCAGCAGAAGCAGCACCTGCTGCAAAATGGGCAAAAATTACAAGAAAATTTTGCAGATCACCAGCAGCAGCACCTGCCATAAACCGGCCAAAAAAGCAACAACAGCAACAACTAAACACTTACAAAACATAGTCCCATATATTATTTGACATTATATATTATTATATATAATGTATATAATATATATTATTATACAACAACAACAACAACTAAACACTTACAAAACATAGTCCCATATATTATTTGACAGTCACAAATAATATCACTTGACACACTATCTTTAAACTGTTAGTAGGCTGCACAAATAGTAAACACTTGTCTTTGCACATTACACTGAAATCAAGCACTGTTTACTCCAATGTCACTGTATTGTCTCTCACACAAGATCTGCAACACAATCTGACACACAAGCTTTGTAAAAATTGAACTATCTTGTTCATGTGGACTTCTTTATATAGTTGTTGTTGCTCCAAGAACTGGAAGCAACTCAATGCTTTGAGAAATCCATGGAAGGTCATAGAACAGGGTGTCTACTAAAAAGAGAGTTGAAATTCCTGGTTTTTCCCAGTTTTTCCTAGGTTTTTTAATATAGTGGAAGAGAAAATATAATAGAAACTCAGTTATTGGATAACCATGGGGTGGGCAAGTCTGGTAAAGAGGCTAAAAAATTGTTGATAACTACTTCATCAATATTCCTTCCACAGTGCTAAACAAAAACCCAAACAACTCCAAATGTTTGAAAAATTCTTACATAATACTCCTTTCTATGGAAACAAAAAGAAAAAATGACCTGAGCCGTTTTGAATTATTAGATGAACAGGAGTTGCTAAAAATTGTTCAATCAATGAATAATAAGAAATCTCATGATATTTAAGGTATTTCAAACTGCTTGGTCAGGAAATCAATCTTTTCAATAATAGAGCATCATAAGTATATATTTATGCATCCTTGGCTAGTGGAATTGTACCTTCTAAACTGAACATGTCAGAGATAAATCTCATACACAAGAGTGGGGATTGGAAACTCCTGAGAATTTTGGACCAGTTTCAAATCCACCAGTACTTGCAAAGTTACTTGAGTATGCTGTATTAACCAGGGTTGGAGAGTATCTCAACCGTTTTGAAGTCTTAATGGAAAAACAGTAAGGATTAGGTATGGTTTCTCTGCTAACAATGCTCTCTATGCCTATACAAACAAGGTAATACTCACATGGATGATGGCTTAAAGATTTGTGGTTTGATTGCAGACATCAAAGGCATTTGATCTAGTTGATATAGAAATATGACAAGCAAAATGTTATGGCTTCCAAGATGTAGGGTATAATTGGTTTGTTTCATATTTGAGGATAGATATCAACAAGTTACAATTGAATCTAATGATAAATATTTTCATACTTCAGAATGGTTGAAAAGAAATCCAGAGTTCCCAAATACTTGGTGCTGGGCCCCATACTATTAAATAGCAAGCAATACACAACAAACTCCCGGTTACAAAGAAATTCCTGGTTTCCCCCCAGTTTTTCAAGGTTATTTCAATTTCCCAAATATTTCCAGGTTGTTAAGGTTAGAAGACACCCTGTAGATTATAGTAGAACATAGTAGAATATAGTAGAAGCTGCAAAGGTTTTCAATTGAATGAGAAAGATGCATATTTGAAGAATAAGAGTGAGAAAGACACATGAAAAGGAAGAGGATGAAGATTCAGATTACAAGTCACATTTGTCTATGAATGGAAGCAATATACATAGAATGAGTATATGGACAACTGCTTCTTTTGCATTTGTAACACTACCCACACCTTGAGAAATTGTTCTTGTCAAAGAACAATGGCCCCTTAGATGGCTGATGTCTTTCTTCACCCCTGACTGACTACTCCTTGACCCCCCCCCCCCCCCCAGGGGGTTGTAGATGCATTTCTTTCTGCTGGTCCTTGCTGTTCCAGGTCCTTGAGACCACCAAACATCTTCCAGAAGACTATTGCAAAATCCTTGACCAAGTTGACTGAGGACAAGAGCAACTTCATTTGGGATGAGAACTCTCTGCAAGCTTTTGATGAACTTAGGCATGCTCTGATAAATGCTCCAATCCTGGGTTATCCAACAGCAGAAGGAAAATTCATCCTGTGTGGCTTCACACAGATGCTAGCTAGCAATCTAGCCATTGGAGGAGTACTTTCTCAGGAGCAGGAAGGAGTTGAGAGAGTCATTGGATACTTCAGTAAGGTCTTGTCAAAACTACAGCATAACAACTGTGTCACCCACAGAGAGCTTGGACTCACACTGTATTGAACCACACCAGCCACATGAATCCAAGGTGGGCTCATGGGCACTTCTTTCAGATAGAGCCGTGTGTTGCCACTATGGCTTCACACTTCCTATATGTTTCAATGCTATTCGAAAGTACATGGCCAGTAGGAACTAAAACTGCCATGGCCTGGTCATATGAGTGTTTGTTCTATTTTTATTTTGCATAACAAAAAAAATATTTCACCAAAATTCCTTTTAGCCTTTGAATTCATATTTTTCTCATTTATTTCATTTCTAATTCAAACATAAAACATCCTACATGAAATCAGCTGTTTGTGTAGTGTTTCACAAGCAGTTGGTATTATTGCTACAGACTAAAATCTTTTTCTAAACATAACCTCAATTATTGAAAAACGTTTCTGGTTTCTGTGAAGTTTATTAGTAGTGATGGTGAAAGGTTTATCATGGCAGGAGATTATGTATCTGAGCAAATCCGTATAAATAAATTGTTATAAGACTTATTGTCAGATGAAGATTCAGATTCAGAATTGGATGATATTTATTTATCTGATGAGTACAAGCCTAGTGAAAGTAGTGATGACTCCATGGACTGTGAAGAACAACCTCAACTAAAAAAACAAAGAACTGGCAAAAATTCTGGAGGAGGTGAACCACAAGGAGGCTTCCACAAGTGTAGATCCCCCTTCAATTCCAATTGCAAATCCCCTAATAGATTCTTCAATAACTGATACAATTGAAAGAGTGATAAGGGAATTTCAGGTTTTTGATAGTGATAGTGATGATGATGATGAAAACGACATACCAGTAGGCCTAGATAATGATCATATTGACTGGAATCCAGTAACAGGAATGTTTCTCAACCATTTTCAGTTCACTGACAAACATCCACATGAAATTTATTCTTATTTCCTGATGATGATTTACTAAAGTACATTTCTGAAGAAACTAACTAAGAAATCCAGACTTGCTGATTGGAAAGATACAGATGAAATGAGAAAATTTTTTGGAATAATAATTTGGATGGGATTGACTATTTACCCTAGCATCAAGTCATACCAGTCAACAAAGACAATCTACAAAGATAATATTCTTCAAGTTATATCAAGAAACAGGTTTCAGTTGTTACTGAAGACATTACATTTCAGTGATAATGAAATTCCATCTACTGATAGACTTTGCAAAATTGCTCCATTACTCAACAAATTACAAGAGCTCTACAAATTGTGTTTGGTGCCTGGAGAAGTGGTTTGCATTGACGAGACTCTAGTTCCTTTTCGAGGCCATTTATTATTCAAGCAATACATTCCTAATAAATGCCATAAGTTTGGAATCAAGCTCTTCAAAATATGTTTGGAAGGTGGATACACATATGATTTCAGGGTCTACTGTGGGCAGAGCAGACAGAAAGAAACATCAGTGGCAACAAATGTTGTGATGGACCTCATGGGAGATTTGTTAGGGAAAGGGCGAACTCTATGCACCGATAATTGGTACACTGAATTACTTTAGCACATGAACTCTTGAAGAACAAAACGCATTTACTTGGTACTTTGAGGAGAAACAGAAAACATAACCCAAGAGATGTAGTTGATAAAAAATTGCAGACAGGCCAAACTGTGGCCAAAGAGAGTAGCACAGGGATTGTTGTGCAGAAATGGCAGGACAAGAGAGAAGTCCTAACCCTCAGCACAAGGCACACAGATGAGATGAAAACAATTGAAAGAAGAAGCTCTACAGTTTTGAAACCATGCAGCATCATAGATTACAATAAGTGGAAAACATTTATTGATCTTTCTGATCAGAAGAAAAGCTACACAACATCACTGAGAAGAGGCATGAAGTGGTATAGAAAATTGGCCATTAAACTGTTAGTTGGAACAACACTTGTCAATTCAATTCATCTGTATCATTCATTAGCTAATCAAAGGATGACTATGACAGAATTCAAAGGTAATGTTGTAGAAGGATTGACTGGTATTGGAGAAGCTGCAACAGCAGTTCCAACAATACATCAGCCAACTCATTGCCTAGTGGATACTGGTTGCAGTGGAAGAAGGAGATGCAGCCGATGCTACCAAAGACTAAAGAATGAACATGGCAGGTTAGTTGCAATGAATAAAACACCACATAATCCTGGATTCATTTTGTGAATTGAAAATGGTTGAGAAACATTCCTGTTACTGGATTCCAGTCAATATGATCATTATCTAGGCCTACTGGTATGTCGTTTTCATCATCATCATCACTATCACTATCAAAAACCTGAAATTCCCTTATCACTCTTTCAATTGTATCAGTTATTGAAGAATCTATTAGGGGATCTGCAATTGGAATGGAAGGGTGAAAAGCAGGTGAAAAGAAACACTCCTGTATCTATTCACCTGCTGTATCTTTTCACCTAATGCAATGTTAGTTAGGGCTTAAAAGCCTGTTTTCCTTCCCAATCTTCATGATTGTGATTATGTTATTATTGAATAATTAAATAAATAATTTATATAGATTCTTGACATAATTTTTATATTAAATAAACAAAACAAAAATAATTTTCACTTTACTTCTTAGAACAAACTTACTTAATTGCTTTCAAAACATGAGAAAGTAGGTGGGTATCATTTTTTCTTACTGAAAGTTATCTATTGGCTTTCTTTTTACATATGAACAATAAATCCAGTTTTATACATGTTGTTTTTGTTACAGGAAATCAAGATGCCAAGGACCTATCGCAAAAAACACACAAGAAACACAATCCAGAGACAATCCAACAAGCAGTCAATGATGTCAAGAACAAGGTTCTATCTCTGAGGAAAGCTGCAGAAAAATATGCCATTCATTTCTCTGTTATCCACCAGCATCTGAAAAAAGGAAATCTTTTGAAACCTCAAGGTGGACAAATGGCGCTGACTGCTAGTGAAGAAGGAATAATTGTGAACCGGCTACAGATATCTTCTGAGTGGGGTTATCCTTTCGACACACTAACATTGAGATTGATTATCAAAGACTTTTTGGACAAAAAAGGGAAGTGTGTGAAAAAATTCAAAGACAGCTTACCAGGGTATGCGTATTCTTTTTTGAGACAAAACATGAAACATCTATCAAATAGAATGTGTCAGAACATAAAAAGAAGTAGAGCTGCTGTTTCTCCTGAAGTAATAAATGAGTATTTCAACAATTTAGAAATTGAACTTGAAGGTGTGCCTCCTCAAAATATCATCAATTATGATGAAACTAATCTGAGTGATGATCCTGGTAGGAAAAAGGTTATTACTAGATGAGGATGTAAATATCCAGAAAGACTCATGAACACAACAAAGTCTTCAATTTCACTTATGTTCGGTGTTGCAGGAAATGGTGAGATCTTACCTCCCTATGTTGTATACAAATCTTTACATTTGTATCAGTCATGGACTGAGGGAGGTCCCAAGCATGCTAGATATAATAGAACAAAATCAGGTTGGTTCGATTGTTTTTGTTTTGAGGATTGGGTGACAACCATAGCAATCCCATACTTGAGAAAATAGGATGGAAAACGTATTCTGATTGGAGATAATCTTGCCTCTCACTTGACTGTAGATGTCATAAAGAAATGCACTGATAATGATATTCATCAGGTATCATTCTTAATCGAGAAGTCGTGGAGTAAACATCATTAGTCAGTGCAATAACCTACTATTGGTAACGTAGTGTAGTTAGTTATTAGTTTTAAAGTGGGTCAATGCTGATGGACATTTGTGATTCATACTACACATGAAATCACCTATAGAGGCACCACATGGATTAATTCCGGAATTTGAAGAGACAGAGCAGTCTACATCCCAACAGAAACCAGTTCAGGGAAAATCTACAGGAATCATCAAAAAAGGTAATATGGAATCAATAAACAAGGTAATGCACAGTGAATTTTCAAATGACTGTAAAACCCTAAAGCAATTGAAATTAGAACTTCAAACGTGGGCTGAGGCCGAATTTGAAAAAAAGGAAAATTTCAAGAAACGATTTTGACTATAAACAATTAATTAACTATAAACAATAAACCGTCAGAAACAATAGTAAAACTGGAAACCAGATCAGTTACAATTTCTCAGTTAGCTGCTAGTTTAGGAAATACAAATAATGTTATTCATGAAACCTTAAAGAACATTAGCAAATCAGTTGAATCTATTAAAAAAAAGTGATAATGCAATAAGTTATGCAGACATGGTGCAGTTGCCGAGGAAATCTAAAGAGAACAAGGTTGAAGAAAATAGTGTGAGAAAGTTACACCCCCAGGAGCATATTGTTGTTTTGCAGCCCATCAATCCAGTCTCGAATGAATTAGAAAATAGTAAAACCATTAGAAACGTTCTTAGGGAAAATATCAAGGATAAAGACAGCATTAAAGTGAAGAAGACGGTTAATGTTAGAGGGGGTGGATTAATGATAGTTTTAAACTCAGAAGAAGATAAGAAGAAAATAGTCGAAAATGAGGTTTTCAAAACAGAGAGTATGAAGAATTGTCTAAGAATAAGTGAGCCACAGAATAAAAAGCCGTGTCTGATTATTTATGATGTACCTACAGAATTGAATAATGAAGAACTGGCCGAAGTAATCTATAACAAGAATTTTAGTAACTCTGGAATAGTAAAATCAGAGTTTTTGAAAGGATGTAAGCCTTTATTCAAGTTGGGACCGAAGAATAAAGAAGTGGTACATTGGGTTATGGAATGTGAGCCCAATATAAGAAGAGCTTTAATTAATAAGAAAAGAGTATTTGTTGATTGGACTTCTTGCAGATTGAACGATTTTATTTCAGTTCAGAGATGCTTCAAGTGTCAGGGCTTTGGGCATATTACTAAATACTGCAAAAGAGAAAAGGATGTGTGTGGTCACTGTGCTGGGGAGGGTCATAACGTAAAAAACTGCCCCAATACAGCCAAACAGCCGAGTTGCAGCAATTGTAAAAATAATACGAAACCTGCCAGTCATAAAGCCAGTGACCCAAAATGTCCTTGCAACCAGAAAGCATTACAACAACTGATTGATAAGACTGATTATGGGATTGTTCAGTAACAAAGATTCTAATAAGAAATTTAAAAGTAATTACAGTAATATTTCTATTGATATTGATGGAATTCTGAATTCAGTGGATAAGTCACATAGGATAAAACAAACATCTAAAAGTAGGACATCTCTAGTTTTTAATTTTGGTGATTACACTGACCTAAATATTTCGTTTGCTTGCTATGATAAAGATAGAGTAAACATTTCTGGAGGTATTTCTACTGTTGTAAACAAGAAGGCAATATTCGGAGATGAATATGAACGTCTAGCAACAGTTTTTTCGCAGACTAAGCAAATTGATTTGTCTGTGAAATTTGATGCAACATTGAAAATCGTGAATTTATTGTTGTTATCAGATAGTTTGAACTTGTTCAATAAACTAGAAGAGTTGTTGTTTATTATTGATAACTGGGCAGCAGGTAAACAATCTATAACTGTTGGAATTGATTTCTTTGGAACTATGGCCAACATGTCATGTATTGATCTATTGAGTTTAGTGTTGTCAACAAAAAATGTTAAATATGTATTTTACTACCAGGGCATAAATAATTTGACATTTTTAGATATTCCAGAGGAGAAAATTAATGAAAAATGTTGTCCAACAGGATACCTACCAGAAATGTCACCAGATCATGGATATATCAACAGTATGTTGGAGCTTAGAAACCTTTTGAGCCAGTATGATCAGACTAATGCTGTGATATACAGAGATATTTTGATAAATATCACAGGGAAAAACTTATTAGGCTCGCATTCATATTTACAAGAAATTAGACGAAATAAAATGAATATTTACGATAATGTTTTGAAGAAGTTCCTGTGGCCGTCTAAAATGAGTTACAGAATGGGATTTTGTCTGGAGGGAGGAGGAACTTACGTGCCATTCAACAAAAGGTTGAGAGGATTCTTGTCCAGAGAGAGATATATTCTTGTAAGTAGAGATACTCAACTCATGCTGAATGGTGAACTACATCAAAAGATATCGACAGTTGATGTTGCTGCTTGCAATCTTCCTGTGGTCAAGTGGATAGATGGTGTTCCTGGCTGCGGTAAAACGTTTCAAATTCTTAATCAACATAGACCAGGAATCGACTTAGTCCTATGTCAAACTAGAGCAGGCATCAAAGAAGTCAGGGATGCTGTAATTCACAAGTATGGCAAGGCATACTGCAGTAAAATAATCAGATCTGATTACAGGACAGTTTCATCATTCATCATAAATGAAACTGGAAAGAAATACGATCAAGTCCTCATTGATGAAGCGGTATTAATGCATGCTGGTTATGTAGGTTTTATTGCAGCATTGTCAGGATCCACCGAAATTCTCTTATTTGGTGATTCAAAACAGATTCCCTATATTGAGAGGAGTAAACTGCGTGTCAGATGGTCCCACCCTTCCGTTTTTCATGAGCCCACCCAGAAAATTTCAGTGACTCGAAGATGTCCAATCGATGTGTGCGTTGTACTCTCTAAGTTTTATGATGAAATAGGAACAACAAGCAAAGTAGTACGATCAATCAGACGGACAATTTTCAATTCAGAATCCCTTCAACTTGAACCAGAGACTCTTGTGCTAACATATACACAAAACGAGAAGAAACGGATTCAAGAAACATTAGATAGGAAATTAGAAAAAGCAATAAAGATACACACCATTCATGAAGCTCAAGGCCTTACTTATAAAAACGTTGTTCTTGTAAGGTTGAATACAGAGCAGTTAGATATCTACAATAGTGTTAATCATGCAATAGTAGCTCTTAGTAGACACACTCATAATTTTAACTACCTAACAACAGGAATGCCTGATCTTATGTCAACGCTCACAAAAAATATTATGAGCTGTGAAGATGCATATATTATGAAATGGCATGAGAAGATGTTGAACAGCATGCCAGGAGGGAGGCATACAAAAGATTACAATGATGAATATAATGAGATGGCAGAAGAAAATCGCAAAAAACATGCAAGGAGGGATGCATCTAAAAAAGCAAAATGATGAGTAATAATGATGTGTTGTCTGTAGCAAATGAACTCGATTCAATGGATGAGCTAGAGGACAGGGTGGTTGAGAATAAACAGCAGCTCCATGCTGCTCTTAGCAGCTGTAGCTTGACTGTATTTTGTCTGAACATAAGGAGTGTTAAGAAAAACTTTGATGATCTGATGGTTCAACTACAGGATATGTCTTATGATTTTGATATTATAGTATTAACAGAATGCTGGATCAAAAATGATCATACACCTAAGGAAATAAAAGATTACAATATTTTTTACTCTTTAAATAACCGTACACAGAATGATGGAGTAATCGTATACCGTATACAAGAAATTCTCTAAATGTGCAGTCAGTGGAGTTAAATATCAGGCAGGCCAACGTTCTCCATCTACAATTGCAAACTCCAAAAGAGAAATATAATATATTAGCAATCTACAGATCCCCTTCGCACTACAGTATAACAGAGTTTTTAGGAGATTTGGAAACTGTGCTCAATAGACTGAGAGGACAACTGATTATTTGCACAGGAGACTTCAACATAAATATGCTACAACCACAACAGCATTATCAACTTGATGAATACTACGATTTATTAAGTGAACATGGATTGAAGAACTGTATCAAAAAGGCTACCAGGGTAACCACGGGAACATCTACTTGCCTAGATCACATGCTGACAAATTGCAAACACAATATTCATCCAATCATATATCAGTCAAGTATCACGGATCACTTCATTACAATTTTGGGACTGCAAGAATATTCAAATATTGGTAACAGAGCGAATTTAGATGAACAAGATTCAACTAATCGTAGATCAATCAATTTGGATGGATTGAGAGGACTACTGGGAGAGCATTGGGAAGAGATTTTCAAAAGTGATAACACAGATGAAGCATATGAAAAGTTCATAACAATTTTACAACAATATGTGGAGAAGAATACGCATCATTAGACACAGAAGAAGAAAATCAAGATCATCAAACCATGGATCACAAAAGGACTCGTCTCATCCATAAGAACAAGGAATCATTTAAATAAAAGAAGGAAGCTAGATCCAGAAAATCAAGAACTTGCAAATTATTATCGAATCTACAGGAATACATTAACGTCTCTTATTCAGAATACAAAAGAAAGTTACTTCAAAAATCAATTCAACAAAGCAGGGAATGATGTAAGAAAAACTTGGAAAATTATCAAGGATGCTACTGATTCAAACCAAAAAAGAAAAATTCAACTCAATGCTGTAAAGATTGATGATAAAATTGTAACATTGAAAGAAAATCCCGAAATTCTATTGAACCATGTAAATGATTACTTTGTTAATATTGGAGAAACAATGGCTAGGAAAATATCTGAAAGTTTAAATAAGAATATTAACCAAGTTATATCAGATTATGAACCAGAGTTACATATTCAAAATACTATGTTTTTTTCCCCATAGTTGAGCAGGAAATAATAGACACCATTAATTCTCTTCATAACAGTAGTGCACCAGGGCTTGATTGATTTGATAATGGGATTTTAAAAGGCATAAAAGACTTAATTTCTAGAACTTTGACTCATATCTTCAATCTCAGTTTGTCAAATGGAACTTTTCCTAAAACAATGAAAAATATTTGTGTTAGACCTATACATAAGGTGGGAGATAAATTAATTATAAGTAATTATAGACCTATTTCATTAATCAGCAATATATCAAAAATTTTAGAAAAGCTAGTTAAATTACGATTAGTGAGCTATCTGGAAAGGAACCATATATTATCTCCAAACCAGTTTGGATTTCGTAAAGGAATAAGCACAGAGTTAGCAGTTCTGGAGTTATCTAAATTTGTTACTCAGAATCTAGAGGAGAAAAATAAATGCCTAGCAGTATTTTTAGACTTAGCAAAGGCCTTTGACTCAGTATCCCATGATTTATTAATAAAAAAACTTGAGGCAATAGGCATAAGGGGTATCACTTGAATGGTTCAAATCCTACCTCAATAACCGACAACAAAGGACAAAGTTGGGAGCCATATGAGTGCAGAAGGGTCCATGAAGTTTGGAATACCACAAGGGACTGTTCTGGGTCCAATTTTATATTCAATTTTTGCAAATGAGCTGTGCTCGATTCAAATCCAAGGTAGGGTGATAGCCTTTGCA
This sequence comes from Conomelus anceps, assembly GCA_948455865.1. NCBI lineage: Eukaryota > Metazoa > Arthropoda > Insecta > Hemiptera > Delphacidae > Conomelus > Conomelus anceps. The sequence goes on along the minus strand of OX418217.1, from coordinate 4,353,000 downwards.
GATGAAACAGCACTCCTTTTTCAAGGAAATAACTGGGAAGAAGTATTTCAAATAGTCGAAACAGAACTTTCAAAAATCACTAGATGGCTGGGAAATAATTTACTCTCATTGAATGCAGAAAAAAACCAAATTTTTAACATTTTCTTCAACTGATAGTACCAAACCACGTGAGACATCAATAAAACTTCATTATTGTGTTAGAATTAATAACAATTGTAATTGTCCACTGATAGAACGCTCAGATAGTATTAAATATCTTGGGATAATAGTAGACGACTTATTAAAATGGGATAAGCACATATCATATACAACTACAAAAATAAGGAAGCTAATATATAAATTTTATCAGCCGAGGCATATTCTTAATAAAGAAATGATAAAAACAGTGTATTTTACATTAGTTGAATCTCTTATAAGATATGGTCTGTTAGTTTGGGGGGCCGCAAATTATAGTTTTGTGGATCCAGTTTTCAAAATCCAAAAACGTATTCTAAAGATAATGGGGAATAGGGAAGCCTGCTTCCCAACCAGCGAACTATTCATGGAAAATAGAGTACTTAGTGATAGGCAATTGTATATTTTGTTGTTAATTACTTATTTAAAGAAAAATGAAAATGAAAATAATATTATAACTCATAGCCACAATACTAGAATAAGAAGCCTCAATTATCAGGATGTACCCAGAATGAACACAGCTTTTGGACAAAGATCAATAGGATATTTAGGGCCAACAATTTACAATAGAATTCCACTGGAAATAAAAGAAGAAGGCAATGTTAATAGATTTAAAAAAAAAAAATTAGGGATTGGTTGTATAATATTGGAGTCCACAGTAGTGAGGAGCTCATAGTAAATAGGATGTGAATAGAAATACGATTATTCATGCTTAGGTAGTTTTAGGTAGTAAATAGTTTTTATTATTGTATTAGTTATAATGGCTAGTTAGGAATAGTATAGTATAATAGTATAAGCTTGATCTAAGGTTTACATTGATGATCACCCCAACACATAGTTTTATAGTGGGGTATCATATTTTTTTACATTTAGGAATCAAATTAGCAATCAGTTTTTTTCTATTGAATAATATATTATTGTAATGTTTTGAGCTTATATTAATAAACTCCTCTGGATATGTTTTCCATCATCCAGAGAAATTATTATTATTATTATTATTTATTTTTGCCAGCAAATTCTACACATTTAACTCAACCGTTAGATATAGCATTTTTTCACCCCATGAAGATGGCATGGAGAAAGATCCGAGAGGAGTGGAAACATGGTCAAGGAAGAAATGAATCAAGCTTGCCAAAAGACAAATTTCCAGTGCTTTTGAAAAAACTTATGGACAAAATTGCTTGTACAGGAGCAGAAAATGTAAAAGAAGGCTTCAAAAAGTGTGGGATAATTCCTTTGGACCGAGCTCCTGTACTGGCAAGATTGCCAACACCAATTGAGGCAGATCCTGAAGCTCAAGAGAATGATGAAACAGCTATTGATAGCTCTTTTGTCCAGCTTCTCAAAGCAATGAGATATGGAGATGATACTGACCAACCAAAACGGAAGAGGCAAACAAGAATGAAAGTTGTACCAGGTAAAAGTGTAGTCAATGATTCTTCATCCTCATCTGGGGATGATATTAGTATCCATGACTCTGAATCATCTTGCTCACTTGAATCTGAAGACAATAATATGGAAGATGAATGTGTTGAAGTTGAAGATGAAGTTGCAGTCCAATATCCAGCTCCAGTCTTGCTTGGCAAATGAGATTAAAATTGGAGACTGGTTGCTAGTGAATTTCCCACTAGCAACCAACAATCCAGGGACATCAACTTCTGGACAGAAGCCATTCATTGGTCAAGTGAAAGGCATAACCAATGATGGACATTTTGAGGGGGAATTTTATCGCCACAGACCATCGAGAGACCATCAGGGCTATGTATATGGACTGCCAAATGTTCCAGATGTGTCTGACTTCAACATTAACCAAGTAATTGGCCGACTGAATCCTCCAAAGAATTATCAGAGGCTTAAAATTATTTGAAATTATTGCTTAAAATTTTTTCTTTCAAATGTTCCAAAAATGAATTTTTCAATTATTGTCCTTTCTATGAGTCAAATTTAAACTTGTTTTTTTTTTGCTTCTAATAAATTTGTAAATACTTTTTTTGAATTTTTTGCTTAAAATGCTTTAAATTTTTTGCTTGAAATGCTTTAATTGCTTGAATTTTTTTCTATTTTGAATGTGACTTTTGCGTAAAATAAAATTTCCAATTATTGTCCTTTCTCTGTGTGAAATTTAAACTTGTTTTTAGCTTATAATAAATTTCTAAATACTTTTTTAAAAGTCTCATTGTGTTTCCATTCACCTGCGAAGAATGTAATTCAAAACAGAGCTTGATTTAGATTGATGTTTCTATTCTCCTGCATGGCAGGTGAGATAATATAGTGAACTATATTATTTAAAGTAGTTTTGAAAATAATATGTTTATGCAATTCTCCTTCTAGGTATAGAAAGAACAAACCAAGACCCTAATTACAAGCCATCTTGAGCTCAGAAAAAATGTGCAGTTTTTTTTTAATAAGGTCTCAAAGTTGAAAATTGTTTCTATTCACCCCATTTTACGGTACATGTACTATAAAAGATTCAATGCTGCTTGTCCTCTGGGGTACCCAACAAAGGATCTAACTAAGCTTTTTGATATTGAGCCTCTAATTTCAAGGCGAGCCATGCATGGTCTTCTGTTTGTGTACAGATTGTTCAATAATGAAATTGATTCATCTTATTTGATGTCAAAGTTTCATATCTACATATTCACAGTGGCTCATAGGTCTTGTTTCTCCTTCTATGTCCATCACAGCAACACTCTCAATCATTACTTTTCCCCATTAAACAGACTACTTTGCTTATTTAATGAGATGGCGGACAAGATAGATTTTTTTCATTTATCTAAGTGTTCTTTCAAAGGGAAATGTATGGTTGCTCTGTTGGAAAAGTATTATGATGAACAGTGAAAGATTATCGGTTCCCTTCCTCTAATGAAAACTACCTGATAGTATCATATTTGATTATGAATCTCCGTTCTTTATTTCATTGTGATTTTATTACCTACTTCCTTCTCAGAATATTCCAAGACATTATTATGTAGGCTAAATTTCTTTCCATTATATTCTTATTTCAAGTATTATAATGATACAGTATGGTTTATTCTTACTTTATTATTCTTATCTATTATCTCTAGTTGTATTTCTCATATAATAAGTTAGTACACATTCATAAATGTAGCTATAGAAGTTATCTTCTTATGATTAATTTATTATTATTATTATTATATATAGGCCTATGGTTTCTTTCTTTTAATATGAATATGCTTTCTTTTTTATATTGCATATTAAACGCATCTGTATACTTTTGTATTTGTGTCATACGTGCAAAATGGATACACTGTATCTGTTGCTTCCAAATATTATTGTATTAAATAAATAAATAAATGACGGTGAGATTCATATAGCTGGACATGAGAAAGCAAATGCTAGTTCGACTCAGTCTGTAGTTATGAATAATGATGTAAGCATAATACAATTCAATCAAGTATTGGCATTATTGCCTCAACCTGATGTGAAAGAAGTCTACAGAAAAGTAATCTATGAATTTAATGGGTCTGTGGCTGTTTTTGAAAAATAAATCCAGTAGAGCAGCTCATGAACTTTAATAATTTAGGCTAATTTGAAAGAGTGATTTTGATAAGTTCAGTTTAGAAAACGACAGTAAAATATGAGTCTTTGATTTTGAAATATAAACTCAGTTGTTCTATGTACTCTAGTGTTGGTGTTTATTCATTTTGTTAACCAGACTACTCATTCTTGAACACTCCAGGTTACTCATTTTCACTCAAAAGACTATGATTACACAAGTATGTTTCACAAAAAAATGGTATCTATACGATTTGATACAATTTAGATACTTGTTCATAATTACCCCTGCAATAAGTAGGGTAATTGACTAGTTTAAAGTAAAGAGAAAGAATTGAATTCTATCGAAAAATCAATTTTTTCAAGCTTCAAATAAATTTTATGAAAATGAAAAGGTTTTAAACTTGTCAAAACTGTTCACAATTACCCCAGTCAACCCTATATCTTTAATATAATTCAATAAACTAGACTAGATCAAACACAGCCAGTACTTTTGAGTTATTACTTGGATTAATTTGTAAAAATAGTTATCATACCTGACTGTTTTCATTAAAAAGTCATTAAAACTGTCTACTCCAATAATTTCCTATTCTGCTGAGTTTTGCATGTAGATTAAATACGTTGATGTAGTGTCGATGTAGACAAATACTTGTAGATGGAAATCACTAATAATTAGTGGCACCTTTCCAAACGTAAGCGTGATATCAGCTACTGATGAAAGGATTTGGAGTTTCTTCATCACTATCGAATTCAGCTTCAGGGTCTTTAATCCAATTCCCAGATGCATCCTTGAGCCATCCAGACCTTCAAAGATAAAATGCGATTGAAAGATTAAAATTTCAACATAAATTATCAGTTTAAATACAGAGATGTCCATAGAAAATGCCTTAGTGAAATAGATCTAAAAGCTATTAAAGCTTTTTCATAAAAACATTCTTGATACAATTTGGCAAGACATGGAACCGAAATTACATAAAATTATTAAAAACTGAAATGATATGAATTATTATTCAAGAAGGTTTGTAAAAGTTATTGTATAATATTTAAAAACGCTTTGTAAAATTTATTGTGTTTAATTCAACGACGATTGAAAGAGTTATTTTACAAAACAACTGCTTTGTCAACCTCAATTTAACCAATTATACCTCTCAAGAGAGGCTTTTGTCCTAAATGGATGTCAATAAAGCTATTATGATTACAATAAATCATAAAACAAACATAATGATTAGTAAGATTCGAGACTTCATTCTACAGGCATTTGGCCTAACATTCAAGTAAGATTACTTCCTTTCAAGTATAACAATAATAAAAGAAGATTTAAAACATTGTAATTGATAGCATTGAAAATAGAAACCATGAAAATAATTGACACTCTCATGAAATGTAAATCAACTGCAAAAACGTTCAAGAAAACAAAGTTGCTTGATGTTTTTTTATACTTACATACGGCGTTCAATCTCCTCATTGACAACAACTGTTTTTGAACTTTTTGCTTTCCGGGTAGGTTTTTTCAAAAGTGATTGTTTTCCTATTTCTTTAGTATTTGACAATGAAGAACCATCTCTCATTTCTTCAACAAATTCTGTGAAAGATTGAGCCTTTGCAGATTTCTTCATATAGCTCTTTACTTGAGAAGAGGCACTTCTTGGCACTAACGATTTCGTGTCTGACTTACCTGCAAATAGAAATTCATTATTGATGACTATTCAATATTAAATTGTGTGTTACTTATCGTGGTTCAGAATGTTATAATTTGGAATAATTACTATTACATTTTATTCATGCTAATGGTGCCCACAGGAGTCCTGAGACTTGTGAGGTGGTAATGAGTGGATGATATGAATGGTGGACCTACAGTTTTAGTGGGCTACGAACCATAGTGATAATAAAACAGATAATTGCCATTGTTAGTTACCTGAACATCAATTATTTACAGGAATAACTCTCGAGAGCATATTAATCATGAAATCTATTTCCAACAACCTGGCCTACATGTTTCTATATTGGTTGATTTCGCTGGATGATTTTAAATTTTCTGCCATCTTTAATTATAAGAATTATTGAACCTATGTTGATGAGAACAGTTTCAAATGATACAGAATTGTTTCCAATGATATTGTTGTGGAATTTAGAATCACTATGTGGTTATGCCCAATGTCAGATTATGACAATTAAATGCCATCAAAGTAGCTCAATGTTTGAGCATAACACATTTAAAGGAATAAACAGTGGACCTACCATACACACTTACACAAAATGGAAATAACGTTCTTTAGAGTAAACGACCAGACTTGCGCAGAAAGAATAGCACACATTGAGTAGGCTATAGATGACAGTAGACTATAAAAACACATCTTCAATAACAATACAGACATCTGCAGCGACAAAACATAGCAGTGAATAACCGCAAAAATTAATTGAATTTGAATGAAACACTAAGCTTATGAAAAACATTCTACATTGTACAACATGAACAGTAGTAAAATAATATTAAAAGTATTCAAGACATTGAGAATAAATGGTACTTACTGTTACCGATTATATCTAGTCTTGGTTTCCTTTTCTTATCAACATGCTTGAACTTAGCAGCTTTAAAACCCAAAAAAGGTTTCTGGTCATCTGATTTTGTTTCCTGTTGTTTTCTTTTCAAGTCTAATAAAGATAGTTCCTCTTTTCTTTTCAGAAACTTTTCCAATTCTGAAAAGCAAAAATTTATTTAATTAAATGTCAAGCAATCATCAATGAAGAGTTACATTTATCATAATTTAATACTTCCTCGAAATTATTCAATGCAAGGTCTTCAATTATAATAATAGTATTGGAATGAATTATTATATCGTGGAAGAGCCATTGAAATATGGTGCGTACTTTCAATAAGTACAGCGTTTGGCTTTGTATACATTTTTAAATTGCTTCTTATCATTTTATAAATTATACATTATTAAATCAGAACAAGTCTGGCTTATCACTCTCTCTTTCTCTGTTGATAGTGACATAAATAGACAGAGTGAGATAGCACACACAATTAATTATTAATAAGCTATAACCGAAAGTTTAATAATATTTTCTCTATTAGTAAACAATGAAAGAGGGATTAGATTAGATTACTTTATTCATGGTAAATTTACAACTTTTTTTCAAATGTGTACTTACATACAATATTTTAACATCACATAGAAAGTAGACCTGGTTGATACTATTTACATTTTGTTGGAAATACTAAAAGTGATCTAATGGTTAGAGCTAATGAAAAGAAATTCTAAGTGATGCATTTACATGAAAAGGCGAAGTTTGGACAAAAAATCGTCCATTCGAGCACTTAACCTTATTAAGAACATTTGGCTTTCGTTATTTTTAAATTCAGCAAAATATTGAGTTAATTCAATTGACTTCAGATTGTAGAGTGATATTATACAATATGAATAGCTAATTAAGATAATGAGAATGTACCATAAGGTGTACAGTATAATACTAAAAATGAGACTAAAAAGTGAGGTTTGAGAAAAATATTGACAAAAGATGATTAAAATATAAATAAAAAAATATATAGAATGATTACGAAGATGATATGAATGATGATGAGAGAAGATGGGATGGTAATTAGAGATAATGATTTTTTACAGATTTTCTAATGTACTGAGGTGAATGTTGAATCAAGTTTCCAGTATGCTAGACTACAACAGAGGCATATTATTTACAAAGTTAATGGATAATTTTGAGATTGATACTTCTAGACTTTATTGTTATGCAATTGCTCTAGGGTTGGACGGACGCAGTCATTTTCTCCATAAGGTACCTTGTTAATGGGATAAAGCCTGCTCGACTCTCAATGCACCTAATGGAGTTAGGAAGTGCATTCCAAGCACGAGAGGCACTTACAACAAATGATTTTGTATAAATGGTTGTACGATGATTTGGTATCCCAAGAGGATATCTTTGGTCACCTGTTCCGGTGTGCGAAGCATCATTCCTCCTGCCTTCAGATACGAATTTGAAATCATTTTTAAAATAGTTTGGTTTACCAAATTTAAGAATATCTTTGACAAGATTGACTATTCTGAATAATTTCTGATCAGGTAGTTTGAGTGTTGAGCTTAGTACATGGGATTGAGTGATTCTTTCATGACGTTGGAGAGAGTAAACAAATCGAAGACAATAGTTCTGACTGCATTGCAGTTGATCATTTAGAGTGATGGTCATGTCATTCATTACAGAATTACAGTACATGAAATGTGGAAAGATGAGAGATTTAACAAGTAATAATCTGATACTTTGAGGAAGGATATCTTGCATTCTCTTTAAAGAATGCATAGCTTTGGATGAAGCCCACATAGGTCTGAGACCTGTGCGTGGGTAATGAGTTGGATGATGGTGATTGATGAGTTGGACCTACAGTTTTAGGTGGGTTCCGAACCACCGGAGCTGAAAAAACCTTTTTACATGTTTTAATAACTTGTCCTGACCAGTCAAGTGTTTGGTTCATGATTATACCTAATTTTTTAACTGAACTACAGTATGATATTACATTGCCATCGACGGTGATTTTATGAATAAGGTTCAAATCAATACTGCCAATCAAGCGTGAATTACCAATGATTATAGGTTGCGTTTTTACAGGATTGAGTTTGAGACAATTTTTCTTAGTCCATTCAACAATAAGTTCAATATCTTTCTTCATCTTGTCAACCGTTGGATTGATTTTTGATTTAGGACAACTGGAGTAAATTTGTAGGTCATCTGCATAAGTGTGGAAACTGGAAAACTCAATGATAGAGGAAAAGTAATTTGCATACAGGGTGAAAAGGAGGGGGCCTAGGATAGAGCCTTGTGGGACACCATGTATTAAACATTGTTTTCTACCTGTGAGATAAGATTGGAACCTAGACTGAAGCCAAGAAGAGCTAATTTATCGAGTAGAACCTTATGATCGACAGTGTCAAACGCTTTAGAGAAATCAATCAAATAGACTCAAAATAGTACATTTTTGTTGGTCCATAGCCAACCTGATATCTTCAGTGACACGCAATAGAGCCGTTTCAGTTGAATGAGATTTTCTAAACCCAGATTGAAAGTTATGTAACTTACTGTTCTTCTCAAGGAATTCGACTATCTGTGAATGGACAAGTCTCTCAAGAACTTTAGATAATGCTGGTAGAATGCTGATAGGCCTAAAATCTTTATTTCGAAGCAACTTTATTTAACGGACGAACCAAAGCATACTTCCAATTTTTGGGGAACTTCCACTTTGAAGAGATGCATTGAAAATGGAAATGATAATGGGTAGAACAGCAAATAATATTTTTTTGATAATTTTAATAGGAATTTTGTCTGCCCCAGTAGCATTACTGTGAATGTGCTGAAATGCTTTAAGAGCTTCATGTTCTGAGATTGGATGAAAATGAAACATTGGATGAAAGGGACAGAGAGTGAGCCGACATGCGCGAGGCAAACTCATACCACTGCCAAGAACCAGTTGACAAGCTGTACTAGTTTTTTTGAAAATAACGTACCTGATAAGTGACGCTTGCCTCTTCGGTGAACTGCCAACATATTTGTTGTATCAAATATTGGTCGATGTAAACATATTAAGCAAGTGATCCTGAGAGTGAACAGAAATTACAAAGATTAATTACCTACAGTAATTAGAGCTAACTCCGTCTCTAGCCTCATGATAAATATTTTTCTACATTCAAATGATGACAAACATACATATGTAGGCTACTGTAGTATTCATATAACTTGGCAGCGTGTAGAAGATGGGAGGACTTGCTAGATCTGAACTCAACTGCTGCCAAGTTATATGAAAACTACAGTATTTGCATTTCTAGGGGTAACAAATTGAATAACTGATCAATTCATTCTTACACTGACGAGGTTTTGTTTTGAAGACCAATACAAGATAAATACAGCATAATTGGATCAATTTCAGGCCATTCAAAGAATCTTCATTAATAGTTATAACTAAGATAATAAACTCATTAATAACTAAGATATGATTTTGTGTTTTCTACTCACACCCAGCCAGGCAACACGATATTACCATTATTATGTCTGCTGTATATGTACCAAGAAACAAATGTTTTTAGATCTACTTCTCTTTCAAGATGAATCAAACACTTTCATTTCATTCGTGAACGTTTCTTGAACCTAACCCAACTCATCTTAGCAGTTGTGAATTTGCCTCGTGCATGTCGGCAATCCATAATGACTATAATTCTAAGCTATGTGATGTTCTAGCATATTTATCTAATCTGGAAAAATACTTCAACTAAAGAATGACTACGGCACTTTTCAAGTGCAGCGCTTTGGACACTGTGTACATAAACTAGATAAAACAAAATGTCTACGAATTGAAGCTTCATGTAGTCAAAATTAAAACAGAATTACTAATTATTCAGGCTTTATAGAGGGGGATTCTACGGTTTAGCATTCTAAGCTACACAATGGAATTAAACATTTTAAAAGGGCGCACTGCCAAGAATGAGTTGACAAATATTACTAATATGCTATTTACTTATTTCTTTTGTATAGTTATAAGTTACAAGAGCTAGATTTTACTCACTTTCCATTACTCAACAACTTGGCTTCTTCAACTGGTATATGATTCCCCAGTAGTTCTCTGACACGCAGGTCCTTAAAAAAATAACACATAAATGAGAATCTGCCAAACGTATGATGTGATGACTACTTCCTGTTCCTCTACGACCGCTGAGGAACAAAGTTATAAAAACATACACTGCTGTTGTCCCCCAAAGCATAACAAGGGATAACAGTGCGACATTGAATGAGGAAGGGGTCTGCAGAAAGATCGGCCTAGTGTGAAATTGAGCTTTGGCACGCAGAGACTGAATTTTGCGTTTTACAAATAAAATGACGACTGTAAATGATCACTTACAGTAAAAAAATCATTTACTGCACAAAAATGAATCAAATAAACCTCTTCAGAATTATTATGTTAAGACCAAAGCCAAGCAGCTCTGCAGCTACTATGTAAAAATTCGCTATTATATTGATTATTAAACTAATAAGTGAATTAAACTTTCGCAACCTTACAAATCTTAAATTATATTTACTATAAATATTGAAAGAGAATTTAGAGGTATTTTGGGTCCGTCACAGAAAGACCAAAAACTTTTGCGGTAATTGTAATGTTATTTGGGTCAGACTGGCTTATATGTCTTTAGTATCATAAATCACGTTGGAGAGTGCAACTTGTTCAAGTTTCTTAAAACAGATTCAACTTTCAACTAAGCTGTAAGATTTTGACCAAATAAGCGACGTTGTTTAGGCACCATATGTAATTTATTGATGTAGATATTATTTATAAGCAAATTAGATAACAATCGACGCCCCTAACCTTCGCTCGCTATTATTGTCTTGTTAGAAGTGTAACTGTTGACAGGTAATGGTGGAATGAAAATTAAACTTTTGGAAAATAATCAAGTTGTCACCTTTGCTTTAGCTAATAAATAATACATCTAAGCTCGAAGTTCATTTCGATGATCAAACATGTTTCCATTAAATTAAATTCTCTTCACTTTTTCGTGATATCTAGCCAGCACTCCCCAGAAAGCAATAATCTATCACTACATCCTACCCCAGGCAAAAAAGGAAGACAGCATCCAAAAATCAGTCATTTCGTACTGAAGTCACCTTACAGTGAAAACGGCAAACTTCATAGTATTTATTAGGTACTTATATTCAAATTATTTTTCATAGTATTCACTAGATACTTACGCTCAAATTCTTCCTCATATCCGAAGTACATTCTTCAGGTTGAAACGTCATTTTCAAAGTTTGTAACTTGACAGAGGTTATTTAATTCAATTCAAGTTGAACTCATACACATTTCAGGAACTAGTTAATGGTAGTCACAGATCACAATGTAAGGTATCAATCTCATCATTATTTTTTTCACTTATTCACCAAGAAGCTGAAGGCCTGAAGCACACTGCATAACCTCAATTTAAAGACCGTCCGTTTAGCTGTTCGGGAAAGAAACAGTTTGCGCCACAGTTGCAGAGCTGCCAACCTCACGATAAGAATTTACCGAACTTCCTAGTTGAGTTCATGTGAGCCAGCAAATCTCACCGGTGGTGTCTGATTGATTGGGTTACTGGGATCTTTACCGGTAACTGGTACATGTTAACAGTGTCTTCTGATTGGGCTACTCAAATTCATAGACTTTAAGAAATTTGAATACACTAATCAAACGCCATCGGTCGCATTTAGGCCATTATAATATTAATTATCAATATTAAATTCATGAATTTCTTGTTAATAAATAATAGCTGCTTTATTAATGTTAGTTAATTATTAATATTATTGGAAGTTTATGGAAGCTTTCCAGTAAAAATTGCTATTCAATGTCTATAAATACCAAGGCTACATACACAATTAAAAATATCTTTATTAGAATTAATTTATTGATTGAAAAATACTTTGATCAGGCAAATGTAAATGTATCTTGATTAAATATAAAGATTAAATTAAATGTAGACTATAGAGAGGTTGTGCAAATCCATGATAAAAAATACAATAATCAGTTTCAAGACACTCTTGTACATTTACAAGGAAGGAAGCATGAATGTGGTGCATCCATTGATAATAATTATCACAAATTATCATAATTTTTTATTTTATTTGTTTATCAAACATTGACAAAAATATTGCTATAGTTGGCTGATGCTAATAATGTAATTAAATTAAAACTACTGTACTTTAATAGTTAGGAGGTTCATCAATACTAAAAGCAGCATTATTTTTTATAATAAAAGCAGCATTATTAAGCATAATTAACTAAAAGCAGCAATATTTTTTATTGGCGGGCCGCTTAACGCAGTTGGTTGGGGTGTCGCAACTTCAGCTTGCTGTCATTTAAGCCATCGTGGGTTCGAATCCCACTTCACCGTCAGGCATTTATGTGTTATCATTAACCTCATTACCCACACACAAGTCTCGGACTCATGTGGGCATCATCAGCGAAAAAAAACTATTTTAGCACCATATGAAAAAAATCCCTAACAACGATTTATAAATAAAACGTTGTGCAAGTTTTTACATGGTCAAGTTAACCATGGTTAAGTATTTAACCTGTGTAATATGTATGTTTGAACTTCTAGCAATAAACTACATCCTTATAAAAAACCATCTTGTCTGTGTGTGTAATTATTACAATCAAAAAAGTGTTGAGTAGGTACTGCAGGTTTTTTGGTAAAATAACTTTTGAAAAAGCAGTTTTCTATGTAAAGCTGGGCATTCACGTTCCAACCTGTAGTACGACTTAGTAGTACTGCTGTTGGATAGTCGACTCCACTCACGCTCCTACTTGCAATCCAACTTTATTCTTAGTCAGCTGTGAGCATCGCTCTCGAGCCGAAAAATGTAACCGAAGTTGCCCGATGTTGCCCGAACTTGCGCGAAGGTCAAGCACTGACTGAGATAAGTTGGACGACTTTGATCCGACTCCCCCACACACGCTCCAACACCGTCGACAGTCGGAAGTCGGACCTTCCAGTCGTCCATCAACACTTCCAACTATCCAACAAGCCCATTCACGTTCCGATATCGGATCCAACCTTGGTGGTTGGACTGAAAGTCGTCCTGCAAATCGGAACGTGAATGCCTAGCTTAAGGCTGTGCGCAGGGTTTTTGGTCATATTTTTTTTTCGAATTTCCTTGTATTGAATATTATTAGGGCTTTGAAATGTAATCTATTGCTGTGAGAAAAAATTTTCTAATTGAATTATTTTATGAAATATGGGGGTTCAAAGTTGACATTTTTCGGTTTTTGGGGGCAATTATTGATCTCACCTATTAGTGGTTTTGAACTTTTGATAAATTTTCTGTAATTGAAAGACACCTTGAGGAATTAAATTACATATTTTATACACAAATCAACTAATTCGTTTTTTAAGAATAAGTTTTTAAAAATGTGTAAAAAAATTCAATTTTTCAAAAAATTATCTTGAAAACCCTATACTATTTATCTCAAGGTGTCTTTCAGTTATGAAAAATTTATTAAAAGTTCAAGATCACTCATAGGTGAGATCAATTGCCCCCAAAAACCTAAAAATTTCAACTTTGAACCCCCATATTTCACAAAATGATTTAATAAAAAACATTTTTCTCACAGCAATAGGTAACATTTCAAAGCCCTAATAATATTCAATACAAGAAACTTAGAAAAAAATTATGACCAAAAACCCTGCGCACAGCCTTAATATTTTAAATCAATTTCCGGGTAAGGGCACCCGGACCCCCCTTCTATCTGGAGTGTATTCCTTCTGCTGTCCTCCTTCTCAACATCAACATCAGTAGCCCAATTATTCACTTTATTTTTAGAGTGCAGTATTGACGTTTTCATTTTTAATTGTGTTTAAATCTTTTCTTATAATTCAAATCGTCGAATTGAAAAACAAAACTGAGAGAATATTGAGGCATGATGTATTTTGAGTTCTGTTGAACAAGAAAAAGAAGAGGAAACAAAACTCTTTTTCGAGAACTGCCAATGCGCATTGTGAATTTTTTGTGAATTTGGAAGCAAGAAAGAAATCAAAGCAGTTAAATGGCGCATGTATACCAGCACAACTGATAATAATAATAATAATAATTTTTTTTATTTTTTATTATCTCACTTTTACATGACAAAATCAATAATATAAGTACAGTATACAGATACTAGCATAATTTATACATATATTGTGAGAATAGTAGTAGAATAGTAAATTCAATCATCTTTATTCTGGTGGCTACCCTATGAAGCTAATTTTAGCTTTTATTAGGGGTTTTCATCAAATTATTTTTCTGTTTATTTTGTTTTTCTAGACTTATTTCAATTATTATACCACAGTATTGTTTTATGAGGTTCAGTTGTACTTATGGCTACAACTTTTGTAATTTTCTGCTGTATGTATATTTTGTGTATATATATTCCCTACCTATCAACATAATTATTGAGAAATATTATTGTTGGCGTCTTATTGATTTGATATATAATAGCATTTGATTTCTCTTTTTGCATCGACATATGTGTTGAGATTTCTTAGGTGGTTAGGGATGTTGTTGAGGATATGTGGTACAAACTATTCTGGTACAGCTTTTCCCATCTCTGTGTAATATTCTGATGTTCTATATTGTGAGTGCCTTGTGTTGTATCTTTTTTTTAATTATTTGTCGGTAACGGGTTTCAAAAAAATATCTTAGTAATATTATGTAGTTGTACAAAATTCGGAAATGGAGTATTTGCAGGATATTGAAAAAATCATCCCAGTGGTGGTATATATTCTCCATCTTCAAGAAGTGCTTTTTTGGTTTCAAGGACTAGGAGAGCTAGGACCAGTGGAGGGATATGTTCTTCATCTTCAAGAACAACTTTTTTGGTTTCAAGGACTGGGAGACCAAGAATCAGTAGAGGGATAATTTTTATTATTATTATTATTATTATTATTTTATTATATTATTATTATTATAATTTATTATTATAATTTATTATTATTATTATTATTATTATTATCATTAATATCATTATTAATGATTTAGTTACCCCACATTACATTTCCCATCAATATTATAATACCGGCCTTATAAATAGGCTAGGTATAAATAGGCCGGATTTGAGGAGTGATATACTATTATTTCAGCTTTTATCAGGTCTAATAAACCAAAAACTACATGCTTCTCATCATGGTCATTATAAATGTATTAGAAATCATGTTTGTCATTTCAGATTATGAAAATAATGAGGAACATATTAAGGAACTATTTGTTCTAATACCTATATAGCTATATAATTACAGTATTATTATTTTTGAAGAAGCCTACCTAACCGTATTTCACATATAAGTTAAGTAGAAATGTTTTCCTATCTAATATCAAAGCTGATGAAGCTTCTCTATAAAATCGAAATGCATCCCTCCAGTATAAGTGAGTAAAAATCATAATTTAAATAGAAATACAGTGTCAGTTTTAATATTAGATTGTTCATCAAGTATTTCGTCATGGAAAACATCGCAGATGTTTTTCTAAATTGCGTATTTTTTCTGTACTTCTGAATGTACAATGAGATCTGGACACTGGGCAGAATATTCTCATCTTGACCACCTGCTTTGTGCTTTGTCGTGCATGAGTATAAAGTTTCATCAAGTTTTCAGAGCTACTCGAGCATCAAGAGCTAAACCACTAATAACAAACTAGAGGTCGTGAGCTCTGAGCTTTATATGGGTATCAATTGCATTCTGGACTGTGTCGCTCTCAGACCATCGCAAGTCTGGCTCAGGTTTCAGCGTTATAAACTCAGAACAAAAATTCCACAATAGTTTGGATCAAGCAGGCCAATACCTTGCACATGTTTCAAGAATCCAGCAGAGTGATATACTGAATCAACGTTTTACGGCATTTTACTGCTGGTACAATGTGGAGTTACTCAATTGAGACTGGCTTATGATTACTGTAGTTCCATTATTAGTCCTACTTTGATATATGATATATATATATTTTTTTTTTTTGAGGATGAAGCCCACATAGGTCTGAGACCTGTGCGTGGGTAATGAGTTGGATGATGGTGATTAATGAGTTGGACCTACAGTTTTAGGTGGGTTCCGAACCACCGGGAAGTGATTTTACAGCAGAGAACAGTGCCTTTTTTGCTGGCCAATCTAATCTATCTATCTTAGTATGGGGTAATTCATCAAAACAAAATCTTGATAGGGTGTTTAAGATCCAAAAGAAAGCGGTTAGGTGTATAGAAAGAGTAAATAGATTAGATTCATGTAGGCCGTTGTTCAAGAGACTTGGTCTCCTAACTGTACCCTGCTTATATGTGTATGAAGCTACTTTATATGTAAAAACGAATGATATTAACCAAAATCTTGATGTACATGATTATAATACAAGACGCCGAGGAGATTATCACTTGGTGAGTCACAATAGTAGCTTATTCAAACAAAAACCTAGTTATATTGGTAGGAAATTCTACAACAAGCTACCGCAGTTTTTGAAGAGTCTTGAAAATATAGAAATATTTAAAAAACAATTGAAGAAATATTTAGTTGATAAAGCTTTTTATAGTGTACAAGAGTTCCTTTCACATCAAAATTAAGCCTCACCTCAACTAATTGGAAGTAATTATGGTATCTAGTGTATAATATTGTTGATCTGACTTGTCTTATACTCCTTAACTGGAGTCTCCAAGACGTAATCTACAAAAAAAAAAAAAAAAAAAAAAAAAAAAATCGGTCACCGTTACGAACAGGACCTACGAGAACGCAGCTTGTTTGCATTTTTATTTTCCCAATTCTTAGTTCTATGATTATAGTGTTACTTTTCTACTGTTATGTTTTGGTGTTAATTTACTTTCAGATTTTAAAATTTTTGATTTTCTAGTTGTTAGTTTTACTTTCCTGCAGGCCTGGCTAATTAAAAAAAAATATTAAACTGGCAAATTATAAAGGATAATACTAATCTTTTGTCTCACATAGATATTCAAATACATTTATTTACCATATTCACAAAAAACATCACCATAAAACAAAACAAAGAACATTCATACTTAAAGTTAATAACAAATCCAAACAAAACTATTTATACTCCTGGATTTCTTGTTCCATGACGAACTGCGTTGTTAATATTAACTTTTTAAGTGAATTCAACGACTTGCAGTCAAATCTTTTTATTAAGAATCTTATAAGATTCGAAAACGTTCGACCTATAGAGTAAGTAAATTCTACTCATTCTTAATAAAAAATATTGACTGCAAGTCGTTGAATTCACTTAAAAAGTTAATACTATTTATACATTAAATACGGCACTACTGGCAGAAGTAGGATTTGATCGTCAGCAGTGAGTACAAGATTTAGGTAAGTTCAGAAAAGCAAGAAAGTGAAAAATAAGAAAGAAAATTCAGGAAAAAAGGGAGGCATGTTATTAAGAATACATTAAACTATTAACTTTTCATGTGAATTCACATAAAAAGTTAATATTAACAACGCAGTTCGTCATGGAACAAAAAATCCAGGACATTAAACTATTTTGTAGTAAATTTTAGTGTCTATACATTCATCTATCTCATTCCTGAGTTTCTTAGTAAATGTACTATTAAATTTATGAAGTGATGGGGACTTTATTGGCAAAGTACTCCATGTAATATGGTCATGCGGTTCTGGAGTGCTATTAAATAATAATGTAATCTCATGTGGGTCTGTTCCATCAATGTCACATATCTTGTAAATAATTTTTTTTTATTCTATTACTCTTGTTTCGCTTGTTAGTCTTTACTGTTTTGTTAGTTATGGATATATGAGTATAAGGGAAACTTCCTAAAAAAAACTACCTAACTGATATTATTATAACCTAACTGATATTATTTATTATAACTGATATTATAAGAGCAAGTGAGCAAGATACATAATACTAAATCTTCAGATAAACGTCAACCATCTTGATCTGCTGTGGAGGCTGTCTTATAATTAAGTATCCTTGTTGATGTGAATTGAACTAAACTACAGTCATCCTGTTAAATAAAGACATTTTTTTATTTAACTGTTATTGATTCGGAGGTTTTTGTTGATTGCTATGATTACGCTCTAATTACTTACAAATTTCTGCCTAGAAAAACATGGGTGCGTCTCAATAGAATAAGGACTGGTTGCGGTAGGGTAAAAGCGACAATGTATAAATGGGGACTCGCGGAGTCAGCAGATTGCGACTGCGGTGAAATTCAAACCCTCCACCATCTTACTGATGAGTGCCCACTATATAGTTTTCCAACTGGGGCTGCGGGCCTCCTCACTCTTAGTCCAGATGCTCTCCGGTGGCTGAGGGATCTGGAAGTGCCGGTTTAGGGATGACATATTTAGTGATATACCTATGTGGTTTTTCATGTAGCCTTATTATTTTTATATTTTGACAAAGCTATTCAATTGGCAAGCATCTAATTTCAATGTTTCTTACAGCACTAATGACGACTCTCTATTGAGGAAGTGATTTGTTACTGTATTTCTATTGTTGTATTGTGTTTTTTCCCCTGAAGCCATACGAATATATACTTACAAATATTTTTGTAAAGTGACATTGTGAGTTGACTGGAAATTGATATGTGCTAGTATAATTCAATTAACTGTAGGACAAGGCCTTATTTCTAAATTGAGAAGTACCGGAGCTGTGACATACTATAGTGGTCCTCCGCAGGAAAATGTTTGAAAATAGCACTTGAATTGGTGCATTTTAAACACATTTGAGCATGGTTAGTAATGCAAATATAATATTACGTAATATACAAAATAACAAGCTAGTTCAGATCTGGCTTTAAATAAATGATTTTATTATCGATTTAATTAAGCCCTGAAATTAAGCCTTGCTGTAGGATATCTCCCAAATAATGATGATTATGATCAAGTCCCTTATACGCTGAAAAACTTATACTGCTTCACATGTTTTGTTGGATGCAGTTGAAAACTCAGAAATAGTTGAACTTAAAAATGTAAAGCCATACAAAATATGCCAATATCAATAAGGTTCTTGCAATAATTAAGTGTTGAAGTATTGATGGAGGTTAAACAGCCACTTGATTTATCAAACAACAATTGTTAATCTGACTTGTTTTATACTCCTTAACTGGAGTCTTCAAGACGTAATCTACAAACGAATAAAAAAATAGAGCAATGAAAAATGTTTGTCCCTGAGTATAATGATACTTATAATTTAAGGCTTGAGGATAGTTCTAAAAAATTGCATAAAAATAGTAATAGATAAAACAAAAATTCTATACCTTTTAATTTTTAGTTTTTGAAATGTATCTCATGGAAAATAGTTTGACAAAAGTTGTAGACAATTATTTGAAAAGGATGCTAGATTCTTAACAGAGATCAATCCTCGGTACTACTTATTCTTAACAAATATTTGACTACATGCCGTTAAATTTCACATGAAAAGTTAATATTAACAACGCAGTTCGTCATGGAACAAGAAATCCAGGAACTACTCTACAGTTTTCCTCCGCATAAGAAAAGTTACGTAATGCTAGTGTAGGCATCAATCATGTCATGTGAAGAAGCTGTTAAAATGCTGGTAATTCCCTTAAAACTCTGACAAGACCTGAGGCAGATTGTTCATACGGAACATGATGATGTGAGAGATTTAACAGGACAAAAAAATTTGGTTTACATTTGAAAAACTTTCTGGTTGACCCTCAGAATTGGGATGTGGTCATGCGGTTCTGGAGTGCTATTAAATAATAATGTAATCATCAATGTCACATACCTTGTAAATAATTTTTTTTATTCTATTACTCTTGTTTCGCTTGTTAGTCTTTACTGTTTTGTTAGTTATGGATATATAAGTGTTTTTTTTTTCTCTATGTAAATTGAATGCTTATTCTTAATTTGAATAGTTATGTATTCTTTACTTATAGGAAATCAATTTAATTAATTATTATTTGTATTTTATTACTTCAAGTTCAGTGTTAATTAGAAGGATAAAAATATTTATGTATTATTCATAAATTGCTTATTCATAGCTTGCTCTTTTGGGGTTAATTCCTAATTCCTACATTTCCAGTTGTTGTTTTTTTTTTAATATGACAGTGTTTATGTTTATTTTCCTGTATTGTATTTTATAATGTTTTTTCTATAAGTAATAAATGATTTAAAAAAAAACATGCTTTATCAAGTTTTTAGTTGTTTTCAATTATGGAAGAATAAAATGTTTGTCCTTCCAATCACGACTGTTTTAATAATTCAGGCCTACTCTTTAAAAATGCTTGGAAATAAAATAAAAAATTAATTTTATTTCCTCTTCATTTAACATGAAAAAAAAACATATATTATAATAAAGGAAATTAATACCCACAAAAGCAAAGCCTGGGTCATACAGATCATGCTCTATTAACTTTTTAGTTATCAATTATGGAAGTAGTACTGCACAACAAGTTTATACATATGAATTATGAATAGTAATAAAATGTTTGTCCTTCCAATCACGTCTGTTTTAATAGTTCAGGCCTACTCTTTAGAAATGCTTTGAAATAAAATAAAAAATCAATATTTCCTTTTCATTTAACATTAAAACAACACATATTATAGTAAAGGAAATTAGTACCCACAAAAGCAAAGCCTCAGCCCCACGCTGAAAATTATGTGATGGTGGGAGAGAGTATTAGAACAAGCTGCAGACCATATTTTAAGGAATTGAAAATACTTCCCTTGCCTAGTTTATATATTCTAGAAACTGTCTGTTTGATTAAGAATAATGAGTCACAATTTAAAAAAGGTTATACGATCCACTCTTATGAAACTAGGTATAGGCATGGACTCAGAGATGAAGCACATCGTACGGCTCTGTATGCAAAGGGAGTGACAAGTTCTGGCATAAATCTGTTTAATCTTTTGCCGACCCGAATAACCACTCTTCCACTTGAAAAATTTGAAACTTATCTGAAAGCAGAGTTAGAAGCAAATTGTTTTTATTCAAAACAGGAATTCATCAGTTATTTTGGTCACAGTGATTATTCTTGAATGCACATTCCACATTTATTCCACAAATATGTGAGCACAAATTGCTGACAGAAATCGAGCAAAGCTATTTTTTTATAATTTATCTACACAAAATAAATTGTGTAAATTATGACTTTAAAAATATGACAAGTCCATATACCCCTTTAAGAGGTGGTCAGTGGCCGCTTTATAAATCAATCAATCAATCAATTAAAATTGCATTAAATTTAAATTAAATTTACCCACTATGAAAATTCAAATGGGAGAACTCTACTTGATAGATAAGCAGAACGTCCCGCGAAGATGCCACTGGCAAGACAGAGAATTTCACCGTTAGTAGAGGTGATGGAATGGTGGCGAGAGGGGCGCAGTCACTCTGCGTAGTACTCGGGACCAGTTTCTGCGGAGCCCAGTCACAGTGCCCCCTCTCCCTTGTACCTGCTGCAGGCGTCGCGCCCCACCTCACCTTACCGTAGCCTTATTCATAACTTCTTCGACTTGTTTTTATTCGCGCCGGTCGCCCCAGTGTCAGTGAGAACGCGCGTCTCGAGCCGCGAGATCAGCTAGCATATTTATCTGACGAAACCCAGTCCAACGACCGCGAACGCCGTCCGAGAACCGGCGTCAACACCCGATGGCCTGCGCCGCCGCCTCCGCACTATTCTAGCCGCCGCTTCCGCCGTTCAACTCCAGTGCCACCGGTGTCCGGTGCCGACTTTAGCGTAGGTGCCAGTTGCTACTCCAAAAGACGTGTTCACCCTCTGCTCCTCTCACGGTAGTGCTAGTGCTCAACTACTGAAAATTGTTGTGTTGTACACGAATACAGTTCTCTGCATTGGATTATCTTCAATTTTTTCTGAAAGGTGAGTACGCAAATCACATTCAAAGCACACATTCACTCAATAGGTTAACAACCATCTGTCAAGGTGTGGTAATTGGTCACGCGGTGAGCGTTGTGTTTATGCGATCGTGATGTTCAGTCACAAGCGCTCAATACTGCGCTTGGATAGGTGACCGTGCTTCAATGAGTAAGCGTATTATCACTTTTTAATAATTTTATTAATAATACTGAATTGTTTGAATCTGCGAAGGACTGTATTTTGAAACTAAATAATTTGGACTGAACTGAATTACTCCCACCAGCGAACAAGGTTTTTTCCTTCTGCTGGTTGGTGCCAAAAAAAACATTATTTATTTACATTTATTTAAGAAGTTATTTTATTTCATGTATTAATTTATTAACATTATGTTAATGAAACTTCAATTTGTTTTGTTTGTGAAGTTGTGGCAATAAATTAAGCCTCACCTCAACTAATTGAATGCGTTAGTGTTTGCTTGAAATGAAAAAATTAATATTCTTTATCTGCAAAAGACTTGTGAGTGTGAATAATTATTGTGCTTCAAAGAGAAATTTCAAGTGAAACAGCGACCTAACCTAAGATTTTGATCCTACTTTAAAATTTTGTGAAAAACAGTTTTGGGCGATAGCCTGTTGTATTCACATTTATTGTATGCTAGTTGAATGAATAAATAAATAAATAAATAAATAAATAAATTATGGTATCTAGTGTATAATATTGTTGATCTGACTTGTCTTATACTCCTTAACTGGAGTCTCCAAGACGTAATCTAAAAAAAAAAATAATAAATAAATAAATAATAATAAGCTTTATTATCACTAACCTGGTGGTTCGGAACCCACCTAAAGTAGTAGGTACACCATGTTCCCCATAACATGTCTCAAACGGCGATGTGGAATATGTATTTAGACACACCCCCCTGAGACCCTTTTGCACGGGTTGCAACAGTTCATGTGAACGCCGTTGTGGTTGCAATAGGTCTGTAACAGTTTCAAAAGTTTGCCCCAATTACCTAGCTACTTTGATCCTATTTTATTATTTTATTTATTAAGAACTCGTCACAGCACATCATAATCTGTGATGTCTCCATTTGACATGTGATTTGTCAAAGTTCTATTTCTAAAATTAAGATTCAAACATAAAGTATATAAACTGAACAATTGAATTGAAGCTATAAATTGATAGCTCAAGTCAAATTATCACAGTAAAAACACATAATCTACAATGCTCTACATTGTAACATTAACCCCAAACAATTAGTCCACAAAATGAAACGACAGGTGCACTGATGATGCAGATGCAAAATTATTATAAGAGAAAAAATTAAGATTTGAAAATCAAGTTATTGAAATTCCGAAACAGCATAGCAGCTCCTGTCAATTTATATGTTTTTTACCACTTTTTTGAATGAATCAAGGGGTTTGATTATACGGATAGCTATTGGGAGTTTATTAAATAAACGCATTCCAGAGTAACTTTTGAGTAACTTTTTTTCAAAAGTTGCATGCCTATGAGAAGGAAATGCCAATAAGTCTCGGTTTCGGGTATTGTACTCATGACTATCTGAACAGTGCTAAAATTTATGAATATTAGTTTTGACAAATATATACTGTCATTTATAATATTAGTTTTAATATATATAATATATATTATAAATTAAAATATAATATACAAATATATCATATAAGTTTTGACAAATATATAAAGATGGCAAAGTTAGGATTTTTGAACTTTGAAAACTTGTTCTGCATGAGTCTCTGTATCTCAAACCAAATATAACTCTCAAATCTATCACATCTTCCCTAAGTATTCTACAGAAATCAGCATCATTCATATCTATTTCAATCACTCATATCATCATCATTATGTAACACTACCAAAGCAGCTGCCTCTCAATAATCAGGCAGATCCGAATTGCCAGAAAGCTTCGATTCAAAGTAGAGTCTCGCTGTGTACCCTTTCATTGACTTTACGTCTACTTTTACTGTCAAATTCCTCAATTTAATCACTACTTTTCAATTTCATTGTTCTTTTTTTCTGGGTCAAAATATTGTTCAATTTTATTTCTCCTGAACCAAAGTATTTTTTTGAGGATGAAGCGGACATAGGTCTGAGACCTGTGCGTGGGTAATGAGTTGGATGATGGTGATTGATGAGTTGGACCTACAATTTTAGGTGGGTTACGAACCACCAGGAAGTGATTTTACAGCAGAGAATAGTCTTTTTGTTTGTTTTATTTTCAAGTTTTTTAATTTAATTTTGCACTTTTCAAAGTACATGGTGGTTGTTCTCAGTTTTTCATGAAAGAAATTTGAAATATTGAATATTCTAAATGATACATATCTGCAAGATATTCTACAATTCCGGCAAAATATTTTTTAATGAAGCCATTTCAACTTTTTAGGTCTACCAATAGCCAGTAAGTAGTCTCATAAAATCAGATTTGGACAATGCGGTGAGGGTGGAAGCAATATATCTCAGTTTTTTTATCGAGCCAGTAAGCTTAATATCATTTTTATCAACTTAATGGAAGCAATATAGCTCAGGTTTTTATTAACTATTAGGCTTAATATAATTTTTATCAACTTAAAATAACGCTTGTTATTTTATTTTGAATTTTAGAAGCGTAGGTGTATTGTTGGATGTGATAACTGTGAAATAACAATAGTGAAAAGTTACTATTATTAACTTTCTTTGTAGTGGTGAAGGTGATATTGTGGAAAATATCCAAAATGAATAATAAGACGAAGTTGTCACAACCACATTTAATAAAATATAGAGATACTAGTTTCGGATGTTACTCTATTATCTATCTCAAACAAACTAAAACTGCTCTGTACTTTAGTTTTAGTTTGATTGAGATTGATAATGGAGTAACATCCGAAACTAGTATTACTTTCGGAGTCTTTTTCCGCACTCCAGATTTGCAACCTTCTAACACAAAATAGTGAGCATGTAGTACGCAGGTTCCCTATTCTGCATTCAAAAATAGGTTGGCTACTCTGCTTCAGCTGCGAAATAGTCGTTGTAGTTGTTGTTGTTGTTGAAATAGATTTGATTCGAAGATAGGTTATGTGAGGAATTGTCAGGTTATTTATGTCCTGCTTAAATTACTTTATACATAACTGTAGGAAAAATTTAATGTGTAATACGAGCGCAAAGTATTGTTTCTGCACTCAAGAAAAGTTTTTCATGAGCCAAAGGTGAAGGCATCTCTCGATGCAGAAAAACGTTATTTTGCACTCTAGTTACACAAATAGCTATTTCAAGATATATTATCTTAATATGAGAATTTATTTTCCATAGAAACCTCTAGGACATTTTTATACCCAATCCTGTCATCTTCTGAATTAAGAGGTAACTTATCAATCATCATCCATAGTATTATACACCTTTAATAATGGAATCTATAAAATTCTAAAACCCTCAATTTCCTGTCAACATTGTTATAGTTCATAACATTGGCTGAATACCTCTATCTCCGACGATATTACAATGAGCTCAAGTCTTCTCCAAAAACTCTTTTCACTTTTTTTTTGTTCAATTGATTTGAGGACTGCATAACTTTCTAAACCATATAAGCATTTATTGTAGGTTTTTATGGCATCTCCGACTTCAACAGCCATCTTTGTGTTATACAGAACGTCTATTTAGTTTCTACTTTCTTAATGAAGTTTATACTATGAATGAATAAAAATGCTTGGTATCACAGCACAAAAGTAGGATCTAGGATACGGTAAACTGATAGTTGGAATAGATAAACAAGGCATCAAATAGAGAAGTTTATATTACAGTCTTGAACTACTGTAGTAGCTTATACAGAATATTCAGAAACATATTATTGAACGGTTCAGAAGTCACACGATTTCCGTTAAAACTGGTATTTTTCATTACTCCATGCTTGTTTCCCCTTACAAGATGTATATTTCCCCCACCATATTTGTCATGTCCAGTTACTTTAGAAGCATTGTATACTGTTTTATTCGTCTTCACTTCCTTTCTCCTATTTTTCTTTTTTGTTTATTACGTTTTTTGGAGACTCCAGTTAAGGAGTATATGACAAGTCAGATCACCAATTAATTGAAATGGATTTATTCTTCTTCATAAAATCAAGTATACTCTTATACACTATAGTTACTGCCATAATTACTAATAAGTTGAAGTGGGCTTAATTTGGATGTGAGAAGAATTCTTGTACACTATAAAAAGCTTTATCAACTAAATATTTTTCAATTGTTTTTTTAATATTTCTATATTTTCAAAACTCTTCAAAAACTGCGGTATCTTGTTGTAGAGTTTCCTTCCAATATAACTAGGTTTTTGTTTGAATAAGCTACTATTGTGTCTCACCAAGTGATAATCTGCTCGGCTTCTTGTATTATAATCGTGTACGTCAAGATTTTGGTTATTATCACTTTTTTACATACAAAGTAGCTTTATACACTTATAAACAGGGTACAGTTAGGAGACCAATCTGATTAAACCCTACCTTTTTTTAGCTTTTAAACTTCAGAAATTTCGAACTTCCGCTTGCATTGCCATTCTGATGCATTAGAATAGTCTGCTTCTAGTTTTTCTGCTTCTACCTTTCCTTGTCGTTTGTTGCATCCGAGTGCTCCTCCCCCCCCCCCTTCACCCCCCCCCCCCCAACCAACTTCGGGACGGAACCCGTTGACCTAAGCAGCTTCTCCGCCTCTGACCTACATTCACCACTCCGTGCCCTCTCTTGTCATCTTCCGCATCAAGACGAAAGCTCGGGACTTTTAGTTCTTATTCCGCATTTACAATTTGATGATTTGCTTTGATAAAACATTTCTAAAATTTTGAAAGAAGTAAGAGGTCTGTGATGTTTTCTGTGATGACGAAATACTTAATGAACAATCTAATATTAAAACTGACACGGTATTTTACTTTTTTATTATGTTTCACTCACATAATTATATTGGAAATGGTTGAGGAATGCATTTTACTTCTGAAAAGAAGCTTCGTCAGCCTGTCGCCAGGGGTCATGCTTTGTTGAGGTTAGGATGAGTGGCCATTATGTAGTTGAAAATTGCGTTTGATTTAAATTTCTTGTGTTTGGTCGTTGAGTAAGTTGGTTCATCCTAACCCATCCTCATCCTAACTCACACTCATCCTAACCTCAACAAAGCATGACCTCTGGCGGCAGGCTGACGAAGCTTCTTTTCAGAAGGGAAATGCATTCCTCAAACATCTCCAATATAATGTGAGTAAAATATTATATAAAAGTGAAATACAGTGTCAGTTTTAATATTAGATTGAAGTAAGAAGGAAACTAACAACTCACAAACTCAATAATAGCCAATTTTTATTGCTATTAATTCCTTACAACAAAACTAAAACATTGGAATCATATTGGCAGAATTACCAAAATTCATCAAAAAGAGGCAGTTACCTTACTCTTTAAGCAATTGCATGTTGAGAATTCAATGGAGAAGCAGTGGTCTCCGATTTTGGACAGCCCGCTGCCACAAAATCTACCCAAAGAAGTTTTGACTACCTGTTTCAGATTACTCACAAGGCATCATCTCCTCCAGACCCATCTACTTTTTTTGGAGGATGAAGCCTACATAAGTCTTAGACTTGTGCGTGGGTAATGAATTGGATGATGGAGAGTTGGACCTACGGTTTCAGGTGGGTTCCGAACCACCGCATAAAAGAAACAAAAATGATTCCTGTTGCCCGATGTGCGGAGCTGGAAACTTGAATGCGAGACACATCTGTTGAATGAATGTGAGTCATTGGCAGGTGAACGATTGCATCAAGATGATGAAACAGACCTGTATAAAGCCAGTCAGGCACAAAGCCAGGATTTTCTTTCGGGTGGGGCTGAAACCGGGTTTATCCTATGCTAGTTTGAAGGGGCAGGGGGTATGGAATAACCAAATATCCCTTAAAATTCCGTGGGGGGGGGGGGGGCTGAAGCCCCTCAAGAACACCCCCCAATCCCCGGGCTACGTGTCTGAAACCAGCGAATTGCATTGGGTTGGACGCCGATTAGGCTGGGTATTGTTAAAAAAATACCGCGGGTACTCTAATAAATAATAATAATCTTCAAGTACTTATTGCTATTAGTGATTCTCTCCAGGACACTTCTTTATTTTGCTGGTTGAAGATTTATTTTTTGGGGGAATAAAGCCCACATAGGTCTGAGACCTGTGCGTGGGTAATGAATTGGATCTACAATTTTAGGTGGGTTCCGAACCATTTTATAGCAGAGTCTTTTTTGCTGGACAATCGGCCACCGTCACAAAGAGCGCCCATGAGTTTCGTAGCTTATCTCTGATTGAACAGATACCTGCTACGGCACTTGGCTATCACTTCCCGAGTGATATCACTATTCCCGGCTATCATTTAAAATATTGTATTTTAAGTTTAAATTACTCTGTTTCTACATAAGAGAGCTTGCAAAAACGTAGGGCAACGTTAAAGAAAATGATAATGCTCACCTCAAAACTTCATACATCTGCCTTCTCTATAACATCTTGATTTTAGGGAGCTTGATTTAGCTAGCTTTATTGTTTTCAAACGAAATTTTAGAATATTGCAATTAACTTTCAGCCTTGAACTTATTAATATCATAAACATAATTTATTAATTTCGAATTCCTTTAACTGCTATTACTTTATACTGAAGACTTCCGCAATGGCGGATATTGACAACAGCATTGAACAGCTGATGGGAATCGATGAATGCTACTATACAAAAATATCAGTCACCACCGGGAATCGAACCACGGACCTCTCAATTGCCGGTTGAGCGCCCTTAACCACTAGACCATGGAGACCTTTCTGCACAGCAGCATTCATTTTCAACTTGGCCATATCGGCTCGTATCTCACAAGTTAGTTTGAAATGACTGACAATTGAATAAACTGACAAATATACACAAACAGAATTAAGGGCGCTCAACCGGCAATTGAGAGGTCAGTGGTTCGATTCCCGGTGGTGACTGATATTTTTGTACAGTAGCATTCATCGATTCCCATCAGCTGTTCAATGCTGTTGTCAATATCCGCCATTGCGGAAGTCTTCAGTATAAAGTAATAGCATTTAAATGAATTCGAAATTAATAAATTCTGTTTATGTATATATGTCAGTTTATTCAATTGTCAGTCATTTCAAACTAACTTATTAATATCATTACATCGTACATCATGGGTGATTTAATTCTCTTATTTATAAGTGACATATTGAATCTGGTAGCAGCGATTTAGGCACATTGAAGATGGTGAATGTCCACACATCTTCAATTGGCTGGAGTGACTAAATACATAGCAGAATCTTCTCTTCATTGATTTGCAATTTGCTTGGTTTAAAAGGCAAGAAATAGCTTACTGAATAGATGTGTAACTCAGCGTGACAAGTGCTGGGTGCGTCTACTGAAAGCACAATGCTTCGCCTGGAAAACTAATTACAATTTCAATTTGCGACCACGGCTACTCGAACACTAACCATGTGTGTAAAGGAGAGTATACGAGTTGAAATGTGTACTTCTGTGAGCTTGTGTACTTGTATTTGTAAAATAATGGAGTGTGTGTGTGTGAGAAAGAGAGAGGAGACAGTGAGCCAGTGAGTAATAAAAAGAGTGAAAGAGAAAACTGATGATAGAAGATGATCGAGAGAGAGAAAGAGAGTGTGAGTGCATGTGTGAGAGAGATAGAGACCATGAAAGTCCCGAAAGATGTTTGTGCGAAAGATTAAGGGAAAAAGGGAAAACATATGTCAAGCAGTGTCTGCTGTATGAGGAAATTAAGGATATTCAAGTTGGTAGCACTTAAAGGAACTCCAAATTAATAAATTATAGTATATATATTATTCGTTAACTATAAAGATGAAACCTTGTATAGAAAGAACGAAGGCACTTCACTATTTGCTACTTTGGAAACTTTTATTTCCATAATTTCATAATAATAAGTGAGCTTACATGTTGCTACTTCTAACTATAAATTTTAGTTTGATTTTTTTTAGGATGAAGCCCACATAGGTCTGAGACCTGTGCGTGGGTAATGAGTTGGACCTACAGTTTTAGGTGGGTTCAGAACCACCGGGAAGTGATTTTACAGCAGAGAACGTGTCTTTTTTGCTGGCCAATCTAATCGGTCACCGTTACAAACAGGACCTACGAGAACGCAGCTTATCTCTCTGATTGAACAGATACCTGCTACGGCTCGCGGCTATCACTTCCCAAAGTTTGAGTTTAAGATTGCTATAACTGCCAAATCTATTAATCTACCTTCATTTATCTCAGTACCTTATTTTATCTATTTTTCATCATAGATACTAAATAACTGCACTATGGCTTCATTTCTTTCAACTATTTTCAAAAGTTATCCATTCTTGTTCACTTTTGACTCTCATTGGTCAGCTCCTCCCATTCTTGAAAATGGGTGTGACATATCTCAGTAAACAGCCAAACTGTAAAACCTTTTGTCTTTTCCATGTAGTCATTATATTATTAGGTAAAATATTTCAAGATTTTTGAAAATCGATTTATTTTTTTATCGTAAATCCTCAACTTTACTTCCCATATACTTAAATAAAATTTAAAATTAAATTTGTCAGAAGCATGTAGCATACTATACTGCGTTGACGCCTTATTATTACAATTAATAATAGCCAAAAAAATATTGCTACGTTCAAGGGCGGTCACAGGGAGTCATGACCTCTCCCAAAATATGAACTTTAATAGAGAAGGAGAGCAATCGCTCAAAATAGGTCTGAAAAATCCCAGTTGTGCATAACTAAGACACCCATCCAAACTTTCCAACTGGGATCTCTTCTGGTTAAGTTGACATCAGTAGCCTACTACTGTTTTCTTAATCAGTTGTTGAATTTTAATATAAATTGAAAATAATTACGGGACAAGTGACGGGCCACTTTCACCTCCCGGTCACTCTGCGGGAGGTCGGCAGCTTTTCTTCTCTATCAAAGAGGTGAACACCTCGTCTACTCTATCTCACTCACTATCCCAATGGTGTCTTGTCGCGCCCATAACGGTCACGTTACTTCCGGCCAAATCCATTAGAGACTCCGTAATGCAGCATTCATGGCATTTACTCTGGTGATCGTGCATCTTGCACTCGACATTAAAACAGTATAGGATGCAAGAAATTGACAAGAGCACACTCCTTATCAGCTTATGTAAAGGCTACATTTCTGTTCATCATTTATCATTGGCATACACCATTGCTGTTATCGGTAGGGAGGACTTATGGTCCAGGTATTATACAGTGCACCATAAGAGGAGAAGGAAGAAGGAGGGGTTCTCTAACAATAACTAAAAACTCAAATGTAAGTTTTTTTTTAGGATGAAGCCCACATAGGTCTGAGACCTGTGCGTGGGTAATGAGTTGGATGATGGTGATTGATGAGCTGAACCTACAGTTTTAGGTGGGTTCCGAACCACCGGGAAGTGATTTTACAGTAGAGAACAGTTTATTCAAAAGGAATTATTTATCTGAGAGGTTTATTTAATGGAATCTTTTTTTTAGGATGAAGCCCACATACGTCTGAGACCTGTGAGTAGGTAATGATTTGGATGATGGTGAATGATGCGTTGAACCTACAGTTTCAGGTGGGTTCCGAGCCACCGGGAAGCGATTTTACAGCACAGTTTCTTTTTTGCTGGCCAATCTAATCGGCCACCCTTACAAAGAGTGCCTAGGAGACCGCAGCTTATATCTGATTAAACAAATACCTGCTACGACTCACGGCTATCACTCCCCACAAATCACTCTTTCATCACAAATCAAACACTGGATAATTTATTATATATTTATGATTTTGTAACTATTATAAATAATTCTACCATAATGATATTATTTATGGATATAATTATCAATCCAAGTACAGCATAGAAGATATTAAATCTGAGTTAGAAGTAGGACTGAATAGACAACAGACTATTACAATTTTTTCGATCGAGACGTTGCATCGAAATTACCGAAAAATAATGCTTACTGAGGATTTTAAACTGAGGAACTCATCAATATAAATTATGTATTGCCCCATTGTCAAACTGCGTTAATATAGATCCAATGGACGATTACGATTTTTTTGAGGATGAATCCCACATAGGTCTGAGACCTGTGCGTGGATAATGAATTGGATGATGGTGATTGATGAGTTAGCTACTCAATTTCAATTAAACACCACTAGAAATATTATGCAGAACAAAAATCAGCAGGAAATTATTATAGTCTCTTATTTTTCTGTGCTAGATAAACGTCTGCAACGGGTCGGGTGGAGATTGTAAAGTGTTATTTTCTAATTTTGTCATAAAATTCGAAGATAAGCGCTTTGGGGAGAAAGAGGACTGTCAGAGGTGATGCTAACTGCTAAACCAGCGGCTGGAAGGAAGTCACCTGTTTAATGGTTAAAGAAGGGTGTATAATTTTTGGTTTGCTAAATATATCTGTATTTATACTATGAGAGTTGAAAGTTAGCAATAAATACAATAGATTCTTATTATTGATGTGGCAGAGGCATCCTGCTGCGATCCATAGATAAATGTCATGTTACTGGAGGCCATCGGGACATGCTGCAATCAATTGTTTATGATTTCTATAGTCAGTGTCTGGTGCCTCTCCAACGTATTCTCTCTGCAAGTTAATGCTGGTCGTATGTCTAAGTTCACTAACTACATCAGAGAATTTCTTTGAAATGTCGCTGACTTCGAGGTCGATCTTTCTTAGCACTGTAAAAGGTGAAATCGCGCTTACAACAGGTGTCCTTATTCAGTAACTAGTCATTTCGAATGACCGTCTGTTTTGGAAAGTCCACTTTTGGTGCAAACTGCTGCTGCAGATGTCTCTCCAAGTCTGCATTACAAGCAGGCGGGTTACCAGTAGCCCTACCCGACAGTTGCCTGATCCTACCAGTTGACCAACCAAAACAAAGTTTACGAAAACTAAAACCAATCTTACAAGCACTCTGTCTCATTCCCACCATTGCTTTTTCTATTTTATTCCCACTACTCATCTGTTAAACATAGCATATTTTTGTATTGATTTCCTTATTGCATTCCACTTGACTCAAATCTCAAGCGAAATCTCCAATAAAAAGTTCCGATTTTCCATTTCACTCACTCTTTGTGGTTAGGAAAACTTCTCCAAAGCTGTTGCTGGACAATGATAAAGATGACATGAGACAATCATACTTATTTTTTACTTTACACTAAATAACAAATAAATAATCAAGCGTGAACAATAAATTGAGGCCCTGACTTTAAAAAGGAGGTAGGGGCCATAATTTGTATGAAAATGTAGTTAATACCAATGCCAAAAGCATTGAAAAGGAGGTTATTCCAAATATTGTATCTGATGGTTGTAAGAATTGTCAAAAGATAGGGCAAGTGGTCTAGCTTTTCTTTTAAAAGGAGTTGCTTCTCCTGTGAAATTCACTTTTTGGCATTTACCTCATTTTCAAAGTCAGGGCCTCAATTAATGACAATCTTTTACCTCACATTTTTATTCTACTGTTTTTCTCCCACAATAATGAGATACTACCTCATGCTGTGGTCTGTTGCATAACAATGTACAAATAGAAATAGCAGTACACTAGTAGAAAAATTGAAAATTGTTCTATACATTTGTTCTTCAGTCGAAACTTTGGAAAGATTTTTCAATCTACTAATACAATAACTAATGAAGCTAGTTTGTGAAGCTGTTTGACTACAGGCCCCTCGCAGCGGCGTCGTAGCCAGGGGGGATATCGGGATACTCCCCCACCCCACGGAAATGTTGTAGTCATGTTTCACAAAACTAATAACTTACAGATTAAATTAAAAAGTTAATACAAAAATAAACCTAGATTTTATTTAGCACAAGAGTTTGTCACGGAAATTGCGAAAAGTATAAAATATTATTATGGTAATGGAGGTACTCTTACTCCGCGGCATGTACAGTTTAGTGAGCAATGTGGCAATGCAATGCTTTCGAGTGGTGTCTGTCACTGACTCTTTAGGATCGGAGATATATTTCATGTAAATTAACAAGTGCTTTAGTTGAAATATCCAAGTAAAAATTACTTTAAAATGTTCAAAAATCAGAATAAAAATGATAAATATAAAAAAATCCCTCCAGAGGGATCAAGTGGGGGATTTCATTCCCACCACCCCCTGGTATCCCCCATAAGTTGAATCCTAGCTGCGCCACTGGGCCCCTGCAGTCAGACTTTGATAATAGATAACATATTTTATCCGGAATCATAGGAGTTTTTACACCATTACAACATCAAAACAGAATTTGTACAGACTCTCTTTGCATGCTTAGAAACGCACGAGGAGACAGCAAGAGACAGATAGTTCACCTCGTAGGATGTCATGAAAATGTGAAACTATTTAAAACACACACAAACTGTCTGACATGTGAACATGTAATGTTCAGTAAATGTAATGTCCCACCATGAGGATGCGGTTTCTGTTTTATTCACACTATGAAAAAAAATGTAGGTGTTCTAAATGTGAATAGGAGATTAGGAACCCATGGTTTATGAGATTTTAATAAACTTATGATATGTTTGAAGTGATAACAGTAATAATCTGCATCATAATTTTTTTTATATTAAGAACCCGATTATTCACAATAGTCTTTCTCTTGTGAAATAAAATGTTTGGGTTTTTTACACTATAACCCCTCATTTCTTAAAACATTTCTAGAGTTTATACTACTACTACTACTACTAAGTTTAGCCTAACCTAACCTAACCTGACCTGTTTGATAAAATATTTGAAGATATATATATATATATATATATATATATATATATATATATATATATATATATATATATATGCAGTATATATATGGTATTGGCCACCAGAATAGGAATCTACTGTTCAATGACTATTTCTAAGAAATGCGGGGTTATAGTGCAAAAGACCCAAATATTTTCCAAACAGACTGTTGGCCTAGGTAATATTTTGTAAGAGTGTTTGAGATGAAACAGATATCCAAGCTGAAACGAATTACCACAATAGTGGTTAAGTATGGTACTGAAGGTGCAGTGATGGCTGATAATACAAATTGCACGTTGGACTTCATTCCTTGGCGATGACTAGTAGTGCAACAAGTTGCGTGACGGCCAATGAAATTCAGCCGTATGCCGTCCAACACTTTTAAACGTCAGATTAGGCTGAGAAATTTCCAGCTGTCCTT
The DNA here is from genome assembly GCA_948455865.1 of Conomelus anceps. Lineage (NCBI taxonomy): Eukaryota > Metazoa > Arthropoda > Insecta > Hemiptera > Delphacidae > Conomelus > Conomelus anceps. The sequence goes on along the minus strand of OX418217.1, from coordinate 4,317,781 downwards.
GTTCACTTACGCGAACCATCCACTCACCTTGAATCCAAGTTGTTCTTGCAGTTCCGTCTCTCCTTCCAATCATTGTCTCTAGAGAGATTATAAATTACTGTGACAATGATTAAAACTTAATAAAACGATTTTACAAAAACCGAGATTGTATAATAGTGTAGAATTGTTCAGAGAATTCAATTTGGAAACAGTGAGGCAATTGTATATAAAATAAACTAATCAAATATATAGGACAAAACAGTAGCAAGTTCATAAAAAATGACAAACCCTTCAATTTTAGAAATACAGTAGTAGGTAGCACAAATAAATATAAAATTTATGTAACTGACTTGACTTGTATTAGAAGACAGTTGAATTACATAAGTGCTAAATTAATAAACATGTTTCCAGAGGAATATCTTAACCAAACTTTGAACTTTACTAAAAAAATATGAGCATTCAAAACTGGATAAAGAGTAATTTTTCTTTGAAATTGAACTTTTGGAAAGGGAGGCACAGGTATAACATATTTTGATTCTGGATCAATAGTTGGAAATAATGAAGAACAGAAAAAATATTGCTTCAGCGGACAAGTTTAACTTATGCTGAAGTCAACCAAATTATATATTTTTTAAACAGAAATATTGCATATGATAGATAAGTACTCTAAATAGCTTTTTTACATTGTATAATTGTACTGTCATTGTCAAGTTTTGCATTCTTTTGTATTTTGGTTTTTTAAATAAATTAAAATTGAATTGAATTATATAAATAGTATAAATCATCGATTGTTAGAAAAAATTTATTTTGTTATTTTCTTTAGTTCTGTTAGTAATATTTGAATCTTAATAATATAGGTACTAGTACTACATAATAAAGCGACTAAATAATAACTTATTTGTAGAATTTTGGTTGATGTTGTGGAACTCCATAATAAAAGAATAAAACACTTAAATGTTGTCAATTCCACTTCTTTCAAAGAAGTGGAATTGACAACATTTAAGTGTTTTATTCTTTTTGACTAAATAATATTTGATGTTTCATTGATCAGAGAGCCTCCCCACAAAATATAAATTTCTGGGGCCCTTCATGGGTCACAGCTGAGCAATCCAGGTTCTGCAGCCCCTTATCGCTGCCACTCTTTGACTGATGGTAGAATTGGGCTGATTAATTTCTAGCCTATCCAATATAGTTGAGAAATTATAAGAATCTAATAGATTTGAAGTTCAATTGCATTGCAATGTGTATTGATAGTTGCTTATTCCGTTTGACTGTGGAAATTATCAATGGAACTTAAATTGGGAAAATTTCCCAACCTTATATTGTGACTGTGGAGAGATCCGACAGATTTTTTTCGGAGGATGAACCCACATAGGTCTGAGACCTGTGCGTGGGTATTGAATTGGATTATGGTGATTGATAAGTATAGCAATATGAGTATTGTTTAGCACATAGTTCTGCACTATGTGACGATCATATTTAATCAAGGTAATGATTGCGATTTCATCATTAGAAATCTGATTTCATCATCAGCTTCTTCAGAATAAGCTACGAAATTCATTAGGATTATCAATATTCACTTCTAAAAAAAGTGAAATCTATCGAATCTGACATGAAGTAATAATTCCATTTCATGATTAAAGGAATTGCGTATTCTTGATATTTTAAAATAATATGTATTTCGCTTTTAGCATCCTATACAATATTAAGCCATGCGCTATTCTATTTTATAATTTCCGCTATAACAACATGCTTTTAAGTGTTCACCCATGTTCTTTTACATTCAAAATTCAAATTATTATTAGTCTATTATTATTAAAATTAATTATTAATTATTATTATTATTATTATTACTATTATTATTATTATTATTATTATTATTACCTCTGTCTTGTAACCCAAAAACATAGGCCTTAGAACTAAATTACGATACATGAAAAATATATTTAATACTACATTTTGCTAATCAATTGTAACACCCACTATAGAAACTACTCTTCGGGACGCGAATATAAGTGTTGCAACCAAAATATGAATTACTTTGATCCATAAATAAAGAACATAAAACATAACATTTATTTTGTAACAAAAAAAGCATAAATTTAGAATTGGAATCAGATAATTAGAAGACTAAATGAAGCAGTGTGATATGGTTGACAAAGAAACGAGCGCTTGATGTCCGGGTGTGGATGGAAAATCCAGTCAGACACAGGCTCATCTCGGAGTTTTCCTTGAAAGAATAATTCAAATTTTTCTTAGAGAGCGCATCACTTAATCACTTTCAATTATCTGATTGCTACACCAATATTTTTGTTAATCAAGGAATATAATAATAGAACTAGAAGATGCTTATTTGTGTACACCGAACAAAGAAAAAAGTGACATATTTGTTATGGATAATAAAGTGGAAAAGACGAAATACACCTGCATAACAAGCTGATGTGACCTTGGCAGCAACAATGGGGAGTGGGGAGCACTTCAAGGCTGCATGAGTAGAACTGGACCGTATTGATACGCAGCAATAATACAACATGTTTTGAATCTATTCAGTACAAAAAATGATTTCTGATTTGCGCTTCTTTTTTGCAATTGTAGTAATTTTTGTTACAAGTTGGGGTGCTGCTAACTTTTTTGTTATTGGGTGCTGCTAACTTGAATAAAAGTACTTCAGGTACTTCATTTATTATTTTTATAATCCATTTGACGATATCAGATCAAATCCGATATTTGGTAATTTCGACTTTTTAGTCTGTTCAATAATATTATTTACGAGTATTAAATCAATGCATGACACCTCCTGAAAAACCTACTGGTTTAGGAGGACCTTTGTTGTAATGATTCTGTAAATAAATTGGTTGATTGAAATCCCCTCTCATTTATCTATTTGTTCTACTTTTCACAAATTACAGATAACATATACAATGAATATCTACTGTCAGTGTATTTGAGCAACGAAAGTTGACTAAAAACTTGGAAAGAAGATTTGATAGGAAATATATAAGTAGAATGATTCAAATGACTTTAATCAGATGAATAAGATCAAAAATACTAAATATCAGTATTATCAAAATACTAAAAGTATAAAAGTATTAAAGTACTAAAATGTAATGAAAATTATTTACAATGAATGATGAGAAGAGAAGCTTTACGTCATGATAGTTCGCAACACAGAAATTCAAGAATCCAACATTAATAAATCCAATATGAGTCATAATAAGTTAAATCAATGTCTCACGGGAGATGGGAAATGCGCACTTTTATCGAATTCTCTATTTTTTCAATAATTATTCTGCTATTAGTTTATCGTCTCATTCTCGTTTAAATCGAATCATATGATAAATATATTATTAAAGTGACGTGCTGCTTTGTATGAATTTGATGGTTATGGTGTATATTTATGTTTACCATGATCTCCATTTGAAGTTCACCTTTGCTGACCGGACACATTATGTCTCCCGGTCGAATTGGTCTCAAGTAATATAATATATTGATTTTTTTTAGGATGAAGCCTACATAGGTCTGAGACCTGTGCGTGGGTAATGAGTTGGATGATGGTGATTGATGAGTTGGACCTACAGTTTTAGGTGGGCTCCGAACCACCGGGAAGTGATTTTACAGCAGAGAACAGTGTATTTTTTGCTGGCCAATCTAATCGGTCACCCTTACAAAGAGTGCCCAGTAGTTTCGTAGTAGCTTATCTCTGATTGAACAGATTGAACAGATACCTGCTACGGCACTCGGCTATGTGTCTAGTATATTTTTCTTGATAATAGCACAAGATGAATAGGAGTCCAGAAAGAGCATTGAGCTCATTGCATTAAATTCTAGAAAAAAGATGACAACATGAGATGAAAACAGAACCTACGAGAACGCAGCTTATCACTGATTGAACAGATACCTGCTACGGCTCGCGGCTATCACTTCCCGTAATTTAATATCATATTTATGTTAAAGCGACTCTTGTTACAGAAATAATTTATTACTACCCCATTGACAACGCATTCTGCACACTACTGATGTCACTACGAGTGATGGGAGATTAGTTCATAATTTGAATGTTTACTCTGATAAATCGTAAATAGGGTGAAGATTTTGCTTGTGAAACAGTAGGTGTAAACTCTGTGACCGTTTTGTACTTATCTGAGTTAACAAGTAGTGTAGTCAGTACTGTGGTCAGTCAGCACCGAGCAATCCATGATTTAGTTCGACGTGCCGACTTCAGTTATCCGTACATCAGGGCAAAGCTCAGAAATAAACTTGCAGCCCTGAGACAGGCGCGCTTGAGTTATGGTAACAGGGGCGCCTCTGCAACGTTCACCACTCACCGCTCCGCTCTGTCTGCGTCAATGTGAATTTGCTACTTTCGCTCGTAGCTATTGGAACAGAAATTATGGGCTCGGCTCATAAACTAATTCCAACTGTATGTTATGCCGGATACAAGCGAAGCCTACAAGTCTTGTAAGCGAGCAAGCAAAGTTGGAACATGCCTTTGTAGTAGATCAGATAAATGCTGCCAACAAATTGAAGTCTTGGACACGTGGCCAATATAGTACATAGAATACGATTTTCTTATAGTATAATTTAGTTGTAGAGTTATAAAATAGAATTGAAATTAAAGATGGTCGTGAATTCCTGGTTACTCACATTCTTTGGATATTCTTTGTGTGAGTGTAGGCTGTAGGCTTACAGAGCTGGAAGATTACCCCAACATGTATAAATAGATTAAATATATGAAATAAGCCGCGTCTCCGCCAATGTCTGCCGAACATTGTTGGCAAATACAGAAAACGGACAAACATTAAACATATGGATCACCGAATATGTTCGTGAGTTCAATTGAAATGTTCGGACTGTGAGCAAACAGTAAAAAGTAAATTAGTATGGCTTTTCGTGGTGGGGAGACCCTTACGGGTAGTTCCACCTCGCCGCTTTTTAAAGACTTGCTTTTTTTTTATATGCAACCGGGACCGACGGCTTAACGTGTCCTCCGAAACACGGGAGTGGCTCGAGAAAAATATCTTGTACTCAACTGGGATCGAACCCAGGACCATTGGCTTATCAGACCAGCGATAAGCCAACTCGGCTACGCCGACTCCATGTTCGTGAGTTCAATTGAAATGTTCGGACTGTGAGCGAACAGTGACGACCAACAACAGGTTTCCGCCACTACTCCGATCATGATGTTCGAGAAGGCGTCCACATCAAACCAAAACCAAACAGTGTTCGGCGACATCAGATAATTCCAGCGAACACTGTTCGCCGAGCATGTTTGGTTGGTGGAGACGCAGCTATAGACTAGATTCATGTAGGCCGTGTTCAAGAGACTTCGTCTCCTAACTGTACCCAGCTTATATGTGTATGAAGCTACTTTATAAGTAAAAAGAGTGATATATTAACCAGAATCTTGACGTACACGGTTATAATACAAGAAGCCGAGGAGATTATCACTTGGTGGGTCACAATAGTAGCTTATTCAAACAAAAACCTTGTTATATTGGTAGGGAACTCTACATCAAGCTACCACAGTTTTTAAAGAGCCTTGAAAATATAGAAATATTTAAAAAACAATTTAAAAAATATTTAGTTGATAAAGCTTTTTATAGTGAACAAGAGTTCCTTTCACATCAAAATTAAGCCGCACCCTAACTAATTGATTCAGTAATTATGGCATCTAGTTTATAATATTGTTGATCTGACTTGTCTTATACTCCTTAACTGGAGTCTCCAAGACGTAATCTACAAAAAAATTATATATATATTAGACATAAAATATAAAAAAATAATAATAGAATAAAAAGTACACATACACAATACACGTAATTCTTTCTGCAAAAACGAGAGACATGGAGGAGGTTTCGAAAAGGCAAGGGAGTAATGAAAGTATTGCAGGCAATCATTTGTTTCCAGGTTTATATTTACTAGCCAGTGGTCAAATACAATACAAATATAATAAAACAGTTATATATGATCGCTTGGCTGGCACTAGCAGGCTAGATAAGAATATATTGTTGTAATTTTTTAGGATGAAGCCCACATAGGTCTGAGACCTGTGCGTGGGTAATGAGTTGGATGATGCGAATGATGCTTTGGACCACAGTTTTACAGTTTTAGGTGGGTTCCGAACAGCAGAGAACAGTTTCTATTTTGTTGGCCAATCCAATCGGTCACCCTTACAAAGAGCGCCCAAGAGTTTCGTAGCTTATCTCTGATTGAACAGATACCTGCTACGGCTCACGGCTATCACTCCCCAATTGATTTCCAGGTATTTTCTTCATTCACAATAAAATTGATAGCGAAATCAGCATGAGATTAATTGGACGACAGACGACACAGATGTTTTCTTGAGGCAATTAATTGTTGAGTCCGTATCATTTGAATAGTATTGCGCTTCTGATACAGTTAACGTGTACAGCAACCAAATACAACTCATCCGACAGTTTGTGTGGAATTCTGAATGTAGCGATCAGCGACAAAGCCAGCATCACCGTCATCACCTTCTTTGGAGGTGAACAGTTGCGGCCCGCTTTGAAACAGCCGCTGGCGTTTGCGTTAATAGGGAGGAAAAAAGAGAGCAAAACTGCGTGTGAGAGAGATGGATGGAGATAAGCGAGCAAAAGAGAGAAAAATGTTGGAGGAAATGAGCAAGAAAACAAGCAAGCATTGCATCCCCGAAGCGATGGGATGGGCTGTTCGATACACGCGAGATTCCGAACAGGTTGGCCTGCGGGTCGTTTTGCAAATTGCCCTCGCTTACCACACGCCCTTTCCCTTGGCGAAAACTCGAAAACTACTACTTCCCGCCTGTCTTGGTCGGTAGCAATAGAGCTCACACGCTATATCATGGCCTATTAAATTATTATTTTTTGTAAAGCGGCCCGGAAATACGATCACAATTTCAAGCTCTCAATTCATTGTTTAAATTCAAATAAATCAGTTCTAACATTTTCACTGGATTAAAATTTTTTAGATGAATGACAACAATATATATATATATTTTTTTTTTTTTTCTGAGGATGAAGCCCACATAGGTCTGAGACCTGTGCGTGGGTAATGAGTTGGATGATGGTGATTGATGAGTTGGACCTACAGTTTTAGGTGGGTTCCGAACCACCGGGAAGTGATTTTACAGCAGAGAACAATGTCTTTTTTGCTGGCCAATCTAATCGGTCACCGTTACGAACAGGACCTACGAGAACGCAGCTTATCTATCTGATTGAACAGATACCTGCTACGGCTCGCGGCTATCACTTCCCCTTCCCCAATCTTTATGATTCTAAAATTATTTATTCACCTCAAATAATTTGATCAGGGGGGTTTATTTTACTTTTAACAATTGGGGGGATTAACAGGAGTTATATTAGCAAATTCATCAATTGACTCCTTTCATTTTTATATTATTGTACGGGGAAATATGTGGAAACATATAAAAAGGATGTGAAAATACTGACGGAAGTGTATTAGAGAAGCCAGATTACTAACGGATAATTGTTTTTTGGAATCAATTTGTTTTTTCAGAGACGAATTATAGTATTTGAAAATACTGTACTGATGATAGTGTCACCGTATTATAGAAGTCTGACTATTGACGAATGATTAGGCTACTATCACATTGATAATAATTTTGTTTTGTACTGGACCGTCTTTTTTCTAAATAATTAGAATTATTTTAAATTATTCTAGTCAAGTTTTTCCTACTCCAGAGAAAAATATGAAAAATAAACAGCGTAATAACTCTCAAAAATTTCATGATTACTTTGCAATACTTGTACTCTATGAAAAGACTAAGCTTTTGTGTAAGAGTATCTTATAAGCTTTAATTTTATCTTCTCACAAATTCCGCAATGAAAAGTGATAGCATTCCTCTTTTCTTCTGTCAACTTTGAGATGTTGGGCGAGTTTATCCTATTTTACGGTCGGCGACGTCTTCGCTTAATTTCTCAAAAAAGTTTTGTACGTGTGTGGCGCTGACTGCCCGTCTCCTGAGGAGTGAAACCACAAGAATGTCATTTTTACGGCCTATAAAATGCGAGAGGGCGATAAAGACCATGTTATAAATAGACCCACAGCTACAACCATCTCTTATAGCACGTCATAAATTGAACTCATCATGTACCTTTTCTCACATAAAATCATCCAACCCCTTCACTCAACAATCTGCAGGACACTTCGTTCTTTGGTAACTTCCATCATTTTATATGCGGTTATTGTGGCCAAATAAAAATTAGGGAGGGTTTTAATGTATTTCAACTTATTTATAGGCCTTCTATTTGTATATCTTATTAATTTTGAATTTATTGAAATATATTGTATGAGACAATAGATAAACCTTTCCCAAAAATACATAAAGTTATTGTTATAGAGTTAATGAGCTCAAACTTTGAGAAACCCATCAAATAAGTTTAAGATATATAAAACCGACATCGAATCAATCAAAAGACAGCCTATTTAAATGAATAATAAGACAAAGTTGTTACAGCCTACAGCCTACAGCCTTGCTACAGCCTATATTTATTTATTTTATTTATGAAATAAAAAAACATACATATACAATACATGCAAAAAATGACAAAATATTAAAATACAATAGCTGAAATCCAATATTAAACAAAAGCAAAATCTATAAACTATTTAAAAAAATAGTACTGTACTTTAATTATGTGGAGATGGAAACCCCTTCCAACTATGGTTGCCTAGGTATTTGGGAGGGGTTCACATAATATTACGGTAGGAAGAAGAGGGAGCAGAAAGGAAAGGTTAAAGGATTTAATAGGTAAAAAGGAATGGTGAAACTGTCATTTTCCAAAATTAAAGATCAGAAAAGTAGGTGCTCTTGATCCAATTGCTGTCATTTTTTATTTTCTTGTATATTTTGCTATTGTTGAGGTATTGATTGACAATATTTTGTATATGATTTATTTATAATTTTTTATATTTAAAAAAGCTTGACAGTCATAAAAAATTCCTGAACAATACATGATGAATACCAAAACAACGACGGTATTATAAATAATAAGATATAAAATATGTCACAGCATTTGGATTAAGAGCAACTACTTTTCTGATCAGTGAAGAATGATTTGGAAGGCCATTCTGATTGCCTTAGGACTTTTGATGGCTCTTCATTCCTCAATCATAAATCGTTTATCATTTTGTTTCTCTTCTTCTCTATTAGAGTATTTTGAACTTAACCGCCATAGAGCCTATGTTGACTTGATCTATGTATCTGTGTGTGTGATCAATAAACCAACACTTCTCTGCGTAACCGCGCTTTGTCTACTTCATTTATAGGTTATGGGCCCAGGAAGCTCTAAAAATGAGTTATTTTATTGATTTTAATCAGTATGGTTGCTTTTTATAAGTGTAAAAATGTCAAAGTGAGTTATTCTCAGTGAAAACCGGACTGGAAAAGGATTTACAATCGAAAACTTCTGTGTGAAAATTCGACGTCGCTGTGTGCCACATGATGTGCTTTGTGCTAACATAAATGAACTTGAAATTGGTAAATGTACAATTTATTTCGGACAATTTAAGCCTGCAAAATGAATTCTTCCGACTTAATTACGAGATTCAACGGGACAAACTACAAACAATGGTTATTCCAAATGAAGTGTGCTCTTAGAGCTAAAGGTTGTTTGGACGTTGCCTTTGGCAAGGAAACAAAGCCACTTGCTGATAAAGAACTAGCGGATTGGAATAAAAAGGACGCGAATGCAATGTTTACTCTATCAACGGCTATGGACCAGAAACAAATAGTGTTAATTGAAAATTGTGAAACATCGTTTGAAATAATACAAAAACTTGATTCGATTTACTGCCAAAAATCTGAAATAAACAAAATGCTAATAATAGACAAATTTCATCAGTATAAAATGAACTCTTGTGATAATGTAGCTACACATATCAACAAAATTGAAGGACTGGCCAAGGAAGCTAGGGATATAGGTGAAACTATAAGTGAACTTTCAATAATTACAAAAGTTTTGAGCACCCTACCATCCAAGTACAGGACGGTAAGACAAGCATGGTTTTCTATGCCGGATGATAAACAGACAATTGCCAATTTAACTTCAAGACTTCTGGATGAAGAACGAGCTTTAGCGGAAGAAGAGACCAACGATCAAGCCCTTGCAACTTCCATTCAAAATAAGAAACCGTTTCCAGATAAACGAACTTTAATCTGTTATAACTGCCGTGAAAAAAATCATATCGCAAGAAACTGCAAAAAGCCTAAGACTTTTCAATCTACTCGTGAAAATCATGAACCAAGTGACAGCAGATTTAGATCTATGCGTGAAAATGACAACAGATTTCGATCTACACGTGAAAATCATGACCAAAGAGACTACAGATTTCGATCTACACATGAAAATCACGACCCAGGAGACAAAAGGAAGCAGAATGAAGGAAATTTTTCAGCATTCAATGCAACTGAAGAAACCAACCTAGACTCAGAAGTTTGGATACTCGACAGTGGAGCCTCTTCTCACATGACGGGGAACGGCAAATACTTTGAAGAAATTCAAGAGTTCAACAATGCAAAGACAGTCATACTTGGAAGTAATCTCCGCCTTCCTATTAAAGGACAAGGTACTGTAAAAATCCAAAAATTGATTGAAGGTGAGTGGTTCGACTCCATTATTACCAATGTTCTCTATGTACCGAGTTTAAAAAGAAATCTCTTTTCAGAAGGTCAATTAACTAAAAAGGGTATGACTATTATTAAGGAAAATGATACAGCAAAAATTTATCACGACAAAAAACTTGTAGCTGAAGGAATTCGTACTGAAAATAATTTGTATAATATGTTGTTTAAAACTGTATTGCCAAAAAATATTGAGCTTCTTTTAACAAGTAATAAATCTGTTGCAAATCTTAAACTGTGGCATGAAAGATTAGGACACTTGAATTGCAGAGTAATTAAAGAAATGGTTTCTAAAGGATTAATTAACGGTATTGAAATTAATGACACTGAGAAATTTTTCTGTGAAGGCTGTACGTTAGGAAAACAACATAGATTACCTTTTACTGTAGGAAATTCATGGAAATCTTCCAAGCCAGGTGAAAGAATTTTTAGTGATGTCTGTGGACCCATGTCAGTACCTTCTATTGGAGGAGCCAATTATTTTATTTGTTTTAAAGATGATTGCTCAGGATACAGAGTTGTATTTTTTATTAAGAATAAATCTGATGCATTTGATGCTTTCAAGACTTATGTAAATAAACTTCAGAACATGTATGGACGTACACCAAAGTATTTGCATACAGACAATGGAACTGAATATGTCAATAAAACGTTTGAAAATTACTTGCATGCAAATGGTATTGAGATTGAAAGAACAGCAAGGTATACTCCACAACAAAATGCTAGGGTTGAAAGGGATAACAGAACAATTATGGAAATGACTCGTTGTATGTTATTGTCAAAAAATTTACCTAAAAATCTATGGGCTGAAGCAGTGAATACAAGCGTATACATTTTGAATAGATCAGGGACATGTCAAACCCCAAACTCTACTCCCTTTGAGGTATGGACAGGTAAAAAACCTTCATTGAAACACTTGAAAATATTTGGTTCAGAAGCCTATGCATTGATACCGGATTGTAGAAGAAAGAAATTGGATCCTAAATCAAAGAAAATGATACTAGTTGGCTATGACAGAAATTCAAATAATTATAGACTAATGGACCCCATAACACACAAAATAGTAGTTACTAGAGATGCATTATTTAATGAAAATGAATTCCCAGAATATGACAATGTAGATTTTGACAAAAGTAGATTTTATATTGATATAAATCAAGAACAAAAATCACAGGATAGTGAGAGAGAATTATGTAATGAAGATGCAAGTAGAAATCAAGAACAAATCGAGGACAATGAAGAAGAGTTGAATAATGAAATTTTGGTTAATGACAACAATTCTAATGAGAATGAACAAGGCTATGAGCAAGAAGGAGAAGGAAATAAACTGAATCTGAGACCAAGAGAAATTTTAAGAAAACCAAAGAGGTTCATTACTGAGTGTAATGAAGCAATTGCTTTGTATGTAGAGTCAGATGAAGTACCTATAACGTTCACAGAAGCAATGAAACAAGTAGAATGGAAAAAGGCAATTGAAAAAGAAATTGATGGACTAGAAAAATTGAATACGTGGACACCAGTAGAATTGCCAAGAGGGAAGACAGCCATAGAAACAAAATGGGTTTTTAGGAATAAAGATAATGGTATTAAAAAGGCCCGATTAGTAGCTAAGGGATTTCAAGTTGAGGATAAAGGAAATAATATTTATGCTCCTGTAGCTAAGATGAGTTGTATTAGGATATTTTTAACTGTAGCCTTGTTGAGAAAACAAAATATAATTCATATGGACATTCCATCAGCTTTTCTGAATGGAAAACTCAATTCTGAAGTTTACATTTTGCCGCCAGAAGGAATTAAATGTGACAAAAATAAAGTTTTGAAATTGAATAGAGCCTTGTATGGACTCAGAGAGTCGCCTAAATGCTGGAATGATGAATTTAACAATTTTGCAAATGAACTTGATTTCAAACGTTCCAATCATGATTTTTGTTTATATATTGGTAATGGTGTAAACATGTTAGTCTATGTAGATGACATTTTAATTGCTGGTGAATCTGAGAATGTAATTATAAATTTGCAAAAGAAATTCAATGCTAAGTATATGGGTGAAATATCACATTTCTTAGGCATAGAATTCAGGAGGAGCATTAATGATTTGAAATTGTATCAATCTAAATTCATAAAGAAACTTCTTGGAAAATTTCAGATGATTGAATGTAAAGGTATGAAGACTCCTATGGAAAAAGGATTAGATTTGTCAAATAATAATGAGATGATTGATGTTCCTTTTCGTGAATTAATTGGAAGTCTTATGTATATTGCAACTAGTACAAGACCTGACATAGCATATAGTGTTAGTTACTTGAGTAGATTTCTGGACAAACCTAGTGAAAAAGTATGGAAAGCAGGAAAAAGAATCTTAAGATATCTGAAAGAAACACAGAATTGTGATCTCACATTTCAATCAAATTCACCTGAGTTATTGCAGGGTTTTAGTGATGCAGATTGGGCAGGTGATAAACTTGATAGGAAGAGTACAAGTGGTTGCTTAGTTCTATTTGCTGGAAATCCTGTGTCATGGTTTTCAAGAAAACAAAATTGCGTTGCACTGTCAACCGCAGAAGCTGAATATTTGGCTGCTGCATCCACAGCTACAGAATTAATGAATTTGAAGGGAATTGCTAATGACTTAGGTTACAATTGTAAAACTTATCTATCTATAGACAATCAATCTGCCATACAAATGACAAAAAATTTTGAAAACAGCAAAAGAAGCAAACACATTGATATAAAGGCTCATTTCATTAAAGACATTATAAATAAAGGTATATTAAGTATTGATTATGTTAGAAGTGAGGAAAACTTGAGCGACATTTTGACTAAAGCACTGTCATATGACAAATTTTTCAAATTGAGACAAGAGTTGAAAATTGTATGATTTCTTTTAATAACTTTTTGTATTCAATATTTGCTTTGTATTATCTATACTTGCATTGTAATCATTCTATTTGCACTATAATCGTTCTATTTGCATTGTGTTCATTATTTTATTTGAATTGTACTTGACGATTTTCTATTTTTTGTAAGCACATAAAAATGAAATCGAGGAGGAGTATTAGAGTATTTTGAACTTAACCGCCATAGAGCCTATGTTGACTTGATCTATGTATCTGTGTGTGTGATCAATAAACCAACACTTCTCTGCGTAACCGCGCTTTGTCTACTTCATTTATATTCTCCTCCTCCTCCTTCTGGCCCTTCCCATAAATAACCTTTTCTAGTAAATGGATATCCATAGTTTTTTTTTATTGCTGATGATGCCCACATGAGTCTGAGACTTTTGCGTGGGTAAAGAGGTGAATGGTGTAAATGCCTGACGGTGGAGCGGGATTCGAACCCACGACCACTTAAACGACAGCAAGCTGAAGTTGCGACGCCCCAACCAACTGCGCTAAGCGGCTCGCCAAGTTGTAACAGAGGTTTCATCTTCTCACCCTACCTGGGATCTTTCTTTACTTTCATTTTTCATTCTTTATTGTTTTGTTTCAAAATGAATAATTTGTGAAAATGTTAAACTAACTGTAAGTAAGTAAGTACTGTATACTCGTATAGAATAAACTTTGTCAATAACATTTTTAGGCGCTGCCTGCAAAACCTAGGTCTTTTCTCTGCAAAATTTTGGTACTTTCATTTTTCATTCTTTATTGGTCTGTTTCAAATTGCATACGGTAATTCGTGAGAATGATAAAGTACCTGGGTCTTTTCTCTGCAAAATTTTGGTATTTTCATTTTTCATTCTTTATTGTTTTGTTTCTTTAATGGGATAATTCGTGAGAGCCTGAATAAATCTTTAACATGAAAAAACCTATATTTTCAAGCTAGTAAATCTCTCTAATCCTCTGATTGTTTCAGCGCCAGGTTTCTTGGTCTAGTGCGAAATGCTACGTAGCTATCAATATTTAAGTAGGCCTATATCTACCGTGGGCCGTGGATGAAAAAGTTTGATTCAAGTGAGCTTTAATAGCCTTAATGGAATGATTAGGAAGATCGGCATCGTTGGCATAGATGAATATTTGGCTGGGCCTCAGAGGCAGGCACTTGGCCTTGGAGTTGGATTCCACTTCAGGAGGCGGCACCAAGTGCAAAAAGAATAGGTCACTTCGCATTCTGCGGAGATTATAAAAACAGGTGTTAAATTCGTCAAAAAAAGAAAAACTTAAACGCCGAACAACACGTGAGCTTGCTTTTTCGATTTCATTAGAGACAGGACACGAATAACGAAATAGCCTCCATGAGACCATAAAAAAATACCTATAGAAATCGTGATGAAGCTTATAATGTTCCTGCCGCTTTAAATGAATCATTATACAGTACATCAATAGTGTGCACATTAAGCGGGTGTGAAAATAATATCGTGAAAGCGTTTTCTATATAGTTCTTCAAAAGTCTGTACATCAGAGTGGCAGCTAGAAAAGAACAGTGTATGGTGAAGGAAAAGATAAGTGCTGGGAGACAATCATCATTTGCTGTAACGCGTTGATGAAGTTGTTGTTTACCACAGCAAAATGATAATATTTTTCGGCTCAAAAGTTTTATAAAAAATTATAAACTATTTCTAACTGTTTCTAGTGTTTCGTTTCAAGTAAAATTTTAAATTAGTAGTGGTTAAGTGAAAAGATTCTGGTTTTTATAAGAAGACAAGGTTCTTAGCATAGGCTATCTTAAATTCTTAGTCTGTGTTAACCTCAATGTTTTGGTCAATGTAAAATATTTAAAATTTGTGAAGGGAGCAGTTTTGGACTTGAGTCAGTTGCACCTTCACTTTCGTTGTAAATTTCTCACAATAAATAAATAAACGCCTTTCAGAGAGTATGCGCAAAACTACGTTAAAGATAACACTATAATGCTAACCTCAATAATCCACGCATCTGCCTGCTCTGAAATCAAGATGTTATAGAGCAGGCAGATGTATAGAGTTTAGATGTGAGCATTATCATTTTCTTTAACCTACTTTTTTGCAAGCTATCTTATGCAGAAACATGATAATTGAAACTTAAAATACAATATTTTAAGTGATGGCCGGGAATAGTGATATCACTCGGGAAGTGATAGCCAAGTGCCTTAGCAGGTATCTGTTCAATCAGAGACAAGCTACGAAACTTCTGGGCTATCTTTGTAAGGGTGACCGATTGGATTGGCCAGCAAAAAAGACTTTTCTCTGCTGTAAAATCACTTCATGCTGTTTCAGAACCCACCTAAAACTATAGATCCAACTCATCAATCACCATCATTCAATTCATTACCCACACAAAAGTCTCAGACCTATGTGGGCTTCATCCTCTGGGAAAAAATATTTATAAAAATATAATGTACCAAATGTAATAATGTACTAATTTATTATAAATAATTATAATGTAATAATGTATAAAATATACTAGTGATTATTTCAATTGCAAATACTAATAGGAAACAAAATCGGAAAAATTACGGAAAAATAACAATAATAATAATAATTATTGATGCTTATAAGGAGTAGTGATACTGGAAATTTGTTGATAGACGAAAATCATCACTTTTATTCTGGCTCTTACTTGTAGTGATTTGGAACTTATTTTAAAAACCTTGGAGCATTGTTTATTAACTTTCTTTGTAGTGGCGAAGGTGATATTGTGGAAGGTATCCTTGATGAATAATAATAAGACGAAATTATCACAGCCACATTTATTCAAAAAAATATTGAGACATCTCAATATTTTTTAAAATAATTGTGGTTGTGACATTTTCGTCTCATTAATCATCATTGTTTATTATTGCTATTGTGATGTAATTATTGTAAATTCATAATATACGGTAACTCAACATGTGTGCAAATTCAATACAATAGTCGATCAGTCAGGATCAACTATCATGGATATGAGTCAGCTGCATAAGCTAATGCGCCTGCAACGGCTTTTTATGTGGTTTCTTAATCATGGTCGTTGAATATTCATGAGTTGTGATTTTACATTTTAGTACTAAAACAAGCCGATTGGAATATTAATAAGGCTCACCTGCACATTTTCGCCATGTCAATACTTGATGTCCAATATAAATATTTTGATTTACTGATTTTAATCGGACAGTTTGGTAACAACTTCGTGCAATATATTTAAATGCGAACGTACAAGATTGCAGACCGGCTTCTTTGAAATTAAAATAAATTTTGCATGAATCCAGTAAGATAACTTTGTGAGACTACAATAGGTGATGTTTTCCATGACGAAATACTTAATGAACAATCTAATATTAAAACTGACACTGTATTTCACTTTTAAATAATGTTTTACTCACATATATTGGAGATGCTTGAGGAATGCATTTCAGCCTGACGAAGCTTCTTTTCAGAAGTGAAATGCATTCCTCAAGCATCTCCAATATTTGTGAGTAAAACATTATTTAAAAGTGAAATACAGTGTCAGTTTTAATATTAGACTACAATAGGACTGCAATCTCGTAACATACAACATGCAAAGCATCTCGTAACATAAACTTGTACATGGAGGACTACTACCAGGGCTGGCATATCCATTAGGCGAGTTGGGTATACCTGGCATACCCTAGGGCTAGGCATACTCTAGCATATCCTGGGCGTCCGCCTAGAGGGGCTAATAATAAAGGAATAAGAGGAGGCATTATAGAGGGGAGATACGCAAATTTAAATTTTACTGTCTACTATCATAGTAAAATAATAATGTAATACTGTAAATCAAAAACATATAGGTAGCTAGCACGCGTGAATCCAGGAGGGTGCTAAAGGGGATGCATCTCTCCCCTAAAATTCTCAACCAACACAAAAAAATTGTAATTATTCACAACTCTAAGAATACAGATTTATTAGCTCTGAAGACTTCAAAAATCAAGCTAGCTAACGGCACTTGACATATATTATTTCTTTTCTTTTCGTTTCCTTTTTATTAATATGTTTTTTAATTAATGTCTTCATTAGTTGATTTTAACGTTGAATTTCGTTCTGTAATTCCGGAGATTAAAAAAAGGAAAAAGAAAATAAAATGGTTTAGGCCTACTCATGAGCGTTCAGGTCTTGCAATGCAAGTTTTCCCCCTTCCTTTTCATACCAATATAGACTGTATTCTGTATACCTTCCATCGCCTTCCTCGCCAATCTTAAAATTGAAACTTCCCATTTGACGGTCACGTCAACAATGTGCTTAAAAAATATTACACAATATCATGATATGTATTGAGGCCGGTATTTATAAACCTACATTGAGACTTTCTTAAATCAAAGGATAATTAAATGTCTTGTCAATGCTTTTCAAGATTCCTTCAAGACTCAATGTACGTTCCGAAATTCGGACCTGAGATAATCAACCTGTAAATCAAAATGTATATTCTTCGAAATTTTAGAGAAATATAAAATCTCATCATTATAGAATTTTATTATATCAAAGCCGTTACTTCAAAATAAATAAACAGCAAACATCAAGAGATTGAATTCAGGCCTACTTTCAGATTAAATTAGCAACCGCTTTGGCGTAGCGGTTACAGCACCCGACTGTTACTCCAGCGGTCTTGAGTCCAATTTCCATTGTTTTTTTTTAATCATCATTCGACTCCACCAACGAACAAACTCCAGATTATAGTGGAAATAATCCACTTTAAAAATAGAAAAAGTCAACTAGTTGTAATAAAAGTTTTGTTCTCTGCTGAGAAGTTTAAAAGCCATGTTACAACTGTTCATATTTTTAGATTATTCGGACACCATAAACAAGATAGAACCAACCTACTCAACGACCAAACACAATTCAAATCCAACGCAATTTTTAACTACATAATGGCCACTCATCCTAACCTCAACAAAGCATGACCCCTGGCGGCAGGGTGACGATGAAGCTTCTTTTCAGAAGTGAAATGCATCCCTCTAGCAACTCTAAATAAGTGAGTAAAACAATATATAAAAGTGAAATACAGTGTCAGTTCAAACATTAGATTATTCATACCCTTTACTCGAGAGGGTTATCCATCACTCAAGTTGTATACGTATTATTAAAATTATTATTGTTATTATTAATATTATATTATTATTGTTATTAATAATAATAATAATATATTAATAATAATTATTATTATTATTAGAGGGATTCAATTTCATACTAAAAAAATTCGTCTTGTGAAATAGTTAGCCTACTTTTAATAATATTTTAATTAATTTTTAATTTTTTATGATGCTTGTGCTTCCAGTGAAAAATGGACTCTATATTGATTTTACACTTTTTTCTATAATAATTACATATTTTCATTCCCTCACTCACACCCTCTCTCTCTCGCACATACTATATTTCTCATTCTTTCATATTGATTTTGTTCTTTTTCCCATAATTGCATACCTAGTGTAAGAATGTCAGCTGTCTTCTCTCCATGCTGTACGGTAGTTTCTTGATAAATTTGTATCGGCTCCTCCAAACACACACTTGTTCCATATTAGGGGAGTAGTTTTTAGAGAAATTTCTACACATTTTCTATGAAAATCATTTATATATATTTTTTTTTTGAGGATGAAACCCACATAGGTTTGAGACCTATGTAATGAGTTGAATGATGTTGATTGATGATATTGAATTGAATTATTGTATAAAATCTTGATATTGTGTGCCTCTGAAGTAGTTTTTTCTACGGTTTATCCAATATTTTTAGATTACTGAAACCCTTTCCTCGTAGCACTCTTCCTCCCACTCAATCTGTCTTATTATTCTATCTTGCTATTGAGTGTTTCTGAAATAGTTGGCGAGTGCAGTGACCACTCACCAGTCGCGACACAGCGGCGTCGCCTGCAGCTTGACGCGACAGTCTGTCGGTCGTCCCCGGGCTGGGGCTCATCATCGGCGCAGTAAACACTACACTTCACGGCCAACAGCCCATCTTGAGTCAAGGGGCGCCAAAGTCCAGCTTGCGATCGAAATTTATGCGATCGGAAGCTGGCACCCGTGCCATCGTCTTGCCAGAGTGAGACAGAATAAACAGAAACAGTGCACACGTGAGAATGAAGGGAGAAGATGATAGTGGAGAAGGAGAGGGATAGGGAGAAGATGGAGTATGACGAGGGAAAGAAAGTGAGCTTAGCAAAGTCACCGGTTATCCTTCGCTGGGCGCCACCTCGACGCCGTGCCTTGTCATTATCATTTTGTAGAAGAAAATTTCAAATCTTCTCTCTCTCAATGATCCCTTCCATCTTTTTACACACACTCTCTTTTCTCTCTCTACTCTTTCTCTCTTCATCATTACTGACATCACATTTATTTCTATTTTCTACCACATGTCTTACTTCAATTCACATTCAAATCGCCCAAACACATTTTGTTGGTTATTCCTGAACTTTGTTGTTGCTGTTGAACTCCGTTTTACACTCTTCCATAAAAATCACAAAATTATGGTCAATCTTCCGTCTAGTTTTTTTCTTGATAAGGAATTGAAAATGTATTGGATGCAACGTTATCAATCCAGCACATTCTCTGTCTTCCTTGGGGAGTTGCATGGACGTTTTTGTATAGCTGCAGACAAAAAACTAATAGATATTGTATAGACTCCTCCAGCAGTTATTGCTGCTTTCAAAAAACGTATTTTTTCAAAATTGAGGCAAAACTATAAAAAAAAGGCAATTCCTATATTTTTTAAGACAGAAATTTTTTCAATATTTTGACACCGCAACTCCTGTATCTATATCAGGTCCTTGGCTACAATTTTTCGGAAAATTAAAAGTTTTCCATTTTGTATTTCACTAATGCCTCACATTCCTTGAAAATGACTATTTTCAGCATTTAAATGGCTCTAATTCGAATTAGTTTCAGTTAGTTTTGAATATTTCAATTGTAGACAAACATTTCTTTCTTTGGTTTCTTGTTCCATAACGATCTGCGTTGTTATAATATCAACTTTTTGTTGTAAACTCAACGACTTGCAGTCAGTTAAATTTAAACTGACTGCAAGTCATTAAATTTACAATAAAAAGTTAAACATTTCTTCTTTAAATTCATTATAATTTTATTCACTGAACTTGTGCTCAAGACGAATAACTATTCTACGTGATGCTAAATATTTCAAGAATTCATAAAATTTTCCAATTTATCAAAAATAGCGCATGTGCATGAATAATGAAACTACTTCAATACATTTAATACTACTGTAGGTATCTCTGTTTCACCATTCAAGATTTATAGATCATAAGAGTGCTAGCATGTATATAGGTATAATCATTTGTGCTTTCAATCATGGGGTCAATCTCAAGTTCTCAACGCAACAATAATACATACAAAATAGAATCTTCCATTTTTCTGGCTCATTCAGAAAGCATTCCAAATAACTTATTTATATTCTACATAATGGATTATTATGCATGTGCGGCTGGAAAAGCGTTTTGTATTTTACAAGGCATTGAAGGAGACATATTACAGGTACCGGTACTGAAAAACAACTAGGAAGGTGTTGAAACATGGTGTTTCTTGTTTCAGATAACGAGGAAGCTGACGGCTGCTGGCTGTGCAAGCAGCAATGGAACAAAGAGGCGAACATGGCACGATTTACCTTCACGCAGTGCTGTACTTTGCGACACTTGTCTCAGGCAACACCGAGCACAAGGTGATGTTTTATTGCTCTAGAATCACACATGCACTCGCTTAAATAAACCTGTACCATAAAAGGCTGTGAGGAAGCGACCGTTTTTGCAGTGCTAATGTTTGTAGGCTACTTTCATTGGATAGGGTCGAACTGCGCATGTGGTCAAGAAATTACTAAGTGGATTATTTCTGGGCCCCTGGGGCTACGGTCGAACTGAGCATGTTGCCCCTATGGCCAATTATACACGGTTGATCACACCTTTTAGCGTAGACCTTTTACTCAAACTTAAACCAACCCCTGGGTGAATTGTGATGGTACACTTTTGATTAAAAAGTAGATTACTGTAGTTAAGAAATAGAACAACTATTAGTCGTATTTTAGTCAAGTGTGAGAATGAGAGGTATAGTTTGTAAATGGTGAGGTTTTGCAAGCATTTCTAATTCACACATTAATAAGTTAGGCACATTAATTTTAATATGAAACGACATTTAAGCTATTTATGCATTTAAATAACCTAACCTAACCTCACCTGTTATACAATTTGTAAGCGATGCGCAGTTCAACACTACCCTGGACGGATCCACATGCGCAGTTCGACCACCTAATTAGGGTGGTTCTTGAATTCTGAGAACGACCATGCGCATTAGTACCACACCCCATTCATTGTATTGTGAAAGTTAGCTTTTGGGGAGATTCGGGGGTTCAATTCAATTCAAAGGAAGGGTGGGAGGGTTAATCTGGCAAATATGGTCAGAAAAACCTCATACCGTCCTTGTGGTTAGTTCCCCAAAAATAATGTCTGGGCACGCCCCAGAAGATTTATTTCTATTTAATATCTATTTGAAATACGAATTTTATCTGTTTGTTAGTTCTTGGAAATCATCTAAAATAGTAAGCTATCAGGTTACTCCTCATTTAGACTCTTGGCATCTCAAGCAATGGATGCTCTAGACTCTAATAGACACTAAAGATTTTAATTTAAAATTATCATTTCGTTGGTAATACTGTATATCAATTAGTTGGATATACTTGACAATTCAATAATAGTACCATACCGTTGTACCATACTAAATTACTAAATATATAGTAATTGAATATTATTACAATTATTATACAGTACCTCAATATTATTACAATTTATATAATATTAATTCTTTATTGCAAATTTAACGACCTGCAGTCAGTTTTAAATTTACAATAAAAAGTTAATATTAACAACGCAGATCGATATGGAACAGGAAATCCAAGAATATATAATAGTATTATGGTATATAATATAATATTATTACAATCATTGTACAACCATTTGAATACACCACAGCCACGACACAAGGAATAGAAACCTTCTCACTAACGTCGCTAGGAAAGCACTATATCAGAGACACTTCAACCAGTTAGCACCAAAATTGCACAATCTGCTTCCCGTAAATATCAAGGATAAAACACACCCAAAAAATTAAAATCACTGGTTCAATAATGGATAATAAATACAGGAAGACATCGCATACAGAACATTATTTCAAATGATATGTGAGCTCACTTACCCAAGATATTTTCACTCTCACCCAAATTTTGCTCACACCTACTCTAGTACATGGGTTAACATAATTGAGTAGGTTAATTTCCATCTACTTCTTATTCTTTCTAGATATCTGTGTAGTTTATTTTTAGTTTTGTAGTTGATATTTTATACGCATTTAATTTTTGGTTACTTAAAGTTTTTGAAGGTAGGAAATAAAATATTTATTTATTTATTGTAACTTAATATTCACGGATAAATCTATGACTAAAATTCTGATCAGTGTTAGTTTTTGCAATGGTGCTTGATAAATAATGGTAACTTATCATTTGAATACATAGTTTGTGTGGAAGCTTCGATAAATGCAAAGTATTTCAATCGTTATCCTGTAAGAGAAAACGGGATATTATTCTCTCTCATCCAAAACTTTTATAGCTTTTTATATAATTATTGCGCCAAAATGTTTGATTCTTTGTCAATGAGTGCTAAAAATTCTGAAACCATGACATGTAGAAACCATTGACATGACATTCTGAAACATTGTTCAAATCTCTATTTTAATAGGATTTTAGTTAGAAAAGTGGTAAAGTAATCTATTTGCTTAATTTTGCAATTAAGTTTTAAATTAAGTCTCACATGGTAGTGAATAATTTTCTCTGATTATCATTTGTTCAAGTACTCAGTATGTGAGGGGAATTTACTTCTTATGTGATATTTTCCATGATGAAACACACTCATTGAAACTTATAACAACTGACACAATATTTTCCTAATTTGGTACGATAGTTAATTAATTTTCAATAAATTTTTTATAAAAGTGAGTAAAATCAGCTACTGCCCTTGCAAAAAAATCCCAGATTACTGATATTTTATATTAGAATCATTTATTACAAGAAACTTATTAGAATTCTTAAGTTATTTCACTTTTAAACTAAAGACTATAACTGTATTGGTTTTTAAAGTTCAAATTTGAAAAATATAAGAATCAGGAAAAGATTATTTAACTACAGTAAGCTACTGAACTGTTCCAAGACTGAAGTTTACTTTTTGTAGAGGTAAACTACAATTATTAATATTTATTGATGACTGACTAATTTCACGATTTAGTTGTACAAAGTTTGCAGATCTTGCTGACAATGTTCTCAGCATTCAAACCTTAAAATGTTTTTCAAATAATTCTATATTTTCAAGACTTTAAAAACTGCGGTAGCTCGTTGTAGAATTTTGTTCGAATAGGCTACTATATTGTGACTCACCAAGTGATAATCTCCTCGGCTTCTTTTATTATAATCGTGTACGTCAAGATTTTGGTTTATATCACTCTTTTTTAACGACTTCCAAACAGGAGGAGGTTCTTAATTCGACCTGTTTTTTTTTTACATATAAAGTGACGCCCCGTATTTTTTAGTCTCAACAGATTTTTAGATTTTTAGGTGAATTCAACGACTTGCAGTCAAATTTTTATTAAGAATAAGTAGTATTTTACTTACTCTGTACGCCGAACGTTTTTGAGTTGTTAAAACCCATCTTCAAGGCATCCTAGATAGCAATGTTGGTTTTTTTTTTAAAGTAACACACAGACTTTATTTACTCTTGGTTAGAAGAACTGTGGTGATTTAAAATTTAAAGTTTGTGATTTAAAATTTAACTGTTCATTGAGGATATTTTGTTTATTGCGTGTGGTGTGTTTGTAAATTTCAATTTGTTCCAAGGTGTTGAGTTCGCGTCCTTTAGATTTTATATATAGAATGTGTAGGTTGGTAGTGATGTCAATAAAAGTGTGTCCAGTTTGAATAATATGCTCTGCAAAAGTCGATTCTGTTTTTGTATGTAAGGCTTGTAAATGTTCTTTATAACGTTGTTTGAATGCGCGGCCTGTTTGTCCAATGTGAAATTTGTTACAGTTAAGCCGCGTCTCCACCAACCGAACATGCTCGGCAAACAGTGTTTGCTGGAATCATCTGATGTCGCCGAACATTGTTTGGTGTTGGTTTGATGTGGACGCCTTCTCAAACATTATGATTGGTGAGGTGGGAGTAGTGGCGAGAACCTGTTGTTGGTCGTCACTGTTCGCTCACAGACCGAACATTTCAATTGAACTCACGAACATGTTCGGTGACACATATGTTTAATGTTTGTCCGTTTTTTGTATTCGCCAACAATGTTCGGCAGACATGTCCGGTTGGTGGAGACGCGGCTTTAGAGCAGTTCAGTTTGTAGATCCTGGGAGATCGTATTTGTTCGTGTTCATTGTGGTTTTTGTTGCAAGTGCATTTGCATCGGCCTACAGAGTAAGTAAAATACTACTTATTCTTAATAAAAATTTGACTGCAAGTCGTTGAATTCACTTGAAAACTTAATATTAACAATGCAGTTCGTCATGGAACAAGAAATCCAGAGATTTTTAGCGTAGATTTTCGCAACCTCTCTAATATATTTAGATGATATAGTATCTAAATAATAGATTGACAAGTAGTAGTGTTGGTGATATGCGGTATTTTCTGTTGCGGTAGGTGCACAACATAGTGCTGTACCCGGACAAGCACTCGTGGTGCAAGACGACAGCCATCGAGCAGGTGATCACTCACCCGGGCTGCGAGCCGCTCACTCTACACAACAACGTCTGCGTCGGCGCCTGCTTCAGCTACAGCATCCCCCGCACCCTGCCCGCCGCTCCCGGCGACGTTCTGCCCTACTGCGACTCCTGTCAGCCTTCCAGCGCCGCCCTGCACCATGTAACTTTTACAATTTTTTTCAATTTCAATTTATTTAACACAATAACATACACAAAAACAAAACAATAAAGCAAAGAAGTTTAGATTATTAAGAGTTTTGAAATTATTTTTCATTAGGAGTGGCAATACTGGTACTAATCTATTTTATCAAACGAGAAGAATTCCACAAAGGATTTTTAGACTGCCTAAAGTAAACAAATCTGTATTTAAACAGTCATATCAATATATTCCTTCAAAATATTCCAACCAACTACCGTACCGCTTAATCAAATCAAATTTATTTATCAAAAACATTTACAATACAATGAATGGATAATATAATATTATATACAATACAACGATAATAATTTTATGCCTCAAGTCTTTTTAAATATAAAAATGTAATTAATAAATCAATATACCCCACTATAATACTATGTGTTGGAGTTTTTCTACTTCAAATGTTTTCTGTATTACTCAAGATATTAGTGTGTAAGTTTTAAAAGTGAATAATTACAATGCATTAAATGAAAGTGAAAAAGAAAATTAGTTGAAAAGTTTAAAATAAGTCATGAAAAGAACGAAAAAAGTAGTTGCTCAACTATTTACAGTCTTACTAAGTTCTCACTAATGTCTACTCCGACGTCTATTAGCCAATAACTAAACTTCTTTTTAAAATTATATGTGTTAATTTCTTATAATTATATGTGTTATAAAATTATATATGTCTTATAAAATTATATATGTCTTATAAAATTATATGTTAATTTCTTATAATTATATGTGTTATATAATTATATATGTCTTATAAAATTATATGTGTTAATTTCTTCTTTAATGTTTGCAGGTATTATGTTGTAAATTTTCGGTCCTATGTAAATGTAATTTCGTTGTTCAAAATTTCGTAGTTGTAAAAATGTAATTTCGTTAATATAAAATCATCTGAATGTTTCAATTTATTTTTAAAACAACTTAAAATTTGGTTTTTTTCAATGCAGAATTCAAATTTTTTAACCACTCATTGATGTGAGTGGGTGATAGCTCATGTGGTTGTAATCGAAAGGAATTTTTAATCTGATTTAAAATCAATTAAGCCTAGTTTTAAAGTAATTAGTTATAATGTTGAAGGTGTAACTATTTCATAATTTAAAAAATATTCGTAGACGCCATGGAGGGCGAGTTGATCATGTGAAGCGAGTTTGGACTCTAAAGTGTACTCTTATTTGTTAATTATATCATTTTATATTAATTTTTGTGCCACGAATATTGGAAAATGTGGCCGAAAGAATTCCTGCATTTAATTTTTTTAATTATTGTGATTGTTTATGAAGGAATAAATTTCATTGTTTCAAGTAAAAATAACAAACAGGCAATAATTCATTACAAATAGGTGGCTCCACGGTGGGGTGTGCAGGAAAGCAAAACTTGTCAAACTATGGCAAGGCCATGTATTTAGGATTATTAGTATTATTATTAGGATTATTAGTATTAAGTGAAAAAAGGAGATGAGAAAGGAAGGGGAATAAATAAAGAGCAAGGAAAAAGCAAGCGAGTCCACTGTTCACAACCACCAATATCAACAACATTGAACTAACCGCTCGTCACTAGCATATTAATAATACACAAACTATGGTATTAAAAACCAATAGTTACAAATTGATGATACAGTTTATTCGGGTCCATCAATTTTTATTTATTTATTTTTTTAATCATTTATTCCTCATAGAAAAAACATTATAAAATACAATACAAGAAAATAAACATAAACACTGTCATATAAAAAAAACAACTGAAAATGTAGGAATTACTCCCCCAAAAGAGCAAGCTCGAGCACCATAGAGAGAAAGCACCATAAAAATAAGAATAAGAGGATTACAAACAAAAAATATGAGTAATCTATATTATAAGAGATGGTAGTGGTGTGTATGTGTGTCACTCATGGATTTCACAAAAACGGCAATGATTTGGAAACTAAATTTGGCACAATTTTCCTCTAAAGTCAATTCAGTGCACCTTGGAGCCCGATTTTTTATTTTCCTTTCAGACTTTTCAAGATTAATGTTCAAATTTATTTATGGTAAATTTAACGACTTGAATTCATTTTTAATTGAGAATAAATATATAATTTACTCATGAGACTGAAACGTTTTCGAACCGCGACGATTTATTTTCAACGTTTCAGCCTCGTGAGTGAATTATTTATTTAATCTGAAGTCGTTGAATTTACCATAAAAAGAAAAAAAGTTTAATATTAAAAACGCAGATCGTTATGGATTAAGAAATTTAAGAGTTCAGTTTTGGGCGCTATTACTGTTTCAAAATGTGTGTCTAAATGCAGGAAGCTCAAAGAGCATCTGATAAATATGTCACTATGTAGCAAATAAGCTTTGTCAAAGCAACACAATTGTTCCGAATCAATATTTTGCAGCTCCTAATTCCTTTTTTTTGGATTGTATTGGCATTGGCGGTTGAAATCTATATATCACATATTCAATGTTAAAAAACCTACCTTTAATCTCGTTGCAAAGCACGGGTGAACTAATAATACTATAAATTATTCCATCTCTTTACCTTCCTCTTCTCCCACAATTGGCTGTATGGTTTCGTTGGGTGATAATAGTAATATTCTTTATATTAAACCTGTACAAAGAAACAAAACGACACATTTCTCAAAAATATCAATCAATTTTCATCTACGTTTAGTTACATCATAGAACAACTTGTTGGTAAGTCTATGGTTACATCTTCACGTTTATTAATTTGTTTGGCGCTATGGAAGTAGCGCAGTTGGTTGGACCGCTTGTCTGTGATTACATAAGACTCCGGCTGCCTTCGTATTCCTGCGGTCTCAAGTTCGAATCTCGTTCAGCCTTGAATGCGTAGGCACTGTTCAAGTTTATTTTAATTTTGCCAGTTTGTTAAATTGTCAGTTACCTCAAACTAACTTATGATTTTTAAAATGAGCTTGTCCATCACATACAATTGAAATAAGATTGAAAGATAGCCCTCAGGCCCTCTTACTCATCTGATTGAGTATTAATTCATCTTATTCATCATATACATGAATAAATAAAATGAAATATATTTATTATTCTCAAGAAAACAAGATGCAAATAAGAGAAAAAACAAACTATGATTTTACTCCTCACCTACACACATGTCTGTTATCATTAAGTTATCATTCATAAGAATAACATAGTTGTTTGAGAGAAACAAATCATTTACAATATTTCAATCAAGTATAATAAGAAGTGATTACTAAGTAGATGATAATTATATAAATCTAATTTTCATTTTATTAAAAACTTGAAAAACACTTTTAAGTGGAAATTATGACTCATGTTATGGCGTGACGGCCGTTTCAATCTGTTGTCAAGAGCATCATCAGACGACCCACAGTACACTGATTTAAGGTATGAGTTTGAGGGTTATTATATTAGTGGAAACAAGATGGATCTTCAACATCATTATTTTATTATAAACTAGCTGGCTCGACGCGCGTTGCTGCTTTCTTATAAAAATTCTCGTTGATTTTATTATTCGCCACCTCCCGCTGAGGTTACATTTCAAATTAGGAAAGAAGTTAGTCCTAGGGCTCTTCCAGCTGATCATAGAGGCTTCGTTGTTTTCTTAATCATCACCTCTGAATGAAGAAACATTTCAAATTTAAACCTCCTACGACTATAAGGGTAGAAGCTAGTTTTTTATTTTACTAACTGGCCCGACGCACGTTTCTGCGTTCTCATAAAAAACTCTCCTTGATTTTTTATTCGCCACCTCCCACTGAGATTACACTTCAAATTTCAACCTTTTAGGACTATTAGGGAAGAAGTTATAGTCCTATTGCTCTTCCAGCTGATCTGAGAGGCCTCCTTCGTTGTTTTCTTACTCACCACCTCTGAATGAACATTTCAAATTTAAACCACCTACAACTATTAGGGCAAAAACTAAGTTTTTAATTTTATGATTCGCCACCTCCCAAAATGGTTAAATTTCGAATTTTAACCTTCTAGGACTATTAGGGAAGAAGTTAGTCGTAGGGCTCTTCCAGAGCTCATAGGCTTCCTTCATAGTTTCCGGTCCTTCGTTGTTTTAAAAACATGTGTTTAAAGATTTGTTATTGGTTAAAGTCAGTATAATCCCATATGCCCAAAAAACTTACCTGAGCACTGAAAAAGCATGACCATTACAGATGATTGGCAAACATACGTTTACCGGTTTGATAGACAGACGTTGTTTTTAGAATGATGATTTGCAAAACACACAAACAGCTTGTCCATCGAAACAGCAGATCAAAAAATTTCAAATTATTTTCCATATGATTAAAAGATCCCAGTAAGCTAGCTAGCCATGTACCCGTGCTTTGCATAGGCAAAACTTTAACCGCCTAAAAACACCCCTAAAATTGCGAATTTTGAAAAATCCTTTCTTATTGCACGGTGAAATCCTATAAGGATTGTTCATACGAAATTTCAAGTTCATAGGCCTAGTAGTTTTGGCTCTGTGTTGATGAGTGAGTCAGGGTATCATCCTTTTATAGATAGAGATTATTCGTTACCTCCCGCTGAGGCTGCATTTCAAATTTCCAGCTAGCACTTCATTGGTTAACAGATGTCATCAACCTGGCATAATTACATTTCATCATACCCAGTCGTATGTTTCCTACATATTGCAAGGCTCCGACTGCTCGGTAGCCTACATGCAAAGTGTAAAGTCTTTTGCTGTTCAAAGACAGCGTAAATAACGCCGCTAAGGGGCCTGCCATATGATTAAAAACTGTTGACTTCTATCAGATGTTTGGCCGGCAAGTTCAGTAGGTTAGGTCTATAAAATGGATTAATTAATAGTAATTATTAGCTCTTCTATTCAAATTTATGGTCAGAAACCATCCTCAATATTCACACAACATATTTCCAAAGTTTCATGCTAATCTGTCAAGTGGTTTTGAAGTCTATAGGGAACATACATACATACATACAGACATTCATTTTTATATATATAGATTAATTCATCAGACATGTGAATACTAATCTGATTTGAACAATCAGCTGTCTGGAAAATAGAAACAGCCTTGATGATATGATACAGAGTGTGACTCTGTATCTTTGCAACTTGAATCAAGGATTAGGTCTGATGACGAGTTTATTTAATTTTGCAATGGTGATTATCATTGAGGGCTACTGTTCACAGAACTACTAGTTAAAACATAGTATTTGTTGACAGGTGACATTGAAATGTAAGCGGGAAGGAGGTGATGGAGTGGAGAGCGAGCCGATGAACAAAGTTGTGGAAGTGATCACCAACTGCAGCTGCATGACGTGCTCGGATGCAGCTTCAAGACGACTGCCGCCTGATGAGGCTGATGCTGATGATGAGGATGAGGACGCTGATGCTGATAAGGAAATGGAGAGGGACGTTCCTCAGCTGCTCAGCCTCATGCAGCGGCGCACATCAACCTCAGACGCTTCCGCCACCGCAACCTCACACATCAGCAACAGTTCTCAAATCATTAAACATAGGTAAGAAATGGTCATAGGTCATGCGGTGAGCGTGGTGTTCAAGTGGTCGTGACGTTCAGTCACGACCGCTCAAGACTGCGCTTGGATGGGTGACCGTGCTTCAATGACTTGACGTTCTAAGCTTTATTATCACTTGCCCGGTGGTTCGGAACCCACCTAAAATAGTAGGTCCACCATGTTCCCCGTAACATGGCTCAAATGGCGAGGTGGAACTACCCGTAAGGGTCTCCCCACCATTAAAAGCCATACGCTTATTATTATAGGTAAGAAATTTGTTTCAAAAAGTACGGTATTCAAATCTTCCCTTTTTGATTTCAAAATCCTAACGACTGTACAAAAAAAAAAATGCGTCGCGCCCACATAATCCAGATGAACTTATTAGTAATGACATCCCTTGAAATATATTAACATTTTGATGGTCAATTTTCCAAAAAAAATCGAGAAAAACTACTCCTCCTCTGTGCTCAGTGGGTACTGCCACATCTTTCAATACCGTATTGTAATTTCGTAGCGGGTATACACAACTTATGTCATAAACTACGCCTTAATGAATAATAAGAAGAAGTTGTCACAACCACATTAATTTTATTAAAAATATAGAGATACTACTTTCGGATGTTACTCCTCTACTCCCGGACTAAAACCTCGAGTTTTTAGTTTGTTTGAGATTGATAATGGAGTAACATCCGAAACTAGTATCTCTATATTAACTTTTTGTTGTAAATTAAACTTGCAGTTGTTATATATTTATTATATATTCACAATAAAACTGACTAAAAGTCGTTAAACTTACAACAAAAAGTTAATACAGTATTAACAACACAGATCGTTATGAAACAAGAAATCCAAGAATTATCGCTTTTTAATAAATGTAGTTGTGACAACTTCGTCTTATTATTCATCATGGATATCTTCCTCAATATCATCTTCACCACTACAAAGAAAACTACGCCTTGATTTTCAATGATTCCTTCGTTGCATGATTCTCATTCTGACCAAATGAATGACTTGGTGCATTTCATTTTTATTTTGTAGACTCCTGTCTCTGCTGACTGAATTGAATTCGGGAGTAGAGGAGCTGAGCGAAACAAATCAAGTGACACTCAAAGAACTTCTTGGCCAGGTGGAAGGGGAACATCATGAAGTGGATGATGCTACTCTTCAAGGATTAGTGGAAAAGGTAAATTAATTTGACATTTGAGCTTGGAATGGTGTTATCAAAAGAATCCCACTACTGAATACTTTTGAAGACATAGTTTTTGCTGACACAGTTGAAAGAAAGTTCTAATGAATAAAATAAGGCTGGCAACACTAAAGTTCACACTTGCACTCAGTGGCGTACCGACAATGGAGCGAGTGGAGCAGTCGCTCCAGGGCGCAAGGCTCTGAGGGGCGCACCGTTCTTGAGAAAATTGCCTTTTACTTACAAAAAATGTATTACTATAATGAAAACCAAAAGGGTAAAATGCAACACAATTTAAAAAAACCGTATGTATGCATACGCATTACTAAAAGGAACATTCACGTCAAATTCAAAAGAAATAGGTTCACACGTTCAGCCGTAAATGCGTTACAGACAAAATACAAAACGGTCGAGTCAAAAGTAGCAAAGCCAAAACAATTTAAATTGGGGGACAAAAGGTATAACAATTTCAAGTAATTGAATGAAGACTTTGAATTTATTCTGGAAAAATAAATCCACAAGAAGTTCAATGGTTTTTATATTAATAAGAATAGGACTGAAATACTTCACTTTTGAATCCTATTTCCAAAATAAAAGACATTTTTTTAGGAATGACTTGCAAACTGCAAATAAATTCAAAGAAAAGTGAAAAAATCCAAAACAAGCTGGAAATTGTTAAAGGCAGAATCTGGCCTGGCGAAAAATCAAAATCATTCATCGGAGATTCGCATCTCTGACAAATACGGCGTAGGTAGAGGCGGGAAAAAGCCGCTTATTCATTAGATGACCACAATATTAATATCAGCCCAATCGGGTGGTTGAGTGTAAGACTGATTTTTGGGGCGGGGGGGGGGGGGGGGGTTTCAAGTGCCGCTCCAGGGCGCTTGAAACCTCGGTACGCCACTGCTTGCACTTTATTTACACAGACTAATTGTAAGTTCAATTAATAAACAAAAACAGATCAACAAATGATAAGCTAATATTTATTTTCAATAATTATTTACAACTATTAATGAATAATTTATTACAGGCTGATCAATAATAAAAGAAACAAGAGTCCAATAAACTGTACAATAATGTAGAAAGAAATGATAAAAAGAGCAACTAATGACTTACAAAACACAGTCCAATTCGTTATTTGACAGTCCCAAATAATATCACTTAACACAACGTCTTTAAACTATTAGTAAGCTGCACAAACAGTAAACACTTGTCTCTGCACTTTACACTGGAATCGAGCACTGTTTACACCAATGGCACGAGATCTGTAACACAATCTGACATGCAAGCTTTACGACTAACTAACTTGTTCACATGGACTTCTTTATATAGTTGTATAATTCCAAGAATTGGCTGCTTCTCGATGCTTCAAGAATGCTGTGGAAGGTCACAGAAGACAACCTCGATTGTTCATGAAGTCTGAAGAGATCTCGAGAAATTCAATTGAGTGAGAGAGTTGCACACTTGAAAAATAAGGTGACAAAGACATGTGAAAAGCAAGAGAATGAAAATTACGTTTCAAATAACATCCGTCCATGAATGGAACGATCTATGTAGAACAAGTGCGCAAATAACTGCTTTGTTTGCTTTTGTAACAAAATATAGATCAAAGGAATGCTTGTCTTGAATACAATTCACTCTTGAAATTTTTTCATTCAACAAAACCTTCAATGAAAAGTAGATAAGTCACGCAGAAAAATGGAAATTTCAGTTTATTTTAAATGCTTGGAATTGAAAGGATATTCAGGATTAAAGAAAAATAGCTTCCAAAGAATGGGTCCATAAGAAAGATGAAAAATTTGGTGTTTATTTCAACTTGAAGATGCCAATTAAAGCTCTTGTTATTGTGCTAAAATTATTTTTTGACCTACAGTAATAAAATTTAGTTGTTCAAAAATATCAAATAAAATTTACTATTATTGTTCTCAATTGTTTCTCAAATCATGCATTAGGTATCTATTCAATACTGACCCTAAGGCTTGTTTCACCCATACCTGACACTCGGGTAGCAGGTGTCATTCAACTAGTGTAATTACATTGTATCATATTCCAATGCTTAATATAATACACCGCTCCTATGTCTCTACATCTGGTAAACAACACCCGCTACCTGAGTGACAGGTATGGGTGAAACAAGCCTTAGGTTCGCTAATGAATCTGTAACTACTAAATAATTTACTGAACAACTGAGAAACCCAGCATTGAACACATTAAGATATAGTTCTTAAAGATTCAAAACTTTTGTTCTTTGATACTTCTAATAAAATCTAGTTTTCAAGAATTTCAATAAGAAATTTATTTATTAAATTTAGTAGAACTGATGGTGATATTGTGAAATCTCTCCATAATTGAAACAAAACAGAAGTTGTCAAATTTCACTAAATTAACAACTGAGTTACAGGACTGCAAAGCAATTTAGTTCAAGGTGTTAAATAAAATAGAGCACCTAGCTTTCAATAAAATTTAGCTCCCTATACAAAACGTGAGCATTTTAATATGGGTTAGTGACAGAGTATGCTTTTGTGATAGAAGGGACCATTATTCCTACCCTGTTATTGAACATAGAATGATGACAATGAGTCGCTCTCTGGAAGAGTCCCTGAAGTCAGGAGAAACTGAAGGAAAATTCATAAACACGGCCCAAACCCTACTCTATTTTTAGTTGAGAAATTTTTAATGTAAAAATTGAAATTCTTTTCCTAAAAAATAAAATTTTAGTAATTAAAACTATCCAATTGTAAATTCATAAAATCTTTAAATTAAAGCCATCTCCTCTTTGATCATTGAAAATAAATTGATGATTTTCAAATTGAAATTCTATACTTGATAGCGTCAACAAAACCTTCAATTTCTACTCTATATTTACTAGAAATTTACCCTATATTTTCTACTTGATATTCATTACTTTTTGTTTTAATTACTATATATTGTTACTTTTACTCGTATTATTACTTATTGATTCTATCATATAACACTACAAGAAACTACTCCACTATCAATCTTTAACACCTCAATCTATTAATGTCAACTGATTCTAACCAATCTAATTCATGTTGAATTATTATTGTTATTAATCTATAGCCAAGTATGAATGAAAACCGAAAATATTATGAATAAAATGTGTATTTAATGTGTATTTGACTTTAAGTAAATATTTAGGTTTAAAAGATTTTCAATCAATTTAATTTGAAAAGACTACTAATAAAATTTAGTTTTAAAAGACTCAATAAAATCTAACTTTTATAGACTTTTCCCAGTTCTCAATAGTTTCTCAAATCATTCTTTAGCTATTGACTCAAAAGCAAGTGTAAGGCTTGTTTCACACATACCTGACAGTCGGGTAACTGGTCTCATTCGCCTAGTGTAATTACATTGTATCATATTTTAATGCTCAATATAATACACCGCTCCTATGTTTCTACAACCGGTAAACAACTCCCGCTACCCAAGTGACAGGTATAAGTGAAACAAGCCTTAGGTCTGCTAATGAATCTGTATCTACTGAATGATCTATTGAACAACTACTGAGAAACCAGGCGTTAGGCTTAAAAAAATCCAGTTCCATGTTTTCAATAGAATTTAGTTATTGAATTCCATTGAAAGAATATAGTTCTTCAAGACTAAAACAAAATTAGTTATTTAATAGTTTCAATAAAATCTAGTTCTTGAGAATTTTCAATAACATTTTGTTGTTGACTTTTAATAAAATCTAGTTTTTCAGACTTCATGGGCAGATACAAAAAGAATAATATTACTATTTCAATAAGAAAACCTAACTTCAGATTCTAAATCATCAATTTGCAATTATTTTATTTTGACAGCTATTATTTGAGCCTACCTATGAAAAATCAATATCACTGACATTAAAATATGGTTGCTATCAATCTCTTACAGTTAAATCAATTTAATTATTATCAATCAGTTAAAAAAACTTCAAATAAAGAATTTCAATTGAATTGTAATTATTTCATTGCCAAATAGGCTATGGATGAGAGAACCAAAAATATTAATTAAATTCAAGTTTAATGAGACTTTCAATAAAAATTTAGTTTTAAAAGATTTGTAACAAAAATTAGTTTCTTGACCTTCAGTAATTTAATAAAATTTAGTTGTTCAAAAATTTCAAATAAATTTACTATTATTGTTCTCAAATCATTCATTAGGTATCTATTCAATACTGACCCTAAGGCTTGTTTCACCCATACCTGTCACTCAGGTAGCGGGTGTCATTCAACTAGTGTAATTACATTGTATCATATTCCAATGCTTCATATAATACACCGCTCCTATGTCTCTACATCTGGTAAACAGGTTTTAAATAAAATAGAGCACCTAGCTTCCAATAAAATTTAGTTTTCCCAGAATTTTTGCAATTACAAAAAAAAAACAGTCATAATTTCAATAAGAAAATTCAACTTCTGATTCTAAACCATCAATTTTCAATCCATAATTCAATTTCAATTTTAATTATCAGTTGACATTTGGATTTTCAGTTATAAAATTAGTAAAGGAAGCAATAGTGTGAGATAGTTTGATCAATAGATAATGTATCAATAGTTAGCAAAATGGCGACTAGTCTGAGTGGGGTCGACTGTAATTTTGGGGGGTGTATACTAACTGGGCAACTAGCTAAAAAATAATCAGCTGTTGACCAACTTGCCACTAATGGAATGCAGAATTCACCGACCCATAAGAAATAGAATAAGGAATGCACAACCTATAAGAGCATGAAATCCCTATCAGTGATATATTATCAAATACTACTGTTGATAATCAATATTGAATTGAAGCATATTGTTTTTAGATTTTTTGAGCTGAAACAGAAATTCATTAATTGTTTACACAAAATCAATTCATTTGACTATCTGAGACTTCTTTCATAATCGCAATAATATATCAGCTGAATTTTAATAGATCAATCTATCTAGCATATTATAAATTGAGAGTACTTTCGCATTACTTTGTTTTACTGCTGATGGATGAAATTCATTATAATTATCATTTTTAAAATAAATAAAAATAATTTGTGAGCTCTAGTGGGGTTTGAACGGTTTCAGCCTATGGTTTAACAATAAAACAAAGTGATTGATATTTTGGCACACTGATCTTTGTCAACTGGAAAATTTGAAACTCAATTTTCAATGGTAATTTAAAACTATTATTAAAATTGAGTGGGACAATTTCTGGGAAAAATTCTAATAATAGACTAGTGATACCAGTGATTGCTGAATGTTTGGATACATTACCTCAGCATTGAAAGTAAGAAAATAAACATCTTATTTATATAATTCATTAATCTCATGTATCCATTTCCAATAAAAAATAAGAATTATCCAAGTAGATGTTGGAAGTCGTTTCCAATGGGTAGGCCTGTTGCCTGTTTGATGCGTTTTGAAAACTAGGCTATCTGTGAATCAGGCTTCATTAAGTCTCAGCTTGCACACACGCACATGTTTGTTTACTCCACTCCATAGGCTCGCTGAACAGACTATAGCATTCAGGTGACTACAACCAACTTCAACTTGGACAACTATGTGCGACTGGTATCATTCACTGGAAGCAACTTGTGACTTTGCCGTACTGTTTAATTCTCTTTTGTGCTACACATATCAGAGCACAGGGTATTGCTCTCATATTAATTTGATTTAGTGAGTTTTTCATTTAGTAAGTTGTCCAGTCATTTTTGAATGAATAGTGAGGACGTACTGTATTTTTTGGAGAGTCCGTTCCTTATGATGCATTGGATACAAACCATTAAAAAAAAAGAGAAAACGCTGTTGGGTTAATCCTATACTAAAAAGAAGAAAGTCAATGGGAGAATCCCATCATCTACACAGCAATTTGCACAATGACTCCCAAAAGTTCTTCAACTATTACAGAATGCTAACAGCGACAGCATGGAACTTTGTTCTACAATTTGCATTGTATGTCGCACGAATAATAAAGTTTATCTTCATATCCCAAAGACAGTGATTATCAATCTTTTTTCAAATCAATCTATTTATTCATCAACAAAAAAAAATATAAATAGTACAAATTAACTTGAGGTTATAAATAAAATTTACATTCTTTCACATACTCTTTACATTATATAAGTAGTTCATATTGATACTCTAAAAATGTTAAACAATAACGAAGAAAGTAATTCTTGCATTGGCAAAAAGGCTGTGCGCAAGAATGAGTCTTATCAAAAAATTATTGAAAACTGATTATTATATTAATAACCCGCATTTAAATACTCACTATTAACCCCTCTCATACAACCTTCCTCCACTAACATACACACAACCCCCTCCCCACTACACACACACAGCCCCACAAACAGACATACACCCATGTGCTAAGAAAAGAAAGTGTGAAAAGCGACTGAAATGATTTCAAGAAAAACTGAGAAAAAAGTGATGAGAAAAATCTGATGATAAAATAAGTGGAAATAAAGAAAATGATGAAAAAGGAATTCAATTAGAGGACCCAAGAACTACAAAGAGGCATCAAGCAATAAATGGAAAAAAGGTAATCCAATGGTATCACCCACCATAGTGCTACAACTAGAAACCTGGAAGAAAAATTAGGTTGATCACCTGTACTCTGATGATACCAAACTGTGACTATGAGTTCTTCCCCTATTTCTCAGCGAACACTTAATATTCCTTTTAAAAGTCTCAATAGTCACACTATGCCAATGCTGCCACTAAATGGAGGTGTTCCTATACAAAACGTGAGCATTTTAATATGGGTTAGTGACAGAGTATGCTTTTGTGATAGAAGGGACCATTATTCCTACCCTGTTATTGAACATAGAATGATGACAATGAGTCGCTCTCTGGAAGAGTCCCTGAAGTCAGGAGAAACTGAAGGAAAATTCATAAACACGGCCCAAACCCTACTCTATTTTTAGTTGAGAAATTTTTAATGTAAAAATTGAAATTCCTTTCCTAAAAAATAAAATTTTAGTAATTAAAACTATCCAATTGAAAATTCATAAAATCTTTAAATTAATGCCATCTCCTTTTTATTCATTGAAAATAAATTGATGATTTTCAAATTGAAATTCTTGATAGTGTCAACAAAACCTTCAATTTCTACTCTATATTTACTAGAAATTTACCCTATATTTTCTACTTGATATTCATTACTTTTTGTTTTAATTACTATATATTGTTACTTTTACTCGTATTATTAATTATTGATTTTATTATACAACACTACAAGAAACTACTGCACTATCAATCTTTAACAGCTCAATCTATTAATGTCAACTGATTTTAACCAATCTAATTCATGTTGAATTATTATTGTTATTAATCTATAGCCAAATATGAATAAAAACCGAAAATATTATGAATTAAATGTGTATTTTATATGACTTTAAGTAAATATTTAGGTTTAAAAGATTTTCAATCAAATTTAATTTGAAAAGACTACTAATAAAATTTAGTTTTAAAAGACTCAATAAAATCTAACTTTTATAGACTTTTCCCAGTTCTCAATAAAATTCTCCAAAAACTCAGTTCTCAATAGTTTCTCAAATCATTCTTTAGCTATTGACTCGAAAGCAAGTGTAAGACTTGTTTCACACATACCTGACAGTCGGGTAACTGGTCTCATTCGCCTAGTGTAATTACATTGTATCATATTTCAATGCTCAATAGAATACACCGCTCCTATGTTTCTACAACCGGTAAACAACACCCGCTACCCAAGTGACAGGTATGGGTGAAACAAGCCTTAGGTCTGCTAATGAATCTGTATCTACTTAATGATCTATTGAACAACTTAGAAACCAGGCATAAGGCTTTAAAAAAATCCAGTTCAATATTATCAATAGAATTTAGTTTTTGAATTCCAATGAAAGAATATAGTTCAAGACTAAAAGAAAATTAGAGGGGTATTCACGATGTTGGAGTTATCCAGCCAAGTCAAGCTATTTGCTAACTCCTGCTATCTGCTAAGTCAGTGTTAACTCAATGCTATAGTAGTACGTTTGAAAAAAATTAGCAGACGAGATAGCAGATAGCGCAGGTTCAAGTACGCTAACTCCAGCTATCTCCGTTAAAGTCGTGGCCATCTTGGTTTTCTAACCCTACGTTTTACAACCTCAACTATGAAGTTTCACGAATATCCGCTTGGAGCGCTATTGTAGTTAGCATATAGCAGTTGGTCCTAGTTGGGGTGCTCGAAATCCCAAGTTAGCAAATAGCAGTTTAGCTAGTTAAAACGACATCGTGAATACCCCTTAGTTCTTCAATAGTTTCAATAAAATCTAGTTCTTGAGAATTTTCAATAACATTTTGTTGTTGACTTTTAATTGAATCTAGCTCTCCAGACTTCATGGGCAGATACAAAAGAACAATATTACTATTTCAATAAGAAAACCTAACTTCAGATTCTAAAATCATCAATTTGCAATTATTCTATTTTGACAGCTATTATTTGAGCCTACCTATGAAAAATCAATATCACTGACATTAAAATAGGGTTGCTATCAATCTCTTACAGTTAAATCAATTTGATTTTTTTCAATCACTAAAAAAAACTTCAAATAAAGAATTTCAATTGAATTGTAATTATTTTATTGCCAAATAGGCTATGGATGAGAGAACCAAAAATATGAATTATATTCAAGTTTAATGAGACTTTCAATAAAAATTTAGTTTTAAAAGATTTTTAACAAAAATTAGTTTTTTGACCTTCAGTAATAAAATTAAGTTGTTCAAAAATTTCAAATAAAATTTACTATTATTGTTCTCAATTGTTTCTTAAATCATTCAGTAGCTATCGATTCAATACCGGCCCTAAGACTTGTTTCACCCAAACCCGTCACTCGGGTAGCTAGTGTCATTCACCTAGTGTAATTACATTGTATCATATTCCAATGCTTAATATAATACACCGCTCCTATGTCTCTACAACCGGTAAACAACACCCGCTACCTGAGTGACAGGTATGGGTGAAACAAGCCTTAGGTTCGCTAATGAATCTGTAACTACTGAATAATTTACTGAACAACTGAGAAACCCAGCATTGAACACATTAAGATATAGTTCTTAAAGATTTAAAACTTTAGTTCTTTGAGACTTCTAATAAAATCTAATTTTTAAGAATTTCAATAAGAAATTTATTTATTAAATTTAGT
The DNA here is from genome assembly GCA_948455865.1 of Conomelus anceps. Taxonomy (NCBI): domain Eukaryota; kingdom Metazoa; phylum Arthropoda; class Insecta; order Hemiptera; family Delphacidae; genus Conomelus; species Conomelus anceps. The sequence goes on along the minus strand of OX418217.1, from coordinate 4,276,539 downwards.
AGAACTGATGTTGATATTGTGAAATCTATCCATACTGCTGGGGACTGACAACATGACCCCTGACGCCTGAAGGGGAGAGGCGAAGGAACCCATATTAGCTCCACTATGCCTTGCGCTAAATAGAGCACGAATCTGAGTATGCAATTGAATCTAAATAATTAATTCATAAAAATCTTTCTCCTTCAGCAAGCCTCCAGTACCGTGTAGTAAACGTGCGTCGTGTGTCTGTCTCCGCAGTGGAATATTAAAAAGTATATACCAATTATTCTGAGTTTGTGGTTTGAGTTATTTTTCTTTTACAACTGCGTGTTATTTTGGCGGAAGCTAATCGGTGCGGTTTCATTATTGTATCAGTGTTTTTTATTGTGTGAGTTTGCTAAGAAATAATGAAAAGCGAATTTAGTTATAAATGATTGTTATTGTTAACCATTTTCTTTCGTGAACTACAGTATGAACTATTACAATAAATTTAACTTGATAGTATTCTTGCATTGTAGCATTGATCTTATTTGAGTTTGAGTTTGATTTAAATCAAAACAAATTTACTAAATTTTGAATATTTTCAAAAATATTCAACAATCTGCACCTTATGGCAAAACTTATGGTCGCTGAAACCGAATCTGGAATCAGAATTTCTCTATCTCAAATTTCAAGATTATTTTATTATTGTAGGGAGTATGAGTCATGCGATGACATCATAGGAAGGAAGTCAGCCAGGCGTACGCCAGTTGAGTCGCTCTCAAATGTGCTGTATTCATCAATTCACAGCGAATTCCTTTCAGGGGTCAAGTTGTCAGTCTCCAGCAATAATTGAAACAAAACAGAAGTTGTCAAATTTCACTAAATTAACAACTGAGTTACAGGACCGCAAAGAAATTTAGTTCCAGGTTTTAATTAAAATAGAGCACCTAGCTTCCTATAAAATTTAGTTTTTCCAGGATTTTTGCAATTACAAAAAAAAGCATTCATAATTTCAATAAGAAAATTCAACTTCTGATTCTAAACCATCAATTTTCAATCTATAATTCAATTTCAATTTTAATTATCAGTTGACATTTGGATTTTCAGTTATAAAATTAGTAAAGGAAGCAATAGTGTGAGATAGTTTGATCAATAGATAATGTATCAATAGTTAGCAAAATGGCGACTAGTCTGAGTGGGGTCGACTGTAATTTTGGGGGGTGTATACCAACTGGGGTACTAGCTAAAAAATAATCAGCTGTTGACCAACTTGCCACTAATGGAATGCAGAATTCACCGACCCATGAGAAATAGAATAAGGAATGCACAACCTATAAGAGCATGAAATCCCTATCAGTGATATATTATCAAACTCTACTGTTGATAATCAATATTGAATTGAAGTATTTTTTTTTTAGATTTTTTGAGCTGAAACAGAAATTCATTAATTGTTTACACAAAATCAATTCATTTGACTATCTGAGACTTCTTTCATAATCGCAATAATATATCAGCTGCATTTTAATAGAACAATCTATCTAGCATATTATAAATTGAGAGTACTTTCGCATTACTTTGTTTTACTGCTGATGGATGAAATTCATTATAATTATCATTTTTAAAATAAATAAAAATAATTTGTGAGCTCTAGTGGGGTTTGAACGGTTTCAGCCTATGGTTTAACAATAAAACAAAGTGATTGATATTTTGGCACACTGATCTTTGTCAACTGGAAAATTTGAAACTCAATTTTCAATGGTAATTTAAAACTATTATTAAAATTGAGTGGGACAATTTCTGGGAAAAATTCTAATAATAGACTAGTGATACCAGTGATTGCTGAATGTTTGGATACATTACCTAAGCATTGAAAGTAAGAAAATAAACATCTTATTTATATAATTCATTAATCTCATGTATCCATTTCCAATAAAAAAAAAGAATTATCCAAGTAGCTGTTGGAAGTCGTTTCCAATGGGTAGGCCTGTTGCCTGTTTGATGCGTTTTGAAAACTAGGCTATCTGTGAATCAGGCTTCATTGAGTCTCAGCTTGCACACACGCACATGTTTGTTTACTCCACTCCATAGGCTCGCTGAACAGACTATAGCATTCAGGTGACTACAACCAACTTCAACTTGGACAACTATGTGCGACTGGTATCATTCACTGGAAGCAACTTGTGACTTTGTCATACTGTTTAGTTCTCTTTTGTGCTACACATATCAGAGCACAGGGTATTGCTCTCATATTAATTTGATTTAGTGAGTTTTTCATTTAGTAAGTTGTCCAGTCATTTTTGAATGAATAGTGAGGACGTACTGTATTTTTTGGAGAGTCCGTTCCTTATGAGGCATTGGATACAAACCATTAAAAAAAAAGAGAAAACGCTGTTGGGTTAATCCTATACTAAAAAGAAGAAAGTCAATGGGAGAATCCCATCATCTACACAGCAATTTGCACAATGACTCCCAAAAGTTCTTCAACTATTACAGAATGCTAACAGCGACAGCATGGAACTTTGTTCTACAATTTGCATTGTATGTCGCACGAATAATAAAGTTCATCTTCATATCCCAAAGACAGTGATTATCAATCTTTTTTCAAATCAATCTATTTATTCATCAACAAAAAAAAATATAAATAGTACAAATTAACTTGAGGTTATGAATAAAATTTACATTCTTTCACATACTCTTTACATTATATAAGTAGTTCATATTGATACTCTAAAAATGTTAAACAATAACGAAGAAAGTAATTCTTGCATTGGCAAAAAGGCTGTGCGCAAGAATGAGTCTTATCAAAAAATTATTGAAAACTGATTATTATATTAATAACCCGCATTTAAATACTCACTATTAACCCCTCTCATACAACCTTCCTCCACTAACATACACACAACCCCCTCCCCACTACACACACACAGCCCCACAAACAGACATACACCCATGTGCTAAGAAAAGAAAGTGTGAAAAGCGACTGAAATGATTTCAAGAAAAACTGAGAAAAAAGTGATGAGAAAAATCTGATGATAAAATAAGTGGAAATAAAGAAAATGATGAAAAAGGAATTCAATTAGAGGACCCAAGAACTACAAAGAGGCATCAAGCAATAAATGGAAAAAAGGTAATCCAATGGTATCACCCACCATAGTGCTACAACTAGAAACCTGGAAGAAAAATTAGGTTGATCACCTGTATTCTGATGATACCAAACTGTAACTATGAGTTCTTCCCCTATTTCTTAGCGAACACTAAATATTTCTTTTAAAAGTCTCAATAGTCACACTATGCCAATCCTGCCACTCAATGGAGGTGTTCCTATACAAAACGTGAGCATTTTAATATGGGTTAGTGACAGAGTATGCTTTTGCGATAGAAAGAAGGGACCATTATTCCTACCCTGTTATTGAACATAGAATGATGACAATGAGTCGCTCTCTGGAAGAGTCCCTGAAGTCAGGAGAAACTGAAGGAAAATTCATAAACACGGCCCAAACCCTACTCTATTTTTAGTTGAGAAATTTTTATTGTAAAAATTGAAATTCTTTTCCTAAAAAATAAAATTTTAGTAATTAAAACTATCCAATTGTAAATTCATAAAATCTTTAAATTAAAGCCATCTCCTTATTGATCATTGAAAATAAATTGATGATTTTCAAATTGAAATTCTATACTTGATAGCGTCAACAAAACCTTCAATTTCTACTCTATATTTACTAGAAATTTACCCTATATTTTCTACTTGATATTCATTACTTTTTGTTTTAATTACTATATATTGTTACTTTTACTCGTATTATTAATTATTGATTTTATTATACAACACTACAAGAAACTACTGCACTATCAATCTTTAACAGCTCAATCTATTAATGTCAACTGATTTTAACCAATCTAATTCATGTTGAATTATTATTGTTATTAATCTATAGCCAAGTATGAATGAAAACCGAAAATATTATGAATAAAATGTGTATTTAATGTGTATTTGACTTTAAGTAAATATTTAGGTTTAAAAGATTTTCAATCAATTTAATTTGAAAAGACTACTAATAAAATTTAGTTTTAAAAGACTCAATAAAATCTAACTTTTATAGACTTTTCCCAGTTCTCAATAGTTTCTCAAATCATTCTTTAGCTATTGACTCAAAAGCAAGTGTAAGGCTTGTTTCACACATACCTGACAGTCGGGTAACTGGTCTCATTCGCCTAGTGTAATTACATTGTATCATATTTTAATGCTCAATATAATACACCGCTCCTATGTTTCTACAACCGGTAAACAACACCCGCTACCCAAGTGACAGGTATAAGTGAAACAAGCCTTAGGTCTGCTAATGAATCTGTATCTACTGAATGATCTATTGAACAACTACTGAGAAACCAGGCGTTAGGCTTTTAAAAAAATCCAGTTCCATGTTTTCAATAGAATTTAGTTATTGAATTCCAATGAAAGAATATAGTTCTTCAAGACTAAAACAAAATTAGTTATTTAATAGTTTCAATAAAATCTAGTTCTTGAGAATTTTCAATAACATTTTGTTGTTGACTTTTAATAAAATCTAGTTTTTCAGACTTCATGGGCAGATACAAAAAGAATAATATTACTATTTCAATAAGAAAACCTAACTTCAGATTCTAAATCATCAATTTGCAATTATTTTATTTTGACAGCTATTATTTGAGCCTACCTATGAAAAATCAATATCACTGACATTAAAATATGGTTGCTATCAATCTCTTACAGTTAAATCAATTTTAATTTTTATCAATCAGTTGAAAAAACTTCAAATAAAGAATTTCAATTGAATTGTAATTATTGCATTGCCAAATAGGCTATGGATGAGAGAACCAAAAATATGAATTAAAGTCAAGTTTAATGAGACTTTCAATAAACATTTAGTTTTAAAAGATTTATAACAAAAATTAGTTTTTTGACCTTCAGTAATAAAATTAAGTTGTTCAAAAATTTCAAATAAATTTACTATTATTGTTCTTAATTGTTTCTCAAATCATTCAGTAGCTATCGATTCAATACCGGCACTAAGACTTGTTTCACCCATACCCATCACTCGGGTAGCAGGTGTCATTCACCTAGTGTAATTACATTGTATCATATTCCAATGCTTAATATAATACACCGCTCCTATGTCTCTACATCTGGTAAACAACACCCACTACCTGAGTGACAGGTATGGGTGAAACAAGCCTTAGGTCTGCTAATGAATCTGTATCTACTAAATAATTTACTGAACAACTGAGAAACCCGGCATTGAACACATTAAGAAAAAGATTCTTAAAGATTTTAAACTTTAGTTCTTTGAGACTTCTAATAAAATCTAGTTTTCAAGAATTTCAATAAGAAATTTATTTATTAAATTTAGTAGAACTGATGTTGATATTGTGAAATCTCTCCATAATTGAAACAAAACAGAAGTTGTCAATTTATCTAAATTAACAACTGAGTTACAGGACTGCAAAGAAATTTAGTTCAAGGTTTTAAATAAAATAGAGCACCTAGCTTCCAATAAAATTTAGTTTTCCCAGAATTTTTGCAATTACAAAAAAAAACAGTCATAATTTCAATAAGAAAATTCAACTTCTGATTCTAAACCATCAATTTTCAATCCATAATTCAATTTCAATTTTAATTATCAGTTGACATTTGGATTTTCAGTTATAAAATTAATAAAGGAAGCAATAGTGTGAGATAGTTTGATCAATAGATAATGTATCAATAGTTAGCAAAATGGCGACTAGTCTGAGTGGGGTCGACTGTAATTTTGGGGGGTGTATACTAACTGGGCAACTAGCTAAAAAATAATCAGCTGTTGACCAACTTACCACTAATGGAATGCAGAATTCACCGACCCATAAGAAATAGAATAAGGAATGCACCAACCTATAAGAGCATGAAATCGCTATCAGTGATATATTATCAAATACTACTGTTGATAATCAATATTGAATTGAAGCATATTGTTTTTAGATTTTTTGAGCTGAAACAGAAATTCATTAATTGTTTACACAAAATCAATTCATTTGACTATCTGAGACTTCTTTCATAATCGCAATAATATATCAGCTGAATTTTAATAGATCAATCTATCAAGCATATTATAAATTGAGAGTACATTCGCATTACATTGTTTTACTCTTGATGGATGAAATTCATTATAATTATCATTTTTAAAATAAATAAAAATAATTTGTGAGCTCTAGTGGGGTTTGAACGGTTTCAGCCTATGGTTTAACAATAAAACAAAGTGATTGATATTTTGGCACACTGATCTTTGTCAACTGGAAAATTTGAAACTCAATTTTCAATGGTAATTTAAAACTATTATTAAAATTGAGTGGGACAATTTCTGGGAAAAATTCTAATAATAGACTAGTGATACCAGTGATTGCTGAATGTTTGGATACATTACCTAAGCATTGAAAGTAAGAAAATAAACATCTTATTTATATAATTCATTAATCTCATGTATCCATTTCCAATAAAAAATAAGTATTATCCAAGTAGCTGTTGGAAGTCGTTTCCAATGGGTAGGCCTGTTGCCTGTTTGATGCGTTTTGAAAACTAGGCTATCTGTGAATCAGGCTTCATTGAGTCTCAGCTTGCACACACGCACATGTTTGTTTACTCCACTCCATAGGCTCGCTGAACAGACTATAGCAACAGGTGACTACAACCGACTTCAACATGGACAACTATGTGCGACTGGTATCATTCACTGGAAGCAACTTGTGACTTTGCCGTACTGTTTAATTCTCTTTTGTGCTACACATATCAGAGCACAGGGTATTGCTCTCATATTAATTTGATTTAGTGAGTTTTTCATTTAGTAAGTTGTCCAGTCATTTTTGAATGAATAGTGAGGACGTACTGTATTTTTTGGAGAGTCCGTTCCTTATGAGGCATTGGATACAAACCATTAAAAAAAAAGAGAAAACGCTGTTGGGTTAATCCTATACTAAAAAGAAGAAAGTCAATGGGAGAATCCCATCATCTACACAGCAATTTGCACAATGACTCCCAAAAGTTCTTCAACTATTACAGAATGCTAACAGCGACAGCATGGAACTTTGTTCTACAATTTGCATTGTATGTCGCACGAATAATAAAGTTCATCTTCATATCCCAAAGACAGTGATTATCAATCTTTTTTCAAATCAATCTATTTATTCATCAACAAAAAAAAATATAAATAGTACAAATTAACTTGAGGTTATGAATAAAATTTACATTCTTTCACATACTCTTTACATTATATAAGTAGTTCATATTGATACTCTAAAAATGTTAAACAATAACGAAGAAAGTAATTCTTGCATTGGCAAAAAGGCTGTGCGCAAGAATGAGTCTTATCAAAAAATTATTGAAAACTGATTATTATATTAATAACCCGCATTTAAATACTCACTATTAACCCCTCTCATACAACCTTCCTCCACTAACATACACACAACCCCCTCCCCACTACACACACACAGCCCCACAAACAGACATACACCCATGTGCTAAGAAAAGAAAGTGTGAAAAGCGACTGAAATGATTTCAAGAAAAACTGAGAAAAAAGTGATGAGAAAAATCTGATGATAAAATAAGTGGAAATAAAGAAAATGATGAAAAAGGAATTCAATTAGAGGACCCAAGAACTACAAAGAGGCATCAAGCAATAAATGGAAAAAAGGTAATCCAATGGTATCACCCACCATAGTGCTACAACTAGAAACCTGGAAGAAAAATTAGGTTGATCACCTGTACTCTGATGATACCAAACTGTGACTATGAGTTCTTCCCCTATTTCTCAGCGAACACTTAATATTCCTTTTAAAAGTCTCAATAGTCACACTATGCCAATGCTGCCACTAAATGGAGGTGTTCCTATACAAAACGTGAGCATTTTAATATGGGTTAGTGACAGAGTATGCTTTTGTGATAGAAGGGACCATTATTCCTACCCTGTTATTGAACATAGAATGATGACAATGAGTCGCTCTCTGGAAGAGTCCCTGAAGTCAGGAGAAACTGAAGGAAAATTCATAAACACGGCCCAAACCCTACTCTATTTTGAGTTGAGAAATTTTTAATGTAAAAATTGAAATTCTTTTCCTAAAAAATAAAATTTTAGTAATTAAAACTATCCAATTGTAAATTCATAAAATCTTTAAATTAAAGCCATCTCCTTTTTGATCATTGAAAATAAATTGATGATTTTCAAATTGAAATTCTTTACTTGATAGCGTCAACAAAACCTTCAATTTCTACTCTATATTTACTAGAAATTTACCCTATATTTTCTACTTGATATTCATTACTTTTTGTTTTAATTACTATATATTGTTACTTTTACTCGTATTATTACTTATTGATTCTATCATATAACACTACAAGAAACTACTCCACTATCAATCTTTAACAGCTCAATCTATTAATGTCAACTGATTTTAACCAATCTAATTCATGTTGAATTATTATTGTTATTAATCTATAGCCAAGTATGAATGAAAACCGAAAATATTATGAATAAAATGTGTATTTAATGTGTATTTGACTTTAAGTAAATATTTAGGTTTAAAAGATTTTCAATCAAATTGAATTTGAAAAGACTACTAATAAAATTTAGTTTTAAAAGACTCAATAAAATCTAACTTTTATAGACTTTTCCCAGTTCTCAATAGTTTCTCAAATCATTCTTTAGCTATTGACTCAAAAGCAAGTGTAAGGCTTGTTTCACACATACCTGACAGTCGGGTAACTGGTCTCATTCGCCTAGTGTAATTACATTGTATCATATTTTGATGCTCAATATAATACACCGCTCCTATGTTTCTACAACCGGTAAACAACACCCGCTACCCAAGTGACAGGTATGGGTGAAACAAGCCTTAGGTCTGCTAATGAATCTGTATCTACTTAATGATCTATTGAACAACTTAGAAACCAGGCATAAGGCTTTAAAAAAATCCAGTTCAATATTATCAATAGAATTTAGTTTTTGAATTCCAATGAAAGAATATAGTTCAAGACTAAAAGAAAATTAGAGGGGTATTCACGATGTTGGAGTTATCCAGCCAAGTCAAGCTATTTGCTAACTCCTGCTATCTGCTAAGTCAGTGTTAACTCAATGCTATAGTAGTACGTTTGAAAAAAATTAGCAGACGAGATAGCAGATAGCGCAGGTTCAAGTACGCTAACTCCAGCTATCTCCGTTAAAGTCGTGGCCATCTTGGTTTTCTAACCCTACGTTTTACAACCTCAACTATGAAGTTTCACGAATATCCGCTTGGAGCGCTATTGTAGTTAGCATATAGCAGTTGGTCCTAGTTGGGGTGCTCGAAATCCCAAGTTAGCAAATAGCAGTTTAGCTAGTTAAAACGACATCGTGAATACCCCTTAGTTCTTCAATAGTTTCAATAAAATCTAGTTCTTGAGAATTTTCAATAACATTTTGTTGTTGACTTTTAATTGAATCTAGCTCTCCAGACTTCATGGGCAGATACAAAAGAACAATATTACTATTTCAATAAGAAAACCTAACTTCAGATTCTAAAATCATCAATTTGCAATTATTCTATTTTGACAGCTATTATTTGAGCCTACCTATGAAAAATCAATATCACTGACATTAAAATAGGGTTGCTATCAATCTCTTACAGTTAAATCAATTTGATTTTTTTCAATCACTAAAAAAAACTTCAAATAAAGAATTTCAATTGAATTGTAATTATTTTATTGCCAAATAGGCTATGGATGAGAGAACCAAAAATATGAATTATATTCAAGTTTAATGAGACTTTCAATAAAAATTTAGTTTTAAAAGATTTTTAACAAAAATTAGTTTTTTGACCTTCAGTAATAAAATTAAGTTGTTCAAAAATTTCAAATAAAATTTACTATTATTGTTCTCAATTGTTTCTTAAATCATTCAGTAGCTATCGATTCAATACCGGCCCTAAGACTTGTTTCACCCAAACCCGTCACTCGGGTAGCTAGTGTCATTCACCTAGTGTAATTACATTGTATCATATTCCAATGCTTAATATAATACACCGCTCCTATGTCTCTACAACCGGTAAACAACACCCGCTACCTGAGTGACAGGTATGGGTGAAACAAGCCTTAGGTTCGCTAATGAATCTGTAACTACTGAATAATTTACTGAACAACTGAGAAACCCAGCATTGAACACATTAAGATATAGTTCTTAAAGATTTAAAACTTTAGTTCTTTGAGACTTCTAATAAAATCTAATTTTTAAGAATTTCAATAAGAAATTTATTTATTAAATTTAGTAGAACTGATGTTGATATTGTGAAATCTATCCATACTGCTGGGGACTGACAACATGACCCCTGACGCCTGAAGGGGAGAGGCGAAGGAACCCATATTAGCTCCACTATGCCTTGCGCTAAATAGAGCACGAATCTGAGTATGCAATTGAATCTAAATAATTAATTCATAAAAATCTTTCTCCTTCAGCAAGCCTCCAGTACCGTGTAGTAAACGTGCGTCGTGTGTCTGTCTCCGCAGTGGAATATTAAAAAGTATATACCAATTATTCTGAGTTTGTGGTTTGAGTTATTTTTCTTTTACAACTGCGTGTTATTTTGGCGGAAGCTAATCGGTGCGGTTTCATTATTGTATCAGTGTTTTTTATTGTGTGAGTTTGCTAAGAAATAATGAAAAGCGAATTTAGTTATAAATGATTGTTATTGTTAACCATTTTCTTTCGTGAACTACAGTATGAACTATTACAATAAATTTAACTTGATAGTATTCTTGCATTGTAGCATTGATCTTATTTGAGTTTGAGTTTGATTTAAATCAAAACAAATTTACTAAATTTTGAATATTTTCAAAAATATTCAACAATCTGCACCTTATGGCAAAACTTATGGTCGCTGAAACCGAATCTGGAATCAGAATTTCTCTATCTCAAATTTCAAGATTATTTTATTATTGTAGGGAGTATGAGTCATGCGATGACATCATAGGAAGGAAGTCAGCCAGGCGTACGCCAGTTGAGTCGCTCTCAAATGTGCTGTATTCATCAATTCACAGCGAATTCCTTTCAGGGGTCAAGTTGTCAGTCTCCAGCAATAATTGAAACAAAACAGAAGTTGTCAAATTTCACTAAATTAACAACTGAGTTACAGGACCGCAAAGAAATTTAGTTCCAGGTTTTAATTAAAATAGAGCACCTAGCTTCCTATAAAATTTAGTTTTTCCAGGATTTTTGCAATTACAAAAAAAAGCATTCATAATTTCAATAAGAAAATTCAACTTCTGATTCTAAACCATCAATTTTCAATCTATAATTCAATTTCAATTTTAATTATCAGTTGACATTTGGATTTTCAGTTATAAAATTAGTAAAGGAAGCAATAGTGTGAGATAGTTTGATCAATAGATAATGTATCAATAGTTAGCAAAATGGCGACTAGTCTGAGTGGGGTCGACTGTAATTTTGGGGGGTGTATACCAACTGGGGTACTAGCTAAAAAATAATCAGCTGTTGACCAACTTGCCACTAATGGAATGCAGAATTCACCGACCCATGAGAAATAGAATAAGGAATGCACAACCTATAAGAGCATGAAATCCCTATCAGTGATATATTATCAAACTCTACTGTTGATAATCAATATTGAATTGAAGTATTTTTTTTTTAGATTTTTTGAGCTGAAACAGAAATTCATTAATTGTTTACACAAAATCAATTCATTTGACTATCTGAGACTTCTTTCATAATCGCAATAATATATCAGCTGCATTTTAATAGAACAATCTATCTAGCATATTATAAATTGAGAGTACTTTCGCATTACTTTGTTTTACTGCTGATGGATGAAATTCATTATAATTATCATTTTTAAAATAAATAAAAATAATTTGTGAGCTCTAGTGGGGTTTGAACGGTTTCAGCCTATGGTTTAACAATAAAACAAAGTGATTGATATTTTGGCACACTGATCTTTGTCAACTGGAAAATTTGAAACTCAATTTTCAATGGTAATTTAAAACTATTATTAAAATTGAGTGGGACAATTTCTGGGAAAAATTCTAATAATAGACTAGTGATACCAGTGATTGCTGAATGTTTGGATACATTACCTAAGCATTGAAAGTAAGAAAATAAACATCTTATTTATATAATTCATTAATCTCATGTATCCATTTCCAATAAAAAAAAAGAATTATCCAAGTAGCTGTTGGAAGTCGTTTCCAATGGGTAGGCCTGTTGCCTGTTTGATGCGTTTTGAAAACTAGGCTATCTGTGAATCAGGCTTCATTGAGTCTCAGCTTGCACACACGCACATGTTTGTTTACTCCACTCCATAGGCTCGCTGAACAGACTATAGCATTCAGGTGACTACAACCAACTTCAACTTGGACAACTATGTGCGACTGGTATCATTCACTGGAAGCAACTTGTGACTTTGTCATACTGTTTAGTTCTCTTTTGTGCTACACATATCAGAGCACAGGGTATTGCTCTCATATTAATTTGATTTAGTGAGTTTTTCATTTAGTAAGTTGTCCAGTCATTTTTGAATGAATAGTGAGGACGTACTGTATTTTTTGGAGAGTCCGTTCCTTATGAGGCATTGGATACAAACCATTAAAAAAAAAGAGAAAACGCTGTTGGGTTAATCCTATACTAAAAAGAAGAAAGTCAATGGGAGAATCCCATCATCTACACAGCAATTTGCACAATGACTCCCAAAAGTTCTTCAACTATTACAGAATGCTAACAGCGACAGCATGGAACTTTGTTCTACAATTTGCATTGTATGTCGCACGAATAATAAAGTTCATCTTCATATCCCAAAGACAGTGATTATCAATCTTTTTTCAAATCAATCTATTTATTCATCAACAAAAAAAAATATAAATAGTACAAATTAACTTGAGGTTATGAATAAAATTTACATTCTTTCACATACTCTTTACATTATATAAGTAGTTCATATTGATACTCTAAAAATGTTAAACAATAACGAAGAAAGTAATTCTTGCATTGGCAAAAAGGCTGTGCGCAAGAATGAGTCTTATCAAAAAATTATTGAAAACTGATTATTATATTAATAACCCGCATTTAAATACTCACTATTAACCCCTCTCATACAACCTTCCTCCACTAACATACACACAACCCCCTCCCCACTACACACACACAGCCCCACAAACAGACATACACCCATGTGCTAAGAAAAGAAAGTGTGAAAAGCGACTGAAATGATTTCAAGAAAAACTGAGAAAAAAGTGATGAGAAAAATCTGATGATAAAATAAGTGGAAATAAAGAAAATGATGAAAAAGGAATTCAATTAGAGGACCCAAGAACTACAAAGAGGCATCAAGCAATAAATGGAAAAAAGGTAATCCAATGGTATCACCCACCATAGTGCTACAACTAGAAACCTGGAAGAAAAATTAGGTTGATCACCTGTACTCTGATGATACCAAACTGTGACTATGAGTTCTTCCCCTATTTCTCAGCGAACACTTAATATTCCTTTTAAAAGTCTCAATAGTCACACTATGCCAATGCTGCCACTAAATGGAGGTGTTCCTATACAAAACGTGAGCATTTTAATATGGGTTAGTGACAGAGTATGCTTTTGTGATAGAAGGGACCATTATTCCTACCCTGTTATTGAACATAGAATGATGACAATGAGTCGCTCTCTGGAAGAGTCCCTGAAGTCAGGAGAAACTGAAGGAAAATTCATAAACACGGCCCAAACCCTACTCTATTTTGAGTTGAGAAATTTTTAATGTAAAAATTGAAATTCTTTTCCTAAAAAATAAAATTTTAGTAATTAAAACTATCCAATTGTAAATTCATAAAATCTTTAAATTAAAGCCATCTCCTTTTTGATCATTGAAAATAAATTGATGATTTTCAAATTGAAATTCTTTACTTGATAGCGTCAACAAAACCTTCAATTTCTACTCTATATTTACTAGAAATTTACCCTATATTTTCTACTTGATATTCATTACTTTTTGTTTTAATTACTATATATTGTTACTTTTACTCGTATTATTACTTATTGATTCTATCATATAACACTACAAGAAACTACTCCACTATCAATCTTTAACAGCTCAATCTATTAATGTCAACTGATTTTAACCAATCTAATTCATGTTGAATTATTATTGTTATTAATCTATAGCCAAGTATGAATGAAAACCGAAAATATTATGAATAAAATGTGTATTTAATGTGTATTTGACTTTAAGTAAATATTTAGGTTTAAAAGATTTTCAATCAAATTGAATTTGAAAAGACTACTAATAAAATTTAGTTTTAAAAGACTCAATAAAATCTAACTTTTATAGACTTTTCCCAGTTCTCAATAGTTTCTCAAATCATTCTTTAGCTATTGACTCAAAAGCAAGTGTAAGGCTTGTTTCACACATACCTGACAGTCGGGTAACTGGTCTCATTCGCCTAGTGTAATTACATTGTATCATATTTTGATGCTCAATATAATACACCGCTCCTATGTTTCTACAACCGGTAAACAACACCCGCTACCCAAGTGACAGGTATGGGTGAAACAAGCCTTAGGTCTGCTAATGAATCTGTATCTACTTAATGATCTATTGAACAACTTAGAAACCAGGCATAAGGCTTTAAAAAAATCCAGTTCAATATTATCAATAGAATTTAGTTTTTGAATTCCAATGAAAGAATATAGTTCAAGACTAAAAGAAAATTAGAGGGGTATTCACGATGTTGGAGTTATCCAGCCAAGTCAAGCTATTTGCTAACTCCTGCTATCTGCTAAGTCAGTGTTAACTCAATGCTATAGTAGTACGTTTGAAAAAAATTAGCAGACGAGATAGCAGATAGCGCAGGTTCAAGTACGCTAACTCCAGCTATCTCCGTTAAAGTCGTGGCCATCTTGGTTTTCTAACCCTACGTTTTACAACCTCAACTATGAAGTTTCACGAATATCCGCTTGGAGCGCTATTGTAGTTAGCATATAGCAGTTGGTCCTAGTTGGGGTGCTCGAAATCCCAAGTTAGCAAATAGCAGTTTAGCTAGTTAAAACGACATCGTGAATACCCCTTAGTTCTTCAATAGTTTCAATAAAATCTAGTTCTTGAGAATTTTCAATAACATTTTGTTGTTGACTTTTAATTGAATCTAGCTCTCCAGACTTCATGGGCAGATACAAAAGAACAATATTACTATTTCAATAAGAAAACCTAACTTCAGATTCTAAAATCATCAATTTGCAATTATTCTATTTTGACAGCTATTATTTGAGCCTACCTATGAAAAATCAATATCACTGACATTAAAATAGGGTTGCTATCAATCTCTTACAGTTAAATCAATTTGATTTTTTTCAATCACTAAAAAAAACTTCAAATAAAGAATTTCAATTGAATTGTAATTATTTTATTGCCAAATAGGCTATGGATGAGAGAACCAAAAATATGAATTATATTCAAGTTTAATGAGACTTTCAATAAAAATTTAGTTTTAAAAGATTTTTAACAAAAATTAGTTTTTTGACCTTCAGTAATAAAATTAAGTTGTTCAAAAATTTCAAATAAAATTTACTATTATTGTTCTCAATTGTTTCTTAAATCATTCAGTAGCTATCGATTCAATACCGGCCCTAAGACTTGTTTCACCCAAACCCGTCACTCGGGTAGCTAGTGTCATTCACCTAGTGTAATTACATTGTATCATATTCCAATGCTTAATATAATACACCGCTCCTATGTCTCTACAACCGGTAAACAACACCCGCTACCTGAGTGACAGGTATGGGTGAAACAAGCCTTAGGTTCGCTAATGAATCTGTAACTACTGAATAATTTACTGAACAACTGAGAAACCCAGCATTGAACACATTAAGATATAGTTCTTAAAGATTTAAAACTTTAGTTCTTTGAGACTTCTAATAAAATCTAATTTTTAAGAATTTCAATAAGAAATTTATTTATTAAATTTAGTAGAACTGATGTTGATATTGTGAAATCTATCCATACTGCTGGGGACTGACAACATGACCCCTGACGCCTGAAGGGGAGAGGCGAAGGAACCCATATTAGCTCCACTATGCCTTGCGCTAAATAGAGCACGAATCTGAGTATGCAATTGAATCTAAATAATTAATTCATAAAAATCTTTCTCCTTCAGCAAGCCTCCAGTACCGTGTAGTAAACGTGCGTCGTGTGTCTGTCTCCGCAGTGGAATATTAAAAAGTATATACCAATTATTCTGAGTTTGTGGTTTGAGTTATTTTTCTTTTACAACTGCGTGTTATTTTGGCGGAAGCTAATCGGTGCGGTTTCATTATTGTATCAGTGTTTTTTATTGTGTGAGTTTGCTAAGAAATAATGAAAAGCGAATTTAGTTATAAATGATTGTTATTGTTAACCATTTTCTTTCGTGAACTACAGTATGAACTATTACAATAAATTTAACTTGATAGTATTCTTGCATTGTAGCATTGATCTTATTTGAGTTTGAGTTTGATTTAAATCAAAACAAATTTACTAAATTTTGAATATTTTCAAAAATATTCAACAATCTGCACCTTATGGCAAAACTTATGGTCGCTGAAACCGAATCTGGAATCAGAATTTCTCTATCTCAAATTTCAAGATTATTTTATTATTGTAGGGAGTATGAGTCATGCGATGACATCATAGGAAGGAAGTCAGCCAGGCGTACGCCAGTTGAGTCGCTCTCAAATGTGCTGTATTCATCAATTCACAGCGAATTCCTTTCAGGGGTCAAGTTGTCAGTCTCCAGCAATAATTGAAACAAAACAGAAGTTGTCAAATTTCACTAAATTAACAACTGAGTTACAGGACCGCAAAGAAATTTAGTTCCAGGTTTTAATTAAAATAGAGCACCTAGCTTCCTATAAAATTTAGTTTTTCCAGGATTTTTGCAATTACAAAAAAAAGCATTCATAATTTCAATAAGAAAATTCAACTTCTGATTCTAAACCATCAATTTTCAATCTATAATTCAATTTCAATTTTAATTATCAGTTGACATTTGGATTTTCAGTTATAAAATTAGTAAAGGAAGCAATAGTGTGAGATAGTTTGATCAATAGATAATGTATCAATAGTTAGCAAAATGGCGACTAGTCTGAGTGGGGTCGACTGTAATTTTGGGGGGTGTATACCAACTGGGGTACTAGCTAAAAAATAATCAGCTGTTGACCAACTTGCCACTAATGGAATGCAGAATTCACCGACCCATGAGAAATAGAATAAGGAATGCACAACCTATAAGAGCATGAAATCCCTATCAGTGATATATTATCAAACTCTACTGTTGATAATCAATATTGAATTGAAGTATTTTTTTTTTAGATTTTTTGAGCTGAAACAGAAATTCATTAATTGTTTACACAAAATCAATTCATTTGACTATCTGAGACTTCTTTCATAATCGCAATAATATATCAGCTGCATTTTAATAGAACAATCTATCTAGCATATTATAAATTGAGAGTACTTTCGCATTACTTTGTTTTACTCCTGATGGATGAAATACATTATAATTATCATTTTTAAAATAAATAAAAATAATTTGTGAGCTCTAGTGGGGTTTGAACGGTTTCAGCCTATGGTTTAACAATAAAACAAAGTGATTAATATTTTGACACACTGATCTTTGTCAACTGGAAAATTTGAAACTCAATTTTCAATGGTAATTTAAAACTATTATTAAAATTGAGTGGGACAATTTCTGGGGAAAATTCTAATAATAGACTAGTGATACCAGTGATTGCTGAATGTTTGGATACATTACCTAAGCATTGAAAGTAAGAAAATAAACATCTTATTTATATAATTCATTAATCTCATGTATCCATTTCCATTTACAACAAATAATAAGAATTATCCAAGTAGCTGTTGGAAGTCGTTTCCAATGGGTAGGCCTGTTGCTGCCTGTTTGATGCGTTTCGAAAACTAGGCTATCTGTGAATCAGGCTTCATTGAGTCTCAGCTTGCACACACGCACATGTTTGTTTACTCCACTCCATAGGCTCGCTGAACAGACTATAGCATTCAGGTGACTACAACCAACTTCAACTTGGACAACTATGTGCGACTGGTATCATTCACTGGAAGCAACTTGTGACTTTGCCGTACTGTTTAGTTCTATTTTGTGCTACACATATCAGAGCACAGGGTATTGCTCTCATACTAATTTGATTTAGTGAGTTTTTCATTTAGTAAGTTGTCCAGTCATTTTTGAATGAATAGTGAGGACTGTATTTTTTGGAGAGTCCGTTCCTTATGATGCATTGGATACAAACCATTAAAAAAAAAGATAAAACGCTGTTGGGTTAATCCTATACTAAAAAGAAGAAAGTCAATGGGAGAATCCCATCATCTACACAGCAATTTGCACAATGACTCCCAAAAGTTCTTCAACTATTACAGAATGCTAACAGCGACAGCATGGAACTTTGTTCTACAATTTGCATTGTATGTCGCACGAATAATAAAGTTTATCTTTCATATCCCAAAGACAGTGATTATCAATGTTTCACTATCTATTTTCAAATCAATCTATTTATTCATCAACAAAAAAAATATAAATAGTACAAATTAACGTAGAGGTTATAAATAAAATTTACATTCTTTCACATACTCTTTACATTATATAAGTAGTTCATATTGATACTCTAAAAATGTTAAACAATAACGAAAAAGGTTATTCTTGCATTGGCAAAAAGGCTGTGCGCAAGAATGAGTCTTATCAAAAAATTATTGATAACTGATTATTATATTAATAACCCGCATTTAAATACTCACTATTAACCCCTCTCATACAACCTTCCTCCACTAACATACACACAACCCCCTCCCCACTACACACACACAGCCCCACAAACAGACATACACCCATGTGCTAAAAAAAGAAAGTGTGAAAAGCGACTGAAATGATTTCAAGAAAAACTGAGAAAAAAGTGATGAGAAAAATCAGATGATAAAATAAGTGGAAATAAAGAAAATGATGAAAAAGGAATTCAATTAGAGGACCCAAGAACTACAAAAAGGCATCAAGCAATACATGGAAAAAAGGTAATCCAATGGTATCACCCACCATAGTGCTACAACTAGAAACCTGGAAGAAAAATTAGGTTGATCACCTGTATTCTGATGATACCAAACTGTAACTATGAGTTCTTCCCCTATTTCTCAGCGAGCACTCAATATTCCTTTCAAAAGTCTCAATAGTCACACTATGCCAATCCTGCCACTCAATGGAGGTGTTCCTATACAAAACGTGAGCATTTCAATATGGGTTAGTGACAGAGTATGCTTTTGTGATAGAAGGGACCATTATTCCTACCCTGTTATTGAACATAGAATGATGACAATGAGTCGCTCTCTGGAAGAGTCTTTCAAGTCAGGAAAAACTGAAGGAAAATTCATAAACACGGCCCAAACCCTACTCTATTTTTAGTTGAGAAATTTTTAATGTAAAAATTGAAATTCCTTTCCTAAAAAATAAAATTTTAATAATTAAAACTATCCAATTGTAAATTCATAAAATCTTTAAATTAAAGCCATCTCCTTTTTGATCATTGAAAATAAATTGATGATTTTCAAATTGAAATTCTATACTTGATAGCGTCAACAAAACCTTCAATTTCTACTCTATATTTACTAGAAATTTACCCTATATTTTCTACTTGATATTCATTACTTTTTGTTTTAATTACTATATATTGTTACTTTTACTCGTATTATTACTTATTGATTCTATCATATAACACTACAAGAAACTACTCTACTATCAATCTTTAACAGCTCAATCTATTAATGTCAACTGATTTTAACCAATCTAATTCATGTTGAATTATTATTGTTATTAATCTATAGCCAAGTATGAATGAAAACCGAAAATATTATGAATAAAATGTGTATTTAATGTGTATTTGACTTTAAGTAAATATTTAGGTTTAAAAGATTTTCAATCAATTTAATTTGAAAAGACTACTAATAAAATTTAGTTTTAAAAGACTCAATAAAATCTAACTTTTATAGACTTTTCCCAGTTCTCAATAGTTTCTCAAATCATTCTTT
Organism: Conomelus anceps; assembly: GCA_948455865.1. NCBI lineage: Eukaryota > Metazoa > Arthropoda > Insecta > Hemiptera > Delphacidae > Conomelus > Conomelus anceps. The sequence goes on along the minus strand of OX418217.1, from coordinate 4,256,466 downwards.
AGCTATTGACTCAAAAGCAAGTGTAAGGCTTGTTTCACACATACCTGACAGTCGGGTAACTGGTCTCATTCGCCTAGTGTAATTACATTGTATCATATTTTAATGCTCAATATAATACACCGCTCCTATGTCTCTACATCTGGTAAACAACACCCGCTATCTGAGTGACAGGTATGGGTGAAACAAGCCTTAGGTCTGCTAATGAATCTGTATCTACTGAATGATCTATTGAACAACTGAGAAACCAGGCATTAGGCTTTAAAAAAATCCAGTTCAATATCTTCAATAGAATTTAGTTTTTGAATTCCATTGAAAGAATATAGCTCTTCAAGACTAAAACAAAATTAGAGGGGTATTCACGATGTTGGAGTTAGCCAGCTAAGTCAAGCTATTCACTAACTCCTGCTATTTGCTAAGTCAGTGTTAACTCAATGCTATAGTAGTACATTAGAATAAAATTAGCAGACGAGATAGCAGATAGCGCAGGTTCAAGTACGCTAACTCCAGCTATCTCCGTTAAAGCCGTGGCCATCTTGGTTTTCTAACCCTACTTTTTACAACCTCAACTATGAAGTTTCACGAATATCCACTTGAAGTGCTATTGTAGTTAGCATATAGCAGTTGGTCCTAGTTGGGGTGCTCGAAATCCCAAGTTAGCAAATAGCAGTTTAGCTAGTTAAAACGACATCGTGAATACACCTTAGTTCTTTAATAGTTTCAATAAAATCTAGTTCTTGAAAATTTTCAATAACATTTTTTTGTCGACTGTTAATAAAATCCAGTTTTTCAGACTTCATGGGCAGATACAAAAGAACAATATTACTATTTCAATAAGAAAACCTAACTTCAGATTCTAAATCATCAATTTGCAATTATTTTATTGACAGCTATTATTTGAGCCTACCTATGAAAAATCAATATCACTGACATTAAAATATGGTTGCTATCAATCTCTTACAGTTAAATCAATTTGATTTTTATCAATCAGTTAAAAAAACTTCAAATAAAGAATTTCAATTGAATTGTAATTATTTCATTGCCAAATAGGCTATAGATGAGAGAACCAAAAATATGAATTAAATTCAAGTTTAATGAGACTTTCAATAAAAATTTAGTTTTAAAAGATTTTTAACAAAAATTAGTTTTTTGACCTTCAGTAATAAAATTTAGATGTTCAAAAATTTCAAATAAAATTTACTCTTATTGTTCTCAAATCATTCAGTAGCTATCGATTCAATACCGGCCCTAAGACTTGTTTCACCCAAACCCGTCACTCGGGTAGCGGGTGTCATTCACCTAGTGTAATTACATTGTATCATATTCCAATGCTTCATATAATACACCGCTCCTATGTCTCTACATCTGGTAAACAACACCCGCTACCTGAGTGACAGGTATGGGTGAAACAAGCCTTAGGTCTGCTAATGAATCTGTATCTACTAAATAATTTACTGAACAACTGAGAAACCCGGCATTGAACACATTAAGAAAAAGATTCTTAAAGATTCAAAACTTTTGTTCTTTGATACTTCTAATAAAATCTAGTTTTCAAGAATTTCAATAAGAAATTTATTTATTAAATTTAGTAGAACTGATGTTGATATTGTGAAATCTCTCCATAATTGAAACAAAGCAGAAGTTGTCAATTTATCTAAATTAACAACTGAGTTACAGGACTGCAAAGAAATTTAGTTCAAGGTTTTAAATAAAATAGAGCACCTAGCTTCCAATAAAATTTAGTTTTCCCAGAATTTTTGCAATTACAAAAAAAAACAGTCATAATTTCAATAAGAAAATTCAACTTCTGATTCTAAACCATCAATTTTCAATCCATAATTCAATTTCAATTTTAATTATCAGTTGACATTTGGATTTTCAGTTATAAAATTAGTAAAGGAAGCAATAGTGTGAGATAGTTTGATCAATAGATAATGTATCAATAGTTAGCAAAATGGCGACTAGTCTGAGTGGGGTCGACTGTAATTTTGGGGGGTGTATACTAACTGGGCAACTAGCTAAAAAATAATCAGCTGTTGACCAACTTACCACTAATGGAATGCAGAATTCACCGACCCATAAGAAATAGAATAAGGAATGCACCAACCTATAAGAGCATGAAATCCCTCTCAGTGATATATTATCAAATACTACTGTTGATAATCAATATTGAATTGAAGCATATTGTTTTTAGATTTTTTGAGCTGAAACAGAAATTCATTAATTGTTTACACAAAATCAATTCATTTGACTATCTGAGACTTCTTTCATAATCGCAATAATATATCAGCTGAATTTTAATAGATCAATCTATCTAGCATATTATAAATTGAGAGTACTTTCGCATTACTTTGTTTTACTGCTGATGGATGAAATTCATTATAATTATCATTTTTAAAATAAATAAAAGATAATTTGTGAGCTCTAGTGGGGTTTGAACGGTTTCAGCCTATGGTTGAACAATAAACCAAAGTGATTGATATATTGGCACACTGAGCTTTTCAACTGGAAATTTGAAACTCAATTTTCAATGGTAATTTAAAACTATTATTAAAATTGAGTGGGACAATTTCTAAGTAAAATTCTAATAATAGACTAGTGATACCAGTGATTGCTGAATGTTTGGATACATTACCTAAGCATTGAAAGTAAGAAAATAACCATCTTATTCATAAAATTCATTAATCTCATGTATCCATTTCCATTTACAATAAATAATAAGAATTATCCAAGTAGCTGTTGGAAGTCGTTTCCAATGGGTAGGCCTGTTGCCTGTTTGATGCGTTTCGAAAACTAGGCTATCTGTGAATCAGGCTTCATCAAGTCTCAGCTTGCACACACGCACATGTTTGTTTACTCCACTCCATAGGCTCGCTGAACAGACTATAGCATTCAGGTGACTACAACCAACTTCAACTTGGACAACTATGTGCGACTGGTATCATTCACTGGAAGCAACTTGTGACTTTGCTGTACTGTTTAGTTCTCTTTTGTGCTACACATATCAGAGCACAGGGTATTGCTCTCATATTAATTTCATTTAGTGAGTTTTTCATTTAGTAAGTTGTCCAGTCATTTTTGATGAATAGTGAGGACTGTATTTTTTTGAGAGTCCGTTCCTTATGAGGCATTGGATACAAACCAATAAAAAAAAAGAAAACGCTGTTGGGTTAATCCTATACTAAAAAGAAGAAAGTCAATGGGAGAATCCCATCATCTACACAGCAATTTGCACAATGACTCCCAAAAGTTCTTCAACTATTACAGAATGCTAACAGCGACAGCATGGAACTTTGTTCTACAATTTGCATTGTATGTCGCACGAATAATAAAGTTCATCTTCATATCCCAAAGACAGTGATTATCAATCTTTTTTCAAATCAATCTATTTATTCATCAACAAAAAAAATATAAATAGTACAAATTAACGTAGAGGTTATAAATAAAATTTACATTCTTTCACATACTCTTTACATTATATAAGTAGTTCATATTGATACTCTAAAAATGTTAAACAATAACGAAAAAGGTTATTCTTGCATTGGCAAAAAGGCTGTGCGCAAGAATGAGTCTTATCAAAAAATTATTGATAACTGATTATTATATTAATAACCCGCATTTAAATACTCACTATTAACCCCTCTCATACAACCTTCCTCCACTAACATACACACAACCCCCTCCCCACTACACACACACAGCCCCACTAACAGACATACACCCATGTGCTAAGAAAAGAATGTGTGAAAAGCGACTGAAATGATTTCAAGAAAAACTGAGAAAAAAGTGATGAGAAAAATCTGATGATAAAATAAGTGGAAATAAAGAAAATGATGAAAAAGGAATTCAATTAGAAGACCCAAGAACTACAAAGAGGCATCAAGCAATAAATGGAAAAAAGGTAATCCAATGGTATCACCCACCATAGTGCTACAACTAGAAACCTGGAAGAAAAATTAGGTTGATCACCTGAATTCTGATGATACCAAACTGTGACTATGAGTTCTTCCCCTATTTCTCAGCAAACACTTAATATTCCTTTTAAAAGTCTCAATAGTCACACTATGCCAATGCTGCCACTAAATGGAGGTGTTCCTATACAAAACGTGAGCATTTTAATATGGGTTAGTGACAGAGTATGCTTTTGTGATAGAAGGGACCATTATTCCTACCCTGTTACTGAACATAGAATGATGACAATGAGTCGCTCTCTGGAAGAGTCCCTCAAGTCAGGAGAAACTGAAGGAAAACTCATAAACATCGCCCAAACCCTACTCTATTTTTAGTTGAGAAATATTTAATGTAAAAATTGAAATTCCTTTCCTAAAAAATAAAATTTTAGTAATTAAAACTATCCAATTGAAAATTCATAAAATCTTTAAATTAATGCCATCTCCTTTTTGTTCATTGAAAATAAATTGATGATTTTCAAATTGAAATTCTTTACTTGATAGCGTCAACAAAACCTTCAATTTCTACTCTATATTTACTAGAAATTTACCCTATATTTTCTACTTGAAATTCATTACTTTTTGTTTTAATTACTATATATTGTTACTTTTACTTGTATTATTAATTATTGATTTTATTATACAACACTACAAGAAACTACTCCACTATCAATCTTTAACAGATCAATCTATTGAAGTCAACTGATTTTAACCAATCTAATTCATGTTGAATTATTATTGTTATTAATCTATAGCCAAATATGAATGAAAACCGAAAATATTATGAATTAAATGTGTATTTGACTTTAAGTAAATATTTAGGTTTAAAAGATTTTCAATCTAATTTAATTTGAAAAGACTACTAATAAAATTTAGTTTTAAAAGACTCAATAAAATTTAACTTTTATAGACTTTTCCCAGTTCTCAATAAAATTCTCCAAAAATTCAGTTCTCAATTGTTTCTCAAATCATTCTTTAGCTATTGACTCAAAAGCAAGTGTAAGGCTTGTTTCACACATACCTGACAGTCGGGTAACTGGTCTCATTCGCCTAGTGTAATTACATTGTATCATATTTCAATGCTCAATATAATACACCGCTCCTATGTTTCTACAACCGGTAAACAACACCCGCTACCCAAGTGACAGGTATGGGTGAAACAAGCCTTAGGTCTGCTAATGAATCTGTATCTACTGAATGATCTATTGAACAACTACTGAGAAACCAGGCGTTAGGCTTAAAAAAAATCCAGTTCCATGTTTTCAATAGAATTTAGTTATTGAATTCCAATGAAAGAATATAGCTCTTCAAGACTAAAACAAAATTAGTTCTTTAATAGTTTCAATAAAATCTAGTTCATGAGAATTTTCAATAACATTTTGTTGTTGACTTTAAATAAAATCTAGTTTTCCAGACTTCATGGGCAGATACAAAAGAACAATATTACTATTTCAATAAGAAAACCTAACTTCAGATTCTAAATCATCAATTTGCAATTATTTTATTTTGACAGCTATTATTTGAGCCTACCTATGAAAAATCAATATCACTGACATTAAAATATGGTTGCTATCAATCTCTTACAGTTAAATCAATTTTAATTTTTATCAATCAGTTGAAAAAACTTCAAATAAAGAATTTCAATTGAATTGTAATTATTGCATTGCCAAATAGGCTATGGATGAGAGAACCAAAAATATGAATTAAAGTCAAGTTTAATGAGACTTTCAATAAACATTTAGTTTTAAAAGATTTATAACAAAAATTAGTTTTTTGACCTTCAGTAATAAAATTAAGTTGTTCAAAAATTTCAAATAAATTTACTATTATTGTTCTTAATTGTTTCTCAAATCATTCAGTAGCTATCGATTCAATACCGGCACTAAGACTTGTTTCACCCATACCCATCACTCGGGTAGCAGGTGTCATTCACCTAGTGTAATTACATTGTATCATATTCCAATGCTTAATATAATACACCGCTCCTATGTCTCTACATCTGGTAAACAACACCCACTACCTGAGTGACAGGTATGGGTGAAACAAGCCTTAGGTCTGCTAATGAATCTGTATCTACTAAATAATTTACTGAACAACTGAGAAACCCGGCATTGAACACATTAAGAAAAAGATTCTTAAAGATTTTAAACTTTAGTTCTTTGAGACTTCTAATAAAATCTAGTTTTCAAGAATTTCAATAAGAAATTTATTTATTAAATTTAGTAGAACTGATGTTGATATTGTGAAATCTCTCCATAATTGAAACAAAACAGAAGTTGTCAAATTTCACTAAATTAACAACTGAGTTACAGGACCGCAAAGAAATTTAGTTCCAGGTTTTAATTAAAATATAGAGCACCTAGCTTCCAATAAAATTTAGTTTTCCCAGAATTTTTGCAATTACAAAAAAAGCAGTCATAATTTCAATAAGAAAATTCAACTTCTGATTCCAAACCATCAATTTTCAATCAATAATTCAATTTCAATTATCAGTTGACATTTGGATTCTTCGTTTTAAAATTAGTAAAGAAAGCAGTAGTGTGCTGTGCCTGTTGTATCTTTACTTGATTGTGTTTTTTGTTATAAATGAATAAACTATTAATTTGAGAATAACTATAAAGAATCAATATAACTGAGTATTAATATCGATCAATTTCTGTGTTATAAAGCCCCCAATGAATTGCATGCATAGAATAAACTGGAAACAAATTAAATTTCAAAATTTGAAAAATAACAAAAATTACCATTTTAGCACAAAACGTAGAAATTAAAGAATTAATTTAAGACAAGTAGGCCAACTAAATAGGACTCACTTTTATTGAGAAATAAAATTTCAAATTTTTGAATAACTATTAAAAATTTGCTATAGCACACAAAAAAGAACTGACTAATTGAAAAATATAGAATAAATTGAAAACAAATATGCTAACTTACTAAGATCTCAGTTTCATTAATAAATTAAATTTCATAATGTTGAGAAAATAATAAAAATTGCCGAGCACAAAATAAAAACTGGCTAACATTGAAAAGCATAGAAAAAACTTGAAGACACATGTTTCCTGCAATTAGAACCTCATTTGTCAACCCTAAGTTCCGATGATCGTGAACCCTCAGGGTTCTATTCCTGAATTTAGCTTACATTTTTTTCCATCCACTAGGTTTTGAACTATCCTTCTCAATTAAGGCTTTGCTCACAATATTTTTTCAAAATTTCTCCAAGGCATTGAAATGTTATCTATTTCCATAAGAAAACAGTTTTTCATCAATTTGGGGTTCAAAGTTGAAATTTTTCATTGTTTTGGGGGGGGGGGGGGGGGTAAGTGATCCCCTACAAGTAATTTTAAACTTTTGATAAATTGTTTTATAAATGAAAGACACTTTGAGGGATAAAACAACTCATTTTTCATTTCAATAACAATCAATTTTTAAAAAATAAAGTTGTGAAAATTTGGAAAAAATCAGTCTTTCAACATTTTATTTAAAAAAAAAACTAATTGTTTGATCAAATTAAAGTATGTCATTTTATTTCTCAAGGTGTGTTTTAGTTATGTACAAATTTATCAAAATTAAAAATAAGTCGTAGGTGAGATCAATTGCTCCTCAAACAACGAAAACTTTCCACATTGCGCCCTCATATTTTAAAGAAAATATGTTTTTCTTATGGCAATGGACAACATTTCAAAACCCTAATAATATCCAATGCTAGAAACATTATCAAAATGACCAAAAACCCTGCATACAGCCTTTAATTAGTTCTACAGCGACTATCTACCTTACTGAAAGTATTTAAATTGCCTGCAACAAATAAAAATATGTTAAAAAGTGATATAAGAGTATAAAATTGAATTACATATACCGTGTACAAATACAAAGGAAAAATACAAAGTACAAATACAAGACACTTTTTACAAAGTATCAACTACAATTAACAAGCACTAATAATAATAATAAAAAAATAATAATAACAATAAGAATAATACTATTGGATTGACCAGCAAAACAGATTCTGTTCTCTGCTGTGGAAATCACTTCCCGATGGTTAGGAACTCACATAATACTGTAGGACCAAATCATCAGTCACCGTCATCCAACTCATTACACCCACACAGGTTTCAGACCTCAAAAGAAGACACTTTTTCAATAAAACGTTCTTTTGGAGCAATCTATTTCAGCGGTTCGGAACCCACCTAGAATTTTAGCCTAGCCAGAGTCCCAGATTGCTGATAAAACTCTATTGCATTCAAATACTGTATTAACTACAAGTACCATTAATAATACACTTTTAGAAAAATCTCTATTCTGGTGTTTCGGAACCCAACTACAGCTGTTGTAGTCCAGCTAGAGTCCTAGACTGCTCTATAGAACTCTAGTGCTTACTCTATTCAATTACTGTATTAAGTACAATATAAATGTTTCAATAATAATAAACTTTTAGAACAATCTCTATTCCGGTGGTTCGGAACCCACCTAAAATTGCTGTAGTCTAGCCAGAGTCCTAGATTGCTCTATAGAAATCTATTGCTTGCTGTATTCAAATACTGTATCAACTACAATTTAAAAGTACTAATAATAAGAATTTGATCGACCAGCCAAAACACCTCTGTTGTTTGCTGTAAAATCATTTCCCAGTGGATCGGAACCCACCTAAAACTACTGTAGTCTAGCTAGGTTACTGTATTTAAATACTGTATCAACTATTATTTACAACTACTAATAATACAAGTTTGTACTTTGTACTAACCTTTTATCCGATTTATAAGCAAGGTAGGTCCGCAGTGTCTCGGCCCAATACTCTATATCTGATCGACAGAGGCCTCACTAAACTGCTCACCCGTTACCTGACCAGAGGCGCAGAGGCCTCACTAAGTCGCCGCCGTAAGCCTTCAATGGCATGTTGTGTGCGATCTGTCAAGCATGGAAACCTTCGCTTGCGACTTCCTCTTCATCTTCATTTGCGGCTACTCTGTCGTCTGTCAATATTGCAAGTTGGATATCAGCTGTTCGCCAGCTACGAGGGGAAAAGACACAAGTTTTAGGTTAGGTTAGGTTTGGTGAGGATATGCGCAAATACAAGCACAGGCTTAATCAAAGAACTAAACAATTTTGGTTATTTTGCTTTATTTAAAAAAAAAGAAGAGTATAAGACAATTCAGATCAACAATTATAAAATAGTATAATAAATTAATGTATTATAACACTAGTTACCAAAATTACTACATCAATTAGTTGAATTGAGGCTTAATTTTGATGTGAAAGGATCTCTTGTGCACTATAAAAAGCTTCAACTAAATATTTTTTCAGTTCTTTTTTAAATATTTCGAAATTTCAAGACTCTTTAAGAACTGCGGCAGCTTGTTGTAGTTTCCTACCAATATAACTAGGTTTTTGTTTGAATAAGCTACTATTGTGACTCACCAAGTAATAATCTCCTTAGCTTCTTGTATTATAATCGTGTATGTCAAGATTTTGATTAATATCACTCTTTTTTATATATATAAAGTAGCTTCATACACATATAAGCACGGTAGAGTTAGGAGACCAAGTCTCTTGAACAACGGCCTACATGAATCTACTCTATTTACATTCATTAAAAACCATTGATTGAGTTCATGGGAGCCTTACAGTTTACCGGTAAATGGAATTTTACCAAAACCTAGAACGTTTGATTGGTATGTTCGAATTTTTGAAAGTCTATGAACTTTAATAGACCAATCAGTTGTCTTGGTTTCTGGTGAAACGATAAGGCATCTATAAAATCAACCATTGTTTACTTTAAAAGCTGTCCCGGCACAGGTTTCAGAAGCCGGGCGCCCTTAACCATGGATTATTTTCTGGCTAGTCTGCAAAAAGTTGACAAACTACATGATTTTTGAAAATAAAGTTTCATTTACCTGAGTTTTCCAGCCATACGAGGAGAAATTATCCTATTGCTCGCAACCAAGGAACCTGCCAAAGTAGTTTTCCATGATCAACATGTGCCATAACGCAAATATTTCCAATATCTGCAGGATTTTTCTGCAAATTCTGCAGAACTTCAGTATTTACTAGCCTCATTTTCAATCTAATTAATCAACTATACACCACAAACAATAACAATAGCAATACTGTCTGGATAAACTCAAAGTGTATGAGGTTAGGTATGAAAAACGTCGTTCAACGTAAAACTATACGAAAGAAAACAATTTGTATAAATCTTATCACAGCACAAAATCGAAGATTGGAATTGAAATCTTGATATAATATTACAACTTAATAAGTTAAGTTTCTATCAACGAATCAAGATTGTATGCACTTCAACACTGAGTAAAAATATGAAAACTTCACAATTCACTGTCCAAAAACGTTGTCTGATATGATTTTAAAGTGTAAATATTGTAGAATTTAAACGAGATTTGAAGAAATTGAAATTATTTACATTAGTTGCACGATATTATCACCAATATTTACGAGACGCGATAGAAAGGCATAGAAATTTCCGTTGAAAAATGTAACTGACACTGACACACTGTGCACTGTGCCTGTGCTACGGGTAGTGGGGGGAGTACCAACTGGACTACTATCAATTTCGCGGGAAAAAATCAGCTGTTGACCAACTCGACACTAATGGAATGCGGAATTCACAAAGCTGGAATGCGTTTGAAATCGGAACTGTCTGAAAAATCCATTGATATAATTATTATACTACTAGATACGTAACTCTAACGTTGAAGGCTATGGCATAGTGAAGACTCTTTTTTCTGGCGGAAAAAGGCCAAATCGGGCAAAAGTTCAAATTTAACACAGGCTCTTATGGGAAAAAGTCAATTTTCATTTGAAGATTTCTCGCAACTCCCTTGATGAATTTCAATAATTCTTTTTTTGAAAAATAGCCCATGATTTTGTCTTACATATAGTAGTAATAATTTGACATTCCAGATTTTTCTGGCTCAAGCCAATTTCAAACTCAGAGCAGTGCATAAGCAGAATCATAAGTAACTTATTTGTTTGCAGGAAAAACATACAGTAATTTTTTTCTCAGCGTATTCCTATGTACTTTGACGCACTGAATCCGAATCTGAACTCTTGCACCTCAAAAAACGCTCGCTTCACGAGATATTTCCAAGATGGCGGCCAAAATTTCATAAGCTTATTTTCTCAATATTTCTGAAGAAAAAATTCTAGAGTAATATTATTTGTGGTCTGTGACTCCCTGATTTCGAATATATGATTTTTATTCTGAGAAAATTCGGGATTAGAAGATATTTTCAATAAAGAGAACATCAAAGTCCAGCTTTTTCACATTTTGAATAAAATAACAATAATAGGCTATCTTGTGGAGCAGACATACTGAATTATAAAAAACATCATTAACTTGATTCAGCAGTAGGCCTCCAGTTGTGTCTGAGGCAGCATTACAACAACGCGAAATTGCCGTCACACGAATATGTAAATGTTAAACTCTTTAGTGAAGATTTTTCGAAATATCATTAACGTTTAAATATCAAGTGAAAAAGTAATATTATGGAACTGCAACACCAAAGGAAATATAAATGTACTGTATGAATAAATAAATAAATAAATATATATATATATATATATATATATATATATATATATGTGTGTGTATGTATGTATATATATATATATATATACCCACCTTCACCACATTAGTGACTCTTTTTGCCATATTTGTGACTCATTTGGCAGATTTGTGACTCATTCGGAAGATTTGTGACTCATTCGTTAGATTTGTAACTCACTCACCAGAATTGTAAGATGTATCTCGCCAACAATTTAAATTATAAATATTTCTCTCTCTGTCTACTTCAGTAGCCCAAAATTAGCAAAAAGAAAGGAAATAATTCAAACACGGCTGAGAATTGGGTTACCTGATCAGAAAAGCATGATAAATAATATGGTGAATTTTTTGGAAAATTGATAATTTTGAATCTAGGCTACTTATTCCGCATCTCACTAATAGCAGGGCTTTTATTTATGTGTATTTCAAAATCCCTCTCCGGCAAATGAAGTTCTCCACAATTTAAACCTTAAAGGTGACCGCTCAAGGGGCCAACCAGCGCTGGCATTTTGTATTTTGCTTTATAATCACTTCCTGGTGGTTCGGAACCAACCTGAAACTTGAAGTCCTTTCATCAACCATCATCATCCACCCATTCATACCCATGCAAAAGTCTGAGACTCATGTGGACTTCATCATCAAAAAAAATCTACCTTTTTATCACCAGTAGTTTTCAGCTGCAGCTATTTAAAAACTCTCGATCACCCCTAAAAAACCCCTAAAATTTCATTTGAGAGCTCAAAAAATATCTCAAAGTATGAGGACCATCATTTATCTCTGGAATTTTGTATCTGAGACTAAAAGCTATTAGAGACACATCATCCGGTCACCCAAAAATGTGAGGGGCTTTTTTAGGAGGAGGCCATGCGAGGGGCTCCAGAATTCGGATCCCTCTAACACTATTGTACGGTTCAGCGCATCAGATCGGCCGATTCTTATCAGCTCAGTAAGGCGGTCCAGATTCATATGTTTTTTTTTAGAAGGATGAAGCCTACATAGGTCTGAGACCTGTGCGTGGGTAATGAGTTGGATGATGATGATTGATGAGTTGGACCTACAGTTTTAGGTGGGTTCCGAACCACCGGGAAGTGATTTTACAGCAGAGAACAGAGTCTTTTTTGCTAGCCAATCTAATCGGTCACCGTTACTAAGTGCCGCAGGAGTTTCGTAGCTTATCTCTGATTGAACAGATACCTACAACGGCACTCGGCTATCACTTCCCTAATATATTATATCATAATATTATGTCAAATTAGGACCATAGCTTCGATTTTTGTTTTTAGGGTACTTTAGTTAACTATCCCCCATACCATGAAAATGCCATTTTTTACATTTAAATGGCTCTAACATGGAAATTTCAGAACATAAAAATGTGATATTGATTCCAGAGATAAATGATGGTCCTCATATTTTGAGATATTATTAAAAGAAAATTTTTGTTAGAACTTTCAAATGAAATTTTAGTGGTGCATGGAAATTTTTGAATAGCTATAGCTAAAAAACTACTGGAGATGAGAAGATTGATTTAAATTGTAGAGAATTTTATTTGCCCGAGAGGGATTTTAAAATACATTTATAGGTCCTGCCATTAGTGAATTGACGTTTTACATAATCAAAATTTATAATTATAAACTTTCCGAAAAATTCACCCAAATTTTGAAACCCTGCAACTTGAGACCTACTTAAGTTACATTTTTGGGATTAGTGACAACTTATTGCACATTTTGTTTTCTAAAAAAAAGACAAGAGTAACTTTTTGTCCACCGCTAGGTTTGGTCTCAATTTCGGAAAAACTGAAATCAGGTTGAGTTTTTCCAAGATGGTGGCTGAAGCCTTGCAATCTAGGGGATTTTTATGATATTCAGCATGCTTTTATGGTCAGCCTAAAATTAATTATTATCAATAGTCATTTACTTACAATATTCATTTTTACTCTTTAAAAATATAAATTCGAAAACTGTTTTCGAGCGTTACACAATAAATTATGTGGAATTCATGAAAAAGTTGAAGTACTTAAGCATATAGCTCTACTGTACTCTTCATCTTTGCAAGGGTCTAATGAATTATGAAAACCATATTTTACATCATTATATCCCGAAATTGATACCCAAATACTGTACTGTATCTGACATAACCATGATAAAAATTTGAAGTCTACTGAATCTACTAAATTTGAAGTAGTTACAGCAGTTCCATGTTCCATTACAAAACGTTTCTAGATACATTTTGATTAACATTATAGCATGCACATCCTAATTACTATTCTAACATAGTCTATTCCAATTAAAAGGTTTTAAACATAATGAAACTATATTATATTATATGGTATAACATTTCGATGTCTTGACTGCGAGACAAAAATATTTATATAAAAAGTGTGCACCTATTCAGGTACATAACCAGAAACAGGAATAGTTTCAATTTCCAGGTGGCAAATAATGTGTATGGCCTAAGAAATAACTCTATAAAACAGTGCAAAATTGAATATTCGGATTTGGTGACTACGAAAACAAATAAGATAATTATAAAAGATAAATTCCTGGATTTCTTGTTCCATGACGAACTGCGTAGTTAATATTAACTTTCCATGTGAATTTAACGACTTGCAGTCAAATACATAAAAAGTTAATATAAAAGATAAGTAGGAAGTTGATAAATCTGATGTCTTCCAAATTTCTGTATGTTGTGAATAATGGAAAGAATAAGTTGTCTGGTTGAAGATTTAAGAAATATGAAAATATTAGTGAAAAATGACATGTACTAAGTTTAGTCAACTGAAGAATTAACTTACTGTAGTCTCATTTCAGCAATACGTACAATAGTACCTTCTTAATTAATTATCAAATTCAAGCTAGGCTTTTAAGTTTTTACTAAGGCCAAGCCAAGCTATAATACTGTATTTGAATGTTAATTTTGGGATTTTGGGATATACGGCAATGTTGAACTAATCAAAGTCAATCCGTATAACTTCATTATTTTTTTCTCCCGTAAATTTGTCGATGTCTTTTGAAGAACTTAAAACTTTGAATTTGCGCGCGTATTCGACAAGGACATTGCACAAACGGCGTCAGTTTTTGCCAACTCGCAACTCCTGAGCAGTGAACGATCGTTGGCCTTGATTTGTGGAGGGAGTCAAGCTGGTACTGGAATGCGGTGATTATAATATTCTATTCATAGATATTATTATGTCACAGGAGTGGTGGAGAATAATCGATAGTCAGCCCCATCGATAGTTATCGATAGTCAACACCTTTACTATCGATAGTTTTCGATAGTTCACCTTTTCACAACAAAATGCAAAATTAATACAGTATTTTATTTATAATTTTCTGTTCGGAAACCAATATTCACAGCTTTCGAGTGTGAGAAATCAAAAAAGCTTTATCAAATTGTAAAAACCGGCAGAAAATATAATCCAGACTACAGACTCCCTTCCACACAGAGTCTTAGCGCTTATGCCTTCTTGTGAGTCGCATGTAATAATATATTATTAATTGCATTATAAATTTATGATTTATTTAATTTTATGGTACATGCTGAATTTTTGTGATTTTATATTTTGTATTTTGTTTCTCTTTCATGCAAATAAGCTACATAATCATATCATAACCGAAGCACATAGGTACTGAACGTTATAAAAACACTATCGAAAACTATCGATTGCGCATGCAAACTATCGATTTTTACCGATAGCCGTAACTATAGATAGTTACCGATAGTACTATCGATTACGATTCGATTAATATCGAGTACTATCGATTTTATCGATTATATGTCACACGAGCACTGGAGCACACGACGCAACAGGCACAAAGCAATAACAAGTAACAAGTGTCTCAGTTTTGCCAAGAAAAGCGTGTTTAAAATATTGTCGTTTATCATTTGTTAATCATTCATTGCTGTAATTTATTCAATGAAACGTCGTTGAGCGTTGATGTACCACAATATTATCGATTCTCGGATTTCTTTTATCGATGTATACGTATCGTATAGTGTCTTAAAAGGGATTTAGTTACTATGTTGAGTTGTAAATTCTGTGCAAAAGTTTTCGAGAAACGTTCTGAATTTTTAGTACATGTGAGTGCATGCGGACAACCAGCAAGCAGTTATCAAGCGAACACACACACATGGACGTGGTAAGTTTATAATACACTTTTTTAATGTTGTAGTTTGTACTTCTTAGCTGATTGACAATGAATAACTATCTGGAAATGAGTTGCACACATTATGGCATATTAGCCATATTTCAATGTCATTTCCAACCTTAAAATTCAGTACTTTTTTTAATGTATTCTACAAATTATTGTAAAGCCAAATTGCATTCCTGGATTTCTTGTTCCACGACGAACTGCGTTGTTAATATTAACTTTTTAAGTGAGTTCAACGACTTGCAGTCAAATTTGACTGCAAGTCGTAGAACTCACTTTAAGAAGTTAATATTAAATTGCATCAAAAAAATTACTTTTATTAAATAAAAATAAGGAATATTTCATAAAATATTTCAAAACAATAGATAAATAGAAATTGAAATTGGTCAGTGATCAAATGACATAGAAATGGCTGTCTAAAATATCCCCCACAGAATTAAGATCTTGGATGTCAGACAGATCTCAACTTCTATTTATCTATTGTTTATCATAGTTATCTATTGCAATATTTTATGAAGTGTTTCTTCTTTTTATTCAATAAAAGTAATGTATTTGATGAAATTTAACCGCTTTGCACTAAAATATATAAAAGTAGGCTACTGAATTTTGAGTTTAGATCTGATCAAATATAGGAAGATCTTGGATCCAATAATTTGCTATGAAATATCCCCCTATGTGTAATAATTTTAAGCAAACCTACTTGTAAATTTTGGCATTTGCTTAGGGTTGGCATAGGCTCGAATTTTGTATTTTATTTAATTTTCTATTGCTGGTCTGTTTCCATCTCCATACCGTAAGAAGAAAAAAATATAATTGTCCATATTTTTGCCTGAAACTTGGTTTTAATTGTATTGAATATCACTTAACCTATTTCGTTTTTTGTAAGTGAAAATTTAAACTAATAACATGATAACATATTTAACCTTTTGTTTTATCTTTTGACTCATATTCTTAGTTTTGAAAAAAATTACAAACTACTAACCCTCAGCCTCTAGTTTTGTAACAACCTAGATGAAAATAAAAATAAATATCCATTTAAAAGTATGAAGATTGAGCTTGCTAGACTTGCACCATTAATAAAGATTTATTAGTCTCTGCATGTTATCCCGTAATAGTCATACCGTATAGCATATTTTTTTGCAAGAAAACTTCTTATTTTTAGGACAGTGAACAATTTGATGACTCAAACACAGACCCGATTTGGTTCCCGTCGGATGCTGAAGATTCCTCAAATGATGACCATATTATTCACAGAAAAGAAAAAGATTCATTCAACCAGGATGAGATGAGAGGTGAGAGTTATATTAGTTTATTGACATGAGCGTTATATTGTAATTTGAAAATTATCTTTGCAACCTTCTTGGGCGTCATATTGTTAATAATTTATTTATAATTCATAAATAATTTTATTACTTTTCACTTGCAATGCAGAACTGACTTGTTTGAGTCGCGGACGCGTTTGACCGCTGATGATGAACAGTTAGCTCGAAACGCGTCCGCGACTCAAACAAGTAAGTTCTGTATTGCAAGTGAAAAGTTTTCAAATAAATTAGGATCATAAAATCACGTTTAGGATCATAATTTTAGTTACTTGAATGAATCCTGTAAATTACAAAACAAAAAATCGCAAATAGGCTTCACTGTTTTTACTAAGAAGAGTTTTTGAAGTAGTTACTGTAAATTACATATAATATAAGTTTGTTTATGAAAAATTATGGTTAATGGAAGTCTTTCTCATTATATTAACAATTCGATTTTGCTGGTTGTAAAACACTCAAATCAGTTGAATAAATAGTTCATTAACAGTATGCAGTATGCTGAAAAGCATTGTTTCTTAATTATAATTCTTTCTGTAGGTGGTCAAATCTGTCAGGGATGTAAGTTATCTGGAAAAGTATAAATCATACATAGATGAAGTCAAACTTAAAATAGAATCATGGAAATTGGAAAAAAAGAGGGCTGTTAAGCAAGGTCCGATTAGCAAAGCCAAAAGACTTGCAAAAAAAATGAAAAAAATACCAGAATACTACTACAGAAGTTACTTGTAAAAAGTTAGTTTGCATATGCTGGAAAAGGTAAGATGCTAATATAGAATTTCTTCACTTTATTTGAATATTTTTTAATCAAGAAACAGCTACCTTCTTTAGCAAAAACTATACTTGTTCAATTCCGTAGAATTTATATTGATTTGTGGAACCTTTCCATAATTGAAATAACTTAGAGATATTCTATTTCCATGGTATAAACAGTTTTTACAATTTATACAGTGGGAATCGACAATTTCTCTGTTATTTCAATTTCAACTATACTTGTTTCTAAGTAAACTATTTTTGGAACCAATCTCAAGAAGAGATTCTTGGATCTCTTGATCTATTATGATCTGCGGTGTTGACATTAACTTTTACACTAATTTTATTGAATAGATTGATAATTTTTTGATAAAAAAATAAAAAATTTGACTAAATTTGTTAAAATTAGTGTATAATTTAATTAACTATTCGTTTTTAATGCAGACCAATGGTTCTACTTGTTGATAGAACAAAAGGACTGAACGTTTTCAGACCAGTGGACTACAACAAAAGTGAACGCTAGGACTGCATTTTTCACAGCCAGGAAAGAAACTGATGGGAGTATACGACAGGACTACATTCACGTAGACCAAATGTGTAGCTTCTGTTAGTTATATTTCTGGTTGTATTTCTGGAGTATACGATAGGACTACATTCATGTAGACCAAATGTGTACTTCTGTATTTATATTATATTTCTAAGTGAACTCAAAACTTCCTTTATCACAGCAAATGTTTCTAAGGCCAAAAAAATTCCCCAACGATTTTTAACATGAAATATTTCAGATTTCTCTACGTAATTCTTTTATGAGTGGAGTTATGTACAATTTTACCTATAAATATTAGTATAGACATCTCAATAAGTTTTTTTCTGACTTTTCGAACCTCCTATGGGCTGAGAGTTGGGGGTAGGTAATAATTTTTGTTAAGGATTATGATGCTGTGATTTCATTTTACAGGTCTTCTAAAAAGGTAGTGAGGATTTGGATTATGCTGGTTTTGAATTCCAGTTTTGAAGTGATAATTTCCGAAATTTCTTAATTTTCAGGAACATCTAAAAAGTAGTGAGAATGTGGATTGTGCTGGTAATTCACTGAATTCTGTTTTGAAGTGACAATTTCCGGAAATGAAAGAGAAGAAACTGCAGGTCAAAAGAAAATTCAGGTAAAAAAATTTTTATTTCCCTCTGCAGTTTTTATCCTTGTGTGAACTGTTGATCATTATTGAATGTAAGTTTATAAATCTTGCATTTTACAACAGAACTTACGGTCTGTGAGCTGTGAGTATATGCGGACGCGTTCCAGGACCTGAGTCTCATCTTCAGCACACAGAGACTGGAGAGTACATAAATACTGATTTTAAATTCTGATTTCAGTAGGTTTAGAAGAAGCTGTGATATGGTGAAAAGGTGGGAAAAGAATGTCCACCTTTTCATCATATCACAGCTTCTTCATAAATAATGTAGTAATACCATTAATAAACATATAAAAAAATCTTACTTCAGTTTGGCTTTTTAGAAAAATTATTTCATTAATTACTAAATAATTCACTTTTACATACTTTTCAATGCAGTTTTGGAATTTCTTATTTATTTTGATTGTTGTATATGTCCAATTGTGGGTGATCAGTAGTATAGTATCTGCCATTTTAAGACCTGATGATTACTATTACTAAACACATTTGTGTTCCTTTTTTTCTGTTTCTGTTAGTATTATAATTTTCTAATAAATATTCTTTTCTTTCTATTCTAGAAGATGTGTACCGTTAAGAAGAATTTGGTCAACCCCTGCTAAGTCTGAGATGTACAAAGAATTTGGTGAAAACATATTTATTAAGATTCCTGTTTTTTGGAAATTAGTGAAAAAGTTTGTGGACAATAACCAAATTGTTCAAGATGACAACAAAGATGTTAATAAAACGTGTTATTTCATACAACACCGCATGAAAAAAGGAGTTTCACCTAAATTTTACAAATTCAAGACTAAGCAGCAGTAAAAGAAAAATAATGGTGGGAATGTAGTTAACTTATCTTCAAATATATGTTTCCCTATGGGAAAACTTGTGTGGGAACACTTCAATAAATAATAAATCATATATAGCTTACTGAAACCTAACACATTCACACACTCATACTCATGTCCACTTGTACTCTTCCTCACAAAAAAAAAACAAAAAAATGAATAAATTATCTCTATGGTGGCTACTTTTCCCTTATTAGTTCTATTCTTTTAATTTTGGCTATCGTTTTTAATACTGAAGTGCTGTTAACCAGCCTTTTACAAATTTAAATTAATTTATAAATTTTGACATTGATTAAGAAATGAAGTCACTTGTTTTATATAGGGTAAACCTTATACTTAATACATTTTCAAATTAATTTAGAAAAACGTCATTTGCATTATCTGGACGTTATTCCCTTGCTGTTAGTGGAAGTGAATTGTACAGTTTTATTGCTATGTATTTGAAGTGGCGCCTGGAATGCTCTAATCTAGGTTTTGGTAGGTTAATGTCTTGTGAATTCCTAAGGTTTATTTTTCTCTTCATCTGATGGAGATCTAAGATCCAGAATTGATTTGTATAAGAAGGCGTGTCTTACTGCCTTACTGGTAGTATTGATAATTCTCTGAAAAGCGTCATTGATTGAATTGTTTAGGCTTATTACAAACTATTTTGATTATGTATGTTTCTGACCAGTAATCACAGGTTTAATACCTATATGAACATTGTACGCACTTCCATAACACATCAATCCATAGTTTACAGAACTAATAAGTGCATGATAGCTGTAACAACACCTCCTTTGGACATGACTGTTTGAGGTAATAAGATTTCCTGATGTATACAAATAATTCATTTTCTATCTTTTGTTCATGATCTGACCAATTAAGCCTATCATCTAATACAACGCCCAGATACTGGACCGTACTGGTTTTCTTTATTAAACTACATCGAGTTTGTTATTTCAAGTTGTTTTTCCATTGATTAACCAAATATGGTATGAATCATTGTCACTGTATGGCAAAATCCATATGATTATATCATAGATAAACCATAATTATATAAAATTTAGAAAGAAATTTTAATTGAAATTTATCACTCACTTGGTTTGTGACATTGTTTCGCGCTGATTTTACTCATCTTCATGCAATAAAAGGACTGTAGAACAAGGTATGAAGTAGGTTATGGGTAAGGGTGAGGAGGTATTGTAGGCGGGAGATTTGAATTAGAATGTACAATAAAATGTGTGAGTTGAAATGGAGTTGGTTTCTTTGTGCACCATAAAAATGTTTGACATTACTCCACTAGAAGGTAGCGTGATAGTTCAACCTTCTTACTTTTTCTAAACAGTAAGGGACGTTGAATGAAAAATAATTTTGTTTTCAACTGTATTTTAATAATAATTGTTATATTTTCAGGCTAATCATTAGATCAAGTTTTTGATCAAGTAAACTATAAAGTATAATACCATGAATGTTCTAATGTAATTATATAATACAATGTTGAATTTTTCACAATAACTTTACAATTTTTATGTAATAACAGGATTTGAATAATTATCATTTATCATGTAATAACCACCTCATCAGAATTATTATGCGTTATTAGATGTGATTCGTATATTACCTGGTTATAAATTTGAAAATTTTATTTGTGTGTCATCTGATGAGTTATTTTATTACCGTACTTCAATTTAAATTTTTAAATGATTTGTCCATTTAAACTTCTGCAATTAATTAAAGTATAATTTTGGGCATTTGACATTTATTAAATTTGAAAATGTATACATTTTTTATGAAATAGACAGTTTTTACTAAATTTGATCTTTTCATCTTTCCTTTAAAAATTTGAAGTATTGACATGCTACATGTTATATATGTTTTTGGAAAGTCTAACCCTAAATGCTGGAACAATGCTTAGCAAAGGCTCTCACCTTACAACACAGAATAACAGCACCATTAGGTGAGTATTATGAGATAGATGGGTATTATCCCAACCAGGCCGCACACTGAGGGAACAGAGACTCATTTGCTTTCTCCATTGTTGGCATTGAGACTGCAAAGGAAGCAAATGAGTCGTTGCTCGCTCAGTATCTGCGGTCTTGCTGAGGCTACTGAAAAAAATTGTTATGATAACTACAATGAAGTGAGGTATGACTCCAATGAGGTAAGACGTGGTTATTCTCTTTTCATTACAAACCATTATCTATTTATTATAATCCTATCTCCAGTCGTAGCACTTCAGTTCCATAGTAATGTACTTCTTTATAATTTGGGCTAAGAATGATTTGCATTCACTCAAACCTCCATCGATTTAATTTTTCAGCTTTATTAGTAGAAGTAGACTATCTTATTTTTGATCAAGATCACAAAGTTGAAAGTTATGATTGCCAATCAGATTGTGGCTTGCAAATCAGTGATTGTATATGACTGCTTGAAAAAGCTCAATTTTAACAATAAACACTTTAAATTACTGAGTAATTTTCCTTCTTGTTTGTGTTGTACACATTGTCTTGTACAATTTTTGAACAAGCGTATAGCGAGTTCTTAGTTTTGACTCGAGGCTCGCGGCTTTGTAGATTTATCTTTGTGTTTGTTTGTATTTATGTTTGACGATAACTTTCGAATGCTTTGACCAATCAATTTCAAATTTTAATCGCTATAAATAAGTTGCTAATTTCAAAATTAATAGTTCGTGAGCGAGTTCTCTAGCTCGGGGGGCTCCCTAGTATTAAATTATCAGTCTTGAAAAAAGTTATTCTGATTGATTCTTCAATCATAAAAATAATACGGCTTTGAAATATACCATTGAAACTGTGATTATAACACTAACCTGAAGCTGAACCATGAACTTACGGTAGTGAGATGAGTCACTTATCAATAATTATCAGCTTTCCTTTTAGGTACCCTACCTATAAGAATATTTTAGACACAGGATATTATTTATATTACATTAAAGTTATTCGCGAACAGTAGTGAATTATCAAAACAAATAAACTATTTTTGCGCACCAGTTATTTACGATATCATGTCAGGCACTTCTGTCAAGAAAAGAAAATAGGCCTAAAAACTTGAAAGAATAATATTGACAAGTTATTAGAACTGTGATAGCATTTTTGGTACTTATCGGTTATCTTGGGAGGTCAGGACATTTGAATATTCAAATAAAAGAAAACTAGTTTATTCGAAAAAATAACATTTCTATATTTTGTAGAAATGAGAACATGTTAGTTACCGTATTTTATTTAGCGATCGACTCCGGCCATGCAGCGCGACTGTGACCTACGATACTCAACAGTGTAAAGCCGTGCCGCACGGATATTTCGCAAAAAGCGATAAGCGGCATACAGGCCTAATTGGCGACATAATTTTCTTTACAGAAATCACAATAAAAACATCATTTCAATAATTTTAGATCATAATATTACTGGCCTCCCGAAAACCGATAAGTAATGTACACCGGTTTCGCATTTTCAATCGCAGGCGCAGGTGTTATTTATGTAGGCTGAAATTTACACAGCAAGCTAACTTAAATAATTCGTGATAAATATTGATGCACCAGCATTATCTATATATATAAAAATGAATGTCTGTCTGTATGTATGTTCCCTATAGACTTCAAAACTACTTGACAGATCGGCATGAAACTTTGGGAATATGTTGTGTGAATATATTGGGGATAGTTTCTGACCATAAATTTTAATAGGGGGGCTAATAATTATTATTAACTAATCCATTTTACAGACCTAACCTACTGAACTTGCCGGTCATTAGGCAACCGAAATGATTGGACGAACGAAAAGATGAATAAATAAATAAATAATCAAGATGATCGTGTGTAATTCAAAGTAACAAAAATTGGCATTTTTACTCCATGCCATCAGTGGCTAGCACTCACGCGTCTGGCGCTAAGGGTTCCGGGCTCAAATCCCGTTCCTGACAACTTTTTATTGTTCATAGTTTTCTACTCGAATTATTTTCTACGCTAGAATCATTAATTAAGATCGTTTGTATCATACGTGTTTTATTGTTTCTTATAATTCATGTAAGGTATTGTACATTTAAGAATATACAATATGTAGGCTACATTTACATCTGCAATATCTATAAAAAGTTGAGAGATTTAGGAAAGATGATCAGTTTAGAGGTTACTGCCAAAACAGAGCTCATGATGCTTCAATCACAGAGAAAGGACTATCACTATCAGTCCTTTTACTCTTTTCTCTGTGCTTTAATAAAAAAATATTACTCTTTTCTCTGTGCTTCAAGCTATCTACAATAGTATAAAATAGGACCGGTAGAATGCGCTGTAAACCTGGAAGCTATTTCAAGTAATCTACAATAGTAAAAATAGGTCCGGTAGAGTGCAATGTTTTTCTGGAAGCAATTTTCATTAGACTTGGAAAGATTTTCAAAAGTGGTTGCCTCACAAATATAAAAGTTTAGTTTAATGAGAAATTTAATGAATAAAATATAATTTTTCAAACTGAGTTTTCTTGGAATTATATTCATCTCAAAATTGCAGCAACGCGCGACGGGTCAGCTACGGTAGTCATTTTATAAATACAACTAGCGGTACCCTGCGTGCATTGCTGTGCCCGAGAGAAACACATGTGTTTTTCTGAAATGAAAGAGCGTATCCATCTTTTGCAAATGTGTCGTGTCAGCAGACTGAACCGAAAAATTGAAATCTTTTTCCAAAAGGTGTATTAAACATTAATTTTTGCCCAAGAGCCGTTTCTGATCAGTGATTGGAAATTATGTGGCATAACATTGAAAATAAAATATACCACTTACATAATAGACTATGCTGCTTACAGTCTGGTAAAAGATAGTAAATACACATACATCCTGGTGAGTCACAATTTTGTGCCTAATAAAAATATGAGTCACAAATTTGATTTTAGTGAGTCACAAATGTGTCTAGTTAGTGAGTCACAAATGTGGTACGAACATAATCCGTTTATATTATTGAGTCACAAATATGGTACGAACATAATCGGTATATATATACATCTGGCTATCATTGTGGCATCTTTTCAAATTGGTTACGTTTTGGCATCCCCTTGAAATCAAGGAGTATATTGTTTTTTCATGAAAGTATATCAGGTTTTGTATGTGTTCCACCTCGATATTTCACTTTGGTTTTTTGAAAAACATGAAAATTAAAATCGATTTCTTTTATCCACTCCGTCGATCATTCAAACTCCTTTCAAAATACAGACAATGGTACTTCCAGAGTATACTTTCATACAGTTTGACTTCAAGATGAACTCCGGTTTGAATATCTATTACCACTTTGAGGCTTATTTGACATCCAGCAATGTTGCCAGATTGCTGAGCTACTGGATTTCAGAGTTTGTTTGTTTTTACATAAGTCTGGTTGGCCTGAGACCGGCGCCAGACAAGTCAAAGTGCTTGACAAAGCAAGACACATCTCTACTGAAAAAAAGAGTGCAACTCTGTCATGTTGCATCGACAATACATCACGGTTTTACATTTTTCACATTTGAACGCAACTACTTTTTATTTATTAATTGCTCTTATCTAAGTACAGTATTGAACTTTGCTTCTATCTGAATTGAGGTATGACGTAATAATATAAACAAATGATACATATAAGAACAATAGTATTTTTAAACTGTTTTATATTCTATGTTTTAGTTTTCATGTGTATTCTATTTGTATTCTTTATCCATTATCTCGATTCATGTATTAATTCACTATATTACTCACTTATATTAAATTAATTAAATATAAACTAGATAAATATAATTTAATTATATTAATATACATTAAATTGAAATTTAAATGTTGTATAAATTACAAGGTTGCCAGTTGAATTTGGGAATTTTTTGATTGAATTCTTTTTTAAATCGCCACTTTTGCTTGGGAACACTCAAGTACCCCCATCGCTCTCATGACGGAAGTAAAGAGAATACTAGATGTATAAGAACCGACTGATTACAATACATGTGAGTTTCAATGAATCCATAAAACCATCAGAAATTTTTATGATCATTTGAAAAACGAGAAATCGAAAAATCTGATATTTCAGTCAGCAGTGCACAAAACACTGTAATAATATTATTTTGAAGGATGGAAATCGGAGTTCTGGGTATATAAAAACCCACTCATTACAGAACTGGTGAGCTTTAATCCATAACACAAGCAGATAATTTTTTATGGCCACATGAAAAATGAGAAATTAAAAAAATTGATATTTGAGTCAGCAGTATGCACGAAATATTGATATTTGAAGTCTTAAAATCGAAATTTTCAGTGAGTTCAAAACATGTGAGTCTTACAACAGCAGAATTTCTGGGCATCTTTTACAAGCCCAATCATGTGGTGAAAAGAACATACATATGAATGCTAATCGAATAATTTTATTCAATTTCATAACCTAAATGGGATGATTATTTTGTTTAATAAAACTGTTCATATCTTTATAAGATATTTAAGGTTTTGAGTAAAAAGGAATCAAACGAAGTGTCTTCAGCAGTGGCGCAACCAAGGGGGAGGCTTAGGGGGCTTAAGCCCCACCCCCTCCAAGAACCCGAGCTCCTTAAAAAATGGTTGATAATTTTCAAGAAACTTTACTATAGAGAGTATGTGCTGCAGGCTGATCAGTGTTAGTACATGTCATGCATTCACACTTTTTAAGTAGAATAATGTTCATAGGTAGTGGCTTGACATAGGGGGCTTTGGGACTCATGTCTTTCCCTCAGGTCCTGAAATCCTTATTAAAATGATAATTTTCAAGCGAATTGACTGTATAATATGAACTAGGCTGTACATTTCAGACTTGTTTAAATATGATTGTTTATAACAATTATTAACAATATCGATATACTATTAAGAATATTATGAATGAATATAATGAATATGAGGAATATTATGAGTGACTACCATAGGTGGAAATAGAGTTTGTAGCCTGGCAGAATTAAATTCGACCAGGCGGCTGGGTAAAGATACTTCGTTTCATTTATATCAATCTGGCAATCTTTTAACCAATAAGTACAGGACCTCCAGCCTCTAAAACTTCCTAAACCTGTGATACATTTAACGTTACAGTAATAATGTAATTTTTTCGGAAGGTGAAGCCCAGATAGTTCTGAGACCTGTGCGTGGGTAATGTGTTGATGAGTTGACCCACATTTTTCGGTGAGTTCCGAATCATCGGCAAGTGATTTTATAGCCCTCTTTTTTGTTGGCCTCTTTTGTGATTCGGTCACCCTTAACCTAGGAATTTGCAGCTTAATTTATCTGACTGAACAGGTACCTGTTACGGTCCGCAGCTAACAATTTTCTAAAAAAGGTTTACAGGTTTTTGCAAAAATTTCAAAAAGAGTGCAAAAGTTTATTCCTTCGAAAACACTTCAATACATAAATAAATATAGCAGAAGAGTGAAGCTATCTTTTTCAATGAGAGATCAATAAATTAGCACTCATTTAGAAAACTTTGGGCTTCTAAGGCCCTCATTCAGGTGGTGAATTGAATGCATTCGTAGTGAAATGAACTGTAAAATCACATTAAACATCAACTACTGCGATTATTGAGTTATTGTATTTTGGAAATTGAGATTGAAGAGTTTTTGAGATTGAAGGGTATGAGCTTGGTTATTGATTGCGAATAAAGCACCCAGAGTTTACAAAACCAGAATTTAAATTGGGTCAAAAAACAGAAGAATAGCAAGTGGAAAGCATCTGGTGCAAAATCAGTATGCTTTGATTCAATAAAGCTCAACTTTATAAAATTTGGGACCGTTCTTGACTATTAAGTACATTCAATTACATTTAAGTACATCCAATTTAAAGATTTGGTAATCCTGATTCGCGTTCTGACTGGCTTTTTTCGTTCACTTTAATACCAACGCAAAAGTCTCATGTGGGCATAAAAAAATGTATAATAGTGAATCTTGTAGCATGTTTCAGATAATTTTCCATTGATTCAATTCAATTCACACCATCTATATGAAGACCGTAGTAATTTCTAAATGGATAATGGAATAGCTGTAATTTTTCGCCCTCTTTATTTCTATAACAAAGCAGTCCGGACCTACATTCATTCTAATATATATATCCTCATGAGAAGCTTCTTATTCAGTCTGACAGAATCATTTTGAACTTTTGAAACACTGTACAAAAAATACTCATGATGGACACATTTTGTTTCCCCATAGCTTATTAACTAATACTCTTTTAAAGAGTCAAGTAATGAATCCCTGTCTCCTCATTAAACTTTATCGGGCAACAATCTTGTAAAAAGAGCTCTGAAAAATCCCATTTTTACCATCCCAAATTTTACCTGGAAATTAAACCAAAAGTCTGTGTGTGCCCCTGGTCTTCAGTACTTCAGTTTAATAGTATCGTTTGAACTAGCCGGTTTAATTGGAGTCACCCAATAGTATTGTTGAGCGGGCGATTTCATCCAATCCTGTCCCTTGGCGCGGAGCAGCTCAGTATAGCGGGACGTTTGAAACTTCCCGCATAGTAATCAAAATGGAACTCTGTATAGTTTTTCGGCTGGGGAGGTAGAAGAGAACATGGGAAAAGTCAACAAAAAATCTTGAACGTTTCTCTTCATGCTATTAGCATTCCCCTGAATTTTCAAATCAATCTGTCCAAAATTAACAAAGTTATGAGCATTTTTCGAATTCATGTCAGGTAACAATAAAAATAAAGTAGTATCCAAAGTGTCTACATAGACATTGAATTGATTTTCAAGTTCCCATTCCAATAACTTTCTTCTACTTCCTCCTCTTATTATCCTGTCTTCTTCTTCCTCTGTTCTTCTTCTCCACTCTTCTTCTTCCTCCGCTTCTTCTTTGCTTCCTCCTGTCATCTTCTTCTGCTTCCTCACTTCTTCTTCTCCTTCCTCCTCTTTTCCTCTTCTTGCTCCGGTTGCTCGGTCCTCTTTATTCTCTCTTTCTTCTTCTTCTTCCTCCTCCTCTTCTTCTTTTTATCATCTTCTTCTTTTTTTTGCCTCCTCCTGTTTTCTTTTTCCTCTTCTCTTTCTGCTTCCTCTCTTTCTCTTTCTGCTTCCTCTCTTTCTCTTTCTGCTTCCTCTCTTCCTCTTCTTCTCCTTTCTCCTCCTTTTCTCTTCTTCTCCTCCGACTTGCACCGGTTGCTCGGTCTACTTTATTTTCTCTTTTTTCTTCCTCCTCTTCTTCTTCTTCTTCTTCTTCTTTTTATATTCTTCTTCTTTTCTTAGCCTCCTCCTGTCTTCTTCTTCCTATTCTTTCTATGCTTTCTCTCTTCTTCTTCTTCTCCTTCCTCCTCGTTTTCTCTTCTTCTTCTTCACCTCCGAATTGCACCGGTTGCTCGGTCCTCTTTATTCCCTTCCCTCTTTCATCTTCCTGTCTTCTTCGTCCTGTCTTCTTCTTCTCCTTCTTTCTCTTTTTCTCTTCTTCTTCCTCCTCTTATTTTTCTTCTCCCATGTTTCTCTTCTTTTTCTTCCTGTCTTCTTTTTCCATCTCTCCTTCCCCCTCTTATTCTTCTTCTATTTTTCAATTATATAAATATAATTATATTATATATCAATGATATTATATCTCCAGATATTTAAAATGTATAAAAGTTTAAAATGAAGGTCAAGATGAAAATGAAACAAAAATTGGAAGTGGTGGAATATTGTAAACTGAAAGTGGCGAAAGTTTCAATTATTAACTGCTATTCTTTGCTTCCTCCTGTCTTCTTCTTCCTTATCTTCTTCCCCCTCTTATTCTTCTTCTGTTTTTTAATTATATAAATGATATTATATCGTCTTATATTTTAATTGTATAAAAGTTTAAAATAAAGGTCATGATGAACATGAAACAAAAATTGAAAATGGTGGAATATTACAGAAAGTGGCGAAAGTTTTAATTATTAACTATAGTAATTGTATTGAGAGCAAGTGAATTTTCAAGAATTTCAAAAATAAAGTTCAGGCAGGAATAAGAACTATTATATTAAGAGAAAAAAGTGATACTGAAATGCATGAGATAGGCTACTTGTTGGAAAACCATCTTGCAGGTGGATATTTCAGGAACTGGAATTTACTATAATCTTGGTGAAGCTCGCCGGGTCAGCCCAAGCCATTCTCTAATAAGGTTGACATCCAGGCGTTGTTGCCAATCTTCTTTAACTTGATGGACGTCGAATTCGCGGTGGAATGAACAATTTTATACGTTTCATAGTATACGCTAAGGAGAGGGCCAATCTGACTAGCGCTACGTGGTGGTAGAATTCAGAAGCTTCCATGTATATTAAAATTCATTTTGACAACATTCAGACATCCAAGAGTTTTTTTTACAAACTAGTGTAGAGCTGATGATAACTGACGAATTGTCACGTGATTTCTGTTGTGGGTCAAGTCGGCATGCCTAAAAAGGCATGGGGCGAAACTAACCTATTTCAACCTTTTCTAACGATTTTATTAAGGAATGTAATCGGGCGTCCGTATACGGATGCACAATTACACATGGACGTCCAAACGAATGTAAATCAACAATGTATGGATGCCGAAATGATGGTCAGATGTAAATATATATATATATATATATGTATATGTATATATATATATATATTTACACCTGACCATCATTTCGGCATCCATACATTGTTGATTTACATTCGTTTGGACGTCCATGTGTAATTGTGCATCCGTATACGGACGCCCGATTACATTCCTTAATAAAATCGTTAGAAAAGTTTGAAATAGGTTAGTTTCGCCCCATGCCTTTTCAGGCATGCCGACTTGACCCACAACAGAAATCACGTGACAATTCGTCAGTTATCATCAGCTCTACACTAGTTTGTAAAAAAACTCTTGGATGTCTGAATGTTGTCAAAATGAATTTTAATATACATGGAAGCTTCTGAATTCTACCACCACGTAGCGCTAGTCAGATTGGCCCTCTCCTTAGCGTATACTATGAAACGTATAAATTTGTTCATTCCACCGCGAATTCGACGTCCATCAAGTTAAAGAAGATTGGCAACAACGCCTGGATGTCAACCTTATTAGAGAATGGCTTGAGCTGACCCGGCGAGCTTCACCAAGATTATAGTAAATTTCAGTTCCTGAAATATCCACCTGCAAGATGGTTTTCCAACAAGTAGCCTATCTCATGCATTTCAGTATCACTTTTTTCTCATAATATGATAGTTCTTATTCCTGCCTGAACTTTATTTTTGAAATTCTTGAAAATTCACTTGCTCTCAATACAATTACTATAGTTAATAATTAAAACTTTCGCCACTTTCTGTACACAATATTCCACCATTTTCAATTTTTGTTTCATGTTCATCATGACCTTTATTTTAAACTTTTATACAATTAAAATATAAGACGATATAATGTCATTTATATAGCCTAATTAAAAAACAGAAGAAGAATAAGAGGGGGAAGAAGATAAGGAAGAAGAAGACAGGAGGAAGCAAAGAATAGCAGTTAATAATTGAAACTTTCGCCACTTTCTGTTTACAATATTCCACCACTTCCAATTTTTGTTTCATTTTCATCATGACCTTCATTTTAAACTTTTATACATTTTAAATATCTGGAGATATAATATCATTTATATATAATATAATTATATTTATATAATTGAAAAATAGAAGAAGAATAAGACGGGGAAGGAGAGATGGAAAAAGAAGACAGGAAGAAAAAGAAGAGAAACATGGGAGAAGAAAAAGAAGAGGAGGAAGAAGAAGAAGAGAAAAAGAGAAGGAAGGAGAAGAAGAAGACAGGACGAAGAAGACAGGAAGATGAAAGAGGGAAGGGAATAAAGAGGACCGAGCAACCGGTGCAATTCGGAGGTGAAGAAGAAGAAGAGAAAAGGAGGAGGAAGGAGAAGAAGAAGAAGAGAGAAAGCATAGGAAGAAGAAGACAGGAGGAGGCTAAGAAAAGAAGAAGAATATAAAAAGAAGAAGAAGAAGAAGAAGAGGAGGAAGAAAAAAGAGAAAATAAAGTAGACCGAGCAACCGGTGCAAGTCGGAGGAGAAGAAGAGAAAAGGAGGAGAAAGGAGAAGAAGAGGAAGAGAGGAAGCAGAAGGAGAAGAGGAAAAAGAAAACAGGAGGAGGCAAAGAAAAGAAGAAGATGATCAAAAGAAGAAGAGGAGGAGGAAGAAGAAGAAGAAAGAGAGAATAAAGAGGACCGAGCAACCGGAGCAAGAAGAGGAAAAGAGGAGGAAGGAGAAGAAGAAGTGAGGAAGCAGAAGAAGATGACAGGAGGAAGCAAAGAAGAAGAAGCGGAGGAAGAAGAACAGAGGAAGAAGAAGAAGACAGGATAATAAGAGGAGGAAGTAGAAGAAAGTTATTGGAATGGAAACTTGAAAATCAATTCAATGTCTATGTAGACACTTTGGATACTACTTTATTTTTATTGTTACCTGACATGAATTCGAAAAATGCTCATAACTTTGTTAATTTTGGACAGATTGATTTGCAAATTCAGGGGAATGTTAATAGCATGAAGAGAAACGTTCAAGATTTTTTGTTGACTTTTCCCATGTTCTCTTCTACCTCCCCAGCCGAAAAACTATACAGAGTTCCATTTTGATTACTATGCGGGAAGTTTCAAACGTCCCGCTATACTGAGCTGCTCCGCGCCAAGGGACAGGATTGGATAAAATCGCCCGCTCAACAATACTATTGGGTGACTCCAATTAAACCGGCTAGTTCAAACGATACTATTAAACTGAAGTACTGAAGACCAGGGGCACACACAGACTTTTGGTTTAATTTCCAGGTAAAATTTGGGATGGTAAAAATGGGATTTTTCAGAGCTCTTTTTACAAGATTGTTGCCCGATAAAGTTTAATGAGGAGACAGGGATTCACTTGACTCTTTAAAAGAGTATTAGTTAATAAGCTATGGGGAAACAAAATGTGTCCATCATGAGTATTTTTTGTACAGTGTTTCAAGAGTTCAAAATGATTCTGTCAGACTGAATAAGAAGCTTCTCATGAGGATATATATATTAGAATGAATGTAGGTCCGGACTGCTTTGTTATAGAAATAAAGAGGGCGAAAAATTACAGCTATTCCATTATCCATTTAGAAATTACTACGGTCTTCATATAGATGGTGTGAATTGAATTGAATCAATGGAAAATTATCTGAAACATGCTACAAGATTCACTATTATACATTTTTTTATGCCCACATGAGACTTTTGCGTTGGTATTAAAGTGAACGAAAAAAGCCAGTCAGAACGCGAATCGGGATTACCAAATCTTTAAATTGGATGTGCTTAAATGTAATTGAATGTACTTAATAGTCAAGAACGGTCCCAAATTTTATAAAGTTGAGCTTTATTGAATCAAAGCATACTGATTTTGCACCAGATGCTTTCCACTTGCTATTCTTCTGTTTTTTGACCCAATTTAAATTCTGGTTTTGTAAACTCTGGGTGCTTTATTCGCAATCAATAACCAAGCTCATACCCTTCAATCTCAAAAACTCTTCAATCTCAATTTCCAAAATACAATAACTCAATAATCGCAGTAGTTGATGTTTAATGTGATTTTACAGTTCATTTCACTACGAATGCATTCAATTCACCACCTGAATGAGGGCCTTAGAAGCCCAAAGTTTTCTAAATGAGTGCTAATTTATTGATCTCTCATTGAAAAAGATAGCTTCACTCTTCTGCTATATTTATTTATGTATTGAAGTGTTTTCGAAGGAATAAACTTTTGCACTCTTTTTGAAATTTTTGCAAAAACTTGTAAACCTTTTTTAGAAAATTGTTAGCTGCGGACCGTAACAGGTACCTGTTCAGTCAGATAAGTTAAGCTGCAAATTCCTAGGTTAAGGGTGACCGAATCACAAAAGAGGCCAACAAAAAAGAGGGTTATCAGCTATAAAATCACTTGCCGATGATTCGGAACTCACCGAAAAATGTGGGTCAACTCATCAACACATTACCCACGCACAGGTCTGAGAACTATCTGGGCTTCACCTTCCGAAAAAATTACATTATTACTGTAACGTTAAATGTATCACAGGTTTAGAAAGTTTTAGAGGCTGGAGGTCCTGTACTTATTGGTTAAAAGATTGCCAGATTGATATAAATGAAACGAAGTATCTTTACCCAGCCGCCTGGTCGAATTTAATTCTGCCAGGCTACAAACTCTATTTCCACTTATGGTAGTCACTCATAATATTCCTCTTAATAGTATATCGATATTGTTAATAATTGTTATAAACAATCATATTTAAACAAGTCTGAAATGTACAGCCTAGTTCATATTATACAGTCAATTCGCTTGAAAATTATCATTTTAATAAGGATTTCAGGACCTGAGGGAAAGACATGAGTCCCAAAGCCCCCCATGTCAAGCCACTACCTATGAACATTATTCTACTTAAAAAGTGTGAATGCATGACATGTACTAACACTGATCAGCCTGCAGCACATACTCTCTATAGTAAATTTTCTTGAAAATTATCAACCATTTTTTAAGGAGCACGGGTTCTTGGAGGGAGGGGGGGTTTAAGCCCCCTAAGCCTCCCCCTTGGTTGCGCCACTGCTGAAGACACTTCGTTTGATTCCTTTTTACTCAAAACCTTAAATATCTTATAAAGATATGAACAGTTTTATTAAACAAAATAATCATCCCATTTAGGTTATGAAATTGAATAAAATTATTCGATTAGCATTCATATGTATGTTCTTTTCACCACATGATTGGGCTTGTAAAAGATGCCCAGAAATTCTGCTGTTGTAAGACTCACATGTTTTGAACTCACTGAAAATTTCGATTTTAAGACTTCAAATATCAATATTTCGTGCATACTGCTGACTCAAATATCAATTTTTTTAATTTCTCATTTTTCATGTGGCCATAAAAAATTATCTGCTTGTGTTATGGATTAAAACTCACCAGTTCTGTAATGAGTGGGTTTTTATATACCCAGAACTCCGATTTCCATCCTTCAAAATAATATTATTACAGTGTTTTGTGCACTGCTGACTGAAATATCAGATTTTTCGACTTCTCGTTTTTCAAATGATCATAAAAATTTCTGTTGGTGTTATGGATTCATTGAAACTCACATGTATTGTAATCAGTGGGTTCTTATACATCTAGTATTCTCTTTACTTCCGTCATGAGAGCGATGGGGGTACTTGAGTGTTCCCAAGCAAAATAAGTGGCGATTTAAAAAAAAATTCAATCAAAAATTTCCCAAATTCAACTGGCAACCTTGTAATTTATACAACATTTCAATTTCAATTAAATGTATATTAATATAATTAAATTATATTTATCTAGTTTATATTCAATTAATTTAATATAAGTGAGTAATATAGTGAATTAATACATGAATCGAGATAATGGATAAAGAATACAAATAGAATACACATGAAAACTAAAACATAGAATATAAAACAGTTTAAAAATACTATTGTTCTTATATGTATCCTTTGTTTATATTATTACGTCATACCTCAATTCAGATAGAAGCAAAGTTTAATACTGTACTTAGATAAGAGCAATTAATAAACAAAAAGTAGTTGCGTTCAAATGTGAAAAATGTAAAACCGTGATATATTGTCGATGCAACATGACAGAGT
This sequence comes from Conomelus anceps, assembly GCA_948455865.1. Lineage (NCBI taxonomy): Eukaryota > Metazoa > Arthropoda > Insecta > Hemiptera > Delphacidae > Conomelus > Conomelus anceps. Next base: position 4,221,176 of record OX418217.1, on the reverse strand, counting down.
TGCACTCTTTTTTTCAGTAGAGATGTGTCTTGCTTTGTCAAGCACTTTGACTTGTCTGGCGCCGGTCTCAGGCCAACCAGACTTATGTAAAAACAAACAAACTCTGAAATCCAGTAGCTCAGCAATCTGGCAACATTGCTGGATGTCAAATAAGCCTCAAAGTGGTAATAGATATTCAAACCGGAGTTCATCTTGAAGTCAAACTGTATGAAAGTATACTCTGGAAGTACCATTGTCTGTATTTTGAAAGGAGTTTGAATGATCGACGGAGTGGATAAAAAAAATCGATTTTAATTTTTATGTTTTTCAAAAAACCAAAGTGAAATATCGAGGTGGAACACATACAAAACCTGATATACTTTCATGAAAAAACAATATACTCCTTGATTTCAAGGGGATGCCAAAACGTAACCAATTTGAAAAGATGCCACAATGATAGCCAGATGTATATATATATATATATATATATATATATATATATTTATTTAGATACCGCATGCTTCAAAATTCAGTAGGCTCCTATATAAATTCATATTGAGAAGCCCAATGTCATTGCAGTTCAAGCAAAATCGCTTGATTAAAAGAGTTATTAATAAATTACTGTATGGTATATCACGAGTAATTAATGCTTATAAGAACAAGATTGAAGTGGTAAATATGATAGAACATTATTTTTAATTAAAAAAAAAACACAAAAGTGAGGAAGCAGAAAACAATCTTGTAAAGCTACGCTTGCACATAGACAATAAAAAGATAAAATTACTGTTTGAAAATAAATATTTCCACCAGACTTGCACTGATTGGTACATCCATAATCACTACATGAAACAATCATGTTAAAAAATCATTTAACATCACAAAACAAGTCATTTTAGCACTGACAAATACGGTTTTTTTCCATTACCGCTATACAAATTTTCGTAGTTTTGCCCGATTTAGAAGCGGGCGATGCTAGCGCTGTGACTTCACAGCGGATCCCGGAGTTAGGCATCTAGTAATATATATCAATGGTGATGTTGAAGATCCATCTTGTTTCCACTAATATGTAATATAAACTTAATAAAACAACTTTTGAATGGAAATTAACTCACGTTATGGCGTGACGGCCGTTTCGCTCTGTTGTCTAGAGCATCGTCAGACGACCCACAGTAGGCCTACACTGACCTTAAGTCTAGACAACAGAGCGAAACGGCCGTCACGCCATAACGTGAGTTAATTTCCATTCAAAAGTTGTTTTATTAAGTTTATATTACATATCAATGGTAAAATCCAAAGAAGTGTTATAATAATATTCAGTTATAATAAAGTATGATCGGAGTTTGCTTTTTTGCTTGGTAGCATCTAATAATCGGCAGAGGGCGGACCCTACACTGATAAAAAATCTAAAAATACAATAAGATTCCTGGATTTCTTGTTCCATGACGAACTGCGTTGTTAATATTAACTTTTCATGTGAAATTTAACGACTTGCAGTCAAATATTTGTTAAGAATAACTATAACTCACTTAATCTGAAAGCGCTCGGCCTACAGATTAAGTGAGTTATACTTATTCTTAACAAATATTTGACTGCAAGTCGTTAAATTTCACATGAAAAGTTAATACATTAAGACTATATCACATTGATAAATAATTATACCAAATTGATCAATAATGATTGTCAATAATTATACAATCATTAATTAAACCAAGATTAGTTGTTCTATGATTTTACCCCCCCCCCCCCCCCCCCCCCAAAAAAAAACAACTTTAAGGCACCCGGCCACCTTAATAGTGTGCTGAGCATCATTGAAGACCCACACTGATAATCCAACTGTGACCAGGAGCCATCCCAGCTCGGGAGTTTGGTGGGGGTCTTAATAGTTATTTATATATTAAGAGCGTAAAGCGCGACTTTATTGCTCAAGTCAAAACAGTTAGGCCTACTGTGTGACGAGTAGCGGAGTGCAGTAATTTTGCAAGAGCAATAAAGAAGCTTTATGCATGAATTACATACAACATTTTTCCTACAACTGCAGCTCTGGATTCCAATAGAAGCTTATAGTTTGTAACATCACAGATTTTAGCATGCGCGGATTTGGTTAGTGTGCGCCATTTTATGAGAATGAGGTTATGAGAATTTCATGAGCCACCAATGAGAAGACATCAAAAACAGCTGGCAAGCAGTAAAGTACTTTTCACGCGCGCCAGCTGACTTTACCGCTTGCTGAGCAGTAAAGAGATATTTTACAATCAGTTTTCAGTACATAATGAACTACTTTATGAGCAGTTGTAGGAAAATGGGGTTTTCCTACAACTGCTCATAAAGTATTTCTTTAGGTACTGAAAACGGATTGTAAAATACCTCTTTACTGCTCAGCAAGTGGTAAAGTCAGCTGATGAACGAAAATAATATATTACGTTACTATTCTGGAAAATAACGTTTTGCCGGTCGAGCATATGATAGTTTATGCACAAGGCGCAGCCGAGTGCAGAAACGTGAATATGCGAGAACCGGCAAAGGTTTACAGCCATGTAATGTACGATATTTTTTGTTACACTTGATAGAAAGGCATGCTCCAATCAGCTGGATAATATGCGAAACATTCAAAAGCATTCAAGACAAGTGAATCAGCTGCTTTATTTAGATTCAGAATTTGATGGGCGAATTCCCAGATATAAACCAAAATAATGACAGCCTAGTGCAATCAGCTGGTTAATAATAATATATATATATATATATGTGAGTCAACGAAAAAATCTTTGCCGCACTCCATATGTTTTTTCCTATCTTGTACAGCTATAAGGCCCTATTTGTCAGCTGATTTTTCCGATCTAGTACGGAAAAGAGGCACTTTCCATACATGACAAATCTATGGAAAGTAGCTACTTTCTATCAAGTGTAACAAAAAAGTACTTTACCGCTCGCCAGCTGTGTTAGATGGCTTCTCATTGATGGATCACAAAATCCATGAAATGCTCATAACTTTAACCATGGCACACACTAACCAGATCCGCACACGGTCTGTGATGTTACAAACTAAAAGTTTTTAGTTTATATATATTTGACTGCAAGTCATTAAATTTCACGTGAAAAGTTAATATTAACAACGCAGTTCGTCATGGAATAAGAAATCCAGGAATTTAAAAGTTTTTATTGTGTTGGAATCCAGAACTGCAGTTGTAGGAAAAATATTGTATGTAATTCGCACATGAAGCTTCTTTATCACTCTCGCAAAATTACAACTGTTTTGGCTCAAGCAATAAAGTCGTGCTTAATACATAAATAACTATTACTGACTTTTTTGCAAGATTGCATCTTCTTCCTACTCTTTCACCAGTAAATATCCGATTGAGGAGGGGTCATGACCCCCCCCCCCCCTGAGACTGTTCTTGGGTAAATAATGATAAAAATAAGGTAGTGTTATTGCAATAATAGAAAATTATGCTGCATCAATAATAAATAAACAATAATAACAATAAAAAAACAATGTCTCTTGATATGTTGGTTACCATCAAATAACAATAATAAAATCCACCTTAACATTTTGTTGATCCATGACAATCTGCATGTAGGATAGTAATAGAGTAGTGACTGTAGTAGTTAGAGTTCGTAAGGTTTCATATGAAGCCTGTCAAAGATGAGTGACGTCACGTTTCTATGACAACGCTTGAATATTTGGAGTGGGGTAGCGAGCAGCTCAGTCTGAACCTGTTAGTCACGAAGGAACGTTCGCTTGTTTTTAGCAGAGACCGCTACGAGGCAGAGTAGGGGAAGTGACTGAGGCGACCCCCTTCGCGGTGTGTTGTCCCCACCACGCCTACCGGCCGCTGAAGGCCAGGCTTCATATGAAACCTCTCACATACTCTATCATACTGTAGTGAGTAGGCCTACAGCATATAGAATGTGGACTTTCACATACATAAAAAACAACCTGATTCTTGAATTTCTTTATCCATAACGATCTGCATTGTTAAAATTAACTTTCTATGGTAAACTCAACGACTTGCAGTCATTTTTAATTGAAACTAAATAATTTACTCCTGTAGGCTGAAACGTTTTCGAATTGCAATGATTAATTTTTAACAGCTGTTTCAGCCTACCCTACATGAGTAAATTATTTATTTATTCTCAATTGAAAATGACTTCAAGTAGTTAAATTTACCATAAAAAGTTGATAATTAAAACAATCCAACTCCTTAGCCAACAAATTAAAAAATTGGGATTCAAAAGAGATAGAAACATGCCAAATTTCCACCAAATTCCATATGCCAACATTGCATACAACACAATATCTGGGGTGTACAGGTTGAAGTGTTCTGATTGTTATAAGTTCTATTTAGGACAGACAGGCAGAACCTCCAAGGAGCACATGTCTGCTTTCACTAACTCCACTGAATCTGCTATTGTAGAACATGAAACTCATTATAATATTTTTTTTTATTTATTTGAAATAAAATGCATTTCACAACTACCAACCTTAATTTTAAGAGAATAAACTTTCTATGGGGTTTTAGAGGTTATTGAATATGAAGTTATGTCTGCTTTCATTTCAAAGTGTAAATGTCAAAAATTCTACTACTTACGATGGAACATATAGTGATAGGTTGACTCAGTTGATTTACTATATTATCTAGAGCTCCACCCAAAATCTAATTGGCCAAACAGCTGTGGCCAATAGGGGGGGGGGGGGAGGGTCATCATGCCACTTTTTTGTCATGTTCTAGTTCACTATCATCCCTCTGTCTGCAGTCAGCCGTTCTATTTTCGTTTGTGCTTGATTTTGGTTTTATTGATGGTTTTGGCTTGTGAATAGAATTGAGCATGATGTTATTTATTTTTTTTTTGTAGATTACGTCTTGGAGACTCCAGTTAAGGAGTATAAGACAAGTCAGATTAACACTAGACATATACACTAGATATCATAATTTATTACTATATCAATTAGTTGAGGTGAGGCTTAATTTTGATGTGAAAGGAACTCTTGTACACTATAAAAAGCTTTATCAACTAAATATTTTTTCAATTGTTTTTAGATATTTCTATATTTTCAAGACTCTTTAAAAACTGCGGTAGTTTATTGTAGAATTTCCTACCAATATAACTAGGTTTTTGTTTGAATAATCTACTATTGTGACTCACCAAGTGATAATCTCCTCGGCTTCTTGTATTATAATCAATGAACATCAAGATTTTGGTTAATATCATTCGTTTTAAAATAAAAAGTAGTTTCATACACATATAAACAGGGTACAGTTAGGAGGCCAAGTCTCTTGAACAATGGCCTACATGAATCTAATCTATTCACTCTTTCTATACACCTAATCGCTTTCTTTTGGATCTTAAACACCCTATCAAGATTTTGTTTTGATGAATTACCCCATACTAAGATAGCATACCTAATATGTGACAGTAAGAGCCCATGGTAAGCTGTAAAAAGTAACTTTTTGTTATTCAATCTAGCAAGCTGTCGCAGGACAAATACCCCAGATGAAATTTTACAACATATATTTTCTTATTAACTTTTCATGTGAAATTTAACGACATGCAGTCAAATATTTGTTAAGAATAAGTATAATAACTCACTTAAACTGGCCGAGTACTTTCGAATCTAGAAAATCTAGATTCGAAAGTACTCGGCCAGTTTAAGTGAGTTATTATACTTATTCTTAACAAATATTTGACTGCATGTCGTTAAATTTCACATGAAAAGTTAATATTAACAACGCAGTTCGTCATGGAACAAGAAATCCAGGAATATATTTTCTCAATGTATGGAGCCCAGGTCAATCGTCTATCATCGCCTGATCATGGCCAACTGTTGCTTTAGAAAGCATTGGAAACGTAGCGTAAAACTCATATGTTCTGAATATTCCATTCATTATAATATTTGGTTTCTATACTGGCCACACATTGAGGTAGCAAAAGAGTGGGAGCATGTTTTTTCAAAATGCATTTTTGAAAAAATAAATTGAATTGAACATGAACAAGAACACAGTGTTATGACCTTTTCGCATCCGTTTGGTGCTTCATCAGATACGATTGGAGGACTTCTTTACTGCTTTGTTTGTTTTGTAATATTTTTTTTATCCAATTTAAGTTATGATTTTTACTCACTTATAATGCAGAGATGCATTCCACTTCTAAAGAGAAGCTTCTTCACGAGGCTGATGAAGCTCCTCTTTAAAAGTGAAATGCATCCCTCCAGTATGAGTAAAAATCATAATTCAAATAGAAATACAGTTTCAGTTTTTATATTATATTGTTCATCAAGTAATTCGTCGAAGAAAATATATCATATTTTTTATATTCTCATTTACACAATATTTGAGTAAATTTTATTTAATACCGTACTATTAAATTATTTTTAATTATATTACTTATTCAGGTTTAACATTTTTCTCAATATGGAGTTATCTCTATTCAATCAATCAATCAATTTGTTTTTCAAAATTTACAAACATTTTAGGGTTCTGCTAAACATGTAGGTTTTTCAGCAGGTGCCAATCTCCACTAGTATTGCAACAAAGAAACAGATTCACTTATATTTTAATATTATACAGAAAAAATAGAGATTAGTTAATGAAGACACACATTACAAAAGAATATAGTGATAAAAGTAAAAAATAAAAAACTGTAAATACAGAACTGAGAAAGAAAGAAAAAATAAACTACAATCTTATCAAAGAAAATAATTAGTAAAGAAAGCAATAGGATAAGAAATGAAGCGGAAAAAATAAAGCAATGTTGTACAACTTAAAAATAAATAAATATTCTTTCTATTAACATGAATATCAAGCTTCTAATTAAAAATTTAGTGTTTTTCTCAGCATTTAATTAATTATATCATAAATACTTGAATCTGTTTGCAAACTGTATACTTGGCTTTCATTTTCCAGGTTCAAAAGGAAGAGCATATAAATATTGACATTAATCAATTAAAGCATATTCTTCACAAGTTCGAAAGTTCCGAAAAGCAAAAACTTGCAGCTGAACATAATCTAAATGCTCACAGACATCAACATGTTCATGGGCCTCATCACTCACTGGTAAGCAATGTACTACCGTACACAAAGTTATAATATTACATGGAATAATAAAAATACATAAATTCTTGGAATTCTTGTTCCATATAACGATTTGCGTTGATAATATCAACTTTTTATTGTAGATTCAACGACTTAGTGTCAATTTTAGTAGTGAATAAATAATATTTCTACTCCCTTTTTTGGCCAAACGTTTTCGAGTCAAAAGAGTGAGTAGAAATATTATTTCTGAGATGTTTTCCATGACGAAATACTTAATGAACAATCTAATATTAAAACGGACACTGTATTTCACTTTTGAATAATGTTTTACTCACATATATTGGAGATACTTGAGGCTGACGAAGCTTCTTTTCAGAAGTGAAATGCATTCCTCAAGTATCTCCAATATATGTGAGTAAAACATTATTTAAAAGTGAAATACAGTGTCAGTTTTAATATAAGATTGTAAATATTATTTATTCACAATTAAAATTGACTGCAAGTCGTTGAATCTACAATAAAAAGTTAAAAATACAGTATATACTTATTTAGATGCTTCTTTGTAGAATATTGTAGCATAGTTTATTAACAGTGAACTTTTTCAAATTTGTGAAGGTGTGATGGACTGAAATCAAGAATAGTAGGGTAGTACCGTATATGTAGTGCAGTCAGGTTTAGAAAATAATAATAGTAGGTTATCCATGATGAGGTCACGGTTCTACAAAGATTTCAGGAAACGGTAAAGTGTCTATAATTAAATACGGAAACTGAAATGCTTCTTCTCATAATTTATATTTTCTCTCTAAATTCCAATTATAGAATACTAAGTACCATCCCCAAAGTACACCAGCTAACGACCTACCAGGATAACCAACTGCTCGTGCAAGTATATTCCAATTCTTTCAATTAGCCTGCCAACCTTCTGAAGAATTAAGCCTTTAATTAATATATTGAGGGAGCCTTAACATGACCAAAATAACTTGAAATTGCATTCTAAAGACATTTTAAAAAGTTTTCAAGGGGAAAGCCATCGGACCCATATATTTAACGAGGTTGCTTCTTATCATTTTCAGTCAATGTAATAACAAGTATTCTTAAGTAGCTTACAGTATAGGAAACTCCAATAGTTAGTATACAATTAGGAGTTTGTGAGGATGGTTAAAATAGAAGGAGCTTTATAACTGCAAATTATAGGTTTATATGTTAAAATATTACTGGCCGTGAAATAATATAGCCAAATATACTATAGCTTAGTGACTAGGGTATAGTCAAATGATGTAGCCGCGGCGGCGCAGTCGGTTGGAGAGCTTATCCCTGTTAAGAATCTTGCCGGTCACGTGATCCTTTGGATATTTTGTGCAATAATTTACCTCACTACCCACGCTCAAGTCTCAGACTTGTGTACGGTACGCAAACGGCTAAACAAAGTAATATTTTATACTTTTAATATAAAATATTACACATGAAAAGTGTAATTCTTTACATAAATAAACATCATAATCTGTTTACCCCTCACACAACCCCCTACAACATACGTGCAAATAATACAAATAGTTATAACACACATCTCTTAAAGCTCACTATATGCAGGCATCAACTTCCGTACTATTGTAATTACTTAATCAATAAAATACCAATAGATTTCATTAGCGAAAATATAACTGGAAAATTACATAGGAATGGATTAACAGAAATATTTGGTTTAAACTGACTTTATAATACAGCAAATAAAGATTCTCTAAAATAATCCATGTGTTTCTGAGGAACATTAATATCAAAAACATCTAGTACCGTAATGTTTCTTCGTAGAAATATAACCGAACCATGTTTCGGATAGGCGAGCATGTTTGCTTGGTTGTATCAAAATCATGATAGTTAGGCATCACTATGAGTTTTACTTCCTTAGTATTTTATAACTTTTCACATATAACTATTGTTTTCTTGAATTCTTTACCGATGTGGCAATGAATATTATTTTATTTATGTATCTCATTCTTTGGTGTACTTTAATATTGTACTGAATTGTGGTAACAGCTGTGTTATTTCTTTTCCTTGTTTTGATAAGAAGAGGAATAAGAGTGATCAAATGCGACTCACTGCCAACACACAAGTTTTTTTAGTTATGGCAGTGCCAAAAATTGTTTTGATAAATCATAAAAAATTTCGGTATATTTTCTTTTATGTATATTATTATTTCTGTTTGTTTTATTGTAAATATGTAGGCCTGTCTGATTTTTTGCAATAAAATTCAAATATGGATAATAAAAATGCAACTGTTGCTTCTTTCTAGGTTTATGGACAAACCGTTCACCATGACAGAATCCATTCTGGTATGGTTCTAACACCAACTCTGGACGTAGAGTCGCATCATCTCAAACCAGCGTTGGCTGGCACAGAGCTGAGTTACCACGACAATCTTGTCCAGGCTGAATCAGAACATGGAAAAACTAGTGAAAAATCAAGGGATGATGTTACTGTCAAAGTATAAAGAAATCATTATTTTCCAAGTAATTAAATTATTGTCCAGTTTTTATATAACACGTTACAATAATATTATTTGTTGAAGAATAATCTACCTTTCTAGTTTTAGTAAAACATGGCTTTAAAGTTATTTTAAGTTATATCGATTATTGTTCTAGTAAGTGTCAACAATGACTATTTAACCTTGAAGAGTTGAAGTTGATTTTTCTGTAGCTGAAGAAGAATAAGTTTCAGTTATGAATACAGATCTTCAAACTTCATGAAGTTACAAGCTTTTGTACGACTGAATTTTACAATGGTTGTGAGGAGTACGGTAATAATATTTTGATAAGAAATAAGCGAGGGCAATCAATAAAAATACAGAATTCATGATGAAAAGACAATATTGAACCAGCCAAAGGTCATCTGATTTTAATAATCAGAGTCTTCTAATTATGAGTATAAAAAGTTTCAACAAGGTCTTGAAGTGAAGTAATATATTGAATGAGACAGTCGTAACCTGATATCTGTCCTAATTTTATGAGCATAGTAATAATTATGATAAAATTCTATCGATAAAATCTTATGTGCCATAGACAAATAGAATACCGTAGGCCTACCTATAAAATTGTAGGCATGAAATAGAATTTAAATCACTTTATAATTCAAAAATTAATCCAAGTTTATTACCATTAGCTTCAGTGCTTGTAATATGTAAATGAAGTGATAGAAACATCGTTTTACTTTTTACGTTTTATCGTTTTACGTTTTACTAAATCAGACTATTACCACTAATTGACTTTACAGACCATTCAGCCTTTATGATGCCCTCTTATCAGAAGTAACTTATATTAGTTAACATTTGATATTTACTCTGACAATATAATATTGATAAACATTCAAAATGTGTGAATTATTTACTTCTGAGTCCTTATATGGTGACATAACCCATTCTGATAAAAAATTTTAGAACCGAATTAATCGGAGAGTATTCAATATACAATTACAATATTCAATATAAAAATGACTCAAAACATTACAAAAGCCTTATTTAATTATATTTATATTTACAGCATTATTATTGTTTATTTGGACTCTTCAACCTGCATATTATTTAACAAAATTAGTTTTAAGTTGAAATAATTTATATTTAAGTCAATCGAATGCTTTACATACACATCTGTGGCTTTACTGTAGGGCTGTGTGTTACAAATCATTAAAATTTTATGTTTTACAAAGTTAACCAAGAGATGTGATTAGAGAAGGTTATTGATTTGTTGTTTTCATTTTTAATGTATAAGTTGTTTATTAGTGAGTATTGAATGTTTTTATTCCAATAATTGATGAATTAAAATAAATTGCTTTTAAACGTAGTCAATTTCTACCCATTCAATGGATACATTATAAGATTTTGGCTCACAATTGAAAACAAAAATGGTATAGTTGTATTTATCATAATAAAAAAAACATATAAAAAATACGGCAATGTTGTAAAACTTTGATTTTGTTTTGAAATAAAATTTAATTTCTTCAAATTGTGACAAAATTCAAATTATTTATGATATTATGACGACCTATATCTACTTATGTACTTCTGAGACCTGCAAGTACCGTACTGCATCTGATTGCAGTACTGTCAAATAGGCCGAATTGAGACACTTCTATCCTTCCATGTACAGATGGGCCAAAATTTCTTGGTGCGTAGCCAGAACCGGTTGGGCTATGGCGAGGGGGTTAGCGCGGGTACTATTCTGAAGACATCGGGCTACTGCACGCAACGATCTATGTATAGTATAGTTTAGTAGTACGGTTAGTAGTAGCCAGCCGTCCATGCACCCAGAAGTTTTGGCCCAACTGTATCTACAAGACTTGCAAGTTCCTTTCAACCAAACCCTTGACTCAAGTGAGTTGCGAACTTGCAATTTCAAAGTTCAAACTCATAAAACCAAGAACTCGCTCTCCATGAGCAATGATAATTTACAAGCTCTTCTCTTAATGCAGTCGGAACGAGAACTAGTCACCAACATCTCGAATGAAAGAATTATTGATGAACTTTGTTGCCAAAGCAAGGAAATGAAACGCCTACTTTCCTTCTAATATCATTCTTCTATCTATCTATTATCCTTGTTTTTTTTTTGTTTTTTGTTTTTTTTGAGGATGAAGCCCACATAGGTCTGAGACCTGTGCGTGGGTAATGAGTTGGATGATGGTGATTGATGAGTTGGACCTACAGTTTTAGGTGGGTTCCGAACCACCGGGAAGTGATTTTCAGCAGAGAACAGTGTCTTTTTTGCTGGCCAATCTAATCGGTCACCGTTATGAATAGGACCTACGAGAACGCAGCTTATCTATCTGATTGAACAGATACCTGCTACGGCTCGCGGCTATCACTTCCCTTGGTATTCCTACCAAGACTGTCTAGTGTCTACTGTCTACCATTTTTGATACTGAAATTATTTTCAAAGCTCTCATTTGTGCAATTTTTATCTATTAAGAAAGTAATTATTTCAAAAAAACTTTTTTCTTTTTACCACCAAAATACATTTTTATGTCAATAAATTTTTGGCCCTGGTAGCCTACCATTGAAAAAACAAGACATGAAATATATCTGCTGCTTTTCTAGGTCAAAAATTTTCCTGGGAGCCCCGTTTTACTGGAGGGTATTTCATACTCTCTTCGATCGGTCAAATATTATAAACCTTCTTATTCTATATAGCCCATATAGCCAAGTATAGCTTTATGCACAGAAAAATGTTGCTAATAGCATTATTCATGGTAGCCTATTCTCCTGTGCTCGCCACTGTTGTTAAACAGTGTTGTAACACATTTTGGATCTTGCTAACTACAAAACCTGACACTGGCACATTTAATACAGTAAAAACATTCAGAAGTTATCTTGGTTCCTCTCTTATAGCTCTTTTTGTTGTTTAGTTTTCTGAAGTTTTTAGTTCCTTAGTTATTTACTATGCTTCTAGTTCTCTTAGTTCCTCAGATCTCTTGATGCTTTTAGTTGATACGTAATTCATGTACAAAAATTGCTTCAAACACTTTGATTCAGTAGACTGTGGAACTTCAACCGCAGGGGTGGTTGGCGTGAGCCCACGCCAGTGTTAGTTTAAAGTGCCAGTCGGTGGTTCGGAACCCACCTAAAACTGTAGGTCCAACTCATCCTTCAAGAAAAGTTGCCATTATTAAACAAACAGCCACAAGGAGATGAGAACTCAATAAATGGGAAAATTGTTTCTAGAATTGTTCACCCTGAGTGAGGTTGAAAAAAGGTGATATCAACACCTAATTGGTGGATCATGGAATCCGTGAAATTCACATAATCTCAAAAAAGTCGAACGCTAACCAAATCCGCGCACGGTCTGTGATGTTACAAACTACAATCTTTTATTGTGTTGGAATCCAGAACTGCAGTTGTAGGAAAAATATTGTATGTATTTCGCGCGTGAAGCTTATTCTTTATCGCTCTCGCAAAATTACTGCGCTCCGCTGTGCGTCGTGCAGTAAATGTTTTGGCTCGAGCGATAAAGTCGCGCTTCATGCTCTTAATACATAAATAACTATTGCTTTTGCTATCATGGAATCCATTGTAGCAATTTTGATGCCAGTAATGTGAGTATTTTTATATTTTTAGTTGCATGCCAGTGTCATTATTGAACAAACATTCACAAGGAGATGTGAATTCCATAAATGAAAAATGATTGCTGATGTCCTCACAACTAACTGATAACTGACCGAACGATAGTGAGGTCTATCCTTTAAGACGATCGGCATTTCCTCTGTCTCACTGTCTCACGATTACAGACGAACTTCTAGACCAATTGCTTGTTTTTTCCTCTTGTTTTTTGAGCACGCTAATATTAGTATGTCTATTTTATTTGTGTATTTCCTTTCGAAAAGTATTTTTGTTTTTCTCTCAAAATATTTTGTTACTTGTACTATTCTATACAGTGTAATAGATTGGGATTGGTTCAAATTTGTTATTTAATTCTCATTACCCACGCACAGGTCTCAGACCTATGTGGGCTTCATCCTCAAAGAAAAAAAAAAAAAAAAATTCTGTAAGTTGAAATTGTAAGTTATCTTGAATGTCATTTGAATCGGACTTTTTGCGACTCCCACCAGCGGTCAAAGTCTTTTCTTTTGCTGGTGGTGCCTGAACATAAATTTTAGTTTTTTTTGTTCTGGTTAGTTAGGTTTCTTTTGTTTCCTTCATGTTAATATGTTAATTTGTAACCATTAAATTATTTTGTTGTAAAATTGTAGCAATAAACAATTGAATTGAATTGAAAAAAAAATTGCTATGATTTTTCATATGGTTGTTCCTTATTCCTAGGCCCAGCGATGTATATATATTTTTTTCAAATTTTAATAGGGGAGTTAATAATAAATTATTATTAATTAATCCATTTTATAGACCTAACCTACTGAACTTGCCGGCCAAACAGCTCAGAGGAACAGCTGATAGAAGTCAACATTTTTTAATCATATGGCAGGCCCCTTAGCAGCATTATTAATTTATGCTGTCTTTGAACAGCAAAAGACTTTGCACTACTTTACATGTAGGCTACCATACAGTCAGAGCCTTGAAATATGTAGGAAACATATGACTGGGTATGAGTGTGTGTGTGTGTGTGTGTGCATGCATGCTTGGTCCTACGCAGTGTGTTTACACAACACATTCTTTATAGTCTTGGATCTCTCGGTCACCGTCTCCACATGTTATTCAATTTTTTGTCTTTCGATGTTCCAAAATATTTTTTAGGTCAGAAAATATTATGATAAAAAATATAACGTATAGCTGCAAAGAAAAACCAGATAGGCTAGTATAATGATGATAGTGATATTATGTTGATCATCACAGGTGAAAAAACAACAAAATTTTAGTTGGTGAAAATTGGGAATGGAAGATGGATGAGAAAAAGTAAATAAATAAATTCATCAATAGTTTCTGTTTTTTATTATTGGAGATTTATTGATATTAAAAGCTGCTAAAAATGCATGAGAACCCTTCATTTTTCTCACTGTCTCTCAAACGAGGGGTGATTTCTAGGCGGCGTCATAAACTTTTGTCTTTTCAAATATTGATTTTTACAGTTTCTGTCCTCAATAAAAGATTAATGAATTCAAATCGAGTTGAAAACGCTCTTCACCTTTTTTCGAAAATGTCATCCCCTTATGTGTGAGTGTTGAGCGAGTGAGGTCTACTGTTCACAGAACTACTAGTAAATCTCTGTTTAATTTCAAAAAAAGTTAGCTTTCATTCTGGGGTCAATCCCTCAAATGCTTGGACTTAAATGGAATTAGGGGAGAATCGAAAGTGAAACCAGTTCATACACAGAATATAGTAGCATTTATTTTAGAAAAATTACACAGCCATCAAGATGATTCCATTAGAAAACACTTGAAACAATAATCCATTTTAAGAAGTTTATTCATTCATTAAATTATGGAAGAAAACTGTCTATACAGTAAAAAAACCTAAAAATAAAACATCAATATATAGTAATAATTATGATGATAGTTTATCTGATGCTTTATGAAAGAATAAATTGATAAAAACTCATAGTTTATTCTACTTCTTTTGTGGTTTTCTCGGCTGATGAACTCTGGCCGGCTTTGTGGATTATTATTATTATTATCCAATCAGAATGTTCCTCATAGCTGCCGTATAGTGCAAATATATGGTATGAGTCAATGTACAGGTTAGGTTAGGTTAGGCTACCTGTAAATGCACGGGCTAAAAATAGTAAGGCGTCATCATGCGTGGTAGCGATACCATGAGTAGGTATGCTAATTGGGGAAAAAAAAGAAAAAAATTCACATAAAGATCAGCTGATTATGAAAATAAGAAACGCCCAACGAAGTTTAGGCTATCGTGCGTCACCCATCGCTCTGTATAGAAAAGCCCTAGAATATTTACTTGACTGTTGGCAACAATTCTTCGGAATGGAATATTATCAAAGGAGCAACATGGGTTCCAAAAAGAGAAATCAACCAAGTCAGCTATTACGTCTCTGGTTGAGGACATAATAGATATGATGGATATGGGTGAAAAGGCAGTGGGAGTTTTCCTGGATTTAAGCAAAGCATTCGATTGTGTAGATCATTCAATCTTGTTGAGAAAGTTGGAATTTGTAGGAATAAGGGATGCTGAGCTTGAATGGTTTAGATCTTAACTTGTAGGTAGAACGCAATGTGTCGAGATAACAAGAGAGGAAAATGGGAAAATAATTAACTATAGATCAAATAAAGTTCTAGTCAAGACAGGGGTACCACAGGGTTCTATCCTTGGGCCAGTATTATTTCTGTAATATGTAAACGATTTACCACATGTAATATCAAGTGGTAATGTATGCTGACGGCACATCCTACATTTGTAGTGCACAAGATGAGGATCTTTTAGAAATAGACACTTTCATAAATATACATTCCATAGCTCAGTTCCTTAACCAACTCAAACTTAAAATAAACGAATCAAAAACACAGTGTCTACAGTTTAAACATAGAAATAACTACAGAGAGACAAGAAATATAAATGTTCAAATCAATTATATTAATGTTGAGCAACCTCCTTTTGTTAAATTTCTAGGGGTTTTACTAGACCAGAACTTGTCCTGGGATTACTATATTGATCAGTTGTGTAATAGAATTTCCTCGGGGGTTTTTGCGCTCAGGCAGATTGTTAGATTGAATGATATTAAACTGACAATGGCAGTCTATCATTCACTTATAATGTCTCATGTTCGTTATGCTATTTTGGTGTGGGGTAGTTCCTGTCAGAATCTAGAAAGAGTTTTCAAGTTGCAAAAAAAAGCCGTGAGGGCAATACAAGGTATTAAGCCACTTGAATCTTGCAGAAGCTATTTTAAAGACATGGGCATTCTCACTGTTCCCTCTCTGTACATTTTTGAGGTGATAATGTTTTCTAAAAATAAAGTCTTGACAAGAAACTGTGATACCCATAATTACAATACTAGAAATAGAAAAAATTATACTTCTTTATACCATAGGACGGCTCTATTTGAGAGGAAACCAACGTACATGGGACTTAAATTCAGCAGTAGGCTGCCATCACATTTAAAAAAATGTGACGATTTAGTGATTTTCAAGAAGGAATTAAAAACTTTTCTAATAAATAGAGTTGATTACACCACTCAAGAGTATTTGAACGAGGAAGGGTCGAGTTGAGAGTGGGTTTTACTTAAGTGTTTTAATGTAAGTTCTATGCTAATTGTGATTTTTATATTTTTGACAATTCCTATACTCTGTACAGAGTTTCCAGGAAGATAGAACAAACAAACAAACAAACTGCTTGTAAATGATTGGCCAGCCCTGAAATCAGCAAGAAACCGCGGGTAAGTTCAGAGTCCAACAGCCATGAAAACCACTATTGTTGATTTTTTATGATATGATAAATTAATAATAAGTGAATTTGACCAAAAACAAAAAAAAAACTAAAAATATTATCACAATGATTATCAAGATGAAAATCTTAAATAAATTTGTATCCAAAAGCCAATTCAGTATTTACAAATAATCAACACTTGGCCAACTCTCTTCTATATACTTTTTACGTGATTAACCTAACTAAGTTCCAAAGTTCAACATAATGCAAAGTATTGGAAAATGCACTAAAATTTAAAACTTTAGCATAACAATTAGTCAACAAAACATTAGTTTTGCACACAATATGAAAACATCATAACAATGATCTGTTCTCTGCTGTAGTCACTTACTGGTGTTTGGGACCCCACCTAAAACTGTAGGTCCAACTCATCAATCACCATCATCCAATTCATTACCCAAGCACAGGTATCAGACCTATGTGGGATTCATCCTCCGAAAAAAAATAATATGTGACATGCAAGTAGTATTCCAGTTTTACATGGTTTGCTTCCAAGGTTGATAAAAACTAAAAGTTGTGATTTTTTCGAGGCAAATAATTTGTAATTTGTACTCCATAGGCGGAGTTTCACATCTTCACTGAATGACTATTTAAAAAAAAAAAAACTATATTATATTATTTAAATTGCATGGATAAGTTTATTGTAAGCACAATGCATATTATGTTATACAATAAACCGTATAATATGCAACACGTTTAAATTAAAAAATGTCAACATTTTCTTTCAGTGCTGCGACAAGAAACGCTGAGAAAACCCATATCTATCAATAGTTAACCAATTAAGACATTTTTGACACACACAATCATTTTTCTTGCTTCCATTGGATCAATTACATCAATCACCATCATCCAACTCATTACCAACGCACAGGTCTCAGACCTATGTGGGCTTCATCCTTCAAAAAAATTAAAATAAAATAAAAAAACTACACAGGATTTTTTAGCAAGTTAGTTAACTTCAAGAAAACGTAGGTCTATTGAAAAAGTATATAGTCTTTATGAGCGGATTATATCTCAGGAACTGATTGTTATAAATAAAATAAAATTCTTTCTTTCTATTGTTGGAAAAGTTCATTCAAACATGGATCCAGAAATGTGATGAAGATGGACTCAACAGTGATGAAGATGTGAGGAAATTCCAGCTAACCCAATAAGTTTCATCATTTTTTATCTTCCATAAAGTTACTGATTTGGTAAATAAAAATGATACATACATTGAAAAAGTCCTAAATATTAGTAAGAGAGTCAAAAAATACCATTAGAACCTTTAGGTAAGAAAACTTCACTTATTTTCAGAAGGAACTAAAATCTTAAATTATGTATTTGTACTGTGCTTTTCCATTAGATAGAATTGAATTAAAACAATACTCTTTTGATTTTAAAGATGACTTACAATTAAATCGTGTACAATCTTTATTGTACACTATAGATATAACCATTTTTACACTCACTAGAAAAAAAATAGCAGTCGAATCGAAATGTTCAATTTTATGAGGAATAGAATATTAAAAACCTTTTCCAGAATGTTCTTCAGGAATTCAGAGACATAAGAAATAATCTTAAAGGTTGTTGGCCGGTTGCACAAAACCCAATTAAATTTAATCCCCGTAGAATGGCGTCGTTCAACGGAGATTAAAATTAATGGAGAAAATTTAGTTGCACAAAGCACAATTACAAGCGATAACGCCGATTAGGCTAACCGGGGTAAGAGATACTTAACTGGCCATTCACTGAGAATTACATTTCACGAACAAGTTACATTCTAAGGTTATGTTTATTGTACCAGAACACGGAACTGCAAATTAGGTCGTAGGTGTTGAAAACCTTTCAAAATGAATAAAATCTATTAACAATATAACAATGTTGATATAGTTGAATAATGATTCAAATAATTCAGAATGAATTGATTCTAATTAATCTTTTTTCTCAACTTCAGAATCAGCAGTCAATCAAATTACAGTGTTGCCAGATTGTGCCCATTCGGTTAACGAAAAATAACTACAGTAGAACCCCTCATATCCGGCCTCGGTTTTGCCGGTCCTCGGTTTATCCGGCCACTTCTTGGAAGTGGCCATAACGTTATGTTAATCAAAAAGTGGAGGCCTTCAGAAAACCAAGTGAAAAGAAAGTTTAGCAGAAAATTACAAACTATTTTAAGGCCTAATAATCTACAAAGCCTTATTGTGAGTGATTTTTACCTCCATCTTTATTCAACATAAATTTATGTTATCTGAATTCATAATATTTTTATGTTATTACTTAACTAAGTTTTCCTATAAATAAATTTTCTATTTGTTTCACAAACATGTGTATTTTTCTAAAAACTAATCCCAAAAGATATTTTAACACTAATTTTGACAACATTATTAACAGGTATAAATTATTAATGAATAATAAGACGAAATTGTCACAACCACATTTATTAATAAATGTGGTTGTGACAATTTATCAATAAATGTGGTTGTGAAAATTTCGTCTTATTATTCATTATGGATGCCTTCCACAATATCACCTTTGCCATTACTAAGAAAGGTATAAATTATTATCGTTTTCATAAAAGGTTGATTAATCCAGCCAAATCGTTATCTCATGGTGGCCTGATTTGAGGAGTTCTACTGTAATGGATATTTGTGCAACAGAAATAAAGCTTTTACACTTACGACAGTTAGTTAACTGACATTAAACTCTTTATTTAATTGGCTTTCGTGCAACCTGACTACCTTGATTTACCACACTTAAAAATAGGATTGCACATAAATTAGAACACCTGATAAAGATTCTAAAAGAGCTGTTATTTTTAGTCATGGTGAGATAAAACCTAGTGATGTTCAATGAACAGACGTTGCATATTTTTCAGTCTCTAACAGTTAGTGGAAGGATAGAGGATAGGTTTTACAATGCAGAAGGCTTATCAATAATGGTAACTCCAGCATAGCTGCGTCCTATGCTCATTGTGGAAGAGAGCATTGCCCATGAGTCAGTTTTCGGATTGTAGACCTCAACTGAAGCGAGATTCGACGAGCCGTCATCTCCACCAACTACGTACAGCAAACCACTCAATGCAACCACTCCTGTAAAATAAGCATTTTAAAATACATTTTCTTCCAAAATACAATACATAAGCAACAATAAAATAGAATATTGTTACGGGTTCTAATAGCTAAAATAAGGCTGGCAACAATAAAGTTCACACTTGCACTTTATTTACACAAATTAGTCTATTTACACAAATTAATTGCAAGTTCAATTAATGAAATAAAAACAGATCATCAAATGACAAGCTAATAGCTATTTTCAGTAATTATTTACAAGAATGAATGAATAAGTAATTTCAGGCTGATCAATAACAAAAGAAACTAGAGTCCAATAAACTGTACAATAATGTAGAAAGAAATGACAAAAAGAGCCACTAATCACTTACAAAACACAGTCCAATTCGTTATTTGACAGTCCCAAATAATATCACTTAACACAACGTCTTTAAACTATTAGTAAGCGGCATAAACAGTAAACACTTGTCTCTGCACTTGACACCGTCTAAAGACTGAATAAAGCACTGTTTACTCCACTGGCACGAGATCTGTAATACAATCTGTCACACACAGGTTTGAGAACTAACTGTCACGTAAGCTTTTGTACAACTGATTAACTGGTTCAAGTGGACTTCCTTTATATAGCTTTTGTAGTTGTACGTAGTTGTATAATTCCAAGAATTGGAGCTCACTAGACGCTTCGAGAATCTTCAAGAGACACGATCTCGATCGTTTCAGAAATCCGGAGAAATCAATAGATCTCTCGAGAAATCAATTGAGTGAGAGAGTTGCAGACCTGAACAATAAGAATGACAAAGACATCTAAGGAGAGAGAATTAGAAGATCGGATGAAGATGTAGAAGTCACGTCCAACCATGAAAACAATAGAATGATTTCAATAGAACAAGCACGTGACAAATTGCTTGTTTGCTCTTGTAACAATATAGAAGTGCTTTATTCATCAACAATAAATGTAAAACAGAATATCCAGAATAATACATACACCATACGGTTTGATCTAAAACCATCAGCCAGACAAAAAAAAAACAATATTTAAAATTACAATATTTTCACAGGCTGATGCCTATGTGGGGGACTTTCTTCTAAGTTTGTGCCTTTAAGTTAAGCGCCTTTGTTACTGTTTTCGTGAAGGAAATAAATAAAGTTATTAATCATTCAATTAATTTCGCTTACACTATAATCAGCTATCACATCAATCAAACCACATTTGATTGTTTGGTTTGTATCTAATTACAAATGTCTATTACGATAGGATTCTAACGACAGGTAAGTTTATAATGTTGAAGTAAGTTATTACCTACATCTTAGAAAATTATCATGTTGAATTCGAAATCAGAATACACGGTTCATATCTATTTCAATGATGTTAAAGGTATTGAAATATTACCAAATATCAATTCATCAGGTTATATCAGTAGTGTTGTACTAATAAGAATTTAAACATAGTATTTGGAGTATTTAAACATAATTAAAATATAATAATAATAATAAGCGTATAGCTTTTAATGGTGGGGAGACCCTTACGGGTAGTTCCACCTCGCCGTTTGTGCCATGTTACGGGGAACATGGTGGATATACTATTTTAGGTGGGTTCCGAACCACCGGGTAAGTGATAATAAAGCTTGTAACATCAAGTCATTGAAGCACGGTCACCCATCCAAGCGCAGTCTTGAGCGGTCGTGACTGAACATCACGACCACTTGAACACCACGCTCACCGCATGACCAATCACCACCCCAATTAAAATATAACCACCATACAATGGAAAATTAAATTTAAGCACCATAAGATGACGTCAGCTTATGGAGCTCAATAGCACAGATTAAACAATGTCAATAGGTAAGTCGCTGCACTAGCTCTGTTAAATGACGTCATCTTATGGTGGTCAAATTTAATTTTCTTTCATGCAACTGGCTAAATGGGTTCAAAATTTGAAAATTCCCCAGGAGAGGACCCCGGACCCCCGTCTTACAAGGCTTTCATACCCCCCCCCCCCCCCCGTCTTTCAGCCACCCCTCCCCAAAATGTTTTCCTGGGTATAGCCTTAGAATAGTCTAACTACAGAGGTAGAAAAAACTACCATGCAGCACACTACGGCATGCGCGGTGACGTCCGTAGTGCGTAGTGCGCAACACAAAAAACTGCGAAGCTAGAAAAACCCATCTCAAATCAAATTTTATTGCATACCATAAAAATACAATTCAAATAATAATAAACACAAGCACTTCAACAATAAATAAAAACTGTATGTTAATATAATATTTTGAAGATTAACATGTGTGAGTACAGTGAAATAAATGTATCATAGATAAAACAATATTTATTTATAATAATATTTGGGTGCGCGACTAGCGTAAGTTGAACTTGTGTGCTAGCCGCGAGTTCTCTCAGTACACAATAATTATAAGCAATTCAGCAAGAAATATAGAAAAAAATTTATGAAAAAAAGAAAATTTAAAAGTTATGAAAATAAGTTATACCAAGGGAATGTAAAAATCCAAACAGATGCAGATCCATAGAGAGGCCAATCTCAATTTACCTTATTAATTGTTTGAAGTCCAATTCGATTTGGACGTTGTCTAGTAATCCTATTATTATGCATTAATAACATTATTGTATACCTTCTTAAATGTTTGAAGTCTAATTTGATTCCTTGTATGTCTAGCAACCCTATAATTATGTATTAATAAATGACCGGTCGGTCGCACCATCTATATCTAGTTCTCTACTTTAAGTAAGAATTTGCATACCATCCCACACAGGCTAGGCCTCGGGATGTTTTTCTTTTATTCATCTAAGGAAAAGAATCTTGTCCTTATTACGATTTTTAGTTTGTTTTTTTTATGTATTATGTAGCGTGTTTTTTTTATATAGCAGAGTTTTATGTGTTATCTATATGGTATATAGATCTTTTTCATTGTGATAAGAGACTGTTTTTCTGTTTATTGTAAATTGTTGTGGATGAATAAAATTTATTTCATTTCATTTCATTTCAAGTGATATTGTGTTAAATAACTAAAACCTATTATAAAGTTTGAATAATAATACAATTCCAATTTGACAGTTTATATTCAAATATAAAATTTTCAACTAGGGTACAGATGAGGTAATACAGAAGAAATGAGGTACATCATTTTCAAAACTGTAAAAAAAATATATTTTTGCAGGCACCAATAAGATATGATTATTGATTAATTTTTGATTATCGAGACTTATTGGTACAAGAGATAATGGCACATAATTTGAAAAAAGCGTAAATAGACAGCCCGCTTGATATCTTATTAAATCAGTGGTTCCCAAACGTTTTTGCCTCATGGACCCCTTGCCATGATTTTTGGTTTTAGGTGGACCCCCTGCATAAATGTCATTAATTTTTATTAACTATAAGTTGAAATGTGTTTTTAAAGCTGATGAAGTAGGTTTACTACTGCTCACAGTAACCAATTCAAATTGTGATGAAGAAAACATTAAAAAGCACATGAACTTGGTAAATTTTTGTAATATAGTCTAATTTGAATTGAAATAATCAAATAGTATGACATATTGTTTTTGGTTATAGTGAAATTCTTTTTTATGGAACTATAGAAGTATAACGGCCGGTATTTTATTATCAATATTGTGTCCTTTGTAGTGCAACATTCGCATCTATTAAAATCAGCAAGGCTGCTCAATGTGGGCAAACACGACACTCATTGTTAATAAAATATGATAGAGAGAGAATTGAGGAGAGGAGGTGGAAAATAATATCAATGAATTTAATTCACCTTATTTTAGAATATTGCATCAAATTTGTGACAAAAGGGCTATACAGATACAGTAATCAGTAGCGTAGCTAAAATCTTTTAATGGGGGGCTTATTGGAGATTTGGGGGCCCCCGGGTGGTCTTAGGGGTATGGAATACCCCCTAGGGTGGGGGTGGCCCGGGGATCCTCCCCCAGAAAAATTTTAATAAGTAGTCCCTCTAACGTCGTTCCTTAGAGATTCTACTCATGTCTAGAAAAGCATTAAGTTAATCCATTTATTTTAGTCCACATTATGGGGAAATTTTTGAATTTTCGATGCTGAGAGCTTGATTTTGAGACTCAAAATCAGTAATTTTATACGAGTAGCCATTAAAATAGAGTTTATAAATTGGGTAAAGTGAAAGCTTAAATTCGATAAATAACTGCGTTTATGAATCGTTTGCCTAAGAACTTGAACCCACTTTTCGTTTATTGTTAGTTAATTGATTAGTTGTGAACAAATTTTAATGTATAAAATCTAAAAAATACTGCTTTAATAAAGCCAATTTAACAAGTTATAGTGGTTTCAAATTATTATTACAATCATGGCCACCCAGAGACATTTTAGTGTCCCGGGACAGAGCTGAGGCTGGAGGCTCATTTACACCTTCATCCTAAACACCAATTTTCAATTAATGACTGGATTTCCCAACTAGCATTACTATGCTAGTTAGTCTTTAAGCTATGCCTAGTTGCCTTCTGTACTCAAAAAATCTGTGTAACTAATTTGAATTTTTTCTTCTATTTAAAGATAAAATTCGAATGTAAGCCAACTGATAACCATTCGTCGAAAAAGCTGTGGAAGCTAGGGAAAAGGGTACTGAGTGGCACCAAAGAGAGCAATAAACTTCTCTTCAATTTTTGTGTAATCTATTGAACTATTCACTAATATTGGAATACCGGTATATAAAATGTGTAAAATTATAAAAATTATGACTTTGAATGGAACGTGGTTCAACTTGCAAAGAGCGAATGAATTAATAACACATCCAATTCCAAACTTTAACTTATAGTAATTTTGTAGTTACATGAATAGATGGTGACAGAACCTCAAAACATTGGGGATTCTGAAACAATTGTTCTCAAATTCTTGAAAGTGCAACTTGCAGCTTTTTTTTATGGCTATCAACCCTCATATTATTAAATTTGTTGATTTATTCATGGCGTGACAAATTTCACGATCACAATAAAACTCTTTGGGGTATCAGATCTGAACAGTAACAGAAATCAGCATTTGAAGCCCTGCAAAAATATTAAGAGTCCTTTTCACCTTTCAAGCCTACTGTATCAACTTCATTCAAGTGGTCTGGGGAAATTCAAACCCATGTTTGGGGGCTCCAAAAATACTGGTACACACCAGCATCGTGGAGTCTTTGAAGGCCCAAAACGAGGCAATTAGGGGACTCTTATGTATAAACGTTGAAATTTGAAAATATTCTAGGTACAGCTTACTTGAATCTCTTACTTCGCATGACTATACTGGCAATAAAAACGGGCCCGTAGGGCCCGCGGCCTCTAGGGTGTTAGGCTTCTAAGGGGCCTCTAGAGGTCCAAACTGGAAAAAGAGGCCCTGGAGGCCCTTAGCTGTACAATTTGGGTCCCTTATTTTATTTTTGTTTTATCACTTGCTTACATTAATTGTAAAATGATGTGGCCCATTGACGTTGAGGCCCAAGGAAACTTGCCTTGTTCGCCTCATCCCCTCTATAGCTTTAATTAGAGTATTTTTTAAATTTAGAGTTAAGTTTAAGAGTATTAAAATTATAAATTTTTCTAGCTGCAACATTATTTAAGCTACTTTTCACAGCTACTTTTTTCACCTCCAGTAACCGATATTATCGTATTTTTATTGATGCCTCCCTACTCATTTTTGGGGCCTCTTTCACAGGCTAAAGGGGGGGTTGTAACCTGGTACCCCCCTCCGTCGCTATGACAATAATGGAGTGTTCTAACAAGAATATTAAAAATTGCCTCCAAAAAAGTTAAACAAAAGATAAGAACAAATTTATTAGAATTGAATAGACTACTAAGATTCCTAGTTCGATTTAAAATTATCAAATACTTAGAGTAATAAAAGCAAGCTTATTAGAGCTTATTAGAAGTTCTTGTAAACGTGGAAAATAAAAACTAAACACTAATACTATAGCTAGAATTTATTTTCGAAATAAATGTAATTTATTGTGCACAGATTTGTTTTCCATCAGAATAATTTTGAACAATTATTAATTGAATAAGCAAGAGCCTGCTAGAATTTTAAAGAAAAACATTTGATAATTTAAAGACATTATAGGCTCCTTTTCCTCATAATAATAAACCTGAAATAACTTGAATAGTTTGGTACGTACCTAAGTTGTTGAGTGACCTACCAATAAACGTTCCTTTTTGAAATATGATGGAATATCATTCAAATATAAATACGAGGCTCCTTTTGTTTATAACTTTAAAATATATGAGGCGACTTTTGCTTATAACAATATTGTTGAAAATAGCTTGAAATTTTAAGTACCTGACTTGTTTAGTGGCCTGCCAGTAAATGTTAATAGTTTTAAAATATAATAGAAGATAATTGAAGGGTTTGGTGCTTGTTTTGCTCATAATAATACAACTAAAAACGGAAATTTATATTTGGTAAACCTGAGCTGTTTACTCTCCAACCAGTGAAGGCTTATAATTTTCTAATATAAGAAAACTAAGTATGAATTCTCTGATTTGAAAATGTTTCCTTAGAAAGCGCTATTATTTCAAATATATATAATGCTTGCATGTACGTATAACTATAACAGTATTATACAATTACATAAGTAGCCTACTGGTACTCTGAGATGTTTTCCATTACAAAAAACACAAAAACTTGATGAACAATCTAATATAAAAAATTACACTGTATTCCTATTTAAATTATGATTTTTATGCACATATACTTGAGATATTAGAGGGATGCATTTCACTTCTAGGCTGATGAAGATTCTGCTTGCATACCTCCAGTATCTCCAGTATAAGTGAGTAAAAATCCTAATTCACTTAGAAATACAGTGTCAGTTTTGATATTAGATTGAACATAGCATATACCACGCCCCGATCCAAAGAGATCGCTATTATGGACCCCCATTAACATTTCATGGACCCCCAATTTTATTTTTCACTGACATGGACCCCCTGGTAGGTCCCATGGACCACTTTGGGAACCACTGTATTAAATGATTGGCGATTCTAACCTGCATTTCGCCTGCACAGAGTCATGTCAGACACTGGTGTCCACAATTTCGTTTCAGGATTGTAGGCCTCAACGCTTTTCCTCACCAGTGGTCCATCGTGTCCTCCAACCGCGTAAAGAATCCCATCTAGAACTCCAACACCTGAGGAAATAAAAAAACAAATCTCATATATTGACAATAACAAAAAACACTTTTTTGTTTATTAATTTTTCGACAATCTACCACGTGCTATCTTGAATCTCACGAACGAATTAATTTTGAGAATTAATTTGCTATCAATGAGAAATAGAAGATGTGATTACATTGCGTTGGATGATGGCCACATGAGTCTGTCTTCTGCGTGGGTAATTTTTTTTTTTTTTTGTTTTTTGTAGATTACGTCTTGGAGACTCCAGTTAAGGAGTATAAGACAAGTCAGATCAACAATATTATACACTAGATATCATAATTACTTCAATTAGTTGTGGTGAGGCTTAATTTTGATGTGAAAGGAACTCTTGTACACTATAAAAAGCTTTATCAACTAAATATTTCTTCAATTGTTTTTTAAATATTTCTATATTTTCAAGACTCTTCAAAAACTGCGGTAGCTTGTTGTAGAATTTCCTACCAATATAACTAGGTTTTTGTTTGAATAAGCTACTATTGTGACTCACCAAGTGATAATCTCCTCGGCTTCTTGTATTATAATCATTTAAATCAAGATTTTGGTTAATATCATTCGTTTTTACATATAAAGTAGCTTCATACACATATAAGCAGGGTACAGTTAGGAGACCAAGTCTCTTGAACAACGGCCTACATGAATCTAATCTATTTACTCTTTCTATACACCTAACCGCTTTCTAATGAGGTGGATGATGAGAGACATCCATGTCTGAACGAGATTCGAACTCAAAATTGCAGGAATACAAAGCCAGTCTTATCTAATCACAGACAAACGCTACAACTAACTATCATGGTGGAAATACAGCTTTTAATAACCTCTTATATTGTGACTGTATTAGTGAGACTTCCTTTACATTTTATAGAAGTGGACAAAATACTCATTGCTATTATTCTAATACTGTTATTCTATTATTCTAAGCAGCATCCGCGACTGGCCTTTCTTTTATGAATGATTTTCTGAATGACAGGAACCTCCTTTTAAATGGTAGGAAGTCAGTCGTAATTGCATTTTCGACGAATCAAAGGAAAAATGAATCTGTGATGTTTTCCATGACGAAATACTTAATGAACAATCTAATATTAAAACTGACACTGTATTTCACTTTTAAATAATGTTTTACTCACATATATTGGAGATGCTTGAGGAATGCATTTCACTTTCTGAAAAGAAGCTTCGTCATATGTGAGTAAAACATTATTTAAAAGTGAAATACAGTGTCAGTTTTAATATTAGATTGAAAAATGAATCATGTCCAGATGTCTTTATTGACAATGAATTGCTAGAAAGGGTAAATAGTACACGATTCCTGGGTCTAGAGATTGATAGTAATTTGTCATGGAATAGTCATGTTTCTCAGGTAGTGAAAAAAATCTCCCCTGGGCTGTATGCTCTAAGACAAATGTCGAATAAATGCAGCCCTCAAACTATGAAGACGCTCTACCACTCACTAATACACTCCCATTTGGCCTATGGTCTTTGCATTTATGGTAGCACAACCAAGAGCAATCTTGATAGAATTCTCATACAGCAAAAGAGGGCTCTAAGAATAATATTGAATCTGAAAAGAATGGACTCCGTAAAGCTAGTTTTTTCACAGCTCGGCATTCTCACAATTTATGGTCAATATGTATTTGACGTTATTATGCATATTAGGAATTACTCTGTAGAAGAATTAAGAAATGAGACTCATGGCTATAATACCAGATTTGGGAGAATTACGGAAAGACACAGGTTGGAATTTTTCAAGAAAAGGACGCATTACATGGGAAGGAAATATTTCACAATGCTGCCTCTAGAATTGCAATCAATAGAGGATATTAAAAAATTAAGAATAAAGCTCAAGGAATATCTGGTATCATTATCTCTCAAGAGTTTACAGATCTGACTGAAGGTTTATGACTGTTCTTTATTACCTTTTATGTTTTTTTTAAATTTATATAAATATTGACACTGTTCTCAATGTATCTGTACATGATTATGAATAAAGATGTTTTCAATTCAATTCAATTCGACTGTGACTGATTAGTGCGTGTTGTGGATAATTTGTGTAAATAAAGTGCGAGTGTTAATTTAAAGTGTTGCCAGCATTATTTTAGAAATAGAAGCCGTAACAATATTACGCTAATTACCTGCGCCGCTCCTCCTAGCGGACATTTCAGACACGGCCGTCCACGTGTCTGACTCTGGAGAATAACACTCAACTGAACTTAGACAATGTCGCGATGCTCCATCGTAGCCACCAACCTACAAAATACACACATTAGAAACTTGCATAATTATTTGCAATATTCTACTGAAACCTGTTATACTTGGAACAAACATATGATAGATAATGAATTTTATTTTTTGACCACATAGGTCTTAGACCTGTGCGTGGGTAATGAGTTGGATGATGGTGATTGATCAGTTGGACCTACAGTTTTAGGTGGGTTCCGAACCACCCGCAAGTGATTTTACAGCAGAGAACAGTGTCATTTTTGCTGGCCAATCTAATCGGTCACCGTTACAAACAGGTCCTACGAGAACGCAGCTTATCTCTATCTGATTGAACAGATACCTGCTACGGCTCGCGGCTATCACTTCCCACAAATAGTAAGTAAACATTAATTTCTTCAGAATGTGAAATTATAATCAAAAGAGGATAGCCTTAAATCTTGCACAAGTTTAAAGTTAAGCGACCTGAGCAGATTTCATCTATAAAGAACGCATGATGATATTATATTAATTAATGTACATGTGAAATTGTGTTATTTTAACTGCTGTAACCACATAAATGTGTAACCGTGTGCCATGCATGTTATGGGCTGCGTAGATCAGGTAGAATGAAATGATTGATTACTCACTCAAAATATAATTGTATCTATATTTGAACATAATACAGTAAAGCCTGTGTAAGGCGGAACTCCACCGGACTGAAAAAAATTCCGGTTTGGCAGGTTTCCGGGTTAAACAGGGTGATCATACTGTAAAAAATTCCTAGGGACCGGATGAAACATTCCATTTCAGCAGGTTTCCGTCTTACAAGGGGTCCGTCTTGGACAGGTTTTACTGTAATTTAACATCTTACCTCTAACAGTTACCTCACAAAAAAAATATATTATTTTATTAAATTGACTTTAATACAAGTTATTAATTCATTAGAAATAAGGGGATTGGCAACTCGCTTGGCATATCTGAATATTTAAAATGTTAGAGCAAGATTGAGCAAAAAAGATGTTGACTAGTTATGGGGTTGGCCTATTCTTTAGCTCACGAATAAAATTGTAAACTTAACTATAAGGTATTACCTTTTGTGATGAGATGCCATGCAAGATGGAAGCTCCTGTTCCATCCTGCATCCAACAACACAAGACACCAACTCCTTGCTCACTACTCAACTACTGACCCATTGAAGTAACTTGACAATGCATTAATTAAATTTTGAAACAAAAATATTATGAGCATCCCAATGTCAAACACAAATGACTTCATATATGGCATTGAAATACTTCTGACCTAATCAACATCTATTGCTTCCTCAATGTCACAACGTGTTTTAAAATAAAACATTGTTCTGAAAATAATCCTTGAATCAGAGAAATAAAACTTATGCCTTACAAACTCAAACATTAGAACCAATGGTGACACTGCTCAAGTTTTTCATAAATCAAACCTATCCTCACCCACTTGATAAACGGATAACGATAATTTAATTTTACCCACAATTATATAAATTGAGACCCTCGAGTACCTTTTTGAAATGTATGTACATGTCCAACTTATGATGGAATCTCTCTGAAATTGATTCAACTTCGAAACAACAAAACTATACTCTTGTCATAAGATTTATACGGAAATATCTGTTATAGTAGCAAGTTTTTTTCTAATAATTTTGAAATAATGTGGAATTAAATTTTCGAAGAAAATAACATAAACAGACTTTATGATTAGACTCATGTAGAAAGGAAATTCAACGCCAATTTTAAATGAATGAGTCCTTGTAATTACAATAGATTAAAGTAATAAGTGGGAATATCCAATTTTCAACTTACAGCATACAATAAATTATTGACAACTCCCACACCAACACTGCTTCGCCGTGTCGACATGGACGCTATCATCCTCCATTCCTGCGTTTTAGGGTCAAATACTTCTGCTGAATTTAGTCCACTAGAGCCATCAAAGCCTCCCACCTGTAAACAAAATATACATAGATAATTGGAGTCCGGACTAACAATTTGTAAACAGATAGCAAAATATTAGGGTATATAAATGAGACAAATGTGTAATAGTTTACTTGTTCAATTCCGCAAATTAAATATTTGGTTATTGTTGTAGATATCCATTTTTTGTGAACTGCAATAGTAAATTATTATTATTTATATTTATTTTGCAAATAAAAGCTTTTGCGAATAGTAAATATTGGATCTTGAATAGAATAGTTGTTGAAGGTAGGGTGAATACTAAAGCGAAGTTACACGTTCAAAGATAAGGAACGCCATCTTGAATATATTTACAACATAAAATAAACATTGAAGAATAGAAAGAGACGTCAATAACATAGAAAACTAAATTCTTACTAGGTTCACTATTTTATTAGATTTTGCAAAAGAAATGCAAATAAAGCATAAGTGAAATCCCGGATTTTTAGGTGCTGATGATTTTTATTACGAAGTTACAGCTTCAAAACTTATCTCACGCATTCAAACTTTCATGATTCTATCATTTGATTCTAAAGATATGACTGTGTTGTTATTATTATTATTATTTTATTTCATCATGTGAAACTGTGTTATTTTCATGAGCACAGCTCTTACATTGTATGACATGATATATATGTCATGTGAATAATCATTTGGATATTCCAAACATAATTCAATATTTCAGTTTTTTGTTCCATCTAATAGGCCAAGATTGAATATGGTATTCGCCTTGGATAAAGTAAACACAGTTCACCATACGAATTGCTTCTTTCAAAGAACTGTGCGATTGTACAATAGATTTAATCCAGTTCAAGACCACTTCTCAGATAGTTTGTGCAGTTTTAGTATAAAATGTTTTCAAGCTCTGGAATTCTAGATGTTAACATCGTTTTGCAGACCATAAATTATATGTTTTCTTCTTTCCTCTTTCCTCTTCTTTCCTTCTATTTTGTTTCTAGCTGTTCTATTATTTCTTTGTTTAGAGTTAACAAATATTTAGGGTTATTTTTCTTTATACTGTTTTCATGTGATTTTCTAACAATTTTGGTATTTCATTGTTTTAAGTTAATTAATATTCAGTATTATTTTTCTTTATGCTTTTATTTCATGCCGTTCTCTTATTGTATGTATTTTGACTTATTTCTTTGTTAGCTTAGCGTTTAAATTTTTGATTTGTAATTTCCTTGTTTGTTTTTAGGCAATCTTATGAAAAAAAAAGAATATGGAACTATAACTTTTTCCGGGGCGACTTCAATGAGGTTTGTTTTGGCATTTTCTGTAAGCATGTATTGTTTGTAATTTTCAAGTATGTATTATAAATAAATAAATATATTTTTAATCCTAATCCATCAGTTATTAGATCACAACAGGTCAATAACTAAAAGCATAAAAAATTCAAATATTTCTCTTAGTGCCATTAGTTTCTTTAGATCGTTCATCAAAAAATGTCTGTTTGTGAGACTCACAGCGTAGATGCAGTTGTTTAGTACGGCGACACCGAGCGTTGAGCGGCGCGCCTCCATGCCGACACAGGACGACCACTGGTCGAGCGCCGGGTCGTAGACGTCGACGGTGCGCACGCGCAGTGACCCGTTGAATCCGCCGACGGCGTACACTTTGCCGGCGACGACGACGACGCCCGCACGACAGCGACGCGCCGGCATCTCGGCCGCACTCGACCACGTCTCGGCGCCCAGGTCGTAGCACTCCACGCTTCTGATCGCCTTCGGCGCCTGACCGCCCACCACTAACAACACCTGCACAAACAAACAATACTCACCAATTATATTTATTTATTTCACTTTGAATCTAGCACTTTGATTAGTTTCGGTTTCAGTTTGGTAGTTCTCTGAACTCTGATATTTTATAAATTATTAATATGTGAATTATTGTACTATAGACTATATAATTTTTTGTCTCTACATTTGTTATGCTAACTTTTTTGCTTCAATTGGCAGGATTGTGTCATTTGCAGATGATACGGCTATAATATTTTCCAGTACTGACTGGTTAAGCTTGTTTAGTGATGCCGAAAATGATATATTGATAATAAAGCAATGGCTTGACTTGAATACCATGAGTTTAAATGTAAATAAAACAAAATATATAACGTTTTCACCAAATTCCACTGGAAAACCGGACAATCACTTTAATTTAAAACTGCACTCCAATTGCTCTGACCACTCAAAATGTAATTGCCCAGAAATACAAAATGTCAACAATACAAAATATCTTGGAGTAATAATTGATGAAAACTTGAAGTGGCAACCACATATATCTTTTGTGTGTAAGAAACTTAATTATATATCTTATAAATTCTATAAACTTAACAAAATATTAAACATCAATAATTTAAGAACTGTATATCATGCTTTAGTAGAATCGGTGTTACAATATGGAGTAGTAAAATGGGGTGCAGCATTTGATGTACACATGAACAACCTTTTTATTGTGCAAAAAAATAT
Source organism: Conomelus anceps (assembly GCA_948455865.1). NCBI lineage: Eukaryota > Metazoa > Arthropoda > Insecta > Hemiptera > Delphacidae > Conomelus > Conomelus anceps. The sequence continues at coordinate 4,187,429 of OX418217.1, read as the reverse complement.
TATTAAAACTATTTTGAAAAAACCTAGATTATACCCCACACATCTAATTTTCCAGGAATTTGATGTATTTACAGTTGGACAACTCTACGTTAAAACCTTACTAAAATATTTAGTAAAAAATAAAAACAACTTTCCTAAATTGAATAAAATGTTATACAACTTCAGACCAAATGTAATAGAGAAATTTCAAATTTATCCTACAAAGTTAACTTTTATTAGAAGACAACTGATTTACACAAGCAGTAAATTGATAAATGCAATACCTTTTGATTTGGATTGCAAAATATCAAAGAAGAGCGTGTCAGAGTGGATTAAGAGTGAATATTTTTTCACTTTGAATCTAGCACTTTGATTGGTTTCGGGTTCAGTTTGGTAGTTCTCTGAACTCTGATATTTTAGAAATTATTAATATGTGAATTATTGTACTATAGACTATATAATTTTTTTGTCTCTACATTTGTTATGCTGACTTTTTCGCTTCAATTTTTTGTTATTTTTAAGAAATTTTTTTTTTAGCAACTCTCACCAGCGGGCAAAGAGCTATCTTTTTGCTGGTGATGCCTAGAATTAAAGACAAGTTCTTTTTTCTTTTCTTGAAAATATATATGTATGTATATGTGTATTATATTATATACTTTTTAGTTTTTTAGTTTTCACGTGTATGTATATGTATATGTAAATTGTTTCTTTCTTTTTGGCAATAAATGAATTGAATTGAATTGAAATTTTTTGTTATTTTTAAGATAAATTTTATATTATGCAACTCTCACCAGTGGGCAGAGATTTATCTTTTTGCTGGTGATGCCTAGAATTAAAGACAATTTCTTTTTTCTTTTCTTGAAAAAAAAAAATATATATATGTTAATGTGTATTATATTATATACTTTTTAGTTTTTTCTTTTTCATGAGCATAATATGTATCTGTAAATTGTTTCTTTCTTTTTGGCAATAAATGAATTGAATTGAAATTTGACACCCACATAAATAACTTATTCATTACCCTAAAATATATTATTAAAACAATATTAAATAAACCTAGGCTTTATCAAACTAATTTATTATTTCAAGAATTTAATGTAATGACTGTCAGACAGCTTTACATAAGTTTAGCAAAATATATAAAAAAATGTATAAAAACAATAATTAATAGAACTCAATACAACTTTAGACCAAATATAACCTACAAATACGAAGTTTATCAAACGAAATTGAGTGTAGTTAGAAGGCAGTTAATTTATATATGCAGCAAGTTTATAAATATATTACCTTTCAATCTGGAAAATAAAATTAGTAATAAAACAATTAATGACTGGATAACGGACAACTATTTCCTTTCAATAGAAAATATAATTTAAGGATAAAAGTAATTTATGAAAACACAGCTTTTTCATAAGTTTAACCTCAGGAATGATACAATATTGAAGATTTTTTTATTTTTTCAACCGCAACGGTCACCAGCGGGCAAAGTTTTATTTTTGCTGATGATGCCATAAATGCTTAAAGAGATATTTATGTTTCTGTATTATTTATACTTTTAGTTTATATTTATGATTGTTATGTATTTAATTTCTTTCATATTTACCATTTATGATTGAGTTTGTATTTTTCATGGCGAAATAAAATAAATTTGAATTATTACAAATCACCCAATAATTACTAATGGATAATGAATACTCTTTTATATATTTTACTCTACTCAATGGATTTTTTACTCACATTAATATCTCTATATTTAATATCAAAACTGACACTGTATTTCAATTTAATATATTGTCTTTATTCACTTCTGAAAAGAAGTGAAATGCATCCCTATAGCATCTCCAATATAAGTGAGTAAAGACAATATATTGTTACGGGTTCTATGTTTAAAATAACGCTGGCAACACTTAAATTTATCACTGGCACTTAATTAACACAAATAATCCACAACTCACAATTTTCAGTAATGTTCTACACAAAATAGCAATCAAAAACAGATAAATCGATATTGTTCAACTGATAAAGGGTTTTCAATATTACTGTACAAAAATCAATCACTAAAAGTTAAAAGGCCGATCTAATATTAAATAATAACTGTAAAATAAACTGTCCAATAATATTAAAAAAGAATCGTCGAGAATGAACAATTAACTTACGTAGCACAAGTCCGTAATACAGTAATAGGTAAAAGAATTATCACTACAGACAACGAAAGTTCATTGGTTTGTAATAGCGCCAACGGGATTGCACTGTCTGTATTCAAGTAAACAGGAACTGTCACTACTGCCACTTATCGCATTCAAGATGGAATTACAACTGAACTGAACTGAACTCATTTACAAAAGTCTCTCTCTACTTATATAATTATCCATAATCGATATATATCTTGATTTTTCTATCAACTTCTACCGAATTCTAAAATAAACAATCATGGACCCTCGCACCTTCCACAATATTCGATAAGACTCCATTAATGTCTAATCAAACAACTAGAACATTCTACAAATTACCAAGTAAACACCATAAAAGTGTCAAAATAAGAGTAATTAATTGCTTAGAAGTAAACATTTACATAACAGATAACACCGAGAAACACTGTTCCTTCTTTCTCCCTCTCCATTTTCACTACAACATTATTTGAAATACAGTGCCAGTTTTGATATTAGATTGTTCATTAAGTATTTCGTCATGGAAAACATCGCATATCTCTATATTTACTAAATCATTAATACAGTGACAAAAACATGGAGAAAAGGATGTATAATGATTAATAAATTAAGAATTAATGATTGGTACGAATGTTACCTTAGGTAAACCAATCGGTTGGCGAGGCTTTGTTCTTGGCGTTTTGAAATGAGTCTTTTGGTCTCCTTTAAGTAGATGATATTTAAGTGCTTCAATAAGATAGTCTTTACCTGAAAGAAATAAAAAATATGATAACCAATTGATAAAATACAACATTTAAAAATCTATTGTAGAAAAAATAGCCTACTTTTAATAAGTTTTTTCATCAGTTGCAAGTTTAGTTTAAATACAATCACAGTATTTCAAATTGTGCTTAAAATTTTCAATAATGTCAATCAAGGTAAGCATGGAATTCATGCATTAAATGAATTCATTCAAAAATAATATCTTCTATAACAATTACGATAAAAATTATTTTTTCCTACAGAGACCCGAAAAAGTGCCCATTTTTGCACTAACTATATATAGCATGCAAAATAGTCTATTCCTGCACCAGTGCGGGAAAGTACTTTTCCGCACTCCAGATTTGCAACCTAACAACACAAAATAGTGAGCATGTAATACGCAGGTTCCCTATTCTACATTCAAAAATAGGTTGGCTACTCTGCTTCAGCTGTGAAATAGTTGTTGTAGTTGTTGTTGTTGTTGAAATCGATTTGATTCGAAAATAGGTTATGTGAGGAATTGTCAGGTTATGTATGTCCTGTTTTGTTCTGTTAATCACTTTATACATTACTGTAGGAAAAATTTAATGTGTAATACGAGTGCAAAATATTGTTTCTGCACTCGAGAAACTTTTTTCACTCGCCTTTCGCTCGTGAAAAAACTGCTTCTCTCGATGCAGAAAAACGCTATTTGCACTCTAGTTACACAAATAGCTATTAATATGAGTGCATAAATACCATAATTTATTTAAATTTCTTTGCTTTGAGATCTACCGAATCTCACATTTTAACTGTTCATCTAATAGGTAATTATCTTTTAAAGTACTCACATTTAAGATTTGCTTTCAGAAGAGGCTCCTCTTCAACCCTCTGCACAAGGTATTCTTGAGGAAGGAGAGGTAATCGGACATGCTCCATAAGCTCGGCAAGAAAGCTTTGCCGACCTTCAAGGTCATGATTCACCCAACTAATCACACACTCAAAAACCTATAAAAAATATAAATCGTTGTATTTACAAAATAAAACAACAAAAGTAGACAATAATAATAATAGCATAATGTTTTGAAACGACAGAGAGAAGAGAAAAATATTTCTTTTCTCTTTCTGCACTGTGTCAATAATAACTTCCGTTGAACGATAACAGGCACTTTTGTTTACTCCCCCTGCTCTTCCCCTCGCCTTACAGTCTTCGGGAATGTTCTAATAAACTATTTTCTATGTACATGGATTTTTATAGAATAATGTAGAAAAGGTAATGAATTTTCTAGCGCTTCCTGGAATGTCAAAAATACTTACATAAGCGAATGCTCGTGTAAACAGTTTTTTTCAGAGGATAAAGCCCACACAGGTCTGAGACCTGTGCGCGAGTAATGAGTTGGATGATGGTGATTGATGAGTTGGACCTACAGTTTTAGGTGGGTTCCGGAGTGGCCGTAGCCGAGTGGGTTAAGTGCTGGTTTGCTAGCCCAAAGGTCCCGGGTTCGATCCCAGTTCTGACCGAAAGTTTTTACCTCGGGCCACTCCCGTGTTTCGGAGGACACGTTAAGCTGTCGGTCCCGGCTGCCTAAAAACAGTCGTTAAGTCACGTCAAAGGCCCTGAACTTATTCAGGTAACTCTGACACCAGACCTGAGCCAGCCAGGTCACACGATATTATTATTATTATTATTAGGTGGGTTCCGAACCACCGGGAAATGATTTTACAGCAGAGAACAGTGTATTTTTTTACTGGCCAATCTAATCGGTCACCGTTACAAACAGGACCAATGAGAACGCAGCTTATCTCTATCTGATTGAACAGATAACTGCTACGGCTCGCGGCAGTTAGTTCATTATTAACTCGCGGCGTTAGTTCATTCATTGCTCAAACTTCGTTGACATGACAAGTGGCAGTTTCCTGTGACAACCAGTGCGAATCCAGTTCCCGTTAATACGGACCGTATAATCCAGTGAGTGTTATTACTGACTGTGTTATACGAATGTTTATCGTTTCAATGTCATAAACGATACTGAGTTGTTAGTTCATTATTATTGTGCATTACTATTATTGTGAGTTTATTATTGTTTATTACTATTATTGTGAGTTTATTATTGTTTATTATTGTTTATTACTATTATTGTGAGTTTATTATTGTTTATTACTATTATTGTGAGTTTATTATTCAGGCTTCTTTAACCGTTTATACAGTGACAGACTATGCTTCGTGAATGTTTCAACTGTTATGTTTTAGATGTTTCTTTCTGAATTATTGAACAGTTATTTGTTAAATATTTGATCGGCATATGAACAGTTGGTGATTACTTTTGGAACAGTAATATATCAAACTCATCATTAGCTGAACATTATTGATTTATTTGTTTCTGATTGATTTCATTTTTATGACATAACTGATTAGTGCGTGTTGAGAGTAATTGGTGTAAATAAAGTGCGAGTGTTAATTTCAAGTGTTGCCAGCATTATTTTAGAGATAGAACCCATAAAAATATTAATGCATGTAGGCAAACTACCTTCAAATCAAATTTATTCACACATCTTGAATACAGAAAATAAATAAATGAAATAATTTTTACAGTGAATATTCCCCACAAAGACAGAAGTATGAGTGTGGAGAATGAGTTCATATGAAAATGTAAGAATATGTTTTCAGTCTTCAATGATATTAAAACTATTTTTTATTACTTGGAGCTAATATTAATAATATTTGGAACTTTTGAGGATGTGACAGCCGTGAGCTGTAGCAGGAATTTCAATCAGGTTAGATAAGCGAAGCTCTACTGGGCCCACTTTTGTAAGGGTGACCGATTGGATTTTCCAGTAAAAAAGACTCTGCTCTCTGCTGTAAAATCACTTCCCGGTGGTTCGGAATCCACCTAAAACTGTAGGTCCTACTCACTCATCAGTCACCATCACCACGCACAGGTCTCAGACCGATGTGGGCTTCATGCTTAAAAAAAAAACCAAAGGGCCACAAACATACCTTTACCTATTTGCCTCAGGTTCACTCTTCCACAATTCTAGATTTCTACAATCAGTAGAGGCTACATCAATTTGAAAACTTAAATGCATTGATGAATAGGATTGCTAAATTTCCAATTACTACTTTAATGTATTTTGATATGTGAAATGAAGCAACCTCTAAAATAAACGGACATAACCTTTGAAACAAAAAAAGAATATTCCAGTTATATTTCATTATTAATAATTAATCAATATGATTGCATAGAAACACAAAAATGTAAATAAAAGAGCATTGAATTAACTATAAACAATTCATATGTATAAACTTGCTGTGCAGAACTAACCTTTTTTGAGTTGCGGCGAACGTTTTTTAAACTATGTCGTTCTTCCTCGGCGATGGTTGCAGACTGACTGGTTTTCTAGTATGTAAGGTCTGATGGCCGTAGGAAGGTAGTGGGAGGAGTGGATGTGGTGGGGGAAGTAGGTGTGGGGGAGGTGTTTTAGGAGGGGTTTGTGATGATGTTGACAAGGGTATGAGATTTGAAATTAAGTTGGTCATTGAGTATGAATTGAGGATGTGAAAAGGAATGTTTGTAAATTTCGGATTGTTCAAGTTTCAAACTTTCAATTCGAAATATACAAACATTCCATTTCACATCCTCAATTCATACTCAATGACCAACTTAATTTCAAATCTCATACGCTCTTCAACATCAACACAAACCCCTCCTAAAAACATCTACACCACACCTAATTCCCCCACCACATTTTTTCCCTTTTTTTCTGAGGATGAAGCCCACTTAGGTCTGAGACCTGTTTGTGGGTAATGAATTGGATGATGGGGATTGATGAGTTGGACCTACAGGTTCCGAACCACCGGGAAGTGATTTTACAGCAGAGAACAGTGTCTTTTTGCTGGCCAATCTAATCGGTCACCGTTACAAACAGGACCTACGAGAACGCAGCTTATCTCTAACTGATTGAACAGATACCTGCTACGCCTCGCGGCTATCACTTCCCTAATCACATCCATTCCTCCCACTACCTTCCTACGACCATCGGACTTTACGTACTAGAAAACCAGTCAGTCTGCTACCAAGCGCCGAAGAAGAACGACATAGTTCGGAACGCGTCTACCGCGACTCAAAAAATGTCAGTTCTGCACAGCAAGTTTATACATATGAATAGTTCTACTGCAGTTCACGAAAAATGGATATCCACAACAATAACTATAAACATTAGTCAACCAATGAAGAAATAAGCATGACAGTGCACAAGTAAAACAAGAACTTAATGTATAAACTCAAGCACAAAGAAAACTCACAATTGCGCAATACTTGAAAAATAATGTAATAACCTTTTCTTCCGATGGCACAGTCAAACGATCACTGCAAATGAGTTTTGAAACTTGATGATGTGACAAGGTGAGAAACTCTTCACATTCAACCACCTCACTGAAAAAATGCACATGTTTTTACTCAACAAAATGATCACAAACTAAAATTAATAAACTTTTGCTTCAGGAAACCGAAATTACTTCAAAGTCAATAGTGAAAAATTAATTCTAACTTTGAATAAAAATACTGGACTTTGATGTTTATCACATCCAATTCATTTTGACGTGACCTGGAGAAATTACTTAATTATTTATTCAACTGGACTAAATTCAAATGTGAGGAAACAACTATAGGCTTTACAGCCCAAAACTGCTTCCTCCAAAAGTAATCAACAAGAGAATCAACATCTTGTAGGTTATGTCCATGTCTTACTGAAAATTTTCACTTGAAAAAATAACTCAATTCTTTCTAACTGAAGAATATTAATAGAGAAATTAACTTGAAACGAAGCACAGAAAAACGTTCACATAGATTTCATAATATGAAATTTGTTGAAAACTTTTGAGTATAAAAAAGACAAGTTAATTGTTTATGATAACTGAATAATAAGGGATAGCCTTCAGTTCACAACAGATGGGCAGCTAACCAAACCTAACCTAACCTGGTTAACCATCTACTCAACCCAATTAGCCAGGTTAGGTTAGGTTTGGTTAGCTGCCCATCTGTTGTGAACTGAAGGCTATACAATAAAAAGCAACTAGCGTTACTTGAATTACTAAAGATGAAAGATCAATGAATTTTCATAAACTTGAATTGAAAAGAGAATTCATGAAAATATGGAGATTATTTGTAAGAAAGTGTAGCACATGAAGTACTGTATCAAGAGTTCATGAAAAATGATTAATGCCCGGTTTCTGAGTTGTTCATTAAGTTTAATGGATCATTAACTCACAGCTGGAGCAATGGGTTAACATTGCTCCAGCTGTGAGTTAATGATCCATTAAACTTAATGAACAACTCAGAAACCGGGCATAAGATGGTTAGATAATTAGTCATAATTAACTGAATTGGGCTTTTTTATTAGTAGTAAAATAAGGGGGTATTTATTTTTCCTATACTATTTAATTAAAGCTAGTAGGATGAAAAATCAAACAAACAAGAAAAATTTTAATTTGTAATAGGTGAGAAATAATGTCTATAACACACCTGATTGCTATAAAAGATACATACAGCTATTTCCATTTTTTTGGTTGCACCAATAATAATTTTATGTAAGTTACTTAGCCTAATATAGTTTATTTCCGTTTTACTCATATGTAAACCTTGATATGCAATCAATTGATGGAGCTCATTTTGACTGAAATGCACTAAAAGTGGTAAAATTTTTATTTTCTGGATTTTGAGGATGAGAAAATGTCTTCTCGTTAAGAAAATGTCGCCTAGGAATCCGCTGCTATCTGTTCCTTGATGATAATTGTTTATTTCCGAATTTATTATCTATCAATCATTCTTATACAGTATTATCTTCTATAATTTTATAATTTTTCTATGATACATTTTTCTATTTTTATTCTATAACCCTTTTTGTATCTAAAAGTACAATAATTTATAGCGAATTAATAATTCTAGTAAATTTTTATTTTGTTCTGCTAAATTTTAATTTTTACTGTTCATTTTTACTTTTACTGTAGAATCTATTTATTAAACAACCAATCCACCTCAAAAATTAAATAGGCGATTATAGCCTATAAATTTGATCAATAGACCTATTTTGGCTTCTCAGAACTCACCCCTACACACAGACGCATAGTCTTGTAGGGGTTTTCCAGTAACTATGTGCAAGTTTCATATTTTTTGTAACATGTATTTTTGTGGAATAAAGAATATATTTGATTTGAGAATAAATTGATGAAAAATCAAACAAACAAGAAAAATTTCATGTGTAATAGGCGAGAACTAACTGTCTGTCTTTACTTTAACACAATTGATTGCTATAAAAGAAATTTATTAAATTTATTTAGCATAAAGTTTGCTTCAATGTCCATAATCGGACAAAAGGTAAACGAAAATATAAACGATAAATGTTTTGACTTTTGATTTGAAATTTCAATTTATAGCTGTCTTCATTATTGAAGAACAGATAAAAAAGTAAAGAGATGTCCACAACTTACGGGAAGTGTTGTTCTATATAGGTTTCGGACGATGATAAAAGCTCAATACAGCCATGCAAATCTGCAAACGCTCTTATTCCAAGACAATTGGTCGGATGAAGTTGCGCCTGAAGGAAGTCACAGCACGCATCCCTCACATCAGTTAATTGTAGAAGGTTGGCTGCTGGCAGCAATACCTATTGGCATAAATTCAATAAATTGTGTTTTTTTTTCAAATAACTATGACTTCATTTCATCAACTTATTTGACCACTAAAACTTGAATATAATTCAATTAATGACGGTTCTAAAGAAATTCTTCAAGTTTGGCACGTATATTCGAAAGAATTCTATAGAAAATTACAATAATATAATAATTTTAAAAAACAATAGAAATCTACAATATCAACTTAACAATTCAATCAAGATTAAATCATTTCCCACAAATATACTAAACCTTAGCTTACCCACAAACTAATACTCTTTAACTTCAAGTTAAACTTTTCCCTAAATAATGAAAATGCATTCCATTATGTTGAACTTTTCAAAATTTGTATTAAACTAAAATTATTGTATACATTCTAATGATATATCTTTGGAACCTGACATCTCCACCCTATTACAGTCTTGTATTTTCCAATATCTTCTTGTATTTTCCAATATCTGCTTGTATTCTACAAAAATATATTGGCATATTGGATATTGGACCAGAATTTTCAACTGTACAGTACTTATGCTAACCCCCCCCCCCCCCCCCCCCCAAAAAAAAGAAGATTTTTCTACTATTTTATTGATCTACTTTTTATATTACTTTTCAGTATGTTTTATTTGCAACCTTAACATTTATCTGTAATAATTTATACCATAATAAGGTACTTATATCTCATGATAAGTTTTCTTCTCTTTTTATTATTCTATATTCTTTGCATGACTTTTACAGTATTTTTTCCATTTTCTGTCTTAAAAATGTATAAATGTACGGTATCTTTAATTTTAATGATTATACAGTTAAATGATTTTATGTAAACTGTGTTAAGGAAGCTTTTTTGGGCGTAGACCTGTAAGCTTCCATCTATGCTTTGTACTAAATAAATAAATATCAGAGTTCGATTAAATTTCTGTGACTCAATTAGGAAAAATAAGGATAAGTGGAAATATCGTAAACAAGAAACCAAAAATTATGTTCGTTCGTGTACACTGAACACTATCAACTACTTTATCTCTTCATCAATCGGAACAAAACATCACAAGTACATGATGAAACCCACAATTGATATTTTGGATAAGTGTGTATTACAGAATAAGATCCTGATTGAATCTAACAAGGTAAAAAAATTGCTTAAAATATGAAAACCTCATGTTACTGTTGTGAATGGGTTTTTTTAAGAATCAGGACACGGAGTAAAAAATAAGACAAGCCAAGTCAGATCAAAAATTATATACAACTAGTTGTTTACCCTTGCTTAGCAACGGGATGCTAAAATTAAACTTGTGATATACGGATGTCAACCGCTAATGCCAATATCATTTCAAAAAGGGGATTAGGAGCTGCAGTATCAATACGGAACAAATGTGTTGCTTTGGCTTTTGACTTGAAGATTTTTTTGCCTCATAGTGACGTATCAGCTGTTCTATGAGCTTCCTGCATCCACACATATTTTAAAACAGTAATAGTGCCCTAAGTGAAATTTGAACATTAACTTTGAAAAGACTGAAAGGAAAAGTTTTTATCAAAGAAAATAGAAATTCCTGGATTTTTTTGTTCCATGACGAACTGCGTTGTTAATATTAACTTTTCAAGTGAATTCAACGAAAATAGGAAGTTGGACTAAGGAATGAATGTCTTACACGGAAGTAGGGCAGAGTAAGAGTTCTGGCGCAGTTTAACGGTGGTTAACTAACCATGATTAAATTTTAACGGCCGTTAAATTTAACCTAACTTAATTTAACATAGGAAAACCTAATTTAACGGCCCAGTTGAATTTTAACGTCGGTTAAATTTTAACGGTGATTAAATTTTAACGGTGGTTAACTAACGATGGTTAAATTTTAAAGGTGATTAACTAACGAGGGTTAAATAAACAGACTGAAAATTTTCATATGAAATTAAATTTATGCAGCTCACCAAGGCGTTCCAATTGCATGTATCAAGCACTCCGATGAATAGAATAAAAAAAAAAAAATAAATAAAAAAATTAATTATCATTAATATTATCATGTAGTAGGGCAGGGTGACAGTTCCGTCTCAGTTTTTCTTTAACCTGAAATTTAAGGTTAAACCTGAAATTTAAGGTTAACCTAAGTCAACCCACCCAAACCTAACCTAACCTGAAATAGGTAAGTCAAAGTCAAATCAACGCAGTCTATCCGATCCCCAAAATTCCCATTTTCACGGGAGCTAAAAATCACGAAAAAATTTGAACTTTTTAACCCGTGAAGGGAATTTTAATTTGAAGACGCCATCTTGTTCAGCCTTCCAAGGCACCTCAAATTCATATATCAAATACAATTTTCCGATCACGATTAATTGAGGAAAAAATAATAATAAAATTTAACCTTAAATTTAAGGTTAAGCCAACTATCCAAACCTTTAACCTGAAATTTAAGGTTAACCTAAGTCAACCATCCAAACCTGAAATAGGTATAGCAACACCTTGCGGTATAGTTGTATAGCCAAATTCGAATCAACGCAATCTATCCGATCCCCAAAATTCCCATTTTCACAGGAGCTAAAAATCACGAAAAAATTTGAACCAAATCTGCTATTTTAACCCGTGAAGGGAATTTTAATTTGAAGACGCCATCTTGTTCAGCATTTTAAGGCATCCCAAATTCATGTATCAAACACCATTTTCCGATCACGATTAATTGAGGAAAAAATAATAATAAAATTTAACCTTAAATTTCAGGTTAACCTAAACCTAACCTGAAATAGGTATAGTTGTATAGCTGTATAGTTGTATAGTCAAATCAACGCAATCTATCCGATCCCCAAAATTCCCATTTTCACGGGAGCTAAAATTCATGAAAAAATTTAACGGCGGTTAAATTTTAACGGTGGTTAAATTTTAACGGTGGTTTTAACCCTAGTTTTAACGGTGGTTTTAATGGTGGTTATAACAGAAATTTTAGTGGTGATCAGACACCAACTCATTAGCCATCTTGTACTAGCTTTATTATCACTTACCCAGTGGTTCGGAACCCACCTAAAATAAAGTTTATTAGATGGTTCTTGTTCAAATTTCCAAGGCAATTCAATTTCATGTATCAATTGACATCCCATTTTTCCCTTTTTCTCTCATTTTTTCCCTTTTCTCTAATTTTTCCCCCTTTCTCTCATTTTTTCCCCTTTTCCACCCCAGTTTTTGGGTATAAATAGAGGTGCATAGACAGAAAATTCTCACTCCTTTGGATCGAAGGAGTTATGTTAGTTCAGGCTGAAAATAGTCAACGAGCTATACTCCCACCAGAGATTTCTGGCTCATCCACGGAGACTAGTCGCTTCCTATTTTCAGATAGGGTCCCAAACACAACCAACTATCAAACAACAGAATCAAACAATACCACAAAAAATTTTGTATATATAAAAATGGATAGAATAATTTCATCCACCTACTCATCACCAATCTGCCAACACAGCATCAACAAAAACTGCCTCTTTTTCATATGGAATTCGTTTGAAACAATTGATGTAAAAATATTGTTTGAAAACCTTAAACCTCATATAATTGATATAATACTTGAAAATTCTGAAAAATTCCACCACAATATTAAATGGTATGTGAGTTTAACAGTTAAATTGAAAAAGATTTCTGCTGATAAAGAGTTGTATGTTGAACCAACATTCCATGGGCAATCGAGGTCTGTAATCTCAGTCCATGAGAATCTTGATAAATTCAACATACAATGGGAGGAGGCAGAGGGAAAAATTATGGAAGGTTTATATAAATTCATAAAGTTGGGGAGTGGTTGGACTATAGACATATTCAAGCAGTTCAATTTCAATATGGTTAGATACAGACCAATAAGTGGTTCTGGCTCATACATTCCTACTCCAGTTAAAATTATAAATAGGAAAGCTGTTATAAATGTGAGAAATGAAGATGATCTCTGCTTTGTCTGGTCCATCCTCTCCTATTTCAACACCAATAAGGAATATCGAGTATCTGCACTTAGAAATCTACAACATATGATTAATATTGAAAATTTATGCTTCCCACTTAAACTGAAAGACATACCTAAATTTGAGAACCAAAACACAACAATAGCTGTTAATGTTATTGCATATGAAGAAGAGAAAGATATGTTCTATCCTGTCTTTGCATCCCAACACAGAAAAAGAGAGCATACAATCACACTGTTGTTGTTATCTAACAAAGAAGAACAAAAACACTACACTCTTGTTAAAAATCTATCCAGACTACTATCACATCTAACAAAATATAATGGTAAAGTAGAAATTTGCCCCCATTGTTTCAAAAGATTCACCAAATCAAATGCAAAACGTAGTTTAGAAAAACATATTGAATTGTGCTCAACACATGAAACACAATGCATTAAAATTCCACAACAAAATACTGTTTTAAAGTTCACAAATTTCTCCTACACCCTACCCACCCCCTTCACCATATACGCTGACTTTGAATGTTTAATCAAAGATGAAAAACATATACCATGTGGTTATGGATATGTAATAGTAAATGAAAGTGGATCAATTCATTATGGACCAAGGATAGTTAGAGCATCCAACCTGTCTGAATCATCAAATTTAATAGAAAAGTTTCTGGATGAATTAGATGAACATGGAAATGAATTGAAAAAGCGATTGAAAATACAAGTGCCAATACATATAACAGTAGAAGAAGAAAACAAATTTAAAATGGTAGATGTGTGTTGCCTGTGTAATAAGAGCCTATTGTTTGATCGTGTGCGACACCACTCACATTCAACTGGAAAGTTTATTGGAGCTGCTCATCAATCGTGTAATCTTAATGCAAAACAGGTGGAGTTCATTCCTGTAATATTCCACAATTTCACCGGTTACGATTCACACTTCATTGTTCAATCACTCAATAAATATAAAAAGAGAATAAGTTGCTTAGCTAGGACAAGTGAAAAAATAATTTCAATAACACTAAATAACACTCTAAGATTTATCGATTCACTACAATTTCTGAATTCATCTCTTTCGAAATTGACAGAAAATATGTTATCAAATGCTTTCCAACTGATTTCAGCACATTTTCCAAATCATACAAATTTACTGTTGAAAAAACAAATCTACCCATACGAATATATGGATTGTTTTGAGAAATTCGAAGAAACACAATTACCTTCCCGGGAAAACTTCTACAACAAACTAACCGATTCAGATGTAAGTGAGACTGACTATCAAAATGCTATAACCGTTTGGAATGCGTTCAACTTGAAAAATCTTGGTCAATTTCACGATCTCTACCTAACCACCGATATACTCTTACTCGCCGATATATTTCAATCTTTCAGATCAACATTCCAGAAAACATACAGTCTTGATCCATCCCACTTTTATTTGCTACCACACTATTCGTGGAATGCAATGTTGAAAATGACGGGTATTGAACTTGAACTTTTAAGTGATCCAGATATGCACCTGTTTGTAGAGTCCGGTATTCGCGGGGGTTTAAGTGTAATCCCCAAACGATATGCAAAAGCCAACAACCAATATTTATCTACATATGATAAAAATTCCAAAACCACATTTATAATCTACTTAGATGCAAATAATTTATATGGTACAAGCATGAGTGAACCACTGCCACACTCTGGATTCAAGTGGCTATCTAATGAGCAAATTCAAAATTTCGATGTTACAAAAATTTCAGATGAATCACACGTTGGCTACTTTTTAGAAGTCGATCTTGAATATCCAGAAAGTCTACATGATATGCACAACCATTACCCCCTTGCGCCAGTAAAAGCCACACCGCCATCAGGACGATATGAGAAATTGATTACAACTTTTGAAAATCGTAAAAATTATATTCTACACTACAAAAATTTGAAACTTTACATGAGATTAGGTTTGAAATTAACAAAAATACACAGAGTGATGCAATTCAATCAATCAGCCTGGTTAGAGCAATTTATATCATTAAATACCGAATTGAGAAAGAATTCAAATAATGATTTTGATAGAGATCTATACAAGCTATGTTCTAATGCAATTTATGGAAAAACGTTGGAAAATGTAAGGAATCACAATGATTTTAGGATTATAACTGATGAAAAGCAACTTGATAAAGTGATTGCATATCCAAGAATGAAACACTGGTACAGATTTAACGATGATGTTGCTGGTGTATGTCTAAATAAGCTTGAGGTTCATCTAAATCGTCCCATTTATGTGGGTATGGCAATACTTGAGTCAAGTAAAGCAATAATGTATAAATTCCATTATGATGAAATTCTAAAAATGTATCCCAATGTTGAACTGCTAATGTCCGATACAGATAGTTTTATGTATCTGATTCAAACAAACGATATTTATAAAGATATTAAAACAAATTTGGATTTATTTGACACATCTAATTATCCAAAAGACCATCAATGTTACAGCACAAAACATAAAAAACAACTAGGTAAATTTAAGGATGAGTGTGGTGGAAAAATAATTTCTGGGTTTGTTGGACTACAAGCCAAAATGTATGCAATTCGCATAGGTGATTCAGAAAAGAAGGTTGCAAAGGGAATTCCCAAGAGTGCAAATAGAAATCAATTGAGATTTGAAGATTATAAAGAATGTCTGTTTGATGTAAAACACAAAAATGTAACATCATCAGCAATTGAAAGTAAACTGCATCATGTCTATACTGTTCAATGTGAAAAACTAGCTCTTCAACCTCATGACGATAAACGTTTCATACTACCAAACCGAATTGATACTCTAGCTTGGGGCCACAAAGATATTCCAATAAGAAAACGTAAAATCCGTGAGCAGCCATCTCAAGGAAAAGTACAAAAACTTTAAAAACCTGAAAAACTTTAAAATATAAAGAAACTTTAAAACCTGAAAAACTTTAAAATAAAATAAAAATTTTTTTTTTTTTGCTTAAATAGGTCTGAGATCTAGAGTTTTAGGTGGGTTCCGAACCATTTGAAGTATTAATTTTATTTTTTTTTCATTGTTGTACTACTGTGTAAAAAAAAAATATCATGTAACTGTTATCGAATTAGTTTATATTGAAATGATAAATTGAAGAATTCATCTAAAAAATACAATCTATGTAAACCTGGGTGCAGGTACCTGCGTAGGTGCGTAGGTGCGTAGGTGTGGGTACCTATACCTAGATTAATGTATGTACCTATGTAGGTGCGTAGGTGTGGGTACCTATACCTAGATTAATGTATGTAGGTAAAAAAAAAAATATTTTTTATTATTTGATTTATATTTTTTTAAATTACTCTAATTATATATTATATTTATACTTTTTTTTTTTAAATTACTATACTACTTTTTTTTGTTAATATTATTTGTTTACATTACTACTTTGATGTTTTGTTTTGCTAATATTATTTGTTTACATTACTTTTCTAACAATTCCACTCAGTGGTGTATATTCATAGATATTTTCGTATATAATGAGACAGTATGCAGATGTATTTTCTGGGATATTTGCTGTTGTGTCAAATGAAAGTTTCACATCTAATGCACCCGATTTCAAAAGTTCACTTTGACGAGAACAGTCTATCACAATTAGTGGTGTTTTTTCAAATTTATCAAATGCTATTGATGTTCCCGAATCACTTTGTTTGTAGTAGGCGTGTTGAAAGGCGGCAAACATCTGATACAATGTATGTTTATTACCCATAATATTATCATAGGGAAAGTATTGTGCATTCAAATACAAGCGAACATTATTCAAATTACAAAAATCAAATTGAGATATATCGTTACGAAGGCTATTCTTTCTATTAGTTTGCAGTCCTAGTACAATAAATCTTGGTTTATCCATTTGTGATGCCGTCTTAACTGTCCACTGATGACTTGTGCTTTCCGGTAGGGTAGGATACTCGTGTAATTGCCAAGATCTGAATGGAAGGCTAATTGGTTTATCATTGTGAGATAATTTCAGTAGATTAAGACGAATTGTGTCTGCTACATGTATGTAGGGTACTTTCCATTGTATTTTTGTTAGATTAATTTCGATTTTAGTACCAGCAGTGGTTTGAATTGCATTTAAATCAGATGAAGATCGAAGCAGAACCAATTCTTGTTTTACATTCAAAATAATTTTTCTATAATCTTCCATGAAACCTAACCACATTTCCAGTGGTACACAAAAGCTGAATTTCTTTTTATTTGCCCATCCATCTCGATTCCATCCTGCATTCTCCCATATACATTTATTTTGTGGAGTTTCGCACAAGAGGTTTTTCATTGTTGTTGTCATGCCAACGTTACGTGTGCGGTCAACTTCAACTCCACCCACCTCATATCTAATCTCATCGAATAAATAGGCTATTCCATTGTTCACTAATACAAAGTCAACTTCAGTATTGTCTGCTTTTTGTACTTTAATATTACCCTCTATTAGAAGATAGCTTTTACATGGTAGAGTGTAGACATCCTGTTGATTTACATTGATACGAATTTCATCATTATTTTTGTATGTTTGTGATGCATATGGTGTATGAGTGTGATACTCGAATTGGGTTATACTCTCATCGAATTGTACTTTCTCACCAACATTGAATATTGAATCAATTTGCATACCGTGAGGAATTTGGTGATTCATTGTTTATATTTTTATTATATACAAAAAAACCTAATCTTTGTAGTAGTTGTCTATTTTTAGGTGTAAGTAATTTCCTATCTGTTGCATCATGCTGTTGTGATTGATGATTTTTTGTAAATATTAGCATATTTTTTATATATATGTAATTATACACTAACTGGTTTTTTTCTTACATGTAAGCGTACTGTTATTGTTTCTCCACGAAAGTTTACCACATTCCCGTCCTGATCGATTATATTTATACAAATTTGATTTATTGTGTTTGTATTGATTGGCATGTACACCACAGTTCTGGGTGATTCAATTATTTTATAACCAGGTGGTACAATTGTGTAAAACTCATGAATTGTGTGACCTTCACTGCCATTATTGTATGAACCCTGTGCAATATTGCATTCTACACGAATACTATTCACACGCATTATATGAACGGGTTTTGTTGATATATGCCATTTATTTGCTAGTAATTTTTCATGTTGAAATCCAAGTATTGGACCAATGCTGTCCTTCATAGTTAGATCAATATCGTTTCAATATTTGGAATTGTATTGTATGTGTACATGTTTACTAGACCCACTTCATAGTCAAAGCTATCCAATTCAACTGGTGGGAAGATTTCACTAACCAATGGATTCTCGTTTGCTGTTAGCGTAAACATAATCACTATATTTTTTATACAGCCACAATAGACACAGATGTCCGCATGAGTGCTCCATTTGTTGATATTTCTTGTAGTTGTATCGAACTCTTACACCCTGCATATATTTCATAAATTCAAGTGGTGGACTTAGATTACCAAAACTATCAAAATAGTCACATAGATTAGCGTTTTTAAAGTAGCATGTCCAATGAGTGCCTTCACCAATTTCATTATCCAGATTGATTACACCCAGTTCTAGGTGTTTAAGTGGTGTATTTGGTAGTTTATCTCTCATATAAATTCCACGTAACGGTAAGTCAAGCTGTTTTGCATACTTTATTATATCTACATTTGATAATGGGGATTTTTTTTTAAAATGGCTTTCAATGCACTCTCTACCTTCTTCTTCTTTATACCACAACCTTTGTACGGTTTCAAATAGACACCTTTGCCAAGTTTCTTTCCCCCTCCACCAAATTTCACTTTTGCATTCATAAGATTTGTAACTAGATAGGCTGCTGCTCGTTCAGGAAGACTAGCATCGGCCGCTTTTACTCTTTCCCATGCGAGTGCTGCAAGTTTCCTATCAGCTTCCGTTCGATTTTGTGTTGGGTCACTATAGGCTTTATCATGCTCTCGACACGCTTCATCTAATCTATTTATTCCTTTATCTCCTCTTGCTAATCGTTTTTTCAGGTTTGTTGCGGGTCCACAGAATTCGTACCCTGGAATATGGAGCTCCATGGGCAGTAGATCAATTGCTTTATTAATTACGGAACCCAATATACCAGATCCCAACTTCTTTTTCATTGACCTCTTCTTTTTCGGAGTATTTTTTCTATTCATTTTTATATAGATAATTTTTCTCATACCATCTTTTAAATGAAGAATTATAGATGGAGAGATCCTTTACAGCCTCTCTATAGTTGGTAAGTAATTGTGGATCTGTCATGTGTTTCCACTGTTGTCTAATATCAATGTTTGGTAAGTAGAAATCTTTAACTGTATCTATTTGTTGTGCTAGAGTAATGGCATTTTGAAACAAGTTTATCATCTCTTCTTTCTCCAAGTCCAGTGTCTCTTTTCTACTCAAATGTCGACCAAATTTATCAATAGTCATACTTGTTTTTATTATAATTCATGTTTGTAGATAAATTTACTCTCAAACCATGCTCTAAAAAACCATGGATTTTCAGTTTCCTCTGAATATTTTCTATACTGATCAAATAGGTTTGGATCTGTCATTGCTCGCTACTGATCAATGTTGTTGAGATCAACTCTTGGAAGGTGGTGTGCTGCAAGTGGTATCAATTGTAGGATATCAATTAAATTCTGCACCAATTGTTTCAATTCTTCATTGATATTTGCCTTTCTACTTGCATACAAATGTCGCCCAAATTTATCAATAGTCATTTTTATAATACTAGATTACCACCTATAATGATACCGATTTCACGTAATTCTTCAATTATTGATGCAATTTCTGAATCATGACCGGTGTGTCCGGCAAGTTTTGAATTAATCAACAGTTCCAATCTTTCACACAATTCATTTGGATTATCCCAATAGGTGTAGACATTGCTCTTAGGTGAGGTTTCAATTTGCATATCATGTATTCCACTACCCAGTTTTTGTTCAACTCCTTTAACACGTTTAGGTGGAAATAAATCTTTAATTATGCGAGTGTATTTATAACTGGTATTTCTTTTCACACGTCCCAATGCATCAAGATGAACTCCAGTTAGTTCAAGTATACGTTTATAGTCGACAAGATCACCTTTCCTATAGATGAATGTATCTGGAATTGCTTTGAATAGCAGCTCTAGTAGACCATGTGTAAGCGGGAATGATTTATTACCATCAATAATGATTTTTTTATCATCAAACTTGATAACTTTCTTTCCAATTTGCCATTCATTGATTGTGGGATTAAAGTGAACTCCATACAGATTTTGACCTTTTGTTGTTCTCATAAAATTATCAATGTATTTACCTATACGATTTCTAGATGCAAATTTCCGACTAGACTCTCTACTGTCTCTTCTACTACTTTCATCTAAATTACTGGGAACATTGGAGGTGTCTAAATTAGAAGATTCTAAATTACTGGGAACATTGGAGGTGTCTAAATTGGAAGAGTCTAAAAAACTGGGAACATTGGAAGAATCGAAAATGTTTGTTGTGTCTAAATTAGAAGCATCTAAATTAGAGGTATCTAAATTAGTGGAGTCTAGAATGGGATAGTCTTCCTCCTCTACCTCCCCCTCCTCCTCTTCCTCATCCTCCTCCTCTTTCATTTCCTGTTTAACATCAAATTGTTGTTGTTGTTTAAATTGATTCAATGATTCTGTAATTGGTTTATATTGTTTCTGTAAATTTTCTTCTTCACTAATTGCATCATACGATAATTCTCGATGTTTTTGACGTATAGAGTCACGCAGCTGTTTTATATTATTCTTAATGACTGTCAATTCTTTTAGATCCTTTTTCAGTATCATTTTTATAATAGGATAAATTTATCAAATCCAACTCTGTATCTCCCGTTATCCAGTGCACAATCTTTGTTTATGACTAGAAAATTATTATTATTCCATGCTTGAGCACACATTCTACTGAATTCATCCCTACTCAAATCTGGATATACATGATCGTGATATATGTGTTGTAGATTACGATTATCCTGTTTGAATATAACAATGAAATTACTGTTGTCTCTAATCAATTGTTTAGGAATACTAGAGTACGTTTGACAGATGTAGAAACTATCGATGTTTTTGTGTCTACCCATACTGAAATAGTCTCGAATATTCTGTTGTTTTTCCATACAAATATCATCAAAAATCATAACTGAATTGGGGTGTGCATCGTTTGGGTGTGGTATTTCTTCATTATGCTGGTACAGATTGAATCCAACCTCAGCTACTTGACTCATAATTTCCTTGAGAAGTTGATACTTGTCTTGCTGGTGAGATTTGGTGAATACATATAAATGTGAAAACTTGACACCATTCTCGGCAAATAATAAATTGAAAACGGTATTTGTTTTTCCAACATTGGACGGTCCACACACAATACATCTTACACTATTTGGTAGAAGCACACTGTGTCTTATTTGTTGCTTTTTATTTAAATACTTGTCAAAGTTAATCAGTGGCAGTTTTGATTTGTGCTGTTTTAGCTTCATTTTTTTAATGTATTATTATCAATCCATGAATTATATTTCGAATCAAAACCCAGCCATTTCACATACAATTTATTACCTTTCTTCTTTAGCACTCTTTCAATAAGATACACATCTGGGTACTTGGTTTTCTTCATTTCATATTCATAGAATGCACCCTTAATAATTTTATTGTTATCGTCTTTGAGGTGATAGGTGAGGGGAATGCTTGGTAGTACATTGTGTACAGTGAAAATCTCATTAGTATAGTTTGGTAGGTATCCTTTATCAAATATTCGCTTGTAACATGTGATTCGAACCTTGTCACCGATTTTAAACTTTTGCTTTTTAAGTTTGAAGGAACGCAGGGTAGCCTTATCAATATTCATTAGTACATACTTTTCATTTTCAGTATTCACCTCACTCGGTTTCATGCGAGTGGTTCGATGAACGGTGTTATTGTATTTGTCTAACAGTTTTGGGAGTAAATTCAACCATTTATAATTTCCCTGTACAGTGAATTCACGAAACATGTGCTCTTTCAGGGTCCTATTGAAACGTTCACAGATTGCCGCCTTCTTATTACTGAAAGTACTATAGTGATTGATATTGTACATTTTAAAGAGTTTTTGAACAGTAGCATTGTAGAACTCTTTACCAGCATCAGTTTGAAAATTCTTTATCTTATTCTGTTCAAGTATTGGTTTGAGGGCGTTTGCCACATCATTACCCGATTTACTTTTCAATGGTATTGCAAATGCAAATTTACTAAAACAATTTATTACTGTTAGTATGAATTTGAAATTTCTATTGATGGTACTGTAATTTGACATATCAACAAGATCGGCCTGGTACAGATCTGTTACGCCTTTGATTTCTGTACGACGTGTGGGAAAATTGTGTCTAACACTTGCATGTAATTCTTGAGCAAGTCCTTCTCTTGTATTCATTTTTTATACTAGAGTTAGATCTCCGTTATAACCACCGTTAAAATTTAACCGCCGTTAAATTTTTTCATGAATTTTAGCTCCCGTGAAAATGGGAATTTTGGGGATCGGATAGATTGCGTTGATTTGACTATACAACTATACAGCTATACAACTATACCTATTTCAGGTTAGGTTTAGGTTAACCTGAAATTTAAGGTTAAATTTTATTATTATTTTTTCCTCAATTAATCGTGATCGGAAAATGGTGTTTGATACATGAATTTGGGATGCCTTAAAATGCTGAACAAGATGGCGTCTTCAAATTAAAATTCCCTTCACGGGTTAAAATAGCAGATTTGGTTCAAATTTTTTCGTGATTTTTAGCTCCTGTGAAAATGGGAATTTTGGGGATTGGATAGATTGCGTTGATTCGAATTTGGCTATACAACTATACCGCAAGGTGTTGCTATACCTATTTCAGGTTTGGATGGTTGACTTAGGTTAACCTTAAATTTCAGGTTAAAGGTTTGGATAGTTGGCTTAACCTTAAATTTAAGGTTAAATTTTATTATTATTTTTTCCTCAATTAATCATGATCGGAAAATTGTATTTGATATATGAATTTGAGGTGCCTTGGAAGGCTGAACAAGATGGCGTCTTCAAATTAAAATTCCCTTCACGGGTTAAAAAGTTCAAATTTTTTCGTGATTTTTAGCTCCCGTGAAAATGGGAATTTTGGGGATCGGATAGACTGCGTTGATTTGACTTTGACTTACCTATTTCAGGTTAGGTTAGGTTTGGGTGGGTTGACTTAGGTTAACCTTAAATTTCAGGTTTAACCTTAAATTTCAGGTTAAAGAAAAACTGAGACGGAACTGTCACCCTGCCCTACTACATGATAATATTAATGATAATTAATTTTTTTATTTATTTATTTTTTTTTATTTTATTCATCGGAGTGCTTGATACATGCAATTGGAACGCCTTGGTGAGCTGCATAAATTTAATTTCATATGAAAATTTTCAGTCTGTTTATTTAACCCTCGTTAGTTAATCACCTTTAAAATTTAACCATCGTTAGTTAACCACCGTTAAAATTTAATCACCGTTAAAATTTAACCGACGTTAAAATTCAACTGGGCCGTTAAATTAGGTTTTCCTATGTTAAATTAAGTTAGGTTAAATTTAACGGCCGTTAAAATTTAATCATGGTTAGTTAACCACCGTTAAACTGCGCCAGAACTCTTACTCTGCCCTACTCACGGATAGTGATATCATATTATATACTAAACAGAAATCTCAACAATCGTATCACATAGGATCTGAAAAGGTAGAATATAATAAATACCTGAACATTCTCTTCAGTGACATGTACTTCAGATGTATAGACGTAGTCTACTAGTAGTTGTAGGGCCTGAGAGTCGATGCTCTGAAGAACTATCCTTTCTTGTTTGCTCTCCTCAAAGCTGGTGAACATTGCATGGAAGTAAGGACTGCAAGCAGCCAATACCATTTTGTGTGCTTGCACCTCCACACTCTCAGCCACCAGCCGAACATCGCACAGTAAGCTTTGTCTGGACATACAACAAAAGGAATATTTTCAAGTAAGTTAATCACTGAATGGTCTATGATAACATTACACTTAGAATCGATCATTGGACCCAAGCTTCATCGAGATTTAAATTAGGATTTGCATAGAATATAATTTATATATAATTATATATAAAATATATAATTTAGCTTCTTTGAGTGCGTGATAATAAATAAATCATAATAACACTAACTTAGTTTGGAATTCTATTAATTTTTTTTTTTTTGTTGAGGATGAAGCCCACATAGGTTTGAGACCTGTGCGTGGGTAATGAGTTGGATGATGGTGATTGATCAGTTGGACCTACAGTTTTAGGTGGGTTCCGAACCACCGGGAAGTGATTTTACAGCAGAGAACAGTGTCTTTTTTGCTGGCCGATCTAATCGGTCACCGTTACAAACAGGACCTACGAGAACGCAGCTTATCTCTCTGAATGAACAGATACCTGCTACGGCTCGCGGCTATCATTTCCCTAAATATTCATGAAGAGCTTATAAGTCATCGCATTTGATGAAAAACATAAGTGTGATTCCGAATGAATAGATCTGATACATAATTTATTAATTGCCATGCTTATATTATGGAATATAAGCATTGCCACCATGCTTATATATGGAATATGCTTACGATTCAACAAAAAAAACTTTCTCTTACTTGCTGTGCCATGCTGGCGCGCTTTAATGAATATTAAAGTCCATCTTGAATGTTGAATGCTTTTCATTTTATAATTTAAATTTGATTGCTGAAGATGACCAAATTTTTTTCTGATAGTACGCCTACTTCTAGCATCTTACAAACGTTTTTGAGAGTGAGTTTCATAAATGTTCGAAACTTATCCAGAGACAAATTCATGGGCGTCCATCTTGCTTAATCTGGGAAGGGGGCCTGGGAGCCATTTTGTGTTTAAAACTGGATTCTTGTGTTTAAATTCTTGTGTAAACTTGTGTTTAAAACAAAAAACAGGATTCTAGGGGGCTCGAGCCTCCCCTTGCCCATATCGATGGACGCCCATGGACAAAGAGGTGCAGTCTCTCGGTGTAAGGGAATAAGCCAAGTTCAGGAGGTACAACAAATTCTGCTTGTCAATATCAACATATTTTTTCTTTTAACGATGGTTCATCATTTATCTCTCTCACACACACACACACGTTATCCTAAAATTAAATTATTTTTTCCTAATCAGTTCAGTGACTTATATCTCCTTTTGATAGCCATGCAACGTTTTGATGACTTATTCCTTTTTACCCCAAAACCTGATAACTCTGACACCAGACCTGAGCCAGCCAGGTCACACGATATTATTATTATTATTATTACCCCAAAACCGGTCATTTATTCTTGAATAATGTATGTTCTAGCTGAAAAAGAAACCTGGAATCAACATAGTAGATGTCAGGTGCGCTGATCACTACACCACTTTGCACTGTCTTCGATGATATTATGGAATTCACACATAATAAAAATGAAGTATGCACACCTACAGTACAGCAGTATCTGTAGTATTGAATTCTCACACCCACATTGTGTATGCACTGATTACGGTACTGTATAATATCGGTCATTCATTACAAAGTACATTACTTTTTAAGGTTTGTAACATTCTATCAATCTCACAACAGTTGATAAAACTGGACAAAACAGTAATAAGCTCAGAATAAGGACAATCCACTCACTTTCTCATGTTGTTCATAACATCAAAAGCTCGATGAGTATGGTGATGATTCCTGTAGGGTGGTTTTTCCCTGCTGCTGGGTCGTGGTATGTGTTTTTGAGAGCTTTCATCTAGAGAATTTTGGCTTGCGTAACGCAATAATAAGCAGCTGTAAACAAAAAGTCACTAGAGAACTAAGGCATAAAATCAAAGTGAATAATATCATTCGTTTTTTACTCTTAGTCACTTGCTGGGCAGAGTTCATTCTATGGTCAGAATCATTAGCGAAATATGATTGATTCCAGTTCAAAGATTTTGCTATCTGTATATAGGAATGTTTCAAACTCCTTTTTAGCATAGCACTTTAGGATCTCTAAACAGAACAATTTTTGGGCAGTCATCTCTATATATAAAAATGTCTGTCTGTCTGTATGTATGTATGTATGTATGTATGTGTGTTCCCTATAGACTCCAAAACTACTTGACAGATCGGCGTGAAACTTTGGGAATATGTTGTGTGAATATTGGGGATGGTTTCTGACCATAAATTTCAATAGGGGAGCTAATAATTATTATTAATTAAACCATTTTATAGACTTAACCTACTGAACTTGACAGCCAAACAGCTTAAAGGAACAGCTGATATAAGTCAACAGGTTTTAATCATATGGCAGGCCCCTTAGTGGCGTTATTTACGCTGTCTTTGAACAGCAAAAGACTTTGCACTTTGCATGTAGGCTACCGTGCAGTTGGAGCCTTGCAATATGTAGGAAACATACGACTGGGTATGATGAAATGTAATTATGCTAGGTTGATGACATCTGTTAACCAATGCAGCTAGAAATTTGAAATTCAGTTTCAGCGGGAGGTGGCGAATAATAAAATAAAAAACCTAGCTTCTACCCTTATAGTCATAGGAGGTTTAAATTTGAAATGTTTCTTCATTCAGAGGTGGTAATTAAGAAAACAACGAAGCCTCTATGATCAGCTGGAAGAGCCTAGGACTAATTTCTTTCCTAATTTTAAATGTAACCTCAGCGGGAGGTGGCGAATAATAAAATCAAGGAGAATTTTTATGAGAATGCAGCAACGCGCGTTGGGCCAGCTAGTATTTTATAAATAATGAACTGAATGAGAAACAGTGACAAATAGACTACTTGAATGTTTTTATTATGAGAACGCATAACTTGAAATTGCTGTTTCTGAGCTGAAAAATTGATGAATCACATATGATACAAATTTATTGCCTGATGACACGACCAGTCATTCAGGTTATTACACCAAAAATCACTTGTCTAGGTGCATGCTGCTAAGTTCTTGATGCCAAAACCTTTTCCAATTCACTCTATTCAATGACTATTATTTCAATAGGAAGCATAATATTTAAAATGACGCGCGGATATTCTCAAGTCTGTTTGTATCCGGAACTTACCATGTGAACGACTGACGAGTTAATTTAAACAGGCTGGTAACCTCCAAACTCTTAAGTCAACCTTGTGATTATTCAAGGTAATCAAGTGAAATTAACTCATACTTTTTGGGCCACATTATGGTTACTTATTTACATCATACGATACATGAAAATCTTTCAAGTATCACTAAAAATATTAAAAGAAATGAGCTTTTATGAATCCTATAAATTTATGAGTTAGGTTATAACTTATGACTCAATGAAATTTTTTTCCACTCGGAACTTGGAAAAACGATTGAATTAGAGGATTATATTTCGGTAATATCAAAAAATGTCATCTAAAATAATAACTCAGTTGTTGAATTCATGTTTAAAGTTACAATCAAATATAAAGCACAGTTCCAACAACTTTATTTTCATCCTAAATAAGTTCACTTACCTGCCTCTATCACCACATTCACCACTGATCTCCATTCTGCAAATAAGTAACTAAAATTTAATTTAGTTTAATCTTGTTCCGAAATTGCATTAATAGTTGGTTGACTGAAGGTGGAATTCTTGACCTACAGCTTAGTGCGAACTCATTTCGAAATATAGAACCAATGTAAACTTCAAACACAAAAATCTTAATCTTGAGAATATCTCATAATTTTAAACAAGCTAACAAAATCGCGGAATAAACAAACGAAATACATTTTTGTGTCAACTTGTATTGAAACTGAAACGACAATAACAGAATAGAATAACCTTCATTCACACAAACAACAGCTGACACTTCGTTCTTACAAAAGTAAAACTGTGCTGTCTGCTTGTGTGTGCTTGGTTTCTGACAGGCTGTCATCTAGTCCCAAACTAAAATTTCCCTTTCTTCTCCCTCTATAGCTTTCTATAGCTTGACCGCTGTATACAAATCACAAATGGCGGTCATTTTGAAAAATCACTATTAAGATCATTAAACTTGCTTTCTCAAACCATTCTATTGATAAAAATTATTTTCTAAAAACACATACGGTACAGATAGACTGATAGACAACTAAGAAAAGACTGTATGTCAGTCCTAAATACCTGTGCATACTCTCACTCACTCATTCATCACCGTTTCTCGAAAACCACTCAGCCAAAAAACTTGAAATTTAGTAGACATGTTCAGTCGAGACCCTAGACGTGTGCCAAGGACAGAAATCAAATTTTTTACAAAACTACGCCAAAAATTTCTATTTACAAAAATCATAACTGAGTTTGTCATGAAGAAAATGGAGTTCGGACGAAAGAAAATACAGGTGTTCGGACTTCGTGTAAGCCAGAGTATATAGGTAAAGGGTCTGAAATCGAACTCCTCTCATCATAGCAATGACATAAGAACTGAATTGAATACACTGAGGGAAATATATCAATTTTTGGCTGTAAATTTGCTGCCTTAGGTAGCTAAATTTTCAAAAACTTTCCGGAGGAGTAACCCCTGGCCACAGACTTATAAACCTGTGATAAAACAAAATACGACGGTCACACAAACCAATGGTTCTACTAGCAAAAAATTGGATTTTTTCAAATCTGTTGGGTTTGTTTCTGCAGGGAAAATGTCTCCAACTATTTTAGCATGTCCCTTGTTTAATTTATTCTGATTAAACTTGTGTGATGTGATCTTTTCCTTTCCTGTGATAAATTTCCTTAAGGCTTGCAACCTCATAAAAGATTTTTTTTGTTTTCGGGAGTATCAAAAGAGGCACATAAAAGACACAAATACAGATTTTCAATGTCGGTTGAAAATTTGGGGGGGGGGAGATACATCCAAAACCCTCCTCCCTTGGATTCACCCCTGGTATTTACTCACCCCATACAATAAATATACCACTAAAAACATTTCGTAAAAGTGCCAGTCTTACTTTTAATTGTAGGAAAAGCATTATTGAGTTGGATTGTTGAATTCAATTACCAGTTGGATTCAATTATCTACAGTTCGCAATCCCTATCTCTAGGGAAGAGTCTCTTCCAAGGGAAGATTCATTGATTCATTCTCAAAAAGGAGAAGCGTTTGAAATCGCATATCGCATCTGTCAACTGTCATCTCTGCAATTCTTCTGACATTGAAATTGATACCCTGTATCACCTCTAGTAGAATCGGCCCTGTCTGTACAGTATTGAAGCAAGATAGTACTTTTCTGTGAGTGCGCTTGTATCGAGTATTGGCGTAGTGTATCGAATGGAGCGTCCTCCACAGTAGTGGACAGGAAGTGGGGCGATTGGGAGAGGTCACCGGCGTGGCGCGGCGCTCCGCTCAAACAGGTGTGGAAGTGAACTGAAATGAACGTGCACTGCGCATGTGCAGTGTGGACGGGCGCTTTGTGTGCGATGTCGCCGCAGTTTTGTGTTGGAATTTGACAGCGCAGCGCACTCGCAGGCGACGCGAGAGCCCCAAGAGAGTAGCATCTCTCGGCGGTGGAAATCGGCCCGTTTGCGCACACAGCAGCTGTGTCAGTGTGTGTGTGAGTCTCTGTTTCCGTGTGTTGGTGTTTTGTCGCCAAACAACGTGCAGTGCGCGCCCACGTCTTCTGCTTCATTGTGTTGTGCGCCAAATTTGGTCCCCGCTCATTGGCGTGCGTGTGTCAGCAGGCACTTTCTTCAATAGCGTTTGTCTGCCGGACAACTTCGACGGACACCGGATAATTTCGGCAGAGTCAGGCCAAGGTAGGAAACTCACGTCTGCTGATCTCAACAACAATAATCAATCATATTTATCATAATTTAATATACAGTACTATATTTTAATATTAAAAATAATAAGCTTATGGCGATTTAATGGTGAGAATTCCCTCACGCGGTATTAATTAACAAAAATGTTATAATGAATAGTCATTGTGTGAAACTGAAGACCTTAGGAGCTGCTGCAATAAAATTTATCGTATTAAATTACGGGTACTTTCTACCTCCCCATTTGAGCCATGAGGAACATGGTAAACCAACAATTGTAATTGGGTTACCAACCACCAGATAAGTGATAACAAAGCAGATGACAAGTCAAAGCAGCTCAGTCACCCATCCAAGCGCAGTTTTGTGCGCTTGTGACTGAACCATCTTGTGACACCATCGCATAAACACCAGGCTCGCCGAATATTATTAAATAATAATATAAAATATAATAATATTATTCAATAGATTAGAACAGGAAGAATGTGTGTGATGTCTTTGAGAAGCGAATAGAATATAAATGATGAAACAGTTGAAAGTAACCGTATACTGTTACTGTATAAATAGAATACAAATTTCCTGGTAGCAGGTACACGTGTTTTGAATTACTTCAACACTATTCCCTATAAGCTATCGTTAAAATATCAGCCACTAAGGCCGGGTTCACACGTGCTGCAATCGCGCGATTGTAGCTCGTGTGAACCCGGCCTAATGCGACTTTTCATCTCTTGTCTTGGAAAATGGAAAATGATATTCCATGTGGATGTTAACAATCTGTCATGAAAGTGACCAATTTATTATCACTATTGAAGCAAATGATTCGAATTATTCAGGCTAAACCAGAAATTCTCTTGTGATCCTAAAAAGGATCATCTTCATCAGCTCAGAATAAAAATATGGGTAATTTTTCATAAATGAAAGGAACTACATTATAAGTGGAAAATACTAGTATACTAATTATAGTGGAACTACTTTAAGTAGAAAATCGGATAAACCTTTTTTCTAGGATTACGCTGTTAAACGTGGTTAAGATTAATGTTCTAAATTTTTCCATAAAAAGACTACTGGACCTCCATTGGAGAGTTAGGAGATCCCGCAAATCGTGTGGTAGATTATTATATAAAGTTTGCCTACCGCAAACAAGGGCAGGCTCATCGAGACATAGATCGTAAATATTTGACCAGGTACCGTTAAAAAAGGAAAAGGAATTCTCCTTTGTTCACTCGGACACTAGATTGTAGATTCTAGTCAAAAACATTGGAGTACGACGTTTTGTTTTTTCATCGATTATAGAGTAAATATGATGTAACAAAATAAACTATTCTATTTCCTGCATTCAATGTTTTAATTAATATAATAATATTAATTAGAAGAGAGGTCTCTGTTTCAAGATGACCATTTTGCATTTGTCTGTCTGTCTGTTTGTAACGCATTTCCGGCTTAACACGTGGACCAAATTCAATGAAATTTCGCATGGATCTTCCTTTAAGGAATGCCCAGCAATGTGTTCAAGGAGTTCCGAAATTTTCTGGCATTTAAAGGATATTTAAAAAGAAAAAATTAAAAGGCTCTTAGGCCTTCTAATATAGGAACATATGATTTTTAAAATGAGCTTCTTCATCATATGCAATTGATATACTTGGAAATGGAATGCTTCTTAGCAACCTTTTAATTGTATGCAAAAAAAATTACAGTTGTAAAAAATATAGAAACAAAGAAAATCGTCATAATCTTGGTAAAGTAAAAAGGTTGTTAGATCATTTTTATTCAACATTTCTTTCAATGGTTATTTGATTGTAGATTACACATCGACGTTGTGCATTATGAACAATTTCATTAGACATTAATGGTTCAATGTCAAAAGTTTCCATGCTATTCACCTCCGCTAATACAATCGCCAAACAAATATTTTTTCATGATAAAGGGTAATCTTCTGTTTTTCACGTCCAGCCAAATTTCATTCAGTATCAACCTAATGAGAATTATATTTTTGTTTAGCTAATATTATTGTTCAGGGTATTGAACAGCATAATTTAACGATATTGAACAAAATCAGCTCTAAGCAGTTTACAGAAAATATGTTGTCTACATTTATTCTCTATAGATAGCAGAAGTGAAGAGTAATTTTGAAGGCATAACCTTTTAGATGAAGAAGTTATTTGGATAAGTTAAATAAAGGGGATTAATTCGCTTGGATTATCCAACCCGTTTGGCTGCAATAAATAGCCTGATTGCAACAATCAGTAGGCCTTCGCAACGACGCTACAACAGAGTTAATAAATAACAAGTAAACCATCAAAAGAACAATACAAATTAATGAACTATTCAGTTTTCATAAGCAATCACAAATCTAAATCGCAACGAAATTCCAAGCTTCTTGTTTGACTTAGTAGCTTATTCAAACAAAAACCTATTTACATTGGTAGGAAATTCTACAACAAGCTATTTTTTAAAGAGTCTTGAAAATATAGAAATATTTAAAAAACAATTTAAAAAATATTTAGTTGATAAAGCTTTCTATAGTGTACAAGAGTTCCTTTCACATCAAAATTAAGCCTCACCTCAACTAATTGATATAGTAATTTATTATGGTAACTAGTGTATAATTGTTAATCTGACTTGTCTTAAACTCCTTAACTAGAGTCTCCAAGACGTAATCTACAAAAAAAGCTTGGACTATGTCATGCTTGTCCTGTCGGTGAGTTCAAATGTAAGAATAGTGTTGTGTGACAACATTATCTAAAAATAACTCCAAAACAGACATCAAGAGTTGCCCTGAATGTTTTCTCATGCATTTTTTAAGCGTCAAACGTTGTCTAACGCTGGCGTTGTCTACAAACTGTCAGCAATGTTCTTATTGTCAGCAGTTCTTATCTGAGGCAGTGCTGGAGAATTGGTTCCGGTCTGTGCCTGGAGTTTCTGGAATGAGTGTTCCAACGAGTTCCAGCCAAGAGCTCATCCAAACCTCGACTTCTATATCAGATGTGAATATTGAATAAAAAAGTGCTCGTTTGAGATCGGCTTCTTTATTCATTTCTTTGGGTTCTCTTCACATCTTTGTATTGAATTGAAAAGCTCGTTTCTATCTGTATTTTACCTAATGAATAATAAGACGAAGTTGTCAACCACATTTATTGAAAATAGTGAGATACTAGTTTCGGTTGTTATACCATTATCAATCTCAAACAAACTGAATCTAAAGTACAGTACAGAGTAGCTCAATGCTGTATTTCACCTATTCATTAAATTAAACAAGTACAGAAGAATCGCGATTATACGAGATAATTGGTACTGAAAACACTCTTCGGATATTCGGCTATTCATTGCTATTGTGGTGATGAAGCTCGTAGAAATGAACAAAAAAGTGTTGAATGGAAGAAAAACGTAAAATAATACAATAAATTAATAATTCAATAATAAATAATAACACAATAAAAACTTGTGAGTTAGTGTTGAAACACAAAATTATTTATTAAATAAATCTTTTTTCTTTATAAACTAATATTCTGTTTCATGATTTGTTTTCATGTGCCTATTTTACGTCTTCCAGACTGGTTCGGTTAACTAATCAAATCAAAATCAAATAATTCTTTATTTTGGCAAAAGAAACTTGACAAATTGATTGAAATATACATTTAATAAGAATACAAACTAATAAAAAGAAATAAGGCACTTTCAATTATTATAATAAAAAAAAATACCAAAATAAGATACTGCTTGCTAAATTGCTGTAACAATTTGCTTGCAAGCAGGAGCAAAGTATATATTAAAAAAGTTTTATAATGCAAACATCCACACACTTATTCATACACCTTTCACACATCAAATCTATGTATACATTTTAGATCATATCCTAGATATTTTGGATCAATGTCATTGAAAAAATTCTCAATGATTTCAGGCATAAGGCTCAACAACCATCTATAAGTCCGTTTCTTAAAAGACTGTCTATTATTTATTAGTTTTATATTATCAGGCACAAGATTGAAAAATTTTGGACTCAAGAAGATGAATGTATTTTGAAAAAAAGTTGAGTAAGCCTTAGGGAGACTTAAAAGGTTGTTAGTTAAAGTTCTTGGGCAATAAACTTGATTCCCAAAAGTTTGTCGACTATGGTTACCTGGCATTAAAAAGAAAATGGATAAGACTTAAAAAACATAGATGTAGCGTAGTGGCAAGCAATTAAATGATTGAAAAATTGGAAAAGAGTGCTCATTCCCCCTCACACCCTTCATGACTCGGTTGATAGACTTTTGCAGAATTATAATAGGCTTATAAGTAGAGCCCCAGCAACTTATACCGTAGTTCAACTTGGAATCCACGAGTGCAAAATACAATTTGTCTAAGAATATATTGTCTAAGAACATCTTGAGGAAGGATCCCTTTATAAGGAAATGGAATTTTCTCAGTAGAATCAGAAGATATTTTACTATATTTATATGTAGTAATCAGAAGATAACTAGGAAACTGACCGAGACTTGGATGGTTGTAATACTATTCTCCTTTAAAGTAACATACACAAATACAGGTATTATCATAAAGTATCATTGTGTACCACAATAAGAAGTTATGTAGAAAAACCTATGTAGCTGCAACATAATTTTTTCTGTATTACTTATCTTATAAATACAAAGATAGAATACAATAAAATACAAAGATTGAATACAATGTACGAATCTGCAAAGCTTTGTATGTATCAGGCCCTTAAATCAATTCAATCAAAATCAATCCATTTTCCTTAAAAAAATTCAGATAATACAAAATAAAAATAAATTGAAATTAGTCAATTAAGAGTAAATCAGGGTAGTTATTCTATTATTATGATTATTGTTATTATTATATTTGGATATCACTTTACACCGTAGTAATAATGATAAGCAGAATGTAGACTAAGTAATTTTCTGGTTCAAACATACTTTATAATCTAGGCTACGGTTATTATCGATGTAGTACGTATCAATCATGCGTAAAAACCAAATCGGCCTTCAATGTTGAACAATATGTTGTCTACGTCTACGCCTTTGTCTGACAACTCATGAATAGAATTCAATTCAAGGTACATCTCAAGCCTTGATTGTTAGAACACTATTAGAAAAAGACTATCATTGTATTAGACTATCAGTGACTATCATTAATATCATAACTCTGAGAGAAGTTTTATAGTTTGTCCCTTTCAAAAAACCTAGCTTAAACCCTATTACAACCTAGCTTAAACCCTATTACAAATATCGAGGCCTCGGTGGTGTAGCAACGGGTGGGCGGAGGGGGCGGATCGCCCTGAGTGACAGCCCAAAGGGGTGATAGAAAGCAGATCCAATAAAGCTTTAAAAGGTATTGAATTTTTTATTGATACATTTTAAAATAAATACAGAAAAAATTATTCTAGTTTGAGGTGACATTACAGGCGACTGAGTTGAGAGCAATTGAGTAGAGGGAGAAATTTAGTCATACGGCTGATGGTGCAGGAGGAGTGAGTGTCGAAATGTGTGACACAGAGGTTACTTATCAAC
The DNA here is from genome assembly GCA_948455865.1 of Conomelus anceps. Lineage (NCBI taxonomy): Eukaryota > Metazoa > Arthropoda > Insecta > Hemiptera > Delphacidae > Conomelus > Conomelus anceps. The sequence continues at coordinate 4,151,743 of OX418217.1, read as the reverse complement.
TAAATTTAATTTCATTATTTGATGAAATTTGTTCTTTTCTACTTCTGCCACTGCCATGCACCCTCAGAGAATCATTGAATTTGTTGATGCAGGTGTCAGGAGCGTAGCAAAGGGGCTTCCCCGGGTACGAAAACCCTCCGTTAGTGATGACTCAAGCAGTTAATAGAATTTGATCCATAATGTGGGTTGAAATATTGAAATAAATGGTTTACATGAATAGTATATGGATTTTTGGATAAGAGCTAATACTTTTTGGGTTGGCTTGTACAGAGATATATATGGGTTAAAATGTTAAAATAATGTGGGAGGACTTATGCATAGAAACGTTCAAACTGCTATTTTAGAGGGGGTATTTTCAATTCTTCCGTGGGAGGACTCCATGGGAGTCATATATTTCGTCAAAATTGTGAAAAGACGCCTTAATATTCTGAGTTATTGGCCTACTGTGAAGGTAGATGATATAAAGGCCTAAGCTTATTAATTGTGCAGAGCGCAATATCAAGATAAACATCAACAAGAAGATTAAAATTGCTTACCTAAAAATTGAAAATTTTCTGGAGTTACGCCCCCAGAGCCCCAAATTGTGTGTTAGTTGGTTGTGGTTGGGGGGGTGAGGGTTGTTTGACAAGTTGGAATACCGCCCCGGGTGTCAAACTTTCTTGCTACACCACTGCGAGGCCTGCAACCTTCAGTCCATAACCCAACCTGGCGGGTTGAAACGGTTGATCCACAATAATTCTGATCAATGTAACCGAAGAAACTATTGGTCACCCGAACTTCGTTTTTATCCTTGCTGGTGTTTTTTTTGGGATAACTTATTATTAGCGTGTGACTGTTGTATTTATGTCTCTATTGTACTAGTTGTAAAAGCATTTATATTTCAATTTTTTCAACATTTTTATTCTATCGACTTATTGACTACTGACAACGATGAAATGCTCTTGCTTATGGAAAGGCAGTGGCGTACCGAGGTTTTAAGCGCCCTGGAGCGGAAGTGTCTAACGATGCCCCCCCCCACACAAAAAAAAAAATCATACACTCAACCACCCGATTGGGCTGATATTAATATAGTGGTAATTTCATGAACCAGCGGCTTTTTTTTCCGCCTCTAACTATGCCGTATTTGTTAGAGATGCGAATCTACAAGGAATGATTTTTCGCCAGGCCAGATTCTGCTTGATCAATTTCCAAACAGCTTGTTTTTTTCACTTTTCTATAAATTTATTTGCAGTTATTTTTTCGCATTTTGCTAGTCATCCTTATGAAAAAATTTTTATATTTTGGGAATAGGGTTCAAAAGTGAAGTATTTCAGTCTTGTTCTTAATATAAAAACCATTGAACTTTTTGTGGATTTATTTTTTCAGAGTAAATTCAAAGTATTCATTCAATTACTTGAATTTGTTATACCTTTTGCCACCCAATTTAAATTGTTTTGGCTTTGCTACTTTCGACTATTTGCTACTTTTGACTCGACCGTTTTGCATTCTGTCTGGTTGTAACGCATTTACGGCTGAACGCATGAACCGATTTATTTTAAATTTGACATGAATTTTCCTTTTAGTCATGCGCAGCGATGTTTACATACGGTTTTTTAAAATTGTGTTGCATTTCACCCTTTTGGCCTTCATTATAGTAATACATTTTTTTGTAAGTAAAAGGTAATTTTCTCTCAAGAACGGTGCGCCCCTCAGAGCTTTGCGCCCTGGAGCGACTGCTCCACTCGCTCCATTATCGGTACGCCACTGTGGAAAGGCCACTCACGGATCTCTACTTACTCCCCATAATATTTATTTATAAAAACATTATGTTAGGTTTGTGTTGAAAACACAAGTTATCATTGATTCAATCTCAACCGCATTTTAATTACTACTTTTTCCCAGTTGTGCCCATAATTCGCGTGTTTGATGGATGAGGCCCCTTCCTGCTTCCAGAAGCCTTTTTTTTATGTTCCCCCAACGTTTTTATTTTGTTTTATTTTTTTACTTTCAGCTTATAGTAATATTTCTTTTTCAACAGAGATTTTTTATTCCTTTATAATTATTATTCTTCTCTTTTGTAATTATGATGCGGACTCTTCTTCACACACAGGCGTAAGGCCCATGTGAGGAATTTTTGTTCTCTTACTATATTTTGTATTAAATAGTTTGTATATGGTTTTGTTTTTTTTGTTTGTTTATTTTGTATTTCATACGAATATACCGATATACATATTGTATTTGTTGAAGGAGAAATAAAACCATTTTTGATTTGATTTGAACCAGAAGCGACCCCAGCTGGGGAGTTTAAGGGGTTACAAATGGGATTTGGCTGACCTTTTTTTGCAACATTTCCCCCACTTCCTACCCCTTCCCCAGTTTTTACAAATTTGTGGGGCTCATGACTCTTATTACCCCTCCCCTAGGACAACTCTTAACCTTAATGGGATTAGTTTTTTTCCCTATTATTTGAATTAGCACCTAGTTAGAAACTAATAAGCAAATTATTCTATCCTAATTTTACTAAGTAGAGACATTACCAAACTTATATAATAATTAGGAAATGGAATTAGTGATTAAAAATAAAAAGGTAAATTCTAGTTACGCTTTTAAAACCAAAATAAGGGAGTGAAATACAAAAAGAGCACTATTAAAAAAACACTACCTCAGCGAAATTCCATAGTTTCAAACAACCAAGCCTTTAAGAAAATTGCATCCATTCTAAATATTTATTAATTTATTCATTTAACTATCATACAATCAATGTAAATACAACAGGAAATTGCCCAAAACTGCTTTTCACAAAATTTCAAATTAGAAACTGGACAGAAGACAGAACTGCTTGATTGTATTCCATTATAAAGTGACTGTAATTCTAAATTTCTAGAATTCTTTATACAGTAACCTCAGTTTTACAACTCACATGACATCTAATTCTATTGTATTGAGTGATTATTGGTAAAATTAGTCGTATTGAAAGTATTTTCTAGGCTTCTCTAACTCTTTCTTTTAAACTTACTACTCGTAACTTAGCTGTTTTATTTATGCGTTCGAAAGCAATGAAAAATTGAGTCGATAGTACTGTCAACATGCTACTTGTATTACAAAATTGATTGATAGTATGTCTGATATAGATATGGCAGAATCTGACGCAAGTGCCGTGAGAGGTGTGATTATTTTATCTTCCTCGTGATAACGAGTTAACAATATTTAGCACTCCACAGAAATTAATTCCTAGAGCTTCAATATCGTACAACTACTTCACATTATTAATATCAATTATTAATAGGCGATGCACTGGGTGTTTACTTTTTTATGGCTGTCTACCAGTCTACCTAGCTCAAAATGGTCTACCAATCCATATAACTACCAAGTCATATACTAACATTCATATAATGTCATATATATTATTCTTCTTCAACTATCATCAAATAAAAAATAAGCTACACAGATAAAGACGACCTCGTAATAGTTTTGTAGACTATCAATATTTAAATGAATCATTTCAATCAAGAGGAAATTTAATTATGAATTATGTAATAAATTTAACATAACTTTTATCTTACTTCCATAATCAGCAACCAGCAACTCACATGTATTTGAACTCCTCTTTTATGACAATACATTATTTAACAATTCATTCATTATACAGAGTGTTTGAAAAAGAACTACCTAGACAGAATTTATTAATTTCGAATTCCTTTAATTCTGTTTAAGTAAATTTGTCAGTTTGTTCAATTGTCGGTAACTTCGAACTAACTTGTGAGAACTACCTAGTTTTAAGTATACATAAATTGGTGAAATTAATGAAAAACTACATCACCGATTACATACAATGAAAGAGAGTACCTTTAAGTTTTTTTTTTAATGTTTGTAGACTTCAAGGTGGGATCCATTTGTTGCCCTGCGCACGTCGAGACGATAAACAAAACTCAAAAATAACATCGTAATATTAGCATATTTATATATTATGTACCTACATATGCTTTAATAGCACTCTTTTTAAGTTACCAATCACAATTGTAAGAATAACAACTATTACTGTTCTTAAAGTATATGTAGTAAAGTATATTGACTATATTCACCAACATATCAGCGCGCACGTGGTTACTGTAATGAGGTGGGGCGCCATCTTGTTGGAAAAGCACAAGCCCTTTTTCCGCCTCAATATTTTTCAATTGGGGAAAAATATACGGCCAGTTGCACGAAAGAAAATTAAATTTGACCACCGTAAGATGACGGCATTTGACGGAGCCAGTCCAACGACTTCCCTATTGAGCTCCATAAGATGACGTCATCTTACGGTGGTTGAATTTAATTTTCTTTCGTGCAACTGGCCGATACTCTGTCGTAATAAATACAGATTCTACGACACATTAAAACTAGGGAGTTCTTTTTCAAACACCCTGTACATTGGCATGACATGATAGAGAGTAAGATGCGGAGATGCTCTCCGTAGGAAAAATACAAGCAATCACTATTCTCTCCCCTGAATGTAGGCCTGTTGTAAGTTTTATTATAGGATGAAATAAGCATGGAATATAGTTTTAAAAAACATGGAAAATCTAAAAATATTTAACTGATATCATGAATTTTAAAAAGTCAGTAGGCATGTCTGTAGTCATGCTCTCCATGGCTTCACTGCTACATTTATAGTTGAAAAATATAGCCTACTCCGTATGCTTGATATACATACCTGCTTCGCTTGATATAATCTTCTAACATCAACTTTTACTGTAATCTTTATCCAATGCATCCTAAAAAAAGAACATAATTTTTATAACTATAGATTTAGAAATAAAATTTTAAAAGTGTATTCGTAATGAATAATAAAACTTTGTCACAACCACATTTATTGAAGCCCGTAAGATACTAGTTTCGGTTGATACACCATTATCAATCTCAAAGTAAAACAAAAGAACAGAGTAGCTTAATATACTAAACACAGAATGATGCTATTGGCTGAGGTAGAAAGTGCCTCTCATAGGCTGAAATATTCACCCTTTTAAATATTTAACAGTTATGAACCAATAGCCACTCAGATTATTTGTTCAGTCCAAACTCCACAAGAATAATATCCCGATTAACCAGTAGTGTCATTGATTAATTCTCCATGTTCAAAATTAGCCCACAAACATAGTAGCTTCAGATCGTTAACGGGATTCCAACCCAAATTTGGTATCAAAGATTCGTTTTCAATAAATGTGTTTGTGACAACTTCAAGTCTTATTATTTTTTATGATATTCGAGTTCAATAAATACTAATTTCAATTTCGTTCTACATTATCTTCAAAACCATTACATTATTAATTATGGATATCTTTCACAATATCACCTTCTCCACCACAAAGAAAGCTGAAAAATGTATTCATCATCTTTCAATGTGTTAGCCTATGCTGTAGTCTAGTATTTTACATTAATAAATGATGCTATTGGCTGAGGGTGAAAGTGCCTCTCATAGGCTGAAAAATTTAGCCTATTAAGTATTTAACAGTTATGAACAGTTAAGTTTGTGGGTATTTTGATCAATTCAATAAATTTGACATGACGTTTTAGTTTATTCAGTCTTTCTTAATATTTTTTCTGGAGGTGAAAATTCATTGATGCACGTTGTGCCAGACAGCACGAACTACTGGCTAAAAACACCTCCAACTACAGAGCTCGCCTGGAACTGTTGCTCACACTACTTTAGAACGGGGCCATATAGCTAAACTAGCATCACTTCTAATATTTTTTTAAAATTAGGCCCACAGAACAGAAGAAAAATATTATCAAATCACTGTCAGCCGTGGTCGGTACGCTTGTCTCTGATTAGATAAGGCTTTGACTAGCTGCTACTCTTGCGGTCACCAGTTCGATTCAAGTTCCGCCTTGGATATTTTGTATAATCGTTTACTTCATTGCCAACTTACAATGTGGGAATAATATGGGAAAAATGAATGATGACATTTTCGTTTAAATCTCATTTGCATAGAATTTAGTGTATTGTTGGTTTTTTGTCATAAATTTCTAAGATTTATGCCCAGTTTCTCTGTTTTTCAGTAAAACAAACAGGAGCTATTGATTTAATAGTGGCTCTAAAGCTTGTTTCGCACATACCCGACAGTCGGGTACTCGTAATCGGTGCCATTTTTGTGTAGATTACGAGTAGAGTTAGTACCCGACTGGGTACAAACCCAGCATAATAACATTGTATCACATATTTCAAAAATCGGGCGAGTGTGAAGCAGTCCATATGACACAATGTCCCTATGGCCGGGTGAATGACGCCGGGTATGTGTGAAACAATCCTTAGGGCCGTTATTGAATCCCGGTGGTTCGGAACCCACCTAAAACTGTAGGTCCAACTCATCAATCACCATCATCCAACTCATTACCCACGTACAGGTCTCAGACATATGTGGGCTTCATCCTCAAAAAAAAAAAAAATAGCCATTGAATGATTTACTGAACGATTGAGAAACCGGGCATTGGTAAACTTTTTACAAATTTTCCAAGCCATGCATCTATAATTAAAAATATAATTATTGATGACATTGAACATCAGCCATAAGTAACATGATTCTTTGTTATTTGCAGCAATAGTAAAAAAACAGTTGAGCTGAAACAATTGTTTAAACTGAGCTGAGAAATGAGATAGGCGAACGTGTGAAATTCTTGAGGCCTCAGCCCAAACGCCTCTACACAGTACGATGTGTTTGTGTAGTCGGATGACCTGTCCTATTTGAGACCTGCTCCATGACACTTAGCAGAACATTCTAGCCCAACCACTTTTTGATTATCACTTTTCTCTGGGAAAGTGCTATGCTTCCTTGCTTCCCCCTCTCCTCTTTCGACCCTAATGAGCCTCTTTGTCGGCTTCTGCTGAACGTCATTGGCCACTTGGGCGTGGGATGATGACATCTCTATAATTCTCAACTTATGAATTTATTTATTTGCCAAAAATTATTACAAACAACTCTACAATATAAACTACCGCTCTAAAACTTATAAAAAACAAAAACAGCTACGTACTATATATTATCAATTTATTATTGATACAAATACAGAACTGAAATAATCCTATTTATCACATAAATTTCATAGTAGGAAGGAAGTGGTAGACACCAGCAAAAGGGAAAATCCATGTGTGCCATTGTGAGTCGCATCGTCTGAATTATTCTTTGTAACATCATCAATATCATCTTTGTATCATCATTAGTTGCAGATGTCCTTTACCTAAACACAAACATAATCACAAGATATTAGAACACGGCCAGCTGACATAACATCTGAGAACTGGCAGCTCTATCATGCGGGATTGAACCATAGATATATCAATAACATAGATAAGGAACTCCAATACGGTCGTAATAAGAGTGTAATGTAATAGGGCCCTTACGCTAGTAAAAATACTGTCAATAATATTGAAGGACCGATATTGACAATACTGGCTTGTGATACTTTTTTGCAAACGGCCCTTACACTTATCATTAATACTGTCAATAAAATTCGTCAGTATTTGTCATCTTGTATGATTTGTGAAGTTTTTGTTAACCTATTTCGTTAAGAATTAATTAGTTGATCAAAAATTAACAAATAATTAAGTATGAAAAATAAAGAAAAGGCTTGTTTGGCTTTAATACTATTTCAATAATAACCTATTACAACATGCTGGCCAGATTTACTGACAATAATATTGATGTACACACAACTCGTCAATAATATTGTCAATAACAGACGGTATTGATGGTGGATTTTTAGAAATCTAGATATTCTTCAATACAAGTCATCAATACATCAGTATTATCTTTTTGTCTCAATATTATTGTCAATACTAACTTATATTGACAATATTTTTACTAGTGTAAGGGCCCTATTACTGTAGTGTATATACGAAGTTATTCATAAAGTTTATTATTATTATTATATGAAGCTCAATTATGAAAAATAATTTAATTTTAGCCATGAGTTTATGGCTCTTTTCCTGTGCTTTATGTTTTGGAAATTATTTGGTGGGAATTCATTTTCTAATATATTTATAAACTATCTGCTAATGTAGTGGAGTTGTCTTCTAAGAAGGGTTGAGTTGGTAACATATACTTGATATTTTCTTATTGTATCTGGTCTCAAACTGTAATTTATGTTATCTTATAATGGGAATTGGTTCCCATGATGTTTCCAATTGATTTTGGACTATGCATGGAGACGTGATGCCAACCAACATCAGACTGTCAGAAATTAGACTGAAGATTGGTATTTAAATTGGTGCTAATAAGGAATTGTTATCCCTTATTGGATAAGGTCATGATAGGCCCGATGCTCACAGTACGCACAGGGTTTTCGTTCCATGTGGCACCCAATTTCCAACCAATGCTATTATTTAATGACTGTGAGTATCTAAATAAAGATTTCTGATTTCTAGTTTCTAGCATTAAAAAATACATGAGCCTGATAAAAATAAAAATCCTAATGTTCTGTGTCCAAGAGGATGTACGACAAAAGCTCCCATGCTAAAATTTGCGACATAAGCTACCAACTACACTCACCTCTGCCTTTAGCAACCCGCAGTCAACACCCTCGCTGGAAACAAGACGTGGGATTACCAACAATATGAAGAAAGAGACAATGTAAAGCAATATCTTCACGCGCTCTGTTACCTTCAAAAACCTGATTGAAATTCTATAAAATAACTAAAAAAAAAAAATACAAAAAATGTAGAAATTGACAAAGCTTTCTTCAAGCTAAAAAAAAATACAAAAAATGTAAAAATTGATGAAGCTTTCTTCAAGTTAATTTTGAACACATCTAATTGAAAGAAATCATAATATGTACGAAGGTTTCTTTCATTTAGCCAGTCCAAAGCCTGGATAAAGTGTGATGGAAATCAGAACACATTAAAATCTTGAATGTTGATGGTTTCACACCCATTCACTTGCAACCCTTCATTTTCCCCCCAGCACTGTCAGTTGGGAGCTTATGTCGCTGGTAGCTTTTGTCGCTGGTTGCTTTTGTCGCTTGTTGCTTTTGTCGCGACACCCTGCTAGAAGCCCTTAAAAAAAGATTGGAGCTCTAGAGTTAGAGCATTATATTCCCCAGATAAGAATATTATGAATATCTTGTAAGTATCATGAAATCTTAATTTAAAGCTAGAATTTGAAATACTTGCTCATACATTCAAGTTGATTCGCATTTAAATCCAAGTCAATAATATTTTGAAATCGATTAAGTGATATTTGATTTGTTGACTTGTTATCGTTTGAACGAACAGAATCAATTTTTTCAAATTTCTCTGTACAGTATTCCAGTGTACATAGAATGAAAAATCTTTGGTCTCTCACTTGAGCAGTTTATGAGTAGAGAGCAGAATTCTAAATTTAGCTTGGCGTTGCTTGTTCATTTTTTATGTGATATTGGTATTCTTGTTCGAAATCTATTTTTACAATAATCCGATGAAACTAGACTTCATAGAGAAAGAGCGAATTTGATATTTGACTGTTCAAGACTGGCAAAAAGGAGAGCCAGCTGAAATTTTATAAATTTTGAACTCTTAAAAATAAGTTGTGGAAAATATAAACATTTCTCATTTGACAAAATGCATTATCGTGTCTGATACGGAAATAGATCATGTAAATTGGCTCGCATGCTCTCTTTAAGTATTATGATGTTGTCCCTGAAAATTATATTTTTATACGTAAACCAAACTTCTGGATAATGAAAAACTCGCCCGAATAATTTCCTTCTGGGCTTCCGAAGTCCATCGTAATTTTAGATAGTAAAACCTAATGAGCTAGGATTAAAGAAACCTTCCATGAATGCTTTGATAACTCAGATTTTATTGCGTCATGGTTTTGTTTGACTATTGATAGGAAAGGACAAAAGTACTGCTTTACATTTTCACATTGAATGGAAAAATGGTAATGGGAAAATTACTTTCAATACCAACCTGCTGAATATCAATTTTGTACACATAATTTAGTTATTTGAACTTGAAAAGAGCAATATGAATTTGTATGGAGAGAACAATTGTAACGATCATTCGCGACCCACATGTAAATTAAAAAAAGTACAATGGCAGGCCTATTGCTTGTGTCATTCCCATTTATACTTCTAGACAGACCGGATTATGTTCAATAGTATATCGTTCCTCTTTGTTCCTAGTTTTTTATGTGCTTCACCGTTTATGGATCAGCAGATAGAAGTGTTGGTTTATCCATAAAAGTAATACTACATTTTTATAGTGATTGCATTGATGAAGAGATCCGAGATCTGAGCTGAAAGTGTTGAGTTTCAGCGCAGTAGTTATGTTGGTAAAATATTTGTTATAATTGTTAGAAGTTCCGTGAGCTAGAGTTTTTTAACAGCTGAAAATATTCATTTCATTTCTAACAAATAAACTTCATAAGAAACGCAACTTTTTGTATTAGTATTCGTATTTTAGAGCCTCATTTCGGAGAGGTTTTCTGTTTCTCACAAATGTGATGTAATTTTCTTTCCTTTCTGATCCTACACCCAAAGGAGCACTCATGAATATTTCGGAACGCCAATGGCCGTTTTCACACTGGACGGCATGGAGCCAGCACGACACCGACACGGTGCCGTCCCGGTGTTGTGGGGGTTGAGATCCAATGCTGCCAACTAGGGCTCTGTAAAAAGGAGGTATGCTCAGCCGCCATCTTGGTTCGTAGAACTCGATCGAAAAGCTTGAGTTAGATAGACGGAGTGGAGGGTGTTTGAATTTTAAGATCAATTCAAAGTGCAAAATGTTTTACTGTTCAGCACTTAGCTTTCATTCTCATGTCCCTCACTTCATTTGCAATCTACTATGTCTATTATGCTCAGGGGTATGACAGAAACGTGTGTATTAAAATGCACAGAATAAAGTATTACAGACCTACTAGGTAATAAGGTAGAGCTACTAGAGCTAGGTAATAAAAATATTGATTTCTGCTTACTCCATTCATATCTGAATCCTCATATTTACCTTCACAATTTTAATCATTGATATAAGTTGACAGAGTTATGAAATAAAAAATTAACAAATTCAAATAGTGATAGCCGCGAGCCGGCTGTTTGTAACGGTGACCGATTACATTGGCCAGCAAAAAAGATACTGTTCTCTGCTGAAAATCACTTCCCGGTGGTTCGGAACCCACCTAAAACTGTAGGTCCAACTCATAAATCACCATAATCGAACTCATTACTCACGCACAGGTCTCAGACCTATGTGGGCTTCATCCTCAAAAAAAAAAATGAGAAAAATAATTTTTTTTTTGAAATTTAGCGAATAGGCCTAACACTAGGAGCTTTTTCAGAGCATAAGTGTCCATAGATTACACTATCAAAGATTTGATAACAAGTTCCTTAAAAGTTCTTTAAAACATTTGAAGAGTGATGCTATACAGAAGGTCACTGTAGTCTAGTGTTTAAGGCGCCCGACCTTTGAGCACTTTGAGGAATTCAAAAAATTTATTAAATTAAAATACTATTTTATCTCCTGGATTTCTTGTTCCATGACAAACTGCGTTGTTATTATTAACTTTTTAAGTGAATTCAATGACTTGCAGTCAAAATTTTTATTAAGAATAGGTAGAATTTACTTATTCTGTAGGCCGAACGTTTTCGAATCTTGGAGATCCATTTTCAGAGGCAACTTTTTGCCTCTGAAAATGCATTTTTGGTCTTTTTTGGCCTCTGAAAATGGATCTCCAAGATTAGAAAACGTTTGGCCTACAGAGTAAGTAAATTCTACTGATTCTATTCTTAATAAAAAGTTTGACTGCAACTCGTTGAATTCACTTAAAAAGTTACTATTTTATCTCCTTAAATATCGTTCAGGAGTTAGTAGTTTGAGGGTACTATGTCTATAAAAATTGGTTTAAGTAGGGGTATGCAGAAGAAAAAAGGTTGGGAACCGCTGGTCTACACATGAACAAAAACTAACAAACTATGCTATGTAATCATAATATTATATTATTGTCTTTTATATACTCGTTGGATAGGTCATTGTTGATGTAATTGACCAAATTCAGCTATTAATGATAGGCCTACTGATATTAATTTCATGAAGATAATGGGTTGCAATAATACGTGACAGATTCAAGATGTAGCCTACCATATTTTCAACAAGCAAATTGATCAAACACAAATAGCTTTATCTTCAACGCCAATATTGTATATGGTACAGTACCTAGTCTAAAAAAATAGTTCAGGTATCAGAATATTATCACCATCTATATGTATAAATTTACGTAAATTGCCTTGCAATCATCAAATGTTTGAGTGCAGAGTTACATATGAATTCGAATTTGGCTCCTAATGCCACGAACCAAGATGGAGGGTGAGCATACCCCGTCTTTATAGTGCCTTACTGCCAACGGCAGCGTCACAGCAATGCCGTGTCGGTGTGTGTGTTTCAGCTGTTCCATTTGGCAGCATTGGATCTCAAGCCCCACGACACCGGGACGGCACCGTGTCGGTGTCATGCCGGCGCCGTGTCGTCCACTGTGAAAACGGCCAATATGATCCGGAAAGACTAGGTTCCAAGTTTTTGCAACACAAGAATACAATACAATACATCTCTATTGCCAATAAAAAACAAATACAAAAAAAATCTATAAAATATAAAAAAGACAATTTTGCAATAAAATTATAATTTCTGAACACCACCCAGCAAGGGAAACCCTTGTCCGCTGATGAGAGTATCGGTTCATGAAGTACAGTTTATAAGAATATAGTTAATGAGAAAAAGAATAAAAAAATATTCAAAAGTTGAATAAGAAAATCAAAAGGATAAGAAGCAGAAAAAAAGGAATTATAATAAATGATTGATGTTGGAGAAAAAATGATCTATTATCCAATATTTATCTGTTCCATCTTGTGTCTACTCTTATTAGTGAGTAGAACTGAACAATATTATACTTGGAATTCAATTTATTAGTTGCTTAGATATCTCAATTACCTGGATGCTATTGCTAAAAGAGAGTAATTTATTATATATTTTTTATGTGAATTTAATCTAAAATTATGTAAAGTAATTATAGTATTATTCACTGTAAATTCATCATTCTTTATCCATATATTGTAGTAGACTAGTTTCTTTATTGACGTCACCACTTTGAATTGATCAAATGTGTCTCTACTGGAAAAGACTGTTGGCTTATTGAGGATAGTTTTTATTATCATTTTTTGGATGATAAATATTCTATTGAGAATATTTTCACACTTGAGAAATTGTCTGTGCTAAATATCCTTAAGTACTGTCCACAATCAATTCTTGCATCTTACAATGCTAATAATAAAGTAATACTTTATTATTATTATTATTATACTATACTTATACTTGGGCGACTTACTCATATTATTGAAAGTAATAACTGCATCCCGGCACCAGTGATATCTCCTACCTCGGCCATTGGTTATCGTTCAAAAGAATTACAAGTGCTTTATGAACTAAGCTAACTATTATTTTGATTTTTGGTGAAATATTAATATTTGTGAAATATTAAGTTCTTTCAGAAGTATTCACCTGTTACCATCTATGGTAGATGGTTTATCCTATACCATCCACTAGGTATTGTACTAGGAGAAATCATGCCAAAATATCATACTTCATTTTTTTTTGGTAGATTACGTCTTGGAGACTCCAAAATATCATACTTCATTTTTTTGTAGATTACGTCTTGGAGATTCCAGTCACAGACAACTGTTTCTGTAATCTGTGCTCCAGTTAAGGAGTATAAGACAAGTCAGATTAACACTAGTCATATACACTAGATACCATAATTACTATATCAATTAGTTGAGGTGAGGCTTAATTTTGATGTGAAAGGAACTGTACACTATAAAAAGGTATAGGTAGGTATTCATGTACAGCAATGTGCTTCCATTAGGAACTGTAATACAAACGAAGAATTCAAATGATGGAATTCGAATGATGAATGACCAAGTGGCCTAATTCGTGTCTCACATTGAGGGTAATCCGTGATAAGCATTTCACGTTCTACCTGAAGGAAGCATATATTTCTTTCAATTGAAGCTGCTATGTGTTGTAGAGTGAATCGATAGCTGTATTTTCATGCAATTACAGTATATATCGCGCAGTGAAAAGCAGGACAGCAGGTTAAACAAATTGTAAGGAGCTTCCAGAAAAGAATTCATGGCTTTCCTTTGTTGTGACACAAAAATGCGTACTGCAAGGAGGTTATTGGAAAATGGAGCTTTTAAAGGCGTAAAAGAGTGCAATAAATGGCGAAGCATGTCTTTTCCACGAAGGCAAGTCATGATAGAGGAAGGGAATGAGCAAAAGAGGGAGAGAGAGTGAAAGAAAATGAGAGAAGTTTTATTATGCAGTAGGAGATGATTTTTCCAATTTTGTAAAGTTTTATCTTTCGGAAAAGTTTTTACTGCTCTTAAAAGAACCTACTTCATTTCTAATTGATTTTCTAATGATTATGCTTCCAAAAAGAAACCCACAGCAACTTCCAGAATTGAATTGACATTTTTCAATTTTCACTCCTATACTTTCAATCCAACTCTTGTATAAAGCTGGTATTGAAAATTTTCATCGCAATTAAAATTTCTCCAGACTTGAACTATACAATATTGTCGATCTGTAATGTTTGACCCCCAAAGTCCAAAAACGACAATTTATTACTTACTTGGACTAGCCATTTAACAAGTTTCAATATTCTACGATCAAGAGATATTGCATAGAAAAGATCGATTGATTTTTTTGTAGTTTACGTCTTGGAGACTCCAGTAATGGAGTATAAGACAAGTCAGATTAACAATTAACAATCTTATACACTAGTTACCAAAATTACCAGATCAATTAGTTGAGGTGAGGCTCAATTTTGATATGAAAGGAACTCTTGTACACTATAAAAAGCTTCAACTAAATACTTTTTCAATTACTTTTCTTTTTTTTTAGGATGAAGCCCACATAGGTCTGAGACCTGTGCGTGGGTAATGAGTTGAATGATGGTGATTTAGGAGTTGGACCTACAGTTTTAGGTGGGTTCCGAACCACCGGAAGGGATTTTCAGCAGAGAACAGTGTCTTTTTTGCTGGCCAATCTAATCGGTCACCGTTACAAACAGGACCTACGAGAACGCAGCTTATCTATCTGATTGAACAGATACCTGCTACGGCTCGCGGCTCTTCAAAACTCTTTAAGACTCTCCAAAAACTGCGGTAGCTTGTTGTAGAGTTTCCTACCAATTTTCTGACTCTTCAAGTGATAATCTCCTCAGCTTCTTGTATTATAATCGTGTACGTCAAGATTTTGGTTAATATCACTCTTTTTTACATATAAAGTAGCTACATACACATATAAGTAGGGTAAAGTGTTAGGAAACCAACGGTCTCTTGAACAACGGCCTACATGAATCTAATCTATTTACTCTTTCCATACACCTAACCGCTTTCTTTTGGATCTTAAACACCCTATCAAGGTTTTGTTTTGATAGATGTTCAATAGCAGGATTTTAATAAGCCTTGTCGGGTTTTCAAAATAACACACGTCAAACAGCTCCATCTTGAATTTTTATTCTCTTCCTTCTGAATCTAGAAGTTCAGGTGTATGTATTTGTCCAGAACTACTACTTACTTAGCTTCGATAGCCTATCAGTTTTGTGCTTTATGGCAACCATAACCATAGACCATTTGGGAGTTGAAACTTTCCGTTTCATTAACTGCTCATAACACGGATCAATTCCGAAAGATTCACAACACTGACCATTGACTTGAAGTCTCAGTTTCGTAATGGATGGTCATTAACAAGCTGATAGTTTTATCAACTCGAGTAGGACGATCCCACACGAAAACAATCATTTTTAGATGAATTCCAAACCAATATTAAATTATGAACAGTTGCAAAAAATTGAGGTCGTATAATTTTATTGATTAGATTATTTAAAGATGGTAAGTACATTATATAGAAATTGACAACAGTTTTACAGAAATTGATTTTTGAAATTTAGTATGATTTTTGCACAATCAGTATTGAAAATGTATCATTGGATTCTGGAATAATTTACTGGAGAAACTGTTGCATAGCATACTGGTATCAGATAGGTTATATTTTATTATATTAACTTTTCATGTGAAATTTAATGACTTGCAGTCAAATATTTGTTAAGATTAAGTGAGTTATACTTATTCTTAACAAATATTTGACTGCAAGTCGTTAAATTTCACATGAAAAGTTAATATTAACAACGCAGTTCGTCATGGAACAAGAGATCCAGGAATTTTATTATATTTGGAGTTTAATATCTTATAACAGCTTTTCAAATATTGTTAACTTCAGTTTTCTCTTCAAGTGAATGTATCAACAAGTTCAATCAATGATCATACGGTTACAACTGTTTCCAAGTTGAACCTGAACGACAATATCTCGGTTAGTTTCTTGACAAATGTTCTGCTTCATTCCAATTTATCAACTTATTATTTCAAATTTGCCAAGTAGCTCCGATGTAGTGGATTTGCACTCGCCTTTTGAACGGCCCCTCATTTCATGAGCATTTAGCACAGGAAGCAGTCATTACAAGCTCACTCTTATATCCCGTGGTGTACATTGTTGTATTATTCTCACTATAGAAGCAAGCATCAACGTTTTTGGTCCACATGATCCATCCAAATCTGGTAAAAGCTTCAAGAAGAGCATTATTTTAAACAGCTCGATACTTAAACAAAAATACCAAAATTCGACAGACTTTAATAGCGGATGATTTTAAGAGCAGTTTAAAGATGAACTAATCAGTTTTACTTCATGGTGAACAAGTATTATGAAGCTATAATATAAACAAGTACAGGCATTTCACATAAGAGACTTTATTTTAGATTAGAAATCATGACAGTATAATAATGAGATTGTCTGCAAGGGAAAATTGAATTTTCATTGATTTCTTGTTTCATAGCAATTATATTACAATAATACTGCCTTCCTTTATTCAGCCAATTATTGAAAACTCGTTAAGCCAGTAATCAATTATATCATCTTTTAAACTGTCTATTAGTGACTGTTCATGATGTTGTACAGTTTTTTTTTTGTTTTTTTTTTTACACAGAGATTATTTAATAATATTAATAAGTGCTTTGGAATCCATTCTAAGCTGAGAGGCTAATCTACTCATGCCTAATAAATAATTAACGTTTTTGTGACTCCTATTTCTTGGGTATTTGAAAATATTTACTGAAAAATATTTTAGTTGTAGTAAAAATAAACAAATGTTAATCAACAGAATTCATGGAATCTATCTAAAGGCTAATCATTATCCCAGCTAATAGCTAATACTTTCACAACTGCTTTGAGATAGCTTCTTGTTATGTTAGTACATCACATTAATAAAACTGTTAATATAAACATCCAGTAGTTTATATCGATACTTGGTAGATCTTTGGTAAATTTTTGGTAATATATTTTTGTTATGCTTATACATATGGATATAAACCTAAAACCATCTATGGTTTTAGTGAATAGTTATATAAGCATATAGTAGTAGTTGTTGTTCAGGAGACTTGGTCTCCCAACTGCACCCTGCTTATATGTGTATGAAGCTACTTTATAAGTAAAGAGTGATATTAACCAAAATCTTGACTTACACAATTATAATACAAGAATCTGAGGAGATTATCACTTGAAGATTCACAATAGTAGCTTATTCAAACAAAAAACTAGTTATAATGGTAGGAAATTCTACAATAAGCTACCACAGTTTTTAAAGAGTCTAGAAAATATAGAAATATTTAAAAAACAATCGAAAAAAATATTTATTTGATAAAGCTTTTTATAGTCTAAAAGAATTCCTTTCACATAAAAATTAAGCCTGACCTCAACTAATTTAAGTAATTATGGTATCTAGTGTATAATATTGTTGATCTGACTTATCTGACTGTATAGTGATTATGGTAACTAGTGTATAAGATTGTATAATTGTTAATCTGACTTGTCTTATTACTCTTTAACTGGATTCTCCAAGACTTAATCTACAAAAAATGTTTCCTGTTGTTTGTATGATTGTATGATGTTGAGCTTAGCTTGTATACTAATTTATTGTATTATTATTATTATTAAAATTCATGGCGTTAAGCTGCATCTTTGGGCTGTGCCCAAACAACTTGCCATATGTCAATACAGAAAATGCCATCAGTTACAGAAAATAGATTCATTAAGCTTATAACATTGATATGTTGCACCCAAGGGCAAGCACAGCTTTGTCCATGTTAATCCACAGGCTGATTAACAACTCGCTCACATATTTCACGAGCAGTCAAGCAACCACTGGAAATTTGGGAACTGGAGGAGGATTAAAATGAATGAAGCATCTGCCTGGTACACACCCTCTCAGTTATTGCCACCTGATAATGATACAATTCCTTCTTCAACACTATAAGGACAGCTCAGTAGGATTTCTAAAACTTTATTTTTGAATATTTTTAAACCGCTTTCCATTTTTAGTTCATTTTTTAATGCGTTATGAATTTTTATATCCGAATACAGTGTGAATACAGTTGTGAGTCTGCGTTTTGGCAAGTAGAGGTCGTTGTGACGCTGAGGATATCTGTGAATGGGATGATTATGAATAATTAGTCTTCCTTTTCTTTTCATAAGCATCAGTATCTCAGCTATATAAGGCTGGGAGAGTTAGAAGGTTAAGCTCGTGAAATAGTGTTCTGCATCTCCCCGAATTGGTTAGGGATCTTACAGCTCTTTTCTGAATTTTAAATGTCTCCATTGCACCAGAGGATGAGCCGTAGAACACTAAGCCATACCGTATAATGGAAAGAAAGTATCCATGGTATATTTTGTATATACTGTGCTCTAATAGTTCAGAAGTCTGGAATATTTTTTTTTCTGAGGAAGAAGCCCACATAGGTCTGAGACCTGTGTGTGGGTAATGAATTGGATGATGGTGATTGATGAGTTGGACCTACAGTTTTAGGTGGGTTCCGAACCACCGGGAAGTGATTTTACAGCAGAGAACAGTGTCTTTTTTGTTGGCCAATCTAATCGGTCACCGTTACAAACAGGACATGAGTCCATATACTACTCTTGATTGTTGTACTTTTGGGATTGAATTGTTGGAGGCTCACGCAAAGTGTTCCTTGGTTTTCTTTTAAAACAAACTACAAAATGAAAACGTGTGGTTAATGTTGCTTACTAATACTGCACTGTGCACACCGAAACGCAAGTGTGCGTGACGAGCCCTTTTCTGTTGAATATCGACCGTCACACTTGTCCCGCCTTTGTATTCTATTATCGCCCTTATTTGCTAGGCGCATATTTCATGCTATTCGGAATTAGATTTTTGACAGGAGAAAATTTCAAATCTAATATCAAATGATATTCAGAGAATAGTGCCTTAGTGAAGCAACGTCACAAAGTATCTCATTCTACATCTGAACAAATATTCTGTAATTCGTTTTTGAATTGGATAAACCATTTTATCAGAATCTGATAACGTACGGTACATTGTTTTTCATAAAATGGTAACTAGAAATTTGGATGTATTATTTGGCCAAGTTTTATTGGAAATACTAAAATTATTGCATTATTAAATGACAATTTTAAATTTTCTTAATAATTTCGAAATGTTATACAAAATTAATCTATTCCGACTCTGTTACTCATAAACCTTACCACCATTTCAATAACTGAGGAAATGGGCAATTCAGTAGGGAAAACTGTTTTTAAAGAACCACA
This sequence comes from Conomelus anceps, assembly GCA_948455865.1. NCBI lineage: Eukaryota > Metazoa > Arthropoda > Insecta > Hemiptera > Delphacidae > Conomelus > Conomelus anceps. Next base: position 4,132,080 of record OX418217.1, on the reverse strand, counting down.
AAACTTGCTGATAGTACTTTGTCCCAATGATTCAATCGCTGTTTGTGACCTGTGCGTGGGTAAGGTTATAATAAGGTTAATAAGGAGTCGTGATTGATTTTATAGCAGAGAAAACAGAGCTTTTTTGCTGGCCCATCCAATCGGTCACCCTTAAAAAGATGACCCAGGAGTATCGTAGCTTATTTCTGATTGAACAAATACCTGCTACGGCACTCGGCTTCACTAAGTACATTAGAAAAATGATCATCAGAGCTCCTTCGAATTCAAAATGCACGATTCTTCTATGAATCCAATGCTTGTTATTTGGAGCATTCCAAGGTGAGAAGTTTTAGCAAAAATATATCATCTTTAACCTCAATCTTTTCATTGGTTGACAGCTCTCCATCTCGTAAAAAAATGTAAATTTATCAGGAATAAACAAATCTAATCTGTTCACATAGCTCTCAGTCCCAAGATCGTTGGTGTCGGGGGTAATCTATTGTAGCCGGGGACTTTAAGGACCCCTTTGACCATTTACTGTTACTTCCAGTATACTTTATGTGAATTAGTTGTGTCCAATCCAAGAATGCCGTAGCCGTGTGACCTTGAAAAGATTCAGAAGTGGTCGTTTCTCATCCCTCCTTTTGAATTCATCATCCTTCGCTACCCTGTCATCCATCTTGTTTTGAGCATAGATAGGTATGCATCTCCAACACGATTTATAACTGCACTTTCATTATTGCCCTCTCTTCATCTTTACCGATAGCCCACACATGGTGGAATGATACATGTATCATTGTATCATGTATCAATGTATCATTCCACCATGTAGCACACATAGATAGGATCTAGGCAGCAGTGGTACTGTGCATACGTTGTCAGAACAGGCTCTGCAAATTTTGAAGAATAGAATATTAATTCGAACGGATAAGTAGTATTTTTGTTTATTATTATTAGTATTTATAATATCTTAATAGTTTACATCATTAACTTGTCTAATATAAGTTAAAGTATTTAAATAAAAAGTCAAATTCTATTTTCGAGGTTAGGTGTACCGATATTGATAAATTTTCTTGTAATTAAATAGTCTCAAGTTGACAATTGTAATAAATTAAGTAATATTTCATTAAACATTTAACTAAAATCAATTGAAAACAATTTTTAGCTAGGAAAATGAGTCCAAACAAGGCATCTAAATCTAATTGTTCAACTAAAACTCAGGTAGCTACGCGATCTCAGCAATTATTAACAAAAAAATCTCCAACAGCTCTTAAAGCTACTGTAGATGTAGAAGAAAAGGTTGCTAAACTATTGAGTGATCACACCAAATTGAAAACAAAATTAGAAACATCACTAAAAAATTCTGAGGAAGAACGAATAGGGTTAGTGGATCACATAAAATCTCTGGAAGTTATTGTAAAATTGCAGCAGGAAGACCATAAAACTGAAATACTAAATCTCACGAGTCAATGTAGGTCTATGTCAGAGGAAATCGAAATATTAAAATCAAAAATAAACTTGGCTAATGTAAGATCTGAACCTCTGATCAATACAAAAAAAGTAGAACCTAAATCAAATGGGGAAGAAATAAATAGAAATGGTCAAACAAAAACGTATAGTCAGGTTTTGCAAACAGCAACCAAAACTAAAGTAAGGGCAAATAACGATAGGAAAGGTAGAGTACTGCTCTTGACATCCAGTCATGGACGAGACTGTAGTGACCTACTAAATAAAAGATTAGAAAATAAGTATGAAGTTCAGAGCTTTTTCAAACCAAGTGCCCCTATAAACGCAATCGTAGAGTCAGCACAGGAACAAACTAAAGATTTTGGAAAAAACGATTTTCTAATAGTACTGGGTGGCTCAAACAATATAAATGAACCTAATCTAAAACATCTTCCTGAACTAAATGAAAAAATAAAAGAGATTGTGCCACTCAGCCAAAAAACAAATGTAATAATAAGTACAATTCCGTATAGGTTTGATAGGCCAGACCTAAATGAAGCCATTAAGTCAACAAATAAATCAATTCATAATACAATCAACAGCCTAAAAAATAAGAATTCTAAGCAGTTGGGGATTTGTTTTCTAAATGAAAGGCTGAAAAAACAAAACTTCACTAATCATGGTCTACATCTAAATCAATCTGGCAAAGTAATATTTTGTAATAGGCTGGCAGAGCTGATTGAAAGTCGCTTGCAATCTACTGTCAATAATTCTCCTAAACAATCATCTAACGAACCTTTTTTAGTAAAGTGGCTCAAAACCGGGAAGGGAAACTAGTTTCAGATGATAAATTCATATGTTCAATTGTATTAAGACGTTAATCGATCAAAAAATCAGGATAATATTAGTGGAAGGAACTCTTGTAGCAATCTGATAGGCTCTCAAGATTCTAAGAGTTTAAGTAAATCTACTTCAATATGCAAAAGCAACGATAAAGTAATAAGGGATGATAGGGAAGTACCGATACTCACTGTGTTCCATCAGAATATTCAATACATTCGTAACAAAATAGATAGAATCGAAGTATTTTTTAAAGAAGAGGCTCCTGATATAGCTATTTTCACAGAGCATGGTTTAAAAGAAGATGAATTGTCACAACTTAATATTCCAAACTATTCATTGAAAACTTCGTATTGCAGGACATCGCATCGAAGTGGGGGAGTAGCTATCTTCACTAAAAATGCTAAGAATATGCAAACATTTAATTTAGAATATGTAGAGACATTTGCTGTGGAGATGGATTTAGAAGTTACTGGTTTGAGAGTAAAAATCGACAATAATTTCGAAGTAGCGGTGTTAGGTATTTACAGGTCACCAAATGGGGAATGGAACAATTTTTGTGAACTATTCAATAGGCTTTTAGAGATTACTACTACTCGTTTTACTAACGTTATTGTAGCGGGAGATTTCAATACAGACTTTGCAACACAGAATAAAATGACAGAAGATTTAAAGGATATTATATACATGAATAACTTGGAAATAAAAGTTCATGAATATACCAGAGTCACAAGAACATCACAAACAATAATTGATAACATCCTTACTAATATAGATTACTCTAAAACAAGATTAGGCGGCTCGGAACTATCTGATCATGACTATCAAATCTTAGAGGTGGGGTTGCAAGGTCATAAATCAATTAAAAAGAGTAGAGTAATGAAAGAAATTCAACAATGTGAACAGGGGAATATCGATTGTTTGAAGCAGAATCTGCTACAAGAAAACTGGAGTAGGGTTTACAATAGCAATAGTTTAAATGACAAATATGATAGTTTCATTAATATTTTAAGGTTTCATATTACTATGAGTTGTCCAGTTAAAAAGTCCCTGTAAAGAACAAATTAGACAAGATTGAAGAGTGGATAACTGATGATATCCTTGCAGAAAGAAATAGGGTTAAAGATGCATATGATGAATTCAAACTATCTAGAAATATGTTAAGTGAAGATAATTACAAAGCTCTAAAGAAAAATTATGCAAGAGAAGTGAAAAGAGCGAAATGTAAGAAAACAGCTGAAATTTTGAATAATAGTGTGTACTTTAAAACAGCAGTGTGGGATGTAATAAACAAAAATAGGCAAGTAGCTCATGTAGATGCTTATACTAGTGTCCCCAGAATAATTAACGAAAATAACAAATATATTGATGATAGTGTAGACATTTGTAATTTCTTTAACAGATATTATCAACTGGTTGCTAAGGATCTTCAAAAATCTCTTAATACAGGTATTAGTGATGCAAACATGAGGAATACTGAGGGGATTCAGAACGAATTAAAATTCCACCCAGTATGCCAAGACGAGTTGTCAAATATCATTGATAGTTTAAATAATAAAAAAACTGTGGGAATGGATGGGGTATCCAGTAAAATTCTAAAAGAATGTAAAGATCAATTGTTAGACCCTTTGATTCATCTGATCAATCATTCATTAGAACAAGGTATTTTTCCAGATAACTTAAAAGAGGGGAAGATCTTGCCAATCTTCAAAAGTGGTGATAAAGAAAAGGTAGAAAACTATAGGCCCATTAGTATTTTAAATGTAATAAGTAAAATTTTTGAAAGAGTAGTTCTAAATAGGTTACTTCTGCACCTTCAAGAAGCAAACTTTATCTGTGATGAACAGCATGGCTTCCAGAAAGGGAGATCAACAAAAACAGCCATAGTTTCCCTAGTTGAAAAACTAATAGATATAATAGATTCAGGTGATAAAGCTACTGCAATCTTCTTAGATTTGTCAAAGGCATTTGATTGTGTTAATCATAGAACTTTATTGGAAATACTGCAAAATGTAGGTGTAAATGGGGTTGAACTGAAATGGTTTGAATCATATCTTATTGGGAGAAAACAATGTGTAGAACTAACTACAGTAGTTGGTAATAGGATAGTAAAGAATAAATCTAATAAATTAGAGGTGCAAGCTGGAGTGCCTCAGGGGTCAATACTAGGTCCATTGCTTTTTTTGTTATATGTCAACCGTTTACCTAAAGAATTAATTAGTGGTAGAGCCCTCTTATTTGCTGATGATACATCACTCATTTTCAGCAATTCCATTCTAGATAATTTAGAAATAAGTGCCCATATAGGTGTGCAGTCCATTGTCCAATTTTTAAATCAGTTGAAATTAACTATAAATAGTAAAAAATGCCAATACCTTCAATTCAAAAACAAACATAATTTAAATGAAGATAGGGCTATAAACGTGTTTGTAAACGATAATCAATTAGACCAGGAAGAAAAAATTGAATTTCTAGGAGTTATGTTGGATAGACGATTGACCTGGACTCCATACATTGAGAAAATATGTAGTAAAATTTCATCTGGGGTATTTGTCCTGCGACAGCTCGCTAGATTGAATGACAAAAAGTTACTTTTTACAGCTTACCATGGGCTCTTACTGTCACATATTAGGTATGCTATCTTAGTATGGGGTAATTCATCAAAGCAAAATCTTGATAGGGTGTTTAAGATCCAAAAGAAAGCGGTTAGGTGTATAGAAAGAGTAAATAGATTAGATTCATGTAGGCCGTTGTTCAAGAGACTTGGTCTCCTAACTGTACCCTGCTTATATGTGTATGAAGCTACTTTATATGTAAAAACGAATGATATTAACCAAAATCTTGATGTACATGATTATAATACAAGAAGCCGAGGAGATTATCACTTGGTGAGTCACTATAGTACCTTATTCAAACAAAAACCTAGTTATATTGGTAGGAAATTCTACAACAAGCTACCGCAGTTTTTGAAGAGTCTTGAAAATATAGAAATATTTAAAAACAATTTAAGAAATATTTAGTTGATAAAGCTTTTTATAGTGTACAAGAGTTCCTTTCACATCAAAATTAAGCCTCACCTCAACTAATTGAAGTAATTATGGTATCTAGTGTATAATATTGTTGATCTGACTTGTCTTATACTCCTTAACTGGAGTCTCCAAGACTTAAAAAAAAAAAAAAAAAAAAAAAAAAAAAAAAAAAAAAAAAAAACATGCCCATGCAGTGCAATAATCCAAATGCAACTTTATTAGTTTCTTTCTCGTTTTCAACTCGCGACTATTGGAGGAAAGCAAATACCGTTTACTAAAGAATGTAGTCTTAGCTACTCTGATCAATTTTCAATTTGTCTTTTCCATCTCTGACATAATAATATTCCCCAAATATTTGAATTTTTCTGGATCTTTGAAGCTCTGTTTTCATCTCATTTATCTTCATGTCATCTTTTTTCTAGAATTTAATGCAATGTGCTTAATGTTCTTTCTAGACTCCTCTTTGTCCTGTGCTATTATCAAGAAAAATATACTAGACACATAGCCGAGTGCCGTAGCAGGTATCTGTTCAATCAGAGATAAGCTACGAAACTCCTGGGCACTCTTTGTAAGGGTGACCGATTGGATTGGCCAGAAAAGACTCTGTTCTCTGCTGTAAAATCACTTCCCGGTGGTTCGGAACCCACCTAAAACTGTAGGCCCAACTCACTTCCCGGTGGTTCGGAACCCAACTAAAACTGTAGGCCCAACTCATCAATCACCATCATCCAATTCATTACCCACGCACAGGTCTGAAACCTATGTAGGCTTCGTCCTCCGAAAAAAAACAATATGCAACTCACAAAACATTGGAATTTCACATATTATTTTGCTTTTTATTATTAAATGACTTGATCCTTCTTCAAATCCTTCTATTTCGAATCAGGGACCAGTAGGCTTGGTGCAATATGTTGATTCACGTGAGATTATAACATATTGTATGTAGTGATTAGCAAATATTGTTTTCACTTCTACACGATTTTGAAATCAGTCCATCATTGATTTATCTTTAGGTGGATATATTATTAAATGTAAAAGTACAATGCAAAATTATAGCTCTGTGGTTAAATTGAATAGGCTCTCTTTATCGGATAATTTTGAAAATTAAACCGCATTACATTCGATTAAAACAATTTATAATTCTTTCCATTCTTATCGAATTTAATTGTCCGTTATCTTTCTCATTGTCCATATATACAATAATAATGAAATATACTTGATTGTTGAGGGGATGTTACTCTACTTATATGCGCAGTGAAAAATACGTGCTTCTATTGTGTTAAAAGTTCCCGAACTAAGTAAATTGTGCGGGTTTGCTCCTTTTCTAAACTAAAATTACTTTGATAACTTTCAATCCCTGTGATTAGTGGCTTTCATTATAATATTTTTTAATAAGGTAGTCTTGAGTGTACATCAACATTCGACATTTTGAAATTCTCTTTCCAGGTAAGTGATTGTAGTCTTTATAAGGTGTCAGTCATTTTTACTCTAGCTGTCATCTTCCAGCTGTCGGCCCTTATAAGTACTTATAAAACTTATAAGCTTTATAAGTTATTCTTATCCGGAACCTAGATCTGTGTCCTTAGCTTCATTTACAGAGGATCAATAAAATTAAGGAACAAACCAATCTTTGGATTTGGATGAATACTTTTTTGCTTCTAAATGCTAATTCTCAAATAAATTATCTCTTCACGTACTATTACTTTAAAATTTATTTTTATTTGTAACATTTTATACTGTTTGTGTTTCTACCACTGATTCTTTGTGATATTATCAATGATTCTACGTGGTTGACAAACAATGATGCTGCTGTTATAATTTGTGATTCCTTTCTTCGAACAATACCACAGTGTGCGACAACTTTCATCTCATTTCGCTCATTTGAGCTGTTTGTAACAGTCCATCCTTAACTGCTTCCACTCATTAACCATACATTCTTTATTTCGTAAACATTCAATTATTTTCATAATAGATAAAATATTATTCAATCTCAAATAATTAAATAAATAATAATGTTCGATTTCGAATTCAAATTTTTGATCATAAAGTGACACCATTTCATATTTCAATGTATAGAAATAAGATTTAATGAGATTTGATGTATCTTCTCATTATTGAAATTCAAACTTTCCATGGTTGAAACTAAACGTCAGGAATATCAAGTTTTTCAAAACTATTTTAGTTCCAGAATGTCTGGAAAACGAAGAAAAACGCTCGCAATTTTATTTACAATATATACACAAAGTTTATAACATCAGCAATCAAATTATTAACATAATTTTTCCACAGGTAATCTTTAGAAAAGTATTTTCTGCATGTAATCTTTAGAAAAGTATTTTCTGCATGTAATCTTTAGAAAAGTATTTTCTGCGGGTAATCTTTAGAAAAGTATTTTCAGCAGGTAATCTTTAGAAAAGTATTTTCCGCAGGTAATCTTTAGAAAAGTATTTTCCACAAGTAATCTTTAGAAAAGTATTTTCCGCAGGTAATCTTTAGAAAAGTATTTTTCACAGGTAATCTTTAGAAAAGTATTTTCTGCGGGTAATCTTTAGAAAAGTATTTTCAGCAGGTAATCTTTAGAAAAGTATTTTCCGCAGGTAATCTTTAGAAAAGTATTTTCTGCAGGTAATCTTTAGAAAAGTATTTTCTGCAGGTAATTTTAAGAAAAGTATTTTCTGCAGGTAATCTTTAAAAAAGTATTTTCCGCAGGTAATCTTTAGAAAAGTATTTTCTGCAGGTAATCTTTAGAAAAGTATTTTTCACAGGTAATCTTTAGAAAATTATTTTCTGCAGGTAATCTTTAGAAAAGTATTTTCTGCAGGTAATCTTTAGAAAAGTATTTTCCGCAGGTAATCTTTAGAAAAGTATTTTCCACAGGTAATCTTTAGAAAATTATTTTCCGCAGGTAATCTTTAGAAAAGTATTTTCTGCAGGTAATCTTTATAAAAGTATTTTCTGCAGGTAATCTTTAGAAAAGTATTTTCCGCAGGTAATCTTTAGAAAAGTATTTTCTGCAGGTAATCTTTAGAAAAGTATTTTCCACAGGTAATCTTTAGAAAAGTATTTTCCGCAGGTAATCTTTAGAAAAGTATTTTTTCAGGTAATCTTTAGAAAAGTATTTTCTGCAGGTAATCTTTAGAAAAGTATTTTCTGCAGGTAATCTTTAGAAAAGTATTTTCCGCAGGTAATCTTTAGAAAAGTATTTTCCACAGGCAATCTTTAGAAAATTATTTTCCGCAGGTAATCTTTAGAAAAGTATTTTCTGCAGGTAATCTTTATAAAAGTATTTTCTGCAGGTAATCTTTAGAAAAGTATTTTCTGCAGGTAATCTTTAGAAAGTATTTTCTGCAGGTAATCTTTAGAAAAGTATTTTCTGCAGGTAATCTTTAGAAAAGTATTTTCTGCAGGTAATCTTTAGAAACGTATTTTCCACAGGTAATCTTTAGAAAAGTATCTCCTCTTGAGAAATAATATTCAATGACTATAATTTCGTTTCGTAGCTCCTGAAAACCCCTTCTTCACTGACGCTAGTTTTATCAAGTACAATTAACATGAGATTTTAATGAGGAGAAAAATGCTAAGAGCAAACTAATTAATGAATATATTAATTTTTTACTTAATTTAATTATATATACACTTCAACAACTCATTCTGTTCATGTTTGGTATGTTAATTTATTTATGTCAATATTGATTTTCGTATAACATTCTACTTACAGTTCTAATTGACACGCAAATTTATGCAACATAAGTAGTAATATGAATATCGGTTGTCGCTTTTTTCATCCAGGTATTATCGTTGTAATACGGTAGCAAAGTAGTTGAAGCGAATCAACAGATCCGAATGTGGGTCCCGTATCGTATTGAGCTGTCAACTCAAGTGTGGGCGACAATCATTTATTATATAGGCTAAGCAAGAAAAACCGCACCCGACTAATGAAAAAACCGAGTATCGTTTGTCAATGTGTCCGTCAGCAGAGCTCTTACTTGCCTTGGAATGAATCTAATTGAAAATTATAATCAGCCCTCATGCTGATCAGCAAACATGAACACCTTTTTTTGTTTCTCTTCCACCTTCTTCCCTCTTTGTGGTGGAAAAAAAAGTTTTTTTTTCTACTGGAAGTGGCTCTAGAGTTTAGAATAATGAAAGATCTAGAAGTCCTACTTCTTTCACCAACCTACTGCTGTACTGCAATTTAAAATCAATACCAATTAGGCACATGACAATTTCTAGATGACGAAAGAAAATTGTGGCGATATTATTGACATAATTAAAATATCAACTTTTTCAACACTTGACACACATCACGCTGTTTATAAATGCAATTTAATCTTTCACTAGAAAGCCTATTTGTTGAGTAGCTGCGAGTGGGTTACCTGGTAGAGAGAGATAGCAGAGAGTTGTCTCTTTATCTATATGAAAGCATCTGATCCTTGCTTACTATTATGCTTGAAATTACGTTACTTACTACTATCTATTTACAACTTGAAATTTAGTTTCAGCAAGTTCTATAATGAAGAATCAGATACTTTTGAAAATCTTATCCATTTGAATTCTGCATCAACTCACAATACATGTAACTAGGCTAGAACTCTAATACTGCAATTGAACACTAGCACTAAACTTTCTTTTAGTGGCGAAGGTGATATTGTGGAAGATATCCATAATGATTAAGACTTGAAGCTGCCACAACCACATTCATTGAAAACCGTGAGATACTAGTTTCATTTGTTACACCATTATCAATCTCAAACTAAAACTAAAGTACATAGTAGCATCACAGAATGATTTTATTTGTTGAGGGTGGAAGTGCTATGAGAGGCTGACTTTCATTGAAAGTCTGTGATTGGCTGAAGGCACTAACAAGTCACGCCCACTGGTGCTAGGAGCAACAAGGAATAATCAGTGTCAAGATCAGGAGGCAAAAAGTAACAAACAAGAACAATAGACAAGTAGACTAAAATTAAGCAATTAGAAACATTAAAATAAAAAATTAAATGCAGTGAAGGTCAACCAAGAAAAAAAGAAAGTATCGTTATTAAAGAGTAGGCCAGAATTATGATGAAAGCAAGTTAGTTGTATTAAATTTTTTAAAATAAATTTGAAACTAGTAACTCACGGTTTTTAATAAATGTGGTTGTGACAACTTCAAGTCTTATTACTAACACTACACTGTAATAAAGTGGATCGTCTATTTAGGATAGGCCTAAGAAAATATATTCGATTGCTGGAATCAATTGTGTAAGGGTCTGAGATGACTATATAACCTATATGCTGTGAGTGTCCCGATATTTACTGAGAGTTACATTAATTTATGTCATCCATAAGAAATAGCAAATAATTATGCAATTTAGACCTATTTCTTTACATAATGAACATTGTTTTGAGGCATTTAAGAAGTCTGCCTGTTTTTCAATTTGCGTCTAGCTTAGCTTAGCCTTCAGGTTCTCTTATTACACAATGGGCTGAACCAATATTATTCAAATTTCAAATTCAAATCACACCATTACTTAGATCATCACCGTTACTTGCTTTATTCGAAATGCTTTGTCACCAGAAAAATTTGTTAGTCTATTCTATTCTTTTCTATCCTGCATTAATGCCGTTTCGTTACATCACTACATAAATATGCTATACTAACTACTTGCTTTTGGAGTTGAATAACAATCAAATAGTAAACCATATTTTCTATGTCTACTTGTCAACGGTCACAGCGAGCCTTTTTTCCTCTTGTATTCACAAGCTCTACTTATTTCTATTGAATTTCATCGTTCCTATCAAATACAAATAAATGCACGATTTATTGAATTTTTATTTAATCTAAGGTTGTTATAAAGTCGACATAAGAGTTAAGAAAGTGATGTCAATGCAGCTCAATTTATTTCACGGATTATCAAACTATAGTGGTATTGTAAAATAATAAGCGTATAGCCATTGGTGGGGAGTTTCACCTCGCCGTTTGAGCCATTTTATGCGGACCTACATTTTAGGTGGGTTCCGAACCACCGGGTAAATGATAATAAAGATTATAACATCAAGTTATAGGACCAAATTGTCAAATAATGAAAATAGTGTTTTGTCTATGGGGACTCCCATTACTCTTATAGTAATTAGACTATGCAGACTTATTAGACTTATTGACTATTAGACTTATGATAATTAAACTACGCAGATTATTACTTATAGTAATAATAACAGACTATTACTTAAAGTAATAAATTTGATTTTTCTATTTACCCCAAACTCATTTGCGATACTAAACTACGTTTCAACGAAAACGCATCTAAAAGCAATGCTGTGTCACTAATGTACAAAATAATATGATATAGTTGAATCGACAATAAAGCATTATGGAAACCATCAAATTTGGTTGTAGAAAAAGCATCGGGCACCTTCCTGTTGCCCTAGGTCTCTGGCGGCCCCTGGGCAGAGTTAAATCGGGGGTCCCTTTTCCCCTTCGTCCAACGTTTGAACTTTTTTGCTAGTTTGAGGCCCCCTTGGGGTCGGGTCTTGAATACGAAAAACAATGCGTGATTTTCCATTCCTAGCCCCCATCACTTTAAAATTATTTCAAGCGACATTGTTCATTCGGAGCCAACGATATTGCAAGATCAAAAGGCCCCTGAAAATGAGAAATCAATAATGGGAATGAGGAAATCTTTCCAGTGACTTTTCAATTTATAAAGACGTCGGGAGAGGAGTTGCAGAGGTAGAGGGATCGCAGAGCGCAGACCGGCAATTATCTGGATTGCTACGAAACTTGTATTGAATGAATGACCAAGTCGTTCCTAATCTTCCCGTCGCATCCTCTCCTTACCAACAACACTGTAGCTCACCTTCTTCCTTCCTACATTCGACTCTTCCTCAGTTCACCTTCTCTTTTCTTCTTTATTCTTACTCTTCATCATCATCTTCATTCTTATTTTCATTCCTCTTTTTCTTCTCCATTCTTAGGTTTCTTTATCTTTAGTTTCTTTAACCTCACTCTGAACTCCTCCTAACTTCTACTTCCCTCCTCCGGCACCTAATCGTCTCCCTCCTCCATAAATGCACGCGTGCGCATACAAGGCCTCACTATATATATATATATATATACAGTACAGTAATATAGGCGTACTTCTACCCATCCGTGCACTAGACCGGAAGGAGTTGCAATCTCCCACGTCCTAGTCCTGGTCGACCAGTTCACGCTCGGCTGGTTTTCTTTCAGTGCTCGTGCTTCGAAGAAAGTTCAAGAGTTGCTTATTAACTCGTTTTTCCTCTACGCGTTTATTTCTTTCATTGCGCATATACTTCTCTAATTCACTACTCAATCATCCCCAATCATCTCAATTCCCTCCGCTTTGGTCCAGAGAAAAATCAGTATATACGAGGAAAGTCTATCAACTTTCTGGCATCACCCTAGCTATAAAATGAGTAGAGAGCATTGAACTTGGACTACTCATCTTTTTACAATTTAAGTTAAATGTTTGACTCGCCTAAGGAAGGGTTTTCTACTGGGGCTAGTGCTAGGCAATAAAGGAGGGCTCCAAAAAAGGACATTCACTAGAAAAGTTCCCAAATTTACCTCCTAACCAAGAAACCCCCTGAAAAACTCTAAAAAAAGTCAGTCAGATGCGGTACCCGTAATTTACTTTCTACCCCGATAACCTCCTATTTCTTCCCCCCCCCCCGGTTCGACTACTGAGAGGCACTTTATCTGCTCATAAAATGTTATGTATACTCTACTTGTATAAAGTCTAATTTTATATATATCTAATTTAATTTTTGTCCTAGCATATCTAATTTATTTCTTAGCACAATATATCAATGAATTTACTACCTTTAGGACGAGACGTGTTTCTTTTTTTCCTGATTTCCAGAATGATGCTGCAGATTCGGACTTGTCAAATATATTCTCTTCTTAAATCGAAGTATATTGAATGATTTAAGAAATATATGATGTTACCTTCAACAAGGTATAGGTTCAAATAAATAAATATAGTTTCATTGGAAGAAATAGATTTTTCAAATTTTCCTCTCATTCGATTTAACTACTAAACTCTACACTCATCAATAATAATTATTTAATTATTAAAAAGTGAATCCGATCTCCACCCATCAAACATGTTTTTGGTGAACTGGGAGATTTCAGTATACTGTATATAATGGGACAATGTCAAAGTGGGCTGATGACAAGGAGAGCTTACGTCAAAGTCGCACGCCGTCACCGTGGGCTGCATTCCAAAGTGTGCCAGGTTGGCGGTACATGCAACGGCACCTTCGGCTGGAAAACCAGCCCAGTTTGTCGCCAGCCCAGTTTGGCCCGGTCCCTACCTGAGCATCTACCTCACTCTGATCTCCTCCTAACTTCTACTTCCCTCCTCCAGCACCTAATCGTCTCCCTCCAGAATATGAATCTGAATCCACCATAAAAGCATGCGTGCGCAAAAAAGGCCTCACTACACAATATCTAATAGTTTTCTTCACTATATACAGTAACTAGCTGGCCCGACGCGCGTTGCTGCGTTCTCATAAAAATTCTTGATTTTATTATTTGTCACCTCCCACTGAGGTTACATTTCATATTTCAACCTTCTAGGACTATTAGGGAAGATGTTAGTCCTAAAGCTCTTCCAGCTGATCAGAGAGGCCTCCTTCGTTGTTTTCTTACACAGTAAGACCTTACTCACCGAAGATTTCAAATTTAAAGCTAGGTTTTTTATTTTATTATTCTTTTTTAATATATTTTTTATGTATTTTAATGTTGTTTTTTTAACGTTTAACGTTTTTTTAATGTATTCTCCTACTGAGAATGCATTTCAAATTTCTAGCTGCATTGGTAAACAGATGTTATCAACCTGGCATAATTACATTTCATCATACCCAGTCATATCTTTCCTACGTACTAATAATAATAATAATATCGTGTGACCTGGCTGGCTCAGGTCTGGTGTCAGAGTTATCAGGTCGCACCTGAATGAGTTCAGGGCCTCTGACGTGACTTAACGACTGTTTTTAGGCAGCCGGGACCGACAGCTTAACGTGTCCTCCGAAACACGGGAGTGGCCCGAGGTAAAAACTTTCGGTCAGAACTGGGATCGAACCCGGGACCTTTGGGCTAGCAAACCAGCACTTAACCCACTCGGCTGCAAGGCTACGACTGCACAGTATCCTACATGCAAAGTTTTTGCTTTCCAGACAGCGTAAATAACGCCACTAAGGTGCCTGCCATATGATTTAAAACTGTTGACTTCTATCAGCTGTTCCTTTAAGCTGTTTGGCCGGCAAGTTCAGTAGGTTAGGTGAATGATGTTTTGCAAAACACACAAACAGCTTGTCCATCGAAACAGCGTGTACAGCAGATCGAAAAATTTCAAATTATTTTCCATATGATTAAAAGATCCCAGTAAGCTAGCTAGCCATGTATCCATCATGCTTTGCATAGGCAAAACTTTAACCCCCTAAAAACACCCCTAAAATTGCGAATTTTGAAAAATCCTTTCTTATTGCACGGTGAAATCCTATGAGGATTGTTCATACGAAATTTCAAGTTGATAGGCCTAGTAGTTTTGGCTCTGCGTTGATGAGTGAGTCAGGGTATCATCCTTTTATAGATAGAGATATAGGCGCATTTATTTTAATTTAAATCAGCTGATGCGACAATTTCGATTTCGACATGCTTTGAAGAAATCCTGCGTTCTGATTGGTCTACACTCCTGTATTGAAAAGTGACGGTCGTGATAAAATAGCTTCATAATAGTTTGGTCCGTGGAATAAACAAGGTTGATGTTTTGGAAATCACAAGAATTAACCATACTGCTTGCTTTATTCGAGTGACCTATAAGTGCAAGCAACATGGATGTTTTCTTGAATGGAAGAAATCCTACTTCCCAGTCTGAAATTTCCCACAAAGTTTCTATGCTCTGCCTTTTTTTGCGATGGAAATGTGAAGAATACGAATGGAAGTGTCGAATGAAAAGCCGAAAAGAATTATTACTCAAGTTTTCTTCACGAACATTTACAGATACTCAGACAGTATCAAATATAAATAACCATTCGTAGTCTGTAGAAAAGTTTGTGCAGTAACAAAGCTACAGAACATCTATCAACATTTGGAAGTTGGAGATACAGTACAATGCAGCAACAGTCGACACTGCCAACTTTAATTTAGTTGCGAACTTTGCCTCGCCTCGCAAGGGTCCTTTGAGTACTCTGAAAGCTTCCACTTTCCTCAACCCGATCAAATTTCCGACAAAGAGCAAAAGCGAGCCGTTCGCAACCAACGTTTTAGGTTGATGACGAAGGCCCAACTAGTTCAATTTGCAGTTTATTATGGTTTGGTGAGTGCATCATCACTGTCTTTAATGTAGTAGGAAAATGTGGGAAGCAAGGGAAGGAGGTTCGATTGAATCAACTCACCGATTCTAGCTCACATACGTCGCATCAAAGCCGCTAAGGAAGGAACGCCGTAATTCGCAGAACATTATATTGATGTTCAAAATGGAAATTAATTCATCTATTTATTATATTATATTATATTTTATTAGCCTATATTATATTTTATTATCACATAATCTAGCTCTTCTTGAACAAAAGAAGATGAATGTAAAGATTCGCTTTGAAAAAAAAGTACCTCAAACTGAAAATTGTCTCAATCAGTAAGTTGAAAAATAAATAGAATTTTGAAGTTTCAGATTTATTGTGTTCCTGGCTTCAATATTAATTTTGAAAAGATTTAGTCTGGGGATTTTTTAAACTTGACAAAGAAAGAGCGAAAATCCAGGAGAAGTTTGTAGGCCAGGCAGTGTCCTACTTTTATCTGCTACCAAAACATCTCCTCTTTAAGTCGTTTCCTTTTCTATTGTTATGTGGTCCATTAAGTTTTTATTTCAGTTCTCCTTACTATTCATCACATTTATGTGTGCATAGCCTCTAGCTGACTTCGGTTACTGTTAGTGTGAGTGACTCTTTAAAGAGGTCCTCTCACAAGAGTGGTTCAAAGAGTATGCAAACTATGTGTAAACGCAACTTCACTCTCCTCCAGTTCTTCATTGAGCTGACAGGGATTTAACCAATATTTGATAATTTCATATTTCTTTCAACAGGAAAATCATCATCAAATCAAATCAAATTTATTTCCTTTATGTTATACATAAGTAAACAGTAATCAATATTAAATAAAACATAATGCCTTAATATAACAATATAAGGAAAATAACCTGCAAAGGCCAAGCCTGATGGAGTACATTCTAATTTCTCCAAAGACTTCTTAAAAGAGTTCTTCACACAAAAGAAAATTTTTGGCTCAGAAATCTCAAAATTCAAAATTATATTAATCTTTTTTTGGACTGTTTTGTTTCCCGTTAAATCAAAATTAATATTCTTTTAATAATTTTGTTTGAACAGGTAAACAAAGTTTTTATTACCTCAATATTAACCCATTATATAATAACAATTGCTTCTATTATCCTTGTTTGGTCCTTACATTTTTCTTATTTTCTTTCATATGCATTTTCCCTCCATCAATTCGATACATTACATTTATACCTTACTTACCATATTTTTTTAAAGTGACAAATATTGTATTTATGAGTAAGTTATCAGTTCTTCTTACCCTCTTCATGTGTGTTTTACTTTGTCTTGTTAAATAAGCTAATAAATACTAGTTAGTTTAGCATTACTCGACAATCTACTAGAACTCGCTCTTCTCTCACGGGCATGTGCCCATGTGAGGAGCCTCCTGCATATTATATTGTTATATTTTGTATTTTTGTATTTGTTATGGAGAAAAAAAATATTTCCATTTCAAAGAAAATCAAATTTTATAATACGTAAACTAAATAGATCATTTTATAGGACTCTATAGGCTACAGCAATAATTTATAAGTAATAAGCAATAAACTATTATCCCTACTTTTCGACAATATACGGAGTATTGATCTTCAAAAAATTTTTGTTAAAAACATGATTATTGGACAAATTTCGGAGATTTCATGATTAGGCTTATTTTAGACACGACTATTACAAGAAAAAAAAAACATAGGCTAATGCATCAATTGACGGAGTTTGGCTGTGAACTTGGAATCTTGGATTGAAAACTTGCTTATATTTTATTACTGCTGTTTGTAGAACTGCACTGTCTTGTTATTTGTAGACAAATGATGCTTAATCGACAGAGGTGTTGCGATTGTGCAATGACCTTGTAATTTCAACCTGAGCTGCTCTGTTAGGCCAGCCGAGCGGAAAATTGAAATCGAACAGCGAGAGCTTGTCGTTGCTCTTTACTTTTCGAAGCGTCGGTATCCTAAAAAATGCGGTGCCGTTATCCCTGTACATTGATGCGGTCGGCGTAACAAGACGACATCTACAACTCTTTAGAGAGAGAATGTAGGCTACTGACATTTTGTTGTAGAACATGAGTTCAAACTAGAACGCTCAATCATATGGAAATTTTTTTAGGTTCAGAGCCAATTTTTTAGGACTCGGAATCAACTCGAGCCGCTTGGCGCAGTTGGTTGGGGCGTCGCAACTTCAGCTTGCTGTCGTTCAAGTCGTCGTGGGATCGAATCCCGACCGACAGGCATCTAAGTGTAATCATTCACCTAATTACCCACGCACAAGTTGCGGACTCATGTGGGCATCATCAGCATTAAAAAAACTTGATCGAATTATAAGATATGAATACTTATATGTAAATGTAAAATTTTAAATATTATTCACCTTTCTAGAATTTTCTCAGAATTTCTCCTTGGCAGGATTTCTAGAATCGCTAGAACATACAACGGAATTTCTGTAAACTCACAATTAACAATTACAAACTTAATTTGCAAAATAAATCATTAAAACAATTTGTTGTACTTTCTCTACTTCCAAAATAATAGCAGATACCGTTAGATTATTTCTTGAACTATTTTCTGATAAATTACTTTTACTACTAGCGTTACCGTCGCTGAAAAATGAAGTTAATGTTTTGTCTAAAAAATTTTATGATTAATATCAGAATACGGTACTTGTCTGTTAATTCTTGAACATGAAATATTCAATAAGTTGTTTTTTGTTATTTGTTGTTGGAGAATCTCATTTTAAAATGTGATTGATATTTTTCTAACATTCTCCAAACAGGCTTTGTCATGGCTCTAACTTGCATATTTTCATTTTTTCCAGGTACGCTGCAATTTGGATCGAATTTTTTCTCTGTTCGTGAGTAAACATCTTATAGCTCATTATTTTCTATATGCCACACACTTCTGGAAGGTTAGACAGACTTTTCTCTACAACTTTCCTAGGAAGGAATGCACTTGTATTTATACAAAAAGCCAAGTTAATTTTGTTTAATTTTTGTTTAGTAAGATTCAACTGTACATTACAGAGCATTGATATAATATTGACTATATTTGAAATATAAATTAATGATGCCATGATAGCCTAATAATATCAAATCAAATTCTTTATTTGCCATTTAAATATATACATTATATGAATTGAAATATCACCTTAAAAATATTTACAATGCAAAATTTACTTTACAAATTAAAAATAAAAGAAAGAAAATTGGCACCACCAGCAAAAGAGAAAGTTCTCTGACCCCTGGTGGCAATGACTATAATTACATAGTATCTATTTACATTTTAGCATGAAAATAAGAACAAAAATGAGTCTCTGAACAAACAAACAATAATAACTATAATCTAATTTAATTTTATATTGAACTAATTACAGTGTTAAATCTAACACTGTAAAAAATATTTAAACCTAATCCATTCCATTAAATCTTTCTTTGAAATTTTGTAGCTTGTATCAAAATAATATATAATAATAACTTATTCCAAGTTCAAAGAAGAATATGCTGATGTTGTGGTTGAGCGGTTCAACTACTTAAATGATAACATCTTATTTGAAGTTTTTAACTACTTTTAACTTATAAATGTGGAGTTGAATATGCTACTCATTTTTTGCTATTGGTTGTATATTTCCATTCATGTAAGCTGTTTCAGCTCTATCGTATATTTGATTTTTATATTGTCTTCTTTTACAAAAAATAGCTACATCCAATAAAAATTTTAAAATAATTGTGAATGAATTGAAGCTCATGGTAATATACTGTACAACAACTCTGAACTTTGGAGCTAAGCTACTTTTAATTCGGTACGGTACTACTGGAAATACGATTGGCAATAACAACCTACCTTGAGCTTGACACTTTTATGGGACCTTATTGATCTAGCATTTTAAAGCTCCCAACAATAATGTTATTGTACTATTATATACTAGAGAGTCAAGAGTCTTTAAAAACGCATCGATTCAATGTCTTAAATAATATCGCCATAAAGTGCAAGGCAAGTAAGCCGATTTAAGATTACAATAGTCTGTGCATGTGAGTCCATCGTAATTTTTTACAATAAGTTCTTCACTTTGAAGCAGTGAAGCACTAATACACTAACACTTTCAGTAGAGCACTAATACTCAAAATAATAAATTATTGAGTTTTCCCTTCAAGTTTCCAATAATCATTTTTAATCAATTTTTATAACCATTATTTGGGACGGTACTGTGAAACTGGGTTTTGAAACTGCTTTAAATGATGTCTTAGAGGGTTTGTTTCTTTAAAATTTTCTGCGGAAGACCCCCAGACCCTATATTTCTATAAGAGGAACACTAATCTTTTAATAGAAATTTTACAAACATCTCAATTTAGAGTATGGAATAGAAACAGAGTTTGTCTGTTAAAACTATATGAAACATTATTATATTACTTACATTACTATATTACTTCATAAGAAATTGATAAAAATTTGTCTTAAGAAGCCAATTAGATATCCTACTGATCTAGTGTATAAAGAATTTGGCGTTTTTAGAGTTAATACTTTATATGAACTAAGTCTAATGAAGTTTGTATACTTAAGATGTAGTGAGTTTCCCTTTTCAGACGAGCACATATATTTGACTCGTGGTAATGTTATTAGAAGGCTGATGGAGCCCTGGGCAAGAACTAGGGTCGCTTGTTGTCATGCTTTTTATAAAGGACCTAGATTATTTTAATCTCTTACCGATGGGTCTCTCAGGATCACCCACCTTCAGCCTGTTTAAAAAGAAGCTCCATTGCTTTTACCAGCAAAGTAATACTTGAGAGCCAATCTCATTGTATTGTCGGTTTTTTGTATTATATGCTATATGTATTATTTACTATTCTATAATTATCATTACCGCCAGTTACTGCTATAAATTTGTTACATTATTGGTCAAGATTGTTGGCCTACTATTTATGTTTTCTATCACTTTTATAATAATTATTTTGTAGCTTATTTAGAGTGCGAGCCATTCCCTCCACACAGGTTGAACATAAAGAGGGATGCACTGCTGTTATATTTTGGTTTTATAGTGTACAATATTTTACTCTTTAATTTCTCTTATGTTTATTGGAATGTAAATGCTTGCAATGAAATAAATAATCTTATCTTATCTTATCTTATTAGTTAATTGGAAAATGTTTAGCTCAATGAAACGCTCACATAAAATTATTTTTTTAAATAGAAGGCTTAGTGGAAATACAGTTTGAAGGAGTCAAGTTAGTCAAATTTGGTGTTTTGAGGTGAGAGGAACCCTGAATACCTGGACCCTTTTTGAAAAAACTACTGAACTCGCGAGACCGGCCATAACTCAATTGAAATATTTACTTGCAGAGAGGTTTACTTTTTATAGTCAAAGTTTACTTTTTATAGATTAATTATAGTCAAATTAAACCTCTATTTTTTTGTTGAGGATGACGCCCACATAGGTCTGAGACCTGTGCGTGGGTGATGGATGATGGTGAAAAGTTGGATGATGGTGATTGATGAGCTGGACCTACAGTTTTAGATGGGTTCCTAACCACCGGGAAGTGATTCTACAGCAGAGAACAGTGTTTTTTTTGCTGGCCAATCTAATTGGTCACCCTTACAAAGAGTGCCTAGTAGAACGCAGCTTATCTCTATCTGGTTGAACAGATACATGCTACGGCTCACGGCTATCACTTCCAGATTTATGATAAAAAAGCAAAAAAGCTATTTTTATGTCTATCCTATTCAATAATATGAAGGAAATAGATAAGTTATAATAGGGAATGATTATAAGATTAATTCAATTTTGACTGGTTACCTTGCTCCAACAACATTCCCACCCCCCACCCCCCCCAACGGTAACTAACCGCCATTGTTCACTTTCACTCGTGTTACATAATTGTATCGGAGATTGGAGACTGAACTTTCCCAATCTATGTACGTTCTAGTAAACTAAGCTCCCGGGAAAAATGAAATTTTGAGCTCAAAAGTTATAATGAGCTAAGTTTTGTTTTCATCATAAATTCTTCGAATTATTCAGTTACTGCAGCAATTTTGTGGTGAAACCGAGAGATTTTTACTGGATTACCTCAAACTAAATTTTTTTCTTGTAAATAGAACCAATTTTTCTTCTATCCTCCATCCCATTCATTATAAAAATATACTGCTGGCAAACGGAACTTGATTATTCAAATTTACTACTAAACGTGTTCCGCTCAGATAAGTTATTGGAAAATTGGAAGTAGCAGACCCTAAAAAACCTGTTACAGTACATACAGTCTTTTACACGTTTATGTAGTAGCCTAATAGACTAGGAAATTTTACAATTCCATATTTTAATATTATCCATTTGTAATTATCAGTGTAAATGATTAGTAACCAATGGTGTTACCCAATACCCAATTAGTGTATTGGTGGATTTCTGCATTAGAGCGATATAGAAATTTAACAAGGTGATTTGGTGGAACTTTGAAGGATGATAATCTAGGTTTGAACATTCTTAAAAGCATATTATGTAAAAAAAAGTTCATATAGAATTACTATGTTAATAGTAATTGAATTCCTCAAATTGTTATAGGAATGTAGAAATGACTTATTATAACTATATTGTGTTATACATTGCAATTTCTAAACTAATTTTGTTATTAACTTTTTATGTGAAATTTAACGACTTGCAGTCAAATATTTGACTGCAAGTCGTTAAATTTCACTTAAAAAGTTAATATTAACAACGCAGTTCGTCATGGAACTAGAAATCCAGGAATATAATTTTGTTACATATATAGCCCATGCTATTCAAAAAACCAATTGCCTACTAGCATTGTATCCTCACAAAATTTATTTATGACAAAAATTTTGGAACATTACTGTTTATATTATATCAGAGTGAAGAGCTGTTTCTCAGTGTTTTGTCGAGAATCAAGCCAAAGCTTTGCAAAAAGTTCTGGTCGCCATGACAACCAAATGCGGGAATACTGTCCCCTCACTACGCAAAGCTACTTAATTTTGTGCGCAGAGAATGTGGCAAGTCCGCAACCAATAAACTATCCACATCCAGAGTGAAGAGAGTCGAAATACCTAGAGAATATCTCTGCTCAGATTTCGTCTGCAATCTGTTCGACAATTAACCTGCATTAGATTATACACATAACATCACCATTCATTATATATATATTTTTTTAAATGCATTATATTTTATCCTACGCTACGTACAATGGTACAATGATACGTACAAATGTTACGTACGAAGATTATGCACACTTCACTTCACATATAGGCACCAATCTAAATCCAGGTTAAATTGTAAACCTAAACCGCAGAAAAACATGAAAATCTTGTCTCGTTCTAAACACTTTCAATTTTTAATATTTATAACCAAAACATAGTTGATATTTTTTGTATTTTCTGACGTTTCTAAATTTGTATTGTTACAAAATATGGGAATAAAACATTTATTATTATTATAATATTATTATTATTATTATTATTATTATTATCACCATAAACTAATACGAACTTGTCAACTTGTAGGCCTATGTGGTGAATAAATTATTCTTATTGAGTTCTTGTATTAGCTTACTTGGATCAATAATTCCATGTGTTAATAAAATTATTGATATGGTAACGCACCCTCAAGTTCCACAGTTTTCTATAAAGTATATTAAATTTGAATAAATTCTTGAAGCTGTCATAGGCTACTGAACTATATATCTTCATTCTTCTTAAAACTCAACAATCATTGCAATATTTACTTATTACATCATTAGTACTGTTAGGAAACGCAAGAAAGAAGAAAACATTATTCTACGCTACTCATTATGTCAACAGCACTTCCGGTTTCACTGATAACACGTACTTTTTCTGTCTTTATTTTGTCTCCTTTCTTCATCTTCCTCACTTCTATTTGTCAAAAGCGTTTCTAGGACATTCCAGTATAATAGAGAATCTTCTGGATCATGATTTCTGTGTAAATAGAATCATTGAGAAGCCTCTGGAAATTACTAGTAGACAAAAATCGTATAAAAGCGGGTGTAATTCAACAGGAGGTACAGTTTTCATTTGCTCTTCAAAACTTTCGTAAGATGACTGTTTGTTTGTGATGGCAGTATACAAATACACATGCATAGTGCTATTGCTATTTTGTTACAGCCTGTGCTTCGTAATAAATGTTCGGTTTATTTATCGAGTGTTTGACTGTTTTTAGACATTTCGTTTTACGTCAATGAACAGTTTATTGGAAAGTTTATTAAATTATTGATCGGTCTATTGACAGTTAGTAATTAGTTTAAACAGTAATATACGTAATTCATTATTAGTTGAACGTTATTGTTTGTTTCTTATTGGTTAATTTCAAGTGCTGCCAGCATTATTTTAGTGATAGAACCCGTAACAATACTCACTTTCCGTGTAAGTGGTCATTAGTCGAAGAATTGAATTGAATTGAATTGAATTGAATATATTGCCACATAAAAAAAAATTTTTTATATTTGTAGCTTTTGAACTGATTGATCGAAAATCCCGTTATATTTGGTGGATTGAGATTTGATATTAGAATCTTATTTTTTCCTTTTCACTGATAATGATCGTTAAAACTTGAAAAGAAGTCAAAGAGTTGTCTTGCAGAACTTGATCACTGAATCTAATAAATAGGTGGGCCGCTTAGCGGATTCGGAGTCACAACTTCAGCTTACTTATAGCTTCAGCGGTCGTGGGTTCGAATCCCGCTCCTCCATCTGGCATCTATGTGTTATCATCCAGCTCAATAGCCACGCACAAGTCTCGGACTCATGTGGGCATCATCAACAATGAAAAAAATATATCACTTTAGCCAAGTAAAATAAACAAATTGTATTCATTCAAAAGATTGAAACCTATGAAATTGAACTATGATTAAAGGACGTTTTCTAAATAAGTTTATCGACCATCATCTTATTCTCATGAAGCTTTTGTAGCTCGTAAATTGTAAAATATGGAAATCAGACCAACATAGAACATTAAACATTATTTCAGCGCCATTTAATGCGCATTAAATCTTTGGTAGTTTTAAGGCTGCGCTCTGAGCTTAATAAAGGAATACAAATCGGTCCTCGTTAGCGTCAGAAAGGCCGACAGGCGAGCTAACCGAGTTGGGCGCTTAACGACACCATAAAGAAGACCGAGTGTCGGTTAAAGCGGAGGCATTTTAATTGCACGACGTTTTAATTAATTGAAAAATCGGATATGAACCGCTACCGTAGCAGTTAATTCAACAATAGAGCAGCCGCGTCTATATATCATCCAATCTTTTTACTGAGGCTACTGTTACTACTAAATTAGTAGAGCTATTGTCAGTAGCTAGTTGATATCACTACTACAAGCGTAGCGTCGCGACGTTGATAAATGCGTCAAGTGATGTTGGAAGGAAAAAGAGGAAAAGAGTTTGATTTTCCACTTCCGTTGCTAGTCCCTATAAATAAACTGTACGTTCATTAGGCTAATGATATGCTTCATAGCCGACAGACCGCAGGAATGAAGTGGCAAAGAACGTGTGATGCGATAAATAGAGGGGAAATAACGAACTCCATCAAATATGGCAGACCGTCAGTAATGTAAGCTCTCATTCTCAAATGATGCCACTCGGTAATTTAAAAAAGTGTGCTGTAAAAGATAGTTCTAGAGTGCAAAAGGCAAAGTTTTACTTTTTTGTCGGATGATGCTCGCATGAGTCTGAGCTTGTGTGCGAGAAATGAGGTGAACGACTACACAAAATATCCAAGGTAAATATTAGATTCGAACTAGTGATCGCAGGAGTAGCTAGCAGCCAGCCGGAGCTGTATGAGAGCCCGGTGGTTCGGAACTCACCAAAAACTAGTTCCAGCTCATCAATTACCATCCAACTCATTACCCACGCACAAGTCTCAGACCTATGTAGGCTTCATCCTCAAAAAAAAAAAAAACGCTCCAACCGACTGCGCCCCCACGGCTGCCGAACTGCAGTGTAATCGTACCAGTAATATTGCAATACCGGTGAAAGGAAAATGTAATTAGCATTACCGTACTTAATTTTTAAATATATCATGAAATTTCACTCTTGAACGTAAATTATATTAGAACTGTTCTACTATTGAGTCTTGTAAGTTACTTAGGCAACTCGAAAATTATTTTTTTTCGAGGATGAACACACATAGGTATTAGACCTGTGCGTGGGTAATGAGTTGGATGATGGTGATTGATGAGTTGGACCTACAGTTTTAGGTGGGTTCCGAACCACCGGGAAGTGATTTTACAGCAGAGAGCAGTGTCTTTTTTGCTGGTCAATCTAATCGGTCACCGTTACAAACAGGTCCTACGATGACGCAGCTTATCTCTATCTGATTGAACAGATACCTGCTACGGATCGCAGCTATTCCTTCCCAATTTTTTCTCTCCTAAAGGGGGTATTGTCGGAGAGATATTTATGGTTAGTTTTACCTTCTTGATTGATCCACTTTATGAAACATGATGAAGCTGAGTGGACTCTGAACCACCAGACTAGAAGTAGCAGATTTATCTTAGATACAAAGATACCCGTTCATTCATCAAAGCTAAATCTATATATTTTGTAACATGACAACCATCTGGATTCAACATGGCATTTAGCCTAGTGATATGTGAGAGGCGAAGTACAGAACATTTCTTGATTACATCTAAACAAGGTAGAAGGAAGCTCTTGAAGGTCGCTTTCCACCTACTCTAGACATTGAAGATTGAACATACGGCTCTACTTCCCTACTTACTCGCCATACTTGGTAATGCTGTAAAGGATGTAATGAGTGTTGTCTCAATGGGGATTATAACTGGATTAATAACATTTTAATTTTATAACGGTTTTCTTAAGTTCTCATGATTTTCACATCTCTTTCAAACAGGACTAAACAAGGAATCTTACTGAATAGTACCAAATACCTTACTGACTGAAATACTAGGATTACATGGCATTATCTTATTATGCTGTCAAATAATTTTATCCTAAATACAAACATTAATTTTCTAACAAGATCAATATTTATTTAACTTTCTTTGTAGTGGCGAAGGTGATATTGTGGAAGATATCCATAATGAACAATATGACTTGAAGTTGTCACAGCCACATTCATTCAAAGCCGTGAGATACTAGTTTCGGTTGTTACACCATTATAAATTTCAAATAAACTAAAAATAAAGTACAGAGTAGCTTAATATATACTCGATAATGGCTGTTTCACCATTATCGATCTCAAACAAACTAAAACTAAAGTACAGAGTGCATTATCAATCTCAAGCAAACTAAAACTAAAGTACAGAGTAGCTTACTATTTACTCAACACAGAATGCTACTATTTGCTGAGGGTGGAAGTTCCCCTCATAGTCTGACCTTCGTTAAAGGTCTGTGATTGGCTGAAGGCCCTAACAAGTCACGCCCACTAGTCGGAGGAGCAGCAAGGAATAATCAGTGTCAAAATCAAGAATCAAAAAGTAACAAACAAGAACAATACACAAGTAGGCTGGAATTAAACAATTGAATTAAGATAGAAATTAAGCTAAACTAAATGGAGTCAAGGTCTTTTTTCAAAAAAATATTTTGGAAAAACTATTTGTTAGATTGAAATAAAAAATATGTCATTTTATTCCTCAATGTGTCTTTGTTATGGAAAATTTATCAAAAGTCTGAAATCACTCGTAGGTCAAAATTTCCCCGAAAAACCGAAATATTTCTACTTTGAACCCCCATTTTTCACAAAATTATGGGGAAACATTTTTGTCCTCGCAGCAATAGATAACATTTCAAAGCCCTAATAATATGCAATACAAGAAACTTCGAAAAAGAATTATGGCCAAAAACCCTGCGCACAGATTTAAAAAGTAGCTTCGTTGACCAATACAAACGTAATAAGAAGTATACGAAGGCTTGAAATTGAGCAAAATATTCTTCTTTCCTCTGTAAATTCCAGTGAGACTCGTCAACTACGATAAAAATCATTGTATACAAATAATAAAATCATAATTCGGTTTTTCGATAGGCTTTTTCGTTCTAATAATATCGATGACCAAACTTTGTAATGCTGAATTTCGTTTCATTGCATTTAGTAGTCAATCTATTGCGTAATAAATATATTGTCCCTGTTATCGGCTTGTCGTCTGCCCTGTCATCGAAGTATCGAAGACCTACTTAAAGAGGAAAATATAATTTTTGTCCGTCTAAACACGACTCGTCATACTACATACCTAGTGAATTATTCTAAATAATACCGAACATATTGGAGTGACGTCAGAATACTCAATAAGGCACAGTAAATCATCAACTCAGAACGATTATCTTCGAACATCAATTCCCTCCACAAAATAGATTTAAATACTGTGAATTACACTTTTTGGATTTCTCCAACATTGGTTGATTGATTAAGAGAAATGTAGGAAGTCATCGGCTCTGTTGTTGTTTCCTCTGATACGAAAATTTGATGTAAATCAGTTGTATCCAAGTTATTATTCAGCTAGCTACTGTCCAAGCTAAAAGCTATTTTTACCTCGTTACGTAAACTAGCTATTTCAAATGTAGCTGCTAAATTTATGGAAAAGCAATTCATATATTCAATTTGAAAGATGGAAACATTATTTTTAGAAATTAATTTCATGGGTTCTAATCGTAATAGACTTGAATAACATAGACTTGGTTAAGAAGCAGTTGGAGTCAACGTGCTTGTCGTCTAGCTTATAACATATATTTCCTTTCAAATTTGAATAGACCATGAATGCAGCAGTATACTTACAGTAGGCCTATATCTGTTCGATTGATAAGGGTCCAACAACTAACAGCCTTGAAGACACAATAATTATAGATTAATTATAATATAATATATTTACAGTATATTATAATTATAGTATCATGTAGGCCTTATATATATATATATATATATATATATATATATATATATATCAAGTTGATGTAAGTTCTGAAAACAATCAAAATAGAAAACAAATAAAATTGAAAAAAAAATAAAATCAATCATTGGGGGTTTTCCAAAAAAATCTATTAATCAGAGATTAACTCTAATTACGACGGGGAAAAATGATTTGTTGGAGAAATGGATGTTGAAAAGTCATAACAGAGGAAAATAATTTTCACTTGTGAATTGTTAAAATATCTCACTTGAATATTATGATATGAAAATGTAATCTAGATTAAAAAAATAATGTAACTTATTGGTGGGTCGAAAAACATTTCTCATTGTTAACTTTTTATGTGAATTTAACGACTTGCAGTCAAATATTCATTAAGAATAAGTATAATTTACTTACTCTGTAGGCCGAGCGCTTTCGAATCTTTGAGATCCATTTTCAGAGGCTTCTGAAAATGGATCTCAAAGATTCGAAAGCGTTCGGCCTACAGAGTAAGTAAATTATACTTATTCTTAATGAATATTTGACTGCAAGTCGTTAAATTCACATAAAAAGTTAATATTAACAACGCAGTTCGTCATGGAACAAGAAAACCAGGAATTTATGTGATTAGTTACTAGCCAAAAGACTGGGAAAAACTGGGTTATTAGTAGTTTTTATTCTTAGTTATTGCTTAGGATATAACCTATTCAAAGATATTTAACAGTTTATTTCCATTGTCTCCATTTATTTAAAACCCATACTCTTCTGCATTACCCTCACTTCATCTGTAATCTGAAAATACCGAGCAATTTTATCTGCAAGCTATGTCCTCACGATTATGTCCAATTTTCCTTCAGATTTTTGTTTTATGGTTTCTATTAATGAAATAAAAGAAAATTGGCAACAGTTAAAACTTTCGTATTTAATTGCCTGTTTTTCTGGATTATTCTAATGCTATTGACCTATTTTGCCCCAACTGTATAGACAACTGAGTTGATCAATATTGTGAATAATGCAGAAGTTGACGAGAAGAAAAATAGTCGAAAAAAGAAGAAATCTGATGTCGACTGCAGACAATGAAAATCGTCAGCAAGGAAGCTAATTAAAAAAACCAGCAGAACAGCAGAAGTAGACGTGAGACAAAGAAGGTCGAAAGTCACCTATAAAATTTTAATTAAAAACTTATATTTACTTCTCTTTCTCTATAGTGAATATTACCGTTACCGTTAGTTTAACGAGTAGCTGAAACTTAATTAGTAAACTTTTCCATTCTTTCTACTGTATTCAACTACCGATTAGTCCAGCGCAACAATAATAACTTTTGCATTGGATCAAACAATACCTGGTTTTCAGTCCTATAGCCTTTAATTTAATGGCTCACAGAAATATTTTACACAGTAATGAATTTGTTTTCACAGCTTAAATTTCATTCAAGATAATTAATTTGAGATTTATAATAGTTAAGAAAGCTCAATTCTTTGTTCCCACATCAGCTATCCTATTGAAAACTTTATTGTACTTTGAGTCTTACCTTAGATATGAAGTTCAAATGGTTAAATGATAAGAAATGATAATCTATTATAATAAGAGAGAGTGTTTGAGAGTAAGAGAGAGGGGTGTGTTTTTTTATCTTACGGATTTTACAAAAACAGCAACAATTTGGAACACTTAATTTGATACAAAGCTTTCTCTAAACTCGATTCAGAGCACCTCGAAGCCCGAATTTCCTTTCATACTTTTAAAAATGAATGTACAAATGTCACTTATGGGCGCTATTATTGTTTCAAAATGTATTTAGATACAGGAAGCTCATAGACAGTTCATGACATGATACGTCAATTTGGTGATACTATAGATGATATGCCGATATCTCTTAAGCCAAACCAACAGATTAGCTCTGTATCATGTTACAAGTGCTAATTACCAAGCGTCATGCTAGCTTATCGAGCTTTTCCTTTGATACATTAAGCTAAAGAACTAAACGCAGAACTATGCAGATGGAAAGTTGCTAAAAAGACACTTTATTTATGAAAACACTAAAAATTCACTTCATCAGGGGAAAAACAGTTCATTTGTGAACTTCTCTTTTCAAACAAATGAACTGAATTGTATAAACACTTCACTCTCCCTTCCCAATTTCGTAATTTTGTGACCACTACCTAGGTTTAGTTACCAGAAAAGAAAAGTTTGGTACTGACGATGCTCTTAACATCAGAGTGAAACGGCCGTCACGCCAAAACGTGAATCACAATTTCCTCTTAAAAATATTTTCTAAGTTTTTATTATAGAAAAGAAAAAGTCCAAATTGGATTCCCGGGCAAGACTGGGTAAAATGCTTGTATTGAATAAACAAGATTCTTTTAAATTTTTGTCTTATAATATACTGCACGTGAAATAAGTTCAAAATTTGGTTCTAGAGAGCACTTTGTTAAATATTCTGCTCCATAGTGCTTTTTACCTGGTTTGTCTCCTTGTTAATAATCAAATCTTCTTGTAAATTAAGCAGCTCCATAGCCAGGACAGCAATTCTCAGATTCAAATAAAAAATTAATAAACGTTCAACTTTATTGTTGTGGGCGAATCAGAAATCTTTCCATTAGTTTGTTCAAGTGGAACGTTGTCGTTGTGCTGTGCAGAAAAGCAATTTTCTAAATTCTAAGGTACCGTACAGCTTGATACAAATTTATTTTGGCTTTTTATTAGGTAGACTACTTGATATGAAGTAAAATTCTAAAAAACGAATGAAAAAAGCTGAGATGTAGCGATCTACCCTCTACCGCTTCATGTTCCCGGCTGTTCCCTTGCAATATCCTCTTCTTATCGTTTCTAATCTTACGTGTTCTCTCTGTCAAACACAATCTCTTTCTCCAATTTTTGTGAAATCTCACGAGCGCTTCTCAGCTCACAAGGTCTTATCGGATGCTAGCTTAAAGGTTTTGCCAAGCTTTCGTTTCTTCCAAAACTGATCCCATCCATAGCTCCGAAAAGCAGATATGAGATAGGACATTTGAAAAACATCTGGAACCCACCATCTTCAATTATTTCTGATTTAGTGATTGTCCAGAGGATTTCAGGAGTGTTTTACTTTCAAATGGAGATTCCAAAGTATTAATAATTGTTCTTGTAGTAATGTAATCTACGTATCATTGAAATTGAAGATAGAGAATCGCCAATTTTATTATTCTGAAGTTGAAGTGATTCAGTTTAAGAAAAATAGATTATTTAGGAAGTATTCTTTAAAGAAAACGTTGACCATATTGATTACTGAGTTCTCTTTCTTCTCTAGCCAATAAAAGTTGTGTAGATTCGTGGAAAATCCCACTCAATCCTTGGGAATCTGAAATTGCTTCTCATTGACCAGTCCAATCCATTCACGGATGAATTTTTAGCCAACAATAATAAATTCTCACTCCAATAACAACATATTTACTCAATCAATCAACTTTTTGTTTGACATTTTTATTGTGGATTATTTGTGTACCGGTAGAGGATTTTGTCTTCCCAAATTCAAAATAGTAGTTTATGCAACGATTTTATTTCGACCCTTATTAAGGCACGAGTTAGATGTAAGTTATAACACGAGCGAATGCGAGTGTTATAAATATATCACGAGTGCCTTAATGGCCAAATAAAATAGTTGCATACACTATTTTATCTACGACCACTAGTATACATTTAATTAGAACAATTTCATTTTACCTGTGGCCGTTCAGAGATACCTAACCTCTCGTCTCAAATACCTACGAAAAGTTATAGTAGATTGTTAGGTTAGCAGCTTAGTTAGCAATTTGATCAAATCAGCTGATAGTTTCACAATATTGAATTACGATATTGATTCCATCAAAAATGCTTCTGATTGGTCCAGAACCCGTGTTATAATGTACAACCTGTACTATAATGAGCTCTTTATGCAACGGGTCTCAAAAATCATTTCGAAAAGACAGCTGTTTTGGCATCAATTGTGAAACTGTAATGTATACATTATGACATGGTCATAGATAAATATTTTTACGGTACGGTACCGTTATCACCTTACTTTATAAACATGTGAAGCAATGTATTACGATTGATCACGAAACATCAAGACATTTTGCCGAATACCATAATCATAATAAATTAATTACTTCACAACAATGTTAATGAAAGATGAAAGAATTGGAAAAAAATGAACGCCTTATCAGCTCGGTATTGAATAATTTTGTACTGTTAAATATTGTACTGAATTTGGTATTGTCCAAAATTATTTATTGTTTGTGCAATATTGAGCCATATGATATTAAAATTCGTTAATTGTATCATTACACTTCTTATCGTAAATCTCATTAATTAAATCACATATTTATTATCTTTTGACAGTTCATTAATTGTGAAATTTATTCCCATCGCCTCATTCTGTTATAAATAATGATTAATTACAATTCGGTATTGATTTTAAACATAACACTGATAAGTGAAAATTAGGATATCAGTTTCGATTAAATTGTAATTTAGTAAAAAGTAAGAATATAAACTGTATTCAGGACAATATTGTAAAAAATCACTGCTTTATATATAAAATTTCATATACGTAATTCCAACGATAAAATTCATTAATGATTGATTTACGGTATGCGTGAATATGTGTCAAGCACGTTTATTCTTCTATTTGAACATAAAATAATTTTATTTCCATGTCCAACAACGAGATGTTTGTAAACAGTGACACGCAGTTATGAAAGAAAGTGAGATAACCCGCCTTTTTTGCCGGCCAAGGCCTCGGCCGATATTTTCATAATTGCCGGCTTTCAACAGACTACTCATTGGAGTTCCTGTTAGTTCCGTCATCATCCAATAGATGGCAGTATAAGCTCGAATACTACTGACAGGAGTCTGCGGTACAGATGATTCCCCCACTAGCGAACCACTTGTTGACATTCAA
The DNA here is from genome assembly GCA_948455865.1 of Conomelus anceps. Taxonomy (NCBI): domain Eukaryota; kingdom Metazoa; phylum Arthropoda; class Insecta; order Hemiptera; family Delphacidae; genus Conomelus; species Conomelus anceps. The sequence continues at coordinate 4,098,694 of OX418217.1, read as the reverse complement.
CGATTCAACACTATTGATACAAGGAAAGCTGTACTGTTTTTCTGCACTGTATGCTGCGTAATTATTGTGAAATTACATATCTACGTAATTATTTGAATAATAAGACATGAAGTTGTCACTACCACATTTTTATTAAAAATAGTGAGATACTAGTCTCGGTTTTTATACCATTTTCAATCTCAAACAAACTAAAACTAAAGTAAAGAGTAGCTTAGTATATTCTTTTCAGGGAACGATAGAATTGGCTGAGGGAGAAAGTGCCTCTTTTTGACCTACCTTCATTGAGGGTCTGTTATTGGCTGAAGGCTAAAACAAAACCCGCCCACTGGTGGGAGGAGCAACAAGCAAAAATAAGAGTCAAAATCAAGAACCAAAAAGCCAAGTTCACATAGAAAGCAACAAACAAGAAAAATACACAAGTAGGCTAGAATTAAATGAATTTAAAATAAACAAGTTGAAGCTCACTGAAATGCATTCAAGGTCAATCGAGAAAAACAGGAATGTACCGGTATTAAAATGTCGGCCAGAATTATGATGAAACCAAGTTAGTTGTAGGACTGACTATTGAATTGTTTAAAATAAATTTTATCATTTAAAGTAGTATTGGAATCGTTTTTTACGAACCTAGTTATCTCCAAAGCTTCTAAAATGTTCAATTGTCTGTCTTTACCAATCAAATGCAGAAATTCAACATTATCTTCAGCCTTGAACATGTGTCCATTATCAATGAGATTCTCCGGAAAATTTGAGTCTCCTGTTTGAGTTTTCCAGTCCCTAATATGTTCATTTATTCTACATTTGAAACTTCTACCGGTCTGACCTATATAAAAGAAACCAAAAAAGGAGACTCAAATTTTGCAGAGCAAACAACCCTAAAAAAACTGTGTCTATTGTAGGAGGTAAGAACTTTTTCCTACAGTGACCCGAAAAAGTGCCTTTTTTTTGCACTAACTGTAGCACGCAAAATAGTCTATTCCTGCACCAGTGCGGGAAAGTAAATTACAGTGCGGGAAAGTACTTTTCCGCACTCCAAATTTGCAACCTAACAACACAAAATAGTGAGCATGTAATACGCAGGTTCCCTATTCTGCATTCAAAAATAGGTTGGCTATTCTGCTTCAGCTGTGAATAGTTGTTGTAGTTGTTGTTGATGAAATCGATTTGATTCGAAGATAGGTTATGTGAGGAATTTTCAGGTTATGTATGCCCTGTTTTGTTCTGTTTGAATTACTTTATACATTACTGTAGGAAAAATTTAATGTGTAATTCGAGCGCAAAGTATTGTTTCTGCACTCGAGAAACTTTTTTCACTCGCCTTCGGCTCATGAAAAAAACTGTTTCTCTCGATGCAGAAAAACGGTGCTTTGCACTCTAGTTACACAAATAGCTATTTCCTGTGGCTGTCCCAAAAAAAAACATTTTCTTTGTTGAGTTGAAAAAAATTCAGGGTTCACCCCTGATTGTTAGATTTGTCTCGATAACACAACACTCAACTCAACATTGAACTGATGAGTCTACAGATCACAATAATTTTTTATCAAGGTATCAAGATTTTTTCTTACAAATAATAGTTATTACTCATAGGAACTTATTAACAGGAATTTTTTTAAAAGTTATTTACAGGAAGCACTTGAAAACAACATCGGTATTGCCTAGAATCTAAAGAACTTGTGACCAAACGTAGAAGAGAACTTGCCTTAGAATTACAAAATTCACATTAATTCGATCGCATATTTCACCTTATAATTAATTCAACCCAACACTGTACTGCTCACCAGATCGTTGCGTTAAAGCAAACTCAGATGTCTACATAGAAATTGACTATTTTCACAACTACAACTACAACTTTTTTTGTTTCTCTAGATCTAGATTATAGAGAAAAAAATTTGTATTTGATTCGCCTCAAAAAGGATGAGGGAGTCGGTTAATTTCATTGGCCAACGAACTTGACCTGTCTAAAGATACCAAAAATCTGTGTTTCAAATTTGAAGTTGATTGATAAAGTTGTTCGAAAGTTATCGTGGAACATATCCACAAACACACAACGCCTCAAGCCTCAAGTCAAAAGGAAGAACTCGCTTCGCTCGTTCAATTACCAGTATTGCAGTAATGAAGGTTAGTTACTTTTTTATGTAGGCTTATGGAATGTGCATCATATTTCCCATAAGTATAGGAAACCATTATCCTGCGTTTCGGGAGCCTGGTAGCATATTACAGTAGGTCACCAAGTATGTTTTGTATCTCATACCAACTTTGTTCATTCATCTCAATGTGTCTTGGCAAGAGTGGGCTTGAAAAACAGACAAGAAAGAGTGAATAAGAGAATACAGGTATTCAGCATGTCAATGGTTTTCATTCGCCGTCTTTCAATTACGCGAAATTTGAAAAATGAGCAGTGATCCCTGTGACAGGCGATGAGAGTCTTCCGTTCGCTTTCTGAATCATTGCTCTTGCTCCAATAGTGCAACGCAGATGTTGGTCATTTTTTTAGTCGACACCTTTGCAATTCAAATTGGGTTAGCCGCTCCGCAGTCGACGAACGTCTGAGGCCGACGCTGCTTCCATGCAAATTTCTGGCAAGTCTTTGCCGCTTGATTTGCATTCATTATTCATTTATTTGCTCGAACACATTGCTTAAAAGAAACCGAACGACGTCTGTCGTCTCCTTGTCTTTCGTAGGAAATCAGTGTTGAAAAAAGCAAGTGATACTCTCTTTCATTATCATTGCATTGAATTACAAAAAACTGGAATCTTACACGTTTCTTTTGCAACTATAATCTACAATTAATCATCAATTCATTGAAAATGTATCTCATCTACATCGCTAGTCAAGTGGCAACGTTTGTCTGATAACAAGGTGAAAACACTGAATTAGTTTATTCATTTTGTAAAAAAATTGAATTTCAAATTAAATTATACAAACGTTGTAGTTGTTGGGAATAAGCTTAAAATTTCTATCTCATTAAAATGATGAAGCAATCTATAAAAACACCACAGAAAACTTAAATTTGAATTTAAATACAGAAAACAGACGGTAAATCGTAATGCCTACTAGAGGAAGAAAAGGAAGAGCATAAATAAGATCTCAGGCAACTTGTCATTTGTTGTCTTTTTTATTGCTAATGATTCCAACATGCATCCGAGACTTGTGCGTAGGTAATGAGGTGGATGATAACACATAGATGCCAGACGGAGGAGCGGGATTCGAACCCATGACCGCTGAAACGACAACAAGTTGAAGTTGCGACGCCCCAACCAACTGCGTTAAGCGGCCCGCTTTTTACATAAGGTATTTTAAAAGTACCTACTTAAGAACGTCCAGGATAGAGAAGAAAGCTTCACTCATAATGAAACTGTGACGTGATGACCTGGTGACATATCACACAAAACGTTGAATGTCTCTACAGGAAAACATCGTTAGTAAAGGAGAAACTTGACAATCTAATGGAAATACAATGGAGTTATTTTGATTACTAAGGACTGAACCTGACATTGAATTGTAGAACAAAGAGTACATTTTCTTGGTGATCATTTTTTTTTTTAAATTGAAAGGATGGTAACAAATTTGATGACATTAAATCTAGTCCTTGAAGTGTGAAATATGTTTGCAAAGTGTGTAATGACGATTTTTAAGGATTTAAAATATTTGTTCTGTATCATAGAATGCACACACTATACTACAGGTTGTATTGAACATTCAAGCGTTTATTTGGTCAGTATCAGGTACAAAAAAAATTTATTAAGAAGAGTTTCTACTGCAGTGTCAACAACTAGTCTCAAATCACAGCAGTGGCGTATATAGAGAAAATATTTGGGGGTCCCAACAACGGGCAGTAGCACCCAGAATTTTACTATGGGGGGACGAAACTACCCCAACTGGAATAGCCCAATCAACAAGGGGGGCAGTGGCGTAGCCAGGGGGGGCCCATGGGGCCCGGGCCCCACCCGAAATTTCAGAAATAAAAAATTCTCAAATAACTAATAGATAAGGACTTATTAAAGCCGAAGGGTTCTATATGTTTTGTTGTATTATAACGAACAGATTACAGAAACTCTGTTTGTGTAATGGAATATAGCTACAGTTATAGTCAGATTAATGCATTTTTCAAATTTTTCCTCAATATTTACTCATATAGAAACTTGTTAGGTGCTCAAATGGATAATTTTGATTTAAAATGAACTACAAAATCGAATAAAACATGTTAGAAAACTGTGACTACCATAATTATTTATTTATTATATTAAATAAAATGCAATTTTCAAGTTTGAAGTGGATTAACATTGTTAATTATTGATAAATCATCTTTTTGAATAAACTCATCTTGTAGAAAATTTAGTTTTGAAGTTAAAATTCAGTATAACCCACTAGCCTGAACGCACCTAAAGTTCATAAAATCGGGATTTTATAAATGAAAACACACAAATAAATGCAAGTTCTATGCAAGCGTGTAAATAAATCAGTGTGCTATGATAAAAAAATTCTGATTTCATGAACTTTGGGTTGGGTGCGTTTTAGGCTAATGACATAAATTTTTGAAACTTATAATAATAATTTAGTCTTAATTTTGAGATTCAGTACATAAGTTAAGTATGATTAGTTCCAATTCAAGGGTTTTGACTCAAATTAGTCACAGCTATCGGTATATCAAACTTTATCATTTCAAACCTGGCCACCTAGGTTCTTGGGTAGTAATTTTTCAAAACTTTCTTTTGAACTTTAGAGCCTAACAAGTTGTCTAGATTTGCTTTTCACACCACTAAATTAAAAAAAAAATCCGGACCCTCCTATACCCCCTTGGTGAGCCCCCCCCCCCCCCGAAATTTGACCCTGTCTAAGCCACTGCCCACACCCCCCTTGGTGGACCCCCCCCGAAATTTGATCCTGGCTAAGCCACTGCCCACACCCCCCCCATTGGTGCTTCGTGAGCCCCCCCCCCCCGAAATCTAATCCTGGCTACGCCACTGAAGGGGGGTCTGGAGGTCCTCCCCTGGGAAAATTATTCATAAATTGAAGTGAAAATCTACACATTTCTACTAATTTTTCTAAGGATTTAAAATATTTCTTCCGTATCATAAAATGCACACACTATACTACAGGGTGATACTACAGGGTGTATAAAACATACAAAAGTTTATTTGGTCAATATCAAGTTCAAAAGTAAATTATTAAGAATTTGTAAAGAGTTTCTACTGCGGTGTCAACAACTAGTCTGAAATCACAGCAGAGGCGTATATAGAAAAAATTTTGGGACGTATCCCAACAATGGACAGAGGCGCACACAGGATTTTACTATGGGGGGACGAAACTACCGGGGGGTCTTTAATACCCCAGTCAAAAAGAAGGGTCGGGAATACCCCAATCAAAAAGAAGGGTCGGGAATACCCCAATCAAAAAGGGGGATCTGGGGGTCCTCCCCTGGGAAAATTATTCATAAATTGCAGTGAAAACCACAGATTTCTACGCATTTCTACTAATTTTCCTATTTGTGTTTTAAATTTCGGTGTGGCTCAAGCTCCCTAAGCCTCCCCCCCCCCTTATATACGCCCATGAATCACAGGCCTCCTTTTCAGGTTTTACTTTTTAAATAAAAAACAGTAGTCAAGATGAAGAGAAAATACAGTTTATTAACAGTACCAGAAGGTTGAGAGCTTATAAATTTTGATTTTTGACTGACAAGATGAAAAAAAATGGAATCTTTTAAATAAAATGATAATATTTGATTTTCTCCGTGTTGGGAATTGGAAAAAAGGATGATAGTCTAGACATTTTTTCACAAATCCAAAAAATCTTCAAGAAAACATTTAAGCTGCTAGGAATCATTCGAATCACATCATCATCAAGTAACTAAGACAAGGATTTCATGACAGAATTCCAATAAATTATTGGTGAAAAGTATATTATGCTACTTTTGCATCAGTTGATTTATGATTCGACCTCCTAGACAGGTGGATCTTCCCAGGAACCACTTCAATCATGGCTGTCTTGCATACAAAGGGCAATTCTCAAAGGAAATCATATGATGCAGAGCACGAGAACAGAGGGAAATTATCCAGCTAGGAGATCTGAAAACTTGAATGATGATGCAAACCACGTGGTTAAAATAATCATTGAATTCCCTTTCCAATTTTGAATTTCCCTGTTGCACTATGCACTGCATAATTTCATCATCTCAATGATTTCATATTGGCTATAATAATAATATCGTGTGACCTGGCTGGCTCAGGTCTGGTGTCAGAGTTATCAGGTCGCACCTGAATAAGTTCAGGGCCTCTGACGTGACTTAACGACTGTTTTTAGGCAGCCGGGACCGACAGCTTAACGTGTCCTCCGAAACACGGGAGTGGCTGATAGCCTAATATTAGTACATCCAAGTCGTAGATATGTCTTCAGTTTATAATGATTCTTGTTCACGCTTTGTCACCTATAATTTTCTCTGTATTTTTTCTTATTTATTCTACAACAAACTTCTTTACAATAACATCTTAGAGACTGAAAGAAGTGTCAATGCACTCTTGACTAGATTTTCTCATGCCAAACCACAAAATCCCGTCAGTCGCAGCCAATTTAGCAATTTCAGTTGATTCGAACTGTCTGGCACGTCGTAAATTCGCCTGGTAGAATTGTCGATTGTGTTTCGTATAGCCTACCTTTCCTGGTTTGTCTTCCCGGAAACAAACTTCCATAGCGTTAATGATTACCTTCACTTGAATGCGGTTATCAAACCAAAATTACAAGAGTATTGAGTACAGAGAGAATCTTTTTTTCTCAACAGACTGCTTTTGGGTGGAAACAATCAGCTATCAATCTCGTATCATTTACAACATTTAAAGAATATCATCTTAGTTGAAAAAAGAATTGTTTTTCGGGAGTCTGCAGTTTCTCTTCGTTCACAGGTTATTACCATGAAAATTAATGGATATTTTCCCTTTCAAAATAATTACAGTATTATTAAAAAAAAACCAACCCTGCAAGATTGAAGGTTATCTTTTCTAAAGTTAGTTTGAAGTGACTGACAATTGAATAAACTGACAAATATACATAAACAGAATTTATTAATTTCGAATTCCTTTAATTGCTATTACTTTATACTCAAGACTTCCGCAATGACTTCAATGCTGTGTCAATATCCGCCATTGCGGAAGTCTTCAGTATAAAGTAATAGCAATTAAAGGAATTCGAAATTAATAAATTCTGTTTATGTATATTTGTCAGTTTATTCAATTGTCAGTCACTTCAAATTAACTTGTGAGATACGAGCCGATATGCCAAGTTGAAAATGAATGCTCCTGTGCAGAAAGGTCTCCATGGTCTAGTGGTTAAGGCGCTCAACCGGCAATCGAGAGGTCCGTGGTTCGATTCCCGGTGGTGACTGATATTTTTGTACAGTAGCATTCATCGATTCCCATCAGCTTTTCAATGCTGTTGTCAATATCCGCCATTGCGGAAGTCTTCAGTATAAAGTAATAGCAATTAAAGGAATTCGAAATTAATAAATTCTGTTTATGTATATTTGTCAGTTTATTCAATTGTCAGTCACTTCAAATTAATTTGTGAGATACGAGCCGATATGGCCAAGTTGAAAATGAATGCTCCTGTGCAGAGAGGTCTCCATGGTCTAGTGGTTAAGGCGCTCAACCGGCAATCGAGAGGTCCGTGGTTCGATTCCCGGTGGTGACTGATGTTTTTGTACAGTAGCATTCATCGATTCCCATCAGCTTTTCAATGCTGTTGCCGATATCCGCCATTGCGGAAGTCTTCAGTATAAAGTAATAGCAATTAAAGGAATTCGAAATTAATAAATTCTGTTTATCTTTTCTGTAGAAGTAAATCCAAAATGAGCTCACTCTGAACCTAGGGTCGATAAAAGAGATGTCTCCCACTAAAAGCAGCTGTTTTTGTATTTTATGAGAGATAAGGACGTCTTTCTAAGTGGTATCTCCATAGAAATATTTTCTTAGTTAATATTCATAACATTTTTAGGTACAAGCTCCTGCTTGTAGTCAATTTTCATCAAACAATATATAAATTCTTGAATTTATTTTTCCATAACGATCTGCGTTGTTAATATGAACTTTTTGTTGTAAATTTAACGACTTGCTGTCAGTTCACTGACTGCAACTGTCACTTCAACTGACGACAAGTCGTTAAATTTACAACAAAAAGGCAATATATAAAATAATGTAATTTTAAACTTCGTGATTATTATTTATTGTTGATTAGATTAGATTTCTTTAATGTAAGTTTACAAATTTCGCATTTTTTGATTAGTTAAAACAAAATTGTCAACATCACATAGATACTATATATAGACTTAGATTATAATTTTTATAGTGCTATAAATTATATTTACAATGATGTTTGTATGTTATTAATGATATAAGCTCTAGTGATGACAATCTAAGTGATGCAATTACATGAAATGGCGAAGTTTGGACAAAGATTTGTCCATTCTTTACACTTACCCGGTGGTTCGGAACCCACCTAAAATAGTAGGTCCACCATGTTCCCCGTAACATGGCACAAACGGCGAGGTGGAACTACCCGTAAGGGTCTCCCCACCATTAAAAGCCATACGCTTATTATTATTACTTAACTTACTTAGGGAAGCTTGCTTAGGGAAGTGATAGCCGCGAGCCGTAGCAGGTATCTGTTCAATCAGATAGATAAGCTGCGTTCTCGTAGGTCCTGTTTGTAACGGTGACCGATTAGATTGGCCAGCAAAAAAGACACTGTTCTCTGCTGAAAATCACTTCCGGTGGTTCGGAACCCACCTAAAACTGTAGGTCTAACTCATAAATCACCACCATCCAACTCATTACCCACGCACAGGTCTCAGACCTATGTGGGCTTCATCCTCAAAAAAAACAAAAAAAAAATAGTAGTTGATAGGATAGGTTATAAGGTTATAGCTGGGCTATAACCCTCTCGCACAACCCTCCCACACTTCTACTATAATCATTAGGAAATATCACACATCAGTATTAATATTATTATATTCCTATAAGTGTACTTACAAAGAGAACATGAACATGAACAAAATACACATCATGTACAAACAGTATTCTTTCAGTATTACAAGCTGCAAGACAATTGAAACGCATCACCGATTTGTAACAAAGGTGCAGCGTACAGTGTAAATTGGATAGGCAATAGGCAGTGGCCTGTTTGGAGAGGTGTGACTATTGTTTCACGATGACAATTTCGATGCCAGGAGGTCGAAAAGGTGAGTCACGTCGCCCGTCAGTCGTCTGTGTAGCCGGGGCCGTACAAACGCCAGGGCCAGAGGACGCGCTCTATCAGCTCAGCCATTGTCAGCTCAGTCTGGGTCATTGAGCTCTGCTAATTCAAATAACTTCCTTTCTCGGTCCTCGTGAAAGCAGGAAGGAAGTTCACTGGATACAATATTCACCTTTCTACTAGTTCATTTGATACGAAGCAAAATATTTGTGAGAAAAATAATGGAGTTGAAAAATAATGGAGTTTTTATTTTATTTTTATTTATTTATTGCTGTCTTACATTCATGTGCATTTTTGAAGAAATATATAATTATCAATGCACGACAAATTCAATAGATATATCAAATACATAAAATACTGACCATCAAAGGAATACATAAAATATTGACTATTTTAGCAATACATATAGAGAATAATAATAGGTATATCTATACTTACATTTAATACAACACAGTCATCATAGTAAAAACATGAATGTAAGCCCCACTAAAGCAGAGCTTGTGTGTGGGAATTTTAGTTTACAAAGTTTCATATTTAATAATGGCTTAAATTAATTGATTGTTAGCACCAAAAATGAGAATATTTAACAGACACTTCGAGAATATAATATACAATTTTACAAGGATTCAAATATAACTACTTAGATTAGAATTAGTATATATTATAATAGTACATTATAAAGTAATTTATTACATTCGTTATTAGGCTACTGTAATCGGCAAGTAGCGGAGCGGAGATTATGGTAAATTATTAAATCTTAAATGATGATATGAATTATTCAAGTGCGTTTGTTAAAGCCATTTTGTTATATCAAGGAATGTAAGGAAAATTTATTTATTTTTGAATGAAGAACATTTGAAAGAGTTATTCTACAATACGGCTCTGTTAACCTCACTTTCTTATACCTCCTAGGAGAGACGTGTGTTCTAAATTGATGTTAATCAATTAAGTTATTATGATTATGTGGAATTATCAATGTATTTTTTCTCCTGCTGCTTTTGTTTATAAAAACTTACTGTTGAACTTGATGTTTGACAGAAGTGAATTCATTCACAAAAAATATGGAATAGCATTTTGAGTCGTTATACTACTAGTCTTTCTCCGTTTGTTTGATATTGATAATGGTATAACAACCGAAACTAGTTTCTCAATATTTTTAATAAATGTGGTAGTGATTTCGTCTTATTATTCATTATAGATACCTTCCACAATATCACCTCCGCCACTACAAAGAAAAATATTACTTACAAATTTAAATTTCTAATTCCAAGAAACCACCCGTTTTTCCTACTCTTCTCCGATCACTAGGATCATGGCACTAGTATAGAATTATTCTGTTACAACTGCACTCAATTAAAGGAAATTCTTTGTTGAGCTACAGCTATACCCTAAAAATTTATCAAATTCATGTGCAATAACACAAAATAATGCCAGGTCAATATGATTCCATGATTGTAGGATAATACAATATTTCTGTGCAGATGAGAACTATTGTGGAATGACAAATTATTGCAGGCGTTGGCTGTGGTCCGATCATGGAAAGATGTTTTTTTAATACTTCAATCATTGAATTTCAAATTAAGACAGTTCTCTTCTCAACTTAAAATTGTGTATTTTAAAATTGAACATGAATTATTCACTCTTTTCTTGCCATCCCATACAAGAAGAAATAATCTAGCTCAGCCAAAAGCAGCCTTAACTATTTCAACCCTCGCATGCATTTTCAAGTGTGGAAGTAACACATTCCATGAAACCACAATCATGAATTCATGAATATGTACTGCATATGACATCAAACCCATTATAAAGTTTCAGCTCTAGTGAGGAGTTTTAGCAACAATCGGTCATAACTGAATAATATGAATTATTCACTTATTGATATAGACAGGTGCTTACCGGTATTGGGCAGTTGGGCTTGTCTCCTAAGTGTTCAATTGTTCAATGAACCCCCAAAGTAAAATCTATTTGTCAGTAATTATTTGGATATTGGATATTGAATAAGCCGTGAACAAGCCCGACTTGAAAATGCCTACTCACACCTACATCCAATACATTCCACACATTTCCCTATCTCAAATTGAAAGAAGCTGACAAGAATGATGGATGGTTAATATTTGAAAAACTGCAGGCTTTTATTTTTTATCACAATTCTTCATATGAAGTAGGTAAAAAATTGTAAAAATAAATATGTGAATCCTTGTAACTTGAGATGCAAGTTTTACGTGTTAGCTGGAATGAGATGTGTAGGCCAAATTTTCTGTAGAAGGGAAAAGGAAAGGTATCGGATAAAACGTTACTAAATCGAAACTGGAGGTGGAAGAGAAGAAATGTGATTGGAGGAGAGAGAGAGAGAGAGAGAGAGAGAGATTGAGAGTGATATAGAGAGAGAATCTGACCAAGTAATATAGCCGAGAAGACATCGGAAACTGGGGTCAATTTGTTTCTGAACGCGAAACGCAATACAGTAATCCCCTTTCGGTGTAGACTGCAAGGTGTTACACAGAATGCGTATCAGTGGCACAGCGGACTAATAGGAAGAGATCGTGTTAAGCGTTCCGCTCCCAGGAGAGAGATGAGTTTGAGGATGAGGATGAGGTTGAGAATGAGGCGATGAAAAGCGCTTCGATTGTCGTCCACCGGTTGAGGTTGAGGCGAGAATCTCATCGTCCTTTACTCACTTACCTCACTGTCTTCCCTCACTCTTGCAGCATCTAACCTAGAAAATCTTGATGGAATTACTACTATCTGGCTTCTTCTTTCTAACAGTGTAATCAGCTAATGGGAGAATTGAGCGTTTCAACTCTACATTGATCGTCGTGATTTATGTGTGCTTCATCTTACCTATACAAGATTGATTACGAGAAAGGTACAATTGAAGAAGCCATCTTGAACTCAACGAGCTGAACGATTAGATAATTTAACCATTTACATTCTGTATCATTGCGCAGATTAAAATCGTTCAAAATAGCTATTTGTGTAACTAGAGCGAAAAGTGGGAGATTTATGCACCGAGAGAAACAGTTTTTCACGAGCCGAAGGCGAAGAAAGTGCAGAAACAATACTTCGCGCTCGAATTACACATTAAATTTTCCGAACATTAATATATAAAGTAATTTAAACAGAAAAAAACACAACTCCTCACATAACCTACCTTCGAATCAAATCGATTTCAACTACTACAGTGCTGACTTTTCGCGTAGCTGAAGCAGGGTAGCGAACCTATTTTTGAATGCAGAATAGGGAACCTGCGTTTTACATGCTCACTATTTTGTGTTAGTTAGGTTGCAAATCTGGAGTGCGGGAATAGCTATTTGTGTAACTAGAGTGCAAAATAGCGTTTTTCTGCATCGAGAGAAACAGTTTTTTTCATGAGCCGAAGGCGAGTGAAAAAAGTTTCTCGAGTGCAGAAACAATACTTTGCGCTCGTATTACACATTACATTTTTCCTACAGTAATGTATAAAGTAATGTAAAGCCGTAGCAGGTATCTGTTCAATCAGATAGATAAGCTGCGTTCTCGTAGGTTCTGTTTGTAACGGTGACCGATTAGATTGGCCAGCAAAAAAGACACTGTTCTCTGCTGAAAATCACTTCCCGGTGGTTCGGAACCCACCTAAAACTGTAGGTCCAACTCATAAATCACCATCATCCAACTCATTACCCACGCACAGGTCTCAGACCTATGTGGGCTTCATCCTTAATAAAAAAAAAAAAAAAAAATTTAAAAAGAACAAAACAGGACATACATAACCTGACAATTCCTCACATAACCTATCTTTGAATCAAATCGATTTCAACAATAACAACTACAACGACTATTTCACAGCTGAAGCAGAGTAGCCAACCTAATTTTGAATGCAGAATAGGGAATCTACGTATTACGTGCTCACTATTTTGTGTTGTTAGGTTGCAAATCTGGACTTCGAAAAAGTACTTTCCTGCTCTGGAATTTACTTTCCCGCACTGGTGCAGGAATAAACTATTTTGCGTGCTACAGTTAGTGCAAAGATAGGCATTTTTTCGGGTCACTGTAGGAAAAGATTATTTTGACTGAATGCTTTCGTCGTGAATAACTTTTAACTGAGCAAAAAAAGAATAGATAAGGTAGATAGCGGTTTTCCACCGGACACTAACGGTAATTGACAACGCCAAAAAATAATAAAAATGACACAAAAGCAACATCAATTACTAAAAATTAGATAACAATGGCAATACGGCAGAAAATAAATAATGAGTTAGTGAAATAACTATGTTCTCTGTAGATAATCTAAAAATTGTTATCTTTCACTGTCCCTTATTTTTTTTTTTTGAGGATGAAGCCCACATAGGTCTGAGACCTGTGCGTGGGTAATGAGTTGGATGATGGTGATTGATGAGTTGGACCTACAGTTTTAGGTGGGTTCCGAACCACCGGGAAGTGATTTTCAGCAGAGAACAGTGTCTTTTTTGCTGGCCAATCTATCGGTCACCGTTACAAACAGGACCTACGAGCTTATCTATCTGATTGAACAGATACCTGCTACCGCTCGCGGCTATCAGTTCCCTTAAAAGTCATTTAAAATAAGAATTTGATCTTGGTTTTGATAAGAACTGTGAACAAAATAAAACATTCTATATCATTCTTTACATATGAAAACTCTACTAAAATACTGTGATTCTGAAAATGTATCATTCTATTTTTTATTGTAGGGTAGCAGTATTATGAAGCAACATTTTCATAGATGCTTCTGAGGAAGATTAGTATAGCCCTTGTTGAATTTTCATTTAATTGCTTGTATGAATGGGAACTAACTAATGTTTATTATCATTCATAATCGAATATTAACCGATCTGGAATTAAAAATGAAAATAAAACTATAAAATGAATTTTCCTACAGTGACCCGAAAAAGTGCATATTTTTGCACTAACTGTAGCACGCAAAATAGTCTATTCCCGCACCAGTGCGGGAAAGTAAATTACAGTGCGGGAATGTACTTTTCCGCACTCCAAATTTGCATCCTAACAACACAAAATAGTGAGCATGTAATACGCAGGTTCCCTATTCTGCATTCAAAAATAGGTTGGCTACTCTGCTTCAGCTGTGAATAGTTGTTGTAGTTGTTGTTGATGAAATCGATTTGATTGGTTATGTGAGGAATTTTCAGGTTATGTATGCCCTGTTTTGTTCTGTTTAGCCGCGTCTCCACCAACCGAACATGCTCGGCGAACAGTGTTCGCTGGAATCAGCTGATGTCGCCGAACATTTTTTGGAGTTGGTTTGGTGTGGACACCTTCTCGAACATTATGATCGGTGTGGTGGGAAACTGTATTGGTCGTCACTGTTCGCTCACAGACCGAACATTTCAATTGAACTTACGAACATGTTCGGTGAACCATATGTTTAATGTTTGTCTGTTTTTTGTATTCGCCAACATAGACATGTTCGGTTGGTGGAGACGCGGCTTTTGAATTACTTTATACATTACTGTAGGAAAAATTTAATGTGTAATTCGAGTGCAAAGTATTTTTTCTTCACTCAAGAAACTTTTTTCACTCGCCTTCGGCTCGTGAAAAAAACTGTTTCTCTCGATGCAGAAAAACGGTGCTTTGCACTCTAGTTACACAAATAACTATTTGTTCACTTGACATACGCCCTAATGAAAAGTATTCATTGCTAAACTATTATTTATTGAAACATTGAAAGCATAAATTATTGAAAAATAATAACCGGTTACCAAATTATAAACTTCAATGTTGTGTCTTCATTTCGAACATCTCAAATATTAAAATTTTTTGCCTCATTCGGCTTAGACGATGTTATTTATCTTGCAAAAAAATCTGTTACTATTCGGTCTTCGCTTTCCACTTCTGCTGTCTAGGAGCTTCCAAATTTCTTAATAATCAAAAATTATTTTATTGAATAATTATTATTTATTTCATATTACCTTCAAGCATAAAGGAAATTCGTTTGATTTCGTTTTACTCACTCATGAACTCAATTATGAAAAACTAATATTAAATTTAAAAAGGTTTTACACAATGTAACTTGGGAAGTAATAGCTGAGTGCTGTAGCAGGTCAATCAGAAATAAGCTACGAAGCTCCTGAGCGCTCTTTGTAAGGGTGACCGATTGGATTGGCCAGCAAAAAAGACTCTGTTTTCTGCAGTAAAATCACTTTCCCGTGGTTCGGACCCACCTAAAACTGTAGGTCCAACTCATCAATCACCATCATCCAATTCATTACCCACGCACAGGTCTCAGACCTATGTGGGCTTCATCATCCGAGAAAAAACTTTAGAACGAGATTATCAGATGAAGAGGTATCTAATTTATGGTGCTTGTTCCTTCAATTTTTACACAGCCTACTTTATTTAGTGTTTTAGCAAAACATTGTGGCACTTAGCCAGCTAATTATTTATGATTGTAATTTTCCAGCTATCAAGCAGCTAATAGACTCATTGAATTGCGATTATCCACAGAAAAGATCAACTTATTAAGTTGTCAGGCAGTGGCTGCCTAATCATTGAGCTCGATTAAGTGTATCGATGTTGTGCTAAGAATTTCAATTACTCACTGTGGCAGGAGATAGATGGCTTACATCGACGTCCGGTAGCTGAACCTGAAACTCTATTCATCTTCTTATCCTGTCAGACATCTTGTTTGCCCTTTGCCCTTCTAGCCCTCTGGTCTCATGCGCCTCAAGTCGATAAGATGTCACATAATCGTCTGGGAGATTGATATTCGCCCGTTTCTCAAACGCCGAACTTCAGAGCGCTCTATACTTTCAAAGGTTGTCTCTTCTACACTACAGCTGTCTATTGTTTCGAGTTCATACTCAATTTAGGGATGAATAGGGACAGGTTCTTTGTTTTGAACCAATTGCATCAGATAATTTCAAAAAAATTAATAATATCCAATGACCTGGCTGGTGTCAGAGTTATCAGGTTGCACCTGAACAAAGTTCAGGGCTCTGACGCGACTTAAAGACGGGCTCAACGTGTCCTCCGAAACACTGGAGTGGCCTCAGTAAAAATCTTTCGGTCAGACGGAGATCGAACCCGAAGTCTTTTGGTTAACAAGCCAGCGCTAACCCACTAGGTTATAATTTGATAATTTTCCGTTTCAGATTATTCCACAAACTGATAAGAAAAAAGGTAACATTGAAGGTAAACCCTACTTATCTAATGTTGAAGTTGAACTTTTCTTTATAAAAAGAAAACTGACGGACTTTTTCATAGGGATTTTAAGGTATTATTTTCAACTAATTCTTATCGGAATTTGTATTTTAGCTAACTTAAGATAACGTACTTATAATTTGAGTGATGTTTTTCTAGCGACACACGAGGAAAGAAAGAATTTTCCCCGGTTGCACAAACATCCTATCATTATGTTGGTTCATCATTAACCGACTTCCAAAACAGAAGGAGGTTGTCAATTCGACCTGTTTTTTTTTATGTTTGTACACGAACTATTCGAACACTATTTAACTGATTTCAATGATTTTTTTTAAAAAAAAGAGCATCATTCAGCGGTGGTACCACTCAAGTTTCGCAAGGATCGGCCCAATACTTAGCACAACATTAAACAAAAGGGAGCATTCATTGATGTCTTTATTTCAATTTGATTTTATTTCAATTTTGATCGAATAGGATAGTTTCACAAATAACCGCCAGTTGGATAACCGGTGTCGATTACCAGGCTGATCATTGTATCATAGAAGACTCGAACAAACCATTGAACACGTCTGTCAATTTCTCCAAGAATACAACTGGTGCATGCTTGAAAAACTCTTATGTTATTCTATCCTCGCCTAGTGCTTTATTCTCTTTAGCCCTGCCAAGGACCCTAGTTATGTATGGAGCATCCAGAATTACATCCATTATACACGGTTCAGCATACAATATTTTATCGGCGATGATGAGAGGATTCAACAAATGATCAGTGCTACACCCAATCCTGCTATGAAATACCGGTCCCTGCAATAAAGTTATTTTTCCTGAAGCATCTAACAAGTTTCCAAAATGGCCTAGAATCTTTCACTGTTTTAAACTTTTCTGTTAATTCACACCAATATGATTGTTTCTTTTCTAGACATAACTGTTTGAAAGCTCTATTTGACACTATGTATCTGATTCTAAATGTTTCCGAATTTGTTTTTCTGAGGGCGTTTAGTAGGCGAAACGATACTTTTCTCTTCCTTTCACACACCAAATCAAACCTCTCACTGTTGGATAACTATTCAATCGCCCAAGCAGTAGCTTGATAAGAAAGTCTTACGAATATTGATCCTTCATAATGACAGGACGTTTGTTCAAAGGGGGACGTTTGTCAGTGTTTTACTTGTGTAAAATAATGTTTTAAAGTATTATTTTTAACTAATTCTCATTGGAACGTGTATTTTATAAAATAGCTAACCTTGGATAACGTAAAAAGAAGTTAAGTGACGATTTCCTAGCTACGCAAGTAGCAAGAAATACTTCCCACATTCATTTAGTACCAATGCCTGGTGACGAGGAGAATGTCTAATAACATCCATGCTCATGTTCAGTCCCTACCTGTTACTTTGGTACAATACTAACTGAATAATGGAAGAGTTTAGAAGACGATCGAGCGATCACTACAAACATTTCTCTTTTCTATTGAGCTTGATTTATTTCTATGTAAACACTAGATGCGGGATACATAACTTCACAACATTCTTCTTGTCTCCTTGTGAATGATAAACAGAACAACAAATGATAATCATGATCTAGATAATCATGTTCCTTAATGATTTTGATCATCACGAGAGTGCTGGTGATAATGTTTAAACATTTTTATCATCCATTATAAAAGTCACATGTTATCTGTACCTTGAACAAGATTTTTTCCTATTTCAAAAGTGATATGATCACATCTTTAATTTATTCCCAACCTATTAGAAGAAAAATAGCTTGTAGAAATATTTCAAAACATTGATTGCGTGAAGCACTTATGCTCTCTGTTGAAGTTGAATCGGAATTTTTCAATTATTATGTTTATCGACAATCATACGTTTGTCCCTTTGCTTCTGTGCTATTTACGTTTAGTTCATAACTTTCTCATGCTGCGTAAAGTTTGTGAGGTTTAGGTTTTGGTAAGTGTCAGATGACGTAAAACTCGCATGGTTATAATAATAGTATTGTCAGAATTTCTTAATCTTGCCTCATATAACAATGAGAAATTCGCAATTTGAGAAATCTCAATTGACAAAATATATTAAAATTTAACCGTCGAATAGAAACCTCTCATTTACAATCTCATTTTATTCACATATTCACTTATTGATGACAGGATTGCTGTACTTGACGAAATGCTAAACACACAGTTGTGAAAAAAATTCATTAATGGGAACCTTTGAGAGAAAGGTTGAGGGTCATCACTGATGACAAATTGATGGTAATTACATAATAACATTGCTGTGTAATTGGATGCAGTTTTGCATCTGACGAAATAACGATGTGTCTACTAGGCCTATAAGGCGAGTTATCAGTAATCGATAGGTTTTTCGCAATGTTCACTTCCTCTTCAGCCAGTGCTAATCGGTGGCTTGTTATGGATTGGGTAGGGTGGAGTATTGTGGGGGGCGGTGAGGGTGATTTGCGAGGTTCGCGGGGAGTAGTTACGTCACGTGATGCTGGCGCCACATCAGCTCCAATCAGGCAATTATAGTCGCCGTACCACCGACTGATGGCGCTCCTTATCTCCACAATTAATTTGTAACCAGCCCTATTATCATTGAGAATGCAACCTGTGCGCCGCGTCCAATGTAAATACAATGGCTAATTGCTACGTGATCATGCTTCTAATGGAGAATTACTCCATTGACAGCCTCTCCTCTCCATTACATGCACAGTTCTACTACCGTGCACTTAAATATATTGCACTAAAATTAAATCGCACCTAAATATAAATGATATTTCATCATTGAAGTCAAGGCTCTATTTGCAAATTATTTTCAAAGATTTTTTTCCAATATTATCATTATTTTAATTATTATAGATTTTGTTTTTCAGTAAAATCGATTGCAGGCACTGAATTGGTGTCACAAGCTAATGTTTTTTAGTTATTTTGCAGTATAATAAAACAGGTTTTGAACTTACAGTATTTACTTTGCTGGCTGTGCCAAAAAATGTGTTATACACTTTATATTGTGAATTTCTTATATTTCTATTTTTGTATTTTGGCGAAATAAAGATTATTATTTTTTTTCTAAGAACAGTTACATCTCAATATTTAGACATAAACGATCTAATAAAAGGTGACGAAATAATAAACGAAATAAACGAAATAATAAACGAAAAATAAAAAATAAAAACGAAATAATAAAAGGTGATAATAATAATAATAAATCTACTGACGCTAACCAGTCCAGGACCCTGGGTAGAGAATGTTAAAAAGGATTTAACTCAACTTAATACAAACGAACAAGAGATCTTTAACAGACTGAGTTTCAGAAAAAAAAGTAGATAAGTGGGAAGTCCTCCCAGAGTTACGCCCAAAACAGTACCGACCACGATGGAAAGAAGAAAGGAAACAAAGATTTTCACAACGAATGAAAGAATACTGGGCAGAAAAGAAGAATAAACCCAAGAATGAAATACTGCATCACGAATCATAGATTGCTTAGCGTCTTCCTCTTCGGGAGTTCTATCGCCAATAATAATAATAATAATAATAATAAAAGGTGAATGAATAAAACAGATGTTGTCTATTCCACAATAAAAAAAACCAAACTCGAGTTTCAATGCTCGTGGCATCATCATCAGTTGATGATGCCATGAGCATTGAAACTCGAGTTTGGTTTTTTTAAATAATAAAAATCTTTCATGTGGAATAGACAACATCTGTTTTATTCATTCTCCTTAATATGGAGAAGTTCCACAACATTTCTGAATCAAGTGTGAATAATAATAAAACATTAGAAGCAAGTACTGTATAATGATAAGATTGCTAAGTATGGTGCTCTAGCTGATCAAGGAGTCTGGGTTCATGGTGATGGTAGTAAAATAAATAAATAGATAAATATTTCATTTCCATTTTAAACTAAATGTAAACAAATACATAGCATATAAGACTAAACCTTTTTACATTTTTATAGACGTTCTTTGCGTGGAAATTAACCTACACTACTATGGCATGCAATGTTCTGGAGTAGGTTTGCAATTAAAATTTTTCAGGATTCAGTGTTTTAATATTAGGTTAGTGAGTTCACATATTGTTCGAAATTATGGTTTCTATGGTTTGTCTTCTCATGTTTATTATCCAGTGATGTATTTAGATTTTGAATTTCTTGCTGTGTGGTATTTCCTGTATGGTGCTGGTGGTTGGAGCGATATCTGAGTATTTCTTGCATTCATTAGATGCATTAAGAATTAGAGAAATGAGTACCTCAGGATGCAGAAGGCAGTTCTACTTGAGAAAAGTAGTACAGTTTGAAGGTATTTGACTAGCAATGTGAATTGAACAGTGTCATGAACATGCAGTGTAGGATCACTTTATCTACACTCTCGAGTAACACCTCAACAGTGGTTCAACAATAGCTTGACATAGTATAAAAAATATTTGAAAAAAAAAACCAGAAAATATTGACATTGTCATATTGACCACGCTTTGGCCGGCTTGACAGGTTTCTGAGCTAAAAAAAGAGCTCATGCTAAAAAGAAAGCAAATGTTAATAATAATGGTAATCGTATGGCTCTTGCGTGAGGAGACCCTTATGGGATCTCTGTCGTTTATGGGATTCCACCCCGTCGTTTGAGCAATGGGGGACATGGTAGACCTACTATTTCTGACCTACTGATTCTTCTGTCATTTACTAGTTACCGCTGACTAGCAAATGCAAGAAGTAACATCAAGTAAGTTGATGTAGACTATCAGAAAATTAAATGTTGATTATTTGAGAAAGAAGCTCAAATTTTATTGTTGCTTTTTAAATGTAATAACTGTGAGTGATGCTAAAATAATTGTTCAAATCGTCTCAATAAGAAACGATTTAAACGGTGTCCTGTTCCCTGAAACATAAGAAACAGACTATGAAAGCACAACTAGTCGATCGAGTTCCCTTCTTCATGATTGTAATGAGTAGTACAAGCTCGTATATGTGATGACTAATAAAATTGGATATAATAAACATTTTCTGTAATTCTCATTTTCTATATTCATTTTTAGAACTGATAAAGATGTTGACTATTTTTTGAGGATGAAGCCCACATAGGTATGAGACCTGTGCGTGTGTAATGAGTTGGATGATGGTGATTGATGAGTCGGACAGTTTTAGGTGGGTTCCGAACCACCGGGAAGTGATTTGACAGCAGAGAACAGTGTCTTTATTGCTGGCCAATCTAATCGGTCACCGTTACGAACAGGACCCAGTAGAACGCAGCTTATCTCTATCTGATTGAACAGATACCTGCTATGGCTCGCGGCTATCACTTCCCTACAGAGATACTATCAGATGTACATAATATTAAATCGAGAATATCCTACAAAATTTTAAAATATTAATTCGCTATGTGCAGGATTTTTTTCTTAAGGACAAAAAACGAATTCAGTGCCCTATATAGAGCGCTGTTTTTTGAAAGCAGCGCAATACTGTTCTGTCAACGGAAAATTTTGTTCTACTATATGTAATTAGAGGTAACAACTTCTCTACGGTGAGCTATCATTAATCATTAATTGAATAAATTTTCACCATGATTCCAATGCTGCTTTTTTATGCAATGATCCGGCAGTGTAGTCAAACCCAATCCATGATCAAACAATGAAAGACCAGATTAGATTCAAATCCATTAGTACTTTTTCCTGAGCAGGAATTGTTCAATTCAATAATAAGCATAACATTTCCATGCATTTCTCAAGTTTTCTAGAAGGTAGATTATTTTACAGTTTCCTATATTTATGACCACTCCGGTGGGCGCGCGGTGTACCAGTAAATTTGTGACTCGTACAGACAACTTTCTTCTGAACTGAGAGCTATTGGCGATCAGTGTTTGTTTACTGTAGTGCAGAGTACCTTCGCCCTTCATTGTTACCAACCAATTGGTACATGATCAGAACAAGGATTGAATTTTTTGGCTATTTATTTAGAATAACTTTTCAGTATATTGCTGTACATATGTTCACCGCACGTCTTCTGATGAGGAGTTTTTCTGAAGGCGTGACCACGGAAGTTTTAATGGTTGAAATAATCGTATATTTTCATTTCATTTCATTTTATTAATCGTATGTTGAGCATTATATCTTGTACAATATAAACATGAGTCATACAATATTCTTACAATTTAAACAGTCATCTCCATTGAAATACATAATACATACAACATAACACAGTGTTAATATGAGCTATTATAGAATAAATGTCACAACTTTCAAATTTATCTAAAGTTGAAAAATTCTTCCATGCTGTAGAAGCACTTTGTATGTAGCCAGGACTTCAAGCTTCTCCTAAACATTGAGTCAGTTTCCATTTGTCGAATCTCTGCAGGAAGGGCATTATGAATCTTCTTAGCCCTATACTGAGGACTTGCCTCATAATAAAAATAGGTTCTGTGAGCTTCAAGTCTTACATTTACCCTACTTCTTGTATTATATGCATGGAAGTCTGCTCCAGTCATCCATTCACTCTTGAATTGTAATGCCATACAGGCTGAAAAGTAAACAAACAGACAGGGCAATGGCAAAATCCTCGCTGATATAAATAAATTTCTGAAATGATAGTTTCCGAAACATAACCCTGAGTGCTCTCTTCTGTACTCGGAAAACACGAATGCAGTTATGTGAAGCTCCCCATGCGACAATACTATAGAACAACAGAGGCTCAAAGTATCCATGTTATGCCATTTTTACAATATTCAAATATAATATATAACAATATACATGAAAATAAACAAAACAGGAGTTTCGAATAAGTTGAATAAATTCTCGATATTGTAAAGTCAGTAAATTTATGCGAACTATTTCCCCGCTTAGTGGTTGGGAGAAGTATGAGAAAATATATGTGCTAGTGCTAGTTTACAGAAACTCTGGAACTTAACTAATCCACTTGACGTAATTAAAGGCGCGGCGCTAGTTTATGCACGCTGCCAGACACGGACGCTGCACAAATTGCAACGTTGCCGATTGCAAGTAGACGCCCTTAGCCCACCCATCCGCCGACCTTGAACTTTGGCTGCAATCTGGAACACAACTCGCCCTCTGAAACGTCCTATGTTTATTTATCGCTGACAGTTAATGAATTATGTCTGTGACCTTCTAAGCGCATCCAAAACTATCATAAATTAAAATAGCAATCGTTCGCTTACGTCATTTTAGCTGAAAAACTACCCAAGTCGTGCAAAACACGGCGGAAACGAGCAATATTGAAATTCAAGCGTTCAAATGACCGTTTAGAAAATCAGTATGGTTAGCCATACAACGCCTTCGTATTATCAGCCAGCGCCCATTAATCTCATGCATCGTCATCCTTCAATTGTTTCCATCAACTGGCCGGTAATTTATCATGCTCACTGATCGCAAATAATACAATTTCATAAAAAAAAACTCACTGTGAGAGTTGTAATATGTTTCTCACAGAATAATTGCAACATCCTACATAGTTATTGGCTATTCTATACAATTAAAATGGATTAATGCCAATTGTTGTACTCGACTTTAATGTTTTTGATCCATGTTCTACGATTCATATTCTACTCTACTGTCCTTCTGTCCTTCGATTAATGTTCTGCTGATTAGTAGGTATTATTCTACATCTTAGCCCATCATTAGCCTATAACGATATTCTTTCCGATATTATACCTATTTATCTTCTATCGGTATTATACCGATTAATAGGTATTATTCTATCTTCTGTGGTTTGCTCTACAGTTCTTTGATTAATGTATCATCATAAAATATATATTTTCAATAAATGCTTTCTATCATGGGTCTATGAATAGTCTATATTCGTGAATCCCCACGAAAAGAGACGAATACTCCTTCCCCCCTCCTTCCCCCCTCCTGAAATCCCCAACTGACACCTTAAAAAAGCTGTATTTGTTTCTTTCATGGGGCCTTTTTTCAAATGATTTCCCTCCTCCCCAAAAATATTTTCCCACCTGATATCCCCTCCGAAAAAAATAGGATATTCCTCTAATAAAAAGTGGAACATTTCTAAGATATACTACGAAATGAGACTTCTTCATTGAAATCACTAACTTCTTAAAGTATGAAACTTTGTTTTAAAATATGTTATCTAAATAAATCCCTTGTCCTCCATCGTAGATGTAACATGGAGAGCAATTTTGGGAGCTAGAATGCCTGGCTTTTAGAAAGTATGAAATTTTTTAAAAAATCTAGCATTTAATTATTATAAAACAGTCTATGTAAATTCTATGTAGACAGTAAACAAATTCTATGTAGCAAGCATTCAAGTAACGAAATCCTTAAATAAAGAATTTTTATGGTATCCTCGTTTTTGACATTACAATCTTCGCAAGACGACTTCTCATTACTGTAGTATTATATATTTTATGGAACGAAAGTTTTGCCTGATAATTACGTTACACAGAAATTAAATTTTATTAAGATAAATATTATAAGACAACTTATTTCTCCAATCCTTGTATTATAATATTATTTAATATTACTAATCCAGGACTGAGGATGACAGTTGCACTGCTAAAAATGTATTAAGGTGGTTTTAAAAAATGTAATTGAACATTCCAGGTGTTTGGAAAACGGAAACAACATTTATCACAATATAGTCTATAGCTGTCTTCTTTATTTTCTCATTTGATTTTTTAATTCTTCTCCAAAAAGATGAACATTATGATGAAAAACATCGTAAACAAGCAAGAAATAACCGCCTTCAAATGACGTTGGAGAACCATCCCCACTGCGAAATAACAATAAAATCTGAGAAGCTCTAGATATGATGGAGTAGTCCAGGTAGGATGTGATCTCTTTAATATCTCGTTTATCTCCTTGCAAAGATCGTAAAGCGTCCGTTCAAGACGTAAATGTCAGCAAGTAAAACTGTAATGGCTAGTTTTGCACGGCCATCCAACCAACTGAAAGCCGTAGGACATTATAATGGGAAATGACTGACTACAGGTGTAGAACTTGTAGAACCTTCCCTGTAGGAGTGCGCATCAAGAGTAGCTAGCTAGTCAGACTGGCTTGGAAAATGCCAATATTCTTTTATTTATTAAACACACATTCACAACCAATAAGGCTTACAGCTTAACTCCAAAACAATCCCCATTGACCTCAAAGACAAGGAGGTTAAGAAATATAAAGAAAGAACAAAAGGATTATAATACCATAAAACATAATTATGTCATAATTATACCATGAAACATATTATGTCAAACGTAATGGAAGAGTACTAAAAAGTTGGAGAATAGTTATAAAAAATAAAGGAATAAGTGAGAGTAAATATATGAAAATGTAAAATATATGACAAGAAAAATTGGAGTTATAGTATATTGGCTAATTTCCTCTTTATAATGAACAGCTCAAGATGAAAAATTAATAATTCTCTGATAAAACTTAACAAACGACCTTGATTGCCATATGAATTTCATACCTTTAATTCATTATTTCGTCCATCAGTTTCATTCATAATCTCTTATCAATAAATTCGATTCAATTCACAATGGTACGAATATATTCTGCAAGACTCATCTAGAACATTGTATTTCACTCAAGTGCATGATCCAAGTTATCAATCGGATACTTTAATGCATATTATCTACTAAGCTCTTAATCTATTAAGCTTTCAAAGATCTGAATGGAATGTAACTGATAATACAGTGGCATTCAATTAATTTATCACTAATCATTTACATACTTGAACAAATAATGTTATGAATATCAAGTTGAAGGCAATTGAAGTTTTTTCTTGTAGCTTATATTACTTAACACTCTTCAACGAAACTAATCTCTCCAAAATGTAAATCTTTTTATCTCATTCTAAATAAAGTATCAGGAACCTTGAGAGGGTAATTTTTCCAACACAGACAAATTTCATATGAAGCAATCCATGTGTATAGCATCCGTTTTTCAACAATGGAACAATGAACGTGGTATCAGAATTATACTGGAAAGATAAAAAAGGAGTCACCTTTATGCTAATGGATTGAATAATATCGTTATTCTTGACCTTATTGTTGAGAAATAACCTTTACATAAGATAAGAGAAAAAGAGGAGGTGAAGCTTACAGATAATATGCAAATGGACTGTTCACGATCCTTTGAATGAAAAGCAGATCGGTAAATAGAATAAGTTGGTTGTAACAGGAGAATAAGAAATCTTGAGGATTATTCTGTATTTTTCGAAAAGTACGAAATGGACCGAATCCATCAGATCTAATAAATAATATAGTTCTACATAAAACATTTACCTTCTATACTTTAGTAGCTTTTAGTACTAGCTACATGATATAATTCCAGATCTGCTTGAGTATCTTTAGAGTACAGTCTCATAAAAATCTCATTTTTTGTAAGACCCTATCATTTTTCCGACATATAAGAGGATGGAGCTTATTCCCGCAATAAACAGTTTTTGGATGAATATGATTGAAGTTATATTTTCCCACGGATATTCGTTATCTAGAGAACTGAATATTTTAATAAGATATGGTTTATTCAAACAGTGGTTTTTTTCTCAATAAATTATTCATTCACATTTTGTAACATCTTGATAGATTAGAGTTACAGGATAATTTATCATCAACATTCATGATTTTTTTACGGGGTCTGAATGGAGTTCAGTAATTTCATTTCAATAATAGGCAATTACTAGTCAAATTTATATTTAATTGAACTGACATTTCAATCTGTTAGTTCATATTTATGTCTTTTAAAAAACAACGAATATTTTTTTTTATTTGTGAATGAAATTGAATTGGATTTCATACATGAATAGAAACTGAAAATCAAGTTATGTAGTGATGTCTATTGGTTCAATTTATTATTGCACTTAATTGGATAAAAATTAATTTCAATTCATACTTGGTTAGAGATAATAAAAAAGAATGAATTTGATTGATGATCCATATTCAAAATGAATGATTGGAGCTCATTCTTGTCATAATAGCATAATTTTATTTTGAATGCATAATACATGAATGGATAACATGGTAGGGTACCCTGTTTTTGACCTCTTAGGATTGACGCCAACTAAATTGGCATTATCAGGAGAAGGAATGAAATAATACTGACCCATATTTTGACCCATTTCGATTGGCGCCGGCTCAGTTGCATAATCTGGATAATATCAATATTCAAGTTCAACAGGTCAAATAAATTAGCAATCCAATAAGAAGAAATTGCTGACCTTGTGAAATCTCTTTACATAAAGGCGAAAACGAATGCAATTGCTTTATTAAATTGTCTACTCTTCATGAGAAGATAGTTGAATTGCTTACAATTGGATTTTGGACGACTGTGAGAGAAAATTTAGGATTATTATATTATCG
The DNA here is from genome assembly GCA_948455865.1 of Conomelus anceps. NCBI lineage: Eukaryota > Metazoa > Arthropoda > Insecta > Hemiptera > Delphacidae > Conomelus > Conomelus anceps. The sequence continues at coordinate 4,070,997 of OX418217.1, read as the reverse complement.
TACCAAAAACCTACTATTACTGTTCGCCCAGTAGTTTAATTTTGGGGACTTTGGCAGGAATCCCATCGATTTTCTGTGGGCGGGAGGGGTAGAGGGGTGAAGGCGAGGGGAAGGGAGGGGCTAATCAATTATTCAAGTTATTGACTTTTCGAGCTGTTTGACCTCATTAATTATTCAAACATGGCCAACATCATCAATTATTCAGGTTATTGATTTTTTGTGGCTGTCTTTCCTAATTAATTATTTAAGCTCGGCCAACGTGATCAATTATTCAAACTATTGATTTTCGGGGTTGTCTGGCCTAATTAATTATTTTAGCTAGGCTGACATCATCAGATTATTGATTTTCAGGGCTATCTGACCTAATCAATTATTTAAGCTAGGCTGACGTCATCAGGTTATTGATGTCTGTCCTATTCATTCGAAGGTATTGATTTTTCAACATTTGAGATAATTAAACATACACACTGTTTTTCAAGTGTTTGAGCTCATTAAGCTTGCATGTGTGTACTTACCCTGGCCCCACTCTGCAGCATCTTCTCCTAACCAGCATCAACACAAAATCATCATCACCCTTTCTTCTTCTCTCTCTCCATCATCATCATGTGTTCAAAATGATGGAGAGAAAAAAGAAGAAGAGGAAGAAGATGAGTGTAATATTGTGCTTCAAATCTATAACCTGGCCTGGCTTCTGTAGGCCAATACTCAGTCTTTTACTTGCTTGAATTGTCTGTATGACGTCATAGCTATGCAGGAAAATACATGTATGTGTGTCGCTCTCTCTCTCTCTTTCACCACTCTGCAGCATCTTCTCCTAATCAGCATCAACACAAAATCATCATCACCCTTTCTTCTCTCTCTCTCTTCATCATCATGTGTTCAAAATGATGGGGAGAAAAAAGAAGAAGAGGAAGAAGATGAGTGTAATATTGAGCTTTAAATCTTTAACCTAGCCTGGATTCTGTAGGCCAATACTCTGTCTTTTACTTGCTTAAATTGTCTGTATGGTACCATAGCTATGCAGGAAAAAACATGTCTATGTGTCACTCTCTCTCACTCCCCTCTTTTTCATTGAAATCAACGCAATTGAGTATATATTGAGGTCCTTTGATTGAGAGAGATTCATTGTCTCAGTGAATGTTTGCTAGTTCCTACAGTTGACGATCTTCTACTAAGGACCCAATAACAGTGAGTACTTGTTTACTAAATCTAACCTAACCTACAAATATTCCTTAGTCAACATAACCTCAAACTGGTTGAATCTGAAGTTAACATAAGGAATGATCTCATTCAATACTATGTAATCCAACTTTTGATTCCGCCCAGCTGACTGCTAGATTGTGCTAATAACTGTTCAATTTAATTACAGATGCCATCTAACACTGCTGCTGCTGCTGCTGCTGCTGATGCCATCTGTAATGCAATTGGAGCACAAAAACCGCTAAACTACGCATCTATGAAGGATCTCCAGCCAGGGCTGTCATACCAGATGATCAGTGCAGAGAGAGTCACTACAAAATATGGTGAAAAGGTAGCAGTTATGCTGGATTCCGGAAACGAGCACATGTGGGTTATACTGCCGGATTTATACAGCAGGGCCACATTCAAATTTGTCCCTAATGTGGGAGTTGTTGACATGAGAGCATACAAATTTGTGACTCATCCTGCTGGGAGAACTCACAGGATTCAATTGTTTAAAGAATAGTTCTCTCTGTATTGTGTGATAAATAAAAACTTTGACATCTGTAACTGATTTGTTTTTTCCCCTATCCTTACTACCCTTATATACTAGGAGTGGAAGTGGTAGAGTAAACAATGATGCAATAATTATATTCCATTCTTTATTGACATGAAAAGACTTCGACAAAAATATCTATCTTTTTGCAATGCTTGCATAATCCAATTATGTAAAATGTTTACAACATTGAGTGCACAAAATGGCTGTATATCCAAGTGTCCTCTTCTTCTTCCATTGTCACCAGCCAGCTTCATTCTCACAGTCTCCACAAAGTCGAGCAGGTAATGTTCCGGGCAGTAGACTGGTCCTGTAGTAGTTTTCATCAGCATCTCCAGATTGGGCGTTTCATGAAAGAGGTAGGGCGAACTTAGGTCCACATACTCCACATTCTCCTTGTCGTCAAGCTGCAATAGCGTTTCCAGCAGAGAAATCTTCTCATAGCCATAGACAAAGATCTTGATTGTTTGTCCTGAGCCATTGTTTTCATGTAACCATTTTGCGACCATGTCACATACAATTGGCTTCAAGGCCGAATATGAGAGGTGTGTTTGGCCAGCTCCATTGCCCGACCATCTCAGCCCATGTTTAGCTCCATGTAATGTATTGTTTTCAACCAGTATGCGTGTTTTCAGCATACTGTCTGGGTAGGGCGACTTGAAAAAGTAGTGATGTGTTGCCACACGATGTTCATTGTCACGTTCCAGTATTGCCATCTCCTTGACAATAAACTTGTTGTTTAATCCTTCAAAGCCTTGAAAGTCCATCAGGTAGATTGGTAGTGGGCCAAAAAGGTTGGCAGCCCTGCTTGGTGCGATGCCAATTACATCATCATCATCGTCGTCGTCGTCATCAGTTGGAGCCTGGTTGGTTGTAGAAGCATCCTTCATCAACGATTTCTCATGTTTAGTGTAGTAGCAACCAACAACATCCTCTCCATCACTGGGTGGCACCTCCCCCTCCTCCTCCTCCTCCTCCAAAAAGTGTAGAACTCTCCTGGACATGTTGTCTGCTTCACTCAATGCTTCTTGCAACTATGACCATCCTGATGCTTGTCAACCGCCTTTATATCCGTCACTGCTCTCTCTCTCTCTATGCTGATTGCACAAAACCAGTCATTGGCTGATACTCCTTGACCACTTCATGTATCAGCAGACAATAGGCATGTGTATTTCCTGGAATGTTATCACTTGCTTCAAACTCAACTCTGATGTCAATGCTTCCTGTCTTGAGCGATTCGTTTTGACGTGAACAGTCAATGGGAAACAGTATCATCTTACCATCCCGCACAGCTTGTTTCTCAAAAAGTGGGTTGCTTGCTCGAGCATCATCATGATTGTAGACTCCATTGAATGCTGCATACATATTGAACACTTGGTTGTCATCGCCATTGATGCTTTCATACGGATAGTACTTGTTGTTCAAAAACACTCGAACATCTTTCATTTTGCACATGTCAAAGTGCGAGCTATTCACAGTAGATGTTCCTCTTCTTCCAGTCTGCAGTCCAATCACAATGTATCTTGGCTTTTCCAGCTGAGTAGCTGATTTGACAGTCCATGTATGTTTTGTGGTCTGTGGCAAAGATGGATACTCATACAGTTCCCAATGTCGAAATGGCATTGAGATGGGCGTGTTGTTCTGCACTAGTCTCAGCAGACGCAATTTAGCTTCATCAGACACCTCTACATAGGGCATCCTCCACACCAGTTTCTCAATTATGACCTTGCCTGCTGCATTCAAACAGTCTAAAGTGTCAGCACTGCGTCTCAGCACCAGCTCCTGTTTTACATTCAGCATAATCTGCCTATAGTCCTCGGCAAAGCCCAACAGGTATCTAAGTGGCACATTCATGATGGTTGTGTTGGCACCATTGGCATCAAACGTGCCAAACCCTGTCTGGGCATCATACCTGTAGCCGGCACCATCCATCTTGAGCTGTTCTTCTCGCTCAAAGGTCATGGCATTCTTCATCAGGCTGGTGATGCCAGGGCTACGTATGCTGTCCACTACAACTCCATTGATCTCATAGCGTATCTCCGAAAACAGGTGGCCAAAGAATCCAGAAACACAAGGTGAGCCTCCCAAGGCCGCATTTAATGCATTGGTCACCTTGTACTCCATGTGCAGATAGCTCTCCGATGGTAGTGTGTAGATGTCCTGCTGCTGAATTGGTATCCGAATCTCATCATTGGCACCAAAGCCTGTAGTAT